>CM017766.1:504309-1796659 GCA_008009225.1 Acer yangbiense
ACCCCACCACCTCTAGAACCAGAATCCAAAGCCAAACACATCAGTTTGCATCGAGGCTTGTCCTTTTCTAACCACTCTGGTGCCATGTAGTAACCAGCGGTTCCAATCACTTGGGTTGTGGTAGCTAATTGTTCATGGTGGTGCATTCTAGCTAATCCGAAATCGCAGAACATAGCATTCATATCTTTATCAAGTAACACTTTGCACATTGCTTGCCTTGATGTCCCTATGCAAGACTTTGGATTCCCATCATTCATGCAGATACAAGATCCTTAGCTAGCTAGGTGTATAATATACGTAAGGCAAACTTACCCAAAGAACAAACAAAAGGAATATGAGTACAACAAGATATAACAGGTTACCAAAAAAAGCAACTGATTCTATAATAAAAAACTTACCCTGATTTTCACCGGTTTTACACAGCCCATATAACTCTTGTCGGCCCACAAGCATATAACAGTTTTGAAAAATGCACAAAGTAGAGGCTATAACATCATCTGTAATTGGTGGCAGCATCGCAGCAGGATATTAATAAAAGTGACGGTATTTGCACCCCTGAAAAATCGTATGTGCACCCATTTTGTATCTACACCCTATTAAAAAATTTAAAATTGTATAGTTCGTAAGCACACCCCACTTATTACCAGAAATATCCTTTCTTTAAACTTTTTGTTAAATACCGTAAGCTAATGTTATAAAATAATAAAATTAGAAATAATACGATAATAGAATTGAAGAATATAACACAATTTGAAATGATAAATCAGTCAGCGAATATATTTAAAAAAAAACAACTATTCAAAGAAAATCTCACATTCAGTCAACATAATGATTTTTTTTTAATCCATCAGTTGTTAGAGATTTAAGTATTTAACTCATAAGAACCGATGAATGAAAAGCAAAGCAAAATATTGGGGTTTTTTTTTTGTTACAAAAAATTTAGAATTATTTAGAAGAATTCAAAAATAAGTTCATCTGCCTCTCCGTCAAGAATTATTTTGGATTAGGTAAGTACTAAAGTTTTTTAAAAAAATAAAATTAAAGTTGATATATTATTGTCCAAACTCCACAGTAATTTAAATACATTATATTATTATCTTTTAAAAAAACAGATATTATTATCTTTAAAAAAAAATACGGACATTATTATAATTAAAAAAATTAAAATGCCCTTACAAAAAAAAAAAAAAAAATGTTGTGTCCAAATAAGTTTTTTTCCCATACAAATGTAAAAAAGCATGCTAGGTGGCAATATCTACCCTATTTATTCAAGGGTAATATTGGAAGTTTGAAATTTTACTAATTTGGGGTGTACATACAGTTTTATAGGGATGTAAATATCGTTACTCTATTGATAAATACAAGCCCTGACCAAGTTGATTTGTCAAAATGCGGGCTTTGAATCTGATTACAACAAAAATCAAAACAAGAATAAAAATACCAGGTCAATTGGAACAGTTGTTGACCTATACCCGGCCGATTACAAATCAGGTTAATAATGTTTAACACATACCTAAAATTAAATCCCGTATTAAGTGCTTCAAAGATTTGTTATAACTAATATGATAGGTAAGTTGCCAACATCATATCACTCACCGTACAATCTCATCACAATCTAAATTTGTTCTTCCATCTTTATTCTTCCTTCGAAGCACTGCTTTGTGTGGGTGGGTACTAATAATGGTGATATCATTGGAGTATTTGCACCAGACCCTGAGGATTTGGATGGCATCAAGTCGATTACATGAAAACCCCTACATTTACCCCACTGGCTTGAGAGACCACAGAGAAAAGACTTTTTGAGAGAGAGATACAAATTGATCTGTCTACTTCAAAAAAGAAAAAAGGAAAAATGTTCTGTCAAAAATGAAAATGATCTACCTTTGCAATTTTCTAGTATTTTTTTTATGCTTCAATGCGTATTCTGCTTGCTTTTGTCCTCGTTCGTAATTGGAATTCTCCATACCCTACCATATTCACATTTGCTTTTTGATCATATTTTCAAATCTTTTTGGTGTTTTCACATTTGCTTTTCAGTACTCTTTATAATTTGGCTTGAACACTTTTTAAGAAATTTACACTGGCATAGTGGCATTTGCATTTATTGATTGGGACCCCCTTTGTTTTTTTTTTTTTTTCAAACACGGGCCATGGTATACAGGAAGTGATAATGATGATTATAATAGTAATATAATAACAATAGAATAATGCTTGGATACTGATCCATCAATACCCAAAATATTGACCACACTAATAGGAGTATAGTACGTTATCTAATTTATGAGATAAATGTAAAATGTAAAAGAAAAAAGGACACGTGCTACACTCCTATTGGTGGGGTCAGTATTTTGGATATTGATAGTACCAAAGCATTATTCATAATAATGTATTTTAATAATAATTAGGGTTATTAGCACAAATGCCCCCGAACTATAGGCGAGTTTGCATTCTCCCCTCTAAACTTTTTTTTGGACGTTAAACACCCTGAACTCATGAAAATTGGCAATCAGTGACGGAATGAGGACGGAACCCTGATTCTGTTTGGTTTCTCATCACATGCCTTGCACATGTAGGGGCTAAATTAGAATTATATTTTTAAAAATTAAATTTAAATAGGGAGATCCAGATTGGATCTCCACTTATTCAAATGGATGATCTCTGGATCTCCACCTAATAAAAAAAAATAAAAAATTAAATTTTTTTAAAAAAAACCAAATTTATCTATTCATCTTCATCAATACACAAAACTGAGAATCAGATCACCAAACATATAGATCGATCGAAACATAGCCATCCACCGAATTGAACCTTCAACCATTACAAATCAATCGAACCAAACCCTAGAAACACACCACCGCCGCCGACCTGAACCACCACCAATCCCACCCAAAAACTGCCCTAAACCCACCATTAATCTTTATCGATTGATAAATACAAACCCAGATTCATCTTCATCTTTCATTGATTCATCTTCATCAAAACACAATAAATAAATAAATAAATAAATAAATAAAAACTCAGAATTAGGGATGGCCAATGGGGAAATAAGGGCAGATATATGTCCCCCCATCCCCATCCCCATTTTCCAAACCCCCCCCCCCCCCCCCCCCCCCCCCCCCCCCCAAATTTCCCCATTTGGGGAAAATGGGGATGGGGTAGTTTTGGGGGGAGGTCTCACCACCCCCATCCCTACTTTCCCGTTTTCTCCGTTTTTCCATGTGTTCCCTGTTTTGCCCGGGTTCCTCGTTTCCTCATTCCCCCATTTTTCCTGTATCAGTAAAAAATACATAATAAAAAAACACACAATCCATTAAATTCAAATACAAAATAACATCCAATACAAATTGAAATGAAAACTAATTTTGTTATTTCATCATAGTAATATATGAAGTTCAGAATTCAAAACTCATAACACTAATTATGAACCACAGTCGACAGTGATTCAGAGAGTCAGAGAAGTGAGAAACGTTTTCAGAATTATGATTTAGGGTTAGGTTTTAAGTTATAAAGATGTATATATAGTTAGTAAAATAAAAAGAATAAAAATATTGAAAAAAATAAAAATATTTGAATATATTATATATAAGATTTGAGGGGAATGGGGAAATGGGGAAGGGTCCCCCCTTCCCTATCCCCATTTTAAATTGGGGATAACACACACACACACACCCCCCCCCCCCTAATTTCTCCATTTTTCCTTAAAAAAATCCCCACAAATGGGGATGGGAGAGCGGGGATTTGAGGCCCTGGGGGAAAATGGCCATCCTTACCCAGAATCAGATCGCCAACACACAAAACCAAGCCACCACCTCCAAACCACCACCAAGTGCGGCAACGATGACACCAATCGGCGCTCGAACTCACTGGCAAGGACAAGCGCGGCGATGACGACAATCTCCCATGCCTTCTCTCTCTCGCTTCGTTCTCGATCTCTCCCTAACCGATGTTGTTTCAGTTCAATTGGTTTTGGTTTTGATCGCATGAGGATTGGCTTGGGTTTGCTGATGATGAATTTGGATGATGATGATGGTTGGATTTGATGATGATGGTTTGGCTGAGTTTGGTATTGAATCTGGGTGGTTTTGTTTTTGTTTTTCAATTATTATTTTCTTACAAAAACAATACTAGTTTTTATATTTTAATACATATATTTAAATTCTTTTTAATTCATTAAATTTCTTTAATAATTAGTTTTTTTATAGTGACTTTTAATATTTTGATACATTTATAAGATTTAAAAAAAAAAAAAAAACAGATATCCTGGAAATGACTAAACTGCCCTTAGTCGTCAAAAGACAGAATCGGGGTTTCGTCCCCATTACATCACTTATTGCCAATTTCAATGAATTTAGGGTGTTTAATGCCTAAAAAAAAGTTCTGAGGGGAAAATACAAACTCACGTATAGTTCAGGGGCCATTTGTGCTAATAAAATTATATAATGACGATGATGATTAATTATCTTCTTTCATAAAAAAAAAAATATTAATTATCACTCTACATGTTTTTTCGTAGAGGATCCTAATTTATGTCAATGTAAAATGAAAAAAATAATACATTTGATAGAGGTGCCAATTGAGATCCCACGTGAAAAAAAGTATGGAATCTTGCAACTAGTTAGTTCTTAAATCACATAAAAATCTAGCCAAAAATACTTAAAGCTTGTATTGTAAAAAGTACTCAACGGTTTTTTAAATCACATCAAAATTCAATAATGTCCACTAAATTTCACCAAATTAGTTTAAATTGTATCGCAAAAGTCTTCATTCAAAAATGATATGTCTACTTCAAATTAAAAAAGAAAAAAAGAAAAATGATCTATCATCCATTTTTTCCCCTACCTTTGTAAGATTCCAATAAATAATCATTTGTAACCCTTTTTGTTTAAACTCTTCATTCCAGTTCTAATCTAATTTTATATAATGATGATGATGATAAATTATCCAAGAGACCACAGGGATGTTAGAAATGTAGGCTGAAGCTGGCCTGAGAGACTAAAGAGGAACTATTGAATTTTAATTTTAGGATAGGATATTAAATTTGAGGATATTAAATTTTAACATTCAATCAAATTGAAAATATATTTAAATTTAAACGTAAACTACATATAAATATTAAAACTTAAAGTTTAGCTTGCGCTTAAAATTCATATATACTTAAATTTAATAGAATATAACATCTAAATTATATAAATCTTAAATTCAAACATAAAATACAATCAGGTAAAATAGATAACTTTATCAGGATATTGAATGTGAACCACTCATTTATAAAAGAGCTCTGAAAAGTGCATACATACCAAGTCAAAGTATTTAAAACGAGTGGCTCACATTCAATATCCTTATATAATTCTATCAGTGCGCACTGATAGGATAATTTTCGTATATATATATATATACCAAGTCAATTGTAACGGTCGTCGGGGCATAATAGTTTGATCTATACACGACGCGGTTACAAACCGGGTTAACAATGTTTGACCCATACATGTTGGGGATAATCCCTCTGAACCAATGAACGCAGGAACGCAGAAACGCCGTGCCTAATATACGCCCATAACTCATAGCAATTAATAACGTCAATATAGCAGAAAAATAGGATGAGAGAGAATAATCAATCACAACACAAAATATATGTGGAAAACCCAAAATGGATAAAAACCACGGGCTGTCAGGACGACAGAGAAAGTTCCACTACATGGTAAATTATTACAATCAAATACTTCAGGATTCTCTCTCACACCTAACCCCAAATCACACTCATAAGATCCTCACTGAGTACTACCACAGTATCCCCTAGGTCTCCCCTGAATATCACCCATGGATCTCTAATTTGATCCACCGATATTCCCTTGGATCCCTCCCCAGATATTCCTATGGGTCTCCCCAGATCTCACCACACTCACTCTAATGTTACATGGTGTTCTTTTTGCTCCACAGTCTTCCGATGTTCAACACATACTTTCAACATAATTACAAGGTTCTATTTATACTAGTTACAAGGAGTTTAAGATAAAAGGAAATGCTACTCCTAAACGTACAAGACTTACTTGTTCCACATAAATACTATTTCCTTATGACAAATTTTATTGTAAATAGTAAATTCTTTTCCTTCAAGCACAAGAACTTCCAGAAACAAACTACTTCCTTTTTCGCTGAAGATTTACTTTTTCATGTATGCTTATGATTGACTATAATTCAGGTCATGGTTGCGCACCCGCTTCCTAAACCGTTACAAGTCACCTTAAATTATATCGCTCAGAAAACCATGATCTATACGCTGAAATGAACCACTTCTTTAGTTCTTCATGGTTTTCAAACCTCCCTCAAACACTATCTCCAACTTCTAAACGTATCCCACGTCTCCAGGAAGCTCCACATCAGTTGAGTCTTGTTTGGTTAACATTGGGTTCACTTAGGAATACAAGTCAAAACCTAACAATACCTGAGTCCCGTTTTAAGTGCTCCAAAAATTTATTATAAATAATGTAACATATAAGTTGTCAACATCATATCACTCACCGCATAATCTCATCGTAATCTAAATTTGTTCATCCGTCTTTCTTTTTCCTCTAAAGCACTGCTTTGTGTGGATGTGTACTACTAATGGTGATATCATTGGAGTATTTGTACTAGAGCATGAGGATTTTGATGGCATCAAGTTGATTACATGAAAACCCCACATTTACCTGTAACACCCCAAATCCAAGACCCAACGGACCGTGATGTTACGTGATTCAGAACTTTCAAAAACCCTAAATTTACAAATATTCACAATTACAATCATCAATAATCTGCCGATAAAATATGATACCATCAAATTCACTAAACTTCCATATTCTAAACACAACTACCACACTAAATAAATAGAGCACTTACATCATGTACACACATGAAATTAAATTCTCCGACGATACATATCTCTCATATGCTAATGCAAACCCCATTCATTCTAAATCCATGAACTCAATCTGCAAAATGGTGGTGACGAGGGGTAAGCCGTCAACTCGGTAAGTAAATTCATGCATAACATGTGAAATAAATAGCCTTTGTAGTAAAACCTTTGCATTCAAAACCTTACTCGTAAACTTTTCGGGAAATGTCCCAACAATGTATTGTTTAATAAAAACAAAATTTTGCATTTAATACAATTTACATACTTAAATATCAATAAAACAGTTGGAGCAATGTTTAAAATCATATTCATTCATATTCTTAAATCATAAAACATTTAGTAAAACAGTATAACAATATTAATCAAAATATTGTATAATAATCATAATTTAAAACACTGTAATTTTACGGAAGTAAACGATACATATCAATCACTTTATAAAACGGTAAAATAATAGCTTTACAGTATAAACGGTTTTCTTTTATAAAACGGTAAACATATAGCTTTACGGTATAAACGGTATTCTTTTTATAAAACAGTAAGCATATAGCTTTACGGTATAAATGGTTTTATTTATTTATTTATAAAACGGTAAACATATAGCTTTTACGGTATAAACGATATTCTTTTTTATAAAACGATAAGCATATAGTTTTACAATATAAACAATTATCAATATATCAGTTAGTTCATGTTCCATAGTGTCACAAGTGCCCATGTGACACGACAATAACAATATGTGTGCACACAGAATTTCAATTGGATCGGTAACAATAACAATAATTACGGAACAATGAGCCTAAACGGTTTTATAAATTCACATATGTGAAGTTGATAAAGCTCACAATCAAAATGAAGAAAGGCTTCAGATACTTGATAGAAAGAAAGTTAGTTTGGGAAACTGAATCAGTTACAATAGCTGATGTGTCGTCTCATCATTGGATGAACTCTCTTGATTTTCAGGATGGTTGTTAGAGGTTAGGTAGTTAGTTTAAAGTAAGAAAAGTTATTTGTATATAAATATAGTACAAGAGTCACCAGAAAGGTGTGATCTGAAAATGTACTCATCTTCATAAATGTAATAAAAGCTTCACAGAAGCCATTAATGAAGATCAAAGAATTTTGAAGTTTTCTCTCAAGCATTTGATCAAACACCTTGAGACTTTTGCCAAACACTTGTTCTTCTCTTTCTATTTTCACAATCTCCACCTTAATGACAATCACAATCTCTCATCTCCATCTCAAAAATTTGAAAAATCTAAGGGTTTGGGCTGTGGCTATTTGGATGAGATGATTTGGGTGGTGGTTGAATGAGGTAGAAAAGGGGGAGGCCAACTGTTGTAGTGGTTGTGTTTGGGTTTTGTTTTGTTTGGCGGCTGACCGGGGTTGGAATTGACGGTGTTTGGACGGTGTTTGGGTGGTTGTGGTGGGTGGTTTGGCTTTTAGGTTTGGGTGGATGACGGTGTGCTGGTGGTAGCCGTGATGGTTTGAAAATCTGGTTGATCTGGTTTGGTGATGACGTTTGTTTTTATTATTATTATTTTCAATTCTAATTTCTGGGTTTTTTTGGACAAAAATTTTCTAGGTTTTAGTTGGTGGGTTTGTCCTTGTTCTTTGGATTTGGTTTTTTGTTCATACACCAATTTTTTTTTTGGTTATTGCATTTGATGGAGATCATCCAGATCTCTGATGTGTATTTTTGTTATATCCAGTTTTTTTAACTGAATTTTGTTTTTAAAGAAAGAGACGAATCACAAATCTCCACCATCCATTTTGAGATGGAAGGTGGAGATCTTTTGTTTATTATTTTTTTATTTTTCAATTAAATAGAAGGGTAAAATGGTATTTTTATTGAAAAGGTTAACAGATGCTAACGGACCTTAACGGAAGGTGGGAAATAGCCAATACTAAAACAAGAGGGTACAAAATGATCAAAACCTCAAAAGTGAGGTGGAAAATAATAATATCCCTTACATTTAAGTTTCCTAGAAAGTGCGGCCTTGGAAAATTTCTCGGAAAAAAAAAATTACATTGTGGTGCTATTGGCAACCCACCAATGATCTAATAATGTCCCAGTTTTTAAAATTAAAAAATTTATTTGATATATTTCCAAAACTACCCTTTTTTATTTATCTTCCAAACTTAACTCACCACATAAATGCTCTCTATATATTTTCCGTAAATGCTCTCTATATATTTTCCAAAAAAAAAAAAAATCCTCTCTCTCTCTCTCTCTCTCTCTCTCTCTCTCTCTCTCTCTCTCTCTCTCTCTCTCTCTCTCTCTCTCTCTCTCTATATATATATATATATATATGTACCTTTTTCCCTCCATTTCTTTTCTCATCCAGTACCCCTTCATTGTATTTTTTTTTCCATTCATGTTGTTTATCATTCAGGGAAGA
Organism: Acer yangbiense; assembly: GCA_008009225.1. NCBI lineage: Eukaryota > Viridiplantae > Streptophyta > Magnoliopsida > Sapindales > Sapindaceae > Acer > Acer yangbiense. The sequence goes on from CM017766.1 coordinate 513,604, forward strand.
TAAAAATTTATTTGATTATATTATATTCATTTGAGAGCGAGCAAAAAAAAAAAAAAAATGATTGCTTTGAAATTCATGATTTTATCGGTTTCTTCCATAATATAAGTTGTATGCAATAAAATTAGAAAATAAAATTAGGGTTTAAAGCATTAAAAAAAAACTTTTTTTTTTCCAAATAAACACATTATTCATGGACATAGGGTTTTATTAGAATTTAATTTGATTATATTGTAATAAACAAAATGAAGGAAAATAAATGCAATTGAGGGGTGCTGGCCAGATGTGTGTGCATGAGAGAACAATTTGTTTTTTTTTTTTTTAAATATATAGAGAGCATTTATGGAGTGAGTTAAATTTGGAAGATAATTAAAAAGGGCGGTTTAGGAAATAAATCAAATAAACTTTTGAATTTTAAAAACTGGAGAATTATTAGATTATTAGTCGGTTGCCAATAGCATCACTCTTATTTTTAAATGAACATATTTGCACATGTCATGTGGCTTTTTGCTTTTTGAAAAGAAAGAGAGAGCACTAATAACTTTTCATTTTTGAAAAAAGCATCACGTTCCGATGAAGATTGGAAAAAAAAAAGTTTACATCAAAATGTAGTCTGCCATTTTTGAAGTCACATCAAAATTCAATAATGTGCACTACATTTCACCAAAGTCTTTATTGAGGAATGATCTGTCTAGTTCAAAAAAAGAAAAAAGGAAAAATGAGCTGTCATCCATGTTTTTTCCATACCTTTGTAAGAATCCAAGAAATGATCTCTTGTCACCCTTTTTGTTTAAACTCTTCATTCCGGTCTTAATCTAACTTTAAGAAAAAAATTAATAAGTCTATTTCTTTATTAACATATCTCTTTTTTAAAATTAGTGTGGGGAGAAATATTTAATATAATTTTAAATGGTATTAAACTATTGAAAATTAGATCAAATGAAGTAAAGCATAATGAAATAATCTTAAAGAAATAAGTACTCTATAAAAATTAAATAGAAAAGTATCGCTCAAGGCATAACCATGAGGAGGACAGACTGTGATAAAGATAACAGCTAAAGAGCGAAGACTCAAAACTTTTTGACTTAAAGAAATTACATTTAAGTTTCCTGGAAAGTGCTGCCTTCGGAAATTTCTTGGAAATTTTGTGTTGTCTTTGTTAATGTAGAGGTTTGCATCTCTGAGTCCTCTGTTTCTGGGAACAAACACAAGCTACGAAGTCTTCAATGGCTTCCAGCAGTACAGTAAAAGGATCATCTGCATCTTCTTCTTCTTTTGATTTCTCTAGCATTCAATGGGAATATGAAGTGTTTTTAAGTTTTAGAGGTGAAGATACTCGCAATAACTTCACTGACCATCTCTATACTGCTTTGAATGGCAGAGGAATTTACACATTTAGAGATGATGAAAGACTTAAAAGAGGGAAGGAGATTTCATCAGAACTCTTGGAAGCAATTGAAAGATCGAGTGTTTCGATCATTGTTCTATCGAAAAACTATGCTTCTTCTACATGGTGTTTGGAGGAACTTGCAAAGATTCTCGAGTGCATGGCCACGAAAAAACAGAAGGTTTTTCCGGTTTTTTACAATGTAGATCCATCAGATGTACGGAAACAGAGAGGAGATTTCAAGACAGCCTTCCATAAACATGAAGAAGATTACAAGGATAATCTAGACAAGGTTCAAAGGTGGCGATCAGCTCTCACACAAGTTGGAAATCTGTCTGGATGGCATTTACAGGAAAGCAGGTACCTTTATCTTGTTGGATTATCTTTGAATTCGTATATTTTTCATAGTTTTTAAATCTTAGGCTCACGCCAGAGAGACACAATTTTTCATAGTTAATATTTACATCACAAATATTCATCAATAAATGATTAAACTAAAAGGAAATTAAATGGTGTTGAGAAATATTCTAAGCATCTTTATATTTTAATTAACAACTTGATGTTTCTTGTTTGGTTAATTTTACATAATTATATATGGTTCTTCTTCTCAGGTCCGAAGCGGAATTGATTAAACTTATGGTTTACACAATTTCGAAAAGCTTGAAACCATCATTCTCAGAAGTTGCAGAGGACCTTGTTGGAATAAAATCTAGCTTGGAGGAAATTAATGATCTTTTAGATACTGGGTTGGATGATATTCGCTTCATTGGCATCTGTGGAATAGGAGGAATAGGTAAAACTACAATTGCTAGAGTTTTATATGGACGTTTTTCAGGTGACTATCAAGGTAGTTGCTTTCTTGCTGATGTTAGAGAAGTCTCCGGTAAAAAAGGTGTTGTTCACTTGCAAGAGATACTTCTTTCCAAGGTGTTAAACGAAACAAGTTTGAATATATGTAACCCTGATGAAGGAATCAACTACATTAGAAGGCGGTTATGTCATAAAAGGGTCTTTGTTGTTCTTGATGATGTCGATGATCAATTAAAGCAATTAGAAAAGTTGGCTGGAAAGCATAATTGGTTTGGTTCTGGTAGTAGAATTATAGTTACAACCAGAGATAAACATGTGCTTATTAGCCATAAAATATTCAATAGTATATATGAAGTTAAAGGATTGGAAGATTATGATGCTCTTCAGCTCTTTCATAAGAAAGCATTCACAGAAGGACAACCCACGGATGATTATGTTGAGCTATCAAATCAAATCGTACAATATACAAATGGGCTTCCATTAGCTCTTGAAGTTTTAGGATCCCACCTGTGTGGTAGAACTGTCAAAGAATGGAAAAGTGAGTGGAATAGACTACAGCATGTTCCTCGCAAAGAGATTTTGAAAATACTCCGAATAAGTTACGATGGACTCGAAGAAGATGAGAAACAAATATTCTTAGATATTGCATGTTTCTTCAAAGGGAAGAACAAGGATCGAGTTGAGGAAATACTGGACGGTTGCGATTTTGATTCAGCTATTGGATTAAAAGTGCTGGATGATAAATCCCTCATAACAGTTTCTTACAATAAACTTGGAATGCATGATTTATTACAAGAAATGGGTTGGGAAATTGTTCGTGAAAAGCATCGTGATGATTGTGGCCAATGGAGTAGATTATGGTTGTTTGAGGATATCTATCATGTGTTAACAGAAAATAGGGTAATGTTTTTATTTTTCAAGAACATAAATTGATATATATATATATATACACATATATATACTTTTACAGATGTTATTAACTTTTTTATTATCATATTCACATTAAAGTTTTTTTTTCTCTAATTTATCAGGGCACGCAAGAAGTTAAAGGTATAATGCTTGACAATTCTAAACATGGAATTACCCACTTGAATGGCAGATCCTTTTCAAGCATGAGAAATCTAAGACTGCTCAAAATCAGGAATGTTAACCTTTCAAAAGATATAGAATATCTTTCAAATGAGTTGCGGTTTCTCAAATGGCCCAAATACCCTTTAAATTCTTTACCGTCAAATTTCTTGCCGCAGAAACTTTTTGAACTCAATCTTTGTCATAGCAGGATAAAATATCTTTGGAAGGACATGAAGGTATATTATATCTTAATTTCAGTAGATACATTGCATTGTTTTTTAATTGGAAGCAGTTTTTTAATACTCCAACTTTTGTTGTTAACAGGCTTTTAAGAAGTTGAAAACCATTAAGCTCAATTACTCGCACTACCTTATTGAAACCCCAGACTTTACAATGGTTCCAAACCTTGAGATGCTGAATCTTGAAGGTTGTACAAGATTGCGTAAAGTGCATGAGTCAGTTGGAGGTCTCAAACGGCTTACTATTTTGAATTTGAAAAGGTGCAAGAACCTTGTGTGTTTTCCGAGCAATGTATCGGGTCTGAAATTGCTCAAAATTCTGAATCTCCAAGGTTGCTCAAAGCTAGACAAAATTCCTCAAAACATGGGGGAGCTTGAGTGTTTGGAGGACCTAGACCTTGGTGGGACTGCAATAAGAGAAGTACCATCTTCCATTGCACGGTTAACCAACCTTAAAACTTTGTCTTTCCGTGAATGTAAAGGACAACCACCCCGAAGCTGGATTTCGTTATTCTTTTCATCGTTGCTGCCAAGAAGACCTCCCAATTCCATGGGTTTGTTGTTGCCAAATCTATTAGGTTTAAGGTCTCTAAAAATATTGGACCTCAGTGACTGCGGTCTTATGGAAGGAGCACTCCCCAATGACATTGGCTCCTTATACTCCTTAAAAGAGTTAAAATTAAGCAACAACAATTTTTTCAGCCTACCAGAAAGTATCAAGGAACTTTCTAAACTGAAAATTTTATGCTTAGAGAATTGCCGACAGCTTCAGTCATTGCCAGAGATTCCGCCAAACACAATTTTTGTAGGGGCTGAAGATTGTCGTTCATTGAAAGATGTGTCAGGTGCGCTTAGAGGTGGCACTTCAAAAAACTTTGCATTGCACTTATTCAACTGCCACAAACTACTTGAGAATCAAGATCAAGAAAACAGTTTGGCAGTTATGTTACTGAAACAGCATCTTCAGGTTTACCACTCTCTCTATTTAGAACCAGTGAGTTGATTATTCTTAATATATAATAGACAATGTTATAACCGTCATTGAATGCTCTATTATATTGTCAAAATGTACATAATTAAAATAAAACATGTGAATCGTACACCTCAAAAACCATGAGGATTTACCATTGTCTAATGTGGCTTAGCTGTAAGAGCACTCATTCATCCCGTCAATGTCCCATATTCGAGTCGCTACTAATGTAAGTAGTATATATTAAAAAAAAAGAACCACAAGGATTTTTTATTTTTTATTTTGTTGAAGGACCCAAACAGTGTTTATTATTTGTTAGCTTTGAATCTAGCTCACACATTTTGTGCTTGGATTTTGAACCACAAGGATATTTTCAATTTTGTGCTAATTGAGTAATTGTAGTCAAGTTACTTTGATTTTTAATTTGGTTCACAACCTTTTTTTTTTTTAATTCACAAACTTACTATATATATATATATAAAGAAAGAAAGAAAATTTCCACATACAGTAGTTCATAGTACGTAATATAATAAGAAAGAAAATTTTATTATATTGAACTGGCCGTTACAATATATAAGAAACCGATGAAAAGGTATATGGAACTAAAAATATGTGGCAACATATATAAAGATAAGAAAAATTGAAATTTGAAATATTAATAGATCAAACATAATCAAATCGAAATGAAAACATGTAATAATAATTTTGATATTTTTGAATATTGACTGATTAGATAAAAATTGAAGAGTCCAAAGAAATTATCGATGATAACATAAAGAATATTAAGAAATTTAATAATAATATTTCTATGAATAAATATGTTTATTATTATGTATTTTTATTGGACAAGCTTTACTCTACGTGGATACTAAAAATCATGATGTTGTGTTACAGCAATGGGTCAACCGTTTTTCTCATCAGTTTCGTATTCCACTTCCCGGAAGTGAAATTCCAAAGTGGTTCAGTTGTAGAAGTGATGGAAACTCAATCGCAATTGAACTGCTGCCCAATTGGTTAAATGATGAATTCATGGGAATTGCAATGTGTGGAGTATATGCACCAGACCCTCAGGATTTAAATAATGGTACCAAGCGGATGTCATTTGGGATGTCTATAACTTTAATGAGAAACGATTATCAATTCAGCTTTGATATCCCTAGTTTCACAGCTGTTGAGTCTGATCACCTTTATCTAACCTTTGTGTCTCGTGTGATATTTGAATATGACTATGTAGATAAGATGGCTGAAGATGATATGACCAGTGATTATGTGTCACCAATAGGTGGTTTTCATTTTGTGTCAGTAAGTCGTAGTACATGCATTCATGCTCAGTTTTTTAACTCAAAGGTGATAAAGTGTGGGATTCGTCTAGTTTACAAACAAGACTTAGAAGATGTTCAGGAATTACAGGGTGCTGAAGGTTCTACGTTCCACCAAGACCACAATTGTTCTCTCCTTGTAAATAGTGGGCATCGTTTCTCTATGCCTACCAAATTAGAACAGCACTGTAACATAAGAAGAAACTATAGTGGCGGAGGACTGGACGTTCGTAATAAGGCTAGAGCGGAATACAGTGACAGTGATGAAGAACCAGATTTAGCTGAAAAGAGACGTGTCAGAAGAAGAGGACCTAATTTCAGAAGCATTTGAAAAAAATTGTGGCGGAAACAGTGTTTGGGATGTTAACAAATTAAGGTATGTTTTTCTTAAAGCATAAATCATATTATTGTCTTTTTCTTTAAACCATATTTACTTGGATAAAAATTCCATTTGCAGATGAGAATCCGTAATTATTTATTTCTCTTCAAAATTTGTTGAAAATGAAGAATAAGAAAATGAGGTGAAAAATTGAAATAATGAATTTAATAAATCTGGGGCTCGGCAAAATTTCAAATTTTTACCAATTTTACATGTTGTCATCTCATAAATAAGCGTATGCATGCAATTATGTTTTCGAATTAATTGCTATTACAAAAGAAAAGAGTTTATTTTCTATATTCTGCTTAAAACTCATTACAATTAATTGTAATTTTCAGGTCATTGAGCATTTTGGTTTGAAGATTTGGTAGAATTAAGATTCATGGAGGAGGCTTTGATTGTTCTTTTGTTCCATATGTGTTTTATATATTGTACGTGGGTTCAATTTGGAGTTTTTTTATTGAATAAAAATTACTTGTGAATTGACATGGATTTATATTTGAATATTCTTGAATCTTGCTCGTGTATTATTTGAAATTTCGAACTTGTTAATTACTTGAAAACTTGAATACGAAGAGAGACTGTTGTCTCTTGTTGGATTGGTTTTCTGCAGTTTATTTTTAGGTGTTGCAATACTCTGTTTCTTGCTAAATTGTAGTTTAGTGAGTTTGGAATTTTTGGAGAAAATTTCAGCCACAATCGCTGATTATTTGGGTAAAATAAAGATTTGAACAGTATTTAAAAAAGAGGTAATTTCTAATAAAATTGAGATAATCATAAATTAGTATATGAAATTTCAACTTGTTTATTTCATGTGAGTGCTTCTGCTTGAGAGAATTATGTACGGATCTTTGATTGCTTTGTTCAGTGATTTGAAATGTTTGTGCAAGGTAATGGCATTGAAATTTTGAAGATAAATATAAATGTTTCTATTTTGTTGATTAATGGAATTTCTGCAGTTACTTTTTAGTAGTTAAAGTAGAGAAAATTTGAAGAATAAGCAAAGTGTTTGTGAAAATACTCAAAGAGAAAAACATAGAGAAATCAAGAACATATATAAGCCATTATGGCTGCTAAGATGCGCTCAAGATCTGAAGAATTTTTATTATTCTACATAACTCTAGCTCACTTTGCTTCTGAGCAATCTATCACTATAATCATGCTCATGATTATAATTCATCAACGGTTGTAGATTTCCAATCCTTGAGCAGTTGTACAGCTGAGCATCTGATAATGTGTGACTTGAATTAAGGCTATGAGCTGGAATTGTACTCGTTCTATGATCACCTGTGGTTGCAAAGATGTAGGCCAAATGTGTTTGGTTTTCGGTTACCTTCACAAGAGTGCTCCAATTCTAGATTTTTTTTTGTCAGGATTGTTATTTCTTCCTGTTCCTCTAGTTTGAAGCGATGGTTGTTTTGCATTGAAGGCTTGTTAGTAGTTTAAGGGCAAAATGGATCCCAAGTTGTTCAATCTTTATTTCAAAACTCTCTTAGAACCACATAAAAAGAGAAGTCGAATCAATAGATCAAGTTGATAATTGATATAATGTATCTTATAGATCTATAACTATTTCATGAACATCAAAAGAACATATATGGTTCTGCGAAAATTGATTTCGCAGAGGAAGACACAAATAGCATGTTGTCCCCAACATGTTCCGGTGAACTACACAAATCGCAGGAAGGGCTGTTTCACAGAAGCATTCAAATAAAAAAACCATTACTTTGACAATCAATCAGAAATTTGTTAAGAGAAGAATGCTGGGTAAGTTTCAGCATTCCTGGACTGCCACCACCCTTGTATCGGGCTCAGTCTCAAGAACAAATTCGACTGTTAACACATAACTCAAACTATTTCTAAAATTTGATGTAACAAACAGCAGTCGATTAAGAGTTTTACAGTCAAGTGAGCTCAATAAGTAAAGCCATATTATTTTCCCCAGTAATAGTAATCGACACTCACTCGAAACATCAATCAATACATAAATTCAAGCTTACAAAACCCTAAAAAAAAAAAAGAAATCAGGGAAATTTCAATGAAAAATGCCCTAAAAAATCTCAATATAATAAGTCAATAACAGAAGAAAAAGTTACCAGTAAAGAGAGATCAGGCCATGTTTTTGAAGTAGAGACTAGAGAGAAGAGACAAGGCTGGAGAAGGCCTTCTTCTTCTCTGTGATTTTCTACAGCAATGGAGGATTTTGTAGCGAATGCTGATGCAAGGCTAGGCTTTTAGAGCTTTTCCATCAGATTCACATCACCAATTAGTTTATTTTCGACTTCTTTTTTCTTCTTGTTCGTCTATCGTGGTCGTCTTCTTTCTTCTCACTTTTCTGACTTGTGTGGAATGGCTGATGTGCCTATACAATTAAACGTGGAGTCGCTGACATGTTTAGTCACGTCAGCAAGTTTCACTTACATAATCGAACAGGTCATCAAATTTGATGATGTGTCTATCCATGCAAGCAACTTGTCGTTTAGGTGGCCGAACTCGTCAGCCTAACCTTATGACGTGTTCACACATGTCAGCACTGTACCCACCTCTCTGCTGACTTGCTTATACACGCGACCAGCTTTAGGCTTTTGTGTCATCATAAAATTTTGTTTTTAAAAATCTGAAGAAAATAAATATATAAATAAAATTGCAGGCTCTCGACTCTCGTTGCTGTGCAAAAACACTCGGCGATCCAATGACGGCGACGAAATTGGGTGATGCATGAGAAGAATACGAAGATTGTCGTCATTGTTGGCTCTGCAATGACGACAATCTTGTGAATTGTGATAGTTATTAGCATCGGTTAGTAACCGAAACTCACCGATTACTGGCCATAAGTAGTGGTGGCCACGGTTCTGGTTAACCGTCGGTTTAACTGGAACCGTACGGACCAAACCGGATTGAATACCGTAAACCGAAACTGACGGTTTGAAAACCGGTTGGAAACCGGTCTGTACGGTTTTTGTTTTGGTTTAGGGAGTGTGAAAACCGGCGGTTTAACCGACAGTTTTGTCCGAGGTTTAAACCGCCGGTTTGGCATTAAAAAAAAAAATTAAAAAATTCAACCAATCAGACGCTACCACGTGACAGCGTCTTTAAAACAAATCAGACAGTGATGTGACATGTGCAGAAATAATAAATAATTAAAATAATTAAACCAATCAGACGCTGCCACGTGGTAGCATCTTTAAAAAAAAAAGACAGTGATATGATATGTGCAGAAATAATAAATAATTAAAATAATTAAACCAATTAGACGCTGCCACGTGGCAGCGTCTTTTAAAAAAACAGACAATGATAGTGACATGTGCAGAAATAATAAATAATTAAAATAATCCAACCAATCAGACACTGCCACGTGGCAGCGTCTGAAAAAAAAAATCAAAACTGAAATCGGACCAAACCGGACCAAACCGAAACAGAAACCGGACTAAATCGAAACCGAAACCGAAAAACCGACGGTTATAAACCGCCCACCAAACCGAATTTCCGGTTTCGGTTTCGGTTTTAGTGTTTACAAAAACCGAAACCGACGGTTTGATGCAGCCATCAAAGACGATACGGCAAACAAAGGTTTGGATATCATGGAGCGGAGGAATCGACTCAAAGACGAAGGGTGCGGAAAGAAGGAAGCAAGGACTCGGAATGGTTTTAATGGGCAAATTTCGGGGGCCTTTTCAGAGGGCAAACGAACTCAAAATCAACATTATAATATGTTTCCGGAAAGCCCAAGACGAGCCCTACAAATGTTATGAAGACTCCGTCTTCTATAACGGGCTGCAGAATATCCAATTTCGGCCATCTAGATTATTGCGCTAAGATGGACGAGAGCTGGACGAGATGATCCGGGCTGAACTTCGTGGACCTCTACAGAGGGCATATGAGGTTGGATTATCTATTATAATATGTTTCCGAAAAGCCCAAGACGAGCCCTACAAATGTTGTGAAGACTCCATCTTCTATAACGGGCCACAGAATATCCGAACTCGGCCATTAAGTTTCATGCGCACCAAGAGAGCTGTTTCTTGTTTTATTGTTTCTAATTATTGTCATGATTCAGCTGCAAGGCTGATGTTCCAGCTGGAAGGAGGCGTGAGCTGGACTGGAAGGAGGCGTGAGCTGGACAAATAGAGGTGATGTGGCAGGTCACATGAGCTGGCCGAATTTGTTCCTTGATGGTTCAGGAATTGGAGTCCAGGATTGTTCGGATTATTAGCAGCAGAATTCTTTTCAAATTAGGATTAGTTTAAGTGTTTCAGAGTTTGATTAGGATTTAGAGTTTGAGTTTTCTTTTGTTAAGGTTAATTATTGCCTATTTATATTCCTGTAATTGCATTCTAATTCTTTAGCTTTTGATTAATAAAAAATACAGAGATTGTTTCTCAATATCCATGTACAACATTCTTTGCGAAGATTGTAGTATTTGAAGCCTGTTAACAATCCTTCGTGCGCGAAGTTGAATGTTATCAGTAGCCTAGTATTCTGGCATCCGTGCGCGGATCAACAGAATATTAGTAGGTTGTTTCCAATTTGTTTCTTGCAAGTTTTTCTCGACAGAGCTTCCGCTACATCACGGTTTCGGTCCGAAACCGAACCGGGGCCACCACTAGCCACAAGTATCTGGTATCGATTTTCAATGTAATAATGTGTTTACATGGAAGTAATTTGATGCGGGTTTCTAAATAAATGATATGATTTTCAAAAACTTGGTATGTGTTTATTATATATCGACTGTCTTTTTTCATTTGCTTTGTTTTGACCACAAATTTTGGTCCTTTTATCGAATCTTTTTCAGATTACTTCATTTTGGCTTATGATTTCCATGTTAGTTTCTTCGTTTTGTTTGCTTGTTGATTCTGTTCAATATCATGCACTATCTAGGATTTATTGAGATAGTTTTATAATGGTCACTCAGAACTATTAGTTTCTATTCATATCTCCAGTATTGTACATGCTATATTATTATAGCACAAACAACTAATTATGCAAATGTAGTGTAAGAGGAACATTGTTGAAGCTTAAAATTTGCAATTGTATATTCCATTTATTCGTTTTTTGATTCTGTGTGGTTCATCCTTTGAAACCCCCTCATGTCTCTGGTATAGTACATGGTATATTAATATATTATTATAGCAAATAATTAGGGATGGCAAATGTAGTGTTAGAGGAATCATTGTTGAAGCTTGAAATTTGCTCTTGTAGATTCTATTTAGCGCTTACAAATCTTTATCTGTTGATTGTGAACTTCTACTTGATTACTATGAAGTCCCCTCAACATCCTATACGACTTCTCGTTTTTAGGACTTCATTGGATAGCCCTAGAAGCATGTTTAAAGGGTACTAGAACATGACAAGATTTGAGAGTAGGAAACCTCAGACTTCCTGTAGTTGTGCTGCCTTTTGTTTTCCACATAAGAACGTTGTTTGCTAAACCATTTGATTTTGATGGAATTGTAAAGAGTTTGTAGGCATACCTTAACGGAGCTCAAGAGTGTCGTTGCATCGGTTTTGCTGAAGTAAAGATACACATACCAAACAATTGACAGCGGTATATCTGTAGTGTTGATGCTTAACAGAACTCAGACATATGCCCAATATCCCAACCACCAATCTGATATGATGATCTCATGGCATTACTGCCAATCAGCACAACACAAAGAAGACACCACTTAGTAGTTTTGTCTATCTTTGTGAATATTTATCACAACTCTTTCATTTTGTGAATGCTTGAAACTACTATACTGTATATGTGAATCAATAATCTACATCTCAGATAAAGTCTAGACTATGTGTCAATCCAATGTAATTGATTTCTCCCTCTCAAATCATTTAGTAATCATAGCGTTACTAAGTAATCATCTCACCAACTAGCGGTTTTAGAATTTTTGCTGTCATTTTAAGAGAAACATTTTGATCCCTGCGCTGTGGTCCTTGACAGCTTCAAAATTGCAGTTGACATGTCTTCCATTAACAGGGAGGCTCGAGGAAAAGCCTGTATATGTTTTAAAATTCATCAGAAATCTCACCATAAAAAAAAAAAGAACGGAATAGTGTGAATGATGCAAAGATACTTACAAATCCCTAACCATTTTTAGAGAACTCTTTAACTGCAATGCTGAATTCACATCTAGTTGAGAGGAAGAGCTCTATGTATGCACGCTCATCGACCACCGCTGCTACGCCACCTTTGTGGGGGCCATCTTAGTCTCTGTTGATGAAATACCATTTTACATTTTTGAGATTTTTGCCTTATTGTGAGTAGTAGTATTACTGTCTGTTACCCAGACAACACCAAATTGACTCTAGTATTTTTTTTTTTTTTTTTCTCTTTTCTCCTTTTTTTTTTTGGTTGTCCATGACTTCAGTGGCATAACTAGTCATTGACCTATCTGTAATGCAGGGACATGTGTGCATCTGCATGAGTTGGTAATAGTTCATCGAGACTTGAAGCCACAAAATGTGTTGATAAGTAGGGAAAGATGTTTATGTGCAAAGCTTTCAGATATGGGCATGAGCAAGCGCCTCCTTGCAGATATGTCTTCTTTGAGTCATCATGCTACTGGCAAGTACTCTTTCTAACTCTATCAACATGATGTAATTTACTGTGAGGGCAATGACACCCATCTTATAAGTCCTTATGCTCAAAATTCAAGTTCATATAACTTTGGATCATGTCAAAACTGAGTGATAGATGAGTGATAGAGTTTCTTGCTAACTACCTTGCTGTGAACAACTTCTTCATGGACGTCAAACTCGTGCAGTAGATTTGTTCAGTTTGGGTTGTGTCATGCATTTCTGCATCACTGGTGGTAGACATCCGTTTGGCTGAGACTATAGAGCTGAGACTGAGACTATACATGCTGCCTATATGATATATGGATGATTACATATAGGTAACCTTAATTGCTCTTCAGCCCAATACCCATATGTGATATTAGATCAAACTTAATTACTGCCAAGACTAACTGAATTACCCTTTCGTTGCAGGAAAATTTACCAAAATTATGCATTCATGTGTTTGGTTAGTACTTATATTTAATGTAATACGTGTTTCAATTATGGTTGGACATTCAAAGCTCCTAAGATCAATTGTATGAGTGAAATCAGAGGATGAACTTGAATGTTTACTTGCAAGATACATGGATTCTACTGTCCATGGCACTTGGTTACCATCTTTGTGCTTAGATTTACCCATTTCTAACAAGTTATCAATACATTGGGATATGTAATATTTTGAGCAACTTCTGGCGTAATCAATCCTTTTTTTTTTCCTCCTTCATTGTCAAAAAAAAAAAAAAAAAACGTAATTTGAAGCAGACAGACTTTGTATACTAACAAAAGGACCCTACAGTTGATTATTGATATGAGTATTACTAATACACTCTTTTCCTTTCGTACATTTTTCTTAGTAACCAAACATCACAAAAAGAAGAAAGAAATGAAAATTAATACCTATGAAGATAGTAAAGTGAAAGATCCATCATTTTCACGAACTTGTTTATTATATATATATATACTCTAAAATCAATTATGACAATAAACAACATTATATGGCATCATGATTCGAAATAGGAATTACAAGGCAGGTTACTTCATTTTTATTTTTTTTCTGATTAGCAATTCCATTTAATTAACCGTGGGTCAAGGCAAGTACTAATATGGAGATTACTTTTGCTCACCCCCCTTGAAGGGGGGGTGAGCATTACCTCCCTCCCTAACACTTGACATATGTCAAGGGAGGGGTATTTTTGTCCAAAAACTGTCATGTGTTTAGACAAAAATACCCCCCCCTTGACACATGTCATGTGTTGGGAAGGGGGGTAATGCTTACCCCCCTTAAAGAGGGGGTGAGCAAAAATGGACTCACTAATATGCATGAAAACAAAGGCAAATGGATTCGAGGTAAGGTGCGCTAAGCCCAATCAACAAATTTATGATGAGTAGATTATTAGGTTGACTTTCTCAACGACACATATGTAAAATTATATAATCAATGTTGGGTAAAGAGATTAACATGGAGTTTGTGAAAATAAGAAGCAAGCCAAGGAGATTAACATGTAAAACATTTTATTTTTTTTAAATGGATCTTCACCGTCCATCTCAAACATGGATGGTGGAGATCAAATAAAATTATAAATAATTGAAAATTGAATTGAATTAGAAAATATATAAATTAAAAGAAAAAAAAAATTTAAAAACAAAACAATTTTAGAAAGTAAAAATAAATAAAAAAGGGAAAAAGGGAAAAAAAAAAAACATTGTTTGTGCGTGTGAGATGCATCAATGACATTTATAAATTATAATATATTTTTTCCAATTTTTTAATTTTATTTTTTATTTTTGCTTTGTAAAATTGTTTTGTTTTTAAATTTATGTGTTTCTTTTAATTTATATATTTTCTAATTCAATTCAATTTTCAATTATTTAAAATTATATATGATCTTCACCATTCATGTTTTGAGATGGATGGTGGAGAACCATTTTTTTTATAAAAAAAAAATTGTTTTTTTATTTATTATTAATTTAATTTAGGATTCATATGTAGTTTAATCTTTTAAAGATAACAGTTAGTCAACGGTTAAGTTTGACCTAACGGCAAAAAGTGTGAGTATCAATTAATGATAAAGTTTTTTATGAATGTAAAAGGTCAAACCTCATGGAGATTTAGTGCAATTTATTCTAAAGTTAATTAGAAAATCAAAATAAACATCATCTACCCCTAATTAATCACAAAAATTGCATTGGGAGGGAGACCGTACATATTTGTTGAATGGGGTGGGTGAGGTTGTTGAAACATGGATGGAGTGGTCTGAGATTTTTTTTTTGATTTTTTTTTATCCTGAGTTTGACACTAAGATTTTGCTTTTGCTTCTTTACCTATTTTTAAATAACTTTACCAATCAACCCATCCGATTAATCCCAACCATATCCATTTTTTACTATCCAGTTAACTTCAAGTTCTCAACTAACCAACAAAATCATTCACCTAAAATTAAACAAGAATTTAATAAACCCAAAACGAAAAAAAAGTTTCCAAAGTTTTAATATTTTAATAATTTCTTCTTTTGTTTTAAGTTTTGTTGCTAATTAAAACAAAAAATTATTTATATTTGGTTGCTAAACGAGGTATTATTGCGGGCTAATAATGTATCACCAAATTAATGAAACAACTTCATATCTCCATTTCATTTGATTTCAACATGTGCACACACACCACCACACAGACTAGGGTTATATCTAGTCTGGGATTCTTTTATTTTTATTTTTTTCTAAAAATCTTTTTTTACAAAAGATTTTTTATCCTAAGTCTTGACAATAAGATTTTGTCTTTGTTTCTTTACCAATTTTTGAACAAAATTAAACAAGAACTTAATAAACAAAAAAAAAAAAAAAAAATGTTTTCTATGATAATCATTCACCCAAAATTAAACAAGAATTTAATAACCCAAAACAAAACAAAAAAAGTTTTCTATGATAATGTATATTATTTTACATACCCGACAAGTTATTTTAAATAGGCTAATAAAAATATTGTGTTGTATCACTTGTATGTTAATTAGTATCCTAATAGGTTTTCAAAATTCATTAAAATTGTTTTTTTTTTTTTTTGAATATACAACATCTGCCGAGACCCCGACTATAGCTCCCATAAATGGGGAGAGAGCACCCACTATTGGTGGGACAACACCCACACTCGGGATTAATGGTTAAGGGGGACAAATAATATAAATATATACATATACATACTAGGCGTTGAACCCTAGTGGTGGACCCACATTGGCAAGAGGCCCAAGTGTTAAAATTGTTGTTGGGGGGTACTTTAATACATGCATAAGTAATTGGAAGTGAAATGAGTAGGTAAAAGTCTTCACATTGTCGGTTTTGGTTATAATGAGTAAATGAGGTACGAAAATGATGTCTTTTAAAAAACCAAAATATTACAAAAAAATATATTATGAAATAAAAAATAAAAAAATAGTCAAAGATTTTGATTCCTCTGTACATGATTTTCTGATTCATCATCAACATCATTTCTTCTTTTATTTTAAGTTTTACTGATTTATTTAAGTTTTAACAAATAATACTAAATAAAAAACTTCTTTTCATAATTTATGATTTTACCTTCACCTGTTCGCCTTATACATGTGAGTTTCCAAAATTTCTTTTGTTTGTTGGTACTTATGATTTTACCCTCACCTTATACTCGGTTTTTCATTTATATGCATAGTATGTGCTGATCAAGAGAATGTGTTTTGAAGTGGATTGATGGAATGATCATCTAATATCATCAACATATTATATCTCATTTTCCTTTTCACTCGGTATAATTTATATCTCAAAATCAGAGAGTAAAGTCTTCAATCTCCGAAGTACATAGTTACTGGTTTCTTGTTAAAAATCATTATTACTATGGTAAAGCCATTATAACAAGTTTACAACACTCGAAGAGTATATATATCCAGTTTTTCTACTGTCAGGACGAAGAATGTGGACCACAGATTATAGAGAAGTTTTGATAAGTGCATACACTTTGAGTCAAAGTATATAAATCTAGTGGTCCATATTCTTCGTTCTGATATATTTATTGTCAGGATGAACTGATAATAGAAAATATGTATATATATATATATATATATATATATATATATATATATATATATATAATATAATATAACTCACAGGTGGCTGCAACATGTAGTTTTGACCCATGTTTTTTGTTCTAAATTCTGATTAACCCAAAGTTTCTCAACTAATGAAATTGAGAGACCAAACCAAACGATGTAGAAGAAAAACCCATATCATCTACAATTACATAACAATCATATTAATCCAAAAAGAAATAATTACGTATACATACATTGATTTTTAATACAGCTTCTTGTTATTCATTATGGTACTGGTCATGGTGGTTGAATATTAATCAGTAGAGCATTTGTAGTAGTTGTCACCACACCCCACCCCATTATTACCACAGCAATACTGCCATTAATTGCTTTAAATTTTACTTTTTCAAACTTAAACATTAAAATCAAACTCATGAACAAAGAAAGGGGAGCTATCAGAGTTGATAGAAAAGACTAGTCCAATCAGTGCAAGATTTCAATGAGATGGATAAGTCTTTTTTTTTTTTTTTTTATAATATATATATATATATTTTTAAAGTTTTCGCTATTGGTAAGATTCAAGACGCTGATATAAGAATCATTTACTTAAATCCCAAGCTCGTCTATCTACCAGCTGAGATATGCATTGTTGGTAGGTCCATCTTAATTTTTAGACAACTTTAATTAATTAATAATAATAATAATAATAAAAGTTTGAAAACAGACGGATTTAACAATGCTTTGCTTGTAAAACAAACAATTTTATGAGATTTCTCCGGCCATCCGTCACATGTAACATGTTTTACAAGTCTTCGTCATTTAAATACTTATTTCTAACCTGAATTTTATTAGAACCATTCACGGTTTATAGCTTTATAGATTGTGATAGAGGTACCATTTTCTAGAGTTTATGAGTTATGATTAGATGCTAACAATTAATGCAATGCAATGCCTATAGTAAGAAAAAACTATAACAAATAGAAAGGGAAATGATAGTTTTGGAAGAAAATATAAAAAACTCTAAAAATTTCAATGTATAAAAATGTTGACGATGTCAAGAAAATCAGGATATGAGAATCAAAGGATTTTCATTTCAATTCAAAAAATTTCCTTTTCTTTGCTCAATTTTCTCTCCATATCATGCTTATCAAGATTTTTGCTTTTCTAACAATGAACTATTATATATTGGCTCCACATTTGTTTTCTAAAAAATTCCATACCAATCTCTCTCCACAGACATTTTCTAAGCAAAAATGTTTGGTTTTATATGCAGTTTTTCGGAATAATTAATTAGAGAATGTTAAAAGACTACTCCAAAAGCTCAAATTGAAATTAAATTACAAATGAAAACATCAAAGCTCATAATTAAGGTGCAAGGTGGTGTGGCAGCGATGGAAATTAAATAAGACAACGTTCAACTAGACAGCTTTGGACTTTTCACTGGGATATTATATTATAGGGTTATCAACATTAGTTTACCCTGAACTCTCAATGAATTTGCAAGTTGTCCCCTAACCTTTTTTTCTAGAAAATTTACCACCTGAACTCTCTTTAATTGGCAAAACGTGATTGTAGATGCCCCCTTAAATAGGCATTCAAGAGGCAATAAAACAAACTATTTTTCCAATTAAAGAGAGTATAGGGGGTAAATTGTCCATAAAAAATATTAGGAGACAACTTACAAATTTGCTAAGAGTTCAGGGGCCAATGGTGCATTTAGCCCTATATTATATATTTATATGTACCTTTTATGAGTACTAGAGGGCTTTCTGCTTATAAAATAACAAAACCCTACTTTGCATTTTTAACCATTTAATTACCACCCAACCATTTATTATATCTCATTTACAAAAATCAAAATTCAAAACTTTCATAGAAAATTTTTAACCTGGTAAAAAAGTAAATGATATTGATTGAATTCAAAGTCAAGAGTCAAAACTCAAAAGAATCACACGGATTTGTCTTTGATTTCCAAGCATCGTGACCTGTAAGTTAAGGACTTATCATACTTTACTTTGAAATTTGAATTGAAGGTTAGGAATAGGTCAGATCATATATAATAGTGCCTAAGGTAAAGATAACATTTTTATATTTGGTCTTTTATTATGTCTCTCTCTACGTTAACTATCCTTGTTAGGTCCAGTAATAAAGTCCTTCATAACGTTAAAATCTTAATAATTTCAATAAATACTCATACCAATAATTTCATTCTAAAATATGCAACTAAAAATTAGATATAATTTTGCATTGACTTATTTATCCAAGTACAATAGTAGAATAATAATATAAAGGACTGTTTTTTTTTTTTTTTTTTTTTTTTGACAGAATATAAAGAACTGTTTTCACATGTATTTTTTTTTTTTTTTGAAATAATAAATACAATATTGTTATGAATTAAAATACTTGTAATGTTTTATCTCAAGCTAAATGGAATTTTAAGATCATGTCAGGCTCCACCTCCGGGTTCAAAAAATTTTTGTCACTATTTGGGGCGCTTTTTGTAAGACAGACACCACATTACTAATTTAAATTTAAAAGGCACCTATTTAGGTGACCAGACAAAAATACATTTTTTTGTCACTTTGTGTCCTTTTCAAACGTTGAGAGAAAACCTTTTTAAACCTTTTCGTGCATTTTCAAGCCTTTTTGAACAGTAATCATGTCTTTTTTAATTGAAATAGTGCATTTTTGAAAAAAAAATTCGAACGTTTTTAAACTGAAACCGTGCCTTTTTGAAAAGAAATTCGAGCCTTTTTTAAATTGAGCATTTTTGTACTGTAATCGTGCCTTTTTGAACTGAAATCGTGCCTTTTTGAAAAAAAAATTCGAGCATTTGTGATCTGAAATCATGCCTTTTTGAAATCGAGCATTTTTGTACTGTAATCGTGCCTTTTGAACTGAAACCGTGCCTTTTTGAAATCGAGCCTTTTTGTACTAAAATCATGCCTTTTTAAACTGAAATCGTGCCTTTTTTAAATTGAGCCTTTTTGTACTGTAATCGTGCCTTTTTGAACTGAAATCGAGCCTTTTTGAAATCATGCCTTTTTATACTGAAATCGTGCCTTTTTGTACTGAAATCGTGCCTTTTTGAACTGAAATCGTGCCTTTTTGAAATTGAGCCTTTTTGTACTGTAATCGTGCCTTTTTGAAATTGAGCCTTTTTGTACTGTAATCGTGCCTTTTTGAACTGAAATCGTGCCTTTTTGAAATCGAGCTTTTTTGTACTATAATCGTGCCTTTTTGAAATCGAGCCTTTTTGAACTGAAATCGTGCCTTTTTGAAAAAAAAAATCGAGCCTTTTTGAATTGAAATCTTGCCTTTTTGAAATTGAGCCTTTTTGAACTGAAATCGTGTCTTTTTGTACAGTAATCGAACCTTTTTGTACTGTAATCGTGCTTTTTTGAACCTTTATTTCGAGCCTTTTTGAACTGCCCCCGAGCCTTTTAGAATGTTACCCGAGCCTTTTCAAGGAAAATTTATAGGTTAATCAGTTTAATACACAGTTTGAGCCTTTTAATGAAGTGTTGACTTATATAGGCCTGAATTTTGACACACCCATTCAAGGTTTCTTGCTTTGGATCCTAAAAAATTAATGTAATGGCTATACATTCAATAATTGTTATGTTTTGTAATTGTAAGAAACTTAAAACTATAACAAATAGTAAGAAAAGATATAGTGTTAATACTGAAAATACATCTAATGACTATTGCTAGTAAATTTTATTTTCTGTTTCTTTTTCAATGTAAAATCCGTGTTAATACCGAGAAGGTTTGCTGGTTAGAATGGAACCAAGTTTGAATATATATAATTTGAACAGAACTAGATCGGCTTGATATGTCACGAAATTAATGAACAGTAAAAATTGCTTTCTTTCTCTCTTTTTCTGCAGGCAGCGTCATGCATGCTTGTACTACAATTGGATTTGTAGGTGACTTGTTTTTCTCTTTTCGCTATATATTGATTTGCCTGATTTTTGAAATGGGAGAATTAATCATGTATCTATTAATCAAAATATATTGTAAATTAAATATTAAAACTGAATATTTACCTTTTTCATATAATGGGTAATTTGTTATGATTATGAATATGTAATATGTTTTCTAGTAGTATTCCCAACATTTTCTAAACAAAATATAGCGTGGATTAGATTGATTCATCAGATAGACTACTCGTGATTCTCTAGATGTTGAATGTGAGTGTTTTAGGTGGTAGATGAACACTTTGAAGATATTTATTGGAGTTACTCGTTTTTTTTTTATAAAAATATTATAATATTCCATAAATTGGAATTTTTTTGAGAAGGAGAGATGACTCGAATCCAAGGATAGAAGTATGTTGAAGTAAGCCTGGGCTGAAGCCCAGCCCGGGCTAACTTTTTCTAAAATATATATATATTAAAGAGTTTCTTAAAAAAAAGAAATGAAATTACAAATGAAGAAGGATTATAATATTAACATAATTCACAAAAAGAATGTTCTAGTTTACGATTTAATTTAATTGAGAAAATCTTAATTGATTTATTAGGGTGACACACTCGATATATATTTTATTGACACTCAAAGACATTTAAGTTTTCATTTTCTTTTCATTCTTTTATCGTTCCATAAATAAATAAATAAAACAAAATTTGAAATCCTACTTTATTTGCTAAAGTCCAAACAAATTTGTAAGGTTTGTTTAAAAAAAATTATACTATCACCCAATCTCGTTTGATAATAAATGATCATCATAATTCGAGTCACCGCACTGCAATTATATACTCCAAAAAAAATATACTTAGTTTAGCTCATCCGAACAATATGTTCTAGCTTCGTCCCTGAGAGGTTTTATCATCGGATCAACTTCATTTTGTCAGTTACTTATTTATTAAAGGAAGCAGAAAGAGAATCTCTAATTATTATTTTTTTCAAATCTATGGCAGTGTTCTTGTCAATATTAACTTTTTTACTTCACAATCGACTACTCAGATTGTCAGATGCTTTAAATTATTTAAAATATTTTTATAACCTTCTGTTTTATATCATATAATATGAGCATTGATCAAAAGCTGAATTTCATTGTAAATTCTATAATCAATCCTTACAAAAGAAATCAAAAAAATTATAGTATAATTAAGAACTAAGAACTGTTTTTTAAGTAGCAACTTCGAAGAAATCTTCACTGTAGATAGAAGGATTTAAAAGTAAAATATTCAATCCATCTTCCTTTAAGTTTGGTAACCTTCTCTATGACTTTATTTTTATCACATAAATCTTTTTTAAAAAGTACATAAATTTTTAAGGGATTGTTGCCTATAAAATGTCTGGAGGGAGTTTTTTTTTTTTTTTTTTTTTTTTGAAAAGAATTCGTAAAACAATTGTGAATATATTTCTAGATAGAGATAAGTTGTTTGGACTTTGGCCATTTCTTTTTCGTACTGAATTATAAACAAATATAATAGAAGATAAATTGAATATTTTACTTTTAAATCCAAGTTGCCGCTTAAAAAATAGTTCTTTTTTTAAATTTCTTTAATAGGGATTGATTATACGATTCGATCATAATGAAATTCAGCTTCTGTCAATACTAACATGTCATAAATCTATTGGAAATGGTAACCATTCTCCATAACTTTATTTTTATCACATAAATCTTTTTTAAAAATTTATAAAATTTTAATGATCACTTTTCTAAAACATTAACATGTGTTCTAATTAAGGGGATATTTTAACACTTTTCACATCATAACATCGAATGGGGAGAGAAAAAAGGAGACTAGGTTCCTTTTCCTTTTCAGATTTTTTTTTTCTTTTTTTCTTTTGGTCAGGAGAGAGAATTAATGGTCAAATACATTTACACTGTATTAAAGTTTTGGGTTATTGGCACATTTGCCCCCTAAATTATATGCGAGTTTACATTTTCCTCCATGAAATTTTTTAGACGTTAAACCCCCTGAACTCATATAAATTGGCAACCAGTGACGGAATGGGGACAGAACCCTTATTCGGTCTGCTGACTTGACACGTGCGCCTCGTGTGTCAAATGGCTAAGGGCAATTTAGTCATTTAAAACTGTAAATCTATTTATAAATAGGTTAATTGGCACTGATATCCCCTGAACTATTCCCTAATTTGCACCTTACCCCCTAGATACAGAAATGAAAAAATTAATTAATTTAACAATTATTTAAATTATCTCTCTTATTGAAATATCCCTAAATATAAAACCCGGATGAATATTTAAATTATTTAAGGGAAATAATTGTTCATTTACAATAACAAAAGGATTAATAATAATAATTATTATTATAATAATAATTATTATAATTATTATAATAATTATTATTGTTTTAGTTTTATTGTTATTATTATTTTATTTATTTATTTGTTATTATTATTATTATTATTATTATTATTATAATTATTATTGTTTTAGTTTTATTGTTATTATTATTTTATTTATTTATTTATTTATTTATTATTATTATTATTATTTACTTTTTTATTTTTGTTTTTGACATTATTTATCCCCTTGTTATTATAAATAAACAAGTGATATATTTAAATAAAAAAGATAATTTCCCTTAAATAATTTAAATATTCATCTGAGTTTTATATTTATATTTAAATAAAAAAGATAATTTAAATAATTGTTAAATAAATAATTTTTTTCATTTCTCTATTTATGGGGTAAGGTACAAATTCGGGCATAGTTCAAGGGGTACTAGTGCCAATTAGCCTATTTATAAATAGATTTTAAGTTTTCAATGACTAAATTGCCCTTAGTCATTTGACACATGAGGCGCACGTGTCTGGGTCAGCAGACGGAATAAGGGTTCCGTCCCCATTATGTCAGTGGTTGCCAATTTATGTGAGTTCAGGGGATTTAACGCCTAAAAAAAAAAATTCAAGGGGGAAAATGCAAACTCACATATAATTTAGGGGGCAAATGTGCCAATAACCCTAAAGTTTTTGCAGGTTATGTACCAATAATTCCTTATTTACGAAAGATTGGACCTAGATTCATCAATCACAAAATTTTTTATTTTGGAAATTTTGTGACTCTTTCTATTTTGATTAGAAACTATTATCTAATATTTTCATAAAAATAAGACTTAAAGGTACTAATGCCCCCTGGATTATACGCGTGTTGCTCATTTGCTCCATGAACTCGAAAAATGGTCACTAAGCACCTTGAACTATCGGAAATGGTCAGTAAACCCCTTGAATCCTGACGTCATCCATTTTTCTATCATGGCAAATTACAATAAGTTCCCCTGATTATATAGATAATTGCATCAAACCATAAACAATATAATAATATGATCTAAATACCCATATGACCAAAATTTTAAAATAATAAATAATAATAATAATAATAAATAAAAATAAAACTAATATGGTGAATTTCTATAAAACTAATTAAATAAATAATTAAATTTATAAAAATATATTAAATTTAAAAACTAATTAAATTCACCTCTCACACCATCGGTCAACACCTCGAGAAAAACTTGAGTGCATCCGATGCACCACATTGGAATCCGATGGTGGTGCATCGGATGCACTCATAGAGATCGTAATATCGGAACTTTCCGCACCTTCTGGTGTGGGTGGTGTCGACTCACTTGCTCCGGCAGTGGGAGACGGCTGAGTGTTTGATATGTTTGATACTCTGATAGATGAAGAAGACGAAGAGAGAAAGTGAGGTGGAGGAAGAAAAAAAAATTAATGACACATGTCATCCAGTGAAATAATAATAATAATAATTAAATTTCCAAATTTTAATTTAAAATTTTGGTAAGGCGATATTTAGGTCATCAAATCAAATTCCAGTGTGATGCATCAGATGCACTCAAGTTTTTCTCAAGGTGTTGACCGGTGGTGTGAGAGGTGAATTTAATTAGTTTTTAAATTTAATATATTTTTATAAATTTAATTAATTATAAATTTAATTAGTTTTATTTTTAAATTTAATTAATTAGTAATTTAATTAGTTTTATATAAATTCACCATATTAGTTTTATTTTTATTTTATTTTTATTTATATTTATTATTATTATTATTATTATTATTATTATTATTATTATTATTATTTTAAAATTTTGGTCAGAGGGGTATTTAGGTCATATTATTATATTGTTTCTGGTTTAATGCAATTATCTATATAATCAGGGGAACTTATTGTACTTTGTCATGACAGAAAAATGGATGGCGTTAGGATTCAGGAGGTTTACTGACCATTTCCGATAGTTCAGGGTGTTTAGTGACAATTTTTCGAGTTCAGGGGGCAAATGAGCAACACGTATAATTCAGGGGGCATCAGTACCTTTAAATCTAAAAATAAAAATAAATAACTATTGTCTAATATCATAAACCATATGAATACGTACTTTAAAGAAAGCTAGTGCATGGAAAATAGTTAACATGTCCAATAGATGTTTCTGGTGTGAGGATTCAAACCTAAAAACTTGACCGGTCACAAAGTGAATGACTATTGACTAGTCATATGGGATCAAACGGAATCTGATTCTCTGAAAAGGCAAATCTTCAGAGAATAAATTCTCTATATATAATGTTTTGATATATAAATACACCATTGTCCCTTGAATTAATTATTTTATGAATCCATATAAATATCATGCTACAAAAACATAAATCAATTGGGGATCCTTAACAAAAATCCTAAATTTCAAACTCATCAACTCAAACAAACACTAATGAAACATCATGGTTCTTCCATTCAAATCCAAATACACCACAAAAAACTCTTCAAAGTAAAATCATCAAACACATTTTCATACCCAATTGACAAGAAAAGAAGAAGTGATATATATGAACCGATTTAGATAACCAAGTAGAGCTACTACAATGCCTCATCATAGTGGAGATATTTCTTGGAGGTTTTGCAGCATTGAGTTGATTAGAATTTTCTTCATTTTGAATCTGATCCTGATCTTGATTTACTGCTTTTCCATTACAGCACTATGTTGAGTGACGACAACTCTTCCACAAAGTCACTCGTTGAGGTGGCTCAAAAGTTGAAGAACAAAAATTGATTGCATAACCAGGGGTTTGTGGAAGAAGGATTTGAGATGTAGGGTTTGAGCGTTTGAAGATCGAAGTGAAGGAGATGAATTGGGGATTTGATTTGGGTGTCGTTTTGGTGAGCAGTTAGAGATATTTTAGAGGACTTGAATCTTGTTTTGAGAAAGGAGAAGAATCAGATATGTGAATGAGGGAATCAAGAGAGAAAATTTGTTGTGCTTGAGTGTTTTGAGTGAAAATGAGTCGTTATATTGTGGTGTTGGTGAGATTAATTTGCTTTGTATCCATAGGTTGTGAAGTGAAGATATTCTGGAAAAAATTGAAGAGGGCAAGACGAAGAAGATAGAATCGATTGAAGAGGGAGAACATAGATTGAAGATAAGGAGTAGGAGAAAAGGCCGGAGATGTTGGTGGAGACCAATCTCCAGATTGGATCTTCACCTCTCTTTTTTAAAAAAAAAATTTGTTTTGTTTTTTAATTTTTCAGTTTTTGCTTTTTTAAGAAAATAAAAGTTTTCCTTTTAATTTACTTTGATTTTAGAGTGAAGGGTAAAAAAGTCATTTAGTATTTTCTGTGACGGTTGACCGTGAAAATTCTGGTCAGAGGGACCAAATTGAGTGATTTTTGAAAATATAGGGACTAATTGAAACATGGATACGTGAGTAAAAATAGATAATTCAAAATCATATAGGGACCCAAATGATGATATCCCTAAATTATATAATAGAATCATTGAACAACTCTAGATCCAATATATATATATACATATTCCCAAAACCAAACCCCATAACACGCTCTTTCTCTCATTTCTCTCTTCTGCCAAACCCTAACTTTCCCGCCAAAAATCAAAGACAGCAAGCGACCTCACAGTTGACGATTTCGATTCTGGTTTCGCATCATCATCGTCATCATCATCATCTAAGGTAGATTCATGAAAATCAACGGCGGAGATCGGAACCAGATTTCCAGGTGTTTTCCAAAGAGCAGTATTAGAAGTCTGGGATTTTGAGTGGTTTTTTCTGATATGGCCTCTCGCAACCAGAATATGTCTTCTCCACGACGTCCATCCACTGTAAGCCGTCTAATTTATTAAATGCTCTTTTTGTTTTCTGGTGTTTTCGGGTTGTTTGGTTACCGAGAAAACTGAGGGAAAATGAAATGGAAATATCATGATTTTAGCTCTTAAGTTCTCTAATTAGTTGAAAATTTTAGTTAGAACTAAATTAATTAATTAAAAACGATTTTAGGGTTCTCTGGGAATCAGTGAGGTTTTGTTTATTTGGTTAATAAAGGAGCTCTATTTGTTAGTTTGATTTCCCAATTCAAAATTAGGGATTTTGCTGTGTTGCTTTGAAAGGTGATGTAGATATCTGTTGTTAATTTTTTTTATCCTGACTGTTTTTGTGTTGGGTTTTGAATTGTTTCTTTTTGTATGTATGACTTCTCACAAAAGCCAAGAAAAAGCAAATCCAATTAAGATTTTAATCATCATATGATAAACGGGTTAGATATCAGTTGTTAATTTTGCTGTGTTTGTGTTGGGTTTTGAATTAGAAAAGAGAGGCTGTCGATGATTTTCCCTTTGACAAGAGAAGGAAGATAGGAGCTGGGAAGACGGCATTACCCACAAGTACTGTACGTACACGGCAAGCGTTTGAGAAGGAAAAGCTTCGAAGTGCATTGGAGTCTTCTGAGAAAAAATGCTCTGATACAGGTAACAGGAAGCTTTCATGCCTTTTTCTTATATCTTAGTTTATCATGTGACCGACTATATATTGGATATCTGGTAGTATGGAAGAATTAAAGGTTGAAGTTTGTTTTGTGTTGTCAGAGGTGGAGATGAAAAACAGGGAGGTGGAATTAAATGCAACTGTTTCATATTTTAGGAAAGAAAATGATTCCTTACGTGAGAAGGTAATATAAAACAAGTTTTGATTTGCGTTTGTTGCTCTGTTGTTTATATGCTTACTAATCCATGTCAATGCATTTGTTGCTCTACTGTTTGTATGGGTTGTACCTGTATGTTGAGTGACTTTGGTATAATTATCATTATTCAGCTAGGAATATGAATCTTTTCTTACTATAAATTTCAACGAACTAAAGATGATCGTGATCGCCAAGTGTCGCAGGCGCAGGCCTTGACAGCATAAATAGGAAAGTATGAAGAAATTATAGGAAGGTATCAAGAAACTTTGTGAAAGTATGAAGAAATTATAGGAAGGTATCAAGAATCTTCGGGAAAGTATCAAGAAACTTTGGTAAAGTATGAAGAAACTATAGGAAGGTATCAAGAATCTGAGGGAAAGTCTCAAGAAACTATGAGAAAAGGTTTAACAGAATTGGATTTGATGGCAACAAAATCAAAGTCCTTAGAGGTTTGTTTTGTTTTTCATTTATTATGCATTTGTTGGCAACAAAATCAAAGTCCTTAGAGATTTTGGGCTTTTATGTAGAAGACATGTTTATCTCAACAGGAGCGTATAAGGTTATTGGAGCATCAACTGACTGCTGCAAATGACAGACTCAAGGTAACACTAACATTGTTAGTCTGGAACTGTTGCTTATATGTCATTTTCTGTTGCATGAGATCTTATCTATGTGCTACTTCTTATTCGGTGTTGTCAATGCATAAGGTGGAGTGTATTTGTTGCTCTGCTGTTTGTATGGTTGTACCTGTATGTTGAGTGACTTAGGTATAATTATCATTCTTCAGCTAGGATTGTGAATCTTTTCTTACTATAAAGTTCAATGAAACAAGAATATGCACCGACTATTTTCAGATTTAGTTTTTCTGATGTTCAACACAAGGTGTCACTAGAAAGGGTTAAATTAATTACAATTCTGTGTGAAAAGATGAGAGCATTAGATAAGTTCTGGATTTATACGCATGACTGATTCATTGCTAACTCCATACCTTTTTGTTTTGCATCTTAATCATTGTCTTTTACATGTTTATATTCCAGGCTTCACAGCACCTTAGAGGGGAACTGCAACTGGTAAGAGATGATCGTGATAGCCAAGTGTCGAAGTTGCAAGCCTTGACAGCAACAATAGTAAAGTATCAAGAAACTATTGGAAAATGTCTACCGGAATTGGATTTGTTGACAACAAAATCAAAGTCCTCTCAAAGGGAGAGTATAAGGATATTGGAGCAACAGCCGACTGTGATTGCTGCAAATGAGAAATGAGAAACTCATGTCTGGACACAAAACTTTACTTAGGATACACAGTAGTCCAATAGTGATAATCTCTGTTGTTAACATTAGCAAAGGGTGACATGCATCTTTGCTTTAACGCACCCCTCATCCTAATCAATTGAACATTATATATATACTAATAGTTAAGCATCTGGGTTTTAAGTAGCATGAATTAATGTTACATTCTAGTTATCATCCCACATCATACTTGTCTAATATTACAACTTTAAAAAAAATATCAAAAAACAACTGAAGTGATTAAAAAATTGATTTTAATCTTTAATAATTATTATCTCTATAAACCAACGCATTATAGATCCTATTACCAATACATCTAACTCTTAACTCATTAACCATATTATTATGCATACTAATTATTAATAATCCTATTAATATCGCTTAATTATTCTCTATATGTTTTATGTTAATAATGAAAACCTATGTATTGTAATATATGTCTCGTAAGGTCTAATAAAGTTCATACGACATTAATCTAGCACAAACGTTATTTGCTAATTATATATATATGTATTTACTAATTAATACAATATCACTGAAGTGAGAACTTGTTTATATTAAAGGGCGATCTTCATTTACAATATCAACAAATTATTTCACATAAACAATTGATGATTATATTATTTGTAATATTAAATATACGACAACAGTCATGCTAGTACCATCTTCAGCTAATAATAGGATTTGGTTAAATTTATAGACTTAAACTTTGAATCGATAAAATGGGTCATGTAGTGTTATTAAACATGTCTTCCGTTAACCTCTTGACTTAACAGGTCTTCAAAAAATAATTGTTAACTGTTGTGGACTATATATCCTTTTACCTATTGATTGTCCTAATGTTTAATTTTTAAGTGTAGTACTCACGTGGTGGAACTTAGGGATCGTTTGTTTTTTCCACTTAAGACTTAATGTGTCTGAATTGAACTCATTAAGTTGTTTTTTTTTTTTTTTTTTTTTAAGTGGTCAAATAACTTTAAAATATCAAAAAACAACTTTAAAAAAAAAGTAAGAAATCCTGACTTTTAACTTAATTCCAAATCACTGAATTATAATTAAAATATTTTCTTCCAAGTCTATCCTCCAAAAAAAGATATATTTCTAAATTTATCCTAATTTGATATGGTGTAGAATTTTTTCTTTTAACGTATTTCTTATTTTAAACGGCTTTTAGAAAGAAAGAAAGAAAAAACCCTAATCACTTCTCATATTGAAATCTTCTTGGGGATTGAACAATTGAACTTTTCTCCTACCAAATCCTGGTAAAAACTTTTTAATTTTTTTTTATTTACGTGTAGTGGTGAATAAACTTGTCTATCATTTTATGGTGTTTGTTATCATTATTTTATTATGGTATTATGAAGAGTTGCTGCACTGTGGCCGTGGGTGATTGAAAAATAATATTTTAAATTTGGAGTTTTAGTTTCCATATAGTGTGGAATTTGGGTCAATTGTCTTATAAATTACTTTGTTATGAAACTAACCTCAAACCACATATGAATGGTCAAAAATACTCATGATAGTGAGATATTCAAGAAGAGTAGAAGACTCGTGATATTGAGATATGAAATTTACCTTAATTTTCAATTTTTCATGCATGCAAGTAGTCATCCAATTGCAACAAATTATCATTCTAAAATCTTTTAAAGAGTGTTGCATGTTAAATTACTTCTTTTAATTAGTATGGGTATAGATGTAAAATTACTTCTTTTCAGACAATTTTATTTTTAAAAAACAAACGTGTTGACAGTACATTCAGATGTGAGAAAAAAAAAAAAAAAAAAAAAACAAGCATGTTATTCAGATTTAGGTTTCAGTCACTATTTAGTCTTCAGTAAAATTCATGACTATTCAATCGTCAGACAAAAAAACAAACGACCCCTTAGTTTATGACCGCTAAACTTGGTTTATATATTCATTAATTACCCATTTGGTATAAGTCGTATAAACGTGGTTGTATGATCAATTTGTAATAGGTCATGGTGGAGCTTTGATGTTTAATCTACGATTGTGATATGATATAGTTTCTAAGCATAATGTTTGGTCGTCTCACCCCCCAGCTCATGGTGTCAAATTTTATGTGGACAAATCGGCGAGAGGAAATCTTAGTCCGGCGGGGATTGGTGGGGTGTTAAGAGATTCAGAAGGAAAATTCTATGCATTTTTTCCTTGTATGTCGAAATTGAAGACTCGAACACGGCGGAAATTTTGGCAATCCATAAGGCGTGTGAATTGCGTGCATCGAAAGCTACTCTGATGGGAAGGGATATCGTTGTTGTTAGTGATTCGAAAACCGTTGTTTCATGGGTTAACAACACCGACGGAATTGGAAGCCTCAAGCACATGGACATTATTTACAACATTCGGAGTTACATCCAACTCATGGCAGGGCTGTCGGTTGTTCATAACTTAAGGTCTAAAATGAGTTCAAATAGGTTAGGGGACATAGTAGATTGGGGTGATCTCTGATTTCTGGCTTAGTTAGCTGCATTTGTTTCCAGGTTCGATTCTTTGAAGATGGTTGTCGAGCGTGTTGTTTGGAGGCGGAGGTTGTTGGTGGGCCATAAGTGTTTTGTTTGGTTTTATGGCGGCTTCGATTAGCTTTTCTAGTAAGTTTGGTCTGTTGCTTTGTTAGGACATTGAACAACAAGGGTAGGGAGTTCTAAACCTTTTTAATTACTATGGTTAAATTAATGGTCAAGAGTGTCATAAAACACACGCCTATTTCACAGGCATTAACTATGGCAACGAATCGCGGGGAGTAGAGAGACTCACCAACTAAAGAAGGATTGGGTGTGATATTGACAACCATGAAGGTTTTGGAGTCCCCACCTAGAAAAGGCTGTTCAAAAACTTAATTGATGTTAAAAGGATGTCTACAAATTCGAAAATGAACTTCGAGTTAAATAGAAAATGTATGTGAAGGTTAGCATGAACATGGGCTCTGTAAAAAATTTACCTGAAGAAGATATGTTAACTTTGAGTTTCTTTAAGTCGGCATGATCGCATAAAGTACACAAACCCCGAAAACTGATAATATGAAATGTTGAGTTGAAGATTCAAATATATGATGCACTTCTAAATGGTTACATTATGGATTTTCAAAAAAGTAGAAAAAAAAAAAAGACACATGAGTTTCCTTTAACCGCTCTCCAGTTGCTCCGCTTTTTGATAAGCGCTCACTTCCAGCTAAATCGATAAGGTTTAGAACTCCTTGCACTTGTTGTTCAGCTTCCTAATAAAGCAAGAGAATGTCAGCATGCATAAAAATGGTCAAGAGTGTCATAAAACACGTACGAATACAACATTATAAAAACATGTACCTCATTGACCCTAGATATCCGCAGTATGAAGACCAAATGTCTCCTTGATGACTGCTCATTAATACAACAAGTGCATCATAGTCTACCTTATTAATTACTATGGTTAAATTAATTACCATGGTTAAATTAATGGTCAAGTGTGTCATAAAACACACACGAATACAATATTACAAAACATGTACCTCATTGAGACCCCTGATATCCGCAATTTGATGATCAAATGGCTCCTTGATGACTGCTCATTCATTTGTGTCTTACCTACTGGCCTGAAAAAATTGCAAATTGAATCAATTCTAATTAAATTAAGGCCTATTTGTTACCGATTGAATCAATTGTGATGCATTATTATCCCAAAACTTTTGATGTACCCAACATTTTAGAGATATATAAGTGATTTACGTTAGTTGTAAAAACATTATACAACCCCTATCTATGATATGCGCACTGCATCCTTTTGTATCTTAAAAAACACTATTTCCATTTAAACTTAGTTAAACTTTTGTTATCAAAAAATGGCAAAGTAACTTAACTAATAGCACATATGCTGAAATCGACCCCACATTGCAAATCACATTATGAAGAATCCCTAATTGATTATGCAAATTAATGCATCAAAATAAACATCTAAACCGTTGAAGCATTTACCTGGCTTGTGCAAAAACAAGGAAATCTCTTTTATACTGCAAACATCAACAATAGTGAGGCCACTGACATATGTGTTCCCGTTTGCATCATATCTGTTTCAAAGAACGAGGTATCAGCCCATTCTGCTCTGGGGCTTCTAGTCTACCCATCATGGTATATGTTTTCCCTGAATTTGTGTGACCGTAAGTAAATATGCAGACATGCCAAAAATACAACACATCAGCACTTCATAAACAAGTATTTCAACTGACATTCTCTTGCTTTGTTAGGGCATTGAACAACAAATGCAGGGAGTTCTAAACCTTATTAATGACTATGGTTAAATTAATTATCATGGTTAATTTAATTAGTTTGTGGACCACACGTAGATACAATGCTTTTAATTTAACCATAGTAATTAATTTAACCATAATTAGGATTATGACCTTTTGCCGACGCGGCAGATCACGTCATTGGCTACATGCATGGTGTCTTGCCACGTTGTAACAAATTCCGTGATGTGTCCGGACAAGTCACGACCAAATTCCATAATTAGTAGACGATTGGACCTGGACCGTTGGTTGGCCCAAATTGAAGAATGGTCCGACCTGCTTGTTATTCCTTTTTTATCTTTTTGTTTTAGCCGTATAGTTAAATTGAGCTTTTAGCTTTTACCCATTAACCCAAATAGTTTTGATACCCATTGAAAGAATTGCAAATAACCCTCTAATTTCTTTTGATGAAATGTCAAAGGAAGCCCTCTAATTTAAAAACTCAGCAAAACAGTCCTGTTGTTTTTTTTTTTTTTGAACACCCTCACTCCTTTGTTATTAGTTGATTTTATTTAAATTTAACAAAATATGACTATTTATAGATTCTTTATTATATAACTAAATAAAAAAATTAACTAATAATAATAAAATTAACTTCTTACAAAATTATAAAATATCTTATAATAAAAAAAATCTATAGAATTTTTAAAAAATAATAACTAAATATTATTTAATATAGAATCAAAATCTATGGAGAAGACATACACATTACCGATATGTTATGTGTATGTGAGCGTCTCCTTCATATGATTTTTTATCTAAAATATTTTTTAAAATTTTTTATTTTTAATGATATTATTGTTTATTTATAATATATTTTTAAATGTTTTAAGTTCTTTTAAATAAAAACTATACACATGACTCTATTTTAGTCTATGATTGTTGAAGATTCATCAATTTAACAAAGACCATTACCGTAATTTATAACCATAAGACTTTAAAGATATACTAAAAAGATATATTTAATAAATATTTAGTTAACAGATTTTATCACAATAAAATGACATTATAATACCAACATTGAAATGGTTGAGTGTTATAACTTTGTAACGGAAAAATTACTGAGCATAACTATGAAACTGATTTTTAAATGAGTTTATTTTATGTCAAAAATATTAAGTGACATATTCAAAGTATGAAAAGAGACATGTTGGATTATTCACCAAGGGAGAGTTGGAAGAAATCCCCATCATACATGTTGGTTCCCAAAAAAGTGAAGTTATAACCGTGTTATGTCCGCATGCTTTTGAGGTATATAATGCAAAAACGTATTGTAAAAATCTCAACTCGAATTATATTAAAGTTCTTGTTCAATCATAAAAATAATTAAAACGTTTTTGCAACATGTAATCCCGACATTATATATTGGTAGGCCAAGTTTTTCCTCACGTATTTGACTAAAAGTATTTAACTTAGATATTAAAATAAATAATTAATAATTAGTTAAGATTCAACATTGTGAAGAATTTGGGCTTTTTAAATCTATTACTTACGGTAACAATAAGTAATTAAAAATATCTTTAATTTACTATCAAAGTAAATTGGATTCTAAACATGAACCGTTAAAGGCTTAAAGCTAACTATGTACATGGTACAACTAAATTTATTTTAAACTGTTCTCCTCATAATATCCATTCATCATAAAGTGGTAATTAACGAAACTCGTTTAACGAGATTCAATTATTCCTGTTATATGATAAATTTTGTACCTAATAGAAATTGTATTTGATCAACAATCATATTGTATGATAAATTTTGTTTGTCTATTATTTACATGTGTTTAGACAAAGTACATAATAGAAATAACCTAGTGCGTTACACTAGTTATTTATTTCAATAAATTAGCCATTAGATTTAAGTGTAACTAATATTAATATACTAAAGAAATTTAGGGTTGTATATCGTAACAATTTTTACAGTTATATTCATTAAAATATTTTTTTTAATTTAAATATTACACTATTATATAAATTCGGAGTTTTTTTTTGGAGGGAAATAACTCAAACCCGCAATTTCATGGTCCATTAATACATGTTAAGTTAACTAAAAGTGCAATTCATTTGTAATAATTTATGACAAATGAACAGGGGGATCTTTAAGCATTTATGTGATGCAAGTTCGATTTCTATAGATAATAAAATAAGTAGTAGTTCATGTCTTCAAATATACACAATTCAGTGCTTGTGAGGCCATCATTAACAGAACCAACAACATCAGAAAAATCAAGCTAACATAAGTGCAAATAGAAACAAAAAAAATCAGAATTCAACTGCATCATTAGATCAAAAATTCGAACAAATCCCTCAGCATTCACCTCATATGTGAAGACATGATTGATTCAAATTAATCACAAATCTGAAATCTCTCTTCCTAATCGAACATATGAATCAAATTCAAGACAAGTTGGTCTATTTCCGGACATTATTATGTGCATCGGTACATGTAATCCACGACTGATCAATTCAAGACAAGTTGTGTTCCAATTACAAGTTGATCATGAAGCCTAATTTGTCTCTTGTGGTTAATTAACAAGTCTTGCATAAGACAATCAGGAAAAATCAGAGATTAAAAAATTGAATTGGAAAGTTGATGGTGATGATGGGCTAAAAAAAAACCCAGTTATAGGTGGCCTGTTTACATCATTGTACGTTCTTCATGTACTATATTCTTTTTAACCCATTGTTAATTTGTCATATATAACAGAATATTAATAAGTACACATGAAAATTATAAATCAGGAAATATAGCACGTTTAATAATTAGAAATTAAATGAAAGAGAATCTAATTGCACGGGAAAGGAAATCTGGAAAATGAACTTGATTCTTAGGTCATTAATTGGGTGGGGGAATTAAGTTCATGGAACTTTAATATATTCCCGATTTAACAATGTGAGACTCATATAATTTGATTCTCAATTGGTTTTAATAAATACAGTAATCACAAATAATAAATTAGAAATATTTAAATTCTCTTTACCTTGTTTGGATTCCTGCTAGTAAACATAAAATAATAAATCATAAAAGGATTTAAGACCTTGAAGAGATTCGTCCCTTATATATAGAACGTATCTCAACTGTGCATGTAACACTAAATTTGTTCCTCTTTCTCTCTCTCTCTCTCTAAATTCAGCAGAAACCCTTTTAATTTGCTTTGAATCAATTTAATTTTAGATGGAGACTCCAAAACCTAAGTATCCGCCACCAATAACGACGCTGCCTTTTGTGATGAAGAGAAAGTGCACGAGTGATGGCCGTTTGATCCTCACTATGGAGAAGCCTCATGATGATGACGAGGACATGAAGGCCCACAGATCCAACGATGATGATGTTAATGTTAGTGAAAGTGGTATTAATAATAGCTTTGTTGAAAATTACAATTAAGGAGGATGTTAGTACTGTACATGCTGAATCATCATCAATTCATCGTCATGCATGTTTGATGACATGCATCGTTAATTAGTGTCTTGTCTAGTCTTCTTTTTCTAGGGTTTAATTTATTTGGTATGTATTTCTTTAAATAATTTTGTCTTTGTTTTTTTCTTTTTCTTTTGTTGAGGCCATCCATCTTCATTGATGAGATGAGTTGGGTGGATTCTAAATAATATTTGTCAATGTTTCTTTTTCTAATATATTAGAATAATTTTTAAAAATTACTGTGGATTAATCATATAT
Source organism: Acer yangbiense (assembly GCA_008009225.1). Lineage (NCBI taxonomy): Eukaryota > Viridiplantae > Streptophyta > Magnoliopsida > Sapindales > Sapindaceae > Acer > Acer yangbiense. Next base: position 550,571 of record CM017766.1, read on the forward strand.
TTACGATATTTCATATTTCGTAAATAATTTTAGAAAAACATGATGAGATTGGCACAGTAACTCACACCTCACCAAGGCCTCATTTTTTATGGCTAGGCAAGTCCCTAAGGCCTTACTTGCCTAACTAATTTGTGAAGGCCTCATTTTTTCAATTAAATATTTAATTTTATTAATGCTTTTAGTTTTTCAAAAAAAAATAGTATATTATTATTTTAGTTTAAGATTAAAAACTTATTATTATTAAAAGAATTTATTATGAATCACATATTCACACCACATTGCAATTATAATAAATAATTACAAAAATATTCTCCTACTTATAAAATATATTGAAATGTTTATTGTTTAAATTTATTTTGAGAATTGAAAGTTTTTAATAAATTTTTTAAAATTAAAACAAAAACTTTAAATGCCATTTTTAAATTCTTTTTCATAAAAGAAAATATGATTAAATTAGATAAATTTAGAGTGATTTAATTGGTAAAATTAATCTACTTTATCACCCCCACAAATATGATAATTGTATCTAAGTACTTAACAAAGCCAATATCATGTTGAATGATAAAAATAATTTCTATCGACACATAATACATGCATATCAGCATATACACTTAATTATCATCTTGATAATTAGCGAGGAATTTCATGACTTAAAAAGTCAAGCAACCTTCAACAGAAGGAAGTTCATGATTTGGTACCGCCACCTCATGATCAGCAATTGTATTTGAAAAGGTTGAAGAATGAAGTGATCATCAAGGCTGAGATTGTATTGATCAAAGCATATATAGCTAGGTTTCTGTATTATAGGAATAAAATTAAGCAATATTGCATTGTTCCAATTAAGTTGGTGGATTTTGTCGATCTACCTGTACGTGTTTGTATGTTTTACACATGATCGATCAAAAGTAGTTAAGGTATTTCAGTTAAATTATAGTTGACAATCAAAAGTATTCGTTTAAAAACCTTATTTTTGTTTCTTTTTAATGTTTTATATTGTTCGATTCTGGCTTTATTACTTATGTTTTAGGGAAAAGGGTGGCGTGTCATGTGTGTGGGGTGTTGATCAGAGCCCTATGTATCGATTTTAATAAGCAATAATGTAAACAATATGAGATTGGTCCGGTGGTAAAACCCCCTCACACCTGCACCACAAGGTTGCAGGTTTGAGTCATTCCCTTTCCCAAAAAACTCCAAATTTATGTAATAGTCTAATTCTTGAAAAAATAAATAAAAAACAATGATGTAAATTTAACTGGGAAATGGTTTAATATAAGCATGGCCAGCACATGCACAGTCAAATACTCTTTAACAACCATCCAAAACATATACAGAATTAGACCAAAACCCCTTCTCAATATGTCTGAAGAGAACCACAAACAGGTCCCATTACCCCCACAACACATGTACGAAATTACATCCAAAAAGAATAGATACAAATTAATTAATATTCAACATATTACATATATCTTTCACACACACTCATTTATTCGATCAGTTTCCATCACACTCAGGTTCTCAGATAATCTGGTTTGAATTTTGAAACATGTAATGATTAAAGCAAATATATTAATGCAAGCAATATTGTTCCAATTATGTTGGTGGATTGGTTTCTCTACTTGTGTTTGTATGTCTTACAAAACCAGATATATCAGTCGTGCTCGATGAACGTGGACCACAATACCCATTAATTTTGAGATATGTGGTCCTCACAGGCTCATCTCTTAATTGTTTGCGTGCATGGGAGGAAAATGAAAACCTAGGAGCCAAGAGTTTGAGTTTGAGTTGTACTGATTTGGAGAAAAATCCACATAGATCATAAATTGACTTGCATGGGCAGCTGTATACAAATAATTAAGTTGCATTGATTTTAAATAGATATGGTTTGCCTCCACTAAGCAAATCTGAGATTTGTATCATCTTAAATGTACATACTAATATCCAAATTATAAAGAAATTGAAGAAATTAAATTAAGAATTCCTCACAAGAACATTGAAGCTTCCACCTCACCTGCTCTAATATTCAACTACCGGGTTTCGTGGGGGCTTTTGCTGCCTTCCTTCTGTAGGTTGTTTGGCCTTTGCCTTTCGGGGCTTTTTTCCATAAAATCGCTGTTAAAAAATAATAATAATAATAATAAAAATGGTTCAGTTTAGTGTTAGATTAATTGGGGTTTGAAGATGTTTTTGAAGTGATAATATGTTAGATTATTACTTCATTTTTGCATCAACTTATACAGTTTACACCCGATGATCACATTTTACACATCACATTCACCGATGATCAATAAGGCAACAATCGATACTGATGCATGCATACATACATATTCTTGCACTTGCAGGACCACGTACACAGGCATCATGAGGTGCTCCGTGCTAGCTCCAAGTCTCAAACACCTCATGATAAATCATAAGGGCTGGTCCGGCTGGTTACGGTCCGATTTGGTCTGGTTTCAACTAGTAGCTTATTGATTTGAAGATGTATGAAGCATAAATTATAATTATAATCTTCTCTAAAAATTATATATAAATTGTAATTAAAAAGCATGAACGTATATAATAATGCAAGCTAAGAGAGTCATAGTTAGAAGTGTACGGGTCGACGTCAAAGTGTTTGCTTGCTTAATGCACAAGAAATTGACTACTAATTAACAGGCTTGGGATGCCAAAAATGTCAATTGTGGCCTTGTTTGTGAAATGTGAGTACGGAGTGATCTACCTTTCTTTACTTTACTAATATAGCCTGTTTAATTTTAATTTGTATAAATTGAAGTAGACAGGCTACCAGCCAATTAACTGGCTCTCATTCTCACTCACTCTCACTCACTGAATTGAATCAACTCAGAATATATAAGCTCTGGTCTTGTTATGCACTACAGCCACCAAGACCAGAAAAATGGAAGACTTAATTGATAGTAGTGGCAGCGGCGAGAGAGCTTTTTCAAGAAACGGTGATGATGATGAGAATGGGTGTACCTCTAAAGACCAGTCTGCTCTTCTTGAAGAAAGCTTCAAAGAACACAACACCCTCAATCCTGTAAGTTTTCATTTGTTACACAATTTTTACATATTTTCTTACACAATTTTTAAGTCTTTAGATTAAATTGACTTGAATGGTTGTGATTAATTATTGAATAGGAATTGAATGGTCTAGTTTGGCTGGGGATTTTACTCAATGGGGAGACATCTGACATCGTTTCTGGGTGCTTTCTTGTTGCTCTGTTTTCCCCTGTTGTTGTTTCCTTCAGGTGTGGTGTCCGCTGTTTTGGTGGTGTTTTTGGGCTGTTTGTCATTCTGTCATGTTTGTTCTCGTTTCTTTTGGCTGGTTTTCTGGCTTCATTGTGCTTGTTTAGCTTTGGTGTTTTGTTCTCCGGGCCTTTTTGTCCCTTCCTTACATGGCAAATTTCATAGGAAAAACTGAAGAAGAAGAAGAAAGAAGGGGGAGGCGACATGCATGAGAGAGATAAAGTAAATGTTTACAATTTAATTTTACTAGTCATGTTGTCAACTACTACGGACTACAAATTTATACACCCATAAATGCAACTTCCACGGGAGAGAGATGGCCATGTTATATTTCCAAAGCAAATAAAGTACTTCCTTTTATTATCAATATTTAATGAGCTAAGGTGTTAGTATCCGATTGATGAGTCGGTATTTTAGATGCTGACCGGTCAACACATAGGCAATTGTCCCATTAAAAGCACCATAAATTTTTTCTTGTTGGAGTTGCGTTAATTGAAAACAAAAGGATAATAAGTACTAATCAATATATAATTAAAGACGTCAACTCTTTTATATCTATATCAATACTTTTTTTGGATAATACTTAGGTTCTAACTGGTCAGGATCCAAGATACTGACCTACTAATGGGGTGTTGGCACGTGACATTGTTTCTTTTACTTTTACATTTATCTCTTTGTATTTTTCTAAAATGAGCCACATGTTAACACCCTATTGGTAGGGTCAGTACCCAAACAATTTTTTCTACATGCAATATCCTAACTTTGAGTGCATGTATATTTTATGAGTGATTTCATTTGTAGGCTTAAATGTTATACTACTGAATTTGGTCTGTTTCTCTGGCTTTTAATAGAGGAGATATTGAAGTAAAGTTAACTTATCTTGTCATCTTCAATTTCTTAAGACTTGAACTTGAAATCTTAATACTCTTCAACTCGTGACAAAAACCTAACTTCAAGCTCTCAAGGAACGGAAGTTCAGAAATCGTCTTACAGAGCCAGTCATCCTTTATGGAAGCTAACTCCAAACTTATCTTCCTGAGATTCATACAATGGTACACACCGATCTTAAATGGAGTTGACCCAGAAACAGTTAAAGAACTGACATTTGAATTTTTTATATACACTGCTTTCAGATCCCAATTTTTAATTAACTTGATTTTGTTGAGTCTATAAAGACCAAACAACTTTACAGTTCCCAAACCTTCACAACCACTACAAATCATCTCCTCAATCAAAGGAAAACCAGAAAAAAGATTACTAATCACATGATCCTTGCAATCAACCCCAAACAAATGCAATTTTCTCAAAGAAGGTAACTTAACATTGCTTTCTGTTGGTAACTCTACGTTACAGCCTCTTAACTTTAACACCTCTATTGATTTTGAACATAAAACAATTGGAGGTAGATTGTACAGAATACCTTCATATGCAAAATCAAGTTTCATCTTTTTAATATTGCTTCCAATTGCATAACAAACACAGCTATGTAGAAATGATTCAAATTCTGGATCATCCAAAAACTCCGATAATTCAGTTTTAAATTTCTCTATACTTAGACGATTTCGAAGTAAACGTTCCAAACATTGATATAACCTCATTGTTTTTCTTCGAATTTCCTCATCCACCCCATTATTTTCCTCACCCTCACAATTATCAAGTAAATATTCATAAAGATCATTATTAAAGACAGATTCATCAATTGTAAAAACAGGGTATGTACGCCATACTTCTTCCCATCTTGTAGATAACACGCTTGTTTGAACAATTTCCTTGAACGGGAGAAATGACAAAATCGTATGTAAAACACCTTCAGGCAGTTCAGAGATCAAGTCCACCTCTTCATCGCTTCTAGTCTTCTCCATTATCTCAAAGCTTCCCTGAAAAATTATTCGCAGCTAAGTGTGTTTTAACCGTAGTCAAGAAAAAAGAAAGTAATATAAAACAATATAACACAAAATTCTAAGAAACAAAAGTGTGAATTCTTATTTTTTTTTAGGCCACAAATTACTCAAAACGAGAATATTGAGAATGTTAAGGTGTGGTAAAATGCCCTTTGGAAACACTCTTTCTAACAATCTAACCCTAAATCCATTGCATATCTGGGCATTTAGATACTTTATCATCTTGATTTCAAGAACATATAGCAAAGAGATTTCTCAATGAAGTCATAATACATAGATAAAGCAATGCTCTTATTCCCGGTTCACATTTCTTTACTTATACTGAAAAGGTTCATAAGACTTAGACACAGATATATTGAAAAAACCAAGTTTGAGTCAATATTAAAGTGACTCTCAACAAATGTCAACTCCACTTACACTTCAACTGTAAGAAGAATACAGAACTTAAATCCACCTTTATCATAATGATGCAAGTGCCAGAAAACGTTTCTCTTAAAATGACAGCAAAAATTCGAAAACCGCTAGTTGGTAAGACGATTACTTACTAACGCTATGATTAGTAGTTGGTTTGAGAGGACAATCAATTACAATGGACTGGCACACAGTCCAGACTTTCTCTAACTGATAAATCATAAGAAAGGCTACACGTGAATTCAGTTCATGGATTTACTCAACTCAAGTTATTGACAAACGAACCATTTTTTATCTTCAAAATCAATACAAACACAAGGAGGCAGTGTACAAGTGAACCCAAAACAATAAATCACTTAACAGTAAGACCTAATTTTAGGTGTGTCCATCTCTGTAGCTAATTCAATTCCACATTAAGACATCGTTCAAGACACTAGAGCACAAACCCACACTAAAGCCTAAATGTCATGTGGGTATTAAAGTCAAATTCTTAAATATTCTGCCAATAAAAAGTAGTGTAAGCAATAGCTTAGAGCATCTAAATTAATGATTTCCATGTACAAACATGGTTCGAGACACTAGAATAAAAGATATATATATACCTGTGTTTTGAGGATAGAACATGCTTTTAAATTCAAGGATATCCAGCAAATTATGGTCCATAATCAATACTGAAAAATTGACAAAAAATTAATGGTAAAGCTGGTTTTCTACTTTTCGTAAAGATCTAAAGATTTAACACTTCTGAAAACTCACTTCAAATCGTTAAGATGATTAAAATATGTTTCCAGAACTAAATTTAATTATTATACAGAGCCAGAGGTCAATGTTCAATGTTTTCTTACTCACTCATGAACCCTTAGCATGAAACTTTGTGAAATTTCCCTATAAGTAAATAGGTTTCGTGTTAGATGGTTTTACACATTTGCAGTGGCAATGAGTATACACACACATCCAAGTTGTTTCTTACTCACCCAATTAATTTCAATAAATACAAGAAATCGAAATCAAAATTAATGCCTATAAACTTTAAAACATTGACCTCTGACTCTGTAAATATTTAGTCAAACAGCACAAAAACACAGCATGAGTCCTTTTCCAAAGTCAAATACATAGAAAACTTCCTCAAATAGCTCTCTGTTTTTCTTCAATAAGCTCTCTCCCAGCCACCATTTCTCTATCCCAAAGTCATCTAACTTCAAATGGTACATGCACACTTAACTCATTTCAATGGAACTTTTGATAAACAGATAACTGACATTTCAAAAATTAAATAAATTTTTTTTGACAAATTACTTACCGAACACAAGAACAAGAGGCGAAAATGAGGAATCTTTCAATGCAACCTTCGATTGTCTCCAACAAATCGTCAAGAGTCAAGAGGCTGGTTTCTTAAATGGTAAAGTTAAGGCTGTTTTTTTTTCTTCTTTTTGAACAAGACCGGAGATTCGGAGAAAACGCCCAGGCTCCAAGTTCTGCCTCCTCTAAAACGACACCGCATAGGTCCTTTTGGGCCACTAAAGATTGGGCTCGGCTCCATAACCGATCCATTTCACAATTTCTTGTTTAATTAAACAATTCAATGATTAATTAATCATTAATTAAAACATTAATTAATTATTCTAAAAACTAACATTAAATGAACTTTATTCCCTAAATTTTCCTTCCAATTGTTCAACTTCACTTATCACATAAAATAATAATATATCCTTTAAAATATAATAATAATATAATAGTAGTCTTTTTCCTACTTTTTACGTGGTTACAACACATGTCCTTCATTAAATGTTAATAATATAAAAGTATATATAATAAAATATAGGGTTAGTAACATGAATTCAGTTCATGGATTTACTCAACTCAAGTTATTGACAATCGAACCATTTTTTATGTTCAAAATCAATACAAACACAAAGAGGCAAGTGTACCAGTGAACCCAAAACAATTAATCAATTAACAGTAAGTCAGTAAGAACTAATTTTAGGTGTGTAAAATTAAGACACTGTTCAAAACACTAGATCACAAACCTACACAAAGGCCCAAATGTCATATGGGCATTAGAGTCAAATTCTTAAATATTCTGCCAATAAAAAGTAGTGTAACTGTGTAAGCAAAAGCTTAGAGCATCTAAATTAATGATCTCCATGTACAAACATCGTTCGAGACACTAGAATAAAAGATGTATATATACGGCTGGCCATTGGCCATTGCAAGCAGCCAATCAAAACAGAGATATGAGTGAATGGGTTCAATGTTTTATAACCGGTTAGACTTGAACTTTGCAATCAATTCCTCTAGCTCCTTCAATTTATCCTGTAATGAAGCCAAATTATCATTTTTTGTTGCCAGAGTTGACTGAACAGCAACCAAATCTTGTGTAGCTCCTTCCAATTTTCTTTCAAGTTCAAGCACCTGAAGCTTTAAAGCCTCACGTTCTTGCTCAAGATTTTCAACCTGTAAGCAAAACACAGCTATGAATATCAATACCTTTGTCAGCTACATTTACCAAATAAACTTCAAAGTTCAAATAATACCTCTTCAGCTTTCTTCTTCTCAAGCATGGAAATCCTTTGCTCTAATAATACTTTCTCATTTAACAGTTTCTTTGTATTTTCTCGTTCTCTGTGCAACTCCTCTTTGCAAATTTTTAGTTCATCCTGAAACAAGTGCAATTCCCGAGTTATCTACCATACACAGTTCAAAAATCAATCATACATGTATTACATATGAACATAACAAAGTCAATAAATAATACCTTATCATCTCGTGGAGCAATAATCACATTTTCTGGAGCAGTTATCTCTTCCTGTTTAGCAACCACTTCTAAACTCAATGAACCGATTTCAGAACTTAAGTCATCAACTCCCTTAGCCAAATCATCCTGCGAAGGAACATCATGTTCAAGCAATTCAGTAAAAAATGATTGTTGTCTCTCCTCCCCTGTCGGCGTGAGGACACGTAAAGGTGGCACCTATAAAGCATAATTTAAAAAAGAATATTAGAATTATAAATAGCTATTGCATGGTATCTGTTGACGGTGAAATTTGGATTGCCACGCACTCAACAATTATATCAACTCAAAATAAAGCAAGGAAGTAATCAATGCATGCAAGAGACAGATTTTACGTGGAAAAACCCTTGAATGGGAAAAAACCACGGTGCCCCGGAGGGCAGAAAGATAATACTAGTTTTCTTGCTTCGTTACACACTCAGATCTCTCATACAATTACTTTCCTCTCTCTTTCTAAGTTTTTTCGAACCCTTTCCTTGTGGGATAGATGGTTCTATTTATACATGATAATTTAGGGTTTCCCCTTTGTTTTAGTCGTGTTGGTGGTAGGATTTCCTCCTTGAATCGTACTAGAATTCTTATGTTGTCACGGATTCGGATATTACTCTATCCTTTCCTTTTTATGATTCCTTGATGCCATGGGTCTTCTAGATGTTTAGGGTTTTATTTCTGTGTTTCTGCGGAGTCGTTTTGGGCCTAGTGTGTTGATGCGGCGAGTACCTTTTACTCCTGGGTATTATCCTTTGGCGACCACGTTTTTACCTTTGGCGAGTATGTATCTAGCTCTGGCGACCACACCTTTGACTATTGATTTAAAGTGTTGACATTTTGACTGGCCACATGTTTCTTCCTTGACTTGGTCAACGAGTGACGTGGCAACCTTTCCTTCATCATTTGCTACCTCTTTTGGTGACGTGTCTATTTGACGAATTCATACATACAACAGTATCCTAATAAAATGAGATGCATTGAAAATACAGGCTATGAATTTTAGAACATTGACCTCCGACTCAGTAAAATAGTTAGTCAAAAATACAAACAGTAGAAACAATATGCCAATTTTATTCAACAGCCGAAGAGGCAAGAAAGAGGAAACAACAACAGAACAGGGGAAAGAAACCCCAAACAACCAAGGAACACCAAAAAACCACACTACCAGAAGTACAACAACACACAGAAGAACCAAAAAACTAAGGAAAGCAGACCAAAACGCCAACCACACAAAAGATTCCAAATATGACAGACAGAGATCTCACCTCCAAATATTCGTCAAATAGCTCTCTGTTTTCTCCAATGCCAGAGATTTCTGAACTTGAAAATGAAAAGGGAAAAATCATTTCACAACAAAAGAAAGGAACAATGTTTAGATTCTTCACATCCTCTCAATCTTGAAAAACGACCAAACACAAGATAAAAAGAGCAACCTTACCTTGGAACAAATGCAACCTTGTACAAACACGTACAAGACTAAAAGAGCAACCTTGGAATCTTCAGAGGAGAGAAGCTGCTGTTTGAACTTTGAAATGGTTCAGTTGAAAAGAGTAACCTTGGAAGCTGGTGTTTGAACTTCGAAATGGTTAAGATGAGTTGTTGAAAGTTAAAAAAGAGCAACCTTGGAAATCTTCAGAGGAGAGAAGCTGGTGTTTGAACTTCGAAATGGTTAAGTAATGCTGAATTGAAATCGTTGAGCGGTTTGTTGTGAGGAATTGTGCAAAATAAAATTGCAGAGAGAGTTAAAGAATTTAGAGGCGGAAAAGAGGAATCTTCCAATGCAACCTTCGATTGTCTCCAATTCGTTAAATGAGAACTGAGAATTTGAGAGTTTAGAGGCTGAGAGTTTTTTCTTTTTGAACAAGAATGAGAACTGAGAAGACACTCAAGCTGCCTTCTATAAAACGACACCTCATAGGTCTTTTTGGGTCACTAAAGCTTGGGCTGGGCCCATAACTGATCCAGTGCACAATTTCTTGTTTAATTAAACAATCCAATCATTAATTAAATTCATGGCTTTACCAACTACCGTCATGATTTAAAATTAATTTCAAAGTCATGTAATTAATTATTCTAAAAACTAACATTAAAATGTACTTTATTCCCTAAATTTGCCTTTCAATTATTCAACTTCACTTATTTTTTTAATTAATAATCTATGCTAATAGACCTCATTATGGGTTTATGTCAATTATTAACCGATCTTAATAATTTCCGTTAGTTTACATATATATATATATATATATATATATATATATGACAATTATGAGGTTTTAAATAAAAATTAGTTGAAAATAATGGAAGTCGAACAAGTTTTAAAGACACGAAGATGACTAGCAGATGACTCAATGGAGGATGGATGGTAATACCTCCACCTCCTAATGTGATTTTTGATCTAATGGTTCATCTATATATGGGCCTCAATTGTTGACATGAAAATCTCCTCCTACAATAACAACAGGACATTTTAAGAATTTTCAGATTGTGAAGTCTATTAATTAACTTGTTACTTTTGTTTTAGATTAATCAAATCTAATGTGGTCAATATAACTTATAGTGCAGGTTCAGATTTTGAGCATTGGTACTTAATACTGATTCTGTTTATAAAGTTTCCAAGTAATTTTCTATAATCAATTGATGCTTTGTAGGTAGTAGCCATTGGATATTGATTGTGTCCCCTGATTTTTGTATTTTTACAAAGCATGTGTTGGGAGAGAACTACTTCAAGTAAGCGGATTCAACATTTCATTGTTATCTTGTGCCTTCTTAGTTATTTTCATGTTTCTAGATTTAGAGCGCCATTGAATCTCAAAAGGCAATGCACATCTTGTGATCATGATATTGTTGTATCGATCTATTTATAAGGTACATCTATTAGCTTCAATGTTGTTTCGAGCTACTACAATGTAAATTTTGTGAAACACCTATATATGAGAATTTTTGGAGTTCATTGGTGTAGTTGTGTAGTCTTGCAAGTGCACAAGATCGATACAGTAGTATAGCGTTGACAAGACCAAATATCATTCCCACAAAGACTCTAAATTAATTAGGATTTGATGACTAACTAAATATAATTAAACATATATAGAACAAGACATGAGAAATAAAACACAAATTAGACTCGATCTTAACTAATACTGAATTGAAATCGTTGAGTGGTTTGTACTTTGTTGTGAGGAATTGTGCAAAATAAAATTGCAGAGAGAGTAAAATTGCAATGTAAAGAAGCGGAAAATTAAACACAAAGTTGGGAAATAAACGTTGGATTCTAGGATTTAAAATCAATTAAACACAAGTACACAACGCAATTTTTTTACGTACCCATTTCACTTCTCACTTCCAATTACTCATGCGTCTCATGCATGCATTGAAGTCCACGACAACAACAATTCTTATGAATTTTGAAAACCCATTGGCTCATGAGATACTAACAATCTAACATGCGACACAATATGTTTATCTAATTTTTTAATGTTAACTAGCTTTTCGGGTTACGATGATTTCTATTTCGACCGATAATAGACTATATGAAAAAAAACAAATTGTACTCATCCTTCTCAATATTTTTGTTGTCACTTGTATTATATGGCCTATATGGATTTATTATGATCATGGATTAAAATTCCAGAGTGTTACCCCAATAATCATAACGATGAAGATTATAGTAGTCAAGACAAAAATATGAGAACGAAAATTTATTGTATAACCAAATTGCAATACAATATTTTCAACTTACGAATTTATGATATTCTAATATTGCAACTCATAAATACAAATACCCTAATACAACTTTTAGGCTATGCAACCGTACTCTCTACAACCCCACCAAACTAACAGCCACCCACCTATTTTCGCTAATTTGCTGCACAATAATATCCTTTGGAAATGAAATGTCATGAACACATGGATAAACCTTGAACCTATTGCAGAGCAAATAACTTCTTGTTCCTGTAGGCCTTCCCACACTGGAGTCTGAAATCAATGGGGCTTTGGAGGAGAAGACAATGAACCTCCTTGGACTGAGGCAGGCATATGACAACTAGAGTTAACCCAAAAGCGTACATCTCATGTGCTTGCAAATCAACAGAATATAGAACATAAAAACAAAAAGAAATTGTGATTCAGTACCAAAAATGTTAAACTAACACCTGATACATTCTTCATACCTTCAGTAATATGGTTCATAAAGCTTCTCATATTTAGCCTCCATAGCTGATCTATCCTCTCTCCTCGTAATACTTTTTTTCCACTTCTTCACGATGGCTCTAAATATTGAGAATTTGTAGGATGTTAATCTCTAAATTTTCGAAGAAAACAAATCAGAGGACCGTAATGCCACTACAGCACTACTAGTTATACTCTAATACTTCATGTGAGGTGAAGTACCTAATGTCTAGAAGATAAGCACCAACGGTCAATTCACATCGACATACATGTCTTAATAAGTATAAGCCTCAAAACACTGAAAAATAAGGAAGCATCACACTTGATGTAGAAACAACATAAACAATAACAAAGTTGGTATGTATGTATCATGTTATGCCACTAGATTTACATACTTTGACTCAAAGTGTATGTACTTGTCAAAACTTCTCCATAATCTATGGTCCATATTATTCTTCCTGATATATTTATTGTCTGTTCGAACTGATAATAGAAAGACTGTATATATATATATTTCTTTTCAACTTATCTCAAATATATTTTTTAGAATTTTTAGATTTTGTAGTCTTAATCTTCTCAAAAAAGAAATACATTTATATATATATATATATGTTTGAGATATACTATACGTAGATACACACTAAATATGATTATTTGTTTCAAAAAACAAAAGAAAAAATTGATTTCTAAAAAACATCTAAAATAAATTAATGTCATCCCCTTATTTACCAAAATGTCACTTATTGGATGGAATTGGATGAAATTGGATGGAATGGCCATTTGTGTAACAATGTTTGCCAAAAATGACTATTTTCCATCCATTTCCCCATTTGGTGGCTATTTTGATAGTGGTGGCAAAAGTCGATGGCCACTATGGTAATTACCCCTTTTTAATTTTAGGATAGGATATTAAATTGGGGTAATTACCCTAGTGGCCACCAACTCTTGCCACCACTATCAAAATGGCCACCAAATAGGGAAATGGATGGAAAATGGCCATTTTTGGCGAACATTGTTACACTAATGACCATTCCATCCAATTCCATCCATTTCTATCCAATTCCATCAAATAAGTGGCATTTTAGTAAATATGAGGATGACATTAATTTATTTTAGATATTTTTTTGGAAATCAATTTTTTCTTTTGTTTTTTGAAACAAATAATTATATTTAGTGTGTATATACGTATATCATATCTCAAACATATATATGTATTTCTTTTTTGAGAAGATTAATGTTACAAAATCTAAAAATTCTAAAAAATATATTTGAGATAAGTTGAATATATATATATATATATATATCAAGAAGATCAAGGCTATAAAATCAAAAAATTCTAAAAAACATATTTGAGATAAGTTGAAAAGATATATATATATATATATATATATATTCTTTTTTTGAAAAGATTAAGGTTACAAAATCTAAAAATTCTAAAAAATATATTTGAGATAAATTGAAAAGAAATATATATATATATATGTGTTTGAGATATGCTATATGTATATGTACACACTAAATATAATTATTTGTTTCAAAAAACAAAAGAAAAAATTGATTTCAAAAAAATATCTAAAATAAATTAATGTCATCCTCATATTTACCAAAATGCCACTTATTAGATGGAATTGGATGGAAATTGATGGAATTGGATGGAATGGCCATTAGTGTAACAATGTTTGCCAAAAATGGCCATTTTCCATCCATTTCCCCATTTGATGGCCATTTTGATAGCGGTGGCAAGAGTTGATGGCCACTAGGGTAATTACCCCAATTAAAAATTCAATCGTATGATAAAATTTGTATCTCTCTTAAAAAGTCTTTTTTCTGTGGTCTCTTAGGCCAGCTTCAGCCTACATTTCTAACATCCCTGTGGTCTCTTAGATAATTAATCATCATCATCATTATATAAAATTAGATTAGAACTGGATTGAAGAGTTTAAACAAAAAGGGTTACAAATGATCATTTCTTGGAATCTTACAAAGGTAGGGGAAAAATGGATGACAGATCATTTTTCATTTTTTCTTTTTTAAGTAAACAGATCATTTTTGAATAAATACTTTTACAATACGTAATTTAAACAAATTTGGTGAAATTTCGTGGACATTATTGAATTTTGATGTGAATACAGTAGGGTATGGAGAATTCCAACTACGAGGACAAAAGCAAACAGAGTACGCATTGAAGCATAAAAAAAAATGCTCAGAAAATTGCAAAGGTGGGGTAAATGTGGGGGTTTTCATGTAATTGACTTGATGCCATCCAAATCCTCAGGGCCGGTCTGGTACAAATACTCCAATGATATCCACCATTATTAGTACCCATCCACACAAAGCAGTGCTTCGGAGGAAGAAGAAAGATGGAAGAACAAATTTAGATTGCAATAAGATTATGCGGTGAGTGATATGATGTTGACAACTTACCTGTCACATTATTTGTAACAAATTTTTGAAACACTTAATACGGGATTTAGGTATTGGTCAAACATGGTTAACCTGATTTGTAATCGGGCCAAGTATAGGTCAAACGACCGTTCCAATTGACCTGGTATTTTTATTCTTGTTTTGATTTTTGTTGTAATTAGATTCAAGGCCCGCATTTTGACAAATCAACTTGATCTGGGCTTGTATTTATCAATATCCTGCTGCCACCAATTACAGGTGATGTTATAGCCTCTACTTTGTGCATTTTCTAAACTGTTATATGTTTGTGGGCCGACAAGTGTTATATGGGCTGTGTAAAACCAATAAAAATCAGTGTAAGTTTTTTATTGAAATCAGTTGCTTTTTTGCTAACTTGTTATATATCTTGTTGTTCTCATATGCCTTTTGTTTGTTCTTTAGGGTAAGTTTTCCTTATGTATATTATACACCTAGCTAGCTACGGATCTTGTATCTGCATGAATGATGGGAATCCAAAGTCTTGCATAGGGACATCAAGGCAAGTAATGTGCAATGTGTTACTTGATAAAGATATGAATGCTAGGTTCTACGATTTCGGATTATAGCTAGAATGCACCACCATGAACAATTAACTACCACAACCCAAGTGATTGGTACTGCAGAGTGGTTAGAACAGGGTAAGCCTCGACGCAAACTGATGTGTTTGGCTTTGGATTCTTGGTTCTAGAGGTGGTGGGTGAGCGAAGACCTATCGAAGATGGGAAACCAAACTTGCTTCATTGGTTATGTATGCTGATAGATAGAGGGGAATATAATTGCTTTCAGGCTTCAGCCCTTAATGAAACGTTTAGACTAACAAGAAGGAGAAAATACATTAGAAATATGCTTTCAGCCCTCAATGACTGTTCATAACTACATCTTCATTTTGGGAGTCCATAAATTGATTGAACAAGCAAACCAAACTACTTAAACATTGAATTTACCAACAATACAGCAAACTTATTACACGCAATAACCTTGTTGTACTAATCATAAAACTTTCATGTCCACAAGCAAGTACACTGAAGGAGATCAAAAATAGACAAGAAGATATATTAGAAGATCAGCATAAAGGTGTCCACAAGGCAGAATACAACCGCGGAATCCATAGGGACACAGGGCCGGACCTTACCAAGAAAGAGAGAGTAGCAGCCCTGAGCAAGCAGGTGTACAAAAAAGGGAAGGGAAACAAAAGGAAACAAAAGGCATCAACAATAATGATGAACAATTCAAAGATTGCTAAGCAGATCACCTTTTTTCATGAAAAGAGCAATAACAAGAAGCACCAAACAAGTGTTTATAAAGCAAGACAATAACATCATTGTTAGCAGTTCAGGACAAGCAATAAATCATAAATGGAGCAACAGCCAGGTATTCTCTAGCAGGATCAGGAAGACATCAATTTGTTTTCTCAGTTTTCTCTAAAAAATTGTGTGTTTGCTTTGTGTTCTATTTATGAACACTATCTTGTTTTAATCCTTTCTACTCATATATGTATCTAGTTTGCGTAGCACATATAACTGACCAGAATTCATTAGCTCAAGCCTGACTGAATTGGATAGTACAATCTTGGGGCTTTCTGTTTAACAATTAAGTTGATACAAAAATATAATCCTCTCCTGGACAGTTTTGAGAGCTGAGTACATCAAGATTCATTATTTCGTGCTAAAGTGAAAACAAAAATAGTCTAACAAAATGAACCAGAGCAGTTATTTGGCTTTTTCATTGAGTTCAAGAGACAAATAGGTCAGACTTCAGAGTAATAATTTGGATTTGGATGATTTTAAAAGCATTCACAATTTTATTGCCTCCCATCAAAATTGCACTGATGAAACAATTCAATCACTCGCAAGAACCTTGTACTAACTATAAACTTATATGTGCCACAGAAATTGGCTCCGATACCAAACTATCATGAACATAAACATACTTGTACTAGTATTAAACTGTATTGTTTCTTTCTTAAGTAAGAAGATACCTTGTTCTGCAGTTCAAAAAACTACTGAAAATGATCATTTCCAGTTTCCACCCCCATTCTTGATTCTTGTACATAGTAATTCAAAAGGGGACCATAAACACTCTAATTAACTGGAATTTCCAGCCTCTTGATGTAGTTGCTCTTTCTAGCTTTATCTACCTGCATAATAAGGAAACTCAACTCATTGATCAAAAGGCAGACATTCTTCTCCAAATCAAACAGATAATTGTATGTGGTGTATGATCAAAATCACATGCCAATGGCCTATGCTCTATGGAAGTAAAAATATATGCAATATGTTACTACAATACCTTTATACCAGTAGTAAGGGCATGGCCTATGGCCATATATGCATGGCTCCAGTCGCATTTGGAGAGGGAAGAATCTGCAGAAGGAAGTCCAAACACTAAAGAACCAAAAACTATGAAGGCCACCGATAAAAGTTGCGGGCTGTAAAATATTGGCATTACCAAAAATTGTAATAATGTTTTTACTTTTTAGGCTTAGCATTCTAATTTATAAGTTGAAAATTTGAACTCTTATCTTAACCACCCATCATCAATTTCATAAGCTCTCTCCATCTAAGCCACCCATCATCAATTTCAGCTGCTTAATTTTGGCCAACCCCATGATCATTAAACATTTAAACATCAACATTTCACATAAACCTTGAAATCCCCGGTGGAGGTGGGGTGTTCATTAAACTATAATAAAAATACAAACTTTACTCATCTTAAAACCGAAACAAATAACCAAAAAAAAAAAAAGACTAAACTTGAGAGACATTTCAAATAAAAAGAAAAGATAGGAGACTACCTGGTCTCTGAAGTCTTTGACAAACTGCTCAGGTCTGTTGATATCATGGACCCAGGAACTCCTTCTTCTTCTTCTTGTTCTTCTCTCCAAGTGGGCTTTTCTTCAACACCGTAAAATTAATGTACCCAACAGCTTTCCCTGCGGCTTCCTCTCCTCTTCCCTTCCGCCATTGTTCATGTGTTTGTTGTCTTTCAGTGCTTGAAAATCAAGAGGATGGATAAGGGTTTTACTTTTGCCAGAGAACAGCAGAGTTTGTCTTTTTCGGAGATAACGTCGTTTAATATATTGAGTGTGCAAGTCACTGTCTTTTCAGGTACTATGTGTCGACGTCACCAGCCACGTTTACATTTAATTATTTATCGACTTACTCGGATACTGAGTCAACCCGGGCAGGAGATTTGGAACCTGCGATTTGACCGTATCACCCCTGCTTCTTTCAGCGTGGGCTTCATGTGTCAATTGGGCTTTGTGGGCAATTACTAATGACGTGCACTGATATGGCATGCCACGTCATCAAATGAGCCACTGTTCACACAAGCTGTTGGGCACGTCAGCGGTTTTTAATGACGTGCTCACTCACGACGTCGTTTTCTTGTAATCTTTCCCAGTTTCATTTTCGTGTCTGCTCAGCGATACAACACCGACGACGATCGACGATCAATAATATGTGATGTGATGATCGAGATTTTTCTTCAGCTCTTAAGAATTCACAATCTTCAAAACCCACCTCCCCTTCTCTCCAGAAGACTGTTTCTTCAATCTGGGATGCTTTGACCGGCAACAACAAGTCTTCATTTTTAAACTAGTGAAAGTTTTTTGGGTAGGGTATAATACTAATAATAATACTAATACTGTCGGATTATAGAGAAATTAATGTCATGTTTGATCTAATGGTTCATCTATATATATATGGCTCAATTGTTGACATGAAAATGATCTCCTCCTACAACATACAATATATAGGAGGACATTTGAAGAATTTTCAGATTGTGAAGTCTATTAATTAATTTGTAAGAATTTGTTACTTTTTTTAGATTAATCAAGTCTAATATGTATTGTGGTTTATATATAACTTGAATACTGATTCTGCTTATAAAGTTTCCAAGAATATAATACTGTTTGGTTGCTGGGAAAATGTAGCTAGTAATAATACTAGTCATTATTGGGAACCCAGGAGTAGTACAGGTGTACAGGTACAGGATATCAGCGGGACTGTTGGGGGTTGCCCTTAGTTATAGGCTTATAGCCTCATAACTAGCTCTGAATATATTAGGCAACACACTGGATTGAACAAACCTACATAGGGTCATTTATTTCATGCTGATAGTTAATCATTAGAACATACAATTCTGTCATGTGATATGCAAAATTGAGATTCAAATATTTTTGAAATAAACACCCTTTCCATCCTTGCCTTACTTAATATTCAATAGGCTCCTTCTCCAAATCTATGTCAACCTCGTTGAAAATATCTCCACATATACACACACATATTACACTGATATACGACAGGATCTATTGCAACCATCACTTGTTACATGAGTGACAATGTCACCATTCAGGTCTAAATTAAAATCTCAGTTATATAGAGTGTTTTGTGCTGGCTATTTTGCAGTCACTGTACTAATTCTTTCGAATGTACGTGGAACAAATTTGGACACCATTTACAAGTAAGATAGGATCACATTCCGTTCTAGCAGGGGCATAAGCAACAATGAATATGGAACAAATTTGGACACCATTTACAAGTTAGATTAAGATAAGGTTGACAGAGACCTTGAAAAACTTTGCATTAGTAATATAATGTAATCAAATTTGATTACATTTACAAGTAAGATAAAGTTCATTATATTACCAATTTTTCTATTGCCAGGAAGACAGAGACCAACATCCTTGACTCAAATTTGGCATCAAGACCTGACCGTGAACCAAGAGTAGGTGTCCAGTTAGAGAGCAAAGTGGACATACTAGCTGGAGGAAGTACGGACAGAAAGTTGTCAAAGGAAATCTAAATCCCATGTATCAACATGTTGTTTAGCATTATTTGAGAGAGTGATGTGTAGGATTCTTCTGAACAAGTTACTCCACTGCATTTGAATTACTTGGGGTGTTACAGCTAGAAACAACAGCTCTTAACAACTTCAGTTCTTGACCCTTGATTACAATCTTTTCTCTGGACTGATCCCAGTTTCTCTGACCAAGTTGGTTTTGCTCCAAGAGATCTCTCTGAGCAATAACAGGCAATATATGATCTAGGCAGGCAGGCTCTCTAAAGTCTAAGCTACAAAAGCTAGATTGTAAATCTTAGGGAAAAAAAAAAAAAAAAAAAAAAAAAAGCTCAGTAGAACCTATTTTTCCATTCCATTACCCGAATATTCTTCTCCTCCAATGGAATCTGTGCTGCTTCTTTGAACCCCAGTGGATTCATAATCATTTTGAGCCTCAGCATTATATGCTTCTGCAAATTGCACAAAAAGAGAATACTTCAAACGGATGCTCTGGGATATCATAGCATTATAAAGATATGAAGGACCTTCTTTCATGTCAACATTAAACAAGAATTGAATCTGCAGAAATTTCTTGCATTTCAACAGCCTCGAGAAAATTTTCAGTGTGAGAACTTCCTTGTTCATCAGAAGGATTAATTACACTTGTTTCTTCAGCTTTCTCCAGGGGAATTTCAAACCTTTTCTCTGAGCTTCTTTCACTGAGTTCACTCCGATTTTCCTCAAGAAGTGTCTCCTGAATAGTGGTTTCAGCAGTCTGTTTGGCATCTTCTGATTGTACTAATGTCTGAAGTTCTTGAACTAATGCCCTGCCATCTTTGTTTGATTGATCATCTACATTATCACTTACACGGTTTGTGATTTTCCCTGTTGATGGTTCTTCTGCTTCAACTGCTTTCCCCCCAGGCCAGGCCAATAAGTTAGAAGGTTCAGCTGCACATTGTTAAGAACACGGTAAACAACTACCAAAAAAATGTAATGTGATAATTTATAAAGCAAAAGCAAATAAGAAATCAGTCACTCAAATTACCTGATTGATTGGCAAGTGAAAAGCCAACCCCTGGAGATGTAATTTCAGGAGAAATCACATTGCTAGCTTTGTTATTCATTTCTGTCACTTCCAATTCAACTAGGCTGACATCACCAAAATCACCTTTTCTGTTTAACTTATTTGATTGATTGGTAGGTGAGAAGTTTCCTCTAGATTCACCGTTACGCTGTTTGTGGACTCCTTCATTACAGTATTGACAGTAGAAACCTCAACAGAGCCAAGTTGCTTCATTGCTCCAAATTAAATTCCCCACTGTATGTCTTCTTCTTGTTTGAACTTTACCAGATTGTTTTTGGTCCTTGCAACTTCACCCACAGCCAATCTGGCATCTTCAATGAGAGGTTCCTTAGGAACTGAAAAGCTCTCAGATGGACTCTCCACTATAACCGGCATTCTAGATCAACCAAATCACCTTTGGAGGCGACACGTGAGGATCGTCTTGGGGAATTTTTTGCCAAAGGTTTACACTTGCTCGTGGAGATCTCTCCATCAATGATTTGCTCTCACCTTTGCTTCTGTTGCTTACCCTTTGGCCTTTCCCACAGCATTGGCAATTCCTTCAAATTTGGAATTGGTTTGGATTGATTTGTTTCTAGAAGCATTTCGACTGGACCTCCTTCCTTCGATGTACTTTAGACAAACAAGTATCTTCAACTTGAACAATAATGAAGAACAACCAACGTTATTTCTTTGATGAATTAAGGTTTTCCCAGTCATGAAAACATTAACCTGGGCTGATTGCTTAGGTAGACTAGACCAACCAAAAAAAGGATAAATCAACTCTGGGCTGACTGAAACTAACAATTCAATCGACAACTGTGATGACCTTGACCTTGACCTTCTAATGATAAATACAACACCTTACACCAACAACAGATGCAGTAAATGAATATCAACTCTTATTCCTAAACATGTCTCAAGTTACTTTGAATTTTTGTATAAAACCCACTAGATCGTTACTTGTTATATCTTCACAAAACATAACAAGATGATTTGCATTAGCCTACAAACAGATAGCCAAGAAAGAAATAGAAACTTACTTAAGACTGTATCTTGAATGTCTCTGGTGTCTGTTGATTGATTTGAGCTCCAACAACAGCATCGGAGGGCTGAGATTCCACGCAGTTAGAATCGGAGTGAGGTGCATCAATGTGATTGTTACAAGTAGAAGAAGAATCGGTAAAATAACGTAATAACCATTTCGACTTCTGCTTCTTTCTTCTTCTCTGTAATTTTTTAGGGTTTATTCCATTTTTAGCCCCTTTCCTCACGTGTCTGGGCAACGTCACGCCGAATGGCTGATGTGCCTGGACACGTAAGCGACGGGTGCCTCACGTGATTACTCACAGCAGCCAGCTTAACTCACGTGCTTTGACACATCATCAGATAAGCTGACTTGCTTTTACACGCGAGCAACTGTAGGTTGATGTGCCATGACACGTCGTCCAACGCTGATGACGTGCTCAGACACGTCATCAATTTTCAAAAATTTAAAAATTAAAAAGAAACTGGTTTACTGACGTGGACATTCGTTTTAAGTGAGTGAAGAAAAGAAAACAGAAACGACCAACGGCGGAGACGAGAATATATATTAAAATCACTCGACCCCCTCCTCATCTTCAAGGCCTTGTCATTGGGTATTTGGCTTCTTCACTTTATTTCTCAATGCATCTTCATAATTGTCTTTTAATTAATCTGACTTCGACTTCACATATATGTTTTGTAGTATCCTTAGGTGGTCTGACTGTTTTTGCAATTGGGCATTGGAGCCAGCAGAGGATCATGTTCTTGACAGGCTCTTTGAGCTTGGATGTCTAGATGCAGCTGTTTCAGCTGAGGTGAGGAGAACCCGGTTGAGAAAATAGGTCCATTAGTTGAAAATGGCTCTGCTAATTAGATTTTACCGAGGTTTCCATCGAAGAAGGGGTGATACTGGGTTCCCTTATTCCAAATGCACCAGGCAGGTCAGATGGCAACTTTTCTGTAGATCAACAGTGCTTGCTTTGAAGAATAGAATTTACATTTATACAGTATTTTGTAGTGAATTAGCAAATTATACATTAATTAAGATAGCTTAGGCTGGGCAATAGATCAAAGACCGAGGGAAAGGAAATTTGATTGAATTTAGGATTTTGATATTGAATATTAAAGATGAGTTCCAAGGTCAATTCCAGTTTTGAATAGAATAACTTTCAGATTCATACTTACAATGACACATGATGCACAGTGGAAACCGAGGGGAACGTGAAGTGATTCGATCATGGAACCTGAGGCTGAATATGGCATGCCCATCAGAAGGTAGCTGATCGAAAAGTAGTCACTCATGTCAAAGTATAAGAAAAGTAGGTTGGTGCTATAGTGTTAAATTGTGCGAACCACACCTTTTCCTTGTAATTTTTAGATGCTGTAAATCTATTGGTATCAAAATAACTATATAGTTCTTCTCAGGTGAGCTCAAAAGAGTTTAAAATAACTATATAGTTCTTCTTAGGTGGTGAGCTTGAAGGAGAAAAACTTTTTCGATGCCTGAAAATGGTAAACTTTTGGGTATTCAGGCTTCATAATATTGAATATATCATGCTAGCACTTCAAAATTGTTGATCAGAAGATCAATTTTTCTTATGTTTGCAGGTGTACTTCATGGCATATATCTCGTAATATGTAGTTGAAAGTTGAAACCATTGTGTGACTTTATATAGTTTGCCATCTAAGTGTTCTATTTATGCAGTTTTAGAAAATATAACTTAAGTAAGTGGACCTTACCTTGTGACGTTCTCATATTGTCGTTTAATGTTTGAGATCGTTGAAATTGAATAATAAAAATGGAGCTCTACTTGGCTTTGAGTCTTCACAACAAAAGCTCAAACCTGAATTCCTCTTAGAAATTCACAGAGAGAGTCAGAGAGAGAACAAATGAGTGGAGAAGGGAAGGTGGTGTGTGTAACAGCCTAACAGGAGCTTCATGGCTGGTCAAGCTCTTGCTTCAACATGGTTACACTGTCAAAGCCACTGTTCTACACCCAAGTCAGTCCCTCTCCTTCTCTTTCTCTTTATGTTTTTCCATATTTGGATGTTACTACTTGAAGGTGTATCTCTTTTGAGTTCTAGGTTTAGTGTTTTTTTTTAATTTTTTTATTTAATTTCTTTTTGGTTGATGAGTGACTTAGTTCTGTCTTTATATTCCATAGATGATCCTAAGAAGACACAACATTTATTTGCACTTGATGGAGCTGAAGAAAGACTTCATATCTTCAAAGCAAGCTTCAGAAGAAGGATCTTTTGATTCTGCAATTGATGGTTGTAATGGTGTTTTCCATACTGCCTCCCCTGTAGTTTTCTCAACCAATGACCCTCTGGTTTTAGTCCTATTTACTTTTTTTGTTTTTTATTCAGTGTTATGATATCAACTTACACTACCACTTTAGCCAAAATTTCCATGTTTTTGACTACATTTCAGGCAGAATAGATGCTGCAGTGAGGGAAACACTTAATGTTCTTAAATCATGTGCAAAATTTCCATCAGTCAAGAGAGTGGTTTTTACATCTTATATGGCTGCTGTTATGCACTCCGGAGAACCTCTCACCCCGCATACTGTAATCGACTAATCGATGAGACTTGGTTCTCGGATCCAGCCTTATGCGATAACTTGAAGGTTTATGAATTGGTAATAATCAGTTTCACTGTTAATGTTTTATTTTTCCTACAAAAAATAGCTTCACTATATGTCCAAAATGTATCTGATACAACTAGCTAGAATCTCTAGAGTTTTTTTTTTTTCTCTGTCAATGGAGTTTTACAAAGTAGACAGATCTCTTATTTTAAAATTTCCAACATCTTTTAAGTTGTTTAATGCATTTAAAGACAGAGGCATACCGCATATGATATGGTGAGGCTTTTTGGAATTGGTCTCGGTGTAATCTTTTTGTCTTATGGAAAGATAGGATATGAATATTCCTACAAAGAATGAAGCCAACACGGCATTTATTTTTTTAACAATGTTTGCAACTTTCTTTACATTTAGGATTGACCGTTTCTCTTGGTGTCTCAGCTCTCTCTTTTACTCTCTCCATCTCAAACTGCCACATTCACATCACACACTAAGGAGAGTACATGTCTTCTAATAGATGATTTTTTCAGTATTTTGTTAATTCTTCTCTTGGTTTGCAGATTGCCTTTCTTAAGTCAAGAAGAGGATTTGTTCGCATAGCCATGGAGATTGGCCTACCCCTGGTTCCAGTTTTTTGCTTTGGTCAGGTATTAATTCTTTCCCATTTCCTTCTTTTTCACTTACTGGAATTTGTGGAAAGTTCATATCTACTGGTGTTATTAATACCTGTATTGCTGTAACAATTCGTTTGTTTTCGCAAATGCTCACACTAGTTCCATTGTTTGTGCAACTGATATAGTCACTTGGAAGATTTCCGTGTCTGTACCATTCCTTGAGAATATTGTCTCCAAACATTGCTTTTTATTGTGTCTAGTTGACTAGTTCATTCATCTTGTTGATTATTTATTTTCGTGCTCTGTTATCTGTGAAGCATCACCAATAACAGTCATTAATTGTTTCCCCCTTTTTTTCAACCGTGTTGCAGTCAGATGTCTACAAGTGGTGGAAGCCGGGTGAACAGTTGTATCTTAAATTTTCTAGAGCCTTAAAGTTCACTACAATTTACTTCTGGGGACTTTTTGGGTATGTATAGTTTCTCCTATAATTATATATATTTTTCATGTCATCCTTATTCCTTCTTCTTTTGTTTTTTTCCCCTGGTGCATTTAAGTTTGTTTTCCTATCAGTAGCATCTGTAGAGAAAAATTTCAACATCTTATTTCCATCTAGTTTTGATGAATTTAGTTGAGTTAGTCCCAAGATATCAAAATGTTTGTGGGCAATCGTAATTAATTACGCAATGAGTGTGTAAATATCGCTACTTAAAATTTATAATGCAGTTGCACTGGAAGCCTTTCCTGAATGTGTATTATACATGTCTGGCCCTTAGATATGAAATATCCTTTCCCTTTATATGTAAAGTTTTGTATGTCTCCTGTCCTGTTTAAAGTTGTGCATCTCAACATGTTTGCTTGCTTGCAAAACCTTATGAGTCCATTAGGAATTGATGAAAATTGAAATAATCATATACATTAGTAAATGGAAGCCATGGAAAGCTGTAACAAATCATTTGTTTCAGTGAAGAATACATTTTTGGAATGTATATTTTGTAATGAAGTTTGAGAATTATACATCATGCCCACTTTGTCAAGTTTTTGAAGATAAATCTTTTTACATCTTAATTCATTTATAATGTTTAAGAATTGTCAGCTAAAGGAAGGAAAGTATTATTGTTCTATAGTGTTGAGATTAGTCTAATTGAATATGGGCTAGTGACTTACAGCTCGATATTTTGGTTTTCAACTTCCACATCCACCCACGTGAGAATATTTGACAGCATTACAGTTTTTTTCTACAGCTATTTGGAATCTTTAACAAACAATCAATTTTGCAGATCTCCTTTACCCTATAAACAACCAATGCATGTGGTGGTGGGCAGACCAATAGAGCTGAAGAAAAATCCACAACCTACCACGGAAGAGGTTAGAGGTGATAAGGTGGTGTATTCTGGTGTCTTAAATAGACATCCAACTAGCATGTATAGCTTTAGAAGAGGTGCTACAAACTGTGGCACTCAGGAAGTAAGAACAGAGCAACATGCTAGCACAAAGTGTCACAAGCATTACACAACTGCAGAGCATCACAATCGCCAATTAGCAGCTGGTCATACTCAAATCATATGTTAATAACAGAATCTGCTGATGTGGCATAAAAAACAAATTCTATTGGTTAGCTTTTCCTTGAATCATGAAACATGAAAATAGTGTGTGAATCGATCCTTTCATGTATATATATATAAGAGAAGCCATGTATTAACATAAGAATATCAATAACAGAATCACTGAGAAAAATATTCATTGAGATTTTCTCAGCTCCCAAACATATTCTTTTCTTTCAGTCATTTTATGAAATACCTTATCAAACTTTACAAGAGGTATGGATGCTAGCTAATATGCCATTTATGTATATATTCTTCTGAAATTTGTCCATAGAGTGAATGGTTATCGTTCTGGCATTCATTGGGTTCTATCCCTCGGTCTCAGTGAAGAGACATGCTTTTTTGCATTCATTTTTCCTGTGCTGCCTACTTTGAATCCTATATGGGAGGGATCATGGCATGAAAAAAGATGCAGAACAGAACATCACATCATAATCGGATATTCGAAAGCCATAGCTTGTTGGTTTTTGATATGCCACACTTACCAATTAAGTGGCTACTTTCGGTGTTGAAAGTTGATACCAATTATGTAGTATACATATTGATCGTTTTGTTTTAATTAAACTTGCTTACTTTCTGATAGGGAATCCAATTTCATGAATTTGGGACTTATTACAGTGGTAGCAAGTATTGTATTATTTTTTATAATGTATCATTTATTCCTTTGCAGGTAACTGAAGTTCACAGCCATTTTGTTGAATCCCTTCAAGATCTCTTTGAAAGGCCTAAAGGGTGGACTGGCTATCCCGATCTTCAATTGAAAATTCTTTGATCAGAATTTCAATTTGTGTCAGTGAATTATGTTTATTTATGCACTTTCTTCTCTTGTACATGAATTGTTCAATTAGAAACAAGGAAAATAAAACTTCAAGTACTGCCCTTGATTATTAACAAGGGAGTCTTGATTAAGCTCAGTATATAGTTCCGTGCAGGTTCAAAAAAATATCGAATCATTCAATTCACTGGATTGTTTTTGCATTTAAATGCAGAAATTCATAAATTCCATAGAGAGAATTGAAAATGATCACCTTCTGTATGTTATGATTTGCTATTTTATAAAATGGAAGCAAAGTTAAGCATGAAGAATTAGAACTCTAAAAAGATTGAAAATATCCAACCCTATGCATTAGTTAACTAATTACACTTAACCTGTTGCATAGAGGGGCGTAACATCTGAAATGTAGTGTGGCTATAAATATCACTGTGAAATAGCACTGTGGGATTTCATTTCAATCTTTCATCCCGAGTTTCATGTTTTGAACTTTAACTGATAGCTGCAATTTCTGCTCCTCCATATCCTTCAAGAGTGAAAGCAAGTTAGCTCGATTTCCTTTGTGCACGCTCAAGCTTATGTGACAATTTATGGATTTTCCTGTCTTGGTCATCCTGCTAAATGGCAAATAAAGTTTTTAAGTAACTGTGGTTCATCCTAGTTTACTGCAGGCTGCAGCCAACAGACCAGACTGCAAATAATCTAAAGAATATTTGCCATGTATATTAGCACTTCTCAAGAGACTAGAACAGCATGGTCACCAAATATAAATTTCATGAGTATGTAGCAGTACGAGAATGCAGTCCAGCAGGAATGAAGTTTACAGGAGTAAAGAATGTCAGGAGAATGATATATCTTGCTGCAGTACTGGAAGTAGTTACGTCAAATATTCTTCTAACACCTCTTCCAATTCCGACTAACCATAAGATGTATTTGCTTGCCACAAAATCATGGTTTAGTTTCTACTTAAGTTATCAACTCTCTTCTCATTTTAGTTGAGAATTGTATCATGAGATGCCAAGCAACATTTTAGGGGATTAGATCCCCCTATCAACATAGATAAAAGCATTTAAAGCAGATGAATTCAACAGATCATACTAGTATTAACTATTTATTCAACTTCCATCGGTATGATTCTCTATAAAAAAATATATATACATCAATAGTCTACCAATGAGCATAGAGCAGTGGCACAGGGCAACAACTGACCTCATAGGCAGGTTGCTGTGAACACCATCACTGATCCTGGCTGGTAGTATTTGTTTGATTTCTGTGAACTTTATGGTCTTCTCCACAAGTTCTATTTAAAACAGCAACTTTCCCACCATTAGTTTCAGCAACTGCTACTTTATTTGCAGCCTCCTGCAAAGCACCCATTGCCACATTGTATATATCAAGAGATTTACATCCCTCGTCAACATACTTAAGGGCCTCATGACGAAGGTTATTGTATCAAACTGTAAGAGATTCTTTTGAACCATCAAAATAATTGCTGGTGTGATCCTCTAATGTCACGCCACTCTTGGCATTCCTCGTCCATCGCTTCAAAACATATCTAGATGGTACAGTAAGAGCATTTGTCTCACTAAAAACTGTCAATATATGTCTACAAAGAAGGCCAGAGTACTCAAACATCTGGCAACTGCAAGTTATTTTCATCTCACGAACATCAAAACTAACGAAGTAAGCTTTATTACTCTCTCCAAATTTAGCAACCCAATATGTGGTGACTGCATCTTCATTCTCCACTTTTGTTGAGAAAGATAATGTCTCAACCAACTCCTCTTGAAATTTCATAAACAATTTCCTTGTGTAAAGCTCAGCTGCGTGCTTCTCCATGGGCAACGGGGTCTTCAGAACTGGGGCAGTGTTTATGGTATCATAATCTGCCTTGGCTTCTTTCATAACGACTTTCCAGAGCCCTCTACAAACAGCTGTAGGGTTGTTGAGGCATTGACATATCCATCAAAATACGAGTTAATGCTATCACTATGTTGCGTTATAGATATTTCAGCAAAAAACGCGTCCCTCAAATACACAAGGACCCACTGGCGCCTATCAGTGTAAATAGCTTGCAACCACTCATATTCCCTGAGATCATATCTATCTATCAGAGACAACCAACAAGATTCAAACTCTTCAATAGATTCTGTCAGATTGACACCTTTATGGAGTTCTGCTTCAAAAATGGGATGTTTTAACAGCACACTGGACAACTTCTCTTGGCATTCTTTAAAAATATGCCACTTGCAAAAGCGGTGTCTAGTATCAGGAAAAACCTGAGTGACAGCCAAGTGAATCACACGATCATGATCAGTGGTGATCGAAACAGGAGGCCTGCCAGACATGGCCACGAGCTACATTTGAACAGCCAAACAAATGATGCTTCAGATTCATTAATTAAAAGGGCACAGCCGAACAATACAGGCTGTCCATGATGGTTAACACCAGTGAACGGTTGACGATTGGACCTGTAAGTTGTATCAAAAGTAACAGAGTCGCCAAAATAAGTGTAGTTAGTCCTGGCCTTGGGATCAGCCCAGAAGATATTGTTCAAGCAATGATCTTCATCACCCTGGACAGCATAGAAAAATGCAGGGTCCTGAGATTGCTTCGCTCTCAAGTAGTCCAAAAGGAGCTGAGTGTCACCTCCAAGAGTCCTCTGGCGACTACTCCTCATGTAATTTTGACAGTCACGCTCCGTAAAACCAACATTGCTGATTCCACCATATTCTTTAATAAGAGCAGACATGACACCGCTAGGTCCAATACCTGCACCTTGCAAGGTATCAATCAAGGACTTAGCAGAACCAGAGACATGGCGATGAGAGCGAAGGCAATGCACCTTATCAGGAGGGACCAGATCATGGTTGTGTTCCTTGAAAAAGGAAGAAACAATCCATCTACCAGGATCTTGAATTTTGACAACCATAAGGGCCTTGCAGCCAACACGAGTCTGGGCACGGGGATGCTTGAGACGGGGAAGAGGGTTGTCCTTGTCGACCCTGAAACCCTCTTTGGCACAAACGAAAGACCTCTGAATAATGGTACCGTCGCGCCTGGAGCGACGAGACATGCTGAAGCCGACACGGCGAGCGTCGGAGTTGTAAAAGGCCTAGATTATTAGTGTCCGTGTCTGCTTGAAGGACGGAGATATCATATGAGTCTTGGCAGCCATGGATGGTTTCATCATATCTCCAAGACTTGTCATTTCCATCTCCATCTCCATCAACTCCATATAGTAAATTCAACAAAACCCAGAAAACAAAAGCAATTGAAAAGCAGAGCAAAGGGAGAGTATAACTCACACATACATGTTCATCATCCGATTCGTCTCTCCTTGCAAGTTGGGATCTTTCAGCTTCGCGAAATGAGAAAACTTTTCCTTAGACAATTTCTCTCTTGAAAGGTTTTAAATTTTAATTGATCAATACATGCAGTTGCAGACGGACTGAGAAAGACTGATTTGGGGGTTTTAATAGATATTATTTCATGCCATGCCATCTAATCCGTTAAATCCTCTTATTTCATCAACCACCGTTCATCACATGCTTCATTCTTATCTATCCCTTTTTTTAACCCTCCAACTTCATCAAATTTACATTTTTTTTATCGGATTTTTAGAAATATAACAATATGCCGCAATCAATTGTTCATCATTTAATTATTTATGAGGTGGGACTCATATTTGTATACATTCTGGATTTGCACAATCCACAATCCAAAAACGCATTGCAATTACAACAGTCAACAGAAAAGGAAGGAAAGAAACTTGCTAATCTTATTATTGTAATCAAATGATCCTATTTTCATGTACAATAATGCATACATACATTGGTGAGTATGTGTATTGGCGAAACTATCTTGCTTATACGTAGTGGATTGCATTTGCTGGTGGGGACTGAGGAGGCATTACAGAACTGTTATCCCACAAACCACAAGAAGAATGTTGACCAAATTGTAAGTGAAATATAGGCCAATGCATAAGTCCATAGCATTATCACTGAGCATTCACTCTCCCCAGCTCCATAAAGTTGGGTCATTGTACCTGCATTATATAACATATTACTACAACTTATCTCATAAAACTGAAACCGGGTAATTTTGTACTAGTCCTACCTATCTGTATTGCTGGGGGAAGATCCAACTGCAGCAGAAGAATAAACTGGTACAACGGATCTGAATTCACCAACCCGAAATGGATGGCAGCTTTGACGATGCATATTCCCAATATTGGCAGAGCAATGTACCGAATCACTATGATCCCTATGATTATTGATAAATGTATCCATTACCCTTGTAGACCTGAACAACATCATGACAGTAATTTTGACTTAACAAGACTCAAGTTAACTCCCAAGATAAGAATTAAAAATAAAATCCAATGGTTACCTCCAAGAAGATTTGCCCCCACAATTAAGGTGACTGTTGAAATCGTATATGACAGAGAAATATGGGACCATCACCAAAACCAAACCAACTACGTCAAGAGCTGTATAATAGAAAGATATGATTCACACCCCAGCAAAGCCGTAAAGTCTTCAACCACCAGAAGAGGGGCACTGCCACCAACTAGCACCTTCTGTAGCCGAGGGGTAACACCGATCATAAACCCAACAATCTATGCAATAGAACAAATGTAATCATTTAGTCAAAAATTAATGTTCACAATTACTTTTTTTAGCAGCTATGAACAAACAAATTAATCATTTCATAATAAACACATTCGTAAATATAGAGATTATACCAAAAGAAACCGGTAGAATTATGATAAGTATAGACTCCCTTTCTAACAATAAGTTCCTAATTCTTATCATGGTGAAAGGATGTTTCTACCTATCATTTCACCAACCTCATTACTTATACACACGTTAAGGCTAATGTAAGTGAAAAAGAAAAGGTTTAAAGATTCAATGCAAATTGATGATAAGAATCATCAAATTGCATTAAACTATGACACTCGCTTTATAATGCTAAGGATAACTCGTGCTATATAAAAATGTCTTGAGTATAACCGTTTTTTTTTTTATCTTACATGCATCAACTAGATTCATTACATATTTCTAGTTTTCCTGGCCAAATATATCCCACAATCATGATACAAGGAATCATGCAAAGAAACTATAGGTATTATTATAGCAATAGACATACCGCTCCAATGGTTGAAGGTGCAAAGAGCTAAGTTCATAGGCTTTGGTTTATATGCATTGTTTGCAAGCCAAAGATAAAACCGGACAATGTTATACACGTATGACCACAAGAAGATAGCTCCAATCTGAAATATCACAACATGAAACGGTAAATATTGAGATGGGTGCTGAATCTGTTAGTCATACTCAAATATCCATTCAAGGTGTAGGCAAAATTCGTACTGCAATAGAAAGTGAAGAATATGCCATTCCTTGGTTATAACAGACATTAGCATTTCCAAATGGACTGCCCCGTTCCTTACAGACTGTTGGAATTATAATGAAAAGCATATTCCCCAGGTTACCTGTTCACATCAATACCAAAAAATTTAGATAAACTTTTTTTCCTCATAATTGGAAATGATTTATAATATATGTAAATGCAAGTATATGAAATTTTATTAGCGGGTATCATTTACCCCATTAAATATTTTTTCCTCTTCTTCATTGCCTTCCCATTTCCCTCACAAGGCTGAATGCCAAGTATTACAATGATTTGAATGTGAATAAAACTAGAGGTTTTAGAAATTCAATCCCTAGTCTTACAAATGATTGCCACTGCCAGAATGAATTCATTAGTATTAGAAATGTGCCTCAAGCAATAGAAATACAATTGTATACTCTTTAATGGTATGAAGTTTTAATAATTTGTTGCTTCTTTGGCCTAAAGCAGGCTTACAAAGGACCAGAACTTGTAAAATCTGCTGGCATTTCTTGGAATCATGAGCGGATGATGAATAGGAATGTAAACCATTAATGGACACTTGCTAAAATATAATTGATTAATGTTCTTTATGAATAGGAATGCTAACTTGTAAACTACAAAGATTAATTGATGAATAGGAATGCTAACTTGTAAACCACAAAATTAATTGATTAATGTTCTTTATGATATTTGCACTCAACAGCTTCACTTTTACAAATCAAGAAGCCAAATAATACAGTAGATTCAAAATGCAGATACAGCTCTTGTATCTAACTTTTGTTGCACGCTACTCTGGTAGACATAAAAAATGATTGGCCAGAACATCTGAGCAAAGGAAGGGGGTGCAACCATACACTTACACTATTTATATAAGAAAAGAATCACGCAGAGTGATATATGAGCTCTAAAAAAAAAAACAAGAACATCCACTAATGAATTAACAACAAATAATAAAGGGGAAATACGGATTGTAGAATGAAAAGAAAAAAAAAAAAATCTCAATAGCCAATTTGACTTCAGCTAAATATTTTATTCAAAAATAAAGCAAAGGACTTAACTCGTTTAAACATCTGGATCTATTTCATGAATAAGGCTGTTGACCAAAATTATAAGCAAAAGGAAGTAACAATTGTCATTTGTATACACCTAACTTCAGATGGACCGAAGAAGGCTGTTGACAAATCACGAGGAGCTCTGGTAATTTTTATTAGTATCCATCCAAGTGCTGAGCCAATGATGATTGTGATAAAGATATTTGCTGGCATAAACCACCTACATAGTTTTACAAATGAAATACTGTCAATGAATTAACAGGAAAGAAAGAAAAACTGATTTAGAGATTCAGTAGGAAAACAAACTCACAACATGCCAATGCTTTTAATTGTTATGTATTTGGCGAAGCTACTACCAACTAGTGCTGGAGTGAAAACGAAAAACGCTACCTGTATAAAAATTTTATGAACTACAATTCTAATTCTAATGCTGAGATGTTTACAGCTTCTTCATACATTAAGTTTGCAAAAAGTGAATACCCAATCTGTAGACCCAATAGCAAACATATTGTTTGGCTCTCTAATTACTACAAGTTCTACTCATAAAAGTCCCTCCTATGCAAGACCAATGGACTTGTGAATCTAAATAAAAACATAGAGGAAATGCAGAATAAAAACTAAAACAAATATAAATTCAATTGTATAAGCTAACTCTAATATTATTATGTTAAGTTTTTGACACAAATAAGATATAAACAAAAAAAAAAAAAAACTAATATGAATGGTACAATTAAACTGGTATAAAACTTACATTGTTCAAATGCTTTCGTGCCTCTCTCCCAATATATCAACTTTATCCAATCAACCTCTCTTACGACAATCATCGTGGTCGTGGTGATTTCAACTTAGAAGAATCACCATGCAGCAAAGACGTCTGGTGAACAGTACATACATCACTGCCAAAAGCTGTGGCGGTGAATCGCATGGAGCATACAGACTCACCAACCGAAGAAGGATTGGGAGCAATATTGACAACCATGAGGGTTTTCGCGTCCTTGCTTAGATAAGGCTGTTCAAAAAAATTAATTGATGTTAAAAGGATGTCCACATATTCGAAAATGAACTTCGAGTAAAATAGAAAATGTATGTTAAGATTTGGTGATGCTTCCCAGTTGAGATTTTTTAAATTTTTTGTCCAACATTATCATTTTTATTGTTTTTGTCTTCTCTCCTTCTTCTTCTCTTTCTCTCCTCTCTTCTTTTTCTCTTTCACGTTTTTTCCATATTTTGTTTTTTTAATTTCAGTTTTTTTTTTTTTTTTTTTTGAAAAAATTCCAGATTTTTTCAAAAAAATTCAGGTTATGTTTGTTAAAAAAAATTTCCAGAT
Organism: Acer yangbiense; assembly: GCA_008009225.1. Lineage (NCBI taxonomy): Eukaryota > Viridiplantae > Streptophyta > Magnoliopsida > Sapindales > Sapindaceae > Acer > Acer yangbiense. Next base: position 585,736 of record CM017766.1, read on the forward strand.
TATTTTTTTTTATATTTTTTCCAGATTATTTAAAAAAATTCAGTTTTTTTAATTTTATTTTGAAAATTTTTCAGATTTAAAAAAGGTTTAGATTTGAGTGTTAGTTGTTGATTTGAAGGGTGGTTGTGGTTGTGGTTGTGAATGTTTAGATTTGAGTGTTAGTTGGATTTGAATGTTTAAATTTTTTTCTAGATTTTTTAAATTTCAGATTTCCAGAAGATCGGACTACCGACGATCGGAAAACCACTAAATCTTTACAGAGAACCAAATTAAAAAAAAAAAAAAACACATTTTTTTTTTAGAAGCAAGAACTTTATTAACTAATTAGAATAGAAGCAACAAACAGGTTGAGCCAAAGCTCAACCAGAGACAAGGCGAGGGGACCGCCTACACCAAAAGGGCCAGAAAAAACAAACAAATTAAAAGCACACAAAACATAACCAGAGACCACAAAACATAGAGAGCAATTTGGACAAAAGAAAAGTAATGTAAAGCGAAGTATATAAGATTTCAGATAAAAGTCCAAAATTTCAACTTTTTATTCTCAGACAATTTTAGGCCAGACTTCAGATGTCCAAAAAAAACAAAAAAAATGTCTTAGTAAGATATTTCACAAACTTAAAGTCTTCATAGGTAAAAAACAAACATGGCATTAATATATCAAATTTAAATCTATTACCTTATTTTCTTTCCAACACCTCCCAATCCAAAATAGGTAAAAATTATGTTAATGCTTTTCCTACAACCCAAACACACAAAATATTACGAGAAAGCACCAAATAAAAATATAAATTATAAAATAAATCTAAAATTTTTGTGAAACAATCTATTATTATTAATTAGAACCAAAACGTTTAGAAGGTTGCCGGGAAAGACAATGTCTCTCGCATACATATTGCAGTGTATACGTTAAGACCATATGACAATTTTTGTAGAAAAGAAATGCTGATTTTAGACCAAATTTTTGGCAATATATATAAAAAGATGATCGTAAAAAATAAAAGAAAAATATCAAAAGAAGGAAGGGAAGCTTTAATAAGAAATAAGAATCCACTACTTTTTTTTTTATATAAAATAAAAAAAATGAATCTCTTTGCAATCTAAAGAGAGAAAAGTGGTACCCCAAAAACTTTTTAAAAATACATACATAACTTTCTTTAAAAAAAATTAAAAAATATATAAAAAAAAAAGAGAGAGAGATAAAAGTAAATCAATTTATATTACCTTGTTTGCCCAACATCTCCCGATCCATGAGAATAATTAAAAATGTTGTTGCTAATAATCCTACAAACCAAACATTCAAAATGTCATGCATGATAACACAAAAGCAAAATTTCTGGAGTGAAATAAATCTATAAAGAAAAAAGTAAGCAATCTCATAATAATAAAACAGAGAGAGAAAAAAGAAAAAAGAAAAAAAGAATTACATGTAGAGCAAGAGACCAGCAAGTTGAGATGCCTTGGCAGCATGTTTGCAAGACTTGAAGAAGAAAACATCTTGAACTGCAGCCACCATGCTCGGTGGGTGACCGTGTGGGGTGGTTGGCAGTAGAAGTTGGAGGCCGGGTGGCTGTGGTGATGGTGAGTGTACTAGCTAGTGAGATAGAGAGCATATATATATATGTAGAGAGAGAGAGAGAGAGAGAGAGAGAGAGATTTTACTTGGGCATGTTGAGACTTGAGAGAAAGTGATTGTGAAAAATGGAGATGAGAGAAAGGTTAATTTATAGAGGATAGAACCTAGATTTGGATTATAAGGATTACTTTTTGATTATTGTGATAATAACATAGATGATAGAGCAATGAAAATTTAAGTCTATTTTGTCATTTTACATGTAACAAGAGACACATGATATGATGAAACTGTTTGCATTGCATGTCTAACAATTAATTTGCATGTCAACAAAAGTTTTTTTTGGATGGGGCCTATCCTTTTAGGATAATGTTACACATCCAACCTTTTTGTCCAACTCCTGATGTGTCAGTTGGTAAGTGGATGCACATTAATAATGATCTATCCATATATCCACTCACCAACTGACACATCAGAGGTTAGATAAAAAGTTTGACAAAAATGGTTGGATGTCTACCATTATCCATCCTTTTAGTTACAATTTATTATTTGCTTAGAATTGTTTACAATTTATTACGTTTTTTTTTTTTGGAAAACGTAATCATGATTCATGAGCTACTACATATTCAAAGAAAGATAAGCTAAAAGCATCTTCAATGTTTTAATCAAACTTCAACTTCAATTTTAAGTTAAATGATAATCTTCTGAGACTATGTTTATACTAAATTTTTTTTCCACTCCAATATATAACACCAAATGTTACATTAAAAAATGTTTCCCAAGAATATTCTCTTGATAAATATTTATATATTATCAATTAGTTTCTATTAGTTAACGTATATAATATTCAATAATTTTATTGACATAAAATATATATCAAAGTAGGTGTCATTTTAAAGATCTCAATGAGATCTTTCCAATGGTATATTTTTTAGGAATACATATTATTTTAATTAAGTATAAAAGGGTTAAATTAGAAATTGTTTAAAAAAAAAAAGGTTGATTTGACATTTACAGAATAAAAAAAATAAAATAAAAGAGAAGTGTGTCGTTTAGCGCGTGTTAAGAGCATCTAAGAGCAATGGCATTAGTAATTATGGAGCTTTTTGCCACACTTATCACACTTTTTGCCTCTTTTGTGTAATTGTGTCTGATCAAATTTAAAGCAATGGCATTGGGGCATTGCTGTGGTAATGATGAGGGACATTGCAAATATAAAGGACCAGTGACGTGTTTTGATTTGAATTGATGGATTGATCATATGATATATATATATATATTATCAACACATAGAAGCTCATGAATCATGATCACATTTTTCTCGATTATAAACAAATAATAGAGTGTAGCTAAAAGGATAGGTCCCATCCAAAAAATCTTTTGAAAGACATGCAAACAATTTCATCAAATCATAGGTCTCTTGTCACATGTAAAATGACAAAATAGGCTTAGATTTAGATTTCTCTAGAAATCGTCCGGGTTATATCCTCTATAAATTAAGCCCCCGTCCTGCAGACTATTTTCAGCTGTTTTTGTTTTTGTTTTTGTTTTTGTTTTTGTTTTCCAAAAATGATTTCGAATTCGTATCCTGTAAACCGTTTTTCATTTTATTTTCAGAAATCAAAAACAAAAACAAAAACAAAGTCAAGTGTTAATAGTGAAAATTTTGAAAAACAAAAAAAACTTAGGGCCCGTCCTGCAAGCTGTTTTTTGTTTTTGTTTTTCGAAAAGAAAAATGAAAATGAAAACAGTGTTTTTAGTTTCGTTTTTGGATTCCGAATACGCGTCTGGTAGCATTTACTGGAATCCGTATTTTAAAAATAAAAACGGAAAAAACGCGTCTGGTAGGATAAATCGAAAACTTTCGAAAATCGAAATTAATATAAACAAATTAATTAAAATAATTAACCATTTTTTAAATATAATTAATAAATTAACACAAAACCCTTATCAGTGGAAGAAGAAGAAGAAGAAGAAGAAGAGGAGGAGGAGGAGGAGGAGGAGGAAGAGGAAGAGGAAGAGGAAGAGGAAGAGGAAGACCAGATCGGCGACGGCAAGAGGGATCGGCGACAAGAGGCGATCGGCGAGAGGCGAAGGAGGAAGAGGAAGAAGAAGAAGAGATCGGTCGCCGATCGCAAGCGGAGAAGAAGGAAGAAGAAGAAGAAGAAGAAGAAGAAGAAGAAGAGGAAGAAGGCAGCGATCGGCGGAGGAGATCTCGTCGGCCGGAAGAAGACTGCTCGTCGGCGGGAAGAGGCAGCTCGTCAGCGGGAAGAGGAAGAAGAGGGAGAAGAAGAAGAAGAAGAAGAAGAAGAAGAAGAAGGGAAGAAGAGGAAGAAGAGATCTCGGCCGGAGATCGGGAAGGGGAAGCTCGTCGGCGGCGGGAAGGAAGAAGAGGGAGAAGAAGAAGAGGGAAGAAGAAGAAGAAGAAGGAAGAAACGAAGTCAGTAACAAAAAAAAATTATTAAAATAAAATATATATTAATGATATGGGACCCACAGCATTTGGAAAACAAAACCAAAAACAAAAACAAAAACAAAAACAGTTTTTTTTTGTATTTCAAAATTTCCACTTTTAACACTTGACTTTGTTTTTGTTTTTGTTTTTGATTTCTGAAAATAAAATGAAAAACGGTTTACAGGACACGAATTCGAAATCATTTTTGGAAAACAAAAACAAAAACAGCTGAAAACAGCCTGTAGGACGGGGGCTAAGGGCCCGTCCTGCAAGCCGTTTTTTGTTTTTGTTTTTCGAAAAGAAAAATGAAAATGAAAACAGTGTTTTTTGTTTCATTTTTGAATTCCGAATACGCGTCTGGTAGCATTTACTGAAATCCATATTTTGAAAATAAAAACGGAAAAAACGCGTCTGGTAGGATAAATCGAAAACTTTCAAAAATTGAAATTAATATAAAGAAATGAATTAAAATAATTAACCATTTTTTAAATATAATTAATAAATTAACACAAAACCCTTATCAGTGGAAGAGGAAGAAGAAGAAGAAGAAGAAGAGGAGGAGGAGGAGGAGGAAGACCAGATCGGTGATGGCAAGAGGGATCGGCGGCAATCGGCGATTGACGAGAGGCGAAGGAGGAAGAGGAAGAAGAAGAAGAAGAAGAAGAGGAGGAGGAGATCGGCGACGGCAAGAGGAAGAAGAAGATCGGCGACGGCAAGACCAGACCAGGTCGATCGGCGACGGCAAGACTAGACCAGACCAGATCGGCGACGGCTAGACCAGACCAGGTCGATCGCGAGCGAAGGAGGAAGAGGAAGAAGAAGAAGAAGAAGAAGAAGAAGAAGACGGCGCGATCGGCGGAGGAGAAGGAGGAGAAGGAGGAAGAGGAGGAAGAAGAAGAAGACGGTGGCGAGCGGTGAGCGGCGGAGAAGGGGATGATCGAGATCGGAGATGAAGGAGGAAGAAAGAGATGGAGTTGAGGAGGAAGAAGAAGATAGGATCTGGTGGGATGAGAAAAAAGAAAAAAAAAATTATTAATGATGTGGGACCCATTTCAAATGAAAAACAAAAACAAATTCAACAAAAATAACCTTTCTCAAACCTTAATATCTTCAAAGTGTTCCTAAGCCACTCAAACCACTCCTATTCAACATGCTTTAATCCCATTCAACATGCTTTAAATGATTTGGATTCTCTGGTCAAAGATTTTGATTGTATAGTACGAGATCGAAAATCTTGCATGATATTGCTAAGTTATGAGACCGTAAAATCATCCAATGAGATTGTATCTTTTATTTTTGGAACAAAAAAATAAATTATAAATTTTGAATTTGATACAATCTTATTGGACGGTCTCACAGTCTCACCACGTGGCAGTTCTATGCAAGATTTTCTCGTATAGTACATGATTTTAATCTGATCAAAAATTTTGATTCTCTAATTAACTAGAACATAATTTTCTCTACCTCAACAAATTTGTTTCTTCTTGTTTTAAGTTTTATTAATTTATCCTAGTCTTAACAAATAACAGTAAATAAAAAGAGGAAATACCCCTTTTTAGTCAAAAAATTAAAAGGTTTATTGTTTTTATCCCACATTAATATTTTTATTGTTTTTTTGACCGTGAAGACTTAAATGCCCTTCATTATTTTATTTACCCCTTCTCCCTCCTTTTCTCTCCGGACCATTTTCTTTTCTTCTTTCTCTCTTCCATAACATTGTATTTATTATTATTATTTTTAAACACATGTAAAAACAGTTCTTTATATTATTATTCTACTATTATACATGGATAAATAAGCCAACGTAAAATTATATGATTTTTAGATGCATATTTTAATATGAAATTATTGGTATGAGTATTTATTGAAATTATTAAGATTTTTTTTTTACTATGAATAATGATAATTATTTATTTTATTTTAATATGAAATTATTTCCAATGTTTTTTTACCTCAGGAAACTTATGTTTGATACATGGTCTATTACAGTTCGATTTGATTCCTAATTTGGTTGTCAATGACGTATTAGAAACAAATTTGATTGATAATTGTTTTAATCAATCGTTAAACTAACTAGTTTTTTTTTTTTTTTTTATCCGAAGTTTTAGACAAAAAAGTTGTTTTACTAATTTTTCATTTTATTTATTGTAGTGCAGTTGTTTGAGTAGCAAAGCATCCGTGGAGATATGGAGATATGGCTAACTGAGATGAATTTTGTTAAATTAAATTTTAATTAAATTTCTTTATAGTTTATCCTCTGCCCTATATGCATGTATATATATAAACATCGAGTAATGCTAGACGTCTCAAATTCATGATTTGTAAGATGTTGACACTTCACATATCAAATCATTTGGGATAAAAATTTTATAAAAAAAAAATTAGGACGTCTAATATTACTCTTAAACATTATATTGATTATGGATTTAATATATATAATGAACCCATTCGAATTAATAATCCATTTACAGTTATATAGACAAATGTTTTGTATTTAAATGATAAATTAAATTTATAAACATTTATAATTCGTATAAAATATTAATATCTTTATCTCAGTTAATTTATTTTTTTAAATCATTAGTGTATTACCTTGAAAAGAACTACATTAATCCCGACATCGATTTATTGGTGCTAAAATGCACAAGAATATTGGGGGTGTGCACAATAGCAAACCTCATCCCAAAATGATACCTGTCTCCACTCATTGAAGAAAAAGAAAACTTTCCTCATTTAGCTACACAATAAAGACAAAATAACTTTGGAGTTGGAAAGCTGTTAAGTACCTATTGATCCGGTGGACCAAGTACTTTAAGTGAATGATTGTTAAAAGCAACATGTGATTTTGGGATATGGATCCTCTATTGATCTAATCTTTTTTCTGAGCTTATTTAATCTTATAACACATAAACATTGTGATAAATATATGGTTAAGATACGGTTGGTTTTTACAATCACTTTATCAATAACCAATCGCATACTTTAAAAAGGTCTAGGAACCAAATCCTATATAAGGATCATCATTCATTGGTTGATAGTGATGGGTGACACGACAACTCATCAATCTATATCAAACTTATTTATTTAAGTTGTAAAATGGATTCTAATTGATTGGTTGCAAATTTTCCCCCCTGTGGTGATTGGATTCCTCCGTCCCAGGTTGCCTGAAATTAAATTCTGCAGTGATTGCGAAGCATTTTGGTAGGTATGTAGCTTTGGGGTCTGTTATTAGAGACGATAAGGGTGGAATTATTGCTGCTCGTGCCAGGAAAGTCGTGGGTGGTTTTAGCAAGGATACAGGTGTTCTTTTGGCCCTTAGGGATGGTCTTTTGTTGGCTAAATCCCTAGGGTTAACTGTGAAATTTGTAGAAGTTGATTTGGCTTTGGTTTGTTCCATTTTTACCTCCCATGTTTCTTATTCTGGTGATGCTTTCTTTGTTCTGAAGGATGTAAAAAATTTAATGGATCACGTTGGGGTTCAGAATTGTAAAGCCATTTCCAAGGCTGGAAATGCTTTAGCTTGTAACTTAGTTAAGTCGGTTTTCTTGTCCAGTAGGGAGATTGTCCTGGTGGATAATAGTTTCCTCTGGTTGTTCCCGTTGTAATTTTCTTTCTTTTATCAAAAAAAAAAAACTCTTTTTTTATTTTATTTTATTTCATTTTATTTTATTACATCAACAACTACCGGGACCAGTGAGATGGGGCTCTACAAGCACGGTCCAGACAAACAACTCACATATTTATCTACTTCTATTCTAATATGATGCATTAGTTTAATTCCATATCATAACAATCACAAGTTTTTTATGCAGCAAACGTATTTATAAAATAAAAAAGATTAAGATTAAAAAAAAAAAAAAAAAAACCTTTAAAACATAAACATATTTCTTGGCTCCAAACTTGGGGAGAGAGAAGACATTGGCTTATTAAACACAATATTCTGAAAAAAAATGACTAATTAATAATATAAATTTTGATAAGTTTATTTTGTTTATTTATTTACTAATAATCCATGTTTATGTTAGATAATTATATTGGATAGATTTTTTTACGTCATTATATATTCATCGGTAAAAAAACCCAATACCAAGGATAGTTACTGTAGGGAGACACGTAATAAAAGATCAAATTAAATTTTTGTTTCATAGAATATGCATCATTTTACATGTGACAGACACATCTCATAAAATTGTTTTTTTTTTTTTCTAAGTAAAAGTTTGTTTTACAGAAGTTTTATCCATGTGAAATTATGTTATTGAAATATTGGTTTGTTTATTATTGGATGCTAAAAATTAATGCAATGACTATAAATTCAAATATTTGTATTTGTATCCATATATGTATGGATATATATGGCATTAGGTCAAGTATTTATAATATATCATGAACAAGCTAATTAAGTGAGATAATTTAATTTGTTTTCTACATAATATAATATGTATAAATGATTATTAACATTAACATGCATGTATGTTTGAAAGTAATTAAACTATTCCTACAAGAATATATCCACGAATTAAGAGTCCACAAAAACTTTGAAAATATTAATTTTTCTTTAAGAATTATAAGGAAGCTTTTATTTGGAGAGTGATAATTATTTGGCGCCAACATTTGATATGGCATTTTTTTTTTAAGAGTACAACTCATGGTATAAGATCCATTGCATTAAAATGCAATCTGATTTAATTTTCAATTAAGAATTACAAAAAACAATACTAGCTAGTGCTGCACATTACATTTAGTGCTAATCAGTAACCCGTGATAATGCTTTGAATGGATTAAATACAGTCAGATGGTACAATTGGAGTGCCTTGAGTGGATATAAGGATGTAAGGTATCATGATCACCTTGTAGCCATCCAAGACACACTGTACCAGCATCATATAATGTATTAAAATTGGAAATTTCAAACCTGCTGACAACAAAATAGTATTAAAATAAAGCATCATGTAATGTAAATTTAAATCTAAAATAAATGAGAAACTAATATGTCCATACCACTTTGTAAAAAGATCAATTCCACTACCAAGAGATTCCGTTGATGTAAGATAAGCAATTACAGATACTTCATGTCCAATACTGTCATGGGTAACAAAGGACACACTCGGCAGAACAACCGAACATTTCCTTTGTATTCTACCGCCTTTTGTTACCACAAGACGGTAGGGGACAGAAAGTAACTCTAATTGACAACTAACTACTGTGGGTGGCTGTGGTGGTGATGGTGGGTTTGGGGTGGTTGAAGTTAGAGAATGTGGGTGGTTGTGGTGGGGAGGAAGTGGAGGGTGGCTATGGTGGTGTCTAGTGAGGTAGAGATCGGTGGAGAAAAGGAGAAAAAGAGACTTTTGGCATGTTGAGACTTGAGAGAGAGAGAGATTATGTAGAAAAAAATGGAGTCAAGAGAAAGGAATTTATAGAGAACAGAAATTAGCAAACAAATAAAGTGAAACTGAGATGAGAGAAGAGACGAGAGAGATGAGATTGCTTATATTGAATTTCTGGAGTTATTTTTGAGTCACGGACAATTACAACAGAAAAGCCATATGGGTAGACCTGGCACGGTTCCGGTTGGAACCGTCGGAACCGGAACCGGAAAAACCAGAACCGGAACCGGTTTTCCGGTTCCGGTTCTTGAACCGGAACCTGAACCGGCGGAGACCGGTTCCGGTTCCGGTTCCGGTTCAAGAGTTTGGTCGAACCGGCGGTTCGAACCGGATTGGAACCGGCGGTTCCGGTTCCGGTTCGCACAATAATTTTTTTTTTTTTTTTTTTTCTATAAATACCACCCCCTTTCATTTTTCCTCACACCAATTTCTTCTGAATTCTCTAATTCTAATTTCTCTCCAATGAGAGAATAGAAAAAATTTGCCTTAAAAAAAAACAATTGCGGTAAAATTTTTTTATATATGCCTTAAACTTTGAAAGGCCATAACTTTGTGCTCGGATGTCCGAATCAGGTAATTTTTTTTTTGAAATCACATAGAACGATGCAAGGAATGCGATGGGAGCAAGTCCAAAGGGCTTGTGGCCACTTTTCGAGCCCTAAAAACCCCTTTTTCATCAAAAAAAAGTGTTTTTAAGTGTTGTGTCTATTTCGAACCTCGTTTAAACCTAGTAAGAAACCTTTTCCTCCCGATCCCACACCACATCTGTGCCCGTCTTGGTCCGGAGAATTACTTTAACATCAGGCCTTGTGTAAATGGACACGTTTTTAAAAAATCCTTTATACTACTTATAGTTTTTGTTTGAAATATTATACAAGTATTGAATGTGGCTTTAGTGGCTAGTTTAGTTTGTGTTTTTCTTTTGCAACCATGGTTCAAGCATCCATAAGAACCCATAAATTGTCATTTGTAATTTTATTTTATAATTTAATTTAATTTTGTAATTTAATTTAATTTTGTAATTTGTCATTTATATATTTTATTTTATTAGAGAAGTTTTTTTTTTTTTTTTTGTAAAAAAAAAAAAAAAAAAGAAAAAAAAAAAAAAAAAAAAAAAAAAAAAGGTTCAAAACCGCCGGTTCCAATGGAACCGGAACCGGAACCGGCGGTTCCGGAACCGGAACCGGCATATAGCGGTTCCGGTTCCGGTTCCATTAAACCGCGGAACCGGAACCGCCGGTTCCGAACCGGAACCGGACCGGAACCGTGTCACCACTTCATATGGGTATATATATGTGGTATATGGGTATTGATGAGGACAAAGAATACAAGGGGCTACTTGGTGATTTTGGGAATTCGGTGGGTGTAGCCGTGTAGGTGGTTTTCTAGATTGGAGAGACATGTTATTTGCATGGCAATATGGCATGTGTTTCATGAATGCTCTTTAAATAACACATGTTGGCATGTTGCATGTCATGTATTTTAATGTGATGACATGTGTGTCATGACATGTGTAATCCTTCGATTACGTATTCCGAATGTTGTTATTCACCGATTCCGCATTTTTAAATGTGATCAAATTTAGTACCAACAACTTTGTTACTGGTCAGGTTTTTAAGTTTGAATCCTCACACCATAAAAATCTATTGGATGTACGGGGAATATTATGAAGTAAAAGTATTATAAATTAACATGACGACTGTCAATGTTAATTTATAACTCATAAGTCATGACATACCATGGAATGTTAATTTACGAAAATAATTTGGACTATCCAACTTTATTCATGATTTTTTTTTTTTAACATGCCACTGTCATGTTATTATTGTCTTAATAAATGCAAGCAGTTTACAATAAATTTATTTGACTGTAATTTCATCCATACAATTTCACAATCACGTGTTAAAATATATGCTATTTTTTTTTTGATGGAAGGAAGCCAAAGCTTACAACACCTGGAAACCAGTTCCAGGGTAGAAACATGAAAAACATGTTTACAAACGACTGGGACTCAACAGCAATAGACACACAAAATATATGATATTTCATTTGTAGCATTAAATTTAAAAAACCAAATCCTAAGATAAATTGTAGCACTAACCAATTAACCATATGTTAATCCATTACTGTTCTAAATAATAACGAGACTCCTCTCCTCTCCTCTCCTCGCAATTAATCCATTACTGTTTATCCTACTCCATCTATAATTTTTTTTTTTTATTGGAATACAACAACAGGATTACAACAACTGGAATACAGATCCAGGACATGATTACATGATTATATGATTATAACAAAAATTGAGATCCATCAAGAATCGACTTCCAAGCGCAGCCCAGACTGAAGCTCCCACGGATGGGGAGAGAGAACTCACACAAAGGAGGGACAACCACTCACACAAAGTGAGACAACACCTATGTTTATAAATGGGCCAATGAAAATTTGTATAATTCTATGTAAACATTAGTTCTTGAACCTTGGTGGTGGGGGTTCCCAAAGGAAGGCCCACCACTAAAAGGGATCATGTGTACTCCATCTATAATTAATTGATAAACAAAAACACTTTTTCATTTCACGTCAATTTGTCATATTGTGTTATCCATCTATCTACCAATAAAGAAAGGTAGAGAGACGGTACACGTGTAGTGTCCTTTGAATATAGGTTTTCAGAGACCTTTAGCTTGCTTTTCAATGTTTAAAGTCTGCCACAAAAACAATTATCTAAGTTTTGTATTTTGATTTTTTTTTCGGAAAAGAAGCATCATGATTCATGATGCCATGTCACAAGACTTGTCATGGGATGTTTCAGCCATAATAAATTGAATAAAGTATATATCACTTGTCACCTTTCACCATTACTAAAGTTTTATTTTCCTCTTTCTTTTTCCATGTAAAATCAGTGTCAAGTCATAATTTGTCTAGAAACAATATACATTGGTTAGAATGGAACTAGTTTGGTTGGGGCCAAGTTAATTTGAACTAGACTGAATTTCACATAAGTCCTACCCAAGGGCGGATATAGGGCTGGCTTGGGTTTTTGAAAGAAAAAAAAAAAAAAAAAGTTTTTTCACCCCAATTAATTCTAAGTTCAACCTAGTCCAATTCCGATTCTGACTTAAATTTACCATATTTTTCTTTATCTTTATAACAGCTCAATAACATAAAAATATATATCAAGCTCGTTAAAGCCCATTGTATTTCCTTAACCAAGTGAAATATTAAATTGAGAAATTTTAACACTTTACTAACTCAAAAATCAAATCGGAAATTTTAACCCCCAAAAAACAACCGAAAGCAGTAGATTTACCATATAAATTAATCACCAAGTCTTCAAGAATTTCAATTTTATGAGTTTTCATAGCTTTTGGATTTGTGGAGGTATACAGGCGTCGTCAGGAGAAAACCGTAAGTTTTATTTTTATTTTTATTTTTATTGTTATTTTTAAGTTTATGTAGTAAAATTAATTGTAAAATTAAGTTTTATTTTCGGCTATGAAACTTGTATAAACGTCTTTGCACAACAAGATGGATGATGTGTTTCTCGAGAATTGTATGGTTGTTTATATTGAAAAAGAACTTGCTTATACAATTGATTCAGATTCCGTAATAGATGCTTTTGCATCTTTGAAGTTTGGAAGCTATAATTTAAGTAGGATCTTATTGTATTTACATTACATGCGTATTTCCCTTTTATTTTCTTGTATTTTTTCTTGGTTAGAATATGTATTTTAGGGTAAAGCTCATTTTGTCTATTGACTAGATATACTTTTTTATTTTAATTAATGAAATTTCTCATGTATTATCAAGATTCGTCATCAAAATGATTTTTTTTCTATTATATAGTATGATTTTTTATCTATATGAAATTGTCCACAGCCCACCTAGAAATAAATTCCTGGTTTCGCCCCTGGTCCTACCTCTTTGGTGATTTATAAATGTCTTTCCAAATTCATCACTTTAGTCTTTATTTTTTCAAAAACTCATCATTTTAGTCCATTTGACCAAATATGTGAAAGTCAATTATTTTAAAACATGTGAAAGTACATTTTTACCCTATTACTATTTTAATTTAGCTAAAATGATTATCTTAATTTTAAATTAAAATGAAAAACAATAAAATTCTCAATAATAAAATCTTAAATAAATATATTACAAAAAAAAAAAAAAAAGCTTTAAAAAATAATTAAAAAAATCCATTAATTTTTTCTTATTTTGTATTTTTTTTTTCATAATGGATTTTTATTTAGCTAAAATGATTATCTTAGCTTTAAATTAAATTGAAAAACAATAAAATTCTCAATAATAAAATCTTAAATAAATAGATTACAAAAAAAATATATGAAAAAAATCATTTAAAGTTAAGATAATCATTTTAGCTAAATTAATATCCATATGAGAAAAAATACAAAAAAAATAAAATAAAAATTAATGGATTTATTATTATTATTTATTTCAGATTTTTTTGTAATATATTTATTTAAGATTTTATTATTGAGAATTTTATTATTTTTCATTTTAATTTAAATCTAATATAATCATTTTAGCTAAATTAAACAGTAATAAGGGTAAAAATGTACTTTCACAGATTTTAAAATAGTTGACTTTCACATATTTGGTCAAATGGACTAAAGTGATGAGTTTTGAAAAAAGTAAGGACTAAAGTGATGAATTTGGAAAGACATTTATAAAGGTGACAAATCACCAAAAAGGTAGGACTTATGTGAAATTCAGCCTTTGAACTAAAACTCTTAATTCGTGGATATGTTTTTGTACGAACCATATTCATCAGGAGGGTATGATTCTAACTCACGTAACCTCAAACTAGTTGTAGGTGTGAGGGACATATCATTTGGAACAATCTCATTTGTCAATAAATTAATAAAGAAAACCTAAATGTGAAACTTATTGACAACTAACTACTCAAGCAATGCCATTGAGCCTCTTGCCAATGTGGTGTGACTCTCTAAAGGGAGACTCCATCACCACGGTTGAACGCCCGGCACCGTGTATATATATATACACCCATTATTTCCTTGTCCCATCTCATTTGTGGGTGTCCTCTCCTACAATGGTAGTAGTTGTCCGGGCTGTGCTAGTAGTGTCCAATCCTCGCAGGGTCCCGGTAGTTGTTGTACATTAAAAAAAAAACAAAAAAAACTACTCAAGCAATGCTTTTCAATTTATTTATTTGCATTGATTTTCACAAAGATTTCTAAGATAGATATGTAAGGTATTAATTGAAAAGTGACTGTAAATGCAATAAAACCATAAACAAATAATTCATTCATTTAACTACCAATTTACTTATTTCAAAAAAAAAAAAAAAACTACCAATTTACATAAAAGTTGTAAATTTTTCTAACACACGTGTTTATGCATAATAATAAGGATAATTTAAAAAAAAAAAAAACTAAAAGAAAAATAATTTTGAAATCATATTGGAACAATGAATCGAAGAAAGATGGTGCCTGACATGATCTTAAATTTCCATTTACCTTTGTTCTCCATCAAAATAAAAAATAAAACATCACAAGTATTTTAATCCATAACATTGTATTTTAAGGTTTCATAGTTTTAGTTTTAAAAAAATGCATAACGATATTTTGTTATTTAAATTTTTTTTTTTATATAAAAAAAAACATTGTATTTTTATCTAGCGACCAACCATTGACAACACAAAATAAAATTGGTCAGGTGATAAAGTCCCTCACACCCACACCACGATGTTATAGGTTTGAGTCTCCATTTTGCCCCATAAAACCCTTAATTATTGTGATAGTTCAATAAAAAACAACCCCACTATTGACAAAAGCACATTAAAGAAAATAGTTATTAGATATGAATGTCAGTAGTTGTGTTAGTTTCCAAGAACTAATCTTATTCATTATGGTGTTGTCCCTTTCACATCACATGTAAAAATGATGTCACTAAACAAAGTAAAAGGAATAATACATAAGAGATTATGATCAATACTAGTAACTTATATAAAACAAAGTAAGAACGCATGAAATAAAGTATGATAAGAAAGTAGTTTTGAAATGAGAGTGAAAATTTCATCGTATAAAGTTGATAATCACGATGCTCTATGACCATAGAGAAAATCATAATGTGAGAATTAACTTTTTTTCCAAATCAAAATATTTCCATTTGAAATCAAAATATCTCAATTTCTATACTAATCAATGTCATACTAATATCAAAATATCTTTCTCGATGCTCTCTTTATTATACCAACCAAAATTTTATCTTTCAGAAAATTTACTACGAATATCATTGCTCCATGCATATTTGTTTTTTTAAAAATTCGATACCAATCAAGTTACACAGCTATAATGCCATCTTTCTATAGACATTTTATTGGCAATAATCTTGGACTTGTTTTTCTTTTTGTCAGATCTGCTTATTTTTGAAATTATGACATAACACAAATAGAGGGAATTTACGAGTTTGGATGTAGCTGATTTTGTGTTATGTGATTAATTTGTTCGATAAGAATAACATCAACATTAGCAATCTACCTCTAAAAGAGAAATAAAGTTCGAGAAGGCCAGCACAGTAAGGAGGGTTACCATTTGCAATCCAGCAATGTATAGCCAATGTATAGCCATTGCGTTAATTTTTAGAATCCAATCATAAACCTAACACTCATAAAATAAAAAAATAAAAAATAAAATAAAAAATAAAAAAATAAAAAAATAAAAAAAAAGGTACTTGGTCACAAATGTAAAGCAAGAAACCTTTAATGGCTCTGTAGAAAATTCAGGCCTATATAACAGGTTGCTGTGGTACAAGCCCACTTCTCCTTATATTACTCCATATATGTCTGCGACATCATTTTATATGTCACAGAGACATCTCTTGGAATTGTTTGTTTTCAAACTTTGTCTTACAAAATTGTTTTTTCAGACGTGAAATGATGTCATTGAAATATTGGTTTGTGTATGAATTATGATTTGGATGTTAAAAATTAATGCAATGACTATAAATTCAAATAATCTGATTATAATAGAATTATTTGGTTGGGATTAATTTGTTGGCCAGTTAAATATAATTAGAACATAACTAAGTAATTAAGTTTGATATGCCAACCTAGTTGTTTTCTGCGTTTCCTGTTGTTGCAGTTGTCAAAAAAAAAAATTATATGGATTGAGATCGAACAGATGTCACAAACCCATTGATCATTGAGTTGCAGTCTTCGGATGCATTGATAAGAAATCATGATGTGACAACGCAAATATTGTAGAGATAAGGTGACAGACTATTTAATAATTAAGTAGAAATACTGATTCTCTCCAACTTAAAAATCAGCTAAAAAACGAGGCCCAAGGAGAATCTGAATCCTGATTCTCTTCAACAACCCATGCAAACCCTATCCCTATAACCTATCATCCTATGACCCAATCTCAGTTTTCAACCACTTTTTCACCCAAGAAATTAATGCCAGTAATTTTGTACAATTGTACTGTGTAAATTAATGCATGAATTGAATAGGTAAAAGTCTTTAATATTAGTTTTGTTTATTATCCTGTAGGCGATATCTTTTCAAAAACAAAAATCGTACAAATGGTCAAACTAAAGATATGGTAAAATATGTTGGTATAAATGCACCAGCTCTATCTTATCTATTTTGGTGAAGTATTAAAATTAAAAACCTCCCCTAACCTTTAATTATTATTAAATGTATAGATATCTATGTTTATTTTCAAATTTCAACCATCTCCCTAAAGATTTAACACCATTAAAATTCTGTTAGGTTGATTTTTTACTTGATAGTCAATATTTGTGTGTAGTCTCTTCACCGTAAGATTAACCTGATTTTTGAGATGGGAATTAAATTGTATACATAAGTTTCACAAGTTTCAATATCTTAATAATTTCTTCTTTTGTTTTAAGTTTATAGCTATTTAAACTTAAAACAAGGAATTATTTTATTTTGTTGGTAACTAGGGTATTATTGCGGCTTAATAATGTATCAGCAAATTGTATTAATAGATAATCTGATAATCATCAACCGGGTTAATTATATAATGTATCATCAAATTTATTAAAAAAACAACTTTATATCTCCATTTCATTTGATTTCCAAAGCGTTCATTCATACGTGCACGGTTGCACACACACCACACCACACCACAGATGCATTGCATTGTACAAGTTTCTATAATACTTCTTGCATTGCATTGCATTGTACAAGTTTCTATAATACACTGTAAAAGAATAGATTCCTGATCCCGATTAAGGTTGCTATGAATTATTATTTTCTCTTATTTTTGGATCTCTTATATATTTTGCTAATAAAACGTGTTTTTCTTGTTTGTTTAAGTTATAGACTTATAGTGTACTGTGTTCTTTAATATTTGTGATCTTGGTCACACTCCATTTTTGTTACACATAGGTTTTCAAAAATGTTGCTCTATTTTTTATTGTGTTTCTGTTTCTCCTGTTGGAAGAAGCTATTATTGCAATTTTATTTTCACTTCATGTCTTCATTACATTGTGTTTCTGTTTCTCCCATTGGAAGCTATTAATGCAATTTTATTTTCACTTCATGACACTTGAATAGATTAAATTGACAACAACAAACATACATCAATAACACATTAACACTATTTGCCTTGTCAAATTTTATTCAAACTTGGTTCCATTCTAACTAGCAAGCCTTTTCGGTATTAATACGGATTTTACATTGAAAAAGAAACAGAAAATAAAATTTACTAGCATTAGTCATTAGATGTATTTTCAGTATTAACACTAAAATACATCTAATGATAGGTTAATCATTATCAGTAAATGTGAAAACAGATAAGACTGAACATGACTACACATTCCATCACAAGTCCTGTGACATTACACCCATCATGAACCTTATTCTTTTCCGGTACGTGATCTGATAACTTGTTCTCCTACAGTACTTCACATATACAAAACAACAAAGCACAAACTCACAAATCAAATTTAGTCCATCAACTAGATATTAATAATTAACTTTCCATAATCATTTACTCACCATTTCAATATATATATATATATATATATATATATATATATATATATATATATATATCCAAACTATCAACTGTGAACATATAATAATTTTTAGAATGAACAAAATTTTTGTGACTGCAACATACTTTGATGATGAGTAATCTAAAATTTGATTTAATCAACCGCACATAACAAAAATTAATTAGTGTTCGTGTGTATTGGGTTTTCATTTGTCTTTTTAGCAGTTATACCAAGTATGTGATTGTGTTTCTATTTTGTTTAAGGTATCTTCAAGTTTTTTAATACCCTAAAAATTGTGGGGGCGTAAAGCTAGAATTAATATTTATAAGGATTTTAGGGTGTTAGATGTAATTAAGGAGGCCTTATCTAAAGTTGGACCCTTAAATAGGTTTAGATATAACTCTTTTGACCCTTTCTAGACTTAGAACCTGGTTTTTGTTTATTTTTTGCAAACATTACTTAATATACCAGGAAATAAAAGAAAATTGTGCCAAAGATGATGAGAATATCTTCTTAATAGACCATACTAAACTTAGGTTTAGTAAAATTGAGTTTGCTTTAGTGACAAAAAATTAGAAAGTTATCAGAATATTTTAAAAGGAGTTATGAATTTGTGAATGATAGTCTTTATGTTAAGTACTTTAGTAGTAATAATATTAAACTTGACAAGAGATGACCCTATTAGAAAAAGGAGAGTTTCTACAAAACGAAGATGGTTTCAAGATAGCTTTCGTTGTTACTGCAGCAATGCTCATTGGCATTGGTCAGAAGAAAAATATGCCCTTATGGATATTACATCTTGTGGAGAACATCGATGAGTTCAATGCATTTCCATGATAGTCTTACTGTAAACATACCGATTCCATGGAAAGCATTGAAATCATCGACATTCTCCACGAGATGCAATATCCATAAGGGCACATTCTTCCTTTGACCAATGCCAATGAGCATTGCTGCAGTAACAACGAGAGCTATCTTGAAAGCATCTTCGTTTTGTAGAAACTCTTTTTTTTTCTAATAGGGTAATCATCTCGTTAAGTTTAATATTATTACTACTAACGTACATAACATAAAGACCATCCACAAATTCATAACCCCTTTTAAAATATTCCAACAACTTTCTAAATTTTCGTCCAGTAACTAAAGCAAACTCAATTTTACTATACCTAAGTTTAATATGGTCTATTAAAAAGATCTTCTCATCATCTTTGGCACCATTTTCTTTTATTCCCCAGCATATTAAGTAATGCACGAGTTGTACAAAAAATAAATAAAAACCACATTCTAAGTCTAGAAATAACCCAAAAGAGCTATATATAAACTTATTTAAGGGTCCA
Source organism: Acer yangbiense (assembly GCA_008009225.1). Lineage (NCBI taxonomy): Eukaryota > Viridiplantae > Streptophyta > Magnoliopsida > Sapindales > Sapindaceae > Acer > Acer yangbiense. Next base: position 605,491 of record CM017766.1, read on the forward strand.
ACTTTATATAAGACCTTATTAATTCTAGCTTTGTGCCCCCACTATCTTTAGGGTATTACAAAACTTGAAGATACCTAAAACAAAATAGAAATACAATCACATATTTGGTAACATTAAACCTTATCATGAATCAAGTTACAGTTGATCTCTCCTCAGCTGATCTCACCATTTTCACGAGCTATTAGAATTGGAGCCAAACATTTGCTCCTTTATCAGCTGAGGTGAGATCAGCTATAATCTGATTCGTGATAAGGTTTAACAGGTAACAACAGCTAAAAAGATAAATGGATTATATTGTATACTTGGTTGGTTGTCAGTATGTAATTTAATTATATATATATATACACTAATTTATCTTTGGAATACCAAACAAAAAAAAGTTTCAGCTAACAGAAAAAACATCAAAATAATATAAGCAAAGAAATATAAAATAAAAATTCATAACAAATTTACATTACTTTAGGTTGAGAACGTGTTTAAATCAATTACCTTTTTTCTGTCTAATTTTGTAGATCAATTAAAGAGTTTTGTTCGCTGATTAATTTTAATCATTTATTGTGGATCAATTAGATATCTTTTATAAACAACACGTAAAATTAAATCATCAAATTTAAATCTATTACCTTTTTTCTCTCTAATTTTGTAGATCAATTCAAGAGTTTTTTTCACCGATTAATTTTAATCATGTTTTTATCGTGGATCAATTAGATATTTTTAATAAACAAGACAATGCGATACAAATTCTCTAAAGGCTAAATTCAAATTTTGGCAGAACTGGTCTTCAGAATGTTTGTTTTTCCTTTGAACAGCTAATAGCTTTATTGAGCAAACGAAGTAGCAAACAAACAGAAAAACCGAAAAAAAAAAAAAAAAACGACCCAAGCGAAAGAAACAACAGCCAAGGCAACAAACGCCCCAAAGACAACAAAGCGCAGAAACCAAAAAGAAACAGAGCTGCTCAAGAGCAGCGAGCCAAAGAAACGCACAAGCACAAAAACAGCCGCCCACAAAAAATGTTCAAAACAGCCTTACTTGAACATAAAAAGTTAGTATTATATTTATGAGAGAATAGTTTGTAAAATGTTTTACTAAGTTGCTTTACAAAAAGTCAGGACAAGAGAACTAGCTGTACTTAACAATAATTTCTGAGAAATTAACTACATCTTTACCATAATATTAAATATGTGAAAACAGACTTGTCGTGCTCACAAAAAAGAATTACTTTTATAAAACAGTATAGGGATCGGAAATGCTGAAAATGAAAAGAAATGGAGTATCAAAAATAAAATAAAAAATGCAGAGTAACATATATAATAACAATAATGATGAGTACGATTTTTTTATTTTTTTTTCATATATATATAACACCGCCTTGAAAAAACGATAGCTACTGTGGGTGGCTGTGGTGGTGATGGTGGGTTTGGGGTTGTTGAAGTTAGAGAATGTGGGTGGTTGTGGTGTGGAGGAGGAGGAGGAGGGTGGCTGTGGTGGTGTCTAGTGAGGTAGAGATCAGTTGAGAAAAGGAGAAAAAGAGATTTTTGGCAAGTTGATAGAGAGAGAGAGATATGTAGAAAAAATGGAATCGGGAGAAAGGAATTTATAGAGAATAGAAATTAATTAGATTAGGATTATTGGTTAAGGATTAGTCCTTGTTTATCAGTCTGATAACAACGTATTATTATTAGACTCTCTCTCTCCTGTGTTTAATTATGTGTATTAGTGTATACTTTCTCTATTTTTTATTTTTATTTTAGTAAATGAGTAACTTAACTCCATTAAATATCTTAAAATGTTCTTCAACAACCCATGCAAAACCCTATCCCTATTCCCTTTGACCCAATATCGATCAGCTTTCAACCACTAACTCTCTTCAAATATTAATTGTAGAGTAAAAGATGAGTACGATTTTTTTATTTTTTTTTTCATATAGAGTCTTTGATCAGTGAAATAGAAATTATCTTAACCCAACAAGTTACTTTAAATAGTATGATAAAAATATTGTGTTATATGTAAATTAATTAGTATCCAATGGATTTTCAAAATTAAAATTTAATGAATGCGGGCAAATTAATACTCGGAAGTGAAATGGATAGGTAAAAGCCTTTATATTGTCAGTTTTGTTTATGATCCGATTGGAAAAAGATATCTTTTCAAAAACAAAAATAGTACGAATGGTCAAACATGTTAGTATAGATGCATCGGCTTTATCATACCTATTGGCTCCCATTCAACATTTTTTTTTTTTTAAAAATAAAAAATATATATTAGAATAATGTTTGGATACTGACCCACCAATGGGAGTGTAGTACGCTTGTAAGACCACGTGCTACATTCTCATTGGTGGGGTCAGTATTTTTGATACTAACTGATCAATACCCAAACGTTGTTCAAAATATTATATATTTATATTTATCGGGTTTTTGAGGAGAGTGAGGACTCGAACCACAATTCATGGCATAGGTGTGAGTGGTTTATCACTAGACCAATATCGTCTTGTCCACTCACATTTAACACCTAATGCTTTAAATGATTTTGATCTGGTCAAAGATTTTTATTGATTTTGATCCTCTAGTACATGATTTTGATCCGGTCAAAGATTTTTATTTTAGTACATGGTTCTCTCTGCCTCATCAACTTAATTTTTTTGTTTTATTAATTTATTCAAGTCTAGCTTAACAAATAATAATAAATAAATAAAAGTTATTTTCATAATTTATGATTTTAACCCCACCTTATACGTGAGAGTTTCCAAAATTTCTTCTTTTGTTTGCCGTTTCTTATGATTTTGTCATCACCTTATTTTTTTTTTTTGAAAGGCATCACCTTATACTCGGCTTTTTATAATTTATTACCACAAGTATATGCTATTGCTACACAGCCTATATAAATATTGTAACGAGAGTAATCTGTTTTACTCATATTGATCATTGATGTATACTAAATTTTGATAGTGTCATTAATTTGACAAGAAAGGTGTTTTTTTTTCTTCTTTCGATATTGTGAATAGTAGTTCTGCAGTTGCATGGAAAAATTTAATTAAATAAAAAGTTTTATCATGTTTTTATATACACGAAAAAGGTAAAGCTTGCTGCTACGACGTGCCATAATAATATCTGAGATTGTGATGAAGATACCATTCTCTTTAATGAGTGGTAGATTTCTTGTTGTAAAAAATTAATGCAATGCCTATAAAATACTTAAAAATAAAAATATAAAAAATGCAATGCTTATAAATTAAAATATTTTTGCTCTATTTTTTATTGTGTTTCTGTTTCTCCGGTTGGAAGAAGCTGTTATTAAGATTTTATTTTCACATCATGTCTTCATGTCTTCATGTCTTCATGACATTGTGTTTCTGTTTCTCCTATTGGAAGCTATTAATGCAATTTTATTTTCACTTCATCACTGTTGTAGTACAAAAGCATAAAATGTTTTATTTTATGTGCAATTTTATTTTATTTGAACATTTTTTTTTGGTTGTTTGGCGCTGAAACTATAATCCATTTTTTATTATCTTACAAAAGCATTTTTTGCTTACTGTGAGTTTCTTTTTGTAAGGAATTTTTTTTCTTCCTAAAATATCTTCATAGTTCTTCACAATTTTATCTACAAAATCTTAATGTATTCATTGAACTCTTGTAGTATTTGATCTGATACATTAAATTAATCGAGTCTTGAGGAGCTTCAAGCAGTGGTGAAGGATATCAGAAGAACCAATAATTCAAATCCATCCAAATTGGATCGGTTTGCTTGGCTTTGCTTTGATTCAATCCATACAATTTGGGCCTATTGGGTTGCATTAATGGGCTTGATCTATTAGATTATTGGGACACAGCTTAACACTACTTTATTTTAAATTATGTTTTTATGCGTTTAACCAATTTTGAACTGGACAATAAAAGCGTTACATTTATATATATATAAAAAAGTGTATATATATTGGACTTTCGGTTTGGTTTTCAGTTTGAGAAACTGAACCAAAAATGTCGGTTTTCAAAAAATAAAAAAGAAGTTCTTAACCACTGGCTATACGAACTTCTTGTTAACTTTTACATTTTTTGTTTGGTCCTTGAATCTCATTTTTCACACTTGCTAATCGTTACATCTTAATTAATAATTGAAAATTTGAAAATTAGATGATAAATCCAATTGTATTCGATCGGTTGCTACTTGCTAATACATCATAATATAAAGCAAATCATAATAACAATGGTTATATGAAAAAAGTTCACATTCAGCTTTAAAGTTTTGAAAAGTAATCCAAATTTTTTTCAAATGCTTTTGTAAAAAATCTTTTTGAGATTTTTCAAGTATTTCTAAGACTTTTCAGTTAGTTTTAGAGACTGTTTGGTAATTTCCGAGACTTTTTGAGTAAAAATGAAATTTTTCGAGATTTTTGGTTATTTCCAAGACGTTTTAGTAATTTCCGAGACTTTTTGTACAAAATTGAAATTTTTGAAATGACCAAATCCTAAAGTCTTGGAAAATTTCATTTTTCCTCGGTAAGTCTTGGAAATTACCAAAAATCTCGTAAATGATCAAAAGTCTTATAAAATTTCATTTTAGCCCAGAAAGTCTCGAAAATTACCAAAAAGTCTTGGAAACCACCTGAAAAATCTCAAAAATACATGAGAAGTCTCAGAAATTACCTGAAAAAAATTTCCAATTTTTTTTTTTTTTTCATATTCTTCTTAATCGACCTCCAAATCCTTTTCTAAAGTTTTTTTATTTTATTTATTTAGGTGATTGATTGGTTGTGAGCCGCGATTGGGAATACCTCCCATTTGCTGTTGGCACTGAGACTGTAGCATCATTCACTACCTTTAGTAATAAACTAATAATTAATTAATTAATACTCGAAACTAATTAAACACACCACCACCAACTCAGATACTCCCCTAATTTCATATACTCCTGTACTCTAATTCAATAATGAGTACTCCATGGAAACCTACTAAAATACTAAAATCAAATTAAAATTCAATGGAATTAATTTGTAGTGGAGTACTGTAGCTGATTTTGTTAAGGATGATCATCTTTTTTATTTTGTTTGATAAGAATGACATCAACATTAACAATTCAGTGAGGATGCATGGTTACAATTTACAATGTATAATATGCCAAATTGATTTATGTATATAATTATTTCTTCGTGTGTTAATTTATTTGTTATGTATTCTAGATGATATAATGCTAGGAAAGAAAAGTTTAAGTAGTTAAATAATAATATATATAGCATGCTTAATTACCAAATTTTCTCCAAATGCTCCAAGATACTTTTTTTTTTTTTTTATTGGAATACAACAACAACAGGATAACAACAACTGGATTACAGATCCAGGACATGATTGTTAGAATAGATAAGTTGTACATATTGTCTTTTCCTTATATTGCCGGTATTATGATAGGACTCCTAATAGGATTTCCTATATTGAAGTAACAACTTCCTGACTTGTAGGAAGGGTTGTAATTCTCTCTTTGTATAAATACATGTCACCAGTATCAATATACATATTCTAGTAAATTATATTCCTTTCATCTTTACATGGTATCAGAGCTTAGGTTAAGATCTTAATCCGCCGCCGCACTCTAAACTCTCGTGTAGCCTCTCCATCCTTCAGCGATCATGGCCAATGATGAAGTCCCACCAACCCTTCCTAACTCTGGCAAAGAGATTGCCGATTTCAACACTGCTGCAAATTCCTCACAATCAAACGTCTCAAATTCCTTTCTTATTCATCATTCAGATCATCCAGGTTTGGTTTTGGTTTCTAAACCCTTGAATGGAGACAACTATTCTACCTGGAAAAGGGCTATGACTTTGGCCTTACATTCCAAAAATAAACTGGGTTTCGTTAATGGCTCCATCAATGCTCCTTCAAAAACAATAGATCCTGAAGGCTATGCAGCTTGGTCACGGTGTAATGATACGGTACACTCCTGGATCGTCAATGCTCTCAGTCCAGAAATTTCAGATAGTGTGATTTATTATTCTACTGCTCATGAAGTTTGGGAAGATCTTCGTGAGCGATTCTCTCAAAGTAATGCTCCTCGAGTCTTTGAAATTCAACGCGATATAGCGTACCTTCGACAAGAACAACTCTCTGTCTCCGTTTATTATACAAGATTGAAAGGTCTATGGGATGAATTAGCTTCTTACAACGATGCAGTTCTTGGGGCACAACAGGATCAACAAAAATTAATGCAATTTTTGATGGGATTGAACGATTCTTACAGTGCTGTTCGTGGATAAATTCTCCTAATGAATCCCCTTCCTTCGGTTCGTCAGGCGTATTCCTCTGTCTCTCAAGAAGAAAAACAACGTCTGCTGAGTTCGACGCATGCTGCAGCTGATTCTAGTGGCAGTGCAGCCATGGCGGTTCGAAGCAAACCCACTCCAATCAGGTCTGAGAGATCCGACCGCCAGCCAGGTTCCAATGATTTTCGATCGCAGCATAAGCCACCAGAAAATCTCAGTGGGGTGCGTCGATTCGACCAAGACAAGCGCCGCACCGGTTCTGGTAGAGGACGTCCGAATTGCTCTCATTGTGGAGACGTGGGACATTGGGTCCAAACCTGTTATGAATTGATTGGGTATCCAATAGGTCATCCAAAAGCAAAGAGCTCAAGACGTTACAATACCTACAATAACAACAACAAGCCTGCTAACAACACTAATCATGTGTTTCCTACAGCTAATCATGTGACCGAGGGGTTTTCTACAGACGATGGGAATCAAATTGTTGGGATTTCGCAGGTTCAAATGAAGCAGCTCTTGTCACTCATTGACAACAAAGGTGAAGGTTCTAACTCTCAGGCAAATGCCACCATCAAGCCAGGTTTGTCTACAGTCACTTCTCGCAATTGGATCATCGATAGCGGGGCAACGGATCATATTTCTTCCTCATCTAAATTATTTTTCCGCAAAAATAATAAATGCTCGTTGCCTCCTGTATTGCTGCCTAGTGGTGAAAAAGCTAATATTGTCGCAAAAGGATCATTACCTCTGAATTCTGTTTATTATTTTCATGATGTGCTATGTGTGCCCACTTTTAAAGTTGATTTGATGTCGGTTAGTCGTCTGACACGGGCCCTGAATTGTTCAATAACGTTTTTCCCTTATTGGTGTATTTTGCAGGATCTGGCTACGAGGAGGATGATTGGTTTGGGTAAACAACGTGACGGGCTATACTATTTGGTGGCACTGACAACGGAGAAATCAAAACTCACCTTACCTGTCAACCGACCAGCTTGCAACCTCACCATCTCATCCACCGATCTCTGGCATAGGCGCTTAGGCCATGCATCACCACCTCGTTTAAGTTTCATTGCTAAGAATTTTTAAAATTTTTCAATTCAGTCGAATAATGCTTGCCATATATGTCCTCTGGCTAAGCAAAGTCGTTTACCTTTCAGTCCTAGTGTAATTTCATCTATAAAACCTTTTGAGTTAATTCATTGTGACATTTGGGGACGTTATCGTCACCCTTCTCTTTCTGGTGCCTATTACTTTCTTACTATTGTCGATGATTTTACACGTTTCACATGGATATTTTTAATGCGACATAAAGACGAAGCACAATCAATTTTAAAACGATTTTTCAGTTTTGTTTTCACTCAATTTGAAGTTCACATTAAAACTTTTCGAAGTGATAATGGTGGAGAATTTATTTCGCTTCGTTCTTTTTTTCAAGATAATGGTGTCGTTTTTCAACGCTCTTGCGTTTACACGCCTAAACAAAATGGGGTTGTGGAACGAAAACATCGTCACATCTTGCAGGTGGCTCGGGCTTTGAAATTTCAAGCTCACCTCCCTACCCAATTTTGGGGGGAGTGTGCTCTTACTGCTGTGCACATCATCAATAGGCTACCGTCTCCAGTTCTCTCTTTTAAAACCCCTTTCGAACTTCTTTACTTAAAAACCCCTTCTTTTTCTTATCTTCGTGTTTTTGGGTGTTTAGCCTATGCTACTAATGTTCATAAGTCTCACAAGTTTGACCGTCGTTCCATTCCCTCAATTTTTGTCGGCTATCCGATTGGTCAAAAAGCTTACAAATTATTCGATTTGTCGACCAAAAAGATTTTCACTAGTCGCGATGTCAAATTTCATGAAGATTTTTTTCCTTATGCGTCTGTCAGGTCCAATCCTTCTTCCCATCATGAGTCTGGTCCAATTCCATGCATCACCAACGATCCCTTCTCTTCCTTTTATCCCATTCTAAACACTTCCCAGCCGCAAACACCACCCCTTCCAGTCACGTCATCTCCATCTCCCGTTGTCCCACCTGCGTCTGTTTCTTCTTCTTTGTCGGGTTCCCCTTCTCCTCTCCGTTCATCACCACCAAAATCCCCGTCAGCCCCTTCACCCGAACTTCCACCCACCCTGTCGCAATCATCTTCTGTCAGCCCATTCCCTTCACCATCCTCATCACCAGAAATCTCGCCCAGCCCCCTCACCTTTCCTTCTCCGCCGTCACCTGACCCTAGTCCCGACCCCATGCCACTCCGTCGTTCTAGCCGCCAAGCCGGTCCGCCGGCCAAACTCAATGATTATGTATGCTCAACTGTTTACTCCGACCAATCACCCTCCTTACTACCGGGTCCGACCAAAGGTACGCGCTATCCACTGGCCAATCATGTTTCATATCACAGGTATCACCCGGCCTATCGATCTTTTGTTGCTCAGCTCAGTTCTATTGCTGAACCTCGGTCTTATTCGGAAGCCGTAGCTCATCCTGAGTGGCAGGAGGCAATGCGTTCTGAATTGCAGGCTCTCCAAAGCCAATGGCACTTGGTCTCTCACTTCACTACCGGCTGGCAAGAAACCTATTGGCTGTAGATGGGTGTATAAAATTAAGCTCCGTTCGGATGGGACAATTGAAAGGTATAAAGCCCGATTGGTTGCCAAGGGTTTCACTCAACTGGAAGGTGTCGATTATCAGGATACTTTTTCCCCCACTGCTAAGATTGTTTCCGTTCGCTGCCTTCTCGCGCTAGCCGCAGCCCGTGGTTGGCCACTTCATCAGATGGACGTCAATAATGCTTTTCTTCACGGTGACTTGGCTGAGGAAATTTATATGTCTCCGCCGCCAGGGCTTCGGCGACAGGGGGAGGAAGACATGGTGTGTCGCCTTCATAAGTCTTTATACGGTTTGAAACAGGCATCTCGCCAGTGGTTCGCCAAGTTCTCAGAAGCCATTTGCTCAGCTGGTTTTGTACAGTCTCGAGCTGACTACTCTCTATTCACCAGGACACAAGGCAAGTCTTTTACTGCTCTCTTAATATATGTTGATGATATTCTGATTACTGGGAATGACCCTGTTAGTATTGTTGCAACTAAAAAATTCCTACATATTCATTTTCATCTGAAAGATCTTGGTAATTTGAAATACTTCCTTGGTATTGAAATATCTGCTTCTAAGAAAGGAATCTTTATTTCTCAACGTAAATATGCCTTAGAAATTATAGAGGATGCAGGACTGTTGGGCGCGGCCCCTGTTGATACTCCGATGGAACGAGGATTAAAATTATCGGACAAGAGCGATTTGCTCAAAAATTCGAGTCAGTATAGGAGATTAGTCAGAAGATTAATTTACTTGACTGTTTCAAGACCAGATATAACATATGCAGTACATGTCTTAAGTAGATTTATGCACCAACCCCGGAAACTCCATATGAAGGCAGCCCTTCGAGTTGTTCATTATTTAAAAGGTGCACTTGGACAAGGCCTATTTTTCTCTTCAAATAGTGATTTCAAGTTAAGGGCTTATTGTGACTCAGATTGGGCAGGTTGTCCACTCACTAGGAGATCCACTACAGGTTACTGTATCTTTCTTGGACCTTCATTGATATCTTGGAGGTCAAAGCGACAGAAAACTGTTTCTCTATCTTCAGCCGAGGCAGAATATCGAGCCATGACAGGAGCCTGCTGTGAGTTAACATGGCTGCGTCATCTGCTAAGGGACTTGGGACTTTCACACCATGACCCTGCTTTACTGTATTGTGACAACAAGGCTGCCTTACACATTGCAGCCAATCCAGTTTTTCATGAACGAACCAGACACATTGAGATGGATTGTCATTACATTAGAGACAAGATTCAAGATGGTTCAGTGATTACAAGATATGTAAGTTCTACACATCAGTTAGCCGACATCTTGACTAAGCCCCTGGGAAAAGAAATTTTTGTGCCTATGATTCACAAGTTGGGAGTTCATGATATCCACTCTCCAACTTGAGGGGGAGTGTTAGAATAGATAAGTTGTACATATTGTCTTTTCCTTATATTGCCGGTATTATAATAGGACTCCTAATAGGATTTCCTATATTGAAGTAACAACTTCCTGACTTGTAGGTAGGGTTGTAATTCTCTCTTTGTATAAATACATGTCACCAGTATCAATATACATATTCTAGTAAATTATATTCCTTTCATCTTTACAATGATTACATGAATACAACAATAACTGGGACCCATCGATAATCGATTTCCAAGCGCAACCCAGACTAAAGCTCCCACGGACAAGGAGAGAGAACCCACACGAAGGAGGGACAACCACCCACACAAAGTGGGACAACATCCATGTTTTTAAATGGGCCAAGGAAAATTTGTATAATTCTATGCATACACTAGGTCTTGAACCTTGGTGGTGGGGGGTTCCCAAAGAAAGACCCACCAGTATGGCAAGGACCATGTGTAAATGCTCTAAGATACTTATGCGTCTAGTTTTTCTCCTAATTAATGATACCCCTAACCATTGTACTATTTTATTAACTGACACATCAACCTATCAAGTAGAATAGCCCAGACCCCACTTTGATCACCACATAGGAGGAGTCAGATATTTGAAATAAAAATTAAAAAAAAAAAAAAAAATTATATTCACTAATTAAAAATCCACTTTTTATAAATTTAATAAAAACAAATGCTTAAAGAAATTAAAAAATAAATAAAACTGCTGGAGCATTCGTGATATAGATCAAGTACTTTTTCTCTGTCTCTCAAAGTACTGATTGGAAGATTTTTTTTTTTTTTTTTTGGTACAAAAAGATTGGGATTATTTGAGTCGCAGGAAAAACATTTTCAAAGCCCAGTACTTTTCTTTGACCGGATCCTAGCTTGCATTAAGATAAGCTTTTTAAAAACAAACAAGAAGGAATAAATTACAAATCTCAAGAAAAAAGTTCTATATAGGGTTGATATAATTGGAATTATATAATTTGTGAGAGGTTATTTTGGAAAGGAAATTAAAAAAAAAAAATACTAAATGGAAATTTAAGATTATACATACATTGAAATTTTCAAGAATCGCTCTTTTTTTCAAAACTATATCTTTTCTTACCATTTGTGATATGAACTCATTGGGTAGAACTCATCCTTAAAAACCAGCTTGTAAGGAGAGGGTGCCCAATGAGTTATATACCATTGACTAATCTCATACTTTGTCAATGGTAAGGACCAGTATGGCAAAGACCCACCAGTATGGCAAGGACCACATTGACAAAGTATGAGATTAGTCAATGTGGGATCCTAACAATTTGTTACGGTTTAAAGTTTCTTACTATTACAAAACATAACAATTATTGAATGTATAGTCATTACATTAATTTTTAGGATCCAAAGCAAGAAACCTTTGAATGGCTGTGTCAAAATTCAGGCCTATATGAGGTCTATAAATGGTGAAAATGAGTAAAACAGGTTGCTCTGGTACAAGCCTAGCTACTTCTCCATATTTGCATCATTTTACATGCAACACTCAGTAACAGACACATCTCATAAAATTGTTTTTTTTTTCAAAGTAAAAGTTTGTTTTACAAAAGTTTTTTGTCCATGTGAAATTTATGTTATTGAAATATTGGTTTGTTTATGATTGGATGCTAAAAATTAAAGCAATGACTGTAAATTCAAATATTTGTATTGTTTAATTAATTACTTGGACCGAAAGAGCCAAAGAAAAGTGTATATGCATGCATGTATATGTTAAATATTTGTATCAGTTTATAAGGATCATGAAACATCCCAATTAAGTGCTAAATCAAGAGTAAATCATGTAAAATATACATAATGAACTTTAATTTTTAAATCAATCCAATATATAAAATGAGATGGGAATTATCGAATAAAGTATATATGCATGCATGTATGTTGTGTGTTAATTGGTGTATCAAACTTGGATTACTTTTCAAAACTTTAAAGCTGAATGAGAACTTTATTCATATAACCGTTGTTATTATGATTTGCTTTATATTATGACGTATTAGCAAGTAGCAACCGATCGAATACAGTTGGATTTATGATCATCTAATTTTCAAATTTACAATTATTAATTAAGATGTAACAATTAGTAAATGTGAAAAAAGAGATTCAAGGACCAAACAAAAAATGTAAAAGTTAACAAGAAGTTCGTATAGCCGGTGGTTGAGCTATAGAAAAATGGTTAAAAACTAATTAAGCTTGAGATCGATGTTGTAGATATTAATTAATTTAACATATGCATAATTGCATACACACATGCTCAAAGAGAAAATTGATCAATCCAAACAATATGTATGGATCATTCTTTCTTATGCTTTTTCAGATTTCACAATTTTGTGTGGAAAATCAAGATGGTGAATTTTTTTTACTAGAGGTAATAAATCTAATAGAATGTATATATAGGGAAATTTGGTTCATTTGGTGCCCAATGAAGAAAGAATAGTTGTTGCTCTTTCTGCTTTGTTCTATTTTCCTCTGATAATGAATAACATTATAGCCAAAGCCAATTAGCCATCTTAACCTTTTTCAGAAGCCAAATCCTTTGAAAAACACAGAGCCATCAACTCAAAACCATGGCTTCTTCATCCAAGTTTATATGCCCGTACTTGTGCAGTGTAATCCGAAGCTGATTGCAATCGTTCCCTCTATAGTTTCAGATATGAGACTTTTCTTGCATATGCTGATGTATCTATCATAATTCATACATATATAGTAAATGACATGGAAGCAGCTATTTGGATTTTTGAGTAGTAGTTATTCAGTCATACCTGGGTCAACAACAGCCATTATATATAATTCAGTCTTGTTATTCTCTTTTGGAATCAGGTCATGGGTTTGATCTTTGTGAAAGTCTGTTTTCATTAATACAACAGTTTCAAAGGAAATGCAGACAATGAAAAGCAAGCAAATTTCCAGCAGTCAAATACTTTAATAATAATTAAATAAACAAGTATTTACAACGGTTATTTCAATTTCAAAAATTCAACAAGGTAAGATTTAAAAAGACAACACTTTCATGGGGTCATACTACCTTACTGGTCCAATAACGTTATTGGACTTAATAACGGCCATTGGATTGGATAAAAGCAAATCCAATGAATATTATTAAAATTTGAAAAAATATATTTTATTATAGTAAAAACTTGAAACCTTTTCAACCGGTTTCTTTTCTTTTATTTTTCAAATAATTAATAATAGTAGGAGATAAGAAAGTATATCGGGGTGATAAATGATTGATTTTTTTTATTTTTAAAAAAGGATTTAAATTACTTAAAAAAGAAAAGAAAAAGGATTTAAATTTTTTTTATTTAAAATATATATATATATATCTGATTTTAACATTATGAAAAAAGATAATAAAAAAAAAAATGGTCAAATTAGTGGAACCCTAAATCAGATTGTCTTCACGATTCTTTTATCTTCATTTTTTTTTTTTTAATTATTCTAAAGGAATCCTAAGCCAAATTTGTATCTTCACCATCGTTTAGTATCCTAAAAAGAGTTATGAAGGTTTGTTTGCTCATAGATTTATTAGAGAATATTCATTATTTTTCTCTCACTATATGTGGCTTAAAAAAAAAAAAAAAAAAAAGGCATTTTATCTATCTCTATTTCAAAATATTGAGTTCTAAATTTATAATGGATATTTTTTTTCTTTTTTTTATAATAGAAATCATGTGATAGTTTTTAACTACTACTTTATATGTGAAACTTGTTACAAAGCACGTATATTTTGTTTCCAATATAATTAGAGGTGTTACATGCTATGTCAAAGTTATTACAATTACAGCTTTATTGTTACACGTTATGCCAGATTTGTTACAACATTATAATTTTGTAAACCAATTCCAGATAGTGTGAGCGGAAATCTCGAGAGAGCGATAGAAAAGAAGAATACAAAACATAATAAAAAAGAAATAATCGGTAATCATTCGTTGGATATTTTTCCCAGTTAGAAGTTAGAACTTAGAAGAAGAGTGGAATCAGGGATGGGGGAGTACAAGGAAGGATATAGGGAGTTCAAAGGGAAGGAAGAATTCCCGTCGAATGTATTTTATACGACGGTGGCACTCTTTATATGGCTCGGAATTATCCATTTCCTTGTCCTTTTGGTCCTTTTCACTGTCTTCTTCCTGCCTCTCACCAAATCCCTCATGTCAGTTGAGTTGATTCTCTCTCTCTTGCTCTCTGTATCCCTCATTAATGTGAGTCCTAATTAATTAATTAATGTTTGTTTTCCTTACAGTGTATTTGGAATGCTCTTCTTCTTTATGTTTGTTCCTATTGACCACCATAGCAAGTGGGGAAGAAGCTTGTCCAGGTAACTACTAACTCTCCCCTGGTTTTCTTATTATTTGTTATTTATATAATTATATTATGATTGTTTCCAACTGCCAGGTATATATGTAAGCATGCATGCAGTTATTTTCCAGTCACTCTTCATGTTGCAGATATCAATGCCTTCCAATCTGATCACTCTTACAGTACTCACTCTTTCTCTTTTCCTCCTTCTTTCTTTCTTTTAATTAACACTATTCATAATCTTGATAACTAAACGATTCAATCCAATTTTTTAGCTCACTTCAGTCAAAAACAATTGCATATGATGATGTCTGATTATCAATTAAATCGCCTAAAACAATTGAAAACTCAGTTTATTGTCCACCTTCAACATCTAAATTCAGGTTGGCATTAGCAATGACTGAATTCCTTTAGTTTTCCTTGGATATAAACTACAGGACACTTAAAGGTTCAATCTTGAGCAACATTAAATTTAACTGATTAGTTGAGCTACTTTACCTTGCCCGCTGCCTAGTTTAAAGTAGCTGTTTTGTTCATGCTGCTGTTCTGTTTTGAGCTACAATGTTTGTTGTTAACCTTGTCTCTCTTTGTTTTTAGCAGCTAATGGATGGTCATTTTTTTGTGCTTTCTGCAGTTTTCGGTTACGAGCCACATTCAGTTTTGCCAATGGGGGTTGTTGCACCAGCTGACCTTACAGGTTTCATGCCTCTCCCAAAAATGAAGGTCCTTGCCAGTAGTGCTGTAAGTCTTTTTTTCCCCATGATGTCATATCAGTATATTTATTGAGCCTCTCTCTAACTTCTATCTCTCTCAATATTTGTTTACATGACTAGATATTTTACACGCCTTTTCTGAGGCATATATGGTCATGGCTGGGTCTTACACCAGCATCAAAGAAAAATTTCACTTCTCTCTTGGCTGCTGGTTATAGTTGCATCATAGTGCCTGGTAGAGTGCAAGAAACATTTCACATGTAGTGTGGTTCAGAGGTTTCACTCTTTTATCTCTTCTTTAAATTGTTAAGTGTGGACTTAGGATAAGAATTTAACACCCTGTAGTACTTCACTTTAGCAATCCACTAGGGCGCTTTATGTGAACAAAATCTTGCATATTTTAGTTTACTACATTTTTTTTTTTTTTTCAGGAGTGGTATACTACATTATTGTATTGGTAATTTTGTTGTTGGAATCTTTTTGTCTAATGCAAAGATAGGATATGAATATTCCTACAAAGAATGAAGCCAACACGGCGTTTATTTTTTTAACAATGTTTGCAACTTTCTTTACATTTAGGATTGACCGTTTCTCTTGGTGTCTCAGCACTCTCTTTTACTCTCTCCATCTCAAACTGCCACATTCACATCACACACCAAGGAGAGTACATGTCTTCTAATAGATGATTTTTTCAGTATTTTGTCAATTCTTCTCTTGGTTTGCAGATTGCCTTTCTTAAGTCAAGAAGAGGATTTCTTCGCATAGCCTTGGAGATGGGCCTACCCCTGGTTCCAGTTTTTTGCTTTGGTCAGGTATTAATTCTTTCCCATTTCCTTCTTTTTCACTTACTGGAATTTCTGGAAAGTTCATATCTATTGGTGTTATTAATACCTGTATTGCTGTAACAATGTTATTAATACCTGTATTGCTGTAGCAATTTGTTTGTTTTCGCGAATGCTCACACTAGTGCCATTGTTTGTGCAACTGATATAGTCACTTGGAAGATTTCCGTGTCTGTACCATTCCTTGAGAATATCATCTCCAAACATTGCTTTTTATTGTGTCTAGTTGACTAGTTCATTCATCTTGTTGATTATTTATTTTCGTGCTCTGTTATCTGTGAAGCATCACCAATAACAGTCATTAATTGTTTCCCCCTTCAACTATGTTGCAGTCAGATCTCTACAAGTGGTGGAAGCCGGGTGGACAGTTGTATCTTAAATTTTCTAGAGCCTTAAAGTTCACTCCAATTTACTTCTGGGGACTTTTTGGGTATGTATAGTTTCTCCTATAATTATATATATATATATATTTCATGTCATCCTTATTCCTTCTTCTTTTGTTTTTACCCCCTGGTGCATTTAAGTTTGTTTTCTATAAGTAGCATCTGTAGAGAAAAATTTCAACATCGTATTTCCATCTAGTTTTGATGAATGTAGTTGAGTTAGTCCTAAGATATCAAAATGTCTGTGGGCAATCGTAATTAATTACACAATGAGTGTGTAAATATCGCTGCTTAAAATTTATAATGCAGTTGCGCTGGAAGCCTTTCCTGAATGTGTCCTGTACATGTCTGGCCCTTAGATATGAAATATCCTTTCCCTTTATATGTAAAGTTTTGTATGTCTCCTGTCCTGTTTAAAGTTGTGCATCTCAACAGGTTTGCTTGCTTGCAAAACCTTATGAGTCCATTAGGAATTGATGAAAATTGAAATAATCATATACATTAGTAAATGGAAGCCATGGAAAGCTGTAACAAATCATTTGTTTCAGTGAAGAATACATTTTTGGAATGTATATTTTGTAATGAAGTTTGAGAATTATACATCATGCCCACTTTGTCAAGTTTTTGAAGATATATCTTTTTACATCTTAATTCATTTATAATGTTTAAGAATTGTCAGCTAAAGGAAGGAAAGTATTATTGTTCTATAGTGTTGAGATTAGTCTAATTGAATATGGGCTAGTGACTTACAGCTCGATATTTTGGTTTTCAACTTCCACATCCACCCACGTGAGAATATTTTACAGCATTACAGTTTTTTCTACAGCTATTTGGAATCTTTAACAAACAATCAATTTTGCAGATCTCCTTTACCCTATAAACAACCAATGCATGTGGTGGTGGGCAGACCAATAGAGCTGAAGAAAAATCCACAACCTACCATGGAAGAGGTTAGAGGTGATAAGGTGGTGTATTCTGGTGTCTTAAATAGACATCCAACTAGCATGTATAGCTTTCAAACTGTGGCACTCAGGAAGTAAGAACAGAGCAACATGCTAGCACAAAGTGTCACAAGCATTACACAGCTGCAGAGCATCACAATCGTCAAGAGGTATGGATGCTATTTATTATGCCATTTATGTATATTCTTCTGAAATTTGTCCATAGAGTGAATGGTTATCTTTCTGGCATTCTTTGGGTTCTATCCCTCAGTCTCAGTGAAGATACTTGCTTTTTTGCATAGAGAGAATTGAAAATGATCACCTTCCTGTATGTTATGATTTGTTATTTTATAAAATGGAAGCAAAGTTAAGCATGAAGAATTAGAATTCTAAAAAGATTGAAAATATCCAACCCTATGCATAAGTTAACTAATTACACTTAACCCGTTGCATAGAGGAGCGTAACATTTAGCACCAACATCTGAAATGTAGTGTGGCTATAAATATCTCCTCTATCTCAAGGCAACAAGTTGAAAGAGAGAGCATGGTAAGTGAAAGCAAGTTAGCTCGTTACAGTACTTGGTACACATTTCCTTTGTGGGATTTCATTTCAATCTTTCATCCCGAGTTTTATGTTTTGAACTTTAACCGATAGCTGCAATTTCTGTGCCTCCATATCCTTCAAGAGTGAAAGCAAGTTATCTCAATACAGTACACATTTCCTTTGTGCACGCTCAAGCTTACGTGACAATTAATGGATTTTCCTGTCTTTTTCATCCTGCAAAATGGCAAATAAAGCTTTTTAAGTAACTGTGGTTCATCCTAGTTTACTGCAGGCTGCAGCCAACAGACCAGACTGCAAATAATCTAAAGAATACTTCTCAAGAGACTAGAACAGCATGGTCACCAAATATAAATTTCATGAGTATGTAGCAGTACGAGAATGCAGTCCAGCAGGAATGAAGTTTACAGAAGTAAAGAATGTCAGGAGAATGATATCTTGCCGCAGTACTGGAAGTAGTTACGTTGAATATTCTTCTAACACCTCTTCCAATTCCGACTAACCATAAGATGTATTTGCTTGCCACATAATCATGGTTTAGTTTCTACTTAAGTTATCAACTCTCTTCTCATGAGATGCCAAGCAACATTTTAGGGGATTACATCCCCTATCAACATAGATAAAAGCATTTAAAGCAGATGAATTCAACAGATCATACTTGTATTAACTATTAATTCAACTTCCATCGGTATGCTTCTCTATAAATATATATATATATATCAATAGTCTACCAATGAGCATAGAGCAGTGGCATAGGGCCTTAGGCTGCAACGTAAGTAATAAGCGTATATATATATATTGTAGTTTGAACCATTTTAGGCCAATTAAGATTATTAACTTTGATGAAATTCAATATTGATAGATACTCATAACATAGAGCAAATTTGGCAATTGAAAGACAAAACGAAGATGGATCATGTATATAAACTATAATGAGTATTTATGTGCTGATGATAAACTAATGTGATGGGAAACAACTGACATTGCTGTGAACACCATCGCTGATCCTGGCTGGTAGTATTTGTTTGATTTCTGTGAAGTTTATGGTCTTCTCCACAAGTTCTATTTAAAATAGCAATTTTCCCACCATTATTTTCAGCAAGTGCTACTTTATTTGCAGCCTCCTGCAAAGCACCCATTGCCACATTGTATATATCAAGAGATTTACATCCCTCGTCAACATACTTAAGGGCCTCATGACGAAGATTATTGTATTGAACTGTAAGAGATTCTTTTGAACCATCACTGGATTGTACTAGTCCTCTCTATCTGTATTGCTGGGGGAAGATCAAACTGCAGCAGAAGAATAAACTGGTACAACGGATCTGAATTCACCAACCCGAAATGTATAGCAGCTTTGACGATGCATATTCCCAATATTGGCTGAGCAATGTACCGAATCACAATGATCCCTATGATTATTGATAAATGTTTCCATGACCCTTGTAGACCTGAACAACATCATGAGAGTAATTTTGACTTAACAAGACTCAAGTTAACACCCAAGATGAGAATTAAATATAAAATCCAATGGTTACCTCCAAGAAGATTTGCCCCCACAATTAAGGTGACTGTTGGAGTCGCAGCCTCACTATGAATCCGTATATGGTAGAGAAATATAGGACCATCACCAAAACCAAACCAACTACATCAAGAGCTGTATAATAGAAAGAAATGATATACACCCCAGCAAAGCCGTAAAGTCTTCAACCACCAGAAGAGGAGCACTGTCACCAACTAGCACCTTCTGTAGCCGAGGGGTAACACCGATCATAAACCCAACAATCTATGCAATAGAACAAATGTAATCATTTAGTCAAAAATTAATGTTCACAATTACTCTTTTTAGCAGCTATGAACAAACAAATTAATCATTTCATAATAAACGCAATCGTAAATACAGAGATTATACCAAAAGAAACCGGTGGAATTATGATAAGTATAGACTCCCTTTCTAACAATAAGTTCTTAATTCTTATCATAGTGAAAGGATGTTTCTACCTATCATTTCACCAACCTCATTACTAATACACACGTTAAGGCTAATGTGAGTGAAAAAGAAAAGATTTAAAGATTCCAATAAACTATGACAGAAACAAACTCACTTTATAATGTTAAGGATAACTCTATGCTAGATAAAAATGTCTCGAGTATGACCGTCCTTTTTATCTTACGCAACAACTAGATTCATTTTCTGCCATATTTATTTTATGATGAGGAACATATTTCTAGTTTTCCTGGCCATAAAATATATCCCACAATCATGATACAAGGAATCATGCAAAGAAACTATAGGTATTATTATAGCAATAGACATACTGCTCCAACGGTTGAAGGTGCAAAGAGCTAAGTTCATAGGCTTTGGTTTATATGCATTGTTTGCAAGCCAAAGATAAAACCGCACAATGTTATACACGTATGACCACAAGAAGATAGCTCCAATATGAAATATCATAACATGAAATGGTAAAATATTGAGATGGGTGCTGAATCTGTCAGTCATACTCAAATATCCATCCAAAGTGTAGGCAAAATTCGTACTGCAATAGAAAGTGAAGAATATGCCATTTCTTGGTTATAACAGACATTAGCATTTCCAAATGGACTGCCCAGTTCCTTACAGACTGTTGGAATTATTATAATGAAAAGCATATTCCCCAGGTTACCTGTTCACATCAATGCCTAAAAATTTAGATAAACTTTTTTTCCTCATAATTGGAAATGATTTATAATATATGTAAATGCAAGTATATGAAATTTTATCAGCGCGTATCATTTACCCCATTAAATATTTTTTCCTCTTCTTCATTGCCTTCTCATTTCCCTCACAAAGCTGAATGCTAAGTATTACAATGATTTGAATGTGAATAAAACTAGAGGTTTTAGAAATTCAATCCCTAGTCTTACTAATGATTGCCACTGCCAGAATGAATTCATTAGTATTAGAAATGTGCCTCAAGCAATAGGAATACAATTGTATACTCTTTAAAGGTATGAAGTTTTAATAATTTGTTGCTTCTTTGGCCTAAAGCAGGCTTACAAAGGACCAGAACTTGTAAAATCTGCTGGCATTTCTTGGAATCATGAGCGGATGATGAATAGGAATGTAAACCATTAATGGACACTTGCTAAAATATAATTGATTAATGTTCTTTATGAATAGGAATGCTAACTTGTAAACTACAAAGATAGGAATGCTAACTAGTAAACCACAAAATTAATTGATTAATGTTCTTTATGATATTTGCACTCAACAGCTTCACTTTTACAAATCAAGAAGTCAAACAATGCAGTAGATTCAAAATGCAGATACAACTCTTGCATCTTACTTTTGTTGCACGCTACTCTGGTAGACATAAAAATGATTGGCCAGAACATCTGAGTAAAGGAACGGGGGTGCAACCGTACACTTACACTATGTATATAAGAAAAGAATCAGGCAAGTGATATATGAGCTCTTAATAAAAAATTAAAAAAAAAAACAAGAACATCCACTAATGAATTGACAACAAATAATAAAGGTAACCAATTTGACTTCAGCTAATTATTTTATTTTTCAAAATTAAAGCAAAGGACTTAACTCGTTCAAACATCTAAATTATTTCATGAACAAGGCTGTTGACCAAAATTATAAGCAAAAGGAAGCAACAATTGTCATTTGTATACACCTAACTTCAGATGGGACCGAAGAAGGCTGTTGACAAATCACGAGGAGCTCTGGTAATTTTTATTAGTATCCATTCAAGTGTTGAGCCAATGATGATTGTGATAAGGATATTTACCGACATAAACCACCTACATAGTTTTACAAATGACACTGTCAATGAAATAACAGGAAAAAAAAAGAAAGAAACTGACTCAGAGATTCAGTAGGAAAACAAACTCACAACATGCCAATGCTTTTAATTGTTATGTACAAGCTACTGCCAACAAGTGCTGGAGTGAAAACGAAAAACGCTACCTGTACAAAAATTTTATGAACTACAATTCTAATTATAATGCTGAGATGTTTACAGCTTCTTCATACGTTTAAGTTTGCAAAAAGTGAATACCAAATCTGTAGACCCAATAGCAAACATATTGTTTGGCTCTCTAATTACTACAAGTTCTACTCATAAAAGTCACTTGTATGCAAGACCAATGGACTTGTGAATCCAAATAAAAACAGAGGAAATGCAGAATAAAAACTAAAACAAATATAAACTCAATTGTATAAGCTAACTCTAATATTATTATGTTAAGTTTTTGACACAAATAAGATATAAACAAAAAAAAAAAGTGTTTAAATAGTTTAAACTCAAAAGCCTTTTTTATCAATTTTTTTGGTCATGCTATGTTTATATTCCAAACGTCACAGTATGAGGTTGTAAGCCAAAGAGAATCATCAGAAAATGATGTGAGATGCCTCAGAGGGGAATTGCAACAAGTAAGAGATGATTGCGATCGCCAAGAGTCATGGGTGCAGGCCTTGACAGCAGAATTGGATTTGAAGGAGCGTCAACTGACTGCTGCAAATGAGAAATCCACTGCCTTGGCAGCAGAATTGGATTTGAAGGAGCATCAATTGACTGCTGCAAATGAGAAACTTAAGCAAATATGCAGACCTGCCAAAAATACAACAAAAATCAGCACTTCATAAACAAGAATTTCAGCTGGCAAGGTAGGATCAGAATTTCATGCACAAAAACAAAGCCTAACAAACATATCTAGTGGCATCAATCAGCTAAAAAAACAAGTTCCTCAATTTAAAAACATTAGGTGTCACCAAACTTAGGCCATGTTCCGGTGTGCAAAAACTTGCTGCTAAAAAATTCCAAAAGCAATAAGTAACATGATCACCTTATGGCCATCCAAGGCACTCTGTACTAGATCTAATACTTCTCCAAACACATCTTGCTGAGAAGCCGCAGGACTAATAACCTTGTTAAATGTAAATCGAGTTATCTTACCAGCTGACAACAAAATAACATTAAAATAAAGCATCAAATCTTTCCTCCAGTTGTATACATAAAGCATTATATAAGTAATGAATAATTTAAAAGAATTATAGAATGTAAGTTTAAATCAAAAATAAGTGAGAAACTAATATGTCTGTTGGAATTAGGTTGTTAACTTCTGAGTTTATCTCTTAGTTCTATTTTAAATAAAGAGATTTGAGAAGTTTGTTTCTTAAATCCTATCCTTAGAGTTAGTTTCCTAGTTTTAAGGTCAGTAAGTTTTACTGTCTTATATAAATGTACAACCTGTACCTAGTTGAGATTAAGTGAAAATAAAAGATTCATTTCTAAAACTAAATTCACAATGTCCATACCATTTTGTAAAACATCAATTGCCCTGCCACGAAGATCCATTAATGTAGGATAAGAAATTGGTGATGCTTCCTGTCCCAACAAAGGACGCACCCAGCACAAGACCCGAATGTTTCCTTTTAGTTCCTACAATTAAAAAAAAAAACGATTTAGTATCATCTTAGTAGTGTATAAAGTAAATAAAGTGCGGGAAAGAGAGATACCACTATAGTGTTGAGATATTTTCTCCTCAATATCTCTTTGTCAAGGAGTTGACGTTCAAACATCTAGAAAAATAAAATAAGCATCGTCATGGATTAGTGACGTCACCAATGCATTGACAACACAGAATAAGAAGTAGCACATAGATAAGATCTCATGCAACAATAAATGACACATAGACAACAGTTCCATACTAACAATGTTAGTGTTACCTTGAGTTTCTCATTTGCAGCAGTCCATTGACGCTCCTTCAAATCCAGTTTTGCTGCCAAGGCAGTGGATTTCTCATTTGCAGCAGTCAGTTGACGCTCCTTCAAATCCAATTCTGCTGTCAAGGCCTGCACCCATGACTCTTGGCGATCGCAATCATCTCTTACTTGTTACAATTCCCCTCTGAGTCATCTCACATCATTTTCCGATGATTCTCTTTGGCTTACAACCTCATCCTGTGATGTTTGGAATATAAACATAGCATGACCAAAAAATTTGATAAAAAATGCTTTTGAGTTTAAACTATTTAAACACATTTTTTATTTTTTTTTGGAAAGTTGCCATTATTTTGGGTCAGGGGTCTACCGGAATCTGGAGAGATTGGACTCTACAACCATGGCTCAGAATGCAACTCTCACTCTAAGGGTGGGGTCTCCCCACAATTTACGGTCCACACTATGCAGTTTAATGGGCAAATGAGGTAATATAATTAAACACACATTTGAGCATAAAAAGGAAAAAAAATAAAAATAAATTACACAACTATAGAAACAGTATTTAAAAAGCATTTTAAGTAACAACAGTTTTGTAAAAAAAATTAAAATCACTTATCTTTGGAGTGAGTCACTAAAAAAACATTTGCAAACAATAATAAAAATAAAAAATAAAAAAACATAATGAAAAAGCATTTAAACAAAAAACCCATTTGGGTGGCCAGTGGCACTATAATTTCAATATTATCACCTAACTTGCTTAAAACACCATTATAATGTGAGACAAAAATTTCATCTTTAGCAAATAAGAAATATCCAACTTATATGCCAACAATTAGCAAGCAAATAGGTGATAAATAACTTTTATGTAAGCAATTAGCAAACATATAGAAATATTTTACCTTCCTAGGCCTCCCCACAGTACTTCTAGTCCTGCTCTTCGACTTCGTGGGATTGGGTCGTCCCACGGGTCTTCCCATTGGCCTGCCCACAGGCTTCACCATAGCAGTAGCTGCTGCAGCCGCAGTTCCAATCCCTCTCCGCCTCCCAACATTTTTCACAGGCACCTGCACTGGCACAGCCATATTTGCCTCGCCGAAGGCATACGAAATCGGTACCTTTATTAAAAAAAAAAAAATAATAAATAAATTATCTATGGAGTGAGTCGCTAAAAACATTTGCAAACACTAATAAAAAAACAGATTGAAAAAGCATTTAAACAAAAACACCATTTTTTTTAAACGCCGACATTATTGGGGGTCATGGGTCTGCCGCGAACCGACAAAAATGGGCTCTACTATACTACCTAGCATGACCTAAAATTTTGATAAAAAAGCTGAGTTTAAACTATTTAAACACTTTTTTTTTTTCAAAGCTTTCATTATTGTGGGTCAGGGGTCTGCCGGAATCTGACGAGATTAGACTCTACAAGCATGGCCCAGAATGCAACTCTCACTCTTGGGGAGGGGTCTTTCCACAATTTACGGTCCACACTTTGCGGTTTAATGGGCAAATGAGGTAATGTATTTAAACACACATTTGAGCATAAAAAGAAGAAAAAAAAATTTTAAAAAAATAAATTAAAATCACTTATCTTTGGAGTGAGTCACTAAAATAACATTTTCCAAAAAAAAAAAAAAAAAAAAAAAAGGAACGAAAAAGCATTTAAACAAAAACCCCATTTGGGTGGCCAATGGCACTATAATTTCAATATTATCACCTAACTTGCTTAAAACACCATTAAATCAAGATTATTAACATTACATTATAATGTGAGACAAAAATTTCATCTTTAGCAAATAAGAAATATCCAACTTATATGCCAACAAAATTCATATAAAAATATACCAAGTAGAAATCTTTTACCTTCCTGGGCCTCCCCACAGGCCTTCTAGTCCAGCGCTTTGACTTCGGCACAGTCAAAATCGGTTGGGCCTGGGCCTGAACCTGAGACTTCGGCACAGCCGCATCTGCCTCGCCTACCGTGTCTGAAATCGGTTGAGCCTGGACCTGAACCTGAACATGGACTAGTCAGCAAACTAGCAAACATATAAAAGCATCAAAATTCATATTAAAAAAAAAAGTGGCGATATTTGCACCCCTCAAAATTTGTATGTACACCCCAAATCAACATATTTTTAAAATTCCAATATTACCCTTAAAATAATTAATATAAATATAACTTTCTCACCATATTAATAAAACATTTAATATTTAGAATATTGTAACAAATATTTTAATTAGTTACACAAATAAAAAAATTACCTTTTTTTTGACTAAATTTCTGTTTTTTTATTAATTAAGATTTTAATAGTGATTATTTAAAATAATAAATATCAAATAACTGTTATATAAAAAAATTAAGATGAGAAAATAATTGAAGTTAATTAATGAACTAAACTAATATAAAAAAAATACTAGAAATTTAAGCATATAAACAGATTCAGTTAATGTTATTGATGGACTAATTCTCGTGTATTAACTGAAATTGTATAGTTAGAATAAGAAAAAAAAAAAATGTAGAACAGAGCTTCTAAAGAGGAAATAATATATATATATAAGGAAAAAAAATAAAATAAAAAAGCTCCATCTTTAGGTTTTTGATTATAGGAGGACGCTTCAGGAGTGGCTCCTCGTTTCTCCATATGAGTATTATTATTATTTTTTTTCAATTTTTATTTAACTATTTTATAACTCATTAATTTATAATATTTCTCATAAATGAAGAAAAAGGGCATATATGGTAATATGTGGGGTGTGCTTACAAGTTAAAATATTTTAAAAATTTTAATCGGGTGTGTGTACAAAAAGGGGTGCACATACAGTTTTTCAGGGGTCCAAATATCGACACTCAAAAAAAAATATCATGCAGAAATCCTTTACCTTCCTAGGCCTCCCCACAGGCCTTTTTGGCACAGCCACATCTGCTCTTCCACCCGGGCCCACTGGCGGCTCGCCAATTTGACGGCCCCGGGCACGCTTGGCCGGCGTGAGATGAGGAGTTTGGTCAACAAGGCCGACGGGAACCGACACGGGCTGGGCCTTGACGCCATTGAGGTTCTTGGGAGGACGACCGCGTCCTCGGCTGGTCTTGGACCCATGGGCCGAAGAAGAAATGTTGACGGCATTGTCTTGGTTGTTGTTGTTGTTGGTTTCTGGAACAGGAGCATCACACCGAGGGAGCTTGTAAGATTTCTTGACCATGAGAAGATGTCCAGTGTTCTTCAAGCGCTGCAAGTGCTGAGTCAACAAGGTCGAGTGATTCGGTGGAAGATTCGAGTAGCTCTGCTCTATGTGCTTCCCTATCGCTATCTTGCTCGATCCGTTCTTTTTCAACGCCGTAATTGCTGCGTATATCATCTTCACAAATACACACAAAAATAATTAAGTCACATTCTTTATTTATTTTTCTTAGAAACGTGTAAAACAATTGAATAATCGATACCTCAGTGTAGGGAGGAGGGTGGTTGAGAGTTGGAGGAGCGGCGGGAGCAGCAGGGGAGGCGGCGGCAACGGACGGTTGCTGCTGTTTTGTAAGCTTGTTCATGTTGAAGGAATAGGACTGGTAAGCTTGTTCTTCAAATTCCTGCATAAATTTAAAAAAATTAGATTCAATCCTCTGCGACAAAACTCAAGTACCAGAAAACAACCTAGAAACAAAATCAAACAAAAAATAGACTCCCACCAAGATCAGATATCACTCCAAACCAATCAAAAATTAATACAAAAAGCTTAGTTTGCAAGTACAAAATTAAAGGGCACAACAGATTTGGATCCATAACACAGAAAACAACAAACCCAGAAACAAAATCAAATGAAAAAAAGTTTTAAGATTCAAACAAACATGGAAAACCTTTTTTTTTTTTAAAGGCAAACTTTATTGAAGGCACCAAGCCAGGCCACAACCCACAACACAGAACACACCACACACCCAAGCGACAGCAGCCACACCAGCAAACAGCAGCGACAGCAACCAGACCCAAATAAAGGCAACGAAAACCCATTAATTATTATGATAAATGGAAACTTACCCACAATAAGAAATCAATGGAAAATAGCTTGAGTGGAAACCGGAGATGGTGTGATTTGTCGACGACGGCAAGATGGTCAGAGAAGAGGAGAGAGAAGAGATGAGAGGTGAGAGTGAGAGATCAGAGAAGTGAGAGTGCGAAAAAAGCTTGAGTGGAAACCGGATATGCTGTGATTTGTCGACGACGGCGAGATGGTGAGAGAAGAGGTGAGAAGTGAGAGATTAGAGTGAGGGATCGATCAGAGAAGTGAGAGATCAGAGAAGTGAAAAATATGTTGGTGGAGAAGAATAAGTTAAATGATGCTTTTAAAGTTTTAAGTGGGTTCACATTGGAAGTGGGTCCTACTCATTTCCTTACAATTATAGACTTTTAAGTTTTAATACACCAAGACAGATCAAAGGTACAATGGAGTGTGGACATATTTTTTCTTCTACTAAAGACAAAAGTCAAAACATTGAGTAACAGTGTGGATTGCGGAGTACATATAAAATCAAAGGGAAACCAAAACATTGACTAAAAATATATGGAGAATGTCCGAAAAAAAAGGAAAAAAAAAGAAGCAACAAGCGGTCCAATATTATTTAATAGTTTAGTTTTGATTTTAGAAGGTTTGTTATCAAATTAATTAAAAAATTAGTTGTGTAAATGTTTTATTATCAGTATAAAAATGCAATGACACGGATATATCTGTAAATGGATTATTAATTCGAATGGGTTCAATGTATATATATATATATAGTAGATCCATATATTATTTAAATGTATGTATACATACATACATTACCGTCTACTTTCAAACGGTCTATTACACAACTACTTTTTCGGTTGACTTAACAAATATTTAAAAATGACATTAATTTTCTATCTATTTTTGGTGAAGAAATAAAATATAAAATAAAACGGAAAAAAAAATTGACACGTCATTTAAAAAATGTGTTTTAAACAAAAGCATTGGATATTAGATTTTTAATTAATTGTCTATCAAGTCTATTTTTATATCATATCAACCATTATTGATATGCAAGCACTTTTACATTGGAGATGCTTTAAGTTGCTTAGGAACACTTTGAAGATATTTAATGGGGTCATTCATTTACTAAAAAAAAAAAAACAAATAGAGAAAGTATATATGTATATTCCTCATATTTTCTTATTATCTCCTCCGAAAATGGAATTAGATTTTGTTCTGTTATATAATTGTAAGCATTTAATTTGAATAAGTATTTTCATTTGTTGCGCTGATGTTTACTAGTAGGAAATGTTATGCTTAGTTTGTAAAATAAGCATAACATTATATTTCATTTCATTGTTCCAATATCATTTCAAAATTATTTTTCTATTATTTATTTATTTATGTCTACATATATATATATATTTTTTATTAGCATGCACAAATACACGAGTCATGAGTGTACAGTTACTAGCGCGATATGGTCTACATAAACTTAGAGCATCTCCAAGGGGCTCCCTAAATCCCCTCATTAATTAAAATAGGGAGCCAATTTGGTTTTTTTGTACTCCAAGGGGCTCCCTAAATGGCTCCCTATTTTAGAGAGCCTATTGGTGACTCTCCAAATGTAGGGAGCTTCATATCTTCTCTCTCCTATTTTTTTTTTTTTTTTTCTAAAGAGCATCTCCAACATTAATCTTCTCTCTTATTTTTACAATTTAAAACAAAATAAATTTATTTATATTTTAAATTTAAAAAATATTAAAATATTAATGGCTAGATATAATAGGGAGGATGGTTGGAGTGATTTCATGAAAAGTTGTTAGCTAAAATATAGCTAAAATTTAGAAAGTATGGTTGGAGATGCTCTTACAAATTGGAACAACTTCTGCTCAACTGGTCTGCAAACTTGAGATAATAATGCTAGAAAAATTCAGGACTTTTAATGTGAATTTGTAGTATTTGCCTTTATATTTACTGTTCAATTAATACCTTACATATTTTTTTTATGTGAGAGATCTTTTTGAAAATCAACGCAAATAAATAAATTGAAAAGTATAGCTTGAGTAGATAGTTGTTAGTAGGTTTTCGTATTTACTATTAGATTTATAACCTCTAGTTAAAAAAAAAAAAAAAAAAAAAATCCACCATCTTCATTTTCCACAGAAAATTGTGAAATCTGAAAAAAGCATAAGAAAGAATGATGCTTCTCATTAATTAATGTGTATGAAAGCCACATGAATCTATGTATACCAAGAATCTCCTTATATAGTTAAAGTTATACTCATCAACATCTAGATGTGACATTATTTTCTCTTGTATTTATTTTATGTATAAGGAGTTGTTCCCTAAACGAACGAACAAACAAACAAAAAAATAAAAAAATAAAAAAATTTAAAAGAGATATGTCACATGTTGCTAAATGAATATAATCTGTATCAAAATCACGGATCAGGATCCTCTGCTATGCTGATCTTTTTTCTGATCTAAAACACTAAAGAGTATGACTTTGTATTTAAATAAAATAAATAAAAGAAACAAATGACAACCATTGATTACACATGTCAACAGATCTATACAGGACAGGACAAAGATCAGCTCAGCGGAGGATCCAAATTCCAAAATCACATGTTGCTTTTGACCATCATTACACTTAAAGCTTAGTAGGTACTTGGTCCACCAGATCGATACACTTAATAGTTTCCCAACTTTAAAGTGTTTTGTCTTTACTCTGTTGCTAAATAAGGAAAGTTTTCTTTTTCTTTACTGAATTGAGACAGTTACCATTTTGGGATGAGGTTTGCTATTGTGCACACCTCCAATATTCTTCTTGTATTTATTATTTAAATACAAAACATTTGTCTTCTCTAGGACTCTAGCGGTTTTATTCTTCTTGTCTTTGTGTTTTTTTTTTTTTTTTTTTTTTTAGAATGTGGGGCTAGCTGCTGGGTTTTAATAAATAATTGTGACATTAGAAAAATATGTCACAATGGAAATGGGTCCTATTCATTTCTTTACAATTATAGACTTTTAAATTTTAATCCACCAAAACAGATCAAAGAATGATGCTTCTCATTAGTGGGTCCTACTAATTTCTGTCTTCAGTATTTGATACAGATATAATCTAAAATCTAAATGAATGACATGATCAAAAGCGAGTTGCATGGTGAAATGAAAACAAATAAAAAATAACTGGTTTTGGACATGCAAGCTTTTCATAGTATTTATGTTTTAATTTATATATATTTCACGAGTAAATCTCCTAGGTTAATTGTATTTAAATCATATAGTTTAGTTTATGTTTCATGAGTATTTTATGTAAAACACCTATATTCATTATTCAGACTTACTTCTCTCTTGTAATGACGAGAAAGATAAATATATATATATATATTATTTTATTTTATTTGGTCAGAGTTGTGTGGCCAAGTAGCTATTTAGATACAAATACTTTAAAAAAAAAAAAAGCATTGTTATTTGAATAGTTTATATACAGGGGGTTAATCAAATTATAGGTATATAATTTGACAATGACTTGGGTGATTTCCAAGTGCTTACACAGAAAGTGTAGTGAAACACAATCTCTTGTCACAAAATGCATGCTAGTTCCAAATATGATATTGGTGCATGTAAAAACAATCTTATAATTACAGAACTAATAAGTACTTCCCAAAATTAATTAAAAATTAAATACAAGTTTGAGATATATAGGTATGCAATTCTTGATAGGCTGGTGTATATATGACTCCATAATTTTTATCCACACAAAAATCATAATAGAATGGTGTTCAACTTTGAGTTGACTAATGTTGTTGGGATTGTAGCTGCATTGACATGCTATTAGTTAAATAAATAAACAATGGAAAAAATTGCTAAACTTTTCTTGATTTTATTTTTATATCTGACATGTCACATGTTCTATTTAATAATGAATTAAAGTGACAAAGAATTAAATGTGTTGTATTAATCTGACATCAAATCCTCATTTACATTTTCAGATCACTTAACTTTTCATCATTAATTGTCATAGTACAACAAAAAAGGGGGAGATCACTAAAGCCGGAACCCACCAAGAACAAGAATCACTAGATTAATGGTTTTGTGTTTTCTGTTGCATCGTTGAATTTGAAGAGAGAGGAGGAGAGATTTGAATAGCTGGCGAGATGTAAATTTGTGTTCTAATAGGTCAGTAATGATAAAAGACTGGAAATTATGTACAAGGAAGCTGAATGATAAAACAACAAATATAGTATATAAATGAAGTTAATTAAAAAGAAGAAGCCCCAAGAAGCATTTTTTATGGGAAATTTATTTAATAGTTTTATTCTACTTGTATTAAATTTGAACCTTGTATTTCGGGAGTTGAGGGGTGTACAGAGTACAGACTTTCACCAATTGATTTCAAATGTTCTATAACATTTATTTAATAGCAAATTTTAACTGCATTTCTTTGCAGATAAACCTCATGAATCATGATCGATCGGTTTCCAATGTAGTCAGAGTTGCACCAACAAAATAAGTTTGCAGTAAAAGTGTACAGTCACATCCACATGAAAAGGTTTAGAAAATGTTTAAATCATTAAAGGTATGTGACTATGTGTCAGAAAAGTTGAATCACTATTTTGATTCTCAATGTACTGTGTAATCTTCTGATCACAGTCTCTCTCTCTCTATCTCTCTATATATATATATATATATAGTGTAGTCCTTTCACTTCTCTCCCACAATTAATGGTTTCTTTTCCCAATAAAGCTTGTACCCTAGCCGCTTCAAACCCCCCTCTCTCTCTTTCTAACCTAGTTCGCATATATATGGTATTGGTATGCGGCGTTTTAGTTTTGTTGATTTGATTTGGTTGTTTTGTTCATTACATCCGATTATTATGTTATGGATATGCTATTACTTGTTTATTTAGCTATGTAGGACGGATGCGGATGTGGATGCGGATACGGATACGGATACGGATACGGATACGGATACAGGATATGGGATACGGGATATGGGATATGGATACGGGATATGGATACGGGATACGGGATACGGATACGATACGAGACGATACGGGGATACAATAAATCTTTAAAAACTAGAATATGGATACGACAGAATATGTCAATTAAAATAATATATATTTATATTTAAAAAAATATATTTAAAAACATATTTGATAATTCATTCAAAATCAAAACATATTCATAATCGAAATAAAACATGTCACGTAACTAGATAACATAACTAGATTTTCTATTATCAGTTTGCCCTGACAATAAATATATCAGAACAAATAATGTGGATCACTAGATTTACATATTTTGACTTAAAGTGTATGCACTTGTCAAAACTTCTTCATAATCTGTAGTCCACATTCTTCGTCCTGATATATTTATTGTCAGGACGAACTAACAATAGAAAGATTGATAACATAACTACATAAGTCATAACAATGTAACATGTTACAAGATCCAAATAAAATATGTTACATAAGTCGATCATATTATAAAATCCAAATAAACCATTCGTCACATAAACCATAACATATTATAAAATATGTCACACACACACAAAATAAAAAAATAAAAAAATAAAAAAAATCTACCAAAAACAATATCTATAAAATCAACAATTTAAACTCCATTCTTTTTTTGATCTGTTACAATATTTCGGGATTTAGAGAGGGGGAAGGACTCACACCCAAAACCTTTTAGATGTAGGTATAAAGGCTTACCACTGAAGCCAACTAATAAAAGAACATATGGTGCTAAAAAAACAAAGAGAGCGCAATAATGTAACAGTTGGGAATTCAATAAGAAAATATAAATGTACTCAAAAACAAAACCTTGTATAGTTGTATTACAAAATTTTCCTTCAATAAAAGGCACAAACAAACAACACTTTTTCTCATGAGCAGAAAGTGTGATATTACATTTATGGTAAAAGTGCATTAATTTACAATGGGATAAGATTGTAACAGCTACATCACATTAGTTGTAATGCAGATTGAAAATGTTAAGGAGCTAGAGATTAGGGACCACAACTCACAAGCCATGCTTAATGCTTGCTTGAGATGATATCAAAACAAAGTGCAAAAAAATAAAAGAAGATAAAGACACAGATCTTGCAACTTCTATGATTTTATGTTGCCTCTAAATATGCTTTTACAGAATAGTTAATTAGTAATATAGACAGATTACTATAATATGTTAGAAAATAAACTTTGCATAGCTGTTTCTTATAATTCATACAAAGTAGAAAGCAAGCAAGCAATTATAATTCTGTTTCTTTTGGTTTTTAACTTTTGATAGAAGCACAAGACAGTGATTAATTACCATTTCTTGGATGTTTATGGTGGCATATTATCTCATAAAAATGGGATTATATTGGTTTTGCTTGTTTGGTGAAGTTGGTGAAAGGAGAAGAATCAATGAAAGCATTTCTTTTAATTTCTTTGGGAATAATTTCACACATTTCTTTTATGTGGGAGTATTTTAGTGGAGGATGCTCTCTTCTTTACATAAAAGAAAACATTCTTGGGCAGTGGTCCCTAGTTAATGTTGCATGCTTTGAGCATTAATGAATAAAAAAAAAGATATGAAACCATGCAAATTAAAAGTGATCTCAGGACCTATTTTTATATAAATAGATTTGATAATTATCTCTCCATTTATCACTTGCAAAAAAAATAAATAAAAAAAATCCATGAATATGTAATAATCATTTAAAAAAATTATATATATATATATATATAAATACCACCTAATTAACGAGTGTAACTTTGCTCACTCACACTAACCAGAGGTAACCATTACCTCCCATCCCAAATGTTGACACATGTCCCAAACTTAACCAAAAATCTAAAGTTAACCCAAACTTAACCTAAAGTTTGGGACACGTGTCAACACTTGGGGTGGGGGGTAATGGTTCACCCTGGTTAGTGTGGGTGAGCAAAAATGCACTCCTAATTAACAATCACTTTCATTATCAAATAAAATTAAGAAACTTGAGACAGAGAAAGATAATTTTCTTGTCGTGTGTGTACCTAGCTCATGGCTCATGCATACAAATATTGACATTTTTTTTAAATTTCACAAATTTATGATCCAAAATTTTAACTTTATTAAACATAAATATATATTAAATTCAAATTCACAAATATGGTAGCTCAACATTAGTCGTAGCAAACAACCAAGGGTCCAAAAAGTAGTTAAAATATTTTTAATAATTTTAGTAACCTAAAACAAATTTCTTGTATTGTCATTGTGTATACAATATACATGCAGTTTTCATATTTCTTTAGGTTCCAACCAAGATGGTGCAAAATGGACACAATTCACAATTTATTACTCCATGAAAGATTGTAAAGTGGACACAATTCACAAGAGTCAAAGATATATAGACACCCATGTGACCATGTCACAGACTCACAGTGTTATTAAGATCTTTGAAATATTGTTTCCTCATATGTTGGAACCTACCACTTATTATCTAAAAGTTGCCTTACCAATCTGGGGAAAACGGGTGGTCCACTAAAACCAGGCTATAGCTTCAGAAGTCATGCATATCAATGGGTGGTCCACAATACATGCATATATGCTTTGGAAAGGTTAATTGGACCACCATGTTAAAGTTTTGTGCAGTGAACTAAAAAAGAAGAAGAAGAAGCTGTCATTAAATCATAGTTTTGGAAAGGTTGGACTACTTGAAAATTGAAATTGTATTTTCATCTATCCTAAACTTTCCTATTTTTGAAACTTCCTTAGCTCCATGTGATATATGCTATTTGAGAATTGAGATTGTTGAGTTGGCATAGTGTGAGTGGGGGACAACTATCTTGTTGAATTCTTCAAATTGGGTTTAACTTTTAAGAGTACTGGAGGATGGGAATTGGGGAGTGATAGTTTATAATGAATTGCAAGTGCATGCCCTCTGCAGTGAAATCTATATCTAGTGTTTTGAAAAGCATATCTACCTATGGACACACGTATATACAACCCTAGTTATACACTTATATTTATCTAATTATGTCGTATGACTAGAAATTGATATATATCTAAACTAATTTTAATTTATTGGATCATATATGAATTCAATCACTTTACTGTTAACTACATTTAGAGAAAAAAAAACCTTACAATTTTGCTAGACATAAAAAACACACACACAAAAAAGGACACGTAAAGAAAAAGAAAAATAGTCCCAAAGCAAATATGCGCGCAGTTCCACATGCTAAATAATCAACAATGTCTCTTTCTATCCACTCATTATTATTGCTGTCAACTCTCTCTCGGAAGTTGAAACTTGTTTTCAAAAACCAGCTCCTCCACTGGTTTCAACTTCGAGAAAATCTTCCATGAGACCGTCTCATATATGATGTTGGTGAGACGGGTCCAATAAAATAGTGCCATATGTCACAGTTTTTAAGACTTAAATTTTTATATTCTTTCACTAATAATACAATGACAAGTGGCAGAGTAATTAAAACAAAAGTTTTAACTTTTTCTTCTGCCCTTTATACACGTCTTCTCACCAAAGCAATTTGATTTCCAAATTTATTCCTCTTATTTTCCCTTTTTTTCTTCCAGACCGCTCGTCTTCCTCAAAATCCCAATTTTCCCTTCTATTTTTTCAGACAGTTCTTCTTCCTCACCAGACATTCATTTCTTGAATTCTTTTAAACTTCTCATTCTTTTCACTCCCTGAAGATTAAAAAGATTTCAATAGTAACTTCTCTTTCATCTTATTTTTCTCTTTATTTTACAAATAGTATATGATTTGATTTCCTATTATTTTTCTCTTTGTTTTCCAGTTAATATATAATTTGATTTTAATCTTTTCAATGTTGAGGACACCAAATGACAAATCTGCAGTTCACAAACACAAACCATTTGCTACCAATTTATTCTCAATCTACTGAGACTAATTTAATATTTCAAATTAAAAAATGAAAAAATACATTTACCTTTTTTTTTTTTTTTTGCTTAGATGAAGTTGAAATTAGGGGAGCAAGAGAAAAAAAAAATGAGGTAGAAGAAAGTAAATTTATGAGAGACAGAGAGACTGATTGTGGCATGAGAAAGTAATGAAGGGTGAGAGAAAAATAGAAAATACGTTGTAAAGTGGGGGAGAGAAGAAAAAGTAAAACTTTTGTTTTAATTACTCTGCCACTTGTCATTATATTATTGGTGAAAGAATATAAAAATTTAAGTTTTAAAACTATGACAGATGTCAGTGTTTTATTGGATCCGTCTCACAACATCATATATGAGACGGTCTCATGTAAGATTTTCTCTTCAACTTCAAGCCTTAAAAGCTCTACAAATATATAAATATATCTTCTCCTGTGTCAAACGTTAAACATTTACAAACCTCCTACTTCAAAGTCTCAAACTTGTTTTACCAATCTGGGAAAAATGGGTGGTCCACAATAACCAGGCTACATAGCTCAACTTGGTTTATAGCTTCAGAAGTCATGCACATCAATGGGTGGTCCACAATACAATATGCTTTGGAAAGGTTAATTGGACCACTATGTTAAAGTTTTGTACGGTGAACAAAAAAAGAAGAAGAAGAAGCTGTCATTAAATCATAGTTTTGGAAAGGTTGGACCACTTGAAATTGTATTTTCATCTATCCCAAACTTTCCTATTTTAGAAACTTCCTCACTGATCCAATCTCCAGCTTCAGTCAACCAAGTACTATGTTAAAGATTTGTGCGGTGAACCAAAAAAGAAGAAGAAGAAGCTGTCATTAAATCATAGTATTATATTGGAAAGGTTGGACTACTTGAAAATTGAAATTGTATTTTCATCTATCCTAAACTTTCCTATTTTTGAAACTTCCTTAGCTCCATGTCGATCTCCATGTGATAGTCTAAAAGTACAGTTTAAATAGGAAAATGAAAAGGACAAATTAACAGGTAATTAATTATGAAACCTAGTCGATCACCTTAGAGAATCTTGTGATTTTAGAGGTTAATGAAAATCATTTACGTCCGTCCATTAAATCTTGTGATTTTTTTCTAGGTTCAAACAAAGTCATTTACATTTTACATTATAGTTTTTTAAAATTTCAATAAATTAAGAATCTTTTCCTTTGATTGGGTTTATTTACTTTAGTAATGAAATGACACTTTATATCTCATTTTCTATGCTTTAGTTGTCCAGTTAGCTCTATCTCTTCTCGTGTAAAAAAAATTAAATAATTTACAAGAACAAGTAATCTAATATATATATATACACGATTGGAGATTTTGCAAACTTTATGTTTCTTTTTTTAATACCAGTTGGAGAAGAGGTTGATGATGATGGAACTCATGGAAGATCTAAATAAATAAATCACTTGATTAGTGTAAATTTCAATTTATTACATTGATTGGTGTGATGGGCCAGTCATTACTCATTACTCATTAGGATGAACTGATGAAGTAGCATCGGTGCCGTGTGGTGTCTGATTGTTTTTAAATAGAAATGTTCTTTACTTTATTTCAAAAAAAAAAAAAAAAAAAATTCTTTACAGAGAACCAAGTCGTTAAAAATTAGGTTAAAAAAAATATAAGCCATCTTAACTTTTGACATGTTATAAGAATACATATATATTAAAAAATTATTCAAAAAATATTTTTTATTTCAATTTTTATTAATTTTAATGTTTAACAAAATGTAGAAAAAAAAAAAAAAAAACTCAAAACATTGTATAAAATATTACAATGTAGTACTACATATAACTAAATACATTACTGTATAATAATATTACATTCTCAATTTCTCGTACAAGAGAGTATGACATGTATATTGTATTTAGCTTAATTTGTTCTTATTCATTATGTTGTTGTCTCTCTCACGTCACATGTCACATATAGTCTATATATGACCTAAGAGTACAAGTCATTTTCTTTTTTGGAAGTTGACAAAAGGATGAATATAGAAAGATTTCTAATTATTATTCATATGATCATGTTTATGTTTTTAAACATTCATTAGGTTTGTATTTAGTTAACAAAGTAAATTTTGAATTTAAATTTGACATCTAATCAATTATCAAATTATAGATGCGGCAAGGGTTATATACATATATATAATTACAATACAATTGAAATTATAATCAATACTAACGAGATGATCGATGATCACGCATAAAGAATAGTTTGGATGTAGCTGATTTTGTGTCTCGGTAATCAACAAGGATCGACTTTTATTTTGTTTGATAAGAATTACATCAACATTAAAAAAAATATATATAAATAATAATAATAATAATAAAAGATAAATAAAGTTCGAGAAGGATACAGTTAGGGATAACAATTAAACCTGAACCTGTGGGACCCGTCCGAACCCAACCCGCTTAAAGAGGGTTTGGGTTGGGATAAGTGTACCCGTCGGCGGATTTGGGTTTAAAAATTGTACACGTCACGGGTTCGGGTTTGGGTTCGGGTATGGATTTAGAAAAAAATCCATACCCAAACTCACGT
Source organism: Acer yangbiense (assembly GCA_008009225.1). NCBI lineage: Eukaryota > Viridiplantae > Streptophyta > Magnoliopsida > Sapindales > Sapindaceae > Acer > Acer yangbiense. Next base: position 644,647 of record CM017766.1, read on the forward strand.
ATCCGCAAACAATAAAAATTATACAATATTTTATTATTTAATATAATTTTTTTTTAATTATATAGAAAATAAAATGTAAATATTTCAATATATTAAGTGCTTTTATTCTTTAAAAGTATAATATTTCATATATTTAAATAATATAAAAATGATTTTTAAAAAAAAAAAAAAAAACTAGCGGGTTCGTGAGTTTTACCTGTGGACCCGCTTGTTTCACGAGTTCGTAGGCGGGTTTGGGTGTCCCCCAAACCTGCGGGTAAAATCCGAACCCAAACCCGTTTATTTTCATGGGTTTGGAAGACACAAAATTTCACAGGTTTGAGTTTGGATTTTACCAAACCCCCATTGCCATTCCTAGGTATAGTGAGAATATGGTTACCATTTGCAATTGATTTTTCTGGTGTGAAGTTACAAACTTAAAAAAATCTGAGAGAAAAAAAGAGATTAGATTCCTCTCCTTTTCAGATTATTATTATTATTATTTATTTTTTTCATGGTTGAGAAGGAGAATTAATTACGGTCAAATACTATTACAATACATTAAAGCTCTTGTAGGTTTCTGATGATGACGACTGTGTAGCATCAATGCCACAATGCCTTTAATTGCTGTAAATTTGATGATGTAAATTAAAAGAGCAAAAGCAAAGCATATATGCAGTTCCACATGCTAAACAATCAACAATGTCTCTTCTCTTATCTCTTCCTATCTCTAATATATCCGCTCATTATTATTGCTCACACACACACACACACACACACACACACACACACACACACTACCTCCTTTCGATTCTCTCTTGGAAGTTGGAACATGGTTTTCAAACAGCTCCTCCCCTGGTTTCAAGCCTTAAAAGCTCTATAAATATATTTCTCCTTTACATTTTCTTCTTCTGTGTTAAATGTTTAACATTTACAAACCTCCCACTTCAAAGTCTCAAACTTCACCAACATTAATTCTATCTTCATCTCCAAAACCAAATCTTCACAACATCATTGATGTTGAAGCTGTATTGTAGTATTACTAGCAAGGACGAGTATATGCGGCCTAATGGGAGCTTGTGGGATCGGCTGCACTCTTCCGATATGGAGCTTGATTGGAAGACCCAATAATTCACATTTGTCTATTTTCATGGCATTCATGATTCATATACATGCAGCTTTCAAAGGATAATTATGAAATTAAAAACGATAAAAACTTTGGAGGGTAAAATGTATTATAGCTTTAAAATTATTGTTATATAGTTTGTATGAGTTCAAATTGACAAACAGTCTTTTGACCAACACCTAAACATGCATTCATGTTTTGAAATGATGTATATAACTTTGATAATTATCTAAATTGATGACGAATGAGATGACGATTGCTTTAAATTAGACAATAATCAAGTATTAACGAACAATAAGATTTGTAGAAAAACATTAATGAACAATTATTTGTGTTGTAAGGTTTGGTGGTGCTGCAACCTTTTGGTAATGGGTGGTCTTGTAGTGGGATGAGATTCGAGAGGGTTGTCATTAATTATTGGATTATAAGTGCATGTGCACCAAAAACAACACCATTACATATGAATATTGGATTGAGGGAAATAAGAAATGATAAAATAAATATTAGATTATGACCGATTTGAGCTGTGATAGCCATGGAGTAATAAGATCAGGAAAGAGGAAACAAGCCTCAGATCCGGAAAGAGGAACAGAGCTGTCGATTCTTCGGTCAAAACCCCAGAATCTCCGGAACAAGCCCATGCTGCCTTTGCTACCGGATTTCTTTTTGCATGGTCAACGAGTTATGGTCCACCTCCTATCGGCTACTGAAGCCTGAGTATCAAACTGCTGAAAGCTCCGGTTCAAATGCCTCGGTATCTGCTTTATGGTGCTGGCGGATCGACAACGGGGTCTTGAGTTTTCTTCATAATAATTCCATTACAATTTACATATAAACACCTGAAAGACTAATTAAACCGGACATTGAAAGATCGTATATACATGCTTCACTATTAATCAAATCACTGTAATGATAAAATAAATATTAGATTATGAGAAGTTTCCTTGAGTTGTCTTCTTTGTTACTCCATTATATACATATGAACAACAAATAATAGTCAAGATAGACACTCATGTGTTATAACTTATAAGATTCTTTCTGTATATTTTTAAACCTACCATTTGTTTTTAAAAATTGCATTGTACCAATTTGAGGAAAATGGATGCTCCACTATTAGCGGGCTAGTGGCTACATAGCTTAAGTTTTTTTCTTAAACTTTGATATGCAAGAGAAAGCAAAGCACGATTTAATGGAAAATAAGTTAGATATGCTAACCGATTGAATTATTAGATATGCTAAGGATCATTAATTTACCCAAACTATAATAAAAGTCTTGTTTACTATTAGATTCGTTGAAATTATACAACTCTAGTCAATTTTTTCATATAACTTTTATAGACAGTGGGATTGATTAATGCTTCTATATCTATTCTTGTAGTTTATATATATATATACTAGTTTTCCAACCCAAACATTGCACGGGCTTTATATAAAAAATTGTTTATAAAACATTATGTTGTTTATAGTGAAATTCTTGATGCAAACATGTTTTAAACATAATGAGCTTATAGTTTTTCCTTTAGATAAAGCATCAATCATCAGATAATAGGAAAAAATAAAAAACATCAACATTGATGATATATACATATCCTCAAATTAAGGAGGAATGTTAAAAGATTTTATTTGTTTATTAGAGAAGTTGACATATCTGTGACTTCCCTAACAGATAATGTTCATTGAATTGTTGATGTTTTTAACTATACATTTATATAGATTTCCCCAACAATTAATTGTTATCCACTCTCCATCTTATATATCTGATTATATAATAATAATAATAATTATTATTATTATTAAAAAATAACATTTATATTTGCCACGTGTCACTCCTATATAGAAAATAAGAAGAAAGGCTTGTATATTATTTATTATTATATTATATTATATATTATTATTATATTTAATAAAAATAACAATAACATTTAATGAAGAATATGTGGATTACTGATGCAGTAAAAATTACTTTCAATTTAATTTAAGTTCGTTCACTGGGATCGGTGATTCAAATAGCTAAAACTACTTAGTCTATGGAAAATTTAAAACTAATCTAAGTGCGTAAAATTAAATTGCATAATGCTTTTGAGTTGGAAAAGTGATTTTGGTTCTTGAAAATGCTTAAAGATGCAAACTTGTAAGCTAAAAATGTAAACTTACAACTAAAGATGCAAACTTGAGAAATAAAAATGCTATCTTGCGACTAAAAACTAAGTTAAACACAACAAACAACACACAACGTATGAATATATGGGAGAAAACACTAGGTAATCGATGCAACCTTCTTGGACCACTCTATGTCCTTACTTAGTCTCATTTAGGTACTTCAATCCAATTTTAGGGCTTGTTTAACATTAAGAGCTAGGTTCTTACCATTGCCTCCACAAGGTCATGTGCCAAGCAATAGTCATTACCCAATAATTGTATAAACTCTAAGCCAAAACAACATGGCATGGTCATGCACATATTATCTTTCTCAATTACCAAACTCATAATTGGTATTAAGGTGGAAAGATCTTTCACACCAAAACCCAATTTCATAGATAGTCTACACTACACACCCACATCAATTGAGTTCTCAAAATAACATGAGTAATAGGCAAACTCAACATAATCAAGTAAAAGAGACTAAAATCAAATTGAATTAAGAAAATAGACTAATTAATTCATAAAGTAGTCCAATACGGTTACATCAATCCCCTAGCTAAGAAATTAGTTACACATCAATGGAGAAATGAAAGAGAAAGCATAAGAGTAGAGAAAACCCATTGTCTTGAGAGCTTCATTTTCTTGCAAAACCTCCGAAGATGAATGGAATGGTGATGGAGGAGAAGAAAATGTGAAAAGATGATGAAAATGGTGAAGAAAGGTGGTAGCTTGGGTGATTTTTGTAAGGTTGAAGATGATGGAATGTGAAAGGTTTTCTTTTGGGTGAGTAGTTATTTTGGATCTAGGGTTCAAGGTAGTGGGTGTATGTTTTCAGCTAAGAGAAAAGGATGAATATATAGTGGGAGCCAAAAAACTGAGTTTGAATCCCGTCACTTGATGAGCTGGCACGGTAAAGTCGCCCCCAAGTTGGCTGTCAAGGGGCGACCATGTAAGGGGCGAAGATCTCTGTCCCTGTTGGGAAAATATTTGGTCGCCCCCAAGTTGGCTGTCAGGGGGCGACCATGTAGGGGGCGAAGATCACTGTTTTGTTGCTAAAATAAATGGTCGCCCCCAAGTTGGCTGTCAGGGGGTGAACTGGCGAATTACAGTAAGTACCCCTCAACTCTTCTCTAATCACAGAATCTTCAATATATTCTTCATATTTACATTTTGACCCCTGATTTTCTAAAATTACGCCAATGCCCCTGAACTCTAAAAATACCTGAAACACTTATTTTAACATATTAAATACCCGGTTTTACCCGAAGAATAAGTACAACAAGTAGGAATTGGGGACCTAAAGATATGTATAAAAATAGTACGATCAATTACCATTTGCAATCCAGCAATGTATAGCCATTGCTTTAATTTTTAGAATCCAATCATAAACCTAGCACTCATAAAAAAAATTAAAAAATAAATTAAAAAGAAAATGGTACTTGGTCACAAATGTAAAGCAAGAAACCTTTAATGGCTCTGTAGAAAATTCAGGCCTATATAATAGGTTGCTGTGGTACAAGCCCTCTTCTCCATAGATAGGGTGGAGTACAATTTGTTTCATACAGGGACAGACTATTTAATTATTAAGTAGAAATACTGCAGATTCTCTTCAACCAAAAAAATCAGTTACACTTGAAAAAAGCAAAGAAAAACGAGGACAAGGAGAATCCTGAATCCTTATTCTCTTCAAAGACCCATGCAAATCCTATCCCTATAACCTATTCCCTATGACCCAGTCTCAGCTTTCAACCATTTTTTTTTTACCCAAAAAATTAATAAGATTGAGTGTTGTGCTAGCAATTTTGTACATTTTCCTTAATAAGGAATTAGTGGTACATAACCTGTAAAAACTTTATAACATTTACAGTGTAAATGTACACTGTACTAAAAAAATCAGAACAGGGAAAGGAACCCAATCTCCTTTTTTTTCTCTCCCCATTAGATGGTATGATGTGAAAAGCGTTAAAATATCCCATTAATTAGAACACATATTAATGTTTTAGAAAACTAATCATTAAAATTTTATAAATTTTTAAAAAAGATTTATGTGATAAAAAAAAAATTAGGTTACGGAGAATGGTTACCATTTCCAATAGATTTATGATATGTTAGTATTGATAGAAGCTGAATTTCATTGTGATCGAAATGTATAATCAATCCCTATTAAAGATATTAAAAAATTATAATATGAATAACTATTTTTTAAACGGCAACTTTGAATAAATCTTCACTAGAAGACAGATTCAAAAGTAAAATATTCAAAAAAAAAAAAAAAAAAAAATTCTTCACCAGAAGACAGATTCAAAAGTAAAATATTCAATTTATCTTGTATTATATTTGTTTATAATTCAGTACGAAAAAGAAATGGCCAAAGTCCAAACAACTTATAAAAAAATATATATAAAAAAAACTCCCTCCAGACATTTTCTAGGCAACAATCCAATCTGGCTTTATGAGCATGTTTTTTTTATCAAAATAATTAATTAGAGAAATACGCCCTTAACTTTTTTTTTTTTTTTTTTGATCGAAAGAAGCCAAAGCTTACAACACCTGGAAACCAGCTCCAGGGTAGAAACATGAAAAACATGTTTGCAAACGACTGGGACTCCATAGCAACAGACATACGAGCACAACCCAGGCGAAAGTCCCACAACCGGGAGAAAAAACCCCCACACACATGCTAAAGTTTTAGAAAATTGATTAAAAATTTATGTACTTTTTTAAAAAGATTTATGGTGATAAAAATAAAGTCATAGAGAACATCAAAAAAATATAAAATAAATAAATAAATAAATAAAGTCATAGAGAAAAGTTACCAAACTTAAAGGAAGATGAATTGAATATTTTACTATAATTAAAACAGTTCTTACTTATACTATAATTTTTTTATTTCTTTTGTAAGGATTACTTTGTAAAAAGATCAATTCCCCTACCAAGAGATTCTGTTATGTAAGATGAGAAATTAAGGATGCTTCATGTCCAGCACCGTCATTAGTAACAAAGGACACACTCGCAGAACACTCGAATAACAAAAGACACACTCGGCAGAACACTCAGTGTTCTACCGAGTGCGTCCGTATTTACTAGATGATGGCGTTGGACAGAAAGTATCTCTAATTGACAACTAACTACTGTGGGTGGCTGTGGTGGTGATGGTGGGTTCGGGGTGGTTGAAATTAGAGAATGTGGGTGGTTGTGGTGGGAGGAGGAGGAGGGTGGCTATGGTAGTGTCTAGTGAGGTAGAGATCAGTGGAGAAAAGGAGAAAGAGAGATTTTTGGCAGAGAGAGAGAGATTATCAGAATTGCATTTCAAGATAGGAGTGTTTTCTCTTTCTATCTGTCCTTCACCAAAAATGTGATGTAGGACAATTGGCTTTAGAGTTTGAAGAAGAGATGGACAGGAAATTGTCCAAAAGAGGTGGTCCAAAGAAACGGGCATAAATTTTGACTCGGTTTTTAGATTTTCTATTATAATATGTTTTCGGAAAGGGATTTTAGAGTTCTATAGCATGGTAACCGGGGTTCCCCGGTTGACGTCATTTGCGTCCTCATCGGAGCAGTTTAAGTTAGGCTGTCGGGTAACCGAAGATTTTGTGTTTTTTTTATTTTTCCGTTTTTAAGTTGTTTTTGTTTAGTTTGAGGATATTTTAGTCTTTTGCTTATTTTAGGGTTTCGAGAGGCTATTTAAGGCCTTTTGTTATCAGTTTCAGAATTCATTCAATAATATTATCAATTTTCAGTTATATACATTCGTTCTTTGCTGGTGGATTCCAGTTTTGTTACTTTGGGGATTACGCTGGTAAACTCTAGAACTTCCGTTCTGCCTCAAAATGATACAGTTTTCTGTATATAAATATGTGTGGTATATGGGTATTGATGGGGACAAAGAATACAAGGGGCTGCTTGTTGATGGTTTTGGGAATTCGGTGGGTGTGGGTGGTTTTCTAGATTGGAGAGACATGTGTTACTTGTGACATGTTATTCGCATGGCAATATGCCATGTGTTTCATGAATGCTCTTTAAATAACACATGTTGCATGTCATGTATTTTAATGTGATGACATGTCCGAATGTTGTTATCCACCAATTACGTATTTTGAATGTGGTCAAATTTAGTACAAACAACTTTGTAACTAGTCAGGTTTTTAGGTTTGAATCCTCACACCATAAAAATCTATTCGACATGCGGGCAATATTATGAAGTAAAAATATTATAAATTAACATGACGACTAACGATGTTAATTTATAACTCATAAGTCATGACATTCCATGAAATGTTAATTTACATAAATAATTTCATTTGTAGCATTAAATTTAAAGATTAAAAAAAAAACCAAATCTTAAGATTAATTGTAGCACTAACAATATATTAATCCATTACTGTTCTAATTAATAATGAAACTCCTCTGCTCTCCTCTCCTCTCAAATAAGCATGGAACTTCTTGTATTGGAATTTTAAAGGAGTTGACTATATAAGATTCGGGAGAAAAACTTCAGTGGGACGGTCCCAATGACGTGGATATGGGACTGTCCAATCAGAGCACGCCACAAGTGTGCCACATATTCTCCCAATGTATATGTGGTGTGTTTTGATTGGACGATCCCATATCCACGTCAGTGGGACCGACCCACTGAAGTTTTTCTCAAGATTCGGATGCTTGTTAGGATTTAGGAAGCACTTAAGCAGTTGGTCCCTGATGTAGGACAGTTGGCTTTAGAGTTTGAAGAAGAGATGGACAGGAAATTATCCAAAAGATGTGCTCCAAAGAAACGGGCATAACTTTTGACTCGGTTGTCAGGTTTCCTATTATAATATGTTTTTGGAAAGGGTTTTTAGAGTTCTATAGCATGGTAACCAGGGTTCCCCGGTTGACGTCATTTGCGTCCTCATCGGAGCAGTTTAAGTTAGGCTGTCGGGTAACCGAAGATTTTGTGTTTTTTTTATTTTTCCGTTTTTAAGTTGTTTTTGTTTAGTTTGAGGATATTTTTGTCTTTTGCTTATTTTAGGGTTTCGAGAGGCTATTTAAGACCCTTTGTTATCAGTTTCAGAATTCATTCAATAATATTATCAATTTTCAGTTATATACATTCGTTCTTTGCTGGTGGATTCCAGTTTTATTACTTTGGGGATTACGCTGGTAAACCCTAGAACTTCCGTTCTGCCTCAAAATGATACAGTTTTCTGTATATAAATATGTGTGGTATATGGGTATTGATGGGGACAAAGAATACAAAGGGCTGCTTGTTGATGGTTTTGGGAATTCGGTGGGTGTGGGTGGTTTTCTAGATTGGAGAGACATGTGTTACTTGTGACATGTTATTCGCATGGCAATATGGCATGTGTTTCATGAATGCTCTTTAAATAACACATGTTGCATGTCATGTATTTTAATGTGATGACATGTCCGAATGTTGTTATCCACCAATTACGTATTTTGAATGTGGTCAAATTTAGTACAAACAACTTTGTAACTAGTCAGGTTTTTAGGTTTGAATCCTCACACCATAAAGATCTATTCGACATGCGGGCAATATTATGAAGTAAAAATATTATAAATTAACATGACGACTAACGATGTTAATTTATAACTCATAAGTCATGACATACCATGAAATGTTAATTTACATAAATAATTTCATTTGTAGCATTAAATTTAAAGATTAAAAAAAAAAACCAAATCTTAAGATTAATTGTAGCACTAACAATATATTAATCCATTACTGTTCTAATTAATAATGAATCTCCTCTCCTCTCCTCTCCTCGCAAATAAGCATGGAACTTCTTGTATTGGAATTTTAAAGGAGTTGACTATATAAGATTCGGGAGAAAAACTTTAGTGGGACGGTCCCAATGACGTGGATATAGGACCGTCCAATCAGAGCACGCCACAAGTGTGCAACAAGTGTGCCACATATTCTCCCAATGTATATGTGGTGTGTTTTGATTGGACGATCCCATATCCACGTCAGTGGGACCGACCCACTGAAGTTTTTCTCAAGATTCGGATGCTCGTTAGGATTTAGGAAGCACTTAAGCAGTTGGTCCCTGATGTAGGACAGTTGGCTTTAGAGTTTGAAGAAGAGATGGACAGGAAATTGTCCAAAAGAGGTGCTCCAAAGAAACGGGCATAACTTTTGACTCGGTTGTCAGGTTTCCTATTATAATATGTTTTCGGAAAGGGTTTTTAGAGTTCTATAGCATGGTAACCGGGGTTCCCCGGTTGACGTCATTTGCGTCCTCATCGGAGCAGTTTAAGTTAGGCTGTCGGGTAACCGAAGATTTTGTGTTTTTTTTATTTTTCCGTTTTTAAGTTGTTTTTGTTTAGTTTGAGGATATTTTTGTCTTTTGCTTATTTTAGGGTTTCGAGAGGCTATTTAAGGCCCTTTGTTATCAGTTTCAGAATTCATTCAATAATATTATCAATTTTCAGTTATATACATTTGTTTTTTGCTGGTGGATTTCAGTTTTGTTACTTTAGGGATTACGCTGATAAACCCTAGAACTTCCGTTCTACGTCAGTCCCATTGAAGTCTTATCAATTTTTTGCTTCTTGATCAACTTTCCAATTTCATTCATGTTGCTGATTCATGATGCACACCTACATATCATATCGATAATCGAAGCAACCAATTTTCTTATCCTACTCAATCTATAATTAATTGATAAACAAAAACACTTTTTCGTTTCACGTCAATTTGTCATAGTGTGTTATCCATCTATCAACCAATAAAGAGAGATAGAGAGAGTCCTTTGATTCTAGGTTTTCAGAGACATTTTGGTTCCCATCAATCTATTCAAACAGCTTTAGCTTGCTTGTCAATGTTAAAAGCCTGTCAGAAAGACAATAAAAGTAGCAGTGGATGAAAGTTTTGAGTTTCGACTATTGAATTCAACTATCATTTACTTTTCCGTTAGATTAAAAATTATCTAAGTTTTGATTTTTGAAATTTTTTTCGTAAAAGAAGCATCATGATTCATGACGCCATGACGCCATGTCACAAGACTTGTCATGGGATGTTTCAGCCATAATAAATTGAATAAGTATATATCACTTGTCACTTTTCACCATTACTAGAAGTTTAATTTTCCGCTTTCTTTTTCTATGTAAAATCAGTGTCAAGTCATAATTTGTCTAGTAACGATATACATCGGTTAGAATGGAACTAGTTTGGTTGGGGCAAGTTAATTTAAACTAAAACTCTTAATTCGTTGATATGTTTCTGTATGAACCATATTCATCAATAGGGTATGATTCGAACTCACATAACCTCAAACTAAGTGCAGGTGTGAGAGCATATCATTGGAACAATCTCATTTGTCAATAAATTAATAAAGTAAACCTTAATGTTGAAACTTATTGACAACTGCGGACTGCCTACTCAAGCAATACTTTTCAATTTATTTATTTGAATTGATTTTCAAAAAGATTTCTAAGATAGATAGTAACGTATTAATTGAAAAGTGATTGTAAATGCAATAATACCATAAGTAAATAATTCATTCTTTTAACTACCAATTTACATTAAAAGTCGTAAATTTTTCTAATACACGTGTTTATGCATAATAAAAAAAAAAATGTACGGATAAATAAAAAAAACTAAAAGAAAAATCATTTTGAAATCATATTGGAACAATGAATCGAAGGAAGATGGTGCCTGACATGATCTTAAATTTCCATTTAGCTTTGTTCTCCATCAAAATAAAACATTACAAGTATTTTAATCCATAATATTGTATTTAAAAGTTTCAACAACCCAAATCCCCCCCCCCCCCCCCCCAAAAAAAAAACAAAAAAACAAAAAAAACCCTTAATTATTGTGATAGTTCAATAAAAAAACAACCCCCTGCCTATCTACTCTTCATGCTGGTAGCATATCCCTCACATACTATCCCAACTTCAACATTCCTTTGCGAGACCAGAACCTTCACAAATGTCTCAAGATCCAAGTTCAGATTCTTGGTGCTCCCATGCAAGCCAATTCCTACATGGCTACTGTCCATCATCAGCTTGTTTACAGACTTCAAGATAGTTGTGTTGGTTTCCGAGAACTAATCTTATTTATTACGGTGTCGTCTCTTTCACATCACATGCAAAATGATGTCACAAAACAAAGTAAAAGGAATAATACATATGAGATTATGATCAATACTAGCAACTTATATAAAACAAAGTAAGAACGCATAAAATAAAGTATGATAAGAAAATAGTTTTAAAATGGGAACTATAGAGAAAATCATAATGTGAGAATTATTATTATTTTTTTCAAATCATAATATTTCCATTTGAAATCAAAATATCTCAATTTCTTTACTTATCAATGTCATACTAATATCAAAATATCTTTCACAATGGTCTCTATATCATACTAATCAAAATTTTATCTTTCTGAAAAGTTACTTCGAATATCATTGCTCCATGCATATTTGTTTTATAAAAAATTCAATACCAATCAAGTTACACAGCTATAATACCGTCTCTCTCTAGACATTTTATTGGCAATAATCTTGGACTTGTGTTTCTTTTTGTCTGATCTGCTTATTTTTGGAATTATGACATAAAACAAATAGAGGGAATTTACGTTGGAGCCTGTGAGGATTATGATTAATTGATCATGGAGTTTGGATGTAGCTGATTTTGTGTTATGTGATTAATTTGTTTGATAAGAATAACATTAACATTAACAATCCACCTCTAAAACAGAAATAAAGTTCGAGAAGGCCAGTACAGTAAGGACTAAGGAGGGTTACCATTTGCAATCCAGCAATGTATAGCCATTGTGTTAATTTTTAGAAGTGGAATTGGTGAGAAATGTCACCTTTTTAAACTGATTTGGTGACAATGTCACTGCTTTAATAAGTTAAGTTTAAAAGGCACCTATTATGGTGAACGGACAAAAATACCCTTGCTTTACACATTCTTTTCTTACTTTGAAGTTTTCTGAGATTAAAAACAGACCTCCAATGGATAATTAGTTTTGTGGCTCTACGCAAACGCATTCGGGGGTCGAGCTCCCCGCTGAGCTCGCGGTGGTCGAGCTGCCCGGTCAGCTCGTGGGGGTGTGGGGGCAGAGATTTTTTTTGGTTTTGAATCTTCCATTGAAAAGGCTCGAAATGAAGTGTTCGAGCTTTTTCATACACCAATCGTGCCTTTTCATTAGTGTATGAAAAGGCTCGAACACTTAATGAAAATGCACGATTACTGTACAATCGTGCCTTTTCATACACCAATCGTGCCTTTTCATGTACAAAAAGGCACGATTACTGTACAAAAAGGCTGGAAACTTTGTTCAAAAAGGCTCGAAATATTTTTTAATTTTTTAATCTTTTAATCGTTTAATCGAGCCTTTTGGAAAAGTTATCGAGCCTTTTGGAAAAGTTATCGAGCCTTTTAGAAAAGTTATCGAGCCTTTTAGAAAAGTTATCGAGCCTTTTGGAAAAGTTATCGAGACTTTTCCAAAAAGGCTCGATAACCTTTCTAAAAGGCCCGATAACTTTTCCAAAAGGCTCGATAACCTTTCTAAAAGGCTCGATAACTTTTCCAAAAGGCTCGATAACAACTTCAAAAGGCACGATGAGAAAGGTTATCGATAAAGGTTATCGAGCCTTTCGATAAAAGGCTCGATAACCTTTCTAAAAGGCTCGATAACTTTTCCAAAAGGCTCGATAACAACTTCAAAAGGCACGATGACAGTGTAAAAAGGCACGAAAATATTTCAAAAAGGCACGAAATCATTTCGAGCCTTTTCCGAACTTTTTTCGAACCTTTTTCGAGCCTTTTCAAACCTTTTTCAAGCCTTTTTCGAACATTTTTAAACATTTTCGAGCCTTTTTAACTATCAATATATTATGGTGAAGAAGGTTACTGTGGGGGGCAATTTTGTCCGTTCACCATAAATGGTGCCTTTTAAACTTAAGTTAGTAAGTTGGTGCTTGTTCCCAAAAAAGAGTCTCAAATAGTGCTATTTAATTTTTTAACCCATCTCTTGGAATTGTTTGTTTTCAAACTTTGTCTTACAAAATTGTTTTTTCAGACGTGAAATGATGTCATTGAAATATTGGTTTTTGGATGTTAAAAATTAATGCAATGACTATAAATTCAAATAATCTAATTATAATAGACTTATAATGTATTGCGTTTTTTAATATTTGTGATCCGGGTCACGCTCCATTTTTATTACACATAGGTTTTCAAAAATGTTGCTCTATTTTTTATTGTGTTTCTGTTTCTCCTGTTGGAAGAAGCTATTATTGCAATTTTATTTTCACTTTATGTCTTCATTACATTGTGTTTCTGTTTCTCCCATTGGAAGCTATTAATGCAATTTTATTTTCACTTCATGACACTTGAATAGATTAAATTGACAACAAGCATACATCAATAACACATTAAAACTATTGCCTTGTCAAATTTTATTCGAACTTGGTTCCATTCTAACTAGCAAGCCTTTTTGGTATTAACACGGATTTTACATTGAAAAAGAAACAGAAAATAAAATTTACTAGCATTAGTCATTAGATGTATTTTCAGTATTAACACTAAAATACATCTAGATAGGTTAATCATTATCAGTAAATGTGAAAACATATAAGACTGAAACATGACTACGCATCCCATCACAAGTCTTGTGACATTACACCCATCATGAACCTTATTCTTTTTCGGTACGTGATCTGATAACTTGTTCTCCTACAGTACTTCACATATACAAAACAACAAAGCACAAACTCACAAATCAAATTTAGTCCATCAACTAGATACAGTATTAATAATTAACTTTCCATAATCATTATTATTATTATTATTATTATTTTTTTAATATTACAACAACTACCAGGACCGACGAGATCGGGCTCTACAAGCACAGTCTAGATCACAGCTCCCACGAACGGGGAGATAACACTCACACATTGGTGAGACAACACCACACTTGGGAGTAAAACCAAGGTGGACAAATAATATATATATACACAAATGGCATGCCATGGGTTTGACTCACCATTTCAATATATATATATATATCCAAACTATCAACTGTGAATATATAATAATTTTTAGAATGAACAAAATTTTTGTGACTGCAGCATACTTTGATGACGAGTAATCTGAAATTGATTTAATCAACCGCACATAACAAAAACTAATTAGTGTCCGTGTGTATTGGGTTTTCATTTGTCTTTTTAGTAGTTTTACCAAGTATGTGATTGTGTTTCTATTTTGTTTAAGGTATCTTCAAGTTTTTTAATACCCTAAAAATTGTGGGGGCGTAAAGCTAGAATTAATATTTATAAGGATTTTAGGGTGTTAGATGTAATTAAGGAGGCCTTATCTAAAGTTGGACCCTTAAATAAGTTTAGATATAGCTCTTTTGGCCCTTTATAGACTTAGAAACTGGTTTTTGTTTATTTTCTGCAAACATTACTTAATATACCGGGAAATAAAAGAAAATGGTGCCAAAGATGATGATAATATCTTATTAATAGACCTTACTAAACTTAGGTTTAGTAAAATTGAGTTTGCTCTAGTCACTGGACAAAAATTTAGAAAGTTGTCGAAATATTTTAAAAGAGGTTATGAATTTGTGAATGATAGTCTTTATGTTAAGTACTTTAGTAGTAATAATATTAAACTTGACAAGAAGATGACCCTATTAGAAAAATGAGAGTTTCTACAAAACAAATATGCTTTCAAGATAGCTCTCGTTGTTACTACAGCAATGCTCATTGGCATTGGTCAGGAGACAAATGTGCCCTTATGGATATTGCAAGGATATTGCATCTTGTGGAGAACGTCGATGAGTTCAATGCATTTCCATGATCCCATGGAAATGCATTGAAATCATCGACATTCTCCACGAGATGCAATATCCATAAGGGCACATTCTTCCCCCGACCAATGCCAATGAGCATTGCTGCAGTAATGACGAGAGCTATCTTGAAAGCATCTTTGTGTTATTGAAACTCTTTTTTTTTTTCTACTAAGGCAATCATCTCGTTAAGTTTAATTACATAACATAAAGACCATCATCCACAAATTCATAATCTCTTTTAAAATATTCCAACAACTTTCTAAATTTTCGTCCAGTGACTAAAGCAAACTCAATTTTACTAAACCTAAGTTTAATATGGTCTATTAAGAAGATCTTCTCATCATCTTTGGCACCATTTTCTTTTATTTCCTGGCATATTAATTAATGTACGAGTTGTACAAAAAATAAATAAAAACCACATTCTAAGTCTAGAAATAACCCAAAATAGCTATATATAAACTTATTTAAGGGTCCAACTTTACATAAGGCCTTATTAATTCTAGTTTTGTGCCCCCACAATCTTTGGGGTATTACAAAACTTGAAGATACCTAAAAACAAATAGAAATACAAACACATATTTGGTAACATTAAACTTTATCATGAATCAAGTTACAGTTGATCTCACCTCAGCTGATCTCACCATTTTCACGAGCTATTAGAATTGAGCCAAACATTTGCTCCTTTATCGGCTGAGGTGAGATCAGCTATAATCTGATTCGTGATAAGGTTTAATAGGTAACAACAGCTAAAAAGATAAATGAAATTATATTGTATACTTGGTTGGTTGTCAGTACGGAATTTAATTATATATATATATATATATACTAATTTATCTTTGGAATACCAAACAAAAAAAAGTTTCAGCTAACAGAAAAAACATCAAAATAATATAAGCAAGGAAATATAAAATAAAAATTCGTAACAAATTTACATTACTTTAGGTTGAGAACGTGTTTAAATCAATTGCCTTTTTTCTGTCTGATTTTGTAGATCAATTCAAGAGTTTTGTTCGCTGATTAATTTTTTTTGGTTTAAACCATCCGGTTTCCGGGTGGGACGGATCCACCATACGGTGCAATCAGCCCAGACCACACCCCGACTAATCTGAACTCGCACCGGGTCGGCCCACTAAGGGGTAAAGTACTCCCAATATGTGTAGCTCCGTTCACAAGGGGAGTTGAACCCACGACCTTGCTTAAGGGATGAGAGCGCCGAACCACTCACACCAACACATGATTGGTTCGCTGATTAATTTTAATCATTTATAAACAACACGTAAAATTAAATCATCAAATTTTAATCTATTACCTTTTTTCTCTCTAATTTTGTAGATCAATTCAAGAGTTTTTTTCACCGATTAATTTTAATCATGTTTTTATTGTGGATCAATTAGATATCTTTAATAAACAAGACAATGCGATACAAATTCTCTGAAGGCTAAATTCAAATTTTGGCAGAACTGGTCTTCAGAACGTTTTTTTTTTTTTTTTCTTTGAACAGCTAATAGCTTTATTGAGCAAACGAAGTAGCAGACAAACAGAAACACCGAAAAAACGACCCAAGCGAAAGAAACAACACCCAAGGCAACAAACGCCCCAAAGACAACAAGACGCAGAAACCAAAAAGAAACAGCGCTGCTCAAGAGAAGCGAGCCAAAGAAACGCACAAGCACAAAATCAGCGGCCCACAAAAAATGTTCAAACAGCCTTACTTGAACATAAAAAGTTAGTATTATATTTATGAGAGAATAGTTTGTAAAATGTTACTAAGTTGCTTTACAAAAAGTCAGCACAAGAGAACTAGCTGTACTTAACAAGAATTTCTGAGAAATTAACTACATCTTTACCATAATATTAAATATGCGAAAACAGACTTGTCGTGCTCACAAAAAAGAATTACTTTTATAAAACAGTACAGGGATCGGAAATGCTGAAAATGAAAAGAAATGGAGTATAAAAAAAAAAAAAATGCAGGGTAACATATATAATAATAATAATAATGAAAAAAGAAATATTTATACATATATATATAACATCGCCTTGAAAAAACGATAGCTACTGTGAAACTAATATGTCCATACCACTTTGTAAAAAGATCAATTCCATTACCAAGAGATTCTGTTGATGTAAGAAAAGAAATTACAGGTGCTTCCCCTCCAACACCGTCATGGGGTAACAAAGGACACACTCAGCAGAACAACCGAACATTTCCTTTGTATGAACTAATTGTGTGTTTACTAATCAGGAATCCCATCCAAGGAAAGGGAATTAAGTTCCTAATTTTGAATTACAGTGTTTACTAATGTTTTGAGAAATTAAGTTCCGTGGACCCCATCCACAAATCAGGAATTAAGTTCTTGAAAGAAAGGGAACTTGATTCCCCTCATCCACCCTAGGAATCAAGTTCTCTTTACTGATTACAAGGGGAATTCATGTATCCTTACTAAACTATCCTCACATAAAATTAATTTAAAAAAAAACTACTGTGCATATTTTTTTTTCATTAATATCTTGTATGAAATTATGTTGCAATATATATAAATATATATATATATAATAAAAATGAATTGCAAATACTTTGAATTTGGTATGTATATATAAATGATTTTATTAGGTAAATAAAAAAGTTTGATATAAAAATAAAAAATAAAAACATAACCGCGACAAAAAAATAATAATTGTGAACTATCATAAACCGACTTCTTGCAGACGTTGCATGGTATATTGTGAACTATCGTATACCGACTTCTTGCAAACGTTGCATGGTATATATATGAATATATATATATATATATATAATGAATAAATAAATAAATAAAGGAATAAGAAAATAACATGCCTTCATCGTGGAAGATATAAGTTTGTATTTTTTTTTTTACCGGCATCTTAGTTTTTATCCTATTAAAATTGAAATATATATATATATATAGCTCTATTTTGTATATAAGGGTATTTTTGTAATCAACTTTGTACAAATTTGATTATATTTCTAATTCTTCAAAATTAGTAAACGCTGGAATTGAATTTAGTAACTTAATTCCGATTCCTCTCCATTCCCTTTCTGGTGGAACTTGATTCCAATTCATTTCATTCCCAATTAGTAAACACGCCATAAAAGGAAACATTCGAGTATTCTACCGCCTTTTGTTACGACATGACGGTACGGGACAGAAAGTAACTCTAATTGACAACTAACTACTGTGGGTGGCTGTGGTGGTGATGGTGGGTTTGGGGTTGTTGAAGTTAGAGAATGTGGGTGGTTGTGGTGGGGAGGAGGAGGAGGGTGGCTGTGGTGGTGTCTAGTGAGGTAGAGATCAGTAGAGAAAAGGAGAAAAAGAGATTTTTGGCAAGTTGAGAGAGAGAGAGAGAGAGAGAGAGAGAGAGAGAGAGAGAGAGAGAGAGAGATGATGTAGAAAAAATGGAATCGAGAGAAAGGAATTTATAGAGAATATAAATTAGATTAGGATTATTGGTTAAGGATTAGTCCTTGTTTATTAGTCTGATAACAACGTATTATTATTAGACTCTCTCTCTCTCCTGTGTTTAACTATGTGTTTTAGTGTATACTTTCTCTATTTCTTTTTTTTTTAGTAAATGAGTAACTTAACTCCATTAAATATCTTAAAATGTTCTTCAACAACCCATGCAAACCCTATCCCTATTCCCTTTGACCCAATATCGATCAGCTTTCAACCACTAACAAATATTAATTGTAGAGTAAAAGATGAGTACGATTTATTTATTTATTATTATTATTTTTTCATATAGAGTCTTTGATCAGTTGAAAATCTTGAAATAGAAATTATCTTAACACAACAAGTTACTTTAAATAGTATGATAAAAATATTGTGTTGTATGTAAATTAATTAGTATCCAATGGATTTTCAAAATTAAAATTTAATGAATGCTGGTAAATATTGTCAGTTTTGTTTATGATCCGGTTGGGAAAATATATCTTTCAAAAACAAAAATAGTACGAATGGTCAAACGTAGATTGGGTTCAAAAATTAAATAGCACTTTTTGGGAGAGGGTTTGTGCAAATAGCACAACTTTAATAAGTCTTGTTTTAAGAGCACCAAAATAGGTGATGAGACTGAAATACCCCCACTTACTCTTTTCCTTTGTATTTTTTTCTCTCGAAAATTCGAGACTTATTAGGTTAAATTCGAGACTTATTCATGAGTTTATCGAGACTTATTAATGCGTTTCGAGACTTAATTCAAGTTTGTTCGGGATTTATTCTGTCGATCTCCATCAATGGTGACAGTGACTATCCGACGACGACGTCGGTTGACTCCTGGGATAGTCGGATTTGAAAGATCGAACGACGTCAAGTTCGTTGGTGCCATCGGTTTCATCGAATTCGCGATGGATAGTAGCAGATCGGACGATGAAGGTTCGGAGACGATTTGGGTTTGGCTTCGTTTCTCTCTCCATACAGCTCGAAACTGAAGATGAATACTTCTGTTACAACGGGTGGCGCACGACGGACGTTTTGCCGGTGGTTTTGTTGATCAACTCACCAGTCGGCGGTGGCACCTCCATTGAAGCTCCATCAATGGAGGTTTTGGGAAAAAGAAGAAGGAAGAAGGAAGAAGAAAGAAGGTGAATGACACATAAGAGAAAAGAAAAGAAGTTGGGTGGTATTTTTGTCCAAATTTCATTTTTGGTGTTATTTAAACAAGAGTTATTAAAATGTGATAGTTGTACAAGTCAAAATTTTAAGAGTGCTATATACCCCTATTTCCTCTAGTGGTATAGCTAGATGCACCGGCTTTATCATACCTATTGGCTCCCATTGAACACTTTTTTTTTAAATATATATATATATATATATTAAAACAATGCTTGGGTACTGACCCACCAATAAGAGTGTAGCACGTAGCCTTTTTTTATTTTTTTATTTTTATTTTTTTTATATATATTTATCTCACAAGTTAGGTCACGTGCTACACTTTCATTGGTGGGGTCAATATTTTTGATACTGACTGGTCAGTACATAAACATTATTTAAAATATTATATTAATTCGGGTTTTTTTATAAGAGTGAGGACTTGAGCCCACAATTCATGACTTAGGTGTGAGTGGTTTATCACTGGACCAATATCATCTTGTCCACTCCCATTTAACACTTAATGCTTTAAATGATTTTGATTTGGTCAAAGATTTTTATTGATTTTGATTCTCTATTACATGATTTTGATCCGGTCAAAGATTTTGATTTTAGTACATGGTTCTCTCTGCCTCATCAACTTTATTTTTTTTGTTTTATTAATTTATTCAAGTCTAGCTTAACAAATAATAATAAATAAATAAATAAATAACTTATTTTCATAATTTATGATTTTAAGTTTTTAACCCCACCTTATACGTGTGAGTTTCCAAAATTTCTTCTTTCGTTTGCCGATACTTATGATTTTACCATCACCTTATTCTCGGCTTTTATTACCACTATTGCTACGTACACAGCCTATATAAATATTGCAACGAGAGTAATCTGTTTTACACATATTGATCATTTATGGATACTGAATTTTGACAGTGTCATTAATTTGACAAGAAAGGTTTTTTTTTTTTTTTTTTTTTTTTTTTTTTCATCTTTGGATATTGTGAATAGTAGTTCTGCAGTTGCATGGAAAAATTTAATTAAATAAAAAGTTGATCACGTTTTTATATACACGAAAAAGGCAAAGCTTGCTGCTACGACGAGCCATAACAATGCCTGAGATTGTGATGAAGATACCATTCTCTTTAATGCGCAATATCTATAAAAATTAATGCAATGGCTATAAAATACTTAAATAAAATAAAATAAAAAATGCAATGCTTATAAATTAAAATATTTCTAAAATTTTACTTGGATGGAGAGGAAGATAATGGAAATTTTATTTACTTAAAAGCATCAATCTTTTTGTTTTTGTTTAATTTCTAAGGGTACATTGTACAACGACTAGAGCTAGACGAAGACCATGGCACTCGACGAACACATGCAGCAAACCTAAAGAGTTATTGCATCAATCTAGGTCTTTAGGATTTAAATTCATTTATTTCCAATTTTTTTGACTTTTCGTTAATGTTTCAATTCTGATGTGGGTATGTTGAATTTTGATAATTTTGTGTCCTACATTCATCATTTTGTGAAGTGGAATCCACACTTTGTTACTATTTCTTTTTTTTAAAAGGCAAACACTTTATAGAAAAAGGCACGAAGCCAGGCAGACAAACAAACACACACAACACCACCCACCCCCTCAAAACAACGCACACAACACAGCCCCACACAGCCCCAAGAGAGCCAAAATAGCAATAGCTCCAAAACAGAGGAGACCACACAAAAACACCAAAAAACTACATCAAGACACACTCCACCATTCCTCTTCTACCCCAGGAATCAAACCTTTCTTAGCAAGCGTATCCGCGAAAGAATTCATCGACCTTGGTCTGAATTCCACCGCCACCCTCTTGAAACTTCCCATCCAGCTACGAATCACACCAATAAGCTGGTATGAAGACCCCATAGACAGTATTCTTAATGATATTATTGGGGATTTATACTTCCCATTGCATTGTATAAGTTTCTATAATAAACTGCAAAATCATAGATTCCTGATTAAGGTTGCCATGAATATATTTCGCTAATAAAACGTGTTTTTCTTGTTTGTTTAAGTTATAGACTTATAGTGTGTTGTGTTCTTTAATATTTGTGATCCAGGTCACACTCCATTTTTGTTACACATAGCTTTTCAAAAATGTTGCTCTATTTTTGCTCCATTTTTTATTGTGTTAATTTATGTTTCTCCTGTTGGAAGAAGCTATTATTGCAATTTTGTTTTCACTTCATGTCTTCATAACATTGTGTTTCTGTTTCTCCAATTGGAAGCTATTAATGCAATTTTATTTTCACTTCATATCTTAGATCATGTCACTTGAATTAAATTTACAACAACAAGCATACATCAATAACACTATTGCCCTATCAAATTCCAATAAAAACCCCAAAACTTCACCTTTAACATCAATAACACTATTGCCCTATCAAATTCCAATAAAAACCCCAAAACTTCACCCTTAACATCAATAACATCACCAAGTTAATTAAACACTTTATTAAAATGTGATAAAGAAGGAAATGTTATTAAAAGGTTTTCTTAGAGGGTGCGGAATTCTTAGAGAAGATTGACGGTCTTTGGAAACTCCGTTTATGATTTAAATATCTAATGTTTTCTGGTTTCGAATGTATTATAGTCTTATATTACTGTAGAAGTTGATATATTTGGTAGTAGGTAGGACATGCATTTGAGTGATATTAATATTTGTCTTTTATATATATATATATATATATACACAGTGGTGTTCACATAAGTGCACACTTATGTAAATATATGAGTGTATTGAATGTAAGTCGTTGAATTTAACAACTTTAACTTAGATATATCTATATATATATATATATATATATATATATATATAATATCATATCAGTTATTATCATCATTCATCACTATTGTAGTACTACTATTTGAACATTTTTTTTGGTTGTTTGGCGCTGAAACTATAAACCATATTTTATCTATCTTCCAAACTACTCCCATAAATGAGATAGAGAAAACATTTAAGATTACCTATCGAAATTTAAACATTGTATTGAGGACCATATTTGGGTTCAAAGGATTCTTCACATAAAAAAGAACCTGTCCACCACCACCACCACCACCAACTGCATGTGCCCGAATCACAACAATTTAATTGCTTCAAGTTTAATATATTTGCTAATTGTTTTAATTATAAATATCAAACTAATTTAATAAATATTATTCCAACCATTTTACTTTGAACAATTTTTTTTTTTCACATCTTTAATAATTACAATTTGGTGTAAAAAAAAAAAAAAAAGGCAATTTGTAATGAAAAAGTAAAGGTGGACATATGTCAAAATGATAAAGAAGAGTGTCTTGGCTCTTGGGAGAGTGACTTGAGAGTTGAGATTGTATATCCCTCATTTTTTATTTATAATTATTATCTTTTCTTACTTTGTTTTAAATCACATATTAGTAGTATCATCAGAAGTTAAGTAGGATAGTGAAGTAAAAACTTTGAAAAAATCTCTTTATTATATAGTAATTAAGAAAAAATGTAGTAGTTAAACATCAAGCATATATCATTTAAAAAAAATATATCAAGCATCGTTTAAATCCATCTTTACGTCATCAAACTATTGATAAACTTGATTAAAAAAAAAAAAAAAAAACTTAGTTCTTTAACTACTACAAGTCAATATTAGAAGATATTATAATTGTATTTTATGATTATTGAGGCAACACTGTGGAATTTTCTTCAAATCCATGATCATAATAAATCCATATAGGCCATATAATACATGTGACAACACAAATATTGTGAAGCATGAGTACAATTTGTTTTTTTTCGAATAAAAATCATCAGGGGCGGACCACTGTGGAGGCCAGCAGGGGCCATGGCCCCCCCAAGATTTTGAAAAAAAAAAAAATTAAGTTATTATTTTATTATTAAAAAAACAATAGTACTAGTCTATACTCTATATATCACACTTCACGTGGGCCCCAAGGTTTTGAAAAAAAAATGTTATTATTTTATTATTAAAAGTACTTTATGTCTTGTAACGCGATCAATCTTCTGATCAATAGAGTTAAGAACTCGATTTTGAGCTCTAGCATTGTGGGATTGCTAGTTGAGGACTTGTTCAGCCTGGGAAGGCTGCTTGAAAGAACAATCTGATTGGACTTCAGTAGATTGGACAAAAGGTTTTGAGAAACGAGTTCTTTCTTGATTTGAGGAAGGTTCAAATGGAGGGAAATCACAATCATAATCTGAAGTCATGTAACAAGGGACTGGTGGAGGTAAGTTAGGGACTTCGAATACAGGCTGTTATATAGGTTGTTTTTATAATAAAAAAATTATAAAAATATTAAATATTAATATAAGTTCTCACATCTCACGTTTTCCATAAACAAATTTTCATTGAATCCAAAGTCTACCTCCACTCCCAATTTGGGTTGTTATTTGTATCTAGTATCTTCTCCGATGCAAAGAAAGTCGAAGACAAATGAACTCTCATGACATTTTTCTAAATAAGTATACTTTTAACACTTTTTAGTTTAATCTACGTAGGAAAAAATACAAATTTGATTATTTATATTATCATTACATATATCGTAGAAAATTCGTTAGATATACTGTGGCCCGCCCAACATCGAACTTCTAGTTCCGCCCCTGAAAATCATCGTAACCCGAAAAGCTAGTTACATTAAATAGTTAGATTAACATATTGTGTCGCATGTTAGAATATTGTTAGTATCCCATGAGCCAATGGGTTTTCAAAATTCATAAGAATTGTTGTTGTCGTGGACTTTAATGCATGCATGAGTAATTGGAAGTGAGGAGTGAAATGGGTACGTAAAAAAATTGCGTTGTGTACTTGTGTTTAATTGATTTTAAATCATAGAATCCAACATTTCTTTCCCAACTTTGTAGGTGTTTAATTTTCCGCTTCCTTACATTGCAATTTTACTCTCTCTGCAATTTTATTTTGCACAATTCCTCACAACAAACCACTCAACGATTTCAATTCAGTATTAGCTAAGATCGAGTCTAATTTGTGTTTTATTTCTCATGTCTTGTTTTATGTTTAATTACATTTAGTTAGAGTCGTCGTGGGAATGATATTTGGTATTGTCAACGCTATACTACTGTATTGATCTTGTGCACTTGCAAGACTACACGGCTACACCTATGAGCTCCAAAAATTCTCATATATAAGTGTTTCACAAAATTTACATTGTTGTAGCTCAAAACAACATTGAAGCCAATATATGTACCTTATAAATAGATCGATACAACAATATCATGATCACAAGATGTGAAATTCAATGGCACACTAAATCTAAAAACACAAAAATAACTAAGAAAGCCCAAGATAATAATGAAATGTTGAATCTGTTTACTTGAAGTAATTCTCTCCCAACACATGCTTTGTAAAAATACAAAAATCAGGGGACACAATCAATATCCCCCCCAATGGGTACTACCTACAAATTAAGCATCAATTGATTACAGCAAATTTCTTGGAAACTTTATAAACAGAATCAGTATTAAGTACCAATGCTCAAAATCTGAACCTACACTACAAGTTATATAGACCACATTAGACTTGATTAATCTAAAACAAAAGTAACAAGTTAATTAATAGACTTCACAATCTTAAAATTCTTAAAATGTCCTCTCGTTATTGTAGGAGGAGATTTTCATGTCAACAATTGAGGCCCATATATAGATGAACCATTAGATCAAAAATCACATTAGGAGGTGGTGGTATTACCATCCATCCTCCATTGAGTCATCTGCTCTAGTCATCTTCGTGTCTTTAAAACTTGTTCGACTTCCATTATTCTCATAATTGTCATGTATATATGTAAACTAATGGAAATTATTAAGATCGGTTAATAATTGACATAAACCGACAACGGGGTCGATTAGCATAGATTATATTACCCTTAATATAAAATAAAATAAAAAAGTGAAGTTGAACAATTGAAAGGCAAATTTAGGGAACTCTTGGGGCTACCGGAGGTTTATCCGACTGTTAACTTCAGAGCCTCGTGGGATTAGTCGAGGTGCGCGTATGCTGGCCTGGACACCCACGGATACAAAAAAAAAAAAAAAAAAAAAAAGTACATTTAATGTTAGTTTTTAGAATAATTAATTACATGACTTTGAAATTATGTTTAAATCATGACGGTAAAGTCATGAATTTAATTAATGATTGAATTGTTTAATTAAACAAGAAATTGTGCACTGGATCGGTTATGGAGCCGAACCCAATCTTTAGTGGCCCAAAAGGACCTATGCGGTTTCGTTTTAGAGGAGGCAGAACTTGAGCTGAGCCTGAGCGTATTCTCCGGTCTTGTTCAAAAAAAAAAAACAGCCTTAACTTTACCATTTAAGAAACCAGCCTCTTGACTCTTGACGATTTGTTGGAGACAATCGAAGGTTGCATTGG
The DNA here is from genome assembly GCA_008009225.1 of Acer yangbiense. Taxonomy (NCBI): domain Eukaryota; kingdom Viridiplantae; phylum Streptophyta; class Magnoliopsida; order Sapindales; family Sapindaceae; genus Acer; species Acer yangbiense. The sequence goes on from CM017766.1 coordinate 670,739, forward strand.
AAGATTCCTCATTTTCGCCTCTTGTTCGTGTTCAATAAGTAATTTGTCAAAAAAAATTTAATTTAATTTTTGAAATGTCAGCTATCTGTTTATAAAAAGTTCCATTGAAATGAGTTAAGTGTGCATGTACCATTTGAAGTTAGATGACTTTGGGATATAGAAATGGTGGCTGGGAGAGAGCTTATTGAAGAAAAACAGAGAGCTATTTGAGGAAGATTTCTATGTATTTGACTTTGGACAAGGACTCATGTTGTGTTTTTGTACTGTTTGGCTAAATATTTTACAGAGTCAGAGGTCAATCATTGCCACTGCAAATGTGCAAAACCATCTAACACGAAACCTATTTACTTATAGGGAAATTTCACAAAGTTTCATCCTAAGGGTTCATGACTCATGAGTGAGTAAAAAAACATAGAACATTGACCTCTGGCTCCGGCTCTGTATAATGAGTAAATTAATCGTTCATTGAACATTGATTCATGTTAATGTATTCATCTTACTTCTTGTATTTAATATAAATTAATCGAGTCTGTCTTTCTGAGGGTCCAGGGGCTTCATGCAGTGGTCTGTGGTCGATATCAAAGGAACCAATAAAAGTGACGATATTTGCACCCCTTTAAAATTGTATGTACACCCCAAATTTATATATTTTCAAAATTCCGATAACACCCTTAAGTTAAATTATTAATATTTTAATTTAAAAATATAATAATTTCTTATAACTATTATTTACTTTTTCGAATTTTAACTAACTAAATCAAATTTAAAAAATAATAAAGAAAAAAAAAACCCAAATAAAAAAGTTAAGAACTCAGTAACCTTCTCTCAAGAAAAGATGGTAGAGGCAGCAGCTTCCTCCATAAAAAGTAAAGAGAAAAGGCCTGCAAGTCTGCAACCTCCGAAATTTGGGAGGAGTGCGGCTCCTCTGGTAAGGTTTTTGATCCAAGGCCCAGTAGTTGCCGGATTTTGCCGTCGTTATTAAAGATAGCAGAAACTACAACTCCTTTACAATTTTCTATTGTAATTTGATCTGAAATGCATACAACAACACAAAAGAGAGAGAAGCATATTAGAGAAATCAAACAAAAGCAAATTCTTGCAACTAGAATTATCGAAAAACTCATGATATGATGAAACTAACCAAAAAAGATTTCCTTTGTTTGGTATTATATATATATATATATATAATATTGTTTTTTAAAAAGGGTTATTTATACCACAGCGGGGGCAGGGAGCCTTAACACTGTAGACATGTGTCCAAAGTTTTTCCCCAAAAGGCGCCTATCCGTCGGCTGAACATGGTACTTCACAGAGAGACACCATGAAAACAGGTAAAGACCTTGAGCCAATAGAACCAAAATCCTATTCTGATGTGCAGGATCCTTAACTAAAGGCAAGCACAGAGCATACTCGGATTATTACAGTCTATATATCATCACAGACCATTTAGAAAATAAAAGGAAAATTTAGAGAGCCATAGAAATAGAAAACACACTGGAAGTTTTTTATTAAAACTGATTCTGCCTAAACACAGGGGAGAGAGGTCTCTTATATAGAGGGAGAGACCGAAAGCAGACAAAAGGCAAAACAGTGCCATGCTAAACAGGTGGTAGGCAACATAATTACAATATTCGGTTATAGTGCCGAATCACTATTACAATCCCTGAAGTAAAAGCAAAAGTAAAACACACCCAATATTTTACATAATTAAAGCAAGCTAGTAGTCAAATAGGTAATCATGGCTTTGGGATCACGGGCTTCATGAATTACGGGCTGCTCAGATTACATGTAGCATGGTCTTCATTGTCAGAATCTTAGGCTCCACAGATCAGGCAAGGCCACGTGTCGAAAGTAAAAGGATCTTGGGAGTCCATCATCATGTGGCTTTGGATCAAGAGTGGATCTTCAGGATCACCAAGTTGTCGAGGGACATCAGGAATGATGTAATGTTCATCAGTGAAGTCATTGTTGACATTGCAGAGGAAATTAAGCAGGGATTTTTGGATGGTCTTTGGATACCATTCTGGATAGTTATAAGTAGTGTGCCACTCATAACTGATATTTGTGGTCCATGACATCTTTTTATGAGGATTGTATCTGTATGGACGGTGTAGTATCCAGATGCATTGAACGGATTCTGCTTCAGGTTTGTTGAGTTTCCACAAGTTGTAGTTGCCCATGAGGTTAAGGAGGTCCCGCTTCCAAATGTCAAGAGGATTGAACCATTGGAGAAATGTCCATAGGATGGAACCGTGTAGGGTAGCATCATGGAGGTATCCTGACATAGCCTGTAGAGGGAAAACAAAAGCAAAGTGATGTAAAACAGATAAACACCATAGATACCATAGAAGGTCTGGGGAAAAGTAACAATATGGAGGCATGATAAAAGGGTCAAGGAATGGTCTGGTGGGGTTGGAAATATCACAGCGAACACCTTGTGCCTTAATCCTTGCAAGGTAAATCGGAAGGTAAGTCTTGGCAAAGCTTGTGATCTGGTCGAGGGAAGGTGTATGACCATGGGAGATAGTTGACTATAGCTCAGGCGGAAAATCTCCTATTGGAGGATTTGGTGTAGAGGATGAGGCTGAAGAGGCCATGAGAAGAAGAGGTATTGTTTTGGAGGGAGAGAGTAAATGGACAGTGGATGGCCGTGAAAGCATGTCTGCTATTATATTGTGATGGCCTTTCACATGTTGAACAGTGAAATCATAGCGGGCAAACCAATCTTTCAGTCTGAGAAGTTGTGGATCAGGAGGAATCTTGTTCCGAAACTCGAGGACTTTAGGGAAGAAGGAGTTGCCCATTTCAACAGTAAATTGCCGTGTCCTTAAGTAGAAGTCAAACTTTTGAATAACGTATTTAACAGCAATGATTTCTTTGTAGACCGTATGGTAATGCGCTTGGGAATCTTTGAATTGTCCACTAGCATGTCCGCAATAGGACTTGGTGTTCTGTCTCTCTTCAAGAATGATGGACCCCCAGTGTGAGTCACTGGCATCTGTCTGGAGGATGAGTTGTCCATCAGAAGGAATAGTAAGAGTTGGAGGTGACTGAGAGATCTTTTTTAATTCAGTGACAGCCTGAGTGTGAGATTGTGTCCACGGTGGAGGGGACATTTTTAGCATTTGGGAAAGAATGGAGGTATGTTGGCTGACTCGGGGAATGAAGTCTCTGATAAAATTGACAATGCCGAGGAATTGCTGGACCTGTTTAGGGGTTAAATTTGAGTCTGGGAATTCAAGGAGCTGAGAGGCAATGTGAGGACCAGGGCAATGTTGTCCTTGTGAAATGTCCATGCCAAGAAACTCAATTTGGGACCGACCGAGTGAACTCTTGTTGGCAGATAACATGATGCCATACTGATCAACTAGGGAATGGAATTGTGTAAGAAGCTGAAAATGAGAGGATTCATCAGAGGAAAAAAGGAGAATATCATCGATATAGATGAGGGAGGAGTAGAGGATAGGGTAGAAAATCCGGGTAACAGCCTTTTGAAAAAGGGATGGAGCCGTTTTAAGACCAAAGGGTAAAATTTTTCATTGGTATTGGGCGTCGGGGATGCAAAAGGCTGTTTTGTATCTGTCATCAGGGTGTATGCCAATTTGCCAGAAAGCACCTTTGAGGTCAAACTTGGAGAAAATGGTTGCTTTTGAGAGTTTGGCAAATAATGTGTTTGCTCGTGGAACTGGGAATTTGTCATCACGTAGGAAGAGATTTAGAGGTTTGTAGTCAATGACTAGTCTCTTCTTACCTCGACGTTGTTCAGACCGTTTATCAACATAAAAGGCTTGACAAGCCCATGGAGAAGAAGTGGGCTCAATGAGGCCTTGTTGTAATAGATTTGCACATTCAGCTTGAGCTAGGTGTAGGTCAGAGGGAGACATGCCAGAATGAGTGGCTTTGGTAGGATTGACATCTTCATTGAGTTTGAAAGGGAGACGTATGAAGAAGTCAGGGTTCTTCCATAAGGGAAAAGGATGATTGAAGGTAAAGTGACTGTCAACACATAACCGGAGTAGTTTTTGCTGGATATGTTGGAAAGTGGGATGGATTTCAGATAAAGGGAAGATCTTTGGAAGAGGAGTGAAGGGTTTGAAATCTCTCTTGTATCTGATCCCTTTAGGGAGAATTCTCAGGGGCTTCACATTTGCTGTAGACATCCCATCCAACGAGGATATCTTTGTCCTGTAATGGGGTGCCAAGAACACGGGTCCAGTAGGTAAAGGATGGAAATATCTTAATACCAATTTTGGACTTGGTAATTAGATGTGTGGTGAAGATCTGACCATCTGCAGCTCTGAAGTGTTGGACATGTGGTGTCCATGCATGAGCAGGAAGGACCTTAGGGTTCATCATAGAAGTATGAGCACCAGTATCGAAGTAAGCAATAACATTGACTGGCTTGGAATATTTGGATTCAAGGATCTGAATGTTAACTTGAGGTCCAATTGGATCAATATGGGGATGTGGCTAAGTCGCTTGGGCCTGGAAGACATCTGGAGTGTCTTCAGTTTCTGAGGAATAGTAGTGACTATTGTCGGGATGTGGTTCTAAAGTACCAGTGTCTTGTATGACAAAAAATGTGTCTTCATTGACCTCATCTTGTTCGGAAAAAATAGATTCAACATCAGCATCAGAGGGAATGGAATCGGCAAGTTGAGCAATCTGTTGGACAAGCTTGGCAGATTTGATTTTCTTATTGGGACATCGTTTTGCATAATGTCCTGGTTAACCGCAAATGTAGCATCTGGTGGACTTGTTCCTTCCTCTTCTAGCCATTCGTCTGAAAGATTTGAACCGATTGGAAGGTTTGTGTTTGAATTACCGACTAGAGGATTTGAAGTGATGTTTCTTCTTTGTTTTGCAGGTGCACTAGTCAGTGGATTTGCATTTGATTTGGTAAGAAGGCTGCTTACATTGAAATTCATATTTCTTCCCTTCTTTGATCATTTTGGAAAAAACCTTTTGGGTTGCACAGAGCTTTTCAAGCGAACTGAGTGTGAACATGTGGATTTCACCAAGAGTAATATCAGGTATAGATCTACCAGAAGACTCGATTTTTCTGTGGAGTTCATCCTGAAGCTTGGAGGGAAGGGAATTGATATAGACATGTTTAAGGCTAGGATCATTGATACCGCCGAGGATATGGTATCGTCCGGACATCCGGGAATAGTGGAATTGGATGTCTTTTCGTTTCAAAGAACAGCATTTCATCTCAAAATATTCTTGTTTTGTTTGTGTGTAGAAATGAGTAGGGTCACCAAGAAATTCTCTGAAGATATGTCCCATGGCCTGAGAGGCGGAGTCAGCACGGACAAATTGCAGCTGTCTATATTCACCAAGAGCCTGGTACCAATCACGTAAGGAACCAGTAAACCTTGATACAAATTCTCAAAGAGCTGCCTCAAGATCATATTCCGGTTTTGACAATTGGAGGTCGAGCTAAGCCCTCATTTCGGAGATCTTTTTTCGCCATGTATCCGGAAAAGCATTATCAAGGGTGAACCAGGGACCATTGGTAGGTCGAGCTGCTGTAGGTTGTTCCGGAGGGGGATTTTCTGTAGGTTCTTCGACATAGGGGGCATTGGAAGATTCATCAGGAGATTCATATGTGCGAGTGGAAGGTTGAGGGTCAGTTCTAGAGGCCATAAGTGTATGATGGAAAACCTCAATATGGTCAGAAGGGATATCTAAGTCAACTGAGAACTGTGAGGATGAGTCAGCGGAGAACTGTGAGGATTGGAGAGAATGAACATCAGTATCTTCATCGGAGTGAAAGTGGCAGTGTAAGGAGGCAGATAGGACAAGGTCATAGGGGTCAGAGGCAGGGTGCTTGTTTTTTCGAAGAGATGGGGATTTAGATTTGTGTTTGGACCGGGTTGGTTGTGACAATGGAGGATACCGTTTGAATAATTCTCCAGTGGATTTAAAGAACTGAGAATCATCTGGAGGATGAGGAGAATACGGTGGAGATGTAGAAAAAAGGGATTGAGTATAAGGTTTCTGGTATGAGGAGGTGGTGGCAGAGTGCATCCGATCCCGATTCATCTGATCTAATTGAGTTTTGAGTTGCCTGATTTCTTTCTCTTTGCGATTGAATTCTGGGCCATTGTAACCCTGATTGATATATCTGTGTAGATCAGTATCAAGTTTGGCAATTCTTGTCTGGAGATCAGAATACATGTCTCTGAAGACTTTATCCATAGATAGGAGACGCTGATCCTGTGTTTTGACATGATTGTTGACTTTATCAATCTTTTGATCAATGGAGGAAAGAACTTTATTTTGGACTTCCGCATTCTGAGTATGCCAGTTGAGGACTTGTTCAGCTTGAGACGGCTTCTTGAATGTTCCATCAGATTGGACTTCAGTAGTCTGGATGAAAGGTCTAGAATAAAGATTTTGGTCTGAGAAAGACCTGGATTCCAAAGGTGGGAAGTCTTTGTCATATTTGGATGCCATGAAGCAAGGGATTGGTTGTGGCATAGGGATCTGGTGTGTAGGGTTAGGTAAGAGGCCTTCAGAGCGTAAGATCTGTAGCGCTCGGTCATAGATGGGTAAAGGTTTATTTTTGATGGGGTGGAGTCCTATCCATGGTTTAGATGACCCATCAGGTTTTTATGGTTTGAGGGCTGGCTTGCAAGGAATGGAGAAGGCCTGGAGGCATTCTCGGCAATCACAGTCGGGGTCACACATGGTGTAATCATCATCCCATATAAAGTGACCGTTGATTTTATCGGTGAAGATGGGAGTACCATCAGCTTGAAAGCTGTGGATAGGAATATCAGTTTCAGTTAGGCTTGATCAAAAGGGCTTGAAAAATAGGAGGAGCTGTCGGAGAAGTACTTGATGAGGTTTCTGTGACAGGGGTGAAGGTTGTCAAAATGGAGCCATCTGGTCGTTTTTTATGAGAGGACTCAGAGGCAACAACAGGAGTGGTATTCTGAAAAGCTTTTTCATAGTTGGATATCCATTCCAAAGGTATAATTTCAAGGAGCTTATCTCTCGGGAGTTGCTTTGGTATCTGGATGATGGTGGGAATGTCATCTTCTCGTTCTGCTTTGATAAAGAGGGTGTCACCGGTATGGCCTGGAATGGGAAGATCAAGAGCATGGTCTTGGAGACTGTAGGCGAGTTGATGGTGGAGTGTAGCCATGAAAGAGTTTGGTTGCATGGTAGCACCAGTGAGTTGGATCTGGACTTTCAGGCAAGTATGAAGGTTTGGGTCTCGGAGAGGAATGTTAAAATTTGGATAGTAGGTCAGAGAAATACTACTGGCATGGAGAGTGGATAAACAAGTGCGCACCGATGTGGAGGTGGGAATAGCCTTCATTAATCCAATGATTGATCATGGGTTGGCCGATTTCAAGATCAACATACTGTTCGGCAGATGAAGACGGAATGAGACAGTTGTCAAGACCTGTGGATTGAATGTATTCTTTAACTGGAAAAGGCCTGTGTGAAACAAGGCGAGTCATGTGAGAGACCATAGACTTGTTTCTTTTGAAGATGTTGTAAGGATTTAGTAGAGGAACTGAGGTATCATTTATTTGAGCATTTTGTGGAATATGAGAGTATTCAACCAAATTTTCTATTCGACGGGAGAGGGTTCGTCTGATGGAAGGAGTAGGGGTAATTGACAAAGAAGAAGATAATCTGGGTGGTGTAAGATTGGTATTGTTTGCCATAGTGGGGGAAGATTCGTTTCTAAATGAATCTGTTGAATCTATATAGACTAACTCTATCACTCCGGACTCCAGAGGAATTGAGGCTCTAATACCACGGCGGGGGCAGGGAGCCTTAACACTGTAGAAAGGGCATATTTGGTAATGTGTGGGGTGTGGTTACAAGGTTTCATTTTTTTTTATAAAATTAATGGGGTGTAAATACAAAAGGGGTGCACATACTGTTTTTCAGGGGTGTAAATACCGTCGCTCAACCAATAAATCAAACCGAACCAAATTGGATCGGTTTGGTTTGGTTTGCTTTGATTCAATCCATTCAATTTGGACCTATTGGGTCAAATTAATGGGGTTGGCCTATTAGATTATTTTACTCGATGTTTTTATATGTTTAACCTAGTTTGGGTAATTTTTTGTGAGAAATTATCCAAATTATTTTATGTGCTTAATAATTGGTAAAATATTAATATTTAAGGGTGCGTTTACTAATCGGCAATGAAATGAATCAGATTCAAGTTCCATTGGAAAGGGAATGGAGGGGAATCGGAATTAAGTTATTAAATTTCATTCCAGTGTTTACTAAATCTGAAGAATTAGAAATGTAATCAAATTTTTACAAAGTTAATTATAAAAATACCCTTATGTTACAAAATAAAGATATAATATATATATATATATATACATCGCAGATCATTTTTATTATATATATTTACAACGTAATTTCATTTCATATGTGACATTAATAAAAAAATATATACATAATTGTTTTTTTATCAATTTTATATGGGGATATTTTAGTAAACATTAGTAAATACTGGAATTCAAAATTAGAAACTTAATTCCCTTTCTATGGATATGATTCCTGATTAGTAAACACGATTCCTGATTAGTAAACACATTATAAGATTAACGAAATATAAGCATTACAATTTTATAAATAGAAAAGTGTATATATATATATATTGGACTTTCAGTTTGGTTTTCAGTTCGAGAAATTAAACCAAAAATGTTGGTTTTCAAAAAATAAAAATAAAAAAATCAAACTAATCCAATACATCACATAGAACTGAACCAAAACCAATCAGATCAGTTTGGTTCATCGGTTCGGATTCGATTTATAGGTTTTATGTCCACTACTAATTACCACCCATTTATGTACAAGGTTTAATTATAATACAGTAAAAGTATTGTTAAAGGGTAGTTATTATAAAGAAATAGTTTCTTTAGTTTTTATTTTTATTTTTCGAACATTTCAATTTTGTTAACCTTTGAATTAAAATCTAATATATAGTTTTCACTCCAACTAGTATACACTAAAACCCTTATGTACGACATATCCAAACCACCTACATTCTCATCATCTCATGCCAAGCCCATTTAAGCCAAAAGTATTAGTTAAAACTCATATAAAAACCTTATTTTTGTGATAAAATGAGGTTGGCTAAGTGGTTTACCCCTCACACCTACACCATAAGGTTGTGGTTCGAGTCTATCCCCAATTCAAAAATCCTGAATTATTAAAATAAAAAAAATAACCTTATTTTTGTTTCTTTATATTGTTTTTTTTTATTATTTGATTCTTGCTTTATTTCTTATGTTTTCGGTTTTCAACATTGAAAATAAAATAAAAAATAGAATATGATGGAGATCAAATAAAAAATAGAATTACGAAACTCGTCCAATTGCAATTTGACAACTAATCATATTCTTACACATATTTCTTTCTAGTTTTGAACGAATCTCTTTCTATATACCAAACATGGGGTCCATATATTATTACAACAAAAAGGGTCTTTCACAACATTCATTGCATGTCGTAAAAACTCTTAATAGCATAAAGTGCATGTTGTTTATTAAAGAGTTATTAAAAGTATTAGAGCATCTTCAATGTAATGCTATAATTTAACACAAAGTAAAAAAAATATACTCCATTGTAATGCTAAAAGCTGTGCTAAATTTGGCATATGCTATAAACTGTGCCAAATTTGGCACAGTGAATAGCATATGCCAAATTTGGCATAGCAATAAATACAGCTGTATTTGTTGACTTTTTAATTTTAAATAATAAAAAATTAATAAACTTGGTAGAAAAAATTGAAATTAAAATAATTCTAAGAAAATATTCAATGCATCCATTAAATGTATTGATTGTATTTGTTGACTTTTATAATTTTAAATAATTAAAAAATAAAAAATAGCATATTAAATAGAATTTTGCATTGGAGTACAATGCTAAAATGATATGTCAAATATAACATTTTATTATATTTCGTGCTAAATTCGGCATTGGCATTGGCATATGCACTGGAGATGGTTTTAGATACTTCTACAATGTAGAGTGTTTGTTGTTAAAAACTTCAAACAACTTTCATGTCCGTAATGATGATGATTATATACATCTAAAGAAAACAAAATAAAAAATGAATATTTTCTAAAATAACCAAATTGCTATACAATATTTTCAATTTTTAATAAAAATCACAAATAAGCCAAATTCGTAAATCAACTAAACTAACAAATTTACAAAATTTTAATATTCCAACTATATTTCAATATCATATCCAAACTCATACCAATTACAATAATCTAATACAACTTTTTAAGGTTATCCAAATCTACCCACACTATGCATAAATCTATCCCAACGATACACATGATGCAAATTTATTGTATAATTGGTTTCACCTTTATTACTTTGACCCTGTACAAAAATCAAAGTAAAAAAACTATCACTTTTTTTTTTTTTTTGTGAACAGCGCAATTTATTCATTGGCCACAGAGGTCAGCAAAGGAAGCAAAACAGAACACAAAGCACGTCAGAGAGACAGGGAAACAAACAAAGCCCCAAACAGCAACAACAAGCGAACCCAATCAAAAAACAAAAACGAGACAGAAGGAAAACAGGACAAGCTCACGAAGGAGAGGTACCACAAAAACAGAGGGCACCAAAACAAGCTAAATCAGCTCAGATTCCACTCCAGCTTATCCCCTTCCTTATTCGAACCCAACTTCGCAAGAGTTAGAAGATCTTGGATTAAAATATTATCACTTAAACGTGATATCATACAATTCAAGCAAAACAAATGCAAAGTCAAGAAATAGTTAGAGACACAGTATGCAAAGTCAAACCAAAATGAACCAGAAGAAGAAGTGTACGTTATTGAAAAAACAAAAAGATAACGACACTATGCAAGATACTACAGGCTTGGCAGATGAACGGGTCCAGATAAGTCGATCTTCAGCTCTCGCTCATGCAATTAATTTTCATGCATATATATTCACTATCACTATCAGCGATGTTTTAATAGCTTTAATAGCCGAGAGTCTCAATCTTTCATTCGGTTGCCAGCCATCAAATTTAATTTCCTTGTAATAATTGAATTTGAATTGTTCTCGTAATCTCAAATTCAATGTGCTTTCTAACATGACAAGAAAAAACAAGAAAGTCGATGATGATAACTGAGTAATTATTTAAGTGGTAGTTTTTATATTATATTTGTTTGTTAAAACTTGAATGCTTAGAAAATATTATGAAGTAACGAGTAAGGTGTCACTGGTTCCTGTATATGCATGTATGTGTTAATCGATGTCCATCATCATTACCTCAACAATGCCATGGCTTTAAATTTTATCAGACACAAAAGAAGCAAAAAGTGTGATAAGTCATAAGTGTAGCAAAAAGCTCCATAATTACTACAAAACTATTAAGCTTATTTAGCTATTGCTTTTTGTTAAGGAAATAAATAATGCTGGTATATCAGAGAGAAATGAGAATAGAGCTGCAGCTTCTAATCCTACGATCACTGAAGCATCTAATGATGGTTTGATCAAGAAATCAAACCACACTTCCGCACCACATCTAAGGTCAGAAATAGGACTCAAGAATGCATCACAACCGTGCATCAAAGCTCAAGAGAAGCACAGAACAATGGTTGAGATTGTGTATCTGGCTAACTGAATTTGGGCGCCAAATTCTGTTGTTGTACAGCCGACATGGCAATATAATTGGCTTACCGTAATTCTAGGATAGTTTGTTAAGAACACACCAAAAGTGTGATCTCAGTATATATATGTATTGAGCAATCGTTGTTCATTGTACAGAAAATATTTCACAAAATATTAAAATTTCTCAGTGATTCTGTTTCTCACTGTGGCTAGCTTCATTGAAGCATTTTGTCAAACACTCTTTAACTTTTGCTTGTATCTCATTGTTTCTTACATTAACATGGTATCAGAGCGCGAGGCTCTTGATCAAAACGTCATGGATCATACATCTCCAGGGTCTCAATCGTCTCCGATCTCACAACCTTCGAATCAGATTCCGTCTTCGTCAAATCCACTGCCTCCGATTGAATCACCAATGATTGCGAAGTCTCTCAACTACAATCTCCCTATAAAGCTCAAAAGCGACAACTACATCTACTGGAAGGCTCTCGTATTAACAGCGATTAGAGCTTAGAACTTGAAGACTTCATCAATAGAGTCAGATTGTGTCCAAATAAATACACTAATTTTCTGGATTCAAGTGTTAGTGAAGTAGAACCAGTGATATTTCTTGCCTGGAGGAGACTAGATCAGTTCCTACTGAGTTGGCTTCTGTCAACTGTAAGTGAGGGACTGATAGGTCAAGTTACAGAATGCACTTCATCGCTCGAGACATGGTGGACACTTGAGAGATTGTCTTAAGGTTGCCATGAATATTTTCTCTTATTTTTGGATCTCTATTTTGCCAATAAAACGTGTATTTCTTGTTTGTTAAGTTGTAGACTTATAGTGTACTGTGTTCTTTAGTACTTGTGATCCAGGTCACGATCCATTTTTGTTACACACAGCTTTTCAAAAATGTTGCTCTATTTTTGCTCCATTTTTTATTGTGTTAATTTCTGTTTCTCCCGTTGGAAGAAGCTATTATTGCAATTTTATTTTCACTTAATGTCTTCATGACATTGTGTTTCTGTTTCTCCTGTTGGAAGCTATTAACGCAATTTTATTTTCACTTCAAGTCTTCTAATGGATATACCGAATTTAATAAATACACTAATAATTAATTAAAATTTAACTCATCGGAGAAGCTCCTCCTCTATAAGTTATTGATAGTTGTTTTTTCTATGAGTATCTCTAATGTAAAAGTGGCTTGCATATCAATAATGGTTGACATGGCAACAATGTCAAGAGACTTGTTACCTATGTGACATAAAAATAGACTTGATAGACAATCAACTCAAAATTTGGTCTCCAATGCTTCCATCTAAAACACAATTTTTTTAATGACGTGTCCATCTTTTTTTCCTATTTTATTTTTATTTTATTTCCTTACCAAAAATATATGAAAAATTAATGTCAATTTTAAATGTTTGTTGTGTCAACCTAAAAAATAGTTATGCAACAGACTGTCTAAAAGTGAAGAGTCATGTTGACAATGTCTAATATTTTTTTTATCACATCAGCTTAAGGTTGAATATGCACGGCTACATTGGAAACACAATTATTAACATAACGTCTATTTATCCTACATGACATCTCTTTTTTTCACAAGCCACGCTTGCATTGGAGATGTTTTAAAGAACATTAAAACTTAAAAGTCAGCAATTAGTTTTATTTATTTATTTATTTTTGTTACTTTGGCCTTTATTTTTTATGTAGTTTTTATCAAAGAAAAAAAACTTTAATTAATCAAGTTACCACAAACTCACCAAAACCAAATCATTGTGAATATATATATACATACACGTCTTTCTACTGTTAGTTCGTCATGATATAAAATATATCAGGACGAAGAATATAGGCCATAGATTATGGAGAAATTTTAACAAATGCATACATTTTGAGTCAAAGTATATGTAAATTTAATGGTCCACGTACATTTTTCGTCATAATATATTTTACATCAGGACGAACTGACAGGAGAAAAAATGTATATATATATAAGTAAATTATTGTGAATATGCTTCTTAATAAGGTGGCTTCTTTTACTTTGTCAGAGTGGACAACTTAAATTTATGATTTAAAATCTTGACTTTAACATTTCAATCACCCAAATATATCAACTTCTGCAATACTATAAGACTATAATACATTCGAAACCAGAAAACATTAGATATCTAAATCATAAATGGAGTTTACAAAGAACATCAATCTTCTCTAAGAACTCTGCACCCTCTAGAGAAAACCTTTTAATAACGTTTCCTTCTTTATCACATTTTAATAAAGTGTTTAATTAACTTGGTGATGTTATTGATGTTAAGGGTGAAGTTTTGGGTTTTGGGGTTTTGATTGGAATTTGATAAGGCAATAGTGTTATTGATGTATGCTTGTTGTTGTCAATTTAATTCAAGTGTCATGAAGACATGAAGTGAAAATAAAATTGCATTAATAGCTTCCAATAGGAGAAACATAAACACAATGTCATGAAGACATGAAGACATGAAGTGAAAATAAAATTGCAATAATAGCTTCTTCCAACAGGAGAAACAGAAATTAACACAATAAAAAATGGAGCAAAAATAGAGCAACATTTTTGAAAACCTATATGTAACAAAAATGGAGCGTGACCTGGATCACAAGTATTAAATAAGGCAGTACACTATACGTCTATAACTTAAACAAACAAGAAAAACAATTTTTATTAGCGAAATCTATAAGAGATCCAAAAATAAGAGAAAATATTAATTCATGGAAACCTTAATCAGGAATATATTCTTTTGCAGTGTATTATAGAAACTTTTGCGCAAGAAGTATAAATCCCCAATAATATCATTAAGAATACTGTCTATGGGGTCTTCATACAAGACTGAAATAGTAACAAAGTGTGGATTCCACTTTACAAAATGATAAATGTAGGACACAAAATTATCAAAATTCAACATACCCACATCAGAATTGAAACATTAACGAAAAGTCAAAAAATTTGGAAATAAATGAATATAAATCCTAAAGACCTAGATTGACGCAATAATTCTTTAGGTTTGCTGCATGTGTTCGTCGAGTGCCATGGTCTTCGTCTAGCTCTAGTCGTTGTACAATGTACCCTTAGAAATTATACAAAAACAAAAAGATTGATGCTTTTAAGTAAATAAAATTTCCATCATCTTCCTCTCCATCCAAGTAAAATTTTAGAAATATTTTAATTTAAAGCATTGCATTTTATTTTTATTTTTGAAGTATTTTATAGGCATTGCATTGATTTTTAACAACCAGAAATCTGCCAGTCTGCCACTCACTAAAGAGAATGGTATCTTCAGGATCACAATCTCATACATTATTATGGGAACATTGCTTGGGTACTAACCGGTCAGTACCCAAGGTAATGACCCCACCAATGAGGTGTTGCAACATAGTTTTTTTTATTTATATTTTTTTATATTTTATATTTTTTTTTATTTTAAGAACCGTCACCTGACAACACCCTATTAGTGGGGTCAATACCTAAGCAATTTTCTTATTATGGCACGTCGAAGCAGCAAGCTTTTGCCTTTTTCCGTGTATAAAAAATATAATAAAACTTTTTATTTAATTAAAATTTTCCATGCAACTACAGACTACTACTCACAATATATATCCAAAGAAGAAAAAAAAAAAAAAAAACCCTTTCTTGTTAAATTAATGACACTGTCAAAATTCAATATCCATAAATTAATAATATGAGTAAAACAGATTACTCCCGTCTCTCGGTGCAATATTTATATAGGCCGTGTAGCAATAGCATATACTTGTGGTAATAAATTATAAAAAGCTGAGTATAAGTTGATGGTAAAATCATAAGTACCAGAAAACGAAAGAAGAAATTTTGGAAACTCACACGTATAAGGTCATTAAGGTGGGGTTAAAATCATAAAATATGAAAATAAGTATTTTATTTATTATTATTTGTTCAGCTAGACTTGAATAAATTAATAAAACAAAAAAAATAAAGTTGACGAGGAGAGAAAATCATGTACTATAATCAAAATCTTTGATCATATCAAAATCATGTACTATGGAATCAAAATCATCTCTAAGTGTTGAATGGGAGTGAGTGGTTTGAGTGGCTGATGAACATTTTGAAGATATTTAATGGAGTTATAATTATCATACTAAAAAAACAAATAGATTGTGTTCTTGAAATGTTATGCTTAGTATGTTGTTTCTAATATAACCCCAACCTGTGTGGTGCACACGTATGAATGAATGCTTTGGACATCAAATGAAATGGAGATATAAAGTTGTTTCTTTAATTAATTTACTGATACATTATATTAACCATTTGGTGATTATCAGATTATTTGTTACTATAATTTGCTGATACATTATATTTACTCGTAATAATACATTGGTTACCAACAAAATAAAATAATTCCTTGTTTTAAGTTTAACTAGCTATTAAACTTAAAACAAAAGAAGAAATTATTAAACTATTGAAACTTTGGAAACTTACATGTATAAAAAAGTTGATAATATACTAGATAATCAAAATCTTTTAACATATAATCAAAATAAGTATTAGAGAATCAAGATCTTTGACCACATCAAAATCATGTAAGAGAATCAAAATGTTTGACAAGAATTAAAATCATTTTAAAGCATTAAGTGTTGAATGCGAGTGTTAAGTCAAAATCTTATTCAATTTTAAAGTTTTAAAAAGTAATCCTAGTTTTAGATATCGATTAACAAAAAAAAAATGCATATACACTTATCAATTAATTCCCATCTCAAAAATTAGGTAAATCTAACGGTGAAGAGACTACATACAAATATTGACCATAAAGTAGAAAATCAACCTAACAGAATTTTAATGGTGTTTAATCTCAGGAGAGGTTGTTGAAAATAAACATAGGTATCTATATATCCAATAATAATTCAAAGGTTATAGGAGATTTTTAATTTTAATCCTTCACCAAAATAGGTAAGTTAGAGCTAGTGCATCTATACCAACATGTTTGACCATATCTTTAGTTTGACAATTTGAACTATTTTTATTTTTGAAAAGATATCGTTTTCCTATAATATCATAAACAAAACTGACAATATAAAGACTTTTACCTATCCATTTCACTTCCATGCATTAATTTTCCTACATGCATTAAATTTTAATTTTGAAAATCCATTAGATACTAATTAATTTACATACAACACAGTATTTTTATCATACTATTTATAGTAACTTGTTGGGTTAAGATAATTTCTATTTCAACTCATCAAAGACTAAATTTGAAAACAAAATTAAAAAAATTAAAAAAATCGTACTCATCTTTTACTCTACAATTAATATTTGAAGAGAGAGTTAGTACAAATGTACAAAATTGCTGGCACAACCACTCAATCTCATTCATTTCTTGGGTGAAGAAGTGGTTGAAAGGTGAGATTGGGTCAAAGGGAATAGGGATTGGGTTTGCATGTCGTTGAAGAACATTTTTAAAGATATTTAATGGGGTTAAGTCACTCATTAAATATTTGAAGAGAGACAAATAATATTTGAAGAGAGAGTTAGTAATATATTATATATAGTACGAATGTACAAAATTGTTGGCACAACCACTCAATCTCATTCATTTCTTGGGTGAAAAAGTGGAATAATATTTGGGTACTGACCGGTTAATACCTAAAATACTGGCTCCGTCAATAGGAGTGTAGCACGTGACCCAACTTGCCAAGTTGGGTCACGTGCTACACTCCCATTAATGGGATCAATATTTTAATACTTACTGGTCAATACCCGAGCGTTGTTGGAAAAAGTGGTTGAAAGCTGATCGAGATTGGGTCAAAGGGAATAGGGATAGGATTCACATGGGTTGTTGAAGAACATTTTAAGATATTTAATGGTTAAGTTACTCATTTACTACAAAAAAAAATAATAATAAATAAATAAATAGAGAAAGTATACACTAATAGTCTAATACACATAGTTAAACAGAGAAGAGAGAGAGAAAGAGTCTAATAGTAATACCTTGTTATCGGAATAATAAACAAGTACAAATCCTTAAACAATAATCCTAATCTTATTTCTATTCTCTATAAATTCCTTTCTCTCAACTCCATTTTTCACCATCTCATTTTACACACTCTCTAGCTACCTCATCAGACACTTAATTGAGAGGAAGAGTTATCTCTTCTCTTCCTCTCAAGTCTCTAACCTTGCAGCCATGGCCTGATGATGGCAATTGTTTTTTATTTTGATATATATATATATATATACAGTCTTTCTATTATCAGTTCGAACTGACAAAAGTTATATCAGTTCATTGTATGTGGGCCACTGGATTTAAATACTTTGACTGATAAGTGCATACAGCCAAGTCAAAGTATTTAAATCCAGTGGCTCACATGCAAGGAACTGATATAACTTTTGTCAGTTCGAACTGATAATAGAATTTCTATATAAATATATATCAAAACATTGACTTAGTATTTATTTCATTTTTTGTCAAGTGTACACTCTATAGCTGTAGCTAGATGCTGTAATATTATTCATTTATTCCTATTGATCACCGAGCTCCACATTCCACCACCACCACCAACTGTGCCCGAGAATCACAACAACAACAGAATCAACAATTCAATTGCTTCAGGTTTAATATTACACATACTTGCTTATCAATTATGCGTATTCTTGTTCTCTGCTACAGCAGAAGACCTTTGCCTAACATATATAACAGAAAGGTTTTGTTTTGTTTTGTTGTTTTTTTTTTTTTTTTTGAAGACTCGATCTTTTGAATATTTGTTTGATATCTACATATGAAATGCTCATCTAGGTCTATTTTAAAATTTTAAATTTCTCAAGCATGGTATTAGTATGTTAATTTGCTTTTTTTAAAACAAAAAAAAAATATTACCAAAAATTTGGTCATAAATCAGCATTTCTATTCTAAAAAAATCGTCGTATGGTCTTAACATATACACCGCCTCTTATATATATACGAGAGACATTGCATTTTCCTACAACCTTCTAAACGTTTTGATTCTAATTAATAATAATAATAAATTGTTTCACAAATTTTTTTAGATTTATTTGACATTTATATTTTTATTTGGTGCTTTCTCGTAATATTGTGTGCTTGGGTTGTAGGAAAAGCATTAACATAATTTTTACCTATTTTGGATTGGGAGGTGTTGGAAAGAAAATGAGGTAATATATTTAAATTTGATGTATTAATTTTATATGGTAACAGTATTTATATATATATTTGATCATTTATTTTGTTAACATTATTTAAGCGATCTCCCTTTTTATAATTTGATACCATACGGTTAATATCGTCTGATGATGACAAATCGGTTCTGAGAGGGACATTAAGTTCCGTCATTCACACTGATGGCTCAAAGCATGCACCCAAGCAGGCCCCTACCAGGCCACAGAGGCGCAAATCTTAGGTACGTGTGCGGTGGTTATTAGCAATTGTAAATTACATATGAAATATTTGAAATATCAACATTAGATGCATTAGCGTGTTAAATGTCCCATGATGTTGTAGACCGTCACTTTGGACGACTTGAGGTCAAGTATGAGAGACATGACACTAGAGTTGCAGAAGTTTTTGAGGGACGATACGTGGAAGGAGACGAGGAAGGAAATTGGGAATGAGAAGCGACCATCCCGGAGAACGCCAGCCTCAGCGGTCAACATACGATTGAAGGTAAAAATCAGCCGTTAACTGTTGAGATCGTATGTAGACCGCTGAGGCTAGCGTTCTCCGGGATGGTCGTTTCTCATTCCCAACTTCCTTCCTTGTCTCCTTCCACGTATCGTCCCTAAAAAACTTCTGCAACTCTAGTGTCATGTCTCTCATACTCGACCTCAAGTCGTCCAAAGTGATGGTTTGCAACATCACGAGACATTTAACACGCTAATGCGTCTAACGTTGATATTTCAAACATTTCATATGTAATTTACAATTGCTAATAACCACCGCACACATACATGAGATTTGCGCCTCTGTGGCCTGGTAGGGGCCTGCTTGGGTGCACACTTTGAGCTATCAGTGTAAATGATGGAACTCGATATCCCTCTCAGAACCGATTTGTCGTCATCAGACAATATTAATTGTATTGTATCAAATTATAAGAAGGGAGATTGCTTAAATAATGTTAACAACACAAATGATCAAATTTATATATAAATACTTTTATCATATAAAATTAAACAATAATGCTAGAGGATCCAAAAAAGTGACCCAAATTTTGGACCCAAACCTATGTAGCAACATCACACACAACATGGGTCCACGTCACTTTTTCCAAAGATCTCATGTGATGTTGCCACATAGGTTTGGGTCCAAAATTTGGGTCACTTTTTTGGGTCCCTCTAACATTATTGAAAATTAAATACATCAAATTTAAATCTATCATCTCATTTTCTTTCCACCACTCCCAATCCAAAAAAAAAAATGCAGAGTAACATATATATAATGTAGAGCAAGAGAGAGTTGGAAAACACCGCTTTGAAAAAAAGGATAGCTACTGTGGGTGATGGTGATGGTGGGTTTGGGGTGGTTGAAGTTAGAGAATGAGGGGGGCTGTGGTGTTGTCTAGTGAGGTAGAGATAAGTGGAGATTGGAGAAACGGAGAAAAAGAGATTAATTGAAATGATTTACACACACACTTGAGTGTTCTCTTTAGAGCCGAAACCGAGTCAACACGCTCCAAAAACTCAAAACTTACAAACCCATTAACCGATTCCAGAGTCCGAGTCAACAACTGTTTTCTTATAAAATACAAAAAAACGTTTTTTTTTCTACGTTGGAGGCCTCAAGCAAACGATGAAAAACAGGTGGGGGAAGAAGAAAAGCTGTTTTTGGAAAACAAAAGAGATTGTTTTTATGTGTTTCTTTTCTTTTAGCTGCAAGAAGACAACAAAAACAATGAAAGCAGAGAAAGAGAGAGCACAAAGTGGGAAAAAGCTTTCGTTTACAACTTTATATATATAGAGAGAGAGAGAGAGAGATTGAAGAAGATAAAAAGGAGGTGGTGATTTTCGGTGTTCTTCTTTTTTTTCTTCTTCTCTGTGTATATATAAATAAATAAATAAATATTGTGTGTTTGTGTTGTTTGTTGTAGAGAGCTTGAAGAAACAGTGATGTTGTAGAGTGACGGAAGGAAGGTGAATGAGAGAGAGTTGAAGAGGAAGAAGAAGTGTTAGAGTGAAGGAAGGAGTTGAAGTTTTCAACTAAAACTACAGAGATGGAGAACAAAAATTATTTCAGAGAGAGAAACTAGATCTAGAAAATCATTTCTTGATTTTTCATTCATTGAATTGATTACAGAGAGAAAGAGCCTATTTATAGGCTGTTGTACAATTCACACACAAATCCTGTGAACCTGGGTAATTACAAAATATCAATGGTGAGGATTTTGTATCAAGGTCAAATACTGTGAGGATCCACTGTGAGTCTATGATTCTATATATTCTATCACATGCTGCTTTTGACCATCAAGTATTTACTTGATCCACAAGATCATTACACTTAACAGCTTCCCAACTTTAAAGTGTTTTGTCTTTACTCTGTAGCTAAATAAGGAAAGTTTTATTATTCTTCACTGGGTTGAGATAGATATCATTTTGGGACGAGGTTTGCTAGTGTACACAACTCCAATAATCTTGTGCATTTTAGCACAATGTAGCTCCCACCAATCGGATTAAATGTACTTCTTTCCAAGGTAATACATTTGTTTTAATGATTTAGAAAAAATTAACTGAGATAATGATGTTAATATGTTATATGATTATAAATGATTATGAATTTAATTTATTATTTAAATACAAAACATTTGTCTTCTCTAGGAATCTACTCTTCTTGTCTTTGTGTTTTTTTGTTTGGAATATGGGGGGTGCTGGGTTTTAATAAATAATGGTGACATTAGAAGTTAAATGATGCTTTTAAATGGGGTGGCTTACTCATTTCTTTACTATGGTGAAATCTATGAATAGGTCATATCATATATGATAATAGAGTTTTCTATTTCTTATTCTATGAAACAAAAATTTAATTTAGTCTTTTATTAGGTATCTCTCTACATAAACAGAGAAGGATTCATTGCATTAGTGAGTTATTTCCTTCCAAATGAAAAACCTCGTTTATTGCACTGCCACTATGACCATGTATCATGTATCATGTATCATGTCTTATGTTAATGTAAACAGATTTGAGTCATGAGGTCAAATCAATGTAGAGCTAGAGTAATGATGAAGGGTGAGAAAAAGTTAAGAAAAAATTAAATTGATGCTTCCTACCCAGCATCTGATTCTTACCTTTCTTACCTTGCAATTTAATTTTACTAGCCAACCATTAAAGTCTACAAACTAATACACCCATAAATGCAACTTCCACAGTAAAGAAAGGTTTCTAAACAAAAACCACATTGATGAAACAAGCTTGAACTATGATTCTATAAATAAGTAAATAACACAGGTAGAAGAGATAGCTTCCACGTATCAAAAAGCTATTATATATGTCCATAAACAAAATAAAATCCAATGATGATATGCTCTCCAGGTCTCCACTCACCCATCTCATTACATCCACATGTCACTATCCTCTTATCTTCATGACTTCTCCTGCTGGTCCCTCATCATCCTCACCAGCCATACTTGATTACTCGTTCCCACCAGAACTCTTGGCCATGTTGCCACCTGGTCACCAACCTTCTCTAGATCAGATTCAGTCCTTCGCTAAGGCTCAACTTCCGGTCTATTTAGCCCACATCAATCGTATATATATGATGACATCAGATAAATATTGGAACAAATGTCCAAATTAAGATGTACCGATTAATTATGATTTGAGAGTTGAAAGTTGGGGGAAAAATACAGTGGAAATGCAAATTTTAGCCTATGTATAGGGTATTTTGTTGATAATAGAGTTTATTATTTCATATTCTATGAAACAAAAATTTAACTTGGTCTTTTATTACGTGTCTCCCTACAGTAACTATCCTTGGTATTGGTTTTTTTTACCTATGAATATATAATGAGGTAAAAAAATCTATCCAATATAATTATCTAACATAAACATGGACTATTAGTAAATAAATAAACAAAATAAACTTATCAAAATTTATATTAATAATTAGTCATTTTTTCAGAATATTGTGTTTAATAAGCCAGTGTCTTCTCTCTCCCCAAGTTTGGAGCCAAGAAATATGTTTATGTTTTAAAGTTTTTTTTTTTTTTTTTTCAATCTTTAATCTTTTTTATTTTATAAATATGTTTGCTGCATAAAAAACTTTTGATTGCTATGATATAGAATTAAACTAATGCATCATATTAGAATAGAAGTAGATTAGTTGGGGGTAAATTTGCAACCCAACAATTAGAATCCATTACAACTTAAATAAGTAAGTTTGATATAGATTGATGAGTTGTCTTGTCACCCATCACTATCATTCGATGAATGATGATCTCTTATAGTCATTGCATAAGATTTGGATCCTCTACCGATCTGATTTTTTCCTGACATTTTTAAAGCATGTGATTAGTTGTTGATAAAATGGTTATAGAAACCAACCGTATCTTAACCACATATTTATTACAATACTTATGTATCATAAAATTAAGTGAGCTCAGAAAAAATATCAGATCAATAGAGGATTCAAATATCCCAAAATCTCATGTTGCTTTTAACAAATCATTCACTTAAAATTTAATAGGTACTTGGTCCACCGGATCATTAACAGCTTTCCAACTTTAAAGTTATTTTGTCTTTATTGTGTAGCTAAATAAGGAAAGTTTTCTTTTTCTTCACCGGAGTGGAGACAGGTATCATTTTGGGATGAGGTTTGCTATTGTGCACACCTCCAATATTCTTGTGCATTTTAGCACCAATAAATCGATGTCGGGATTAATGTACTTCTTTCCAAGGTAATACACTGTTTTAATGATTTAAAAAAAAAAAAACTGAGATAAAGATGTCAATTTTTTTATTATTATTATTATTTTTTCATATAGAGTCTTTGATCAGTTGAAATAGAAATTATCTTAACCCAACAAGTTACTTTAAATAGTATGATAAAAATAGTGTTGTATATAAATTAATTAGTATCCAATGAATTTTCAAAATGAAAATTTAATGAATGCGGGTGAATATTGTCAGTTTTGTTTATGATCCGGTTGGAAAAAGATATCTTTCAAAAACAAAAATAGTACGAATGGTCAAACATGTTGGTATAGACGCACCGGCTTTATCATACCTATTGGCTCCCATTCAACACTTTTTAATAAAAAGTATATAGATATATATATATTAAAACAATACTTGGATACCGACTGACCATTGGGAGTGTAGCATGTAGCATTTTATTTCTTTTCTTTTTTTAATATTTATCTCACAAGTTAGCCAGTTAGGCCACGTGCTACATTCTTATTAATGGAATCAGTATTTTTGGTACTAACTGGTCAGTACCCAAATATTGTTTAAAATATTATATTAATTCAGATTTTTTATGAGAGTGAGGACTCGAACCCACAATTCATGACGTGACTGGTTTACTCCCATTTAACACTTGATGCTTTAAATGATTTTGATCTGGTCAAAGATTTTTATTGATTTTGATTCTCTAGTACATGATTTTGATCTCGTCAAAGATTTTGATTTTAGCACATGGTTCTCTCTGCCTCATCAACTTTATTTTTTTGTTTTATTAATTTATTCAAGTATAGCTTAACAAATAATAAATAAATAAATAAATAACTTATTTTCATAATTTATGATTTTAACCCCACCTTATACGTGTGAGTTTCCAAAATTTCTTCTTTTCTTTGCCGGTACTTATGATTTTACCATCACCTGATTCTCGGATTAATATAATTTATTACCACAACACAAGTATATGCTATTGCTACACAGCCTATATAAATATTGCAACGAGAGTAATCTGTTTTACTCATATTGATCATTTATAGATACTGAATTTTGACAGTGTCATTAATTTGACAAGAAAGGTTTTTTTTTTTTCATCTTTGGATATTGTGAATAATAGTTCTGCAGTTGTATGGAAAAATTTAATTAAATAAAAAGTTTTACCATGTTTTTATATACACAAAAAAGGCAAAGCTTGCTGCTACGATGTGCCATAACAATGCCTGAGATTGTGATGAATATACCATTCTCTTTAATGAGCAATGTCTATTAAAATTAATGCAATGTCTATAAAATACTTCCAAAAATAAAAATAAAAATGCAATGCGTATAAATTAAAATATTTCTAGAATTTTACTTGGATGGAGAGGAATATAATGGAAATTTTATTTACTTAAAAGCATCAGTCTTTTTGTTTTTGTTTAATTTCTAAGGGTACATTGCACTCGATGAACACAGCAAACCTTCTAATGAGTTATTGCGTCAATCTAGGTCTTTAGGATTTAATATTCATTTATTTCCAAATTTTTTGACTTTCCGTTTCAATTCTGATGTGGGTATGTTGAATTTTGATAATTTTGTGTCCTACATTTATCATTTTGTGTCCTACATTTATCATTTTGGGAAGAGGAATCCACATTTTGTCACTATGTCAGTCTTGTATGAAGACCATAGACATTAGACAGTAATCTTAATGATATTATTGGGGATTTATACTTCTTGCATTGCATTGCATTGTACAAGTTTCTATAATACACGGCAAAAGAATAGATTCCTGACCTCGATTAAGGTTGCCATGAATTAATATTTTCTCTTATTTTTGGATCTCTTATATATTTTGCTAATAAAACGTGTTTTTTTTTTTTTTTTTTTTTTGTTTAAGTTATAGACTTATAGTGTACTATGTTCTTTAATATTTGTGATCCGGGTCACGCTCCATTTTTGTTACACATAGGTTTTCAAAAATGTTGCTCTATTTTTATTGTGTTTCTGTTTCTCCTGTTGGAAGAAGCTATTATTGCAATTTTATTTTGATCACTTCATGTCTTCATGACACTTGAATAAATTAAATTGACAACAAGCATACATCAATAACACATTAACACTATTGCCTTGTCAAATTTTATTCAAACTTGGTTCCATTCTAATTAGCAAGCCTATTCGGTATTAACACGGATTTTACATTGAAAAAGAAACAGAAAATATAATTTACTAGCATTAGTCATTAGATGTATTTTCAGTATTAACACTGAAATACATCTAATGATAGGTTAATCACTATCGGTAAATGTGAAAATATATAAGACTGAACCATGACAACGCATCCCATCACAAGTCTTGTGACATTACACCCATCAATCCATCATGAACCTTATTCTTTTCCGGTACGTGATCTGATAACTTGTTCTCCTACAATACTTCACATATACAAAAAAACAAAGCACAAACTCACAAATCAAAATTTAGTCCATTAACCAGATATTAATAATTAACTTTCCATAATCATTTACTCACCATTTCAATATATATATATATATATATATATATATCCAAACTATCAACTGTGAACATATAATAATTTTTAGAATAAACAAAATTTTTGTGACTGCAACATACTTTGATGACAAGTAATCTAAAATTGATTTAATCAACCGCGCATAACAAAAATTAATTAGTGTCCTTGTGTATTTAGTTTTCATTTGTCTTTTTAGTAGTTGTACCAAGTATGTGATTGTGTTTCTATTTTGTTTAAAGTATCTTCAAGTTTTTTAATACCCTAAAAATTGTGGGGGCGTAAAGCTATAATTAATATTTATAAGGATTTTAGGGTGTTAGATGTAATTAAGGAGGCCTTATCTAAAGTTGGACCCTTAAATAAGTTTAGATTAGCTCTTTTGGCCCTTTCTAGACTTAGAAGGTTTTTGTTTATTTTCTGCAAATATTACTTAATATAACGGGAAATAAAAGAAAATGGTGCCAAAGATGATGAGAATATCTTCTTAATAGACCATACTAAACTTAGGTTTAGTAAAATTGAGTTTGCTTTAGTCACTAGACAAAAATTTAGAAAGTTGTCGGAATATTTTAAAAAGGGTTATGAATTTGTGAATAATAGTCTTTATGTTAAGTACTTTGGTATTAATATTAAACTTGACAAGAAGATGACCATATTAGAAAAAAGAGAGTTTCTACAAAACGAAGATGCTTTCAAGATAGCTCTCGTTGTTACTGCAACAATGCTCATTGGCATTGGTCAGGAGAAAAATGTGTCCTTATGGATATTGCATCTTGTGGAGAACGTCGATGAGTTCAATGCATTTCCATGATAGTCTTACTGTAAACGTACCGATCCTATGAAAATACATTGAAATCATCGACATTCTCCACGAGATGCAATATCCATAATAGCACATTCTTCCCCCGACCAATGCCAATGAGCATTGCTGCAGTAACGACGAGAGCTATCCTGAAAGCATCTTCGTTTTATTGAAACTTTTTTTTTTTCTAATAGGGCAATCATCTCGTTAAGTTTAATATTATTACTACTAACATACATAACATAAAGACCATCATCCACAAATTCATAACCCCTTTTAAAATATTCCAACAACTTTCTAAATTTTTGTCCAGTGACTAAAGTTAACTCAATTTTACTAAACCTAAGTTTAATATGGCCTAGTAAGAAGATCTTCTCATCATCTTTGGCACCATTTTCTTTTATTTCTCGGCATATTAAGTAATGCACGAGTTGTACAAAAAATAAATAAATATCACATTCTAAGTCTAGAAATAACCCAAAAGAGCTATATATAAACTTATTTAAGGTCCAACTTTATATAAGGCCTTATTAATTCTAGCTTTGTGCCCCCACAATCTTTGGGGTATTACAAAACTTGAAGATACCTAAAACAAAATAGAAATACAATCACATATTTGGTAACATTAAACCTTATCATGAATCAAGTTACGGTTGATCTCACCTCAACTAATCTCACCATTTTCACGAGCTATTAGAATTGGAGCCAAACATTTGCTCCTTTTATCAGCTGAGGTGAGATCAGCTATAATCTGATTCGTGATAAGGTTTACCAGGTAACAACAGCTAAAAAGATAAATGAAATTATATTGTATACTTGCTTGGTTGTCAGTACGGAATTTAATTATATATATATATATATGCACACTAATTTATCTTTGGAATACCAAACAAAAAAAAAGTTTCAGCTAACAGAAAAAACATCAAAATAATGTAAGCAAAGAAATATAAAATAAAAATTCATAACAAATTTACATTACTTTAGGTTGAGAACGTGTTTAAATCAATTACCTTTTTTCTGTCTGATTTTGTAGATCAAGTAAAGAGTTTTGTTCGCTGATTAATTTTAATCATTTATAAACAACACGTAAAATTAAATCAACAAATTTTAATCTATTACCTTTTTTCTCTCTAATTTTGTAGATCAATTCAAGAGTTTTTTTCACCGATTAATTTTAATCATGTTTTTATTATGGATCAATTAGATATCTTTAATAAACAAGACAATGCGATACAAATTCTCTAAAGGCTAAATTCAAATTTTGGCAGAACTGGTCTTCAGAATGTTTGTTTTTCCTTTGAACAGCTAATAGCTTTATTGAGCAAACGAAGTAGCAGACAAACAGAAAAACCGAAAAAAAAAAAAAAAAAAACGACCCAAGCGAAAGAAACCAAAAAGAAACAGAGCTGCTCTTGCCAAAGAAACGCACAGGCACAAAAACAGCGGCCCACAAAAAATGTTCAAAACAGCCTTACTTGAACATAAAAAGTTAGTATTATATTTATGAGAGAATAGTTTGTAAAATGTTACTAAGTTGCTTTACAAAAAGTCAGGACAAGAGAACTAGCTGTACTTAACAAGAATTTCTGAGAAATTAATTACTACATCTTTACCATAATATTAAATATGTGAAAACAGACTTATCGTGCTCACAGAAAAGAATTACTTTTATAAAACAGTACAGGGATCGGAAATGCTGAAAATGAAAAGAAATGGAGTATCAAAAAAAAAAAATGCAGAGTAACATATATAATAATAATAATGAAAAAAGAAATATATATATAACACCGCCTTGAAAAAACGATAGCTACTGTGGGTGGCTGTGGTGGTGATGGTGGGTTTGAGGTGGTTGAAGTTAGAGAATGTGGGTGGTTGTGGTGGGGAGGAGGAGGAGGGTGGCTGTGGTGGTGTCTAGTGAGGTAGAGATCAGTAGAGAAAAGGAGAAAAAGAGATTTTTGGCAAGTTGATAGAGAGAGAGAGAGAGAGAGAGAGAGAGAGTGTGTGATGTAGAAAAAATGGAATCGGGAGAAAGGAATTTATAGAGAATAGAAATTAATTAAATTAGGATTATTGGTTAAGGATTAGTCCTTGTTTATCAGTCTGATAACAACGTATTATTATTAGACTCTCTCTCTCCTGTGTTTAACTATGTGTATTAGTGTATACTTTCTCTATTTCCATTTTTTTTTTTTTAGTAAATGAGTAACTTAACTCCATTAAATATCTTACAATGTTCTTCAACAACCCATGCAAACCCTATCCCTATTCCCTTTGACCCAATCTGGATCAGCTTTCAACCACTAACTCTCTTCAAATATTAATTGTAGAGTAAAAGATGAGTACGAATTTTTTTTTTTTTTTTTTTTTTTCTCATATAGAGTCTTTGATTAGTTGAAATAGAAATTATCTTAACCCTACTTTAAATAGTATGATAAAAATCTGGGAGCCGATATTGACACCCGTAAATATGATAAGTACATCCATATTTTAATAAAAAAATTAATTACAAAAATATTCTAATAGGAATTTACCAATAAGGACAAGTTAGTTTAATTAAAAATAAACAAAATACTATTTACACCCTTTAATTACATCAATATCTTCAACTATATCACTTTATTTAAAATATTAAAAAAAATTAAAAAAACCAAAATGAAACATAAAAAATCTGGGAACTAGTTTTTCTTATTAAAAATAAAATAAACCCTCTTCACAGGAAAAGGTTTATGGATGCAAAATGAAAATTTGACGGGAAAAGATGTGTGCATTTAGCTAAAGTATCAAACTTTAAACCTAAGTAAAGATCTAAGGGCGTGGGTTTGGGGATTAGTGGTGTGTGATTTGCTTTTTCCGGGATTAAAGCTCAAAAGAAGAAATAGCCAATAGTAAAAAAAAAAAGGGTGAAAACTACGTTAAGTGGAATTAAACATGGGTTATGTTAATAGTTTGAATATTCTTCATAAAATTTTTTTTTTTTAATGATTCCCCGTTCACGTTTCTTCAAAATAGCTTCAAACATCAATAGTAACTGATCCAACCGATGGTTCTCCAGCAAGTCGGATAACATGCAATTTCAAACTACATCTTAGTGATACGCTTGCATCTGTGTATAAGGAACCCTTGATAGGCTAAGTACTCCCAGGATGTGCATGTGGACGCTAAAATGTAGACTTGAGAAGTATTTAAGTATCGAACTCAACAAAAATTCACTTCCTCATCGTCAATTCTCACCTAATGATTAGTAAATCTGGACAAAAGCTTACTATAACTTATGAGAGTTTTCGAGTCTGGAGAACTTAAAAATTTATCATTTGTAAAATTTGGTGTATTAATAACTTATGAGGGTTTATAAATAAATTGTATTAAAATGAAAACATTCATTTAAATAAGGGTACTATTGGCATTAAGATGGGTGTTTCTAGTAATGTTTTAATTTTAAATTTTAGACATGGGTGTATTTATAAATATGGGTGCGCTTATCATTTTTATAGGTGCCAATATCCGTACCCTAAAAATATTGTGTTGTATGTAAATTAATTAGTATCCAATGGATTTTCGAAATTAAAATTTAATGAATGCGGGCAAATTAATGCTCGGAAGTGAAATGAATAGGTAAAAGCCTTTATATTGTCAGTTTTGTTTATGATCCGATTGGAAAAAGATATCTTTCCAAAAAGAAAAATAGTACGAATGGTCAAACATATTGATATAGATGCACCGGCTTTATCATACCTATTGGCTCCCATTCAACACTTTCTTTAAAAAAAAATAAAAAAAAATATTAGAATAATATTTGGGTACCGACCCATCAATAGGAGTGTAGTACACTTGTGAGACCACGTGCTATATTCTTATTGGTGGGGTCAGTATTTTTGATACTGACTGATCAGTACCTAAACATTGTTCAAAATATTATATATTTATATTAATTCGGGTTTTTGAGGAGAGTGAGGACTCGAACCCACAATTCATGGCATAGGTGTGAGTGGTTTACAACTAGACCAATATCGTCTTGTCCACTCACATTTAACACCTAATGCTTTAAATGATTTGATCCGGTCAAAGATTTTTATTTTAGTACATGGGTTCTCTCTGCCTCATCAACTTTATTTTTTTGTTTTATTAATTTATTCAAGTCTAGCTTAACAAATAATAATAAATAAATAAAACTTATTTTCATAATTTATGATTTAAACCCCACCTTCTACGTGAGAGTTTCCAAAATTTCTTCTTTTGTTTGCCGGTACTTATGATTTTGTCATCACCTTATACTCGGCTTTTTATAATTTATTACCACATGTATATGCTATTGCTACACAGCCTATATAAATATTGTAATTACGAGAGTAATCTGTTTTACTCATATTGATCATTTATGGATACTGAATTTTGATAGTGTCATTAATTTGACAAGAAAGGTATTTTTTTTTCTTCTTTCGATATTGTGAATAGTAGTTCTGCAGTTGCATGGAAAAATTTAATTAAATAAAAAGTTTTATCATGTTTTTATATACACGAAAAAGGCAAAGCTTGCTGCTACGACGTGCCCTAATAATATCTGAGATTGTGATGAAGATACCATTCTCTTTAATGAGTGGTAGATTTCTGGTTGTAAAAAATTAATGCAATGCCTATAAAATACTTAAAAAAATAAAAAATAAAAAATGCAACGCTTATAAATTAAAATATTTTTGCTCTATTTTTTATTGTGTTTCTGTTTCTCCGATTGGAAGAAGCTATTACTGCGATTTTATTTTCACTTCATGTCTTCATGTCTTCATGTCTTCATGACATTGTGTTTCTGTTTGTCCTATTGGAAGCTATTAATGCAATTTTATTTTCACTTCATCACTGTTGTAGTACAAAAGCATAAAATGTTTTATTCTATGTGCAATTTTATTTTATTTGAACTTTTTTTTTGGTTGTTTGGCGTTGAAACTATAAGCCATTTTTTATTATCTTACAAAAGCATTTTTTTGCTTACTGTGAGTTTCTTTTTGTAAGGAATTTTTTTTCTTCCTAAAATATCTTCATAGTTCTTCACATTTTTATCTACAAAATCTTAATGTATTCATTGAACTCTTGTAGTATTTGATATGATACATTAAATTAATCGAGTCTTGAGGAGCTTCAAGCAGTGGTGGAGGATATCAGAAGAACCAATAAATCAAATCCAACCAAATTGGATCGGTTTGCTTTGCTTTGCTTTGCTTTGATTCAATCCATACAATTTGGGCCTATTGGGTTGCACTAACGGGCTTGAAACTGAACCAAAAATGTCGGTTTTCAAAAAATAAAAAATAAAAATCAGACTAATCAAATACATCATCACATAGAATTGAACCAAAACCAATTGGATCGGTTGGTTCATCGATTCGGATTCGATTTATAGTTTTTAGGTCCACTACTAATTACCATCTATTTATGTACGGGTTTAGCTACAATACAGTTAGGTATTGTCAATAGATAGTTATCAAAAAGAAATATTTTCTTTAAATTTTATTTTTATATTTCTTAAATTTTAAATTTATAATCCTTTGGATTAAAATCTAACGTATAGTTTTCACTCCAACAACTATACACTAAAATCCTTTTATACAGTGTATCCAAACCACCTACATTCTCATTATATTATCTCATGCCAACCCATTTAAGCCAAAGGTGGTTAAGGTATTTCAGTTAATTTAATTGGCAATCAAAACTCGTTTAAAAACCTTTTTTTTTTTTTTCTTTATTTCTTATGTTTTCAGTTATAGAATACAATGGAGATCAAATCAAAATAAATATATATTTTTTAAATATGCAACTGTGATAGACAATGGACGAGATCCCCCACACATGCATCACGAGGTTGAGAGTTTTAGTCATTCCACTCCCTCCCTAAAAAAAAACCCTGAATTATTATAATAATATAATACTTTAAAAAAAAAAACAAAAAAACAAAAAAAAAAAACCAATATGTAGGTGAGGGAAAAATTAAATAAGGAGTGAGAATGAAATGAAATAATAATATTCAGGTGAGAGAAAATACAAATATTAATAGAAAATAGGAAAGTGAATTAATGACCATTAAATCTGGACCATTCAAATACCTAGGATCTAATGGATACAAAAGTGTGTCAAATCTTTCCTAAAAAAAAAAAATGGGGTCATAGATCCTGCCCCATTCTTATAAACAAACAATTAGAATCAAGAACAAACGAATTGTTTCTTTTATTTTTGATAAACAAATTAAGGATCGTTTCTTGTTTTCCATATTTTGCAATGTTTTCATTTCTGTCTTTATTCATAAACTCATTTTTTTTAGAAACATATCAATTGGTTAAAATACATAACTCAAAATTATTAAAGTTTGGTAAAACTAAATAATATTTGAGAGAATTGAATGAACCCATAAACCAAACACTGTCCAATAAAACTCAATACTTTCATTTCATTTCTATTTAAATAAATACTTATAGAGATAGAAAGATAATTTTAACAAGTTTTCAATGGACGATACTCCAACTTCACTTCCTCTACATCATAGCATTTGACTCCAAATTAATTTACATAAGAATCCCTTGTATTTTTCATAAATTAACCTCTCAACCTATTTTGTGTAATTTTTATCAATCAGGTAAAGGAGGCACTCTTGGTGATCTCTCTCAAAGGCTTGTCTGTGTACCTGACCATATTGTAAACCCAAGCACCGCACACTGCCCCAAGAATTGGTGCAACCATGTATATCCATATCTCCTTATATTGGCTTGACACTATTGCTGGCCCCAAGGTTCTTGCTGGGTTCATCGATGCCCCTGAAATTGGCCTGTAAAAATTGGAAATAACATCTTTAATAAAGAAGTTCTTATTATCCTTAATTTATTTTTTATTATAAAAGTATTTGCTTTTAGTCACAAAACCAATTGATTAGATCGCATAACCAAACAAATTCTTACAGTATAATATGTAAATGAAAATAAATAGATCTATGTGCGACATAACATATGTATTTTATCCAAACCTAAAAGAAAGTTTGATATATTTAGCCAAACCTAAAAAAAAAGTTTGATATATTCTACAATTGAGTAGAAGTGATCAAGTAATTACCCAGCAAACATGACATTAAGTAGTACGGTAGCACCAATGGCAAGCCCGGCGAGCTCACCAATCTAAATAAACAACAAAAGAACAAATCACATAGTGTACATAAAATAGGTTCAATATCCGTATCATTGTCAATACAGATCAGCATAAGGAAAAAATCATTGAGTAATTAATTGTTAAATAATTTGATTTCACAAGATTTCGCATATATTAGGCAGATTAATTAATTAAAAATATATATATGAAGAACATGCCCCAGATGTGAAAGGCCAGCTTATTTAGCTAGTTAATTAACCTAAATAATCATATTATGAAATAGTACGTCGTAAATTAAAACCAAAATGACGAGACAAGAGATAGGAACTGACAGCTCTGTTATCGGTGGCAACACCGGATACGATGAACATGAGGTAGAATGTGATGATGAACTCCATCACAAATGACTGCATATCTGACCCAGCTGGAACAGTTCCTACAAAATGATCTTGTTTTCCTGAGAATAGCAATCTCAGTGTTCCAGCTGCCAGTGTTGATCCAAGAACTTGAGCTGCTACATAAGCAGGAACCTGCAACATATATATATATATATATAAACACAAAATCACAAATCCATTATAAAACAAAACGGAAAATTTTCATCAACCACTCTTGAGTCTTGACACGTTTGGTTACAAAATTCTTGGAAACATTTATTGAATATATATATTTTAAAAATTGTTAGGATTCTCTGTTTTAAGTTTCGTACAGAAACCTTATTTACATGAAGGACTTGTCTATTTCCCACCCAGAAATAAACAACCTGTAAAATGTAACTGCATCCAAAACACTAAAAACTGAAACATTATCGGACTGAATAATTGCTTTTACGACCCAATTTTGACCAATTTGGTTGGCTTACTTGTTTCCATGGAAATCTCTTGCAGGTAGCAAAAGCAATGGTGACAGAAGGGTTGAAATGGGCACCAGAGATATGACCAACAGAGTAAACAAGGACCATGACAGCCAATCCCCATACAATTGAGATTCCAGGATGTGTCACCACTTTATCATAATCAGTATTCACAGCCACCGACGCACAACCAGCAAATATCAGGAAATATGTACCCACAACCTCAGCCAATATCTGCACCACATCAAAAATAAAACATTTTATTTGAATCAGTTGAGGTTTGAATAATTGATGATGAGGATCAGACCAAACCCATCAAAAAAAATTACCTTTTGCATGAAAGGAAGAGAGAAGGTGATCAAGGGAGATTCTTGCATGGGTTTGCAGGGAGGAGGACATGGAGAATTTTGAATGGAATCATCTTTCACAGTCAGAGAAATTTCATGGTTTCCAATACTTGAAATCTCTGTCATCTATATTATTATTACACAACACAATTGCAGGCAGTGAACAACAAAGAAATACAGAGACAGAAAATAAAAAATTGTGATATTTAATGGGGTTTTTTTTGGAATAGGAAAAGAAAAAAAGAAAAGCATTGATGGGTGCTTCAACAGTTCAACTACAGCCTTTTCAAGAAAGAAATCTAAATATTCCATTAATCACGTATGCCCATTAACGTTGGCCTCTCTCCCTCTTCACATAATCACGTCCAATTTGGTAATGAAAATCAATTCACTTTATTTTTTTATTCATTTTTAAGGTAAGTTTTATCACAACTTTCCTTATTTTTTAATTCCCATGAGACAAAGGCTTCCTTTTTATGTCCATCTAATTATCTCGGAATTTTTTTTTTTTTTTTTTTGAAGGCTACTATCTCGGGATTTAACTTACCATAATTATTATATAATTTTATGATTAACATGACTTTGACAACTCACACGCTACATTATTTGTATATGATTTTGAGTTTTTTTTTTTTGGAAATCCTAATATTACTCTAAAAATAATACTATACACCTTATTTTAAAATTTTAATAGTAAATAATGTAACAACTAAATTCTATAAATACTTGCTAATTTATAAGGAAAGATTATGGATAAGCACTGACAAGTGCATACAGACCAGTTCAAAGCAAATTGAATCTAATGGTTCACATGCAAATGATATATATTTATTATTGCCATTGAGGAGAAAAGTTAAGGGGTTGTGGACACAATTTTGTAGCCATTGGATCTCTGAGAGTTAGATGGATAGGATATATATCAGTAGGGATTGGATATCAAAATTTTTGACATGATTTTGTAGCCATTAGATATATAGAGTTGGATGGTTAGGATTTATTAATTATTTTTTCTTTTTTTTCTTTCTCTCTCCTCCATCCATCATTACTTTATTTAGGGTAGTTTTAATTTGTGCGTCAGGTTAATGACTATAAAAATACTATAAAAGGAAAACAATAAATACTTTAGATAATAAATTTTTCTACCATACATTGATTGAGACAATAATTATTTTCTTTTATAGTATTTTTGTAGTCGTTAATAACACTACCCCTTTATTTATTCTATTCTCTCTTATATTTTCTTTCCAAAATCTAATATATTAATATTTTCTCTTACATTATTTTTATTATTATTATTATTATTATAATATATAAAAGTATAAAACTGTATTTTCTACCATATAATTGTATAACTGTTTGTCTTGTTTCGATGCAGCAACCAAATCTAAATATCTAATTAATATTATTTCCTATTCCAAATTATATTTTCTCTTCCCGTCTTTCTTTTCTTCCTCTTCTATGTTTATCTAATTTCGTAAGTGTCTAATTTTTTTTATTTTATTTTTTTACTTTTTTCAATAAATTAATAGAAAGGTATCAAAGAAAGATAGACAGCAACGAAGGTGACAAGATAAGTTAACTTTACTTCAATATCTCCTCTATTAAAAGCCAGAGAAACAGATACCAAATTCAGTAGTATAACATTTAAGCCTACAAATGAAATCGCTCATAAAATATACATGCACTCAAAGTTAGTATGTTGCATGCAGAAAAAATATGGATAATGCTAGTCAGTACTGACACGTGACCTATTTTAGAAAAATGCAATGAGATAAATGTAAAAAGTGAAAGAAAAAATACCATATACCAACACTCTATTAGTAGGTCAATATCTTGGATACTAACCAATCGATCAGTACCCAAGCATTATCCAAAACATATTGGCATAGATATAAAGGAGTTGATTAATTAATAGATTCGGATACCCATTTGACGTCTTTAATTATATATTGATTAGTACTTGTCATCCTTTTGTTTTCAATCAACGCAACTCCAACAAGAAAAAATTTATGGTGCTTTTAATGGGATAATGGTTGGATGCTGATCAGTCAGCATCCAAAATATTGACCCATCTAGGGATGGCTAAGGGGGAAATGAGGATGGATATAGGTCCCCCCATCCCCATCCCCATCCCTATTTACCAAACCCTCCCCCATCCCTCCCATTTCCCCATTTGGGGAAAATGGGGATGGGGGTAGTTTTGGGGGGAGGTCCCCCCATCTCCATCCCCATCCACATTTTCCTGTTTCCCCGTTTTTCCCTATTTTTCCTTGTTTCCCCATT
Source organism: Acer yangbiense (assembly GCA_008009225.1). NCBI lineage: Eukaryota > Viridiplantae > Streptophyta > Magnoliopsida > Sapindales > Sapindaceae > Acer > Acer yangbiense. The sequence goes on from CM017766.1 coordinate 708,170, forward strand.
TCCCCCGTGTCCCCCATTTCCTTATTCCCCAATTTTCCCTGTATCAGTAAAAATTACATAATAAAAAAGCACACAATCCATTAAATTCAAGTACAAAATAACATTCAATACAAAAATTACATAATAAAGATATATATATATAGTTAGTAAGAATAAAAATATTAAAAAAATAATAATAAAAATATATTAATATATTATATATAATATTTAGGGGAAATAGGGATGGGACCGCCCCCCCCCCCCCCCCCCCCCAATTTTTCCTTAAAAAAAAATTCCCCCAAATATGGATGGGGGAGCAGGGATTTGAAGCCCCGGGGGAAAATAGGCATCTCTAGACCCATCAATTGAATTGTATGGATTCAATTGATGGATCAATATTTTAGGTGTTGACCGATCAGCACCCAAACGTTATCTTCAACTTATATTGAATGTTGATAATAAAAGGAAGTACTTTATTTGCTTTGGAAATATAACATGGCCTTCTCTTTCCGGTGGAAGTTGCATTTATGGGTGTATTAATTTGTAGTCCGTAGACAACATGACTAGTAAAATTAAATTGTAAACATTTACTTTATCTCTCTCATGCATGTCGCCTCCCCCCTTCTTTTTTCTTCTTCTTCAGTTTTTCCTATGAAATTTGCCTTTTTTTTTTAACAGCCATGTATTGAAGGGACCAAAAGGCCTGGAGAACAAAACACAAAAGCTAAACAAGCACAAAGAAGCCAGAAAACCAGCCAAAAGAAACGAGAACAAACATGACAGAATGACAAACAGCCCAAAAACACCACCAAAACAGCGGTCAAAAAACACAAACAGCGGACACCACACCTGAAGGAAACAACAACAGGGGAAATCAGAGCAACAAGAAAGCACCCAGAAACGATGTCAGGTGTCTCCCCATTGAGTAAAATCCCCAGCCAAACTAGACCATTCAATTCCTATTCAATAATTAATCACAACCATTCAAGTCAATTTAATCTAAAGACTTAAAAATTGTGTAAGAAAATATGTAAAAATTGTGTAACAAATGAAAACTTACAGGATTGAGGGTGTTGTGTTCTTTGAAGCTTTCTTCAAGAAAAGCAGACTGGTCTTTAGAGGTACACCCATTCTCATCATCATCACCGTTTCTTGAAAAAGCTCTCTCGCCGCTGCCACTACTATCAATTAAGTCTTCCATTTTTCTGGTCTTGGTGGCTGTAGTGCACAACAAGACCAGAGCTTATATATTCTGAGTTGATTCAATTCAGTGAGAGTGAGTGAGAATGAGAGCCAGTTAATTGGCTGGTAGCCTGTCTACTTCAATTTATACTAATTAAAATTAAACAGACTATATTAGTGAACAATAATGCATTAAAGTAAAGAATTGAAAGGTAGATCACTCCGTACGTACTCACAATTCACAAACAAGGCCACACTTAATTGACATTTTTGGCATCTCTATATACAAAGACAAGTTAACATCCCAATTAAGCCTGTTAATTAGTAGTCAATTTCTTGTGCATTAAGCAAGCAAACACTTAATTTGCGTCGACCCGTACACTTCTAACTATGCCTCTCTAGCTTGCATTATTATATATGTTCATGCTTTTTAATTACAATTTATATATAATCAATGCAACTTAATTATTTGTATACAGCTGCCCATGCAAGTCAATTTATGATCTATGTGGATTTTTCTCCAAATCAGTACAACTCAAACTCAAACTCTGGCTCCTAGGTTTTCATTTTCCTCCCATGCACGCAAACAATTAAGAGATGAGCCTGTGAGGACCACATATCTCAAAATTAATGGGTATTGTGGTCCACGTTCATCGAGCACGACTGATATATCTGGTTTTGTAAGACATACAAACACAAGTAGAGAAACCAATCCACCAACATAATTGGAACAATATTGCTTGCATTAATATATCTGTACATTTGCTTTAATCATTACACGTTTCAGAATTCAAACCAGATTATCTGAGAACCTGAGTGTGATGGATACTGATCGAATAAATGAGTGTGTGTGAAAGCATTGTATAGATATATGTAATATGTTTAATATTAATTAATTTGTATCTATTCTTAATTTTTGGATGTAATTTCTTACATGTGTTTGTGGTTCTCTTCAGACTTATTTGAGAAGGGGTTTTGGTCTAATTCTGTATACGTTTTGGATGGTTATTGACTTATTGTTAGAGAGTTTTTGACTGTGCATGTGCTGGCCATGCTTATAATGGTTTATTAATGACGCTCTCTTGATGTCGGCGGCGAGCGGGAGACGGTGGCGGATTTGGAGGTTGAGTGCAGAGATTCCATTAACAAAGCTTGAGTTAGTGAGTTGACTCCACCGAGTTGACTCAGAAACTTAGTATTAAGATAAGCGAGTTGACTCAGTTATATATATATATTTTTCTGTTTAAATTTCTTATTTATTTATGATGTCTATTTTAGTAATTTTGTTCAATACATTGTCCATCCTTTCAAAAGTTAAGCAATTTTAAAATTTAGTTTAACAAACACTTATCAACTTTTTCTTAAATTGATTATTTCTTAAATGAAGCTATAAGTATATTTTTTTTTTAAGCAAAGCAATCACAAACATAGCCTAAGTGTATATTATAATATGCATATATGTGTCAATAGAAATTATTTTTATCATTCAACATGATATTGGCTTTGTTAAGTATTTAGATACAATTATCATATTTGTGGGGGTGATAAAGTAGATTAATTTTACCAATTAAACCACTCTAAATTTATCTAATTTAATCATATTTTCTTTTATGAAAAAGAATTTAAAAATGGCATTTCAAGTTTTTGTTTTAATTTTTAAAAATTTATTAAAAAATTTCGATTCTCAAAATAAATTTAAACAATAAATATTTATAAAAAACATATTTCAATATATTTTATAAGTAGGAGAATATTTTTTGTAATTATTTATTATAATTGCAATGTGGTGTGAATATGTGATTCATAATAAATTCTTTTAAAAAATTATTTTTTTTCTCTAAATTTTAATAGAAATAATTTATTTTGATTAATTCCAACTATGATATTTTAAGTAGTTATAAAAACAAATAATTGGAAAAATGAATATTATAATTTAGTTGGACAAAATATAAACATTAGTACAGTAATAATAATAATAATAATAATAATAATAAGTTTTTAATCTTAAACTAAAAGTATTAATAAAATTAAATATTTAATTGAAAAAATGAGGCCTTTATAAATTAGTTAGGCAAGTGAGGGCCGTGAGGCCTGAGGCACTTGCCTAGCCATTGAGCCGGCCTTGGTGAATTGATGTACCAATCTCATAATGTTTTTTTAAAATTATTTTCGAAATATGAAACATTGTAAATATATGATCAATCCACAGTAATTTTAAAAAATTATTCTAATATATTAGAAAAAGAAACATTGACAAATATTATTTAGAATCCACCTAACTCATCTCATCAATGAAGATGGATAAAATTATTTAAAGAAATACATACCCAATATATTAAACCCTGGAAAAAGAAGAGTAGACAAGACACTAAATGCATGACGATCTAGCTAAGCAAGAGAAGCTTAATTGGGGTGGCAATATTTCAGAATATTACTTTGATGATGATTCTGCATGTACAGTACTAACTTCCTCCTTAATTGTAATTTTCAACAAAGCTATTATTACTAACGACCACTTTCACTAACATAAACATCTTTTACATCATCATCGTTGGATCTGTGGGCCTTCATGTCCTCGTCATCATCATGAGGCTTCTCCATAGTGAGGATCAAACGGCCATCACTCGTGCACTTTCTCTTCAGCACAAAAGGCAGCGTCGTTATTGGTGGAGGATACTTAGGTTTTGGAGTCTCCATCTAAAATTAAGAAAGTTCAAAGCAAATTAAAAGGGTTTCTGCTGAATTTAGAGAGAGAGAGAGAAAGAGGAACAAATTTAGTGTTAAATGCACGGTTAAGATACGTTATATATATAAGGGACGAATCTCTTCAAGGTCTTAAATCTTTTTATGATTTACTATTTTATGTTTACTATTAGGAATCCAAACAAGGGAAAGAGAATTTAAAGAGAATTTAAATATTTCTAATTTGTTATTTGTGATTACTGCGTTTACTAAGTGTATGTTTGGTATGATTTTTGAAAGGATCAAAAGCGTTTTTTTAATGCTATAAGCTATTTTGAAGGTTTTTTAGTTGTTTGGCAAAACTTAAAACATCTTTTTTAATATATGAATTGTCTCAATTACCCTTTAAAAAAAAACCATTTTATGTCTACTTGGAGAAGCCCAAAATTTGGGCTTTTCCAAAAAGCTTTTTTATAGCTTTTTTAAAACATATGAATTGTCCCAACTACCCTTTATAAATTTTAGATATTCCACCATACCTCTTTCATTATAAATACATTGTTAATACCTTTTTTGTAATTGATCACTAAACCAAAAGCTATTTCATAAAGAGAACTTCTTTTGACAATCCAATTTTTTCTTTTTACACTTCTTTTCTAATAACACTTCGTTCTCAAAATTTAAATTTAAAAAAAATTCTAAAGACACTTTCTTTTGTTCCAAGATTATCATTTTTTATCTTTTGACAATCATATTCTAAAAAAAGAAATTATCTCTCCTAAATCATTAAATTAAATATTACATATTAAATTTTTACTTCCCATATTAAACTCTCTCTTCTCCAATACATATCTTTAGTATTCTATCTCCATTATTTCTCAAGCAAGATTAACAGTTAAGAAAAAAAAAAAAAAAAACTTACGAATAAGCTTAATTTTTAGGAACCGTATATATGTATATATTAAAAAAATAAATTAAAAAAAAAACTCCAAAAACAAGTACTTTTTTTTTTTAAATCGAAATACGAAAATGTTTTTTGTTACTTGTGTAGGTATGTAATTACCTAGAGAACTTTAATTCTTTCATTAGTCTTAGAAATTCTGAATTTAATCGAATATAATTGCATCAAATCAAGTTTTCATATATATATATTACTGTTAGTAAAAAACCAAAATATTCATAAGTTTTTTTTTTCTTTAACTATTAATCAATCGAGAAAGTATGAGAAAAATGGAGAGAGAGAGAGTAATTAGGAGAGTATTTAATATGGTAATAACAGATTTAGGAAAGAGAGTTTAATATATAATATTTAATCAATACTCTAATATTTAATCTAATGATTTAGAAGAGAGATTTTTTTTTGTCTTGTTTAGTAATTTTAATTCATGTTAAAATTGTCATTAATAAAAAAAATTAAATTGGAGTGTAAATAGATAATTTATGGATTGTAAGGAGAAACTCTCTTTCATAAAATATATTGTCAACACCTTTTTTGTAATTTACACAACCAAAAGTATTTTTTGTCATAAGCTTTATTCATTAGAAGCTCTACGACCAAAATATATACTCTAGAAGCTCTACTTGAAAAGTCATACCAAACACACTCTAAAACCAATTGGGAATCAAATTATATGAATCTCACATTATCAAATCAGGAACTTAATTCCCCCACCCAATTAATGATCTAAGAATCAAGTTCGTTTCCAGATTTCCTTTCCCGTGCAATTAGATTCTCTTTCATTTAAGTTCTAGTGTTAAACGTGCTATATTTCCTGATTAGTTCGTTTAATTTATAATTTTCATGTATACTTTTTAATATTCTGTTATATATAACAATGGGTTAAAAAGAATATAGTACATGTAGAACGTACAATGATGTAAACAGGCCCACCTATAACTGGGTTTTGTTTGAGCCCATCATCACCATCAACTTTCCAATTCAATTTTTTAATCTCTGATTTTTCCTGATTATCTCATGCAAGACTTGTTAATTAACCACAACAGACATTATTAATTGAACCAACTAGAAACTACTACATACTAGTTATCTGTTGTAAATTTGTAATTATAAGTCCATAAATATTGAGTTTTAATTTAATAAAACAATAAAAAAGTAGAAATTGTGGTAAATAATGTCGCAACCAGTAAATAATATTGGAATATATATATATATATATTTTTAGTAAAAATGTTACATATATATATAGTGGGTTAGAGCTCTAAGTAATTCCATGAATAAATTAAATCATGGTCAGAGTGAGTACATTTTCAATTACAATATTTACCACTAATCAATATATATAGAAAATTAGGGTTTTATTTACGACCATTTCTGTCACCTATGACTTAATTTACATTCCCTTCATTTATTCGTTTCGTGTTGAGCAGAAATATGTGGTAAAAATAATAATTTTATTCTACATTATGTGGTATGCCATTCATAACTGGAGTTGGCAGTCCAGAGGAGTCTTTGGTGGGGATTGTACCTGTAGGGCCTATTGAAGATCCATATACAGCAGACAGAGGCAGCTGATTCATAATCAAGTTTCCAAATGTTATATTTGCCCATGAGCTCAGTGAGTTCGCGCTTCCAGTTGGTCAAGGACGTGAACCATTGGAGGAAAACCCATAACAGAGAGTTCCGTTGAGAAGGATCATGGAGATGACCGTATAGGGCCTGGAGTGGGAAGACGATGGCATGATGATGGAGAACTGATAAACACCAGAGGAACCAAAGGAGTTGAGGAGAAAAATAGTAGAAAGGTGGCATTATAAACGGGTCAAGAAATGGTCTGGACAGGTTGTTGACAGTGTGACGACAGTCTTGTCTGTTGATCTGAGCTAGGTAGACCGGAAGTTGAGTCTTGGCGAAAGACTGGATCTGATTTAAAGAAGGTTGATGATCAGGTGGCAACGTGGCCAAGAGTTCTGGTGGGAATGAGTAATCAGGTATGGCTGGTGAGGATGATGAGGGACCAGCATGAGATGAGGAGGGACCAGCAGGAGAAGTCATGAAGACAAGAGGATAATGACCTGTGGATGTAATGAGATGAGTGAGTGGAGGTCTGGAGATAATGAGATGAGTGAGTGGAGGTCTGGAGAGCATGTCAGCAATTATATTATGATGGCCCTTCACGTGACGAACAGTGAAGTCATATCGGGCAAACCAATCTTTGAGTCTCAAAAGGAGAGGATTGGGAGGAATCTTATTGCGAAAATCGAGGATCTTTGGAAAAGATGAGTTGTCCATTTCAACAATAAAGTTTCTTGTCCTGAGGTGAAAATCCAGCTTTTGGATTCCGTATTTGACAGCAAGAATCTCTTTATAGATAGTGTGATAATGCTGTTGGGCATCTTTGAATTTTCCACTAGCATGACCACAGTATCGTCGTTGACCGTCTCGATCTTCAATGAGAACGGCTCCCCAGAAAATATCACTGGCATCAGTCTGGAGGATGAGCTGGCCCGAAGAAGGGATGACGAGGGCAGGAGGAGATTGAGTGATCTCCTTCAATTTGATGACGGCCTCAGTGTGGGAGGAACTCCAGGGAGGAGGACGCTTCTTGAGGAGCGTAGAAAGAACTGAGGTGTAATGACTGACATGTGGAATGAAATCTCTGACATAGTTGACGATTCCGAGAAACTGTTGAACTTGTTTCACACTGAGATCAGAATTGGGGAAGTCCAACAATCGGACAGCCAAATGAGGACCAGGACGGTATTGGCCGTTGAAAATGTGCATTCCAAGAAATTCAATTTCAGATTTCCCAACTATGCTTTTCTTTTCAGAGAGCATGATACCATAGTGATGAACAATGTCATGGAACTGTTGGAGAAGGAGATTGTGAGAGGTATCATCTGGAGAGAACAGGAGGATATCATCAATGTAGACGAGTGCTGAGTGTAAGAGAGGATGAAAAATCCTGGTAACAGCCTTTGGAAAAGGGATGGAGCAGTCTTTAAACCAAAAGGGAGAACAGTCCATTGGTATTGAGCATTAGGAAGACAGAACGCTGTCTTATATCTTTCATCTGGATGAATACCAATTTGCCAAAAAGCACCTTTGAGGTCAAATTTGGAGAAGATCGTAGCACCTGGAAGTTGAGAGAATAAGACATTTGGTCTGGGAACAGGAAACTTATCATCTCTGAGAAAGAGGTTGAGAGGCTTGTAATCCACGACTAATCTCTTTTTTCCTCTGAGTAATTCTGTGCGTTTTTCAACGTAAAAGGCTTGACACGCCCAGGGAGAAGAGGTATGTTCGATCAGACCTTGACGGAGGAGCTCATTGCATTCTTCATTAGCAAGCCTGAGATCTGAGGGAGACATGCCTGAGTGGGTAGCCTTGGTAGGATTCGTATCTTCATTAAGCTTAAAGGGAAGCTTGATAAAGAAATCAGGATTCTTCCACAGAGGAGAAGGATGAGAGAAAGTGGCATGATTGTCAGCACAAAGCAGGAGCAATTTTTGTTGGATATGTTCAAAATGGGCTTGGATTTCTGAGAGCGGGAAAATCTTCGGAATGTCAGAAAAAGCTTTGAAATGCTTTTTGTATCGGATGCCAGTAGGGAGAATCCGAAGAGAGTAACATTGGCGAAAAACATCCCAGCCGATGAGAATATCTTTATCAGGAAGAGGAGTGCCGACGACCTGGACCCAAAGAGTGAAGGACGGGAAAAACTGAATACCAATCTTCTTTCTGGAAATCAGAATAGTGGAAAAAACCTTTCCATCAGCGGCTCGAAAATGCCGAACTTGGGATTTCCAAAATTCTGGAGGAAGGACCTTTGGGTTCATCATTGTAGTATGAGAACCTGTGTCGAAATAAGCGATGACATCAACAGGTTTGGAGTACTTGTCAGGTAGAATCCGAACCGGAGCTTGGGGACTGGAATGAGAATCGAGCTGAGTAGCCTGATAGGATTCTGGGATAGAACTGTAGTCAGAGGAGCCAGAATATTCCGAATCAGAAAGATCTTCTTGAAGAACAAAGGTCGTGGAGGAATCAGCCTGATCTTGTTCAGAGAAGATGGATTCAATGTCTGCATCGGACGGAACTTCATCAGCAATGTCTTTCAACTGCTGAACTAATCTGGCGGACTTTGCCTTTTTGTTTGGACATTTTTTAGCATAATGTCCGGATTTGCCGCAAATGTAGCAGCGTTGGGATTTATTCCAACCGCGCTGTGCTTTCTTGCGGAAGAACTTGAATCGTTTAGGCCTGCCTTTCTTGTTTTTGAAACGTTTGAAATGATTCTTCTTCTTCGTGTTGCAGGTGCAAGAGCCCAAGGATTTGCACTTGATTTGAAGAGAAGGTTGACGGCATTGAGACTGCAGGTGTTTGCCTTCTGTGAGCATCTTGGAGAAGAATCTTTGAGTGGCACAGAGTTTATCCAGAGAGCTGAGAGCATACATGTGGAGTTCACCTAAGGATGTATCATTGAGAGATCGTCCTGAGGTGTCTATTTTTCGTTGTATCTCATCTTGAAGGTCATCTGGAAGGGAGTTGACATAGACTTGTTTAAGACTATGATCATTAATTCCACCAAGGGTATGATATCTTTGAGACATCCGCTTGTAATGGAACATAATGTCATTTCTTTTGAGAGAGCAGCAACGCATGTCAAAGAATTCTTGTCGAGCCTGTTTATAGAGATGGTCAGGATCACCAAGGAATTCTCTGAATATGTATCCCATGGCTTGGGAGGCTAAGGGGACTCTGACAAATTGGAGTTGTCGGTATTCACCAAGAGCTTGGTACCAATCTCTGAGAGAACCAGTAAAACGAGAGACGAACTCACGTAGAATTGTTTCAAGGTTCTGTTCAGACTTCGCCAGTTGTAGGTCAAGCCATGCGCTCATCTCTGAAACCCTTTTTCTCCAGGAACCAGGAGAAGTGTCATCAAGAGTAAACCAAGGGCCATTGGTAGGTTTAGCAGGAGAACGGCCAGGAACATGTTCTGGAGGTTCTTCGACAAAGGGAGCAGGAGTGGAGGAGGCAGTCTCATCGGGAGACTCATAGGTTCTTGTTGAGGGCTGAGGATCTGTGCGAGATGCCATGAAAACTTGAGTAAGGTCTGCATGAGCAGGAGGAGAAGATGCAGCAGTATCCAGCCAGGATGAAGGACAGGAAGTCTGTGACGACTGGGAGGAGACGTCTTCAGAAAAGGATGTTGAATCAGACTTGGAGGAGGAGGAAAACGTCTTAGAAGCAAATAGAACTGGGTCGTATGAACTGGAAGCAGCGTGCTTGTCTTTCTGCTTCGAAGGAGACCTGGTCTTAGGTTTTGCTTGAGGGGAAGAGAGGACGGGATATTTCCGGAACAATTCACCAGTGGATTTAAAGTGATTGGAAAAATCATCAGATCTGGAAGGGGGTGAATGTGTAGGAGATACAGGGAAAAACAGTGATTGTGAGTGATGAGAGTAAGGTTTTGGTTTGTGGGAATGATCTCTGGTCAGCTGTTCAAGCTGTTCTTTAAGTTGCTTGATTTCTCTTTCTTTTGTGTCAAAGTCTGGGCCAGAATAGCCATGAGAAATATAGCTGTGAAGATCTGCATGAAGCTTTGCTATTCTCGATTGAAGGTCAGAGGCCAAATATCTGAAGGAGGCATCAAGACTTTGGAGATGGTGATCATGCTGAGAAACATGTCGTGTAACACGATCAATCTTCTGATCAATAGAGTTAAGAACTCTGTTCTGAGCTCTAGCATTATGAGATTGCCAATTAAGGACTTGTTCAGCCTGGGAGGGCTGTTTGTAAGAACCATCGGGTTAAACTTCGGTAGATTGGACAAAAGGTTTTGAGAAACGAGTTTTTTCTTGGTTTGAGGAAGGTTCAAGTGGAGGGAAATCACAATCATAATCTGAGGTCATGTAACAAGGGACTGGTGCTGGTTGATTAGGACCTGTAAGGGTAGGTTGTGGAGGCAGGAGACCTTCAGATCGTAAGATCTGTAAAGCTCTATCATAAATGGGTAGAGGTTTATTTTTGATAGGATGGAGGCCTATCCAAGGACTATCAGGATGATCTGGTTTGTGAGGTTTATTCCAGGGTTTGCAGAAGGTAGGAGAGGTGTCCTTGAGACAGCGTCGACATATACAGTCTGCATCACACATGTTTGGATCATCATCCCAGATGAAGTGACCACGGATCTTGTCAGTGTAGATCGGAGATCCGTCAGCTTTAAAACTGTGGATGGGAATGTCAGCTTCAGTGGTAACCGGTTGAATCATAAGGGCTTGGAATATCGGAGGAGTCTCCGAACTGGAAGAAGCCTGAGAACCGGTGAGGGGAGCATAGATAGTTTTGATGGAGCCATCTGGCTGAGGAACATACGACGTATCAGCAGCAACGACAGGAGCTTCGTCCTGGAAAACCTTTTCATTGTTTGTGAGCCATTCAAGAGGCATAATCTCTGTGAGCTTTTCTCTGGGCAGTTGTTTTGGAATTTGAAGGATGGTGGGAACTTCATCTTCTCTTTCTGCTTTGATGAAGATGGTGTCACCATTATGACCAGGAAGTGGGAGATCAAGAGCATGATCTTGAAGTCTGTAAGCAAGCTGATGATGGACAGTAGCCATGTAGGAATTGGCTTGCATAGGAGCACCAAGAATCTGAACTTGGATCTTGAGACATTTGTGAAGGTTCTGGTCTCGCAAAGGAATGTTGAAGTTGGGATAGTATGTGAGGGATATGCTACCAGCATGAAGAGTAGATAGGCAGGTGCCAATCACAGCATGTTCATACTGAGTGTAGATGGTGTTGAGCAAGGCCAGTCTGGCAGTGACAGGTAAGCCTTTTCGCCCATGTAGGGAGAGGATGATTCTGACAGCACCTATGTGGAGATGGGAGTATCCTTCCTTGATCCATTGATCTATCATGTTTTGATCAATGGTGAGAGTGACATATTGTTCACTAGAAGAGGATGGAATCAAACATTTATCTAGGCCTGTGGACTGGACATATTCTTTGATGGGAAGCGGTCTGGTATGGACAAGACGAGTTAACCGGGTGGCAAGAGATTTGTTTCTCTTGAAGATGTTGTATGGATTGAGTAGGGGGAAAGTAGTTTCATTTATCTGGGCAGAAGCAGGGATATGGGTGTATTCTACCAGATCTTGGATTCTGTTGGACTGGGTTCTTTGGATAGTAGGAGAAGGTAAGGATATAGAAGAAGACAATCTATTAGGAACTAGAGAAGCAGTAGAGGGATTTGTGCTAGTGTTTGCCATTTTTGAGAAATTTCTTCCTTCTATACCAGTCTAACATACTCATAGCAGTCTAACTCTTTTCCTGGACTCCAGGGACTCGAGACATGGCTCTGATACCATTCGGGTGGCAGGTACCCCTGGGTGCCTCTCATACAGGTCTTTAGAGTTTTCACTGACATTCAATGTGTAATATGTATTGGTGTTGACTGTTGAAGTGAAGCCGGCGAGAAGAAGGCGACGGTGACTTGACGGCGGCAAGAAGAGAGACGAAGGTTCGTCTGTTTTGTTTTTGATTTTGAAGTTTCTGTTTCTTCTTTTTTTGGGCGTTTCTTCTTTTGATTTTGAAATTTCGTCTGGTTCATTTTTGATTTTGAAGAGAGGAGAAGACTCGGCAAGAAGAGAACCGACGTCGTTTTGGGCAAGTTCTGTGAATAAAAGTTTTATGTTCATTTTATTGTTTTGTGTTCAATAAACCAGTGCATGTTTCACTGTAAATTATAGGATAAAATTAGTATGATTATAATTATTATTTTTGGGATTAATCCGAATTGTACTTTTTTTTTCTTTTCTTTTCCTCTGTTAATTTATTATTTACATATACCGAAATTCTTCTTATAACATAAAAAGTTTATGTCAACATATTCTATAATCAAAGGTTTCTATCAATATTCAATAATATACTCCAATAAATAAACATAAAAATAGTTTAAGATATTTCAAAAGTTTAGTTTAGTCAATGACTGCCAGGTGCTGTAATAGATATAATTATAAGTTATATGAAGCTTAATCTTAATTTTAACTTTATATTGTCTTGTCAATCTAATTATTTTCGAATTTGTTGTTGAATTATAGCTTTGTGAATAAATCATGGATTCTGAATGGCTTGAAAAACAGTATAAAAGGAAAGACGTCATAAGTAGAATGCCATATGATGTTCTTAGCCGCATCATGCCAGATGATGTTCTTAGCCGCATCATCTCTCGGCTTGAAGCAAAAGATGCCGTTAAAACTTGTGTATTATCAACTAGATGGAAGAATGTTTGGAGTTTACTCTACAACTTTTGCTTTAATAATTTGGCTACAGATGGTGATGTCCTACATCGTCGAACATTGTTTGTCAATTTTGTGGAGCTTGTGCTCCGCCGTTCCCGATCCCATATATTTTGTCTAACATATAGACTTCTCCAAAGATTTTCCCTTGCATTTCGTTTATATATTATTGTTTGTTGTTGGAAGGAAATCTACACATATGCTACACTATTATTTTGTTCTTTGACATTTTGAAGTGGATTGATCAAGAGATCAAGATTGAGTTAAGATATACATTTTCTTTGCAAAGATTTTTCTCTCTGGACCAAGTTTCCCTTTTACAGAAAAGTTGAAAAGTAGCTACAGATCTGGACATTGAATGAATAAGGCCTTCTAGGCTTCTAGGCTTCATTACCAGGACTAGCAATCTTGTTTTACGTCTCCAGTCACAGATTGATCTTCTTCTGTGCTTCTAATAGAGGCCTTCTCCATTTTTCTCTTCTTGGACCTACTTTTAATGACCTCTTCCTTTTCGCCAACAAACGAAATAAATGTCTGAAGACGAGCGGTTTGCAATGAGCTTCGACTTGAAGGCTCACCAAGCTCCTCTTCCAAGTCCGGATAATGCCTGGAAAACTGGCGTATAATCTGCATGAGAAACACTAAGAAAGCTAGCAAGCAAGCGAAACCACACATAGCAAAAAGACCCCAGAAGCTCTTCAACTGAAGCATGTCTACTTCTTGCTTTGCACCTTGTGAACTGCAAGCTCTTCTAGTCAGCCACATGTCATGAATTCTTTGCAGATCACCATTTTCTGATAGCTGTAGAATGGCTGTTGACATGTCAATTGCCAGAGGTGAGTCCCTTGGAAAAGCCTGGTGACAAGTGATGAAAAAAATGTCATCATATCTGAATCTCTCAGGACTCTAAACTGGGGACTATTTTCGGACAATAAACCCGGAAGAAAAAAAATGTAAAAAGGGATACTTAAGACTTACAAATCCCCACCCAATTCTGGTGAAATCTTGACCAATGATACTGAATTCACATCGGGTTGAGAGGAAGACTTCCATATACGCACGTTCATCGACAACAGCAGCAACGCCACCCTTTTTCGGGCCATCTTTTAAGGCCTTCTCGTATGCTTCTGCCGAGTTAAGAGGAACAAGTCTGGACAAATCTATGTTGAGTTCTTCAGTCAAGTAATTCTCAGCAAACGAACCTCTCTGGTATCCAATTGGGACATCGCTTGTGATCAAACTTTTGATATCTTTAATAGATGAAGAAAGTTGTTCCACTGTCAAAATTGAGGTCAGACTTGCAGTGTAGCTTGAAGTCAGTATTAGAACAACAAATAGCCAGATTATCAGCACCAGCCGACCAAGAGGGCTTTTCGTTCTTTCTCCTGCGTAAATCAAAACAAGAATCAGCAAAATTTAGTTTGATCTTTCAAGATACAATAAAATGCAGCCAAACTATTATCCATTTCACTTACTATGCGAAAAGAAGAGAGTTGAAAAGCTAAACCTGTAGAGTGAAGCACAAAATGTTAGCTTATTGGGAGATGATCAGAAGAAAATGCAAGTGAATTGAAGTCAGAAAATGTTACCAAAGAATTGTCCCGATTTGTCTTTTCGGAGGGCCACGGAAATCATCATTGATCCTGTGCTCTAAAATCCAAACAACCACTCCAACAACCAGGAAAAAAGCTCCTGTAACACACCACAATTGTGGAGTGAATGGTCTTAGAAATGCCCAAGCATTAGAGTTTAACTTCCTGATTGGGGCTACTACGACAAGGCCAGAGTCGATATATGGCTGTGTGAAATCCACCAGCTTTGTTCGACCAGTGGTGATCGAGAAGTCGCCTACTGCAGCATCATAGTACTGCATAGAAGCAAAGGAGAGAAACATTGTTGATAGAAAGCAAACAGTTTGGCCTAAGATTGAATACAAATTTCTGCGTTTGATTTACTTACATCGGTTGTGATCAAGCGAAGAAGATCATCAAATTTGGGGTTATTCTGGCCATCCCCGAATCCAATTAGCTTATACGGGACTCCATAAGGCAAGATATTCAAAGCAGCTGTGAATACATCAATGCAGTAGCCATGAAACATATCAGTGCCTTTGATTTGTGAGACAAACTCAGGATAAATAACCCGATTTGGAACACCAATTCTCAAATGCTTTCCATTGTTTGGAAACGCCCATCCGCGAGGCTTCTGTGTCGTTTCTCCAGGCCAGACTACGCTATAGAGTCGTTGGCTTGAAATGGAACGATTAGGCGGTTTCGAGTAGAGAACCTCTGGAGGCAGGACAGATAATCCTGAGTAATTAGACCAGAAACCAATCCTTCTCGAGCCTGTACCGACAACATTGATGATTTCATATGCAGGATTCATGAGATTCCCATCTGAATTGAACCTGATAGGGCCTGTTAAACCATTCATATTATTGACCTGTAAAATGTTGTGAAGCAACTGGTTTCCTCCATTGAAGATGCTCATAGAATCTGATAATCTGGAATCCTTTGTAAACGAAACGTTTCCTCCCTGATTGAAAAATTCTCCAATTGCCTTTGCAAGAATCCAAACCGTATCATAAGCATAAAGACCATAAACATTCAATCCAAATGGGGTGTTCATCTTCCACTTATTCACAAACTTCCTCTTTTGCTTCGAATCCGGAGTGTACATTTTCAATGTAATAACACCTTGAATATCACTCCTGGCTTTTGAAGTGAGTTCAGATTCAGTATCCAGGACATTAGACAGGCAATCTGTAACGATCCAAACATACCCAGAATTTTTCATCCCGAGATATCGAGCCACATTTAGTACTTCCAGACTCCAATTCTCATAAGTGTGAAGAACAATAACTCTAAACTCCGTCAAAGCTAATGTAACCAGAACATCGGTTATCTCCTCCTTAGTCCCTCTAGGCCTCAAGGGAGCTTTGTATGAGATCTTGCAACGTTTTTCCGCCAGCTTATCACCTAGTGCAGCAACACCATTTCTGCCATAATCATCATCCACATAGAGAGCTATAACATCTCTCCATCCATAGTAACTCACCATGTCTGCAATTGCAGACATCTGAAAGAGATCACTCCGTGTTGTCCTTACGAAGTAAGGGTACTGAAGTGAAGACAACGTAGGATCTGTCGATGCAAATGACAATAGAGGGACTTGAAACTCATTGGCTATATGTGAAACCATGTGAGCTATGACTGAAAATTGAGGGCCAATTATGGCCACTGTCTTGTTCTCCAACAATGTTAAAGCTATGGACAGATAAACATAATAATGAATTCAGATATGATCGTGCAGATAAGGGTCGAAACAATAGTATCGAAAACTCTTAAAATACAATTGAGGATATGTAAAATTTACCTTCAAGCATGCCAATAAATCCACTGTAATTTGTGTCCTGAAGGGTCAGCTTGAGCTTAGCACCACCAAGGACATCCGGGTTAGAATTCACTTCTTCAACTGCGGATTCTATGGCGATTTTCGCGACTTTCCCTATCGTAGAATTGAAAGAGAAAAGAGCTCCAATGTTTACAACATCTGGAATTGTATCCCCAGTTGAAGAATTCAACAAGTTGCAGAAAACCACTAAAACTACTAGTACCACAACTTTAATCATAATTAATTATTTAATTGAATTTACTTGTTTAATCAGCTATGATCACCAAAATATGAACATACAAGGCTACAAGCAGAAGAACATGAGCAGTGTCTGAATTCTGAACAATCTACTGGAAAGTTGGTGGAAAATTCAGGAGAGACAGACAAGGGTTTGTGTGTTGGTCAAGAGATTTATTAAAAAGGATAGAAAAAGACACAACTACAACTGTAAGTATACATGTAACATATCTAGTTCATGTCTAATTTCCACGTAAGCTTGATTTAGACATATGAAAATAGTCAAAATACACAAAAAAACATGTAATGCATGTTAAAAAATATATACAATTTCAGAGAAAACAAGTAGCCGCCACAGGTATAAATATTGACTTTTGCTATGTACGTGTAACAATCTTGATAGTTCATGGACATATAAACCCACTCGAGAGTTGCATTTTATTATAAATATGTATGAAACTAGTTTAAAATGGTATGTCTTCGTGTCCCAATGAGAGTTCGTGTACATTAATTTGGATGTGACATGACTCACATCTCATATCCTTGGCATGTTGAGAATCCACTTTATTTCTTTTCTTAATTAGCCCACTAATTATCAACCATATGCTTTGTTTTAACTAATGTGAGATAATTAATTGGTGTAATTTGATAGCAAAATAAAGATTTTTGGATTAGTATATATATATAATTTTTAATATTATACTCCTAAAAATATAAAAATATTGTCAAAATTTAAAATAAATATTATGGATAAATATTAGTTTGGATTTGGACAGTGCATGCACAAGGTCAACAAAAAAAACCCGCTAAAATCCAACGGTAATCAAAAGCAGAACACGTGGCAGTACCCCATCTGACTCCCAGTCTCGACCAGTCGACCGCTACAATGGCGACCGGGAAACCTGGAATCTCCAGTCACCCTCCCATGATTTTTATTTTATTTTTTATTATTATATATAAATAAATAAATAACTTTCTTTTTTTTCTCTTCAATGGTCCTCCCTTTCCTACTACTTTTCTGTGGCTTTTACCTCTTCTTTTACTTGAATCTCTTTTTTTTTTTTTTAATGTTTTATGTTTTAGTCACAATTTCAATCAACATCTTTTAGAGAAGATATTTAATTTTTTTCTTCTGGGTTTAGCTTGACATCTGTGTTGAGTCTCTTTCTTGGATCAAGTGGGGTTGTTTTACATTTGAAGAGACAGCTGGTTCCTTGCTGGTTTCTGTTGTGTAAAAATTGGTTTATATTTTTTATTTTTTATTTTTAAGCTTTGGAGAAGTTGTGTTTTGAAGATCCAGCTCAAAGTTTTGATTTTTATTTTTGTTTTTTGGAACAACAAAGTATGAATAAGTAGGAGATTGATTTTATGTGTAGAATAATCATGGCTGAAACTTGTGGAGAGATGATGATGGCAGGGAGTGATCATGTGTCTGCAAATTCAATGTGTAAATGCTGCAATGGAAAAGGAGTGGATAAAGATCAGGATCAGATTCAAAATGAAGAAAATTCTAATCAACTCAGTGCTGCAAAACCTCCAAGAAATATCTCCACTATGAGGCATTGTAGTAGCTCTGCTTGGTTATCCGAATCGGTACGTATATTTATATATCACTTCTTCTTTTCTTGTCAACTGAGTATGAAAATGTGTTTATGGTTTGACTTTTAAGAGTTTTTGTGGTGTATTTGGATTTGAATGGAAGAACCATGAGGGGAAATTAGTGTTTGTTTCAGTTGAGTTTGAAATTTAGGATTTTTGTTGAGGATCCCCAATTGATGTATGTTCTTGTAGCATGATTTTTATATGGATTCATAAAATGATTAATTCAGGGAACAATGGTGTTTTTCTGATTACATTTTCTGCCAAAAAGAAATGTAGGAAGATTTCAAAAACCCCGAAAAAATTGCTCATTGAAGAGCCACACTTGTTTTATTGTATATGTAAAGGATTGTTCTTGCAAGTGCAACATTTTTGTGATTTCCTATATGTTGATGCAATGATCCCCCATGATTGAATTTCGAGACCATACCTCTGCATATCTATTGTGTATTTGTGTCTATATATATCTTCAATCTAGTTGTTTATATCTTCTGTGTTTGTATGCTTGAATGCAAATGACACACGATCAACGGATTAGAGGCGAGGCTTTTATAAGTTGGTTGCATATGAACCCGTTTGATCTAATTATTTGTCTTTTGTCCTCGATACAGGAATCGGATATTGGGATTGTTTGCTTGAAGTCAGCAGCAGTTGAGAATTCGGGGTTCCAACCTGTATACCGATCAGGAAGCTATTCTGAGAAAGGACCAAAACAGTACATGGAAGACGAGTTTATCTGTATCGATGATCTTCATGGCCATCTTGGTTCAGATTCCGACTTACCTTCCCCTGGAGCATTTTATGGGGTATATACAAACTTGCTATTCGGTTAAAATACTTGGATTTCTGTTAACTTAGTTGACCAGGGACATGTACATGGTATTCCTTGAAGTACATTTATCGTGTAAATCAGCAACGAATTCATTTGATTGTGCACTGAGAATTGGTCTATATGTATATAACTACAGGTTTTTGATGGACATGGTGGCATTGACGCAGCATCATTTGCGAGGGAGAACATGCTCAAGTATATAGTCGAAGATTCCCACTTCCCATCCAGCACAAAAAGGGCTGTTAAGAGTGCCTACGTGAAGGCTGATCACGCCTTGGCGGATGCAAAGTCTCTCGATAGAACCTCTGGCACCACTGCCTTGGCTGCCCTTATGTTGGGCAGGTGTGGTAGTACCTTCGTAGCTATACATTTACAATCTATCTTCTCTACATTTGTTTGTCTGTTTGTTTGTTTTTAACTTGCTCGTTACAGGACCATGTTGATTGCCAATGCTGGGGACTCGCGAGCTGTTTTAGGCAAACGAGGAAGAGCAATCGAGCTATCCAAAGATCACAAACCAAATTGCACCTCGGAAAGACTAAGAATTGAGAAACTAGGCGGTGTGATCTACGATGGCTATCTCAACGGGCAACTATCTGTGGCACGAGCTCTCGGAGACTGGCACATCAAGGGTACTAAAGGCTCAATCTGCCCTCTAAGCTGTGAGCCAGAATTGGAAGAACTTGTCCTGACCGAAGAAGATGAGTTCCTCGTACTCGGATGTGACGGTCTCTGGGATGTCATGAGCAGCCAATGTGCTGTGACAATGGTCAGGAAAGAGCTTATGCTGAGCAATGACCCTGATCAGTGTTCAAAAGCACTTGTCAAGGAAGCACTTCAACGCAACTCTTGTGACAACTTGACTGTTGTTGTCATCTGTTTCTCTCCCGACCCGCCTCCGAAGATCGAAATCCCCAGATCACACAAACGAAGAAGCATATCAGCTGAAGGACTTGATCATCTTAAAGGTGTTCTCAATGGCTTGTGAACAATAAAATTGTTGTCAAAACATTCAAAATGTTGTATATTTTG
Source organism: Acer yangbiense (assembly GCA_008009225.1). NCBI lineage: Eukaryota > Viridiplantae > Streptophyta > Magnoliopsida > Sapindales > Sapindaceae > Acer > Acer yangbiense. The sequence continues at coordinate 728,370 of CM017766.1, forward strand.
CAAGCTGCTATCACTTTTGTTTTTTTTTTTAACTTGTAACAATCACAAGAAGTGATTATATACAAGTATTTTGTAATCAAAATGGGCCGGGTCGGGTTTGGACCCAAATAATGTCAAGCCAAACCCAGCCCAGGCCCAACACAAATGAGAACTTTTAGTTTTTAGCTCTGTTTATTTCGTTGTCTTCAATTTCTTCTTCCTCTGCAAAAAAAAACCTAAAAAAAGTTCAATGTCGACGTTAAAAGAGATCCTAACTCGCCGCCCGGTGGCCGCCACCATCCGGCTGACGGTTCCGGCGGGAGCTGCGCGACCGGCGCCACCGGTGGGACCGGCTTTGGGTCAGTACCGGCTAAATCTGATGGCTTTCTGCAAGGACTTCAACGCGAGGACGCAGAAGTACAAGCCGGATACGCCGATGTCGGTGACGATTACGGCGTTCAAGGACAATACGTTCGAGTTCACGGTGAAGTCGCCGTCGGTGTCGTGGTACCTGAAGAAGGCGGCGGGAGTGGAATCAGGGAGCAGCCGGCCGGGGCACGTGACGGCGTCGACGGTGATGCTGACTCACGTTTACGAGATAGCGAAGGTGAAGCAGTCGGATCCGTATTGCCAGTACATGTCTTTGGAGAGCATTTGTAAGTCGATTATGGGGACTGCGAATACGATGGGGATTCAGGTTGTCAAGGACTTGGATTAGGATTAGAATTGGAAGTAGTTCATGTCACTTTTAACAAGAAATCTGGAAAAAATTTGTACTTGTTTGTTTGGTATGCTGTTCTAATTTGAGTTGAAAATAAGTTTACTCGTTTTTGTATTGTTGGCTTTGTTGGAACAGATACAGTTTTGTATACATTTTGTGAAAACTTAATTAAATTGATGAATTCGGTACAAAGTCTTGATTTTTATGCATGATTGGGAGAGTGCAAATATAGTTTTTGTGTGAAAACTTGAATGAATTGATGAATATGGTACAAAGTCTTAATTTTTATGCATGGTAGGATATGATTTTGATATGGGAGAGTGGGAAGTGTGCGGATTGGATTCGTATTCTTGGCTTTGTTGTTACAGATATGGTTTTTGTGTTGAAACTTAATTGAATCGATGAATATGATACAAAGTTATTAATTTTTATGCATGATAGGATATGGTTTTGATATGGGAGAGTGGGAATGGTGCGGATTGGTTTTGTAGTCTTGGCTTTGTTGTAACTAATATGGTTTTTGTATGGAAACTTGATTGAATCGATGAATATCATATATGAAGTCTTAAGTTTTGTGCTTGATAGGATATGATTTTGATATGGGAGAGTGGGAATGGTGCGGATTGGTTTCTTGTTATTGTCTTTGTTGTTACAGATATGGTTAATGTTTTACATATCGTGGAAACTTGATTGAATTGGTGAGTTCATTAGAGTCTTCATTTTTATGCATGATTGGATATGATTTTGATGTGGGAGACTCGGATGGTGTTGATTTTTTCAACAATGTTATCAATTTTTGAGGGTGAACTTGTTCTTGGTTAATCTATCATGAGGTTGAACAACCCCTGGTTGCGTAGAGCTTATAGATCGAAAAAGCTTGCAAGACGTTGCAATTTATCTTGCCGGAGGGGTCAAATGTAGCAACATTGGTAGTTTGTTCTTCCAATATTCTGTGCTTAGTTTATATGGAAGTTGTAGAGTTTTATATACTAGATTTCTCTAAATGATAAATAGATTTCTTTACTTGGTGAGTCTAAAGGCTTTGAAAAGAGTTCTCATTTGGCTTATATTCGGATGTTCAGGATTGCACCCTTTCATTTCTCTAGTTTGATGTACAGTAACGAGTAGTTGATGATTGAGTTTACTGCTGGATATAACTACTTTTGATCCTACTTAAAATATCATTCTAACAAGAATTTGCTTGCTTTGGTGAGCTTGCATACACTCTGATATGATTTTGTATGTATACTGCCGTATACATTTACAAGCTTAACATACAAAGCTGCTCGATTAGTCGCTTTCCATGATTCTTTTCGTCATCTCTTTCAAGACTACATGATGTCAATTGTTATATGAGAATTTTATTTTCATTCAAGATTGAATGTCTTTTACTGTTTGTTCATGCCCCCGTGCTATAATATTGTCAAAACTACATCTTTTCTGTGTTTTACTTGCATACTAAACATCGATATTGCCAATGTTGAATTGGTTCACATTTGGATCCAATTTTTTTTTTTTTTCCTTATAAAATTAAGCTTTCAATGTGTAAGCCAATATATGCTCAAGGATTTTTGGGTTGACTTGTGAGTTGTGACATGTGAGCAATTTAAAATGTTGAAAATGAATGTTATTAATTAACATAGCTCACTTTCTCATCAGCCTTATAAACTGGAGCTAGTTGCATAAACAGCTCATATTCAAGGTAGAAAACAGTGTCATTACATGGAAGACTAGCTAAAGAAAGTAAAAATGGTCTAAAGATTGAACCTTTTTTTTCTGCTTTGACTGGCCTGAGCTGAAAGTGAAGAACTTGTAACCTTTTTCAAGTTGGAAATGCTCAAAATCCCAAATCCTTCAAAGCTTACAATAAATCTAAGATCTTTTCTGGTCTTGCAATCCAATCCCATCTCATCATCATCAGTGCCAAGTCAAGAACACATAGCCCGCCTCATTTTAGACCAAAAATCAGCTCCACAATCTCTCCAAACCTTCAAATGGGCCTCCCAACTCCCAAATTTCACTCACTCTCAATCCACCTACCGCGCTTTAATCTACAAGCTCTGCACTTTTCGCCGTTTCGACACTGTCCGCCAACTGCTCGATGAAATGCCCCAGTCAATTCAGTCGCCCCCGGATGACACTATTTTCATCACCATTGTGCGTGGTCTTGGCCGCGCACGCTTGATCAAAGATGTTATCAAAGTTGTTGATCTGGTTTTGAGGTTTCACGAGACCCCTTCTCTGAAAGTTTTCAACTCCATTCTTGATGTTCTTGTCAAGGAGGATATTGATTTGGCTAGAAAGTTTTATAGGAAGAAGATGATGGCAAGTGGGGTTCAAGGTGATGACTACACTTATGGAATTTTGATGAAGGGTCTTTGCGCAACAAATAGGATTGCTGATGGTTTTAAGCTCTTGCAAGCTATTAAAACACGGGGAATGAAGCCAACCGTTGTGATTTATAACACATTGATTCACGGTCTTTGCAAAAATGGGAAATTGGGGATCGGGAGGTCAAGGAGTTTGATGAATGAAATTGAGGAGCCGAATGATGTTACTTTCAATATTTTGATATCTGCTTATTGCAAAGAGGAGAATTTAGTTAATGCACTTGTGATGTTGGAGAAGAGTTTTAGTTTCGGGTTTGTTCCTGATGTTGTTTCAGTTACTAAAGTGGTGGAACTTCTCTGCAATGCAGGTCGCGCAATGGAGGCTGTTGAGATTTTGGAGAGAGTGGAGAGCAAAGGAGGTGTAGTTGATGTTGTTGCTTATAACACCTTGATAAAGGGTTTTCGTAGATTGGGGAAGGTGAAAGTTGGGTATAGATTTTTGAAAGAGATGGAGAGGAAGGGCTGCCTTCCAAATGTAGACACATACAATACATTGATTTCTGGTTTTTGTGAATCTGGGATGTTGGATTCGGCTCTTGATATGTTTGATGATATGAAAACGGATGGGATCAATTGGAATTTCGTTACATTCGATACATTAATTAAAGGCTTGTGTTCAGGAGGAAGGATAGAAGATGGTTTCAAGATTTTAGAACTCATGGAGGATAGTAAAGAAGGTTCTAAGGGTTGTATTAGTCCATACAATAGCGCAATCTACGGTCTGTACAAAGAAAATCAATGGAATGAAGCGCTTGAGTTCCTAACAAAGATGGAGAAGTTGTTTCCTCGAGCTTTCGATAGGAGCTTGAGGATATTAGGCTTATGCGAGGAAGGCAACATCGAGAATGCAAAATGTATCTTTGATCAAATGAACGACGAAGTCATAGTTTCAAGTGTTATTGTTTACGATTGCTTAATCCACGGATTTTGCCAAGAGAATCAAATCCGAGAAGCATTAGAGCTGATGAATGAGATGATTGACCGCGGTTATTTTCCCATTGCATCGACGTTTAATGCTTTGATTGGTGGGTTTTGCAGGCAAGGAAAAGTTGGGAGTGCACTGAAGCTCATGGAAGATGTGATTGGGAGAGGTTGCCAACTTGATACAGGAAGCTATAGCCCTATAATTGATGCTCATTGTAGAAAAGGAGAAATTGAAAATGCATTGAAGCTCTTGTCACAAATGGGTGAAAAGGGTATAGTTCCTGACCATTTGACATGGAATTCTTTGCTTGTTTGTCTTAGTCAAGACACATTATGGTTGAACAAGAACAACTTGTCCCATGTAAATAAACAACTGCAATTGATTATAACAGATACATGAGATGAGTTTGGTTGGAGCAAAAGTTGTTTTATTGTATTTGTAGATTCTCTTTGAAAAAGAAACAAAAGATAAAAGGCCAAAAAGCAAACCAATCCAAACAAAACGTGCTAAATTTATGTACTAAAAATCTCGAAAGGGCTGCTTTTATTGAATTTGAAGGAGACACGTCTAGTGGTAGGAGAGATTCCTGAGTGCATCCCGTTGCACCCAAGTTTTAGTCCTCGTGGTAGTGTGCAGATAAGAGTCGTAATGTCTACGGACTCCCCCACAACAAAAACAACAAATGGATACATACTTTCAGGTATATTAAAATGGTAAATGCATATATATTCTTTTGTGTATTTAGTATTGTATCTCATTCAACTCTTGCTCCTAAATGTGCTTATTGAACTTTTAAATTATATCAACTTTTTTTTCCCACTACGTGTTGCTATAAATTGTAATCAGCAAGTTGGTGTTGCTTATTGGGTTAGTATCAATCCTTAGTCACTGAAACTTTGCACAGATGCTATGTGTTGGAAGTCATAATTCAATTACTATTACCTGCTAATTTGCTAAACGTCACAACTTAATTGTTTTCGGCTCTATTTTTTATACATTGAGTTCCATGGTGAGTGACCCTATAAGTAAACTCCGTTTTGAGTGCTCTAAGCGACCCATATAAGAGCTTGCCAACCGGTCCACATCAATGGGTTTCTTTCTTCTTATTCATATTTCTACTGGATCTCCTTAATGTAGACTTGTAAGGGTTGCCCATAACTTGCTTGTCTTCTTGAGCAAATGTTGTCTCACGGCACTTTTTGGAACCACTTTCACTTCCCACCCCTTTAGACCGCTTCCCTCTCCCCTTAGATGTCTTCTCACCTCCAACAGAAGGCTTCGATGAGAGACTCTCTTCCTGCTCCATTACGAGATTCTTCACCCTAGACATGCTTCTTGTGACAATGCTACTTGGAGTGAAAACTTTGGTATCCATCTTGAATTGACCACCCTTCTTCCGTTTACGTGCAGATTCATCTTGAACACAACTGTAGCCACATTTTTCTATTACAGCATCTAAAAGTTTCTGTGCCAAACAACAATTTTCAGCATCACTTCGTGGGGACATTAAGAACTCAGTCATTCTTGTCACGGGAATCTCATCCCAGGAAGATGGCAGTAAAGTGCTTGAACAGCTGCCTGAAGACATAGAAGAAAATCTCGTTGGGAAATTCTCGTCAGCAAACTCTTCCCAGTAATGTGGAAATCCAAGCAAGAAATGACTGCAAACCTGTTACATTCAAAATTTAATTAGAAACTAGACTCTACACAGAACTGTCCTACTCTTAACCACAGAATTTAAATACATATTTTTCTGATATAAATTAAAATTAAAATTGCATAAATTTTACCAAAACCCACAACCATGATGTGAGTCAGATTCAATCCCAAGACCTATTACATAACTCTAAAATAACGTAGCGGGTTAGATGGTACCCACAAATACAAAACAACATATTATTTATTCATGTGTTTATAAAATTCTCTTTAAACATTTTCAGTTGCATTACTGACTTCCAGCTCTATGGTTATAACACTACTAATTGCATCAATCTGTATTATGTTTTAGGTTTTCTTATACATCTGATAGTAAATCTGTGAATGTGAGAGGGAGCTATAGAAATAGGTTATGTACCTCCGAGGGAACACCATTTGAACACGTACGAGACTTATTTACGAAGCCATTGATTTTAACTATGATTCCATCTGCTGTCTCAAGTGTGGTGGTATCATATCTCTTGACAATAGCAGCTGAATGGAAGGTTCTTACTCCTAGGTTCCTATAACATGAAAACAATAAGAAACAAATGATAAACTCCTTAGTGGTTTTAAAATTAGCATAAGAGTAGCAACAAAGCTGCAAATAATAAAACTCAAGATCAGACAACTTCTGGAAGGATTCCACTATGTACTGGAGCCATTACCTTACTTTACGAAAAGCAAATGCACTCTAAATTCTTTAACAATCATAAAATTACTGAATCTGGTAACCCAATAACTTCAACTTTATAGTGATTAACAAAAAACTAAAATGTTAAAATAAGAAGGCATACAACATGTTTGTGAAATTGACAAAGTGAAATTTGCTTACCCTCTAGAAACAAACCCACCAACAGCTAAGCGTTTGGGATCTACCCGATTCAGCCACCAATCGTACAAGAAAACCTACAAAAGACAAATGAAAGATACAATATTAACAAATGTATGTGCATACATTTAAGGAAAGTTGAGAAGAAGAAAAAAGAATAAGGACTTTACGGATTTAACAGGTGATGAACAGAGTTTGGTGAATGGGATTTTTCGGGATAGAGAAGATTGTTTTGCATTGGTTTTGGGAGTGGGTGAACAGCTTAGTCTGGGCTTCAAAATTGATCTTAGGGGGGTATTAGCATATAATTCCCGAGCAATAGAAACGAGACCTATAAAACAACAAATTTTCTACTTAAATCTTAATTAACAAACGGAAGAAATGAAAAGAAGGAACAATGAGTGAGAGATCTTACGAGGATGAAGAAGCGTGTCGGTTCTGGGACTTCTGGCCGGAGTATTGTCTGGTAAAACCATTTCTTCAACAGAACCCATTTCTTCGTACACCAATTAAAATGATTCAGTGTTATTATCAAAAAAAAATTTACGAGATCTTCAAAACCCATCATGTAATCAACACGAAAAACGCAGACAAAAATGCAACCAAAAGAGAGAAAAACTTACATCTGGTGACTGGCGGAAGCGACTGGCGGCGAGAGACGTGATGCGTCGACGGCGAGAGGAACGACGATGACAGCTGAGAGGTTTGTAACGGGTTTAAGTAATTGTAATGGAATTGGGCTGGTTTCTTTGGGCCGGGTTTTAGAAGTTTTGCTAAATGGGCCAGGGGAAATGAATCATTTAGGGAAATTATTATTCTCTCCCCTTTAGGTTGCCATATTCTCTAGTCTTCCCCCTCTAGTTTCAAAATTCTCCAATTTTTCCCCTTCCATGCACAAATACAACCAATCTTACCATATAAAAATAGGCATGGGAGGGGGAAAATTAGAGAATTTTGAAACTAGAGGGGGGAGACTGGAGAATACGGAAAACTACACGGGGGAGAATGATTATTTCCCTTTCATTTATTGTGTAAGAAAATAATTAAATATATGTATATTCAAATTTTTTATGCCCCAAGGATTCGAATATAATTATAAATTAAGAGGAAAAGAAAAAAAGTATAATGCATATATATTCTTTTGTGTATTTAGTATTGTATTTTTTTTTTTTCAAGAACTAAATGAGATGGGTTTGGTTGGAGCAAGAGTTGTATTATTCTATTTGAAAAAGAAACAAAAGATAAAAGGCCAAAAAGCAAACCAATCCAAAACGTGTTAAATTTATGTATTAAAAATCTTGAAAGGGCCAGCTTTGATTGAATTTGAAGGAGACTTGTCTAGTGGCAGTGAAGATAAGAGTCGTAATGTGTACGGACTCCCCCACAACAATAACAACAAATTGATGGGTGGTATTTGTCACATCATTCTTATACTTGATTGTGATATTGTAATTTATAAACCAAAGTAGTCATTAGGCTTTTGAATTCCATGTTATAAAAGCAAATGCTTATCACAAATCTAAATTTTAAAAGTATTTCTTTTTCCGTTTAAATACATTATGTATGGATATAGCCAACACCCACGAGTTATTATTCATTTATCCTATTGAAACTCACAATTTTATCAATAAAAGAGTGTCACGGGCTAATTTTGACCTCAAGCTAATGTGAGAGGAAAACTCCCTAACAACAAATGTGAAGAATAAATATTTAAAATTTTAGTTACTGAATGCATAGTATAGAGTATAGAATTAGACATATGTAACAATTTAGATTTGATAACTTAGCTGAGAACTGAGAAGACTCATGAGATAAATATATAAATACCCACAGGCCACATCACAATACAAAAGTCAAAAAACACATGAATATTAAATTATTTTGGACTTGTCATCTTTATTGGGTTGAGTATCTTGATTAAAGATCTCATTTTTGTAAGTAATCCCAATGGCCAATTCTCAGTTGGCTTCTTTATTAATTTGGATTTTGGACCTTTCAAAACAACTGGCTTCCCTTTCCAATTTCCATTTCCAGAGCATTTACAGACAATAACACCACCATAAAGGCATAAACTCAACCAACCTAACTCCCAACTCCTCTTCTTCTTCTCTCTAGAGCTCTCCTCCTTCAAAGCTACAATCTTTGCCAACAAATTCATCCCCTTTTAGCATATCAAACATGGGATTTGATGAAGAAACCTCAACTTCTTCACACAGATTACCTTCTTTTCCCAGAGAAGACACACCCTTGATAGCCAAACCAAAGCCTCTCTCTTCCCAATTCAAGACCTTTGCAAATGTTTTCATCGCCATAGTTGGATCTGGTGTTTTAGGCTTGCCTTACACCTTCAAGAAAACTGGATGGGTTATGGGGTTGATCATGCTTTTCTCTGTCGCTGCTTTGACTTACTATTGTATGATGCTCTTGATCTTCACTCGCCGAAAGCTTGAAACCCCACTTGGATCTTCATCATATTCTTTTTCTTCTTCCTTTGGCCCTAATGGATTCTCAAAGATAGCTTCTTTTGGCGATCTGGGATTCGAGGTTTGTGGTTCTATTGGTAGGGTGTCTGTCGATGTCATGATAGTTCTTGCACAAGCTGGTTTTTGTGTTAGTTATCTGAGTTTTATAGCTAATACTTTAGTTAATGTGATTAATAGCAATGAATCTAGTAGTCATAAGATTCTTGGGTTCTTGACTCCCAAAGCTTTGTACATTTTGGGTTGTTTTCCATTTCAATTGGGATTGAATTCGATTCCAACATTGACCCATTTGGCTCCTTTGAGTATATTTGCTGATGTTGTTGATCTTGGAGCTATGGGGGTGGTGATGGTGGAAGATGTTATGATTTTCTCCAAGCATTGGTCTGTTTTGAAAGCTTTTGGTGATTTCTCTGTTTTCTCTTATGGTATTGGTGTTGCTGTGTATGCATTTGAAGGAATTGGCATGATATTGCCATTAGAATCTGAAACCAAAGACCAAGACAAGTTTGGCAAAGTGTTGGGATTGTGCATGGCTTTCATTTCTATAATCTATGGATCATTTGGTGCATTGGGTTACTTTGCATTCGGCGAAGAGACCAAAGACATCATCACCACCAATTTAGGTGCAGGATTGGTGAGCATTTTGGTGCAGATGGGTTTGTGTATCAATCTGTTCTTCACATTCCCATTGATGATGAATCCGGTTTACGAAATAATGGAGAGGAGGTTCTGTGATTCAAGGTACTGTATCTGGCTGAGATGGGTGAGTGTTTTGGGAGTGAGTTTGGTGGCTCTATTTGTGCCCAATTTTGCTGACTTTCTGTCTCTAGTAGGCAGCAGTGTGTGTGTGGTTCTGGGTTTTGTGTTGCCTGCTTTGTTCCATTTGTTGGTTTTTAGGAGGGAATTTGGGTGGAAATGGATTGCTTTAGATGGGATTATTGTGGTTTTTGGGGTGGTTATTGGAATCTCAGGAACCTGGTCTTCTCTTGTGGAGATTTTTGCACCTACAGCTTAATTATTAATCATTCAAATAAATATTTTTTGGATGTTAAAGTGAAAACAGAATATGGTGTGCCTGCCTTCCCTCTGTAATACTATATTTTTTGGTGTTGAAACAGAAAAGGTGCGCCCCTCTGTAATAATTGTTTATGTATTGCTGAGAAAATATTGATATGTAGTTCTCATTAAAAAAACTAGAACAAGCAGCAATTGCAAATGTTGTATTTTTCTCCTTGCGTGTTTGCACAATTTAGCTTGTAAAAGTCTTTTGAATCTCGAGCAATTCCCGTTTTAGGACTTTTGAGTTAGGGGATGTATCCCACACCCATTTATATTTGGGAATGAACTTTTAATTTACCCCTAAATGATGGAGGCATTGGGGGATTTTGGGCATAAAAAAATGTTGATTAATGTATGTATGTAACGCGTAGATACTAATTAATTCAATAAAATAAGGTTTTGAAATGGAAACCTCTCAATCATATACTTGATTGAGTAGGATTTGATTTACATTCAATTATTGTAATATAAAACTTTAAAAGAGAGAGTACTTTCAATGGAGATCAATAATAATATCCACAAACAATGATTAAAACAAAATTACATATATAGAGAGAGGAAGAGAGGGAGAGAGAGATCCAGGCTATCCTGATCAAGAAGAAATTACAAAAGAATACAACACAAAAGTAATTTCAATCTTCCAAAAAAGAGGGATTGACAAAAATTAACCATATGACACAAACCACTCGATTGTCACAACATTTTATATACTCTCTCATCAAAGAACCAAGCCGCCACAACATCTCCACCGTCGACAAATCTCGCCCTATAAAACAGGCCTTTCGAGAAAAGTGTACTACTGCATGTAAAAATCATACGATATGCTTCGTTTGTTTACCTGACTAAAATGCACTCCAATTATCAGAACTTTTCCTTGGCGTTTGATCTACTGATGTCTTAAATGGCCCTGATGATCCGAATGGATCCGAGTCATATTTCCTTGGTGTTTGATCTACTGATGACATACTGAATGGCCCAGATGACCCGAAGAAATCTGCATCGTTTGTCCTTGGTGTTTCTGCCGATGTCTTAAATGGCCCAGTTGACCCGAATGGATCGGAATCATCGAACGACGGGAACCCATGAGTATGATCAAAGTCTGTAGTGCTGCGCATGGAATCAAACCTTGATAGGGAGCTCTGCGAGGACTGGAATAGGTTACCTTCGTGTGCATTAAATGAATCAAAATTTGGTACGAAGCCAAGGCCCTGCTGATCAGAATCTCTGGTGCTGCGGGATGAATCAAACCTAGAAAGAGACGGGGATTGAAAATCAGGCATGTTGAAGGAATCGAACCTAGAAAAGGTGTTGAACGAATTATCCTCTGACCCAGAGTTTCCATAGTTATAGGCAGGAGTGCTTGGAACGGAATCTGCAAATATAGATGAACTCTTCCCCATATCAAATGTGTTATAGGCAGGAGTGCTTGGAACGGAATCTGCGAATATGGATGAACTCTTCCCCTTGTCAAATGAGTAATCATCTGGACCTGCACTAAATCTATGAGGGGAGCCTGACATACTGTAGGCAGGGGTGCTTGGAACAGAATCTGCAAAAATAGATGACTTCTTCCCCGGAAACAAGTTCTTGTTCTGAGACGAATCCGTTCTAATTGGCTTCAGATTGAAGTCATCAAGACCAAATAAAGCACTTCCGCCATGTCTGTCATTATCCAGGTCCTGCATGAAAAACATGAATAAATCAATCAATCTAATTGCATTTTGAAGACTCGTCACACAAAAATCTGTCAATTGAAGAAGTTAAACATAAGCTTTCACAAAATTTTCTAATAGTCTGCAAGAAACCAATTGTTTCTGCAAAAGCTTATCACCAGTCTGTGTTTCAAAAATCAGTTTTCGTAAGAGCATTCAAATTCAGGATTTACATGCAACAAAGTTCTGAACTCCAAGAAGAAGAATAACAGAATCAGGTTTGAAATATCGGTGAATCTCAGAAATCCACCCAATGATCAAAAAAGCTTCCTTTTTTTATCCAAAAAAAAAAAAAGAAAAAAAACCTGAATTGATTCGAACTTCTGGAAAAGAAAATGATAACAACTCTGCATCATAAAAGTCCAAAAGGAAGGGAAAAAAAGTTCCTCCCGCAGTTTATCAGACTCTAGTGAAACCAAACAAAAGCATGCTAAAAAATAGAGAGAATTGATTTTAGTCTCTTGCTTCAACTTAAAAGGGTTTACGAAAGACTTGAATCATAAAGAAAAAGAAATTATCATAACACAAACAAACTTGGAAAGCACTTCCTTGAGAGCTGCTCACCAGTCATGCACAGTAGTACACAAATTTGGAATGCACAGCAATAATTGTTCACAAACCTTGGCATTATCATTATCAAGGCCCCAAACTGATTCTGTATCATAATTAGCATCGAATGTGCCCCAGCCAGGTTCATCAAAACCTTTGTCTCCAGAAAATACAGATTCACGACCATCTTGATCACTGAACACAAAAAACACCAACAAAATTTCAGTCCCAAACCAACTAAGCATAAAGTACAAAGTTGAAAAAGAAGGAAAAACAAAAAACAAAGAATCCAGTCCTAACGCCAAGCCATGCTAATCATTGAGATCTGTAAATTGTCCCCTGAAAAGAAGAACCAAGTCACCAACTGACCTTCGAGTGTCTCTAGCCTGGGGTGAACCATCAGCACCAGTATTCTTGATTGGGGAATCTTGGAATTCTTTAGATTGGCTCTCTGTTGCAGCACTTCCAGCTGGACTGTCGGGAGGACTGCTTGCCAAGCCATTCTCCTTTCCTTCATGGGCCAATTCTTTCTCAGTGATCTCTTCCCCTTTGCTCGTATCCTTCTCCATTTTATCATCAGTATTTGAGGATAAAGCATTCTCATTTGTGGAAGTCATTTCTTTTCGATCTGGTAAAGATTTTGGTTTAGGAGGGGCTATTACATTTTGCACATCAAGAGTGAGTTCCTTGACAAATGTGAATCCTGCTAGTGTTAAAAGATAACCAACTCGTCAGACTTGTATTGCTGTCTCCAACTTATATTAAATGTAAAGCATCAAGGGAAAACCCAATTCAACAATTACATGAGTTTCAAATAAAAATTTCTCAGGCTAAACATAGAATCAATCCTTCGGTAACAAACCTTCATCTTCAAACTTGTCCCAATCTTCATCCCAATCGGCTGCTCCTTCTTGGACTCCAGGTTGCCATCCTAAAGGATGACCATAACAAAATGAGAAAATACAGAAACTGAAACATGATCTCCTATAGTCCTATCCAGAATATGGTAAATGATAACTAACTAGGTACATATTTTTCTTAAAGAAAAAAGAAACTTAAAAAATAGGGATAATACTAGAACCTAGCAAGAGTTCTTATGCACACAAAAAAAAAAAAAAAAAACACAACCCTGGCATTCTCTAATCTGAAAAGGCTGAGGATTTAAAATATTTAATCAAAGAAACCAATTTATGCCCACGGTTAATTTAATGTCGAAAGTTAATTTCCATACATTTCAACACATGTTTATAATGACAAGCACTTTGTATTCCAAAAAAGTCAATTATTTCATAAATCGTAACAACAATTTACTAAACAATATCCTTACTGCTCAGTTTTTTTAAAATTTATTCCAATTGTAAAACCCTTTTGTTCAATTTCCACTAGTGATTGAAACCAACAGATTCATTATCAACATACATATATGTATTATCTCAATGAAAGCTTCTGTGATAGGGTTATCAATAAAATTGACCATAATGAAGTAAATAAGCTTACTGAAAACCTTAAAATGTAATAAATAGGCCATAAAGTACTTAAGATGGTAGAAATACCAAAGGGAAGCTCAACCAGTGAAGTTGGTTTAGCACGCAATCCATATTGTTTACTTCGTTCATTCAAATTTTTCACTAGTTCCTCAAGCGATGTTTGGATGCTATCAGCACGTTCCTACAAAGGTGAACAAAAACAGGACTTAGATATAAGTTTTTGTAAGATTTGTGCTAATCAATCACAGCAACTGCATACCTGAAGAGCACCATTGCCACTGTCACCTTCCATTTTGACAATTGCCTGATATAGTTCCATTTTCTTCTCCTGCAAGTGGAGCAGTGCAACATAATGCATTTCAGAAAAAGATAAAAAATTAAAAATGAAACAAAGCATACCAAAAATCAATAGCACAGTGAGATAAAGTGATTCCCTTCAAGAAAAAGTAAGGATTGGACATCAACCAGCAAAAGGAGTTCCAAAAATACCTGAATATCGCGAAACGTGGACTCTTCAATAGATAATTTGGAGGCTACATCCCCAGCCTGTTTGTATTTCTCTTCATACTTCTTTGCCAGTGACTCAACCTAAAATGGAAGTTTCTCCAGATGGTCCAATAAGCCACAAAGTGATATGATAAAATATGTATATCCACATAACAGAGTTACGAAAGGAGATACCTCACGTTTATCACCAGAAACCCTTTCTGTGATCTCATTTAGTCGATTGTCACATCTGCTTTTATATAAAATCTGATACAAGATGAAGGAAACATACACCAAAAGAAGAGGAAATATTATTAATTTGACATAAAATTCCAATGCCTAAAGCTCAAAATTGATGAAAGCTTAAAGATAGTAGAATGCCTCGTCATTCAACAAAAATCATATCAGCTACCTAATCTCATCATGACCATATTCTTATATCACCATAAAAGAGAGAATGAATCACCCAAGGGCCAAGACAAAGAAGACTACAAAGATGTCAAAAGCCTCCCAAAGATAAGATTTGTTAAACTGGTCTGCAAGGAAGAGAGGTGTATCCCTTTTCTTTCTCATTTTGTATTCCCTTCTCCCCTCAATAATACTTTTAACATTCTGACATTTAAAAGATTCCCTATCCCTGCAGCAAAGGCTTTGAACTTTTGTAGAATTTAGACCTTTCTACACCTAACTTTGTTTTTTGCTACCATCAATATTACTTTTTGCTTTATGACATATAAAAGATTACCTTATCTCTGCCGCCAAGGCTTTGAGCTTTTAAGTTTTATCTACAGAATTTAGACATTACTACAACGTATGGATGCTATTTGATCTACTATGGACATTCAATAAAATATATTCCCAAAATATAATCCGCAACTCCTTCCTTGCATCATGTGTGGCTGAAAGAACTTATCACGCTTGTAGAGAAGGTACTGTTTTATTTATAGCATTGAAATTACTCTGATTATTCTATAATTTCACTGGACATGTTTGAGCAACATATATAAGTAATTATTAAAAGCATAAAATCATCTATGAGAGTTAGCAAATATTTCCTGATGGCTTGTATGTGATTGCAAATCATATGATGACATGATAGCATTAAACATCAATCTGTGATTGATAAAAGTTGCATAACAGGGGCATACTCACAAGTTCCTGCATCTTGGTGTGATAGAACTGTATCTTCTCTCTGGAAGTTATTATCTCCTTTTCCAATTCTTCAACCTTTAAACAAAAATGGAGAAACAAATCAGATGTAAATTTCCAAAAAAGCTAGCATTAGTACATCCAGTCAAACTTTTCCATATATCTAAATCAATTGGACATGCTCACTTAAATGTAAAAAGATGCAGAACAAATAATTAACATCAAGATATTCTAAACAACATAAGACTGCAATGACAGTCAAATTCTAGTAAACTTAATCCTCTCTAAGAGAAGAAAAAATAAGCAAAGTTAAAAATCTGGTGATAGCCAAAATATATTATGTAAGACTCAATTAACATTAATTAAACTGTATAAACTAGCTCCAGCAAAATGATTTAAAACTAACATATTGCTTAAATAATATGGGAAAAGATTTCCTTTGGTGATTAAGAAAATAGATACACTTCATTGAGATTAAATCTATTGCCAACCAAAAGAAATTGCATAGTTCGCAAGATTTACATAGGAATGAAGTAAAACGAGACTTTTATCTTAAAAGTAACCCACACATGAACAAAAATGCATGCTTCAAACTGAGACATAGAGAGTGCACAGAAAGTGCCTTTTTATCTGCCTCAGTTGCATCTTTAAGCTTTGCATCCAGCGAATTTTGTTCCTCTTTGCTAAGTTGATCCACAAGATGTTTTTCCAGCGATGGAACTCTGTGCTTTTGTTGACTGGGCGGCTGTGCAGGTCTATCCACTTGAGGAATAGGAACTGGCCTCGGTGGCTTTCCTGCAGGAGGTCTTGGAGCTTGTGGTTGTTGCAAACCTATTCAAGAGTTTCCTTCTTTAAAGGTAAATACGCCAATAAAAGGAGGCAGATAACAAATACTGAAATATTTTGAAACAGTGAAGAAAACCTACCCGCAACTGGGCCCCGAGTTGCACTAGCATATGGAGCTGATGTGGCAGTAAATAGAGCTTCGTCAGGCATGAAAGTGCTCGGAAGAATTGCAGGAAGAGGGCGCCCTTCTCTGTAACGTTCCATCAAGTAGAGAGCAGTACAGAACTCTTTCAAAGAGAGCATACTGTCATTATCTTGGTCAGATAGATCCCACACCTGCTTCAAGATCTCTGAAACACCAAGAATAATAATATATTGAACACTGTGGTAAGGGAAAACCATGGTTGCTTTCAAATAATGATACAGAGAAGTTTGTTACATTTTACAAAAATACCGGTAAAGTTCCAATACATGGTCTTCAGGATCAAGAACAAGAATTGTCAATGGATTGTTTGTACCACACATTAAATTAAATTTTTGGATGCATATTGACAACTGAGTCTAATGATACAAATTGAAGTTTAATACCCTCTAGAAACCCACTTTCACCAATATGTTTGCTTCAAATTTGTTGAAATTTTTTCCTAATGTACAGCCAAAATCTAAAATCCATTGGAAAATGAACCATATAGGGAAATCCTTCTTCAGTCCAGGATAGAAGAAACTTATTCTAAAGTTAATAAGATACGGTGACGACCAACAATAGCTAACTTCAATATACTCTAAAAGTTTGACCATCAATGAGCTTATACTGAAGCAACAGAATACAACTAGAAGAAAATGTGAAAGAGGAATATCTGTTAGACTACCTCTCGGGAGCCTCCAACTCAAGAAAAGGTTGCGTGCCTGTTCACCGGTGATTTTTCCATCTCTATCAGTGTCAACTTGCACAAAAACTTTAGTGTACTTTTGAACATCAGACTGAGCCATTTTTGGCCATGGAATTTGGGGCTGAGAGGAAGTTGAACTCACAGCTCCAACAGAAAACCCAGTTGAAGCAGCTGTGGTATTTTGGACAGCAAACTGCTGATTCTGTTTCCCTCCTGACTGACTTTGTTGATACTGACCAGCCACAGGTTGCTGAGAAAATGTACTCTGTGACAATTCAAGTGGATTTGGCTTTGTGGAAGGTTGCGATGCAGGAGATGCTGGAATCATCGCTGTTGAGCCCGGTGAGCTACCTGCAGAGGATGTAGCTGTCCAGGAACTTTGATTTGATTTAGCTGGAGTTGCAGAAAAGACATCTCCAAAAAGTGAGTCAGAGGGAAAGCCATTTCCTGAAACAGCTAATGCTTTAGAATCTGGATCTTGAGGCTTTGGAGTAGTAACTGGTGCCTGCCCAGAGGTTGCTTGTGGTCTAGGTTGAACAGATGGTGTGAAACCTGAAGCTGATAGCCCAAATCCATCTTGAGTGGTTGGACTAATTGCTCTGCTAGAAACTTGTGAAGTTGCTCCCCCTAAAGAACTACCTGTACTTCCACCAAGCCAATCAGTTGACAAGCTTGAAGTTGGAGGACGAGGAGCCACCATGGTACCTCCACTTGGCATACTTCGGCCTGGAAAAACTTGTTGGGGACGAAGTGCAGTACTAGGAGGCATAGCTTGGGGTGGCCTCATAAACTGATTTGGTTGGGATGGAAAAAACTGTTGATTCATTCCAGCACTCCCAAGGCCTTGTGGTCCTCTGACACCGACACCTTGAGGTGATGTTGATGGGGTGCCACCAAACTGAGGAGCAGGTGCTCCGACCCTAGCCTGGGAAGCAGGAGTAGCTGTAGCTCCAAGGTTTATTTTGGGAGCCGGAATTTTAGCTGAAGCAGGGCCATATAATGCCTGTTTAACCATATCTGGGGTCAATTCTCGCTTACTTTGTGCCACAGTGACAAGTTTAAGCGCATTATAAAACTCAGCTCTATTAAGAAACCCGGCTCTTCTCTGGTCAGCATTTGTCCAAACCTGCATAGACAGAAGTGTACGATTCAGCACAAAGAGACTGAGTTTCCAATAAAAAGAACCCTCCAAAAGTTAACAATATTAAGTATTCTTCCAAAATTAAACAAAGCATTGAGTAAATCAACCAATCATGAATACCCATTTCCATGTGCTTTTTCTTCTTTCTTGTACCACATTTTGCAACTACTTGCTCAACATCTTTCATTATAAAACAAAGATGTTTTAGCAATTACTGAGCGAAGAACACAGACTTTCCACTTTGACTTGAAGTGTGAATCGCATAGTCAATGCAACTGACTAGCAGCTGACCACCAATTCTCTCACACACTCTAAAAACACATTTAATTTGCCTAAAACTCTTGCAACTCATAATAGCAACGACAACTACTAACACCTCAACAACGCCTAAAAACCGATACAAATAATGACGAAACCGAAAATCTCATATCGTAATAACAAAAATTTCATTCGATCATGCCTAAATGTGTGTCGACGATACATCAAATCCAAAATCCCTACTCTTTTCAGCAATCTCGATCGCAAACTTAAGAATCACTACTAGTTTATTTTAAAATTTAAACTCTAAGAAAAAAAAAAGTAAATAACAATATATATACGACTGAGTGCACGCTCGCGCCCTAATGCGCCAATTCGAAACCGAATTCGATAAAAATAAATAAACAGTTGTCAAAGAACAGAGAAATCGACGAGTCTGGATTCGAATTAGACGACGAGAAATATTTAACGTACCTGAGCGAGGACTTGTTTGGGGAGATTGGAGCCTTGTAAGAAAGCGACGGCTTCAGCTCCGCTGATCTGGCCGTCTCCATCCAAATCGGCTCGTCTGAAATACGCATCGAACAGATCAGTACCGTTGTTCGCATTCTGGCCCGCCATTTTTTATCAAAATCGAGAGAGATAGAGAGATCGAACTCTCGCCGGATCACGATCCGATAACTAAACTAAAACAAATCCACATTCGCGAGTGTTGTCGATAGCCAGAGAGGAAAAAAAAAGAAAGAAAAAATTGAAGGAATAATTGGTGCCCGAAAATGTCCTTGCAGTGTCTAACAGCTGGCTGGATCTCATTGGTTGAGTGGACGACACAAGTAATTCAACAATAACACCGTGGTTTGTCTGAAACGCCGCCGTTTTCTTACGAGTCACTGACGGAACTCACAGAAGCAATTCATGAAAACGTCGTCGTTACGTATATTTTTACACATTTTATTTTTTGTTTATTTTTACACATAAACAATGTACTCTATCATCTTATGTTCATCTTATGTTCATCTCATAAATTGCTTATCTATCTATATATTAATTTAAATTTAAAATTATGTAATTATTAATTTTTTTTCATAAAATAAAATATATAATATATAATTTTATTAAACAATTGCATGAATTAGTGTTACAATTGAAATATATATGTTGTTGAGCGAATAAATTGAAGCTCGAAAAATGTTCATTTAGTATCAATAGCGGCTAAAAATAACAATTTTCTCATAAATGTACATCGATTAAATAAATTAATATCATGATTTATATCAGTACGAATATATTTATAAAAAAGCATACTATAATTATGGCAAAACGTCATTGTTTATTAAAAGTATACTAAACAGAAATGAATGGTGAAAAAATGTCATTTATTTGTGATTTGTAAATGATAGAATCTTCACTATAGTGATGAGAGATTGTTGTAGTAATTTTAAGTTTTAGATTTAAACGTATTTTTAATATTATATTTAAAAAAAAAACAGCACGTACTTAAATTATTACTTTGTGAAGTTTTAATCAATTAAATTTACTTCGTAAAATTTGTAATTAAAAGTAATATTTTGCTTCAATGAATGATGTTGAATGATGTTGATTTTTTTTAATAATATTTTATCTTTCTATGTTACACGTTATTTGTTTAATTGATTAAATGAAAATAATACTACTAAATGCGAACTAATAATTATGTTTGAATTTGTTTTTCAATAACTAAGCCTCATGAATTTGTTTTTCAATAACTAAGTCTCAATTAAATTAGTATAATGTCTACAACTTGTAACAAATTTATCAAGAGCCCATTTTTGAGATTGAATTATTTTGACATGAGTGGGTGATTTTGAAATTAGTTAGGTGAAAGTAGATACATGATCGTTTAAAAAACTATTAGAAAAAAATATGTAAATATGAATAGTATGACCAATAATAACTTTAAATTATAACGTTTATTAATATGTTTTGAAACAAATGCTTTAGAATTAGGAAATAAAACCTTTTTTTTTTACTTCAATATTATAGGAATCACAAGTTAACAATGTTTATAAGTGATTCACTTTGTGGAAATACGAAAACACTTATGTTTGTCAATGTATTTTCAGCGGAATCAAATTTGGACAAAACATACAATTCTCTAGCATACGTTTTTATGCTTTCATTATACATTTTTTATGGTCATAAAGATTCAATATGTTTATTTATTCTCTATGGTTTTTTTTTTTTTCAACTTAGCTGTAAACTTGATAGTTCATAGTTGATAATAGAGATCTGTTTCAACTATATTAAAGATTTTTTGTTATAACTGTTATTGTTCTAATTGCTTTAACTTTTTTACATCAACATGTATGCATCAAGAGTCCGGTCGATTGCAAATGATCCAAGCAAAAATATAGCATCAAAAGAAGTAGCTCGCTTGAAAATGTTGGTGGGATACTAGAAGGAGCAAGCGGGTATGAGGGGGATGATTGAGTTTTTGATGGTTATACTAGCCAACAAAATATATTTGAGGATACACAAGCAAGTTTTACAGGATTTTGATAACTTGCATCATAGCTTACAACATCTTAGAAGACATTTGTAAGATATAATTAGTCAATCGACTCATAGTTTTGTTGTTTTATAATGTAGTATTTGGTGCAATCTACTGTTGATGGCTACAATGTATGCATATTTACTTATGGACAAACCGGATCTGAAAAAGACATTTACCATATATGGATATGAGAGCAATCCTAGAATCACACCACGAGTTATCGCATAACTTTTCTGAATATTAAAGCGGGATGGCAATAAATATTCATTTTTATTAAAAGTAAATAGTTCAAATGTCATACTATAAATATACGTGATAATCTTCAATTATACCATGGCATATAGACCATTTATGCTTATTTCGCACGAACAATTATCCACAATAATTATCATGCACTCTTGATTTATGTGGTTATATAATTCATGTATTGATTCTATAACACTTCTCATCAACATTATAAAATCTAATTCATTATTTGTTGACCTTTTCTTTTAATTTCAGTAAAAGATATGTGTATGTGTGTCTACATGTGGTTGCATACGTGCATGTGTATATGATGTATTTTTTTTTATATGTATTTATTTGATTGTCTCAATTGGGCACTGACATCAATCATGAACTTGCAGGCTTCTATGGTGGAGTTGTATCAAGATAAACTTGTAGACCTTTTATTACCGAGTGACGCAAAACATTTGAAATTGGATATTAAGAAAGATATAGAAGTAACTATATTTTTACTTATTCGAGAAGATGAATATCATTTTTGACTTTTCAAGTTCGTAACAACACTTCATTTTAGACATGTTTGGGATTGTTTGATAAGTAGATTTTCGACTAATGTTTCTCCCTTTATTTCTTATTGATGAATTTTAAGGTATGGTGTACGTAGAACATGTGACAGTTTTACCGATTTCTTCATTCAACGAATTAAAAAACATTATTTAATGATGATTTAACCAACGATACACATATGAGACCCAAATGAATAAAGAAAGTTTAAGATCTCACATGATACTCTCAATTGTGATCAAGAGTACCAACCTTCAAACCGAATCTGATGCAAGAGGAAAGGTATTATCCAATGTAAAGCCAATAGGTTATTTGGTCAAATCATGATTTGTGTTTCTAAATGCTATAGAAGTAGGAATATATGCATATTTAATGTGACATATTTAATGTCTAATTTGCAGCTAAGTTTTATGGACCTTGTTGGTTCAGAAAGGGTGAAGAAGTCGAGCTCTTCTGGTATTCAACTGAAAGAAGTTCAAAGCATCAACAAATCTCTTTCAGCTTTTGTTTTCAGCTTTTGGAGACGTCACTAGTGCTTTGTCTTTGGGCAGTCGACACATTCCATATATAAATGACAAGTTAACGATGTTAATGAGTGATTCACTTGGTGGATATGCAAAGACACTCATGTTCGTAAATGTATCTCCAGCCGAATCAAATTTGGACAAGACACACGATTCTCTAATGTACATTTTTATGCTTTCATTATACATGTTTATAATTATTGTTGTTCTGATTGCATTGTCTTCTTACATCAACAGGTATGCATCAAAAGTGATCGATTGTGAATGATCCGAGCAAAAATACATCACTAAAAGGAGTAGCTTGCTTGAAAAAAGAAGTAGCTCGCTTGGAAAGGTTGGTGGGACGGTAGAAGGAGAAAGCGGGTGGGAAGGGGATGATGAAGATTTTGAAGAGATTTGAGAACTTGATTCGTAACATATGTGGTTAATGATATATATATATATTGGTAATGAGCTAGCAATATTTAAGCATTTTGAGTACAAAATCTTCATATTCTAACATTTCTTAAAACCATAGATCCCATAATTTTATCTGGAACAATTGTAGTTGTTGGGGAAGAATTACGATCCGTAAAAGTGTAAATAAAGAAGATGAAGCTTTTTGTTTCATTATTTCTATTATATATATATTTTTTGAAGTAACAAAACTATTTTTTTCAAAAATAAAGATATTATGATTCAGCATAAGTTTAAATCACTAATGATTCATTGGTCCAACACAACCCTTCCACAGTCCACTATTTCTTCCACAATCCACTCTTCCTTACAGGCAGACTTCAAAATCTTCACTCAGCAAAGAAAAATAAAATAAAATAAAACTATTAAACTAATAAAGCTTCAACGATTTCATCCTCAGTTTGTCTTGATTGGTTCTTTCAACCATCTTTTCAGCTAACCTCGCATTTCTCATTGACATATCCATAGGATCAATGGCATTTAGAATAATAAAATCTTTATCCGTAAACCCGTTACCATCAATTTCATTATAGTCACCATCAACATGGTTAAGAAAACGATCAAAATAGATGTCCAATGTACCGCCAGCTTCCATTGCATCCAATAAAGTTTTGTAAAAAAAAGACGCCGTCATTCTTCCACAGGTGAACCATCCCGCAAGGGCTGCCAACTTGAGGCCAGTCTTTTTAGCATAACTTTCAACACGTGCCGATGTGTGGTTCTCGTCCACCAAAAGTAGGGGAAATTTATCAAACTCTCCTGATTTCCTAAACTCAGCCATCAGTTCTTTCATGACTTCGACAGTATCCTTATAACCTGTAACTTGCTTCTGAGCCTCCGTTGCAATTGCGACTCCAGCAACAAAGCCAATGTCATCATGTTCCTCCTTCAGCCTGGCCAAGTCAGCTACAGTGTAACTAAAGGGCTTCTTTTGGAACCTATCTTCACGTCCAAATGACCTCATAGACAGGTCCGCGAGCTTGTGGTGTCGAAGGAATAGACTGCCCCAAGGTGCCCAATCATTCAATGCCGAGTTGCTAACCGCAACCCCACAATAATTTATGCCCCCGTCCAGTCCAATCAACCTGCCTCGGGGATTCTTTTTCTTCAACTCTTTCATTATATTATATTTTATTTGTTACCATATCCATAGCATATGTATTGCAAACGTGAAGGAAAATTTCCTACTTCTCTTAATTGTAGAAAAGTTTTTTATATGCAGCAGATACTTGGAAACTCCAAGGGCATGTGCATTGGATCGTATATGGAGGAATACATGCATATTTAATGTGAACTATTTAATGTCTCATTTGCAGCTAAGTTTTGTGGACCTTGTTGGTTCAGAAAGGGTGAAGAAGTCGGGCTCTTCTGGTATTCAACTGAAAGAAGTTCAAAGCATCAACAAATCTCTTTCAGCTTTTGGGGACGTCACTAGTGCTTTGTCTTCGGGCAGTCGACACATTCCATATAGGAATGACAAGTTAACGATGTTAATAAGTGATTCACTTGGTGGAAATGCAAAGACACTCATGTTCGTAAATGTATCTATAGCCGAATCAAATTTGAACGAGACACGATTCTCTAATGTACATTTTTATGCTTTCATTATACATGTTTATAATTATTGTTGTTCTGATTGCATTGTCTTTTTACGTCAAGATGTATGCATCAAGAGTGATCGATTGTGAATGATCCGAGCAAAAATGCATCACTAAAGGGAGTAGCTCGCTTGGAAAGGTTGGTGGGACGGTAGAAGGAGAAAGCGGGTGGGAGGGGGATGATGAAGATTTTGAAGAGATTTGAGAACTTGATTCGTAACATATGTGGTTAATGATATATATATATATATATGGTAATGAGCTAGCAATATTTAAGCATTTTGAGTACAAAATCTTCATATTTTAACGTTTCTTAAAACCATAGATCCCCAGAATTTTATCTAGAACAATATATATTGTTGTTGTTGGGGAAGAATTATGATCCGCAAAAGTGTAAATAAAGAAAAGGAATCTTTTTGTTTCATTATTTCTATTATATTTTATTTGTTACTATATCCATAGCATATGTATTGCAAACGTGGAAGGAAAATTTCCTACTTCTCTTAATTATGGAAAAGTTTTTTATATGCAGCAGATACTTAGAAACTCCAAGGGCATGTGCATTGGATCCTATATGGAACAAAGCTTATATTGGAGAAAAAGGAACCAATTTATATGGTGGAGTTGTATCAAGATACGCTTGTAGACCTTTTACTACCAAGGAATGCAAAACGTTTGAAATTGGATATTAAAAAAGATGCAAAGGTAACTATACTTTAGGGCTAATTTATTTGAGATTATCATGGCTTCTTAGTTGGTTGATTTATGTTTGTTTCAGAACATTTTAGCTGAGAGGAATAATAGAGCTTTTTAATAGAGTTGAGTATCTGCCAAGTGAATTATCTTTGGACTTAGTTGATTCAATTTGTTTATTTATTCTCTATGGTTTTTTTTTTTTCAACTTAGTTGTAAACTTGATAGTTCACAGTTGATAATAGAGATCCGGTTAAACTCTATTAAAGAATTTTTGTCATAGTTGTTCTTATTCTGATTACATTGTCTTTTTTATCAACATGCATTCATAAGAGTCCGGTCGATTGTAAATGATCCAAGCAAAAATATATTATCAAAAGAAGTAGCTCGCTTGAAAAAGTTGGTGGAGCAAGAGTGTAGGTCTGTAGGATATGATGAAATAAGAACATTGAACCGTCAACCCACATTCAGTTTCCATACAAAAAATGCTGTTATAACAAAATGATTGATGAGTTTACATGTTTGTACTAAATCATATTATGTTTGTTCGGGTTGCATTGTTTTTTTTCTACCTGACATGTTCATATGTTGGGATTAGTGAGCGAGTGATTTTGAAATTAGTTAGGTTAAAACAGATTTCATGATCGGGACTAAATAACTAGTAGAAAAAATATATAAATAAGAATGGTATGATTGATAATAATTTTAAATTAATATACTTCAAAAAAAAAAAAAACCTTCAAATTAATATGTTTTGAAATGCAATTTTTTATATATTAAATCGATATTAAAAATGTCTCTTTTTTTAAAAAAAAAATTATAAAAGTATTTAGAGTTTTTTTTTTTGGAAGTAAGAAACAATTAATAAGTGGTTTTTTTCGATTAAAAAGAAAAACATGCTTAATAAGAAGTTGATTTATATAATAAATTTTTAAAAAAAATTGAGAGAAAATTAAAATATATTAAAAAACATAATTGATCATTAACTTTAGGAGACATTATATCTTTAATGGATGAATTGTAGGAGGATTTCAAGATTTATCTACCAATTAAAATAAATGAAGCTTAGGCCATGTTTGATTTTTTGTTTGAAGACAGAATAATGTTGAATATTACTAAAGACTGAATAATAATCGAAAACTAAAAACCGAAAAACATGTCTATTTTTTTTTTCACTGAAAATTGAATATAAATGATAAGTTTTATTTTATTTTATTTTATTTTATTTTATTTTATAAGTTAAAAATATCAGAAAATAAATACGTTTATATCTATGCTCTTCTAACTATTATTTGTTAGGGTGGAAAATTAATGTGCCTCCAAAAATCAAAGTTTTTATATGGAAGGCTTGTAACAACTGGTTCCCAACGAGAGTAAACCTTGCCACCCATGGTATGCAGCTGGATATTTTGTGCCCGTTTTGTCATCAGAAAGAAGAAACTTCCTTACATGCTCTTTGGGGTTGTTCTTCCCTTAAGATGATTCGGGCTGCCTATGGGGTCTGTGCTGATGGTCAGGTTTTGGGTCAGATATCCTTCTTGGATTTTTGTTTACTTTGTAAGGATCAGAATGAGGTGGATTTTGAGCTCCTTTGTTTCGTTTGGTGGAGAATCTGGTTCAGAAGAAACCAAATGCTTTTCTCTAACATTTCTATTCCGGTGGATGGTATTTATGACTGG
Source organism: Acer yangbiense (assembly GCA_008009225.1). NCBI lineage: Eukaryota > Viridiplantae > Streptophyta > Magnoliopsida > Sapindales > Sapindaceae > Acer > Acer yangbiense. The sequence goes on from CM017766.1 coordinate 755,184, forward strand.
GCAGTGCTTTCAATGTCTGATTTTCGGAATGCTAGAGGTAGGGTGGTGGATGCTATGGGTGTGCCTGCGAGGATTATTTGCTGGAAGGGGCCTGCTGTGGGTGTGGTTAAGATTAATACTGATGGGGCTTTGAGTGAGGAGCAGAGACTGTCTGGAGTAGGGGTGGTCATTCGGGGATTGGAGGGGAAGGTGTTGGCTTCCTGTTGTCAGCGCTTTGAGGTGTGTTATCAACCTCTGATGGTTGAAGCTTTGGCGATTCTGGTGGGGATGAGGCTGGCGTTGGAGTTGGGTTTAGGTGTGGCTGTTGTGGAGTCTGATGCGCTTTCGGTGATTAATATTTTAGTTGCAAAGTCTATTCCAGCTTTGGATATTGGGATCATAATTCATGATATCTTGAATATTCAGAATTTTAGTTTTACTTCTTTTAGTTTTGTTCCTAGGGTGGCCAATAAAGTGGCTCATGGTTTGGCTAGGCTGGCTCTTGGGTTTGAGGGCAAGTCTGTGTGGTTGAATGACTGCCCGTTGGCAGTGGAGAGTCTGGTTCGGGGTGATTACCCGGTTACTCTGTAGTTCGTTTTGTTTTTTTCTTTAATTTATTCCTTTTCAAAAAAAAAAAAAAAACTATTATTTGTTATATATTTACATTTTAATATAGTAAGGACAACCATATGTGTTTTCAAAAAAAAAAAGGACAACCATAACAAGCAATTTAATAATTTAAAAATAAAATTATTTAGTTATTAATAATATTTCAAATTTAATAACTAAATAATTTTGTTTTCGAAATATTTTTTGAATCAAACTCAATTAAAAACAAAACAAAACAACAACAAGGACCAGATTATTCTGTCTTCTAGAACTAATTTGTATTTCCGTAAATTTGTAAAACATGAAATTTATCTTTTCTTATTTTAGATGATTTATTTTGTTCAACTTTAAAAACTATCGCAACACTCTAATCAGTATTTAATGGCAATGGTTGAATCACTCATTCGATTGAAGAGTTTAAGAGTTTAATAAATATAAACAGTTTTCATTGCATTCATGAATAACTTAGAACAACTCAACACCACCATTAATATAATTTTCAGAACAAGTAAAAGTGATGTACTCAAACACTAAAATAAAACATATAAAACTAATTATCAAATTATGAAGGGAAAAAAAAAAAAAAAAAAAAAGTCCTTACTGGAATATGTTAGGAAATCAAAAATTGTATTTCAATTGAGTTTTTGAGTTTTGAAACAATTAGGTTTTGTGATGCTAAAGTTTTTTACGGTGAGAAGGAAAAAAAATGTATTAATACGGTTAGGATTTTAATAGAAGACAAAATTGGAAATAAATTAGATTAGTGAAGATAGTTTTGGAAGTAAAAAATTATTTTAAATTCTAATGGTTTTTTGTTAAGTAAAAAGTGAAAATTTTTCACTTTTCTAAAATTTTCACATACCAAATGCACCCAAACTAAACAACTTAATGGAGACCATTAAGTATTAAATGAGAAAAAAATAATAATAAATAAATAAATAAATAAAAAACCCTTAATTTTTGGAGGCTTATGGGACCGAATAATACTACTACTAATACTCCTCAATCCATTTGTATCCAAATTTATTTTCAAACTATTCAAATAACACTTTTTTTTTTTAATGATTTTAATTTTGTATAAATTAAAAAGAAAATGGCAAGCAGAATTTTTTATTTTGATAGTTGGAATTGGAATGAATAAATTTGGATAATAATTATAATATTAGTATTATTAAAGTTAATATATATATATATATATTTATAAATATTGTTTTCCTTCTTTGTCCACGAGTCAAAATTATCTAATTAGGATAACAATTTAAAAGTCAATTAATAATAAAGTATCGTCAAACTCAAAGGTATAAAGATATGTTACTTTCATACTTCAAATCAAAATATTCACATTTACAAAATTTGAATTCCAATATGTTTTGTCATTCCACAATAAATAAAAATCACAAAAAAAATGAGAACCCATTTGTACATAGATAGAAAAAAAAAAATGATAATTAAAATTACAATATACAATAATCAAGTAATGGATAAACTTCAAAGTCATTACCATATTGTCATTAGATCTTAATTTTGTTTTTTAAAGATGAAAATTCCATTTAATCCAATCACAATATTTGTTCATGTCATTGTCACACATTGAAAAACAGTAATTAAATATGATGTATATAGTTGCAAACTTGCAATAGATAGACTACTTTAATTTTATGATTTTTTTTTATAATTCTAATATATATCAACTCACCTACGATGTTGACTATTATAACTAACCTGTCTTTTATTATTCAATTTATTAAATATATATTCATAGTATTGATTTTAGCTTCGAAAAATTACATTTTTACACATTTAAACACAAGTGAGACTTGTGTATTTAAATTATTAATTTAAATTTGTGATTTGAGTTTATAAATTCGTTTTATTTCTAATTAAAGAGCAGAGAAAATGTAAATAAATGTTGTTCAATAATTATCTCAATGCCTTTTTAATTAAGATAAATGGATAATTTTTGGATAAAGTAAAAATTGTAATCACAAGATTAAATAGTCAGATTTTTTAATATTTGTTTTTGAAAGTTGGCATCTATATAACCAACCAAAATTAATTTATACTCTTCATTTTTGTACACTAATGGTTGGCAAAATATAGATCCAAATTCAACCCAGATCCAGATCCACAAAAGATCCATTAAAACTAAAAGGGTATAAACCCGACCCAAATCCATTAAATAATCACCTAGTTCGGTTATGGACCCGACCCACTATTGTTCTAGGTTTTTTCCGATCCACCCATGACTCGATTTATGTTTATTTTGACCTGGATTTTTTAACATAAGTGACCTAGATTTTTCTACTAAGGGATTAATCATAACCTATCAAAAATTAAGCAATACACATGAGTATTTCATATATCTATTACCATAAACCATCTAGATTTACTCACACAAACACAAAAATATAACCTTTTCACGCATGGTGAGCCCCTATCACAAATATGAAAGGGAAGATGCATGCCGTTATAAGAACGTATAAACACATGCAAATTAAAATATCTAGGAAAAATATTTAAAAGAATAAATAAATATTCTTTGATAATTTTATGAGAACTTTTTTTGGAAATGTAAGATACCGAAAACGCCCTCAACAAATGATGAAATAGATAAAAAAGCACGAAGCAGTTGGCTTACACGCATCATCAATCATCAACGGATCAACCCAATGAAATTGATCACTCCACCCCACCAAATAAGCAATCATTCATTTTGTAATTTTATTTTTTTCTTTTTTACAGGTGACCGACGGTGTACCGAGAGAGACAGGGGTAAAACCGTAATTCCACACGGCAACTTTAAAATGGGCAAATACGAAAGAGAAAAAAGTGGTAGAGGAGACTCTCGAAGGCCACAGAGTAGCAAAAAAGCAGGAGAGACATCAGACGACGTTTAAAACGACGACACATTACCACTTTTCTCACCTCCGTTTTATATATACACACAACACACGAAAACCAAAAAATATATATAATATATATAAAAACATTCGATAAACGAGTTTCGAAAAAAAATCTTAGATTTGCAAGATAGATATTCATTCGATCGAAGGATTTCTTCAACTTGAAAATTGAATCGAGTCGAATCGGACACTTTGAGATCATGTCGTGTTCGTCGTCGTCGGGGTCGGAGGATGAGGATGAGGGAATCGACTCTTACAGGAAAGGAGGCTATCATGCCGTCAGAATCGGCGATCAGTTCGCCGGCGGCCGATATATAGCTCAGGGGAAGCTCGGTTGGGGTCAGTTCTCCACCGTATGGCTCGCTTACGATACTCAGAACTCTGTATGTCTCTTTTGAATCCGTTTTGTTTATATTTTGATTTGTAAGTTTATTATTTCGTTCGTGTTTTTATGTGCATATGTTGATGGATTCGATTAAATTTCATCTGATTTTTATGTAAAACGATTAGATATTCTCGATTTTGTTGATGATTAAATGTGGATTCCTTATTCATTACAAGTTTCAAGTTATGATTTATGTGAATCTTTTGTTTTAAAGTTTTTTTTTTCTGTGGATGGGTGAGATCAATGAAGACATATTAAATGAATGTTTTTGACAGTTATCAATATGGACAAAAATGATCAATTTGGACTTCTTTTTCTCTATTCTTTAAGAAATGATGGCTACGGATTTAAACTTGAATTATGTTTAATTTCAGTTTCTCTATTCTGTTTATCGAATCTGGAGTTGTAATATATAGTAATAAACAAGACATTTAGTACAAGCTCAAATCTGAAAGATGTTGTAGCCATTAATAGATCAATTTGACCTAGAATTTTGCTGCTCACCAGCCAGCATTTGGATTATTTATTGTTGAATAAGTGATCTTGTAGTTCTTGTATTGTTAATTTTTTTATTTTTTTGGGGGGGTTTTGCAGAAATATGTTGCTCTTAAGATCCAGAAAAGTGCAGCAGAATTTGCCCAAGCTGCCCTTCATGAGATCGAACTCCTTTCAGCTATTGCTAAAGGTAATACCTCGGATGACAAGTTTGTTGTGCGACTAATTGATCACTTTAAGCATGCAGGCCCAAATGGTCAACATCTATGCATGGTCCTCGAATTTCTTGGTGATAGCTTACTTCGGCTGATCAAGTTTAACCGCTACAAAAGGATGGAATTGAATAAAGTTAGGGAGATCTGTAAATGCATTTTGACGGGTCTGGATTACTTGCATAGAGAAGTTGGTATAATACACACCGACCTAAAACCAGAAAATATTCTCCTCATCTCCACCATTGATCCTTCCAAGGATCCAATTAGGTCTGGGCAAACTCCGATCCTTGAAAGACCTGAGGGCAGCCTAAATGGTGGTTCTACCATGAATATTATTGAGAAGAAGTTGAAAAGGAGAGCAAAAAGAGCAGTTGCGAAGATATCTGAAAGAAGAGCTTCCATGGGAGGGGTAGAACTTACAAAGCCTGCAAGAACTCTGGATGGGATTGATATGAGGTGCAAGCTTGTTGACTTTGGAAATGCATGTTGGGCTGATAAGCCGTTTGCCGAAGAAATTCAGACAAGGCAGTACAGAGCTCCTGAAGTGATACTCCAGTCTGGGTATTCTAGCTCTGTTGACATGTGGTCATTTGCTTGCACGGCATTTGAGCTTGCTACTGGCGACATGTTGTTTGCTCCTAAGCCTGGACAAGGCTTTAGCGAAGATGAGGTAGGATGGTTTTGCCTATTTATCATTATTGATTTAATCTATTAGAGCATGCTGTACATATTGTCATTGATATGGTGAACCTAGAAATTGAAATTTGAAGATCATAAATGCCCGAGCTGACTTTTTTAAATTGCAATCCTGTTTCTGCATGATTTGTATCATAATGGATGGTAGAATTAAGAATGCAACATGCTGCTATATGTTACATCGTATTTAATATATGCTAAATGTCATTTATGTTGTTCAGCTATGTTTAGAGCTGCAACCACTATAAACCACCTTTTGCTGTGAATAGAAAGCAATCGGAAGAGATATGATGTGGAGAAGATAGCATACATCATACACAGCATGCCAATTTCATCCATAGAGATTCAGTTAATTATATTCGTCTGTCAACTGATCTATCATTCTCTGTTTTGAGATTGCTTGTGTTTTCGGTGAAGTTCACATTTATAATGAGTGTATCATAGCAGTCTGACACCCTGGAAAGAACATAGCCAATATATGGAATCACAATGACCTCATATTTCTTGGTTCTTTGTTTAACTGGTAATTTCATCTTCAGTTATCAATCCCCGATTGTCTGCTGATTAGATTTATTTAACTGGAACAACCGTCTTCCTTGCGCCCCAGCCGATAGAAAATAAAAGGCTAATGAATTGTTCTTTGGGTTGCTTTTAGGATCACCTTGCTCTCATGATGGAACTCCTTGGAAAAATGCCTCGAAAGGTATGGCCATTATTCCTCAAATATGTGTTATTGTAACTTAACTACATTAAATACTCATTCGTCTGTAATGTGTGTATGAGCAGATAGCTATTGGTGGAGCTCAATCGAAGGATTATTTTGATAGGCATGGTGATCTCAAGAGGATACGGAGACTGAAGTATTGGTCACTTGATCGATTGCTTGTTGACAAGTACAAGTTCTCAGAGGTTGATGCTCGCGAGTTTGCAGAGTTTCTTTGTCCTCTTTTTGATTTTGTCCCAGAGAAACGACCAACTGCTCAGCAGAGCCTTCAACACCCGTGGCTCAATCCCATGACTTCCACGCAAACTGAAGCGGAAAAAAAGCCTAACGTGGAAAGAGTTGACGTTGGAATGAGCAAACTCCAGATCAGGGTGGGCAAGTGAAGTAGCACGACACCATTTTCAAGCCGAGGGCAAGTGAAGTAGCACGACACCCGCCCGTCGCTCCTACTTCCACGACTCCAGCCATACAGAGTATTGATTGTTATTGTTATTTTTTGGTTTGTTACATTTTTAAATAAGATCTATTTTTTGATTAACGTTTAACTAAAAATGTAAAATAGTAATGATCACGAGAGAGGAATTTTTTAACTACAACACCACACCGGTGGCTCTTGTGCATGGTACACACATTTATGCTCTTCAGTCTTCACTTGTTAATTAATTGATGTTGTCAATTTGTCATTTATCTAATCGATTCACAAATGGGTTGCATAGACTTTAGCTTAAATCTGGTTTATTCATTGCTATGCAAACTGACATCTCCCGATTATAGAATTAGAATTTCAGACCGTACATGTAATTATTGATCCCGATAGGTCCCCACATTTTCATGGTTTTGTATTTGTCACCGTGTAACACTGACACGTTATTCTAGGTTAATGTTATTGCTCTCTGCACATTCTCTTGTACTGCTCCTCTGGTGCTACAATGATATACATTGGTATATATATAATGGGTTATTATTCTGTTGTCGCTGTCACCAACCTTGAAGTGCTTGCAAGTTGCAACCCCCCATCCCTGTCGGTTGTTTATGAAACTTTCACCAATCCATTTACTCATTTTTTTGTGGGTTAAGGATTCTCTCTATACATGTGCATTGCCTCTTACAAACCCAACTCTCTCTCTCTCCCTGTGTTTCCTTTGTGTGGGGACTAGTTTTGTTTGATCTTTCCAAAAGTGCTTTTATGCTGCTTTTGTAATTGAATTTTGTTAGAAATGAATAGATATGTTTTTTTCTTAATAAGACATGTACCCAAAACTCATAGATATCCTTGTCGCGCCAATGGAAGCGTGCTAACGGTGTTTAATCTTAACAGGTTCGAATCCAATACCGATACCATTTTTTTTTTTTTTTTTTAATAAGAATAAGAGTGGGCCCAAGATCATATAGACCAGCTTGCCCTTAAACCTTGATTTGTTTAAAGATTATTATGGATTTAGGGTTTGATTAAGTCACAAGGCAGATTCAAATCAAATCATAGTGATGACACACGACTACACAAGTGGGTATGGGTTTGGTCCCCTCTTTTGTTATGGGACCCAAATATTAATAATCAAACAATAGACTCATAGAGTGTTTTTATATAAAATAATTAAAATAATTTCTATGACCGTAATATTAATTTTTGCTGGTAAAATCTTTTATCGTGTTGTATTAAAAAAATGGGGAGGAGTTTTTACTTATATTTATTATAATAATAAAAAAAATACATTTATCAAGTGCTTCTTAAAATATACTCTACTCTCATGAAATCCGAACTTATTATAACAATTTTTGGTGAGATTTACATCCAAGATTTGGGAACATTTTTGTATTTTCCAATTTTAATAAACAGATCTGGATCAAGATGTCAGAACAGGACAATCACTACCAGCTAAGAAACACTGTACCAGATTTCCTATGAAACCAAAAACATCCACCAAATACTTTGATTAAAAAAAAAAACACAGTTTCATGTGATCACATTAGTTATGTATCATTTTTTTTAATTTTTTTATTTTTATTTTTTATTTTTTTACTTTGATTAAAAAAAAAAAAACACAGTTTCATGTGATCAGATTAGTTATGTATCACATCAATGATTACACCGATTCTCATTGATCCCAAATATTTAATTTCACCATATGTTTATACCTTTATTAAAATATGAACCAAAGTTTCAGTTGTTCAATTCAACCACTAAAATTATTGACAGACGTACGGTGCATTGAAGTTATTCTAGATTTTTTCTATTGAATAGACGTATTATCTAGACATGATGACGTAAAATATTTTCTCGACTTAGAAATCTAATCGAAAAAACGGAGAAAGTTGAATGATCATTTTGGCAAATTTACTACCATCAAAAAAAGGAAAAGAAAAAAAACAAGAACTCAAATGTTAAAAGTATGAAACTTTTCCATTGCTGATCGATATCTTCAGCAAGGCTGAGAGACAAAAAACTACCCTGCAAAAAAGCTTTGAACACCCAAGAGCAAAGATAAGTTTCTCAGAAGACTTAATCGGAATAAGGAATACGAAAACCAAACAAACACACGCGTAAAACATGACTTGAGCTGAATGAAACCATGGCCATAACAAGTAGCAAGAACGGTATGGATGGAAAGGGACATCGGTCTTCATCTCTCTAAGTTTGACACAGCACAGAGTAAGGATGTATACTGATATCACAAAAACGGGAAGTTCTATCACGTAACAGAAGAGACAAGGATGGTGAACCGGATATAGCACCTTGAAGGTAAAAACATGCTCACCCTGGTCGCTAAACTCTACTCTACCCTTGTATCATAAAAAATGCTTCGGTTTCTATCAATACCGTATTTATGACAAGAGCAACGAGGACCAGTAAAAATCTTAACACAATTCTAATATAGTGTGAATTTCAACATAGGCAAGTAATAATGAAGAATAACTAATCAAAGAAATTAATGTTACTTTCTATATCTATCATTAGCAGAGAAAGCAGGACAAATAGGCAAACGATCAATGTAGTAAAATCTAATTTTATCACATCTCTCTCTTAACTCAACTTCGAGCTTTGCTTTTATCAGTTTATGTAAACCAACAGGCAATATTTGATATGCAAAGTATAGAAGCAAGCATTTAAACATTGAAAAATATACAAGTCAATCCAACTTACTTACAAAGCCAGAGATGAGAAAAAAGATAAATCAAATGAAGCCGTTTGTATAAAAAGAGCGTCACAAATCCTACCTCGCCTATCAATTCCTTCCTATCAGGTAGTGCCACTTGACACCACAATGAGATTTGAACATCATGACTGCATGACTTTATTTTGTTTGACACAAGCAGGTGCCTTGAATTCCTGGCATTTCCACGTTGGGGTAGCTTCAACTGGCACCACCACAGCGTCAGAAGGCTCCAGAGCGAACAAGGGCCTCCTACTACCAGCAGCGGGATTGCCCATGTTCTTATCAGTCAGCGGAGTTGCTTTCGTAATCATCTCTTCCTTGGGATTTTCTCGATCCCTGGAGGTGCAACTGCTTAACGACAACTTTTTAAGCTTCAGCCTTCCCCTCCGTTTACCAGGGTAACTACTTGTTTCCTCCAAATTTTTCTCCTTCAAAAGACTCGGTTCTGCTTCCTCATTCTCCAACTGGCGAGTTTTTTCATATCTAGATTCCTTTTCATCTACTTTAACTGCGTATACCTCCCGAATAGAGTCCTCATTTCCGGAGTTCACATTGGCTATTGCAGCATGTCCACTGGACGTACAAGCTGGGTTTCCTCCAAAGACTATACCCCCATTTGGAACCCTAGTTTTCTCAGAAACAGACAAACTTTTAGGCTTCTTTTGTTTATGACCCTTTGCTTCAGAACTTGAAACGTTCTTCGTGATTCTGGGCGAACTGTTCATAGCTCGATGCAATCTTCGAGCTAGTTCTTCATCTGTATTACTATCCTCAGCTGTTTGGGGCTTCTTGTACAAAAGCTGAACTGGAACATGCTTTTTCAGCTTATTCTTTCTCGGGGATTTCTCCTTGGAAGCCGGCTCTTCGTTAAAAGAATCAACCAAGGCTAAAGCGTTCTTAACTGCAGTGATCGCTTTTGTCGCAATAGCAGCCTTCTCCTCAGCTGCAGCTCTAGCTTCTTGTGCAGCCTTAGACGCAGCAATAGCTGCTGATTTTGCCAACTTTGCAATCTCCTCATTTGAAAGATTTGAACTATGTAGTAAATTGTTAAGACGGGCAAATTCACTTGAAGAAGAACTAGAAGGCGATGAAGACGAAGCAACCATTGGTTGATGTGAACCACCGTCATAATTGCCATTGGCATCGGAACTTTGTTTCTTGTATCCAGCAAGAAGACGTTTTCGAGGAGGCAAAAGAACATCAGCATCTATGTGATTGATATCACAAATGTTAGTCTCCATTATTCCTCTGCTAACCAAACCCTAGGTACCCAAATGATCAACAACTCTCTACACGGATGATACAATCGACCCAACTGCATTCACGCCATAACAACAAGAACAATTTACTCAACTAGAATTGAATCTATAGCCAAAACCCTAAACAAAATCCAAATTTATTAAAAAATCTACAACCTTTATGAAGTCTTTAACATTTCTTTTTATATAAAATCAGATTTCACTGATTTTTCATTTCTATGATGAGAATCCATAGCAAACAAACAGAAAAATGAACACAATTTGAAACCCTAGAGTTTTCCTATCATTTTGATTCAAGATAAATACTAAAGCTACCAACTTTAACTAAATCCTATACAATCATTTCACAGATTTGATGATCTTCATATCTAACATAGAAAGATAGAATCTATACAAAGCCACAATGCAAAACACCTCCATCTCAGCAACCAAACAACAAACCACCCAAAAGAAATTCTAAATCAGCAACATAACAACAATTAAAAGATCAAAGCACATCAGAATTCAAACACACAACATGCACAAGAATCAGTCACTTTAAAAAGAACCCATGTAAGCAAGACAATTCTCATCCTTCCGCACCAAAAACTACGATCCAAAACAAACAAAAATCCACATTAAAACAAGCTTGATTCAACCCAAATACATAAAATAAAAATTGAGTTCCCAGTCCATTGTATGTTTGATTCAATTCAAAAGCCCATATCTAAAATAAATATATACAAACAAAAAATCCAGTTCACAGCTGAATTTTCAATATACCTGAGCCTGATCATTTGTTAAATGTCCTGGTTGTAGGGAAAGACAAACGGCGAGCTGAAATTAGGGTTTTTTCATATAGAGAGAGAAGGGTCAGGTGGGGAAGAAAAGCCAGGGTCTTGAAGGTGAAAATACTCAAAATAGAAGATCTTGTGTGTATATATATTTTTATAAAAATAAAAATAAAAATAAAAATAAATTATTGTATATATATATATATATGTTTAAAAATATATATATATGTCAGAAAGAATTTTGATTGGTTCTGATTCTAGAAACCCAATACGCAAATCCCATCAAAAACATAACACAAACACACACACACATAACACCAACACAACCATGACCATAATTTTTACCTAAATGAATGCTCTGTTGTTGTTTTTCTTTTAAGTTACAACTCCAACCTCGTTTTTATGTCTTAACTACGTTAATGCCACCATTTCTCTCATGTAATAAAAACCCTTTTAGTCTTTTTAACACTATCCTTATCCCGTTTAAAGGAATTTAACAATTTTTTTTTAAACTTGAATTCTCAGCTACAAAAATGTATATCCAAGCTAGAAAAACATGCAGATATATACACTAAAGAATGAAAGAGTTTCACTAAACAAAACCTAATGTCTCAATCCGATTAGTGAAATCATATTATTTATGACAAGATATTTACGTAGTATGGTATGGTTAATTTAGTAAAATATACTTGTGAGGGTATTTCAGTCATTTTCTTCTCTGTAATGCTCAATCCAAATATTAAAAGTCAGATATTTATGAACATGACACTACATAATCGAACCGATGGAAACATTTGAGGGTGGTTTAGTAATTTGATTGTTCACCATGGAGAGATATGAAAAATGGATAATGATTTTCTGACCACGTCCTTCCAATCCAACCAATAAAATTACGGCAGTCAAAAGTTTAAACTTTTATTTATTTAATTAATTAATTAATGGCTTACGTGTCGACCAATGAACCTCCCTCACGTGCAAATCTCATGCCACGCGTCAATTAAGCTTGACACCAGGCGCGCACGTTAGTCGAGTTCGGTAAAAAAAAAAACCGCCTTTTTTTCTTCTTCAGCTTTCAAAACCCAGAAAAAAAGAAAAGAAAAGAAAAGAAAAAGAAAAATCGAAACTTTTCGCTTCGTTTTAATTCGTTTCTTTCGATTTCATTGTCTGATCAAGTAATGGAGTAATGGGTACTATCAAGCGATTGCCAGAAGCCCTCCGCAATACGGTGCGTTCTGGGGTTGTGTTGTTTGACTTGACTAGGGTTGTGGAGGAGCTCGTTTTCAACAGCTTGGATGCTGGCGCGAAAAAGGTGATCGCTTTATCACTAATTTTTCAATACCCATTTCAGAAATCTTGAAATTACATTTGGGGTTTGTGAATATGATTGTAATTTTTGTTTTTTTTTCAGGTATCGGTTTTTGTGGGTGTTGGGACTTGTTATGTGAAAGTGGTGGATGATGGTTAGTACTTGGTAGTGAATTAGGGTTTTGCAGTGTTTTTATTTTCTGGGTTGAAGTTAAAAATAAGTGATTTTTCTGTTTATGTATTTTCAGGGTCTGGAATTTCTCGGGATGGATTGGTCTTGTTGGGAGAAAGATATGGTTAGCTAAATTGTAGTTGAATTTGTTTATTTTTTAGGGGTTTTTGCTAGTTGATGCAAATGGTGAAGTGATAATGGTTTTGTGTGGTGTGTGTGTGTGTGTGTTTATAATGTGTTGATAGCAACATCAAAGCTTCACCATTTGGCTGATATGGACACTGTTAGTGGGACCTTTGGATTTCGAGGAGAAACATTGGCTTCTATCTCCGATGTCTCCCTGTTAGAAGTTATAACAAAAGCTTATGGGAGGCCAAATGGATATCGAAAGGTCATGAAGGTGTGAAAGATTGATTTTTTTTTTTTTTTTTTTTTGTTACTCTATAAGCATCTGCAACTCTTCCCTTATTTCAGGGGTCCAAGTGTTTGTTTCTTGGAATTGATGATGATAGGAAAGATGTAGGCACAACAGGTAAAATTTTATTAGGTGCATGAACTACTTTCCTTGCTTTTATAAGACTTGTTCTGTTGTTCATGCTTTTACGGCTTCAATCTGTCTCTCTCAAATTTCTCTATCACTTTTACAGTGTTTAACATTGTTATAACAAAAAAAGTTCTATACTTGGAACTACAATATTATGACAATCACTTGAATTGTTAAATACGATAAATTAGACATCTAATCAACTATGGTTCGGCTCCTTTCAGTTGTTGTTCGAGATTTATTTTATAACCAACCAGTTCGGAGGAAATGTATGCAATCCAGGTTCTTCTTCCTCTTTTTTGTCTTTACTTTTGATGTTTTTGGCTCATTTATAAAGTTTCGGCAGGCATAATGATGGTTCTAAATTGCTTCAAGCGAATTAATTTCTGTAGTTGTAATGCTTTGTACTGACTTTATGTGTTATTATTTGCATCACTAAATTGGAAGCCCCAAGAAGGTCTTGCACTCAGTGAAAAAATCTGTACTCAGGATTGCCCTTGTGCACTCAAAAATTTCCTTCAAAGTTGTTGACATTGAAAGGTTACTCCTGTCATAAATTGTTATGCAGAGCTTGTGTTATTATTATTATTGTCTTCTTTACTGACATTATTGATTCAATGAATTAGTGAGGTTGAGCTTCTTAGGACGCATTCCTCCGCTTCTCCTTTGTCAGTATTGATGAGTGGTTTTGGAATCGAGGATTCCAGCTTTCTTCATGAGCTGAATGTGGATGATGATATATTTAAGATGTCTGGCTACCTATCCACTCCTTGCAATACCTTTTCCAATAAGGTATAATAATTTAAATCAATTAACTGACTGAAAAACTGCATTATTTATCCTTTACTTTAGTATTCCTTTTTCTCATGGTAGCGTATTCTTTTTTTGCAGGCCTTTCAATATGTCTGTATCCATTTCTATGCATATTCATTATTAATATATAGTGTTTTAGGGTTGGTTAAGTTCGGGTGTGACAGGAATGGGAAATCATGTTTGGTTGTAGACCTTCACATTAGCAGATATTAACTCACGGTACATATGTAAAGGTCCTATCCACAAATTGATGAATCAGTTAGCCGCTGGTTTTGAGTGTTTGGATTCATGGAAGGTGAACAGTGGGTCCAGAAAAGGGAAGAGAAATAGATCTCAAGCATATCCAGCCTACATTCTGAATTTAAGTTGCCCGCAGTCTCTTTATGATTTGACCTTTGAACCATCGAAGACATATGTTGTATTCCAGGTAATCATTATTTTCATTTCTAATTTTAAATTTTGATCTAATTAACTTTATCAAGTGGCTTAAAACATGTGCTACTTTCCCTTTGCAACCGCTGAGATTTCTCTCTCTTTCCTTTTTGCCAGGATTGGGAACCTGTATTTACCTTTATTGAGAAGGCCATTCAAACTGTCTGGATGAAAAATAAGACATACGGTATACTTGAGCACCTGCTAATAGCTTGCTGTAGCTGTTGTGTTGGTATGACGACTTATGAAATAATTTTTCACATTTGAAATGTTTCCAGGAGAATCCTTTAATCACACAGCTGATACGGTTGGAAAAGATGAAATTCGGAAGAAAGGTGACAACATCATATCAGCTGGAGGTACCATTCATACTTTTGCATGTTAAACATCTCCCAATTTGTATGCTTGCAATCTTCGTGCTATTTAAATTAGAATTATTTCAGTTTAATGGGAGAATACTGGCTTCTGGATGTTAATGGAATAACATGCTTCACGAGTTAGATTGGAATGTTTTTTGTTTTTATTTTTGTTTTCTCATCAAAAAAAATTATTTTCTTGCTAGATATTTTTTATGCAGATTTATCAGAAAACGCTGAGTTTAGCCAGTTCCGGTTCCAAAATCATCAGGCTTCTCTTCACCTTCCCCCTTCCCCTTCAGAGGAGCTCGCCAGAAAGGATGACAATTTGTTTCTTGGAGAATATGAAAGAAACACATTTCAGGAGTTTAAGAAAGATACTAAAAAACTGAAAGAGGAAAATACTGAAATGGAATTTTATGGTCAGGCTGACTATTCTTTTCAACCGTTGAATGGTTCAGTTGCTGAATGTTCACACAGAGTGCCAAGGAAGATTGATAAAGATCTCTGGAAATCTGGTAACAATCTTTCATCGAAAGACAATTATTTCTTTAAGAATAGACTCTCAGATGCAGGAAGATCCATTTGTGTCGAGGGCGATTTGTCAAGTTCACAATTGGGAAAACATTACCTTGAAATTGAACCTGGCATTAGAAATGAACCATCAGGAAGTGCCTTATCTTTTGATGCTGATGAATTTAGCAATGAATTAGAGCTAAGCAAGGATATCAAACAACCTTTTCTGCAGAGTTGCTCCTCACAAGGAAGTCTGCCATTTGATGGGACTTTGTTTGCAGGTGAGGAAGGATTTGAATCACTGACTGATAGCTTCAATAACAAACGAAAGCGGACTTACGTTGATGAAGGGGTTAATATCCTAGAAGTTGATGACAATAACCAGCGTTTTAATTTTTTTCCAAGAACTCTGTGGCAGGACGAGGCGTCATACACTCATCACTTCCCGAGATTCATGGCAAAAGGGGACAGGTCAACTGGTTTTGATCTTCTATCAAGAGATTCTCCAAAGTCACTCCCGTCTTATGCAGAGCCATTCACTGAAAAGACTAGCTTCTTATCTGATTCAGATGCACTGGTGAACTCAGACCCTCTGTCGTTCAATTCCGAGTGGTGTTCTGTCACCTCAGATCCCCCCCTTCGAGTTGCATCTAGGGGTGTTGGACATTATACTAATGAAAATGCACTTGAAGGAAGCTTCATATTGGGTGAAGAACCCAATTATGGGCAATTGGCAGACGGTGAAGAGAACAGCAAATTTAGTTATGACATTACACTGAAGAACACCAACCAAGATAACTGCACCTCAAGTTGCTCAGCCACTGGATTATATTTTGAGGATTATAATGATTTTAGCAAAGACTTCTGCAAAATCCACTGGGAAGATAATCTTTCTAAAAAAGTGGCCTCAAAACATTTTGACACTTTAACCGATGAGACAGACTGGTTATGCACTGTCTCATGCGGTAACAATAATGCAGGTATCAGTAAGTTTGAAAGCCGGAGGGATCCATTTAGATTTCAAAACTGTGAAAAAGTTCCTATTCCTAAAGAAAGGTTAATAAGAAGCCACTCAGCTCCACCATTTCGTAGACAAAAAATTCGGTTCGTTTCCTTAAATCATTGTTCAGCAATACCAGCTGGAAAACCAAATGTTCACACCTTACAGAATTCACCTCCTTCTCCAGGTGGTCCACTGATCCTAATATGTATTACTCTTACGACGTGGAAAAGTGATGTAAGCCTAACCAATATTCCCATGTTTTTTTGCAGAAGCTGGTGCATTGAAGCATCTCCAACAAACATCTGATGTCTGTCATCTAAATTTGAAGCCAAGTCCAGTGGAAAAATTATTATTTGGAACCAGGTACTACAAATTATTGTAACCCCCCAATAATCATGTTTTGAGGTTACAAATGATTAATTTTTATAGCACTGGTTTGCTTACAGAGTAGATACAAAGAAGTCAAATACCATGGTGGACATGAAGAAGACTCAAACCACGGTGGACATGAAGAAGACTCAAAAAGGTGGAAACTTTAAACAATCCCAATATGCACAGGCTCATCATGGAGTTCGAGATGAAGGTACTTCTGTTGTTTCAGCAAAAGTTTTGTTTGCTTCTTGGGATAAGAGAGCTAATATACATCGAAGGGCCTATGATAGTAATGTCAATAAGAGAGCTAAGATACATTCAAGGGTATATCATAAAGAAGATTTTCTAGACCTGGAGATCTTTTTATTGTAGAAGAATGTCTTAATTGTCAAACAAGAAATGAATTTTGCATTGCCTACCTTTTTTTTCACCAGTATTCAAATCTGGTTATTACTTGTTCTAAGCAATAGAATCGTTATCAGTAGATCAATAAGTTATCTTCCTAACCGTCTCAATGTTTCAGACTTTATCTCAAAGGAAACTCAGGATTCAGAAGATTCTTTGACCAAATGGCGGAATAGTTGTCCGCAGACTACAGTTGAGTATTTAATTATTTTTTATTGTTTCTTTTAAGTGCAGATAAGACTTGCTAGTTTACTAGTGACAGATAATTTTATTTTCTTTAATTTTAATCAGAAAAACAATAGATCACGTGACATTCATTATCAAGATAATATACTTGACATCTCTTCGGGACTCCTGCATCTTGCTGGTGATTCATTAATTCCTGAATCTATCAACAAGAGTTGCCTAGAAGATGCCAAAGTTCTCCAACAGGTGGATAAGAAATTCATTGCAGTAGTGGCTGGTGGAACACTTGCTGTTATTGATCAGGTTTGTTCAATATATCTTGATTTCAGCATTCAATTTCCTTTTTCTCTATGCTTTTAAGTTCATGTATGTTGTGGCAGAACATTTTTTCATGAATATGATTTGGATTTTGCCGCTTACTGAAAAACATAGTAGCTAGTATTTATAAGGGATAATGACAGTTTCTGATATGAATGTCTTGTTTGGTGAAAAACAGAAGTTGCAAATGTCATTCAAAGTAAATGCCCCTATATAATGATTCGTACACACACGACAATGCACCAAATGAATAATAATTTTTATGCCTATGTACATATGCACAAACATATTTACATGTTCTACATTTTCATAGAGATAAGCACACTCAAACCGTATCCATATAACGAGCAAACCTTTTAAGAATTTGGAAGTTTTAGTGACTTTGATAATGGTCTTCTACAGCATGCTGCTGATGAAAGAATCCGGCTGGAAGAACTTCGTCATAAGGTAACAATTATCATGTAATTTAAATTTATGGAAATGATGTAGGTATTGTGACTTATAAGACTTGCTTAATTAGGTGCTATCTGGGGAAGCAAAGACAATGACCTATCTGGATGCGGAACAAGAGCTGGTATGCATGCGGTTGATTTTGATGCTGTACAAGGTTTACTAGCAATTATTCTATATGTCTGTAACTCTCAAGTTTAAATTAATCATAACAGGTCCTTCCAGAGATTGGTTATCAGTTACTGCACAGTTATGTTGAACAGATAAAAGATTGGGGTTGGATCTGCAGCATTCACAATCAAAGTTCAAAGTCCTTCGAGAAGTAATTTTCGTGTCTCTGTCTAGCACAATATTTATACTTACTGAGTACTTGCAAGAAAGAGGATAAAAGTGATACAGTCTCCAACATAAGACCTGATGACAGAACAAATTAAAACTTCTTCAATGGTCAGAAATGATCTGCCACAAACTTCTGATGTCTGTCATCTAAATTTTGCAGTACTAGAAAGGATGTTTAATAGGAATCAGTTTTGCACATTTCATTACTTCATATATATTCATCTATTATTCTATTTCTATTCATTACTTGAATCACATCTGCAGGAATTTGAATCTTCTCAACCGGCAGCCAACTATCTTCACACTTCTTGCGGTGAATACCTCTATCATTTTCTGTTGAATTTCTTATTCACCCTTTTATTGCATATCTATTGTTCACTTTTTATGGTGCAAAACAAGCTTCCTTTCTTATGCTCTTCATTTCCATTGTTGATATAATCATTTCATCGAAATCTCGTGCAGGTTCCTTGCATTTTAGGTGTCAATTTATCTGATGTGGACCTTTTAGAATTCCTTCAACAGGTAAAATCTGGAAACTCCATCTACTATTAGAATATTTCCTCCTTTTATTGTTCTTGTTATCTCTTTTCATACTTAATGTTTTCTAACTCTATTTGTGTCGCATTCTTAGCTAGCTGATACAGATGGATCATCAACTATGCCTCCGTCTGTTCTTCGAGTCCTCAATTCCAAAGCTTGCAGAGGTATGTGCTTAATCCAATTAGCTAGCCAACAGCTATGCAACCATTTTTTTTTCCCTTCAACTTTCTTTGAAGCTATGGAGTTAGAATTTTTTGCTTGGATGAACTTGTTGTTTGATCTCTACTTCAAGAAATTCTCTCATTATTTCTTCTTCAATTTTTGGAACTGATCATTATTTCATTTCGAAGGAGCGATTATGTTTGGAGATTCTTTGCTACCTTCAGAATGTTCCCTTATTGTTGAAGAGCTAAAGCAAACCTCACTATGTTTCCAAGTAAGTTAGAATTATAGGCAATTTTCAAGGAAGTGACTTAATCAGTTTAGTACTTTAATTTGTGTGTTAAGACAGTGGTCTTCTCTAAATAACTGGAAGAGAATGTGATGCAGTGTGCTCATGGGCGGCCAACAACAGTTCCTCTTGTCAACTTGGAAGCTTTGCATAAGCAGATAGCTCAACTTGGAGTGTTGAATAATCATACAAGTGAGGTGTGGCATGGCTTTCACCGACATGAACCAAGTCTTGAACGTGCCAGGGCACGCTTAAGCGCGGCTAAAGGATAGTGTTGATGAGAAAATGAAAAATTGCATTCACATAATCAAATTTGACGGCTCTGTATATGTGATTGAGACATTCTTTGTAAACCTGAATTAGTGTAATTAATACATTCATTCAATGCAAAAATTTCTCTTTCTCTAGCCTTTGAAGTTCAATGTCTCTCTCTCTTTCTTCTCTAATCTTTGGCATCTAAAGTTAGAAATTTGTATAAGCTACTATCAGCAGATTTTTGCATTCGGGTCCCAGTATAAAGGGGTTGGAGAGGGGAGATGATTGGATTGGAATACACAATCACTCATTTTAAATAAGCACAACAGGGCTAGCAAGAATATAATATATCAACACAAAATTAGTTTCTGTTTCTTTTCTTTTTACCAACAAGAATCCAAGTAAGAACCTGGTGATTTTCAATTGCAGCATCCACAATAGGTTGCACAGCAATTATAAAACAAAATTTATATGCAACAAGTCTCTGTATGGTGTTATGATACTCATTGAAGCCTGTGAAGTATGGGGATGCATTTCATCTTGATCGGTAGAGCATCTTCGAAGTGTTCCATTTCTGTTGCAGATTCATCGAAGCAGACTCACACCCGGTCAAACATAACGATGTCAAAAGTAGAATGGTTGAAATGAGAGCAAAGTCAACCTCTACTCATCTCGCAAAGTGTACTTTTGGAAAGGTGGTTCTCTGCTAATCAAGGTCCATTGATACAAAACTATTTAAACAACATTAATCATTTTCTGTATCCGGTCTTTCTTTATCATCAATGATGGCACACAAAGCCTTCCAGACAGGAACCAACATTTTCACTGGTGGATGCAATTCCTGAGTCATGGATTCAAGTTAATATCAAACAATTCAAACTTACAAGCCATAAAAATAAGATGCAGTAGAGCGTAAAAGCTAGTTGATAATCCCCCAATCATAACTTTGTTATCTTTAATTCACAAATCACTCTTTCACAGTTTGAACTGCTAAATTATAATCCACAATCAGCATTTTCTGAGCATCTTATATAACAAAAGTTTAAGATGTTGAAAGAGGATCAGTTTACCTTAAATACAAGCGTCAATTCATCTTCATCATGTAAAACTAGAGACAGGCTCCAGTAACAAGTAACCGGAGTCACACATTCAAGCAGTGCAGGTCTCAATATCTTGCCAATGGGGAAAAAACGGCGAAGAATTTTTCCACTGCAAGTAAATAAACAAAAGATAAAACGAAAAAAAAAAAACGATGATGTCCTATTACTTAGTAGAAGATAAATTGGTAATTGCAAATAACTGGTTTTCAAAACAAACGGTTAAACTCATTGGCCATTTCAAGCTTTGCTAGTTGCTACAAGTCCAGGAGCAAGGTTAGGCATAATTTCATAATTTCATGAGATTGAAAAACCTCAGATATACCATCAGGTCCAAGGAAAAAACTATGGAGTAAAATTTGGTCCCAAAAGATCAAACTGAATTATCCTAAAAAGCTTCAAAATAAAAGCAAGATCTTAGAATAGAACGCAACATTTTATTTGCCTGTTAGAATAGAATTAAAAGTCGGATTAATTTTACGCACTCAAAATCTTCCCCAAACATGCCTATACATAAATTTGTAAAGACATTGGAAAGGAATATACTAAACCCCTGAAGGAATACATATGTGCCGGTAATACAATGAGAAACAGACAACTAAAGATGTCAAACGCACTCCCTTCTACAATGAATTGATAATTCTCGTATCTGATATAACCAAACAAGGAAAAAGGTTACCTTAAATAGTGAGTTTCTAGTTGAACTCCCAGAGCTGGAATAATTATTACAGATTCTGAAACCAATCAAACATTAATTTAAGTTAAGAAATGACAGAGATATCTTTCCAAATTGAAATAATACATAATGTTTACTCTTTCTTCAGAAGTTGAACTAGTAAACAAGTGGAACCTCATAGCAATAACAAAATTCCAGTTAATCAAAAACTCACCTTTCTCAACAGGCTTCCAAAGCATTAGCTTAACAACTAATCCACTTAACATTAAGCTCCAGAAAAGAAAAGTAACCGATTCGTTCTGTTCATACAGTCATAGTATTAGATACTTACAGAAGCAACTCTAAATATAACCATGAACTTGCAGATTCAATCAATGTCCAGCACCACATACAAAAACCCCATATGCATTTACGAAGCTCCATGAAATAAATTCAACATCATAGTTAACAAAACCATACATTTATGTAGTCTAACACATCTGGGTACTTGTCAAAATCCCTTCTTTTTTCGCATTTTACCTTCCAAGAACACAAATTTAGAATCATTACAAAATCAAACACTCAAAACAAATTTCCAATGAAATTCACAGCAAAACTAAATGCAAAGGTTGGAACTTTCAATAGAAAAAAACAGTACCCAAAAGCTCACTCAGACTGATAAAACATCACATTTAAACAAAAGGGTATTGAAAAAAAAAATCAAAAACAAAAACAAAATCACACCTTCACTAAAACAAGATACAATGAATTGGCTAGAACAGCAACAACCGAGAGGCGCATGAAGAAACGGTTCGCTCTGCTTCTTCTTACAACAACATGGTGCAAGTCAATGGCTTCAACAGGCCATTTACTTTCGCGAATGTAAGAATATCTCCTGTTAACGATGGAATCATCAACCATTTTAGTGCTTGATCATTCGTTGCTGGGAATTTTCTATCAACGAGAGCACACAAAGCAAAACCATGTAAATGGGGTTTGTCGGTTTGAGTTGGAGCTCCTGAGGTGAAACGATACCGTTTCATTTGTTTTTATTTATTTATTTATATTAAAAAAGATCAGTTTTTGAGATTAATTTTTATTATTATTTTAAATTTGAATATTTAAATCTTTTTCCTTTTTCCCTTTTCTCTTTTCTTACTATTTTCTTTATTTAATCAATAAAAATACTATTTTTATTAAAAACTTGTAATTTTTTAAAAAATATAATAAATTCTGATATCGAAATCTCCAGAGATCAAACCGTACATTTTGAAACATGATTCCTCTCTTACCTTATATTTTATTCTTTTAAATGCAAGTGAAAATGAGTGGTATGGTTTCTTAGAACTCCATAAATTTGATTAAAAACCTCCTTAATTTAAAAAAATAAATTAATTTAACTAGTAATATCTATCTTTATTTAACCAAAAATGAAGAAAATTTACTTCTTTTTTTGATAGGACTAGACATATTTGTTTGTAGTTTCTTTTTCTTTAATATTGTCTATACTCAAAAGACTCCAGTAAAACACAAAGTGCAGGAAGATCGCTCCCATATTGGGAATCGCATTTCGAATCGTGTCTATATCGGTTCAATCATCAGCCTCCGAGAGGCCCTTAAACACGATAAGTAAAAATAAATCACATCCCAAATTCACCCTAGCAAACAAAGAATTCTTGACAAGTCCAAATGTGAATCCCTAGTGCATTCTATTAACATAATACCAAAAAGAACTAAAAAAAAAAACAACCCAATTCAAAACTATAGTACTTCCATACAAAAAAAAAAAAAAAAAAGTTCCATAACCAGTTCTCATCACTATGACACTATCATCAAACAAGGAGAACATGAAACTTTGCTGCTGCTGCTGCTGCTGCTGCTATGTCAAGCATGCCGGTATGCATGCTTCCGTAAATTAGATTGAGCTCTTTGATCACTTAGATTCCTATTAGCATGGCTTTTCTACTTGGGAATATAAACTTTTGTCAGACAAATTAATGATATAGCAAATGGGTGGTGTACTGGTGTGTGTCAACCTGCCATGCCGTAGTCTTCTGCGTGCTCGTATAGATTATAGTTCCCTGGCATTCCCATCTTTCCGGTCAAGTGATCGTCTCCTGCATCATCAAGTAATTTTAAAGGTAACTAAGATAATCATTCTCATTTAAAACTCACATAAACACTTTGAATGATCAATTGCATTGAAACATTTAGATATAACCATAATTTGTCTCAGAAGAACACAGGAAAACTCGAAGCTCTTCATAAATCTCGAACTATAACTAGAACTCCATGCAACTTCCAATATGCAAAAGACACGATATGTCATGTAATTTAACATAGTGGAACCTAGAGTATCATTTACTGAAAAATTAAGTAGTATTGAAGTTACCAACTTATCGAAATTTTGCCATAGCTTGTTTGTTCTTAATCGTTTGCTTTCGATGACTGTATCTACTAATACGAACTAACTAGGCAGCCAAAAGAAGTCTGAATTGCAAGCAAATGTAACACTTGGATAACCATAATTTGTCTCAGAAGAACAATTAGGAAACTTCGAATCTCTTCGTAAATCTCAAACTCTAACTAGAACTCCATGTAACTTCCGATATACAAAAGACACTTTGTCATGTAATTTAACGTAGTAGAACCTAGAGTATCATTCAGTGAACAATTAAGTAGTATTGAAGCTACCAACTTGTCAAAATTTCGTTATAGATTGTGTTTGTTCTTGATCGTTTACTACTACGAACTAACGAGGCAGCCAAAATGTACTTACTTGGATTAGACAATACACCCAAGAATGGAAGTTCAGATGTTATCTCAGGGCTCTGAATCTGAAAGCACAGATCATCAGCCCCCCTTGGAGCTGAGTTCTGAAGGGAGCTGCTACAAATCTCCGGTTTGGTTATCATCTTTTCGTTCATTGAATCAACCTCAGTCTCCACTTCTGATTCAGCATTGACAGATGAATTGCCAACCAATTGCTTCCTCTTCGATCTTGCACGCCTATTTTGGAACCAATTGTACACATTTGTTTCAGAGATTTGTCCATGCTGACTGAGCTCAGAAGTTATCTCTTTGATCTTCTGCTTGCTTGGAGTTCCATTCCCTTGATCGAAAATGCTCTCCAGAATCTGAAGCTGCACCGGTGTTGGTGTCCACCTCTGTCTCGCCGTAATTTTGTGCCCACTTGATGTCATCAATGGGTCACAGTACAAACTTGCCAATCTACCTCCTGCAACAAGAAGATCACAACTTTGTATAAAATTTCCAACAACACTGCTACAAAACCCCAATTGAAAATTCTCGATTGCATTCAACGGCTAAGATCCGTTTTGCTAAAGAATGACTCGTATACGTCCCCAATTGAGAAATTTTACAACTTTGGTTGATAATTTCATTTCGGATGAAGAAAATTGAATAAAGTTTCAAGCTTTTCCCCAAATTGCAGGTATGCATACAGACAAAAAAAAAAAAAAAACCCAGACAAAAGTGGTCTGAAGAAGTTATAAAGAAACTGTACTTTGAATCAGTACTAGAAACAGAACCAAAATAACTTAAACTTGTTTGTCCCAATTAGGAAAAGCAAACAAAACAAATTATATATACAAAAAGTGACATGAAAAAGTTCAAAATTTTACATGCAATTCAACTGAAATTCACAAAACCCCAGATGACAGATCAAGAAACAGAGCCAAAAAGTTGTAGAACAGGACACAGAAACCCAGAAATCAAACAAAAAGTGAACCAAAAACAAACCTGAAAGATCCTGCTGAGCAGAGAAGGATTTGTGCATCTCAACAAGTTGCTCACAAATGGTAGCATAGATAGCAATTTGTTTCCTGAGAGTTTCAAGCTGTTCATCAGTCATCACTTTCATATACATTACTCCATTAACACCACCACCACTTCCATTTCCATTACTGTTGTTCTCTCTCAGCTGGTTCTGGTTCTGGTTATGATTCTCAAGTGACTCTTGATTATCCCATTCCATCATGATGATGATGACGATGATGATGATGTGCCTCTGATCATATATCACTTCACCGTTCACTCACACAACACAACAACACAACTAAAGTCCTCTGTTTTCTGCTCTGTATCTGTGAAAAACCAAAAAAGAAAAGTCCAAGTGTAGAAAATGAAAAGAAGAGACAAAGAAGGAGACAAGAAAAGAGTAGGCGTGGAAGAAAGTGAAGTTGATGTTTGTGGGTTGGGTTGTGTTTTGTACTCACCTGCGTATTTTAGCACCAAGCCATTCTTTTATTTTTTTATTTTGGAGTTTTTGTCTTCTTCTTTCATTCTTTGTTGTTCTTCTAAGTTCTAATATCTTTTCTATTAACGGTCATAGAGAGTGAAATTGAATATATTATTATTTATGGAAATTTTTTAAAAATAATTTTGATTGAAAATAATTTTTTTTTTAAACCAAAAATTTAAATTAGGGTGGAGTTTTAACGTTTTATTGCCTAATATAGATATAGCCGTTGTATTTGAAATATTTTTCTTTTTAAATTATTATAATTAATTCGGGATTTTGATTAGAGGGATACGACTCAAATCCGCAATCTTAATTTTGAAATGTGTAGGTTTTAGGGGTATATGCATAAATTTGTATTAAATTTTTAATAACATTTTAAAATAATTTATTTATACAAATTTAATGTTCGAATTCATAAAATCTAAACTGAGTATTGAACATTTATAGAATCTTTTAATTTTTCTTTTTCTTTTTCTTTTTAAGTTTTATATCAATTAGGTTATGGAATTTACACGGGATTTAACAAGATTAATAGTTACCAGCACGGTCCTATCATATCACATGTGAAGAGGTAGTGCGCAACTACTCAAATCAAATTATGAATTATTATGTTTAAAATTAACTATAATATTCAGTTGGTTGATATCTAAATTAAAATGGTGAAAGTTATTATTAAATATTAAATAGACCTGATTAACATTTTTTTTTTTTAATTATTACAATTAACATTTTCTTTATACAATTACAAATCATTATGGATTTGAGATAGAGACACACGACTCGAATCCACGTATCACCGAAATCAATCACGTATCATATAGCGTAATTAAAGGTTGGGTCAAACAAAAAACCAAACATCGTAGATGTGTTGAAAACGATCCCAAACAACAAGTCAACAATGACTACAAGAAGAAGAAAAACAGGTTGTGAAAAATCATTTCTCATTCTCTCTTCTCAAAAATGTTTTACAAAACACGTTAATGTTTTTTGGAATTAGTTTGGAGAAGCGTGCAGCCACTGCCACTTGTGTCAGTCAGACAACACTCAACAGAATGAAGAATTTAGAATGTCACGGATTTTACACAAAACGCACACACATGACACACCATTAATTTTCAATTAATCACTACCCATATAGCCACTTGTCTCTTATTTATTGGTCCACAAGTTTGGTCGGTACCCAATTACCATACTGAAAGCTACACACTAACAACTTTTTCTCAAATCCGAAATCCGACACAGATTGGATTAGAGATATATCGGAAACTGTACGGTTTGGAATACAGCTCCCACTATTAAAAAGAATCTCTCGAAACTTTACAAGATCGACTATTAAAAGTACGATCCAGAATGCAACTCCCATTGCGGCGAAGGATCTTTTAAAACTTTACAAAATCAACCGTTATAAATACGAATTTTTCTCTGATAGACATATAACTGTGAGCATATATATAGCACACGTATCCACCTCATCACTTTTTGCTAGAAAAAAACAATACAATCGGATTAAATTATACTTACATGTCAAAAAATGATGAGGTGGATAAATCTGCTATAAGTATGCTCACAGTTATATGTCTACAAAAAAAAAAAAAAAACGGCTATAAATACGGTTTGGAATGCGATTTCTACTACAGAAAAGACTCTCCCCACGTTTTACGATTTAATTGGTAAACGTGGAACTCGAATGTGATAATAATATTTGACAAGAGGATTTATGGGGTCTTCTTGGTCTTTGGTATATATCATAAAGAACATGCACTTGTGTGTGTGTATGCATGTGATCCTTAACATGTGATTTGTGGCATCATAAAGAATATTAATTGTATTTGGTGCATGATCCATGGTTTCATTTGGTGGTTATGTTTCTTCAAGTAGAAAAACAAAAAATGAGACTTATCAACTAAATCTCTGGTGGGTCATTGACCTAATCATTATCAATATTGAGTTTTCTTGATTAGATCAATTAATTAATTAATTAATAATGTGACAAAACCCTAATCCGAATGCATTAAACAAACCCAAACCCCAAGTTAAGATTTTTGATTAGTAAGTTATGTTATATGTTAGTTTGGCTGTAGTTGTCAAAGGAGCAGTATGCAACAATCGATCAGATATGGGATCTCGCATGTCGACTTTCTAACGGCATTTCTATAACATTATAAAGTTAGGATTCCACGTATAAAAATTACGGAATCTCACATCCGATAATTAATAATACCACGAATTCAAAATGGCATGTGCATGCTCCACCACACCAACCACCATCCACGGGTCAAAAGTTGAGGCCAAACCCTAAACAGTTTCTTAGTCAATTCAAAGGCTTTGTTGATTTATTATATATGATTTTATTTTATTTTATTTTATTGTGGTGCTACATAGTCTTCACTTCAATTCAACCTTTTAAGAGAATAAATTCCATCATCAAAGTATTATAAAACAATTTGCTTTATAAAATCTAATTAAAGATGTTATAATTTAAAACTCCATAATCTTTCATTGATTTTCTTGATACCTCACCCACCTGGTCGGTCACAAATCACAATTCATAGATCTTAAACAATAAATAAATCAATAATAAATACAACAATAAATGTTACAATCATTAATTCTTTCAAGACATAAAAAGTTATTCAACGATGTATTTGATATCAAAAATTATCATGTAAATTGTTCAACTTTATGATGATAAACTGCAAACGTATCCGGATGGGATTCAATATATGACGGTACACGTATTTTTACATTTAAACTTTACAAATTTTCCAAATCAATCTTAACATATCCAAACAGTAGTGATCTTTCTGGTGGAATGTTGCATTCACATCATTCAAAAGATGGAAGTGAAGTGATGATTGATAGGCTCTCAATATGTCTAGGGTTCTTGCATCTTCTATTTCGATCTTTCTTGGATTCTTAACTTACATTAACAAGGAAAATTTGGTGTACCAAACAAGATCACAAAGCAATCCCCCAATGATCATATTTAGGATTAGGAACAGTACTTTTATTTAGAGATCTTGAATAAGAGTAATTTAACATGGAATAAGAGTCTTGAATGTAATTGAACTAGCGTTGAAGAGAAGCTTAATACCATTTTTGTGATATAATGCAAAGATTATTGTCTAATGCTTTTTCACATTCCTTTTTCTTTTTAACCTTTTGACTTTCCACCCCTTGTAAAATGATTACTTGCCAGGAAAGTTACATGAGTATTGTGTATAGTTTCTTTGAAAACAAAAAAAAAAAAAAAAACTGGCTCTGATCTTCAACAGGGCACATTTTATTGAGTGAGTGGCTGCTGTTTTACCAGCAACATTGAAGAAGATCAGTCAATTGCTTGGAACATATGCATTGAACTTTAATGAAAAATTTGGTACCGATAATCACGTTTGATCAACACACACACACACTCTCTCTCTCTCTCACTCTGTCACTGTCAAATGTCACAAACAAAATGACTCTATCCATGCACTGTTCTTCCAAACATGGTGTGTCATTCAAGCACGGGAAAATGTTTTTTTTTTGGTTTTGTTTTTTTTGTTTATTCTATTTCCTATTTGTATGTTAAAACTCGGTCGTTAGATAGATATATGATATAGATATACCAATTTAGGTGCAAGTGTGCAACTAGAAACAACCTTTGTGCATCGGTTCTAAATTTATATAATCTGTGATGATACATATTTCTATTTGAGTTCGGTTCATTTATCGACAGGTTCGTTGATCTTGCATGAGAGAGGCTGATATAAGAGAGCATGTGTAGTTGAACACTAAACAACTTTTGAACATTCAAATGTTGAACCAGAAACAGAAAATTTTAATCCAACAGATGACCAAATGAATGATAGATATTTATATATAAGAAATGTCTAATTATACAAGCAAATCATATACAAGACAATAAGTATAATCTTGATCAACTTCAATCCTATACTAAAATCACCCTCATAACGAATTTATATACACGCGCGCGTTCACGTACCTCCTCCCTATCCCATCATCAACACTCTCATATGTGTCGAGAAAAATATGAACAATTCCCCTAGTTTAGGATTTAACCATCATGAAATCGTATGTTTTACGCAAACAATTTGCCTTCATGTACAATATACTTACTCCTCAACAGCTTCCTCTTCTGCTGTTGTGCTTTCTCGGCTGATAAAATGTGAATGGTTGCGTCTGAGAACGCCTGAAAACCTCAAAAATGTACACCATTATTATAACTGCATATCCTTGAAAACTTCCTCAACCAGGTCTCCAATAATGAGGCATTCCACCTCTCTTCCCAAATAAGTGATTTCTTCATCCATCAAGCCGGACCAAGGGGCGGATCCCAAATCCTGTGTCAACAAGCTATCAAGTGAGTAGTGAGATCTGTCGGATGGAGGGTATAAGTATGCGCGGATAGTTTCCCATACAGAATCCAATAACTTCCTTCCGTGTGGAGGTTTCAACTGGGAAGAAGAACCAATGATTTTTCTCCTGAATCTAGACATGGTCACAGGTGGTCCTATTAAGATTGAAAGTGCTTCATTCAACAAATCAAGTAACAGTTTGCGATCCACCTTCTTCTGGATGTGATCCTTCACTGTGACTTCATTCTCTTCAGGCGATTTCCTGTAAGATTCTTCAACTTTTTCAAAGACTGAGCTGCTGATAGGCTTTGCCAACGGATCCCACCTAGACAAGAACTTATCCGATGAACCATCATAAAAACCGGAGGCAATAAGCAAGTCTCTTATGTATGCTTCTGCCTTGTCCTCTAAATCGATTATTTCAGACTCAGTATCCTGGTCAGTTGTTATATCCTCTGGCCTGCCGGACTCAAGCTCATTCAATTGCCTGCGCAACTCTGCATAATCAACAAATTTAAAAGACTATCAGAAAGAATTTCACAAAACAACTTATCATGTGTCAAAACCATGATATGAGCAACTTGCAGCACTGAAAACGTCTCTAAATTCATGAATGCACCACATTCGCAACATTAAAAATCATATAATAACATGTAATATGCATTGAAAGTTTTGGAAAGAATGTGTCCATACCACTGAGATTAGAACTGATATCTCTAAAAACCTGTTGCATGCCGTTATCTTCGCCAAGAGTTACATCCGGTGTTGATATTGGGCTGAGATAATCGGTTAGCCTCCAGAACTCTTCATGAGTGCTACTGCACACAGATGCAGGACTAGGGGGAACCTCAGTGGAGTTCTCCTGAGACCAGAAGACATGTTAATCAGAGACAAGCAGCGAATGACGTGAATCCGTAACATAAAAATTAAAGAAATGAGTGTTTTTTAACGTTTTCCTTACATGTCGCTCGCCAAAGTTCATCATTACTGTTGGTCCATTCATGATATCTTTTACAGGATTATATTCAGCAGTAGATGAATCTGTCATGGACTGAATCTTCTTGCCAAACAGCCTTCGTCTGAGAGTGAAATTGTATCTAAAATTCGAGACTTTTTCTTTGAAATTAAACCTTTCTTTCTTCCTTCTTCTCACATCCATTGACACATTATCAAAAGCTTCATGCTTCCTCCTAATGTGTGCACCAGTTAAAATGTGACGATCCTCTAGAAGTAGCTGCCCGAATGATGTTCCTGATACAGGAGCTGACAGAGACCGAATGAGATTCCTAGGTGACAATTCTCTATTAACCTCTCCACCATCATCTCCATGCCTGAAAGATCTAGTTTGCATTTCTTGCTCATCTTTCTCAATTTCCCAGTGATGCCAATCATTTCCAGCCATTGAATTATCTCCCGATTGCTTCAGTCTGAACTTTTCGTTATCTAACACACAAGATCTCGATCTTCCTCTGACAACTCCCCGAACATCTGAATGAGCTTCTTTCCTTAGAACATTCCTTAGTCTTTCTGATAAGAATCTCCTGGTATCCTTGTTGATGAACTCTGGAGAACCTGATCCATTGGACTGAATTTCACTCCTATATGATCTTGTCGATTCTGATCGAGGAAGATTATTCATTCCAAAGTCCCTGGTAACACTCTCTCTGACATGCTTTGCTATATGTTGAGCAATCTGTTTAGGATCTGATGGCTTTTCACTGAAAGGGGTTTCGATTCCACTTCCTCTGACAACCGAACCCTTTTTAAGAGTACTTTTACCTTGCAGCTCACGTTTCAATCGTTCCTTCACCTCCTCTAGAAAATCTTCGATACTACCTTTTTCCTCTAGAGTTCCCAAGGTATTAGTCCAGGACCCTTCATGGTCATTAATTCTATCAGGACCGGGCTTCAAAATCACTATTTTCGTAGGAGTATTGTCCATTTTCTGATTGTAATTCATCAGGGAAGAAGATTGCTCAAAATCTCTGCTTGTGCTTCTGCTTCTCAAATGATGTGATTCCTTTTCCTCAGTCGGGAAGAGTTCCGATTTATGCCTATGATGCTGTAAACCACCGCCTTTTTCATGCGATGTTGATTTCAATGTTGCACTCTTAGTTGCATAAAGTGCCATTTTTTCCTTGTTGAGTTTCTCTTGAGCAAACCACTGTCTAGGAATGTTATCAAGGTCAACAATCTTTGAACATTCTTTAAACCTGGCGACCTGCCAGGCCTCGAATTCTTTCTTGAACTTTTGTAGTTCCTCCTCTTGAGGGTGTTCTCGAGGCTTTGGCTTTCCTGATTTCTGGCTGCTGCTCCACCTATCACCATCTCTGTCGTTAGTAGAATAAGCCGATTCAAGTTCCATCTGCCTCGAAGAATTTGAGTTAGAAGAGAAATTATAAGCAGCAGAGCTCCTTCCATTCTTTTCCTTTTTCGGAAACTTGGTTCCTGTGGGATCACTCTTTTTCTCAATTGGCTGAGTTACCGGTTTTGTATCTACAGGAAACATGTCCATCCCCATTAGTCTAGCCACAATGCTAGGTGTATTCTGTCTGGTGTTAGACTGCCTGGATGATATTTCCTCATTAATCAAATTCTTCATCGATGCCTCAATCGGGTAACAATTCTTTTCAGACCAATCTTCTTCCACTGGATAAGAATACTGAATTCACGGAAAAAATACATTCGAATTTGTAAGTGGATTTCCTTGGACTTGTTAACTGACTCATAAATACAATTATTCTGACCCAAATTTTGCAAGATAAAGCAAAGTATAATAGCAGTAAACAATTACCGGCACATCTCCATCAGCACTATAGCTATTGGAAGTTTCTACTTGGAGTTCCAAGCTATTTCGAGGAGCTTCCAGGCCTGCAGAGCAGTTGAATCAAATCAATAAGCATTTACTTATCACAAGCTTCATAGTGAAATAGAACAATAGACGTAAATTGAAGTTAGAACCACATTTGACATCATAAAGGTGATTGATCAAGCTTTGAGAACCCTCTCTCAAGTCATTCTTGAATCTAAGGGGTTCGTATATCTACAAACCAAATAAACACGTCCATGCCAATAACAAGAGGGTGATCTTACTTACCGTCAACATGTTTCTTCTGCATGAGAATTTTCCTGGCCATACTGCTCTGATTGACGTCAGAAAGATGCAATAATCCTCCCATGCAGCAGCAGCTCTATAAGAAAGCTTTCATGTCCTTTCTACTGCATTTACATCTACCCCATTAAAACAAGAGTACCATTCTTGTTTACCAAATCCGGCCACAGTCACAGACTCACAGACTATCACTGAAAAAGCAGAAAGGAAAGTGAATACATCTATGAACTTGTTGAAACACAGATTATCAAATCAAATCTATTGAGCTATCATTAACTTGTTGAAACAACTAAGCATCATAAATGTAGTACTAGTGGCATACACAAAACAAATCACCAAACAATTACTGTATCATGTAATCACATAAACAACAATTATATAATAATCAAGAGCTCATCAAGAGCACACAAACAAATTCATTTGATTGAAAGGTGTTTGATCCTCTTAACTATTATTACAAATTCTTTGGACACACATTATCCACACTAAAAAAGCAAAATGTACGTAAATAATGTACACTAAAAAGGCTAAGTTGAGGAGGCAATTATTTGTGGGTACACACAAATTTTTCATAGACATGCTTTATCTCCATGATTGATTAATAAATAATGCTCTCATTAGTCACATTATTGCTGCTCCTACAAAAAAGCTTACTTGGGAAACTTCTAGCCAACCATTTTTTTCTTTTTTTGCTATATACAAAGCAGATTGTGATCTTGAATCTTATCAAGGAAGGCAGACATTTCTCATAACATTTATGTAATTAAAAAACAGAAATAGTGAATTTAAATAAATAAATAAATAAAAATTATAAAGTTACCGACAACATTAATGGAGTAGAGCTGGAATTGGAGAATCATTCAAGAGTCAAATCAAATTATGATATTTCCAGTTCATGAGCAAAGACAATTATATAGCTAAATAAAAATTATATGAAACAACATCAAAATTCAAAATCAACCCAGATGAAAATCTTGGATTTGACCCTCAAATCCACAAACAAAATCAAAAAATTTCCATGAAAGATAACTTGTTTTTGTTTTTGATTCGAAAAAAGTTTTCATTTTTAAGTCGTTGAAGACTAAAAAGAGTCAACACCCTTTACTCAAATGGTTTTCAATACTTCAAAAAACAAAAACAAAAAATAGAAGCATTGAAAAGACTAAAAACTGTTAAAAAAAAACCTCAAAACCGATTCTTGTTCATGTAAGCTCTGCAAATGAGAGGCTTTGGAAACTCACCGTCAACACTAGAACAGAAATTGAAGAAGAAGCATCAAAACGGCGTCTTCGTCAGCAGTGGAAGCATCCAATCCAAAGTCTGGTTAAAGTGAAGAAGAAAACAGAGGATCTCATTTGGGTTGATGAAAAGAACAGGGAACAAGTACAACGGAGGAAAAAGAGAGGTTTTGATTTGAACAAAAGTAGAAATTCAAAGCAAGGATCTGTATAAAGAAAAAGCAGAGCATTTAATAATAATTAAAAAGAAGATGATGAAGAAGAAGAAGAATAAAAGTATGTGAAGAAAAGTTATACTTTTGGTAGAGAAGCAGAGGAGGCCATTGCTGTAACAAGTCACCACCAGAAAGCAAAGCCTTTCAATTTTATTTTTTAATGTTCTTTATTATTTGTTTATTCTACTTTTACAATTAAATAAATAATTTTTTATTTTTTATTTATTTATTTATTTTTTTTTTTTTTGGATTTTGAGAGGGTTAAATATAATTTGGCCATTAATGAGCTGCCAAAATAGGTTAGTTGGTTTTAATTTGGGATTGTATATTTTAATTTATTTTTTTTATAAAAAAAAGTCTATAAATTGGAATAAAAGAATATTCACAAATGTTTTTAAAGTTTTTTTTTTTATGTTATTATTTAAAAATATATATTTTTTCGAGTTGGGTTATTTTATCATTTTGTGGTACATATATAAATATATAATACTTATTTTTAGTTTTTTTTGATAATATCTAGCCGCTGATCTGAGAGTTATTTGTGTAAACTCTAAGCTCGTTCATCTACCAGCTGAGTTACACCACTGTTGGCAATACTTATTTTTAGTTAAAAATATATATATAATACATATGTTATATACTTGGAAAAAAAAATTTATTTTATTTTTTTTGAGAAATATAAAAAATTCCAAATTTTTCTCAATCATTTGAATATTTTTACTATGAACAGTCCAAAAACAAAACGACAAATCAATGTCAATTGAATGGAATTATTTTCATTATAAATAAATAGATAAAAAAAAACTAAATAAAAACTAAGGAAAATAAAAATAAGGGTTAATTTCACTAACATACCTTGACTTTATCGAATCTAGCAAAATTTCAAACAAATACATGAAACTAACACAAACACTCCTTGTCATTAGTCAACACCGTTAAAGTTAACCATTGACTTTCAAAAAGATAAAATTGACCTTACTATTGAGAAGTCGAAATTACAACCGTCCAACAAACTTTGAAAAATTAATAAAAAAAATATTACCACGTAAGCTGTAAATTTTTTTTTTATCAATTTAAATAAAAAACAAAACAATTTGGTTTCTAAAAAAGCATTATCAATTTTTAAAAATATATATATTTGAGAGATTTTTTTTTTTTTTTTAAATTGATATGTTTTTTTAGAAACCAAATTGTTTTGTTTTTTTATTTAAATTGATAAAAAAAAAAATTAGAGTTTACGTTGCAATATGTTTTTATTAATTTTTCAAAGTTTGCTGGGTAGTTGTAATTTTGACTTCTCAATAGTAAGGTCAATTTTGTCTTTTTAAAAGTCAATGGTTAACTCTAACGATGTTGACTAACGGAAAGGGGTGTTTGTGTTAGTTTCATGCATTTGTTTGAAATTTTACTAGATTTGATAAAGTAAAGGTATATTAGTGCAATTAACCCTAAAAATAATAATAATAATAAAAGTATTTGTAGCACGTAACGAACAGCTCATGGACAGTTGATTATGCGCACGATGTCTCCATTTGGCGCCATATAAAACGGAAACCTATTAACAGAATCTCTTCGTCTTTTTCTTTTTTAATATATATATATATATATTTTACATATTATTTCTTCTCATTCTCTCTTCTTTTCTATCTAGATTTACCACAAACCTCCTCTAATCATAGCCGTTCATTTTCCATCCGATGGCTATGAGTAGTAAAAAAAACAGGGTAATAAAAACACTCGTTCAGCTTAACAATTTTTATGGTACGAATTGCTACACTACAAGTAATATTTAAAATAATACAATTACACAATTATATGATCTAGTGCATCGAAATTTCATAAACATATAAATACCCGTCGAATACATCATATATTTTTTTAGTATGTCGTTGAAAGCATTTAATATTTTAGAAGTACATATTAACATTCCGTGTTCTGATTGAATGGTCTTTCGTGGCCGTGAGAAAATAATATATTTCCACACGAGCACATGCAAGAGTTTGACTAGTCTAGTTTAGGGTTTGCTGTTGATATTATAGGGTTGTGTTTGATAATTAAGATTGAGATTTGAAAGAGTGATGTAATGAAATCGTATTAGTTTATGTGTAAAGTTTGAAAGTGAAATATTTTTATAATGGATTATATCAAAAGAATGAATAAATGTAACTTTCGGCTAAGTAAATGAAACAGTCGTGGCATTGCCTTTTTTTCTTTTTTTTCATGAATAGTAGCTGTCCCAATTCCTAATATCTATATTCTTCTCAGACCTCATCATCTTCATTGTGGGGTTTATAAGTCTTTTTCAATTTCAAAGGGGAAATCATCATTTACCGATCCTCTCATCACTTATTGATGTAAAATTTTATAAGATGAGAAATTTTATAAGACAAGTATATGTCTATATGTCTGACTCGTTGAAACATTTCTCTATTTTTAGATTCTCTCAAGGTTAAGTTTTATTTGAAACACCAGTTATGAAATCCTTTTTCCTCCACTTCACACCTCATAATGCATGGTGTTCTTACAGAGAGATTTATGTGCATGCTTCCACATCTTCTTAACTTGAAATGGATAAAGAGATGGAAGGTTTCCATTTTTTAGGATACTTCGAAAACATATTCGATGAAGATTGAACAAGAGTTGTAGCTTAGAGGATTATAGCACGTAGCTATGGGCCATGGCCCATGGAGTCAAGGGTTCTCTCTCTCTCTCTCTCTCTATATATATATATATATATATATATATATGTATCTTACCTGGTACATGCATTATGGTATGCCACATAATGCATTAAGATGAGATGAGATTAGTTCGATAGTATACATCTCATACCTACACCACGATGTTATAGGTTCGGGTTCTCCCCTTTCAAAAAAATATTATTATTCCACATTGGTGGTGAGGTGTTCAAGTCTCACTATTTGCATTTCTGATGAGATGGGGTTGGTCCGATAATAAACCCCTCATATCTACACCATAAATTTATAGGTTCGAGTTATCCCTGAATTTATGTAATACAACAAGTATGATAGGTTTAAAGTGAGGTTCTTAAAAGTGTAGTTCCCGATAAAAAGAAAGTAAAAATAAATAAAAAGCCAATCTCAATACAACTAATGAAGACGATGATATTGATGGGGTGGGGCTTTTGAAGGCTAGCTTTTCAAGTGTTTAGTTGTAAAGTAACCGTGAAGCTCTTCTTATCTAATGAATAATGATGTAGAGAGCCTTTGATCATGTGCTTGAAAGCCCCCCATCTTAGTACCATTGTGTGACTCCATTATTACAATGTAGGGCCCTCTCTTGCTTCCAACCATTTTCATACAACAAACGTATCACGTCATTTATACAAGTATACAACAGTTTGACAAGATCAAACTATCTATTACGTGGTAATTGAAATCATTATGAAGCTTATTTTTATTGTTTGTGAGCGGACGTGTTTTATTAATTAGGTGTACAGATAACATGATACATTTGTCTATAGTAAAGACGGTAGACCAAGGTTGCTTTTTCATTCCGACCCACATGGCAGGAGGAGACTTGGACAGTTTGGTGTCTTTGTAAAGATGGCTATTATTTTGGGAGGGGACGGCTGTTGGGGGAGCTTCCTCCCCATCATCATCAGTTTGATGGACCACTTTGTCTGCCTGCTGCTGCAATAAAGCAAGCATCTTTATAATGGCTTGGGTTTGTTGTTTTCATGGGCCTTGATTAAGGCCCGTTTATTTATAGATGATGTTAGCATATCATTACATTAAACTTAGGGATAACAAAATTATCCACGGATACGGATATCCATAAGAATCTGCTCCATTTAAAATGGGGATGGAAACTATTATTTCGGGTATGGAGCGGAGATGGATGTCATTCTAATATCCATTTTATTTTCGAGGATGGGGATGGATATCCATGCCCATCCAGATCCATTATATATTTTAATATTTTAAAAATATAAAAAATTATTATGTAATTATTAATTCTAATTATATAAGTTATTATTAATTTTTATATTTTAACTTTATTGGATATATTTGTTTCTCTTTAAATAAGATAAAATGTATTGTTATATATGTTAGTTACATTTTTCTTTTGTAAACTATAAA
Source organism: Acer yangbiense (assembly GCA_008009225.1). Taxonomy (NCBI): domain Eukaryota; kingdom Viridiplantae; phylum Streptophyta; class Magnoliopsida; order Sapindales; family Sapindaceae; genus Acer; species Acer yangbiense. Next base: position 793,876 of record CM017766.1, read on the forward strand.
AATTTAAAGTTTTTTCATCGGATACGGATATAAACGGAGCGGGGATGAATATCTCTATCTTAATTAGCGGATTATCTGAATCCGTCCTGCTCATGGGAATGAAGATATATATCTCAAACAGATACAGGGATGGATATTGGGGTATCCATACCCAATCCGATCCATTGTCATCCCTAATTAAACTGCTATCGAGTAGACATGTAAAATGAGCTGAGCCAAACCCTAATTTTGATCCCTAATCGGGATTGAGGATTAGGTATGAGCCCAGCCGTAAATATTTTGTTGAGGTTATAAACTTTGCCAAGAGCTTGCTTACCTACATTGCTACATAGGTTCAGGCATCTCATTAAGCTTTAGCTTGTTTTGTATATAATACTTTAATCACGGTTTACCCTCAAGTCCAACCCTTCGGGCTCAAGGGGGTTGAAAATCAAGCTTGATCCATCCAATCACAGGGATCGGACACAAGCTTAACCCTAAATTTAAATCCTAGGGACTATTTGGGCTCGAGTTGCTCAGCCCATTTGATACTACCACTATTGGAAGTGTATGACCCAAACTTTTGGCCCAACATTAACAATACTCAACCCAACAACTCAATATATCATACATAATATTTTTCGATTTGAATACTTACTTCCACAAATTACACGATAAAATCTAAATAATTACTCTCACTAATGAATACCACACAACCTAAGTAAAGAAAGTATATGATTGTTGTCTAAAGATATAGAAATAAAATCTTCTAAATCAATCAATATATTGATACTTTACAAAAATCCACTAAAAACGTTTAACAATTTAATACACTTTCTTTTCTTTTCTTTTCTTTTATTACTTTATTTGGATTTTGTAACTTTATATAACACTATCCGATAATGGCATTTGTTTTAAAAAATATTACCGATTTGGATTTCTGCCACGTAAACCTAATCAAATAACACACCTGGGACCGATCTGGATGGGACCCACACACATTGACATCATAAGATGAACACACGTGTTGTCGTTTAACTGGTCCGATGTAGGTCGCTGTCTTGAGTAAGATGGTCAAAACAATTTCCTAATCAGCAATGTTTGAATCACCTAATCAGCCTCCACGTGTACACACCACCTTAATTGATCTTATTTTACTATAAAAAGAAACCAAAACCGATCAGTTTTGTCTGTCACTCTTGTCTTGTCTTCTTCTCAAACTGCAATCAACCGTTTTGTTTTTCACTCACTCTCTCGTCGGTTTTCTCAAAGCAGACCTCTCTCTGTTTTTTTTTTTCAAAATAAAATCTGAAACTTCTCTTTGTTCGATTTTCTAATCGATTCAACTTCCCAGAAGAATTATTTGATGTTTGTGAAAAAGCTAGTGGAGAAGGCTTCTATCAAGAAGGTAATTAAACTGATCCATCACTTCATATTTTATATCACATTTTTACAAAAAAAAAAAAAATGTTTCTGTTTTTTTGTGTTTTCGTTCTCGAAATTAAAATCCAGAAGTAGTTGCTTAGATCTGCATTGAAGAAAAATATGTTTTTTTTTTTTTTCTAAAGTTTTAGTTCTGTAGAATGGAAACAAATTAAGCAATGTTTTTCAAAATACATCAAAAGTATTTATTTTTCATGTTGTAAATTTTATCTTGCCATTTTCGGGAAATAACAAGCTGCTGCTAGATAATTTATGTTTGATAATTCATAATATAGTGATTTTATTTGATCAAAACCTCGGATCCATTCCCGGTGCTCTGTTTATAAACTTTACTAAAGTCTTTGTTTAATCACAATTACGTCAATCTAAATAAAGATTAAAAGAAAGAAAAAAGAAGCCTGTCTTAATCTTATCCTAAGAAAAACAATTCTATTGACTAATATATATATTATATTAATTAATTAATTTTGCGTATATTTCAGGCCATCTTCGAATCTTAGATCAGAATTCTGATACATGAAAATTTTAAAATATATAAACTTTTAAAAATTAAAAATGGTCAGCATTGTCCATGTGATGGGTCGGTGGTCTTTAATAGTTTAATTTCAATAAGATTGCATGGGGACCCATGTCGTATCAGATCACTCCACGTAAGCGAGATGGGGTTCGTCAATTTTCGGGTCCACCATTTGAAACTGGGTTCGGTTCGGTTAGTTCGGTTGGAAACCGAAACCGACTTCAATGTTAGAAACCCTGTTTACTCTCCCAAAACCAAATCTAGTTTCTGTTATTTCGGTTAATAAACGATGTAAAAATGTACCAAATGCTTGTCTGTTCTGATAATTTCGTTAATTTTGGACTTTCAAGACATGTTATTATGTTAATGCATCTCTAAGGTGTGAGTGACTGGTTGTGTTGTGTTGTGTTGTGTTGCAGCCTGGTGGAGGAGGAATTTCATCGGATGGTTTGAAGTCAAGTGATGTAGACCCACGTGTGGTGTTTCATTATGGGATTCCAACAGGATCCAACATGTTTGCTTATGATCCCATCCACAAGATTCTTGCAATTTCCACCAAGTAAGTTTCTCCAAATTCTCAGTTGCAGGGCTCGTGTTCATTGAGATTTGATATCTGGATGAAAATAAATTACAGACGTCCACATCAATAGAATTTTTCCTTTTCGCTTCAGGGATGGTAGAATTAAGTTATATGGGAAGGATAACAGTCAAGCATTGCTTGAATCCAGTGAAGCAGTACCCAGCAAGTTTCTACAGGTTTCGAATTGATGTCACTTGTTTTTTCATTGCATTTGTTGTCGTGGATTGTTTAGATTTCACTAATGAACTTATATCAATGGTGATTTTGTATCTTCAGTTCCTTCAAAATGAAGGCATTCTTCTGAATGTAACTTCCACGAACCGGATTGAGGCAAGTTACTATATACTACACTAGATTATGCATCGATTTTATATTCATTTATACGAGAATTCTCAAGTACAGATGACTAGATTTTAGTACTGAACTCGAATAAGTTTAGATTGTGTTGAGTTTTGTTTATATATGTTATAATGCTTCTGTGATCATTATCTAATTTCGATCTGTTTTAGTTCGATTTTATGTGTTTGTGTTTCGATATTAATTTTTTGAAAGGAAATCGTAATTTTAGGTATGGGACATAGACAAGAAGATACTGTCTCATGTTCATGTTTGTAAAGAAGAAATCACCTCCTTTACAGTCATGCAACACAGTAGCTACATGTAAGTGTGTCTTCACTTCAAAATAAATCGTTGCATAGTGGCTTTTCATGTGTATATGTTGTGATATTTGCATTGGCAGGTATGTTGGAGATTCTGCTGGTAACGTTTCGGTTTTGAAGATTGATCTAGAGCCATGTCAGATAGTAAAAATGAAGTATACTATACCTCTCTCAGCATCTCATGGTGAGATACATAGCGGAGACATTTTCTATTTGTATTCAAATGTATATGCATGTTTCTTCTTTGAGGGTTTTTCTCTTTCATAAATTCGTTTAGGGAATGAAGTTTCCGGTGATCCTGCTGTGGTACATATACTGCCTCAACCAACAGCTGAAAGCAAAAGGTACTAATCTCAGGCCATGTTTTTAAGGTTAAGCAAATTTTTCGATGTTTTGCATTGTTTGATTCGTGCAAGCCCTCATGTTTCATTTAGTTTAATGCAGGATTCTTACAGTATTTAGAGATGGCCTAATTACATTGTGGGACATTCGAGAAAGCAAATCTGTTTATGCAGCTGGTGGAAAGATGTTGCAGGCACTGCATCAGGAATCGAAGCAAGTGACTTCTGCCTGTTGGGCATGTCCTGTTGGAAGCAAAGTTGCTGTAGGGTACAGCAATGGAGATATTTTCATCTGGGGTACTCCTTCCACCGCAAATCTAAAAAGTGAATTATCATCAGATTGTGGCACTCAAAACACTCCTATTTGTAAACTCAATCTCGGATACAAGTTGGAAAAGATCCCTATAGCATCGTTGAGATGGGTTTACGCGGAAGGGAAGGCAAGTCGACTATATATCAGGGGCGCTTCTGACTTGGTGTCTGCAAACTTAGTGCAGGTAGTGGCAGTCTAATTGTGATCATTGTCTAATGCTGTTTTTCTTATATTTTTCGCGACATGAGAATATGAGATGAATTTATCGAAGTAATACTGTTATGGATCAGGTACTTTTATTGAACGAGCATACTGAATCTCGCACAATTAAGTTGGCACTAAATTTGTCTGAGCCTTGTATTGACATTGAGATCATATCAAGCTCAAGTGAACCGAGCAAGCATAAACAAGACACGTTTTTGTTGCTTGGAAAGTCAGGGCATGTTTATGCCTATGATGATTGTCAAATCGAAAGGTATCTCCTACAATATCAAACAAGGTCTCCACCATCACTTCCCAAAGAAATCATGGTGAAGATACCATTTATTGATTCAAGCATCACTGCAGTAAAATTGATCACAGACAGCTCATACATGTTCAGTTCTTCGGATGAGGTAGCGTATTGAACAACAGCTTTATTGTAGAATACATTCCGTATATGATTTTTTTTTTCAACAGTTGGGTAACTGTGATGTTTCTCATCATGTAGGATTACATTTTGCTGGCAAAAAGTATTCCATCTCTTCTTCCTTCCGATGCAAAAACTAAAGATGTATCGTCTCATCTGTCCCACTTAAGTGGATTCGCAAAGGTCAAAAATTTGTACATAACTGGACACAGTGATGGAGCTATAAATTTTTGGGACTTATCATGTCCATTCTTCATCCCACTTCTATCATTAAAACAACAGGTAACTTTTCATCAAACCTCCTTAATGTATTATGTTTACTATGTTAATTCGACTTACTTTTCGAAGTCATATTATTGTAATGGTTTCTTGATATGCAGAGTGAAAATGATTTCTCTTTGAGTGGCATACCGCTGACAGCATTGTATTTTGATGGGAACTCTCGCGTTCTTGTATCTGGAGATCAAAGTGGAATGGTGAGGTGACATTGTTGTGATTTAGTGAAATATGTAGATTGATCTCTCATGGTTAGATAATCGTGTGATATCTATAATCCGTATTCATGATCTGCAGGTTCGCATTTTCAAATTTAAATCCGAGCCACATGCCACAGAGAACAGTTTCATGTCATTTGCAGGTATATAAGTAGGTTCATGTGATTCAATCATGCAACAATGTCTTCGAAAAGCAAGCATTGTAAGTTTTCTTCGGTCTCTTTTGTCAGGTATGAAGAAAGGAAGTAGCCATAGCATTAAAGTTATAATGGTTAACGGTGCTATAATTTCTTTGAACGCAAGCCACACTTCGCGACATCTTGCTGTTGGATCGGATCAAGGATATGTAAGTTCTGCATGTCGATTAAACGTATACCATTCATGTTTTCAACTCAACTGATCTTGTACTGGTTTTTCATACAGGTTACATTAATTGACATAGAAGGGCCTACGGTGTTATATGAGAAACATATTGCAAGTGAAATTTGTACAGGGATCATATCTATGCAATTTGAGACTTGTAATTTGCTTGGTTTTGAGAAGAATGTTTTGGTGGTTGCAACTAAGGATTCATCGGTTTTGGCTCTCGATAGTGATAATGGAAACACATTAAGCGCTAACACGATTCATCCCAAGAAACCGTCCAGAGCTCTATTCATGCAGGTTCTCGGTAGGCACTATACGCTCTTTACATCAAGATATCATTGCCAAGATTACCAATTTCTTAAATAAACAATCCGAACGAATATCTTTTTTGATTGAACACAGATGGACAAGATGCATTAGCTGCTAGAGGAGCTAATCCAGCTGAGAATGGCATGCTAAAGCATCCGTCAGCAGTGCTGCTATGTTCGGAGAAAGCAGCTTACGTATATTCGTTAAATCATGTTGTTCAGGTAAAGAGTCTATAATCTATGTGGGCACTTGTGTTTCACAACACAGCTTTAGCTAAAACTTATCGTTCGTTCGATTTTTCTTTCATTTTCGTATCAGGGAGTCAAGAAAGTGCTCTACAAGAAAAAGTTCAATTCCTCTTCTTGTTGCTTTGCATCAACATTCTACAATGGCTCTGATGTGGGACTAATTCTCCTCTTCACCAATGGAAAAATGGATATAAGGTGGTGCTCTTGGTCTGTGTTTTCTGATTTCTATTGACATTTGCTATCGGACAACTTATATAACGATCCTTTTTCGTGAATGGTAGGTCCTTGCCGGAGTTGAGTTTACTGAAGGAAACTTCAATTAGAGGTTTCATGTATGCTACGCTGAAACCAAAGTCATTATCTGAGAGTCTGATATGCTCTTCATGGGATGGAGAACTTGTTATGGTACATACAATTTCATATGTATTGTTTGAGGAATTCGTTTTCGAGCTCCATGACTGCTTACTTCCTTCCTTCCTCTTACAGGTGAATGGTGATCAAGAAATCTTTTTCGCCTCAACATTGCTCGAAAAGAATTTCTTTCGGCTTTTGAACACTGTCACGCAAGTCTACGATCAAACAATTCCACAAGAAGGGCTTGTCTATGGAGCCATTGTCCAAAAGGAGAAGAAAAAGGTTAGTAGTAAGCTAGAACCTCTTCGAACTCTTTTCATGGCCTCCTCGTTGTGGAACTCATAGTTTTCAAAACATGTATTTGGTATGCTAGGGTATATTTAGCTCTGTTCTTAAAGGCGGAAAATCGAAGCAGGTCCCTGACGTGGAAACGGAGGATACTAGAGAAAGCATTGAAGAACTTTCGACAATATTCGCTACTGCTAACTTTCCTTGCAATACCAATGATAATACGAATAACCTTGGCACGGAAGAAGATGAGGATGAGTTGAACATAGGTATGGGTTGCCTTTCAATGTCTTCGAAGTTGTTAATAGGCTCTCAATCTTACATTCTTACGAGTTTATAACAAATGCTTCGTGAAGATAATTAACGGTGCGGTTTTTTTTTTCGTTTTTCGCCTGGAAAGATGATATTGACCTGGAGGATAATGCAGAAGAGAAACCGAAAGAACAGAGTATGTTTGCAACACTCAATAAGCAGAAATTGTCAAGCAGCTTCAAGGCTCTGAAAGGTTAGTACTGCAAGACGATGATTCGGGTTTATTCTCCATTAACGTTATGATTTGTCTGGACTAAATGGCTGACTCAACAAAACTTTTCCCTTTCAGGAAAATTTAAACAGACAAAGGTCAAGAATGAGAAAAGTAACACCAAGGAAGAGCCACAAGATGATAAGAGCAGTACAGTTAACCAGATTAAGAAGAGATACGGGTTTTCTTCTTCAGGTGTAAGTATTCATTCATCATAGAAATATACGTAACACATCTAACTAAATGTCACGTATTTAGCGTTAGTGATTATGCAAAGCGAAGAGATATCACATGCTTGTTTTTTTTCGGATGCAGGAAACAAGTTGTGCTAAAATGGCTGAAAGCAAGCTACATGAGAACTTGAAAAAGTTGCAGGTATTCTTTTTAAAGTATTCCCTTCAAGGATCATACAGGACTGGCCATGGTGGTGTTTTGGATTTCGTCTTTTCGATTTCTTTTGTTGACAGAATGTTTTGCTTTATTTGGCAGGGGATCAACTTGAGAACTACAGAAATGCAAGACACAGCTAGGTCATTCTCTTCTATGGCAAAGGAGTTGTTGAAAACTGCAGAAAATGAAAAAAGGAGCTCATAATTTGGAACAATATTGGACCATTTTCCGTGCCATCTTCATCATAGTTGATTATTTCTTTTCGTCTTTTTTCAATTCTTTTGCTGTATATCGTTTTCGTATAAAAAAAAAAGGTTGTTGTGAGCCTACAGACTATACCTAGTATCTTAAATGATTGGTTTTGGACAATTATGTAAAGCTCAAAAGCATTTCTTGTACATATTTCAAAAGCATATATAGAAAGACAATTTTCATGCAAATGAACTCTCAGTGAAAATCAACCAATCAACAGACATTTTTTCATGCGATGGAGACATTTTAAGAACAAAATGCATCCCAGGCACATGATAATCTTACACACCTTGTGACGAGGCTCGTGAAATGACTTTGAACCCACGGAATTGTGCAGCAGCATCTAATGCTTCTGTAGTACATCTACCAACTGGGAATAGATAGTTTCTTTAGCAGCATCTCTGTTACTTGAGTTCAGTGTGAAAACAGTTGCCCCTGGCTGATTCTTCAATCTCGCGACTGTACAAGTAAACAATATCCCAATCATATACAGAGTACAGTAATACAAGTAGATCGAAAGACATTCTATGAAGTCATCACAATTTAGTTTCTTCATCGCTTTTCAAGCTCTCAATAAAAATCTAATGACACGGGAATGGATTTCCATGAACAGTTTGAAATTTCTCGAACAATCATGTTATACATCACCCCTAAGCTCTTTCTGTCTTTACAAGTGCTATCACAGTCGAAGGAAATTCGTGGAACATGTCAACAAGTTGAAGGCAAGTACTTAGTTTTCGACAAATAAATACAGGCAAGCATACATACACACCTCCAGGTATATCTCGGCCTGATTTTGGAATGGGAATGGAAGCCAAAACTGGGATATTTGATTCCAGAATTTTGAGAACAGCTGGGAAGAATGATGAGCTAAACAGCTCCATTTTACCAACTTCATCGATAATGAAGAGATTGGTGTCTTCTTTCACCTAATAACACAAAATGCATACATACTTTTAGACCTTCAAACAGCAGTTACTTGCCAAAATCCATCGCCAAATACAACCATTCAACCGATTATTATGTCCCAAGTGACAAAGCTCACAAATTTATCAATCTGCTACCGTATTAGAATAAACAGTCTCAATTGAAAATAGTTAGTCATTGTTAACAAACAAGCCAACCTGCAACTCCGGCAACGCCAACGACTCAAATGATGCTACATCTACTTTGTATTTCCCAACAGTAGGCCATCTGTGTGATTCCGGGCTGCCATTGCAAAACATGTTGAAAACCGACAAATTACAACAGCAAAAAGAAAGTATGGAAGTTGAGGGTGAAGCATATTTTCAACTGAAAAAAAAAAAAGACAGTTCATACATACTTGTAGAGATTGAAATAACAAATTAAATAAATATGCACATCCAACATCAACATACTATGATAACTAACAGCTCATGAGCAATAATGCATTCAATTTTTCAATTCAGCCAATACATAAAAACCCGAAATCGAATAACTTTTAAATTTTCAATAATCACCACTACTATTGAGAGACAGAAACAGAGAGACCTTGAAATATTGGTGGAGGCTAGAGGGCCTCTACGACCATCCAAGGTGACCACTTCGAATCCAACCCTTTCACTTCCTTGTCTAATCTCTCCTATTACCATTCAAAAACAAAAACCCAATTCATCATTTGAATTACAAAAAAGACTGAACATAAAAATAGAGAGAGAGAGATAGAAGAAGAAGAAGAAGAGGAACATTTACGAGTGTAGAAACCCTGAACTTTTAAGGTGGGGTTTGAAACTTTGAGGCTCTCGAAGACTCTCATTATCAGAGTGCTTTTGCCAACTCCCTGCAAAAAAGTTTCGACAAAAACCCAGATTGTGAGAGAGATTTATTGTCAATTCAAATCATTGAAATAGAGATTTTACTTACAGGAGGGCCTGTAACCAAGAAACATTTTCCAGTTCCTGCCATGGTGTTGTTCGTGAGGAAGGACTTCAGCTGTGAATTATTATTATTATTATTATTTTCGCATGATCTTAGCTGTTTAAAAATAGTTTTAGTTAATTTTTCGCAAGGTTTTACATGAAATCTGTTGAACAGAGTTGCTTATACAAAAATAACGGCACTTGATCAATTTTATATACGTTATTCATAAATTAATAATCAAAACCCCTCTATAAATAATTGGTTCCATTCATTTTATAAATTAATAATTTGATAAAAAAATACATAGATAATTCACTATGAATATCTTTAATTTTTTGAGAATGCACTTGTAAGCTTCAGTTCCTCAGGATTGACTTCTCGTAGTGTCATTCATGTTCTTACAATCACAGCATTATCAAATTATAAATGTTATATATATATAAATTAATTTTGCAAGTGAATTTATCAATTTATTTTCTCATTTTATTTGGAAATTGATATCAATTCAATTACCACAAAATCAAATAGAACTTCAATTTAATCAAAATTAACAATATTATCTACTGATTTGTACACCTTATATAGAAGGATTTAAACTTTGATTGCGATTTTTTTTTTTTTAATTTTCACATCAGTTTGAACTCAGACTAACATAATCAACCTTGAATTCCCAACTCTAAAATAGTGTGAATGGATTTCTCCAAAGTCTCAGCTAGGGAAACTAACCAATGATCATAGACTAAAGCTATCTAAACATCAATCAATCAAAATAAATTGTTAAAAACAATTGCTGCAAATCAAAATAATCTTCAAGCAATCTATTTCGACAACACTTAAGAGAGCAAAGCAACCCATCTATTATAGATAAAAAAATCAGCATATTACACGCACAATGTCAGTTTCCAGACCAAATTTGGATTCAGAATTATCCGATTTCCCTTTTCAGCATCCAACACCCATATCCAAATTATCGGTTATGACTTTATGACTAAGCGAACACAAGGAACACCAACGAATAACATATAATGAAAATTAGCAAAATCAACATAGTAACCTATATATGATGAATATGCTCATTCAATCCAAGACTAAACCAGAAACAAGAGAAGGGAAGGGTAGTGAAGCAATCATAAAACCAACATCTCCTTCACTGGCTTTAGAATTCTTAAATGACTTCATCAACAATATTCAAAATTTTCTTGTTTCACCAAACAGCATCAAGTTTTTCCATTCAAAATAAGAAAATCAAGAGATGAAAATCACGGGATTAAACAATTTGAAAGCAATAAATATGAACCATAAATCAACATAACAAAATATCCCAAAACAATGAACATTAATGCAGCAAAGCTGTCCAATGTTAACAATAGGCCACATTATAGAAAACTTTATAACAAAGTAAATATAGGTTTCCGTGAAAATATTGTATCCAAAGTTTTGGAAACATTGGGAAATATCGTCAATATCCTTAAAATATCAGGAATATTCAAAGATAATTTTAATATTTTTGGAGGACCGATCAAAAATACCCTTAAATATCCCAATATTTTAAGGATATTGACGATATCTCCTAATACAAACATGACTCGTAAACTAAACTAGAAATTGATGAATATCAAAACCATCGGATAAACCGTCTTCTTAAAAACCAACTTGTAAAAAGAGAATACCCAAGAGCATCAAAAATCATTGAATAACTACTTAGACACCCACTCCTTACAAGCCGGATTTTAAAAATGAGTTCCAACAAAAAGTATGGACATTAAATTAAGATGAAAAGCAACTAATAATAGTAACAAGCTCACAACCAGAATACAGTGATGCCACCCTTTATGCATGCCACGGAAACCATTTTCAACAAAACATCAAACCAAACAAACTGAAGTGAGGTTGACTCACAGGGCATTGAATACAAAATCTCATATTTTTGGTTGCACATAGCTTATTGATCCATACATTCAATTCTACCGATCATACATCAATTATAATTAGCATGCATTAACAACCAACAAGGGCATTAATGTTAAAAACTGCACCAATACAAAAGATAACGAAAGAAACACAAGTAGAAAAACACATAATTTTAAAGCTGAAACTAAATCATTGAAGGTTAGAAATTAAGTACATATTCATCATATGAGAGATAAAAGTAAAATCCTCAACTCCTTTTTCTTCTTTGTTTACTAATCTAATCTAATAAAGCTACAAATTATCATGTTCTAAGCAATCATCTACTAAATTGCTCAACTCCCACCTCAATTTCCTCACAATGCCTTCCTTTACTCATCATCGTCCTCCTACAAAAAGTAAGGAAACAACAATTAGATTAAAGTCCAAATCAATTGCAACAATGCCATTTCAAAATTCTATCATTTAATCAAGTTTCTGTTTCGAGTAAAACCTCATCACTGCCCTCTTCATCATCATCCTCGTCGTTCACTTCAGACTTGGACTTGTCAGATTCATCATCCTCCCCTCGATTGTTTCCACTAGCCTATTACATTCAAAGTAAAGATCACACACAACAATCAATCATCGAATTTCACTTGAAACAAATCGAAATGGAGGTCACGTGCCACACAACTAAAAAAACAAATTACCAATTTTTTATTGTAGGCCTGCATGGTTTTCTCATATTCTTTCTTCCTTTTCTCAGCTCTCTCTACAAAAGGAGCTTTCTCCTGAAATTAAATTCAACGCTTGTACATAAATATACATACAAATCAACCAATATATAAAAACACCAAACATATTCAATATATTAAAAAAAAAAAAAATTAAAAATACATACAGAAGTGGAGAGGGACTTCCATTTTTCTCCACCAGCTTTGCCAACCTGATTCGATCAAAAATAATTATTAATAAAATCATTATATGTGTATAAATAAATAAATATATATATATATATAATTGAGTAAACACTTACAGCGGCAACAGATTTGTTGTTAGGATGCTCTTTCTTGTACTGCTGCCTAAACTCCTCCCTTCATTCATCATAAAATAAACAAATAAATTTAAAAAAAAATCATGAAACTAAAAAATAACTTAAAAAATAATAACTATGAACTTTTTTTCTGGTTCACGTACATGAAAACGAAGAAAGCACTAGCAGGCCTCTTCGGCTTGTTTGGATCCTTAGCCGGTGCCTTTTTCTTGCTGGCTCCTGAGCTTTTGCTCTTCAACCTGAAAAAACGAACATCGACAAGACGATCACAAACACAATAACGCCTACAAGCAAACCGTACGCAACAGATCTACGAAAACAAAATTCGATAATATAAGTATAAAATAAAATAAAATAAAATAACATGAGAAAACTCACTTGCTATCAGTTAACCTGTCGTCAGCCCTCGATCTGCCTCCTTTCATGACGAATCCTGCACATAAAACAACGAAAACCGGTGAGAAAACGCAAAGAACCGGCGCGGCTCGGACCAAGTCAAGCGAAAGCGGAGAGAGACTGACTCACCGAGTTTTGCTAGGTTAGGGTTTCTTCGAGAGATAAAATTTGCCTTTGTTTTGTGTGTGTGTGAGTGAATGAGTTGGCTTTTTTTTTCGGTTTAAAGAGAGGCAGCGAAAAGGTTGTTTTGGGGAAATTCAAAATAAAATGGAATCGCGAAATAAATTGAAGCCCGGGTTTAGGCGGGATTTTGAAATGTTTTGCCACGTCATCTATCCACGTGGACTCCCTCCATTGGCTGCGTCAGTGATACTTTCCTTTCTTAGGCCGATTACCTACTATCTCTGTCACTTGATTTTCGATACAGTGAAAAAGATAACGAGTTTGAGATCACGTGACTTGCTGTCAAAAGGCTCTCGACACGTGTGCCCGTGTAGGAAATGACGAATCTAGCCTTTGTGTTTATGAGTCTTTTCCTATACGGTAGTTGTTCAATCTTACCTAGCAAATAGCTTTTATGGTGAATTTTATTATGGGGACAAATGTGTAAACTCACGTGCTTGATATTTTTGGTACTGAATTAAACTTGAACGACGGCGTTTTTGGGGTGATTGTATGAATTATTATCGGTAATGCAGCATGCTCCAATCATTAGTCTCTTGAAAATCATTGAAGTGATATTGATCTTATGTGAATATTAAAAAGAAATAGAGTAATACTAGAGGACCCAAATTTTGGACCCAAATCTATGTGGCAACATCAAACACAATACGGGTACACGTCACTTTTCTCAAAGATCCCATGTGATGTTGCCACATAGGTTTGGGTCCAAAATTTAAGTCATTTTTTTGGGTCCTCTAGCATTACTCAAAGAAATATGACACATGGTCACTTGCCATGGTGGTGGACCTTCCCATGGGAACTCCCCACCACCAAGTTTCAAGACATGGTGTATGCACAATATGTGCAAATTTTCCCACCATAAAAGTGTGGGTGTTGTCCCACTATATGTGGGTGCTGTCTCTCCTCTTGTGAGAGTTGCAATCCGGGCTAAGCTTCTAGAGCCCAAATCTTGTCGGTCCCGGCTGTTGTTGTTGTAATAAAATATATATATATATATATGCTTGGTAGAGATGACAATGAGATTGATTGGGCATAATATTCGTACCCATTTATAAAATCAATTAACTTTTGTTTGTTGTATGCGCTAAAAATAAATGTGTTAGCAAGGATAATCGAGCAAGTATGTACTCTCTCGGATATAAGTTTATGAATTTTAACTATTGATGGTTGAGAAATTAAGTTTACAATATCATTGCATATTGAGAAAAAAAAAATACTAAATATCATTACATAAGACATCAACTCAGTATTATTATATACACGATTAGTAATTTATGTAGGTGGTTGATCGACTTGGTACGTCAAGTGGGTCGGGTTTTATTAGGCCCAAAGCAACTAGGCTGGAGTTTATCGGTTGACGTTGACTGATTTCTATATATGGTCGTCTGAACTTAGTTGAACCTGCAAAAGAACTGTAAGCAGAAATAATATAGAGAAAAGAGAAAGATGGGGGGTTGGATTATAGCCTTAGGTGTGCTTAGGCTGAGCAATGTAGTCAGGTGATTATGATAGATTTCCAGTGATCAGAATACGCTTCGAATCAGAGTTTCAGTACGCTTCTTAGTGAGTTTTAGTTTAGAGAGTTCAGAGTCCTCACAAGTGAATGAGCCCTCTCATTTATAGGAGGAGGTCTGTCTCCAACGTCTCCTTTCAGAGACTTGATTGTGGGCGAGATTTGGGGAGCAATATCCTCTCCACAAATGTTGTTACCAGCGGTTACAGGTTAGTTTGTAACTGACGCCTTGAACAAGTCTGGCTACCATGTTGGGTCGGTCCAACCCAATGGGCTTGAGCTGGATTTTGTACTTGCGAAGATTATGTCTTAGCATGTTGGGCCATTTTTGGCTACCACAGTTTGTCCCTCACTCTCTAAAGAATCATCCATGGAATTAGAGAGTGTTTTTCATTGAATCGACCAAGGTCTAACGACTTCTATATCGAAGGGTGTTGCTTATGAACTTCGTTTGAGTCGACCATTGTCGAACGACTTCCATATCTAATGGAAATTGTTAACGAACTTTGTTTGAGTCGACCATAGTCGAATGAATTCTATGTCGAATCGTACTAATATTCGTTTGAATATTGTTTTGATTGATTATTTGTTCTAGTCAAGCGACGTCGTGTCGCTAATGAGGATTTGTCGTTTATACAGTCCCTCTTTTGTCGCTTGACGCTAATGAGGATTTGTCGTTTATACAATCCCTCTTTTCGATCGTCGATTGGGTATCAGACTAATGTGATGGATGTTTAAAAGAGGTGATGGAGGCATTTAGGTTTTCAATGCTAACGTCAGCTGCATTAATTTATTGCGCAGTGTTCAAGAGATTTAAAATTGAATTTAAAATTGGATAGTTTACCTGGGTCCATTGGTGTGGTTTGGTTAACCAGGGCAGTTGAACCGGCAGTTGAAGGGGTGTCGACGCGTGGCAACTAGGGTTAGTGGGTTTTATAAAACCCAAACCGTTCCATTCGTTGATCACTTTGCATTCTTGAAAGAACTTCCACTCTTCACCGAAAAACTCCCAACTTCTTTGTTTCTTCACGATCCTTTGCTTGAGATTTCGAGGATTTCTTCATTCTTGAATCGTTTCTAGGTTGGTAAAATCTTCCATTTGCATTTTATTTTTCATTCTTCTTGTGTATAAACTTGTTTAAAGATATTTTCTTCTGAATATTTCTGACGCTTGTCTGAAGGTCTTTTATTTTCCTAAGATTTTACCTGAGAATGTATGTTCTTCATTAGTTTTTCTAGATTCTGATATTTTGATCCATCTCAAGTCGGTTTTTCTTGCGAAATGTTGTTTCTGTTTTTGCGTATGTTGTCGAGATGAGAGTAGCTTTTTAGGGTTTGGAAGCCTTCTACAGTGGGTAGACTCCTTTCTTTAGGACTTAGGTTGGCTTTCCAATAGGAAGTTAGAAAACCCTAGATTTTTGATCAACACTCCTTAGGTTGTGATTGTAGCGTGTAGCTTTAGTCTGACTTGTGCATTTTCTGCATCTGTCAGATTTTGGAAAAACGATGTCGAGTGACCACACAATTTCTGACTTGGATATTAATTGGACTCCCAGTGATGATGATGGAGGAGTCGATAGTAGGACGCGAAACGTCGATAGACGGGTTTCAATTGAAGATCTATCTACGCCTGTCACTATAAATGCTAGGAGTATGTTAGAGCAGGGTGCTGTGTATGCCATCGCTTCGGCTGTTGAATAGCCAGAGTATGTCGACATTCCTGAGGCATCGACATCCGGTCGTTCATTAGGTATACTTAATGAAAGTCCCGCTAGTTTGATCACTGAGGCCATGTTACCTGGCATTCATACGATGTACGGTATTCCTAGCGACGTTGAGTTGCGCGCTCCAAAGGAATATGAACGTGCTGATTGGGACATACCAGGATGGACGTGTTTTTATGAATACACCCTCCGTTTAGGGTTCCGATTTCCTGTCCCTCAGCTCGTTCGACGAATGTTATTGTACTATGATCTCGCTCCTGGCCAGTTGATGCCGAACATCTGGAGAATATTGTTAGGATTATGAGTGTTAAGTGAGAGGCACAATGTACCGTTCGGGCTGGGGTGTCTCCTTCATAATTATTATCTGAAAGAACATCTGGTCGACACTGGCCGTTATTCGTTAGTGCCTCGAAATAAAAAGAACGCACTTATTATCGACACTAAGACGAACGACCGAAACTGGAAAGATACGTTCTTTTTCGCGAAGGGGCCCCCAGTCGACGGGCCATGGAGAATGGGGGAGGAAGTGTATCAATATCGTCGGATCTTGAATCGATACGGTAAGTCGTGAAGACTGTCGAATGAGATTTGTTATATGTATGTATTCTTTGAGAGTAGTTTGCTTGATCATCTAATTGTTTTTGCAGAGATCAGAGGGGCGGTAAAAGCACCGTTGTGCGACGTTGCACCTGAGCGTACCAGGGCTTTGTTAGAAATTCTCGCTAACCAAAGGAGTGTTAGCAGTTTGCTAACGGAAGGTAATTTTAGGCCGAGTCGGCTGTGGAGGTGGTCGACGTTAAATAGATCGCGCGCACCCTATCCTCACGTGAAGGACTTTTTATCGTATATATGGATTATGAGGAGTTTTGAGATTCTTCAATACAACTTGTCCTTTTTAAAGCCCCTAACTGATGTTGAATGTCGTTTCGCAGTGACGACGATGGCAAGCGCAAAGATTAATATACCTGATAACGCAGAGACTTTGAGGCGCTACAAAGAGGAATTCGCCAAGAAACGGGCAGCTGCGCAAAAAAGGAAGCAGGCTGCTGAGAAGTCGGTCAGAGGTTCTCTAGCGGTGGTGGAGACAATTTTGGAGTCATCGCCAGAGAGGAGCCCGTTAACAAAGAGGCAAAGGAGGGCTCCTGCTGTCGATCGACAGAAGAAGGCTGCATCCAGTTCGAAAGATAGGTCGGCTGGATCAGACTTCGAGCCTGACTCTCCGATGAAGCTTCTTGCTTCTGGTCTTTCGTCTTTCAAAGATCCTGCAGGATTTTTGAAGAGGTCGGACGACTTTACTCTAGTTGGCGACGACATGCATCTAAAGAAAGTCAAGACGGAGGAAGTGTTCGACACATTGCTTCTCTCCAACTTTCAGGTAGAAAGAAGATTTTTTTTTATTTTTTTTTTAAATATTTGCTTTGTTGGTAACGTTCTTTATTGATTGGATCTCTCCTACGTTGTAGGCCTACCAAGCGACGTTACATCTGCATGGTCGGTATAAGGCCATTAATGACAAGAGCGTGGCGCTTCGCAAGGCGGGCGACGCTTTCAAAGCGGAAAATGCTAAGCTCTCTACTGAGAAGAGTGTGATTGAGCAGCAAAAAATAACTTTGGAGGAGGCTTTGAAGAATGACAGGGATCGACACTAGGCTGAGGTGGCGAAGCTCAAAGCAGCAGCTGATCAACAGGATCAAACCATCGAAGCTCTAAGGGAAAGGGCTTTGTCGATAGCGGTAGAAGCTGTCTGCAAAACTAGGGCAGAGCTTTTCAATGAGTACCTGTCGGGCGACCACTTGAAGTGGAATTCTCAAGGGATGCAAGAAGAAGTTGACATCTACAATAAAATGCAGCGTCTCAAAACCGCAGAATCCCAAGGGGCGGGCGTCGATGGAGATGTTGAGAATGTCAACAGGAGTATTGGAGATGATGCGACGCTTGACAAGGATGAAGCTGCTTCTGCCGACGGTCGTCCTCCGCAAGATAACGTATAAATTTTTCGTTTATATATTTTGTAATATTTGGATGATTCGGTCGACATCGACCTGTTTATTTATTTAATAGAATTTCTTGGTCGATTTTGACCGTTAATCTATTTTTTAAATTTGCTTCTGTGGTGGCTTCTTTTCATTTATATTTTGGTCTGATTCGACTTTCGCGTGGTGATAGCTTTGAATTTGCCGTGAAATGAGACAAATAAGCCTGTAAACCCATGTTCAATCGTAAGTCGATCGATATTATATACGAGACTTGACTTTGTTATTTTGAATTTGTATAAGATAAGCCTGTAAACTTATGCTCATACGTAAGTCGGTCGATGTAATTTCTAAACATGATTTCATCAGTTGATATAATGAGACTTTATTGTCGATGTCGTATCTTTTAGTCGACTAAAAATCCTTTAACATAGAATTTTCACCTACATGCGTTTGATGGTCGACAAGACCTTTGAATCGTGTACATGCGTTTGTATTTCAGTCGACAAGACTTTTTTTATATTGAATCGCGTACATGCGTTTGTATTTCGGTCGACAAGACCTTTTTTACATTGAATCGCGTACTTGCGTTTGTATTTCGGTCAACAAGGAATCGCATACATGCGTTTGTATTTCGGTCGACAAGACCTTTTTTACATTGAATCGCGTACATGCGTTTGTATTTCGGTCGACAAGGAATCGCATACATGCGTTTGTATTTTGGTCGACAAGACCTTTTTTACATTGAATCGCGTACATGCGTTTGTATTTCGGTCGACAAGACCTTTTTTACATTGAATCGCGTACATGCGTTCTTCGGTCGACATCTGTCCCCAGTGTTATTCCCTCAACTCTTAGCATGCGATTGTCGACAAAGAGATTGTTGAGAGTTTGTGATGCCTGGTTGTAGGTTGCAATCATTTGAATCTGAATCTGAAATAGTTATTGCTTGTCGATGTCGACAACTAAAATATACATATGTAGATATGTTTGAGCTCAGGTTTGCACTTAGTTGCACTAAGTTGTCATCATCGCTCATTTGTGGGTCAATTTGTTAATAGGGAACTATCGACGGAATATGACAAAATGATATTTACAGAATTTGAAATAGCATAAGTTTAGAAATGGTACTGTTTCAGATGTAGTGCGTTCCAACTGTTATGCCGCTCTCGTCCGTCGAATCCTCATATTTTGTATGCCCCTCGTCCAACGACATCTGTGATTTGATATGGGCCTTCCCACATTGGTCCTAGTTTGCCAGCGCCTTCCTCTCTCGTGTTTTGGAAGACTCGTCGAAGGACCCAGTCGTTGATTTTGAAAACCCTAGTCCGTACTCTCTTGTTGTAATGTCGGGCAACCTCCTGCTGGTATGCTTTAATTCTTATAGCAGCACGGTCGCGGCGTTCATCTAAGTGATCGAGTTCGAAACTGAGCTCCTGATTGTTTTGTTCGTCGTTTGGGTTTTCACTCCGGGTTGTTGATAGCCGCATCTCTATGGGGATTACTGCCTCCGAACCGTAGACGAGTGAGAAGGGAGTTTCTCCAGTCGAACGTCGTGGAGTCGTCCTATATGACCATAGGATTTCTGGCAGTTTTTCTGCCCACTGGCCTTTTTCTGCCTCCAGTCGCTTCTTTAATGTATTGACAATGGTTTTATTGGTCGACTCTGCTTGTCCATTGGCTTGAGGATACTGCGGAGTTGAGAAGCTCAATTTTATCCCATATTTGTCGCAGAAGTTTTTGAAGTCGTACGAAATGAATTGAGATCCATTGTCAGTGACTATCTCTCGTGGTACACCAAACCTGCAAATTATATTTTTCCATACGAAGTCGCGTACCTCAATGTCGCGTATTTGTTGGTATGCTCCGACTTCGATCCATTTGGAGAAGTAGTCCGTTAATACCAGCATGTAGACGACACCTCCAGGAGCTGCAGGAAGCTTACCTACAATGTCCATTCCCCATTTCATAAAAGGCCAAGGGGCCGAAATTGAATTCAACATACTTGGGGGGAGATGTGATACGGGCGCAAATCGTTGACATTTGTCGCACGACTCCACGTGGTTTTGAGAATCGGTTCTCATGGTCGGCCAATAATATCCTGCTGTGATGGCTCTGTTCGATAGACTACAGGCGCCTGAATGGTTCCCACATTCCTCGTGGTGTAGGCTTTTTAAAACGTCGTACGCCTCTCGGTTAGTGACACATCTCAGGTAGGGTCCTGTGAACAACCTTTTGTAAAGTTTTCCATACAAAATACAGAATTTAGCAGCTTTCGTTTTGATCCGTCTTGCTTCTGTTCTATCATCTGGAAGGATATCGGCCTGGAGATAGTTGAATATGGGCTCTATCCAACTTCGTCATTGGTCAACTGGTGCCAGTATTTCTGCCTCCTGAATTGTCGGAGACGTAAGATGTACAATGGGAATCGATTTTGAGCCATTTGTCGTCGTCGTCGACCCAAGATTTGATAATGCATCAGCTCTCGTATTCTCAGATCTGGGAATTTGTTCGATCGTAAACTCATCGAATGTCGACTGGAGTTGTTTGGCTTTGACTAAGTATGCTGACATTCGCTGATCCCTAGCTTCGTAAGTGCCATTCATTTGTCGGACGACAAGTTGAGAGTCGCTTAGTACTCGGATATCCTTCACGTTTAAGCTCCTAGCGAGGTCGAGTCCAGCAATCAGGGCTTCATATTCGGCCTCGTTGTTTGTTGCACGAAAATCACAGTGGATTGACTGTTCGAGTATGTCCCCCTGTGGGGATTTAATTACTAATCCCAATCCACTCCCTTTGATATTACTTGAGCCGTCGACCGACAAAGTCCACTTCCCAGCGGACGACTTGTCTGTTAGTGCTATTAACTCCTGTTCAGCCTGCACGTTCTCATAGGGGGTAAAATCTGCAATAAAGTCAGCTAGTACCTGTGATTTCATTGACGATCTTGGGTGGAAGCTGATGTCGTGCTCGCTGAGTTCTACCGCCCACTTCGTCAGTCGACCTGAAAGTTCAGGTTTGTGAAGTATATTTTTGAGGGGGTAAGTAGTTAATACCTTAATCGAGTGGCATTGGAAGTAGGGTCTGAGTTTGCGCGCTGCCATCACAAGAGCTAGTGCTAGCTTTTCCAGTCGACTATATCTGGTTTTGGCGTCGAGGAGAGTCTTGCTGACGTAGTAGACTAGATGCTAATTGTTATCCTCTTCTCTGACTAGGACAGCACTTACCGCTGTGTTAGATACAGCTAGGTATATGAATAGTGTTTCGTTGTCCTTTGGCTTCGACAGCAATGGAGGCGACTTCAAATAGGTTTTCAAATCTTGCAATGCTTTCTCGCAGTTATCGTTCCATTCGAACATTTTATTCTTTCTGAGGGTGTTAAAGAATAGAAGGCATCTTTCAGACGACTTTGATATGAATCGGTTCAGCGCTGCTACTCGACCAGTTAGTTTCTGCACGTTCTTCATGTATTTAGGTGACTCAATATTTTCGATCGACCGTATCTAATCTGGATTAGCTTCGACGCCTCTTTGGGTGACTAGGTAGCCTAGAAACTTCCCTGAAGACATACCAAAATAACATTTAGTTGGGTTAAGTTTCATACCGTATTGGTCGAGTACGTCGAATGACTGCCTCAGATGGTCGATGTGTTGTTGGGCGACCAAAGACTTGACCAACATGTCATCGATGTAGACTTCCATCGTCGATCCAAGCATCTTGGCGAACATTTTGTTGACTAGCCTCTGGTAAGTTGCACCTGCATTTTTTAAACCAAACGGCATTACTTTGTAACAAAAGATACCTCTTTCGGTGACGAAGGCAGTTTTCTCTTGGTCGTCCGGATGCATCAGAATCTGGTTGTAGCCGGAGTAAGCGTCCATAAAGCTCAATAATTCATGTCCTGCAGTTGCGTCGACTAGCATGTCGATGTGTAGCAGTGGAAATGAATCCTTAGGACATGCTTTGTTGAGATCAGTAAAGTCGATGCAGACTCGCCATTTCCCATTTTTCTTCTTTACCACGACGACATTTGCCAGCCAGTTTGGATATTTTACTTCTCTTACTGAACCAATGTCGAACAATTTTTGTATTTCGTCGTTGATTACTTTGTTCCTTTCATGAGCGAATTTTCTTCTTTTTTGTTTTACCGGCTGATGATCTGGGTCAACTTGTAGTCGGTGAACCATTACTTCCGGGTCGATTCCGATCATGTCGTCATGCGACCAGGCAAAGCTGTTGCGACGTTCTTTCAAGAATTTGACCAACTGTTTTCGGATGTCGTCTGGTAACCTTGATCCGATGAACACTTTGTGATCTGGTTGATCGGGGTCGATAGATACCTCATCGAGTTCCTCCATGTTCTGCTTGGCTGGAGTCGACTCGACTCGACTTTGGTTTCCTGTAATTGCTACAACTCTTGTTTCTTCTTTTTCAAGGCGTTCTGGTAGCATTCCCTAGCGGCTCTTTGCTCTCCTTTAATCTCTTTGACTCCCCACTTGGTTGGAAATTTGATTAACTGGTGATAAGTCGACGGGATTGCTTTTAACTCGTGTATCCAGGGTCTGCCAAGTATGGCGTTGTAAGGAGATTGGCAGTCGAGCACGAGGAAATTAATGTACAGGTTGACTCCTTCAGCGTAGACTGGTAGCACAATCTCGCCTAGTGTACTTTTTTGTTCTCCACTGAACCCGGTAAGCATGGTCGTTCGACGACTGAGCTTTGATTCGTCGACCTGCATTTCTCTCAGAGCACTGTTAAATAAAATATTGCACGAACTACCATTATCAATTAAAATGCGTTTTGTTAAACAGTTAGCAATATGTAGTGAAATGACTAAAGCATCATGGTGGGGAGAGAACAAATCTGATTTATCTGTCGACCGAAAGGTGACGGTTTCGTCGACTTTTGATTTATGTTCTCGATTTGGCTGGATTTCTGTGTTTAACACTTGTCGTGTGTGCCTCTTGGCTGCTGAGTAGCTTACGCCACTAACTTCAGATCCACCGGAAATGTAATTGATTACCCTATCTTGCCTAGGAGGTTCTGGAGGGCTATCGACTGCACCGGTTTGTCTTTGGTCCTCTCGTCTTGCATAAGTTTGTTTCCCTTGTCCTTTAGGAATTCCCGTAGATGCCCTTGTTTCAGCAGCTCGGCGACCTCAAATTTTAGGGCGATGCAATCTTCCGTGCGATGGCCGTGGTCGCCATGGAACTCGCATCGTAGTTTTGGGTCCCGATGTTCGAGAAGTGCGTTCATTTTTCACGGCCACTTGATGGTTTTACCCATTTCTCTCATAACTGCGACAAGGTCGACTGGTTCGATGCTGATGTTGTATTCTGGTGTTTCCACATTTGGTCGACTCGACCTTTGAGTACCACGCCCATAGGTGCTTCTTTCGCCAGAACTTTCGTGTCGCGACCGGACATTTCTTTTGTCGCTTGTCGGATATGGTTCTGATTGTCTGTCGTTAGACCTTCTGTCGACGCGATCGCTTCGTCGATTTCCATAATAGCTACTGTTGGCTTTTCCAACAAAGTTTGCTTCATCTTCTTCCCATTTGATTTGGGCCCATGCTTTTGCCAATACATCTTCCATTGTCCTGCAAGGGTATTTTGTAAGTTCCTTGTATAAATCAGAATCAAACATGAGACCTTTTCTGAAGGCGTAGATGGCAGTAGCCTGGTTACAATGTGGGATCTGCACTTTTTCTCTGTTGAAACGTCCGACGTAGGCTCGCAAGTTTTCGCCAGTCCTTTGCGTTATAGTGTAGAGGTCGTCCGACAGTTTTTCCAGCTTGCGGCTGCTCGCAAATTGCTCCACGAAGGTGTCTGTCAACTATGCAAAAGAATCAATGGAGTTGTTAGGTAAGTTTGTGTACCACTGTAAGGCGGGACCACTTAGGCTTGATCCGAAGGCCTTGCACATGCACGCTTCTCTAAGGTCGCGCGGGATTGCAGCGGTGAACATTCTCTGCTTGTATTGTGCTATATGGTCGTCCGGATCGGTCGTCCCTTCGTATTGCTTCATGTTTGGGAAGTTGAATTTCTTTGGCATCTCGGTGAGAGCAATTGCGTCGACGAAAGGTGAGTCCGCGAAGCTGTTGGCTGTACTTTTCTTGATGGGAGCTGGGACTCCTGGGATTCTCTGGATGAGAGCCTCCATTTCTGCAAACCTGCAAGTGAATTCTAGATTAGCAGATAAATATAAATTTGGCCCGGGTTTTACCAATCCGGGAGTCAACTGGAGAGACATAATCGTCTTTGGGATGTTGTCTGGTTGTTGATCTACTGCCGGATCTTGTTCGTTCAAAGCATCGTTTCTGGCGGGTACGTTGTTGAGGTCGATCTCAACCCTTACCGTCTGAAATGCTGGTTGATTTTGGTTATCGACCGGATTTACCTCTGGTACGACAGGGTTGCCTGGAGCTCTTGGAGCAGGTCGGTCGACAAACGGTTCACCGTTTGGTTCCGATGCTGGATGTTCTGACGTTACTGAATCAGGTACCACTCCGTCAACCAGCGCTTTCAGTTCTTCATTTGCCACTCGGATCGTTGCATTCTCTGCTTCAAGTGCTTGCAACCTCTCAGCGCTTGCCGTCATTTGGGCGGTTAGCACAGCAATCTGTTCTTCGATGGTTGGAGCGGATCCACTTCCTGCCATGTTCAATTGTGGTTGGAGTAGACTGATTTGAACTTGAAGGTAGTTGCAATGGGCCCCACGGTGGGCGCCAAACTGTAGGTGGTTGATCGACTTGGTACGTCAAGTGGGTTGGGTTTTATCAGGCCCAAAGCAACTAGGCTGGAGTTTGTCGGTTGACGTCGACTGATTTCTATATATGGTCGTCTGAACTTAGTTGAACCTGCAAAAGAACTGTAAGCAGAAATAATATAGAGAAAAGAGAAAGATTGGGGGTTGGATTATAGCCATAGGTGTGCTTGGGCTGAGCAATGTAGTCAGGTGATTATGATAGATTTCCAGTGATCGGAATACGCTTCGAATCAGAGTTTCAGTACGCTTCTTAGTGAGTTTTAGTTTAGAGAGTTCAGAGTCCTCACAAGTGAATGAGCCCTCTCATTTATAGGAGGAGGTCTGTCTCCAACGTCTCCTTTCAGAGACTTGATTGTGGGCGAGATTTGGGGAGCAATATCCTCTCCACAAATGCTGTTACCAGCGGTTACAGGTTAGTTTGTAACTGACGCCTTGAACAAGTCTGGCTACCATGTTGGGTCGGTCCAACCCAATGGGCTTGAGCTGGATTTTGTACTTGCGAAGATTGGGCCTTAGCATGTTAGGCCATTTTTGGCTACCACAATTTATACAAACAAATTCATAATAGGTTTTCGATATGGAATTCTATACGTTTTAAATTGTCGTATTTGATTGGGCATTATTTGATATTGAAAATATCAATAATTTAGATTATGACTTGATTTTTCTATTTAATATGTTTTAAATTGTCGTATTTGATTGGGCATTATTTGATATTGAAAATATCAATAATTTAGATCATAACTTGATTTTTCTATTTAATATGTTACGCCTCATCATCACATGGCTTTGCCATGCATTTTATTTTCCATTTCTTATGAATCTAATTTTGCTACGCAATTGTATTTGTATTCATTAGTGAATACAATTAAAATCCCCGTAAAATAATACTTTGGAGACTAAAAAACATTATTATTTTAGAAGGGTTATTTTTTATCAATAAATAAATATTTACTAATTTTAAAAAAATTATGACTGCTTGAATATATCAGTTCCTTACATGTGGGTCATTGGATTTAAATACTTTGACTTTGTTGCATGCACTTGTCGAAACATCTTTTAAATACAATGGCCCACATGCAAGGAACTGATATATTTTTATATCAGTTCAAACTGACAATAAAAAGGCTATATATATATATATATATATACAATTTTTCTATTGTCAGTTCGTCCTGATATAAAATATATTAAAACGAAGAATGTGGATCATTAGATTTATATACTTTGACTCAATGTGTATATGCACTTGTCAAAACTTCTCCATAATCTATGGTCCACATATATTTTATATCAGGACGAACTGATAGTAGAAAGACTGATATATATATCGACAAAGATACATATATGGTTTGTAAATAATGTTCTTACTTAAGTGTAGAAATGTTATAGATATTAAATACCTTTTAAACTGTCATACCAAAAATGATACAATGATGAAATTGCCTACTTATAAAGAGATTATCAAATGGGTAATGAATGCATATAATAATGATCATTATCTAGATGATAATCGTGTTTTACCGACTATTTCTAAAAAATATATATAATTTAGACCATACCAAATGAGATGTATGTATCGCAAAAAAGTAAGGTAACGATAAAGTTTAGTTCCATTAGGTTCAAAGAAAATATGATCGAGTTTATGTACATCCGATTTTCGGTTCCGAACTAGTGGTTCTGATTCCCCGGTTCCGTCGGTTCTGACCGGTTCAGTTTCTTCTTCTTATTCTTCTTTTTTTAACCCATTCACCTGTCATCCACCCACCCATACCCATTACCCAACGTCCCAACTCCCAACCTAGATCACAACAAATCACCTCCATATCGATTCATCTCTCTCTCTCTCTCTCTCACACAAAAATCAACCCTAAATCACAAATCAACCCCAAAGAAGAAGAGATCCAAGAGAGAGTGACCGTCCATCGATTGCCGGCGACGGGATGAAGAAGAGATTGATGAGAAATGCAGAGTCTTCTTCTCTGTTTTAAGAACAGGACTTGTTAGACTTTACTTCCATCCAGACAAGTCTATGTTTTTTTTTTCTTTATTGTGCCACCACACTTATGTATATATTCTTGTTGAAAGAATAGGTGAAACATGTGCTTCTAACTTCTTAGTGGAGGTTTACACATGAAAAAACTTGTAATTGACTCAGGCCCAGTTTCTCATTGCTTCCCAAGCTGCTTTTGGAACCGAAAGTGATTATGGATAAGTGATAAGGTGTTTGGTAAAATTTCATGGAAGTGCTTTTAACCACTTTTAGCTTCTCTCAACTGAGTTTTTGAGAAGCTACAATTTGTAGCTTTTAGAAATCAGCTTCCTGAGGAAACAATTTTGAAAACACGCTACAGTGAAATCATTAATGAATTTTTTCCAAACTTCCTAATTTATCCTTTGCCTTTCATTAAATTTACCAAAATAAACTCATATCTTCTTCTTCAATCAACTCCAATATCTGTTCACGCTGCTCATCTCCATCATTCTAGACGGTCGACGTCCATCTCATCTTCCTGCTGCTCATCTCCATTGCCGCCTCCATCAACGGCTTCGTGATTTGCGATGGCATGACCATCGCCTTATTTGGCAGTGAACAGTCACGCCTCCTCTGTTCGTAACAGAGGGCCTCGCCGTCTCCGCTAGCAAACCACCCACCTCGTTTGGAGAGGGATGGGTTTGATTTCTGGTGTTGAATTTTGATATGGGTTTGCTTTATTGAGCATCGAATCAAAATTCAAAACTGATTTTGAGGGTTTTATTTATAGTGAATGGAATCAAAATTCAAAACTGATTTTGAAAGGAAAATTTTGATTTGAGTTGCTAGGATTTGTTGAATGTAGATTGTTGATGAAAATTGTTGACTTTGATTTTCTGGAAAATTGAAGAACTGAACTTCTATTTTTATTTTTGGTGATGGTTGTTGGATTGGAGTTTTAATAGTTTGGTGGTATTTGTGAGTTATTGTTTGGTGATCGAGATATGGATGGTGGTGTGTTTATGATGATGGTGTAGATATGGATTTAGGTTTTCAATTTTAGATCTTGTGTTGTTCACAAAAAAAACAAAAAAAACAAAAATTACAGATCAAGTTTTGTTCCAAAAAAAAAAAGTCCATATATGGTGTTGTTCAAGAATAAAATTCCAAATCTTGTTTTGTTCAAACATTTTTTTTCTAGATGTTCAATTTAAAAATATCTTAGTTTTTTAATTAATTTTCTTTGTTTTAATTTTGTTTTATTTCTCAATTATTTTAATTCAACTATTAATATACCATTAATAAACCAAGATTTGGATGGTGGAGATTTAAAACATTTTATTTTTGTATTATATAAATTGAAGGGTTCAAAAAACATAACTATGTCTTTTTAGTAATTTTGTACAGTCACATTACTTTTTACTTCCAGTTTACCAAACACATTGAAATTGATTTTGGTTCTCACAGCACTTTTAAAAATCAGTTTACCAAACACTCAGTTGATTCTCTTCGTAGCAAATCCAAAAGCAATTCCCCCCACAACAGATCCAAAAGTAATTCCCCCCACAGCACAGCAATGCCAAACTGGGCCTCAGTTATTGGAGACTGGAGAGAATTGAAGATGAAGAAACGAAGATTATTAAAAAACTAAGGACTAAGAACTTGAGAGTGAAGTGAGGATTTAAAAAAAAAAAAAAAGTATGGTAATGGGGACCGTCGGTTCCCAAAACCGGGACTGAACTGTCGGTTCGGAACCGACGGCTCGGGTTTGGTCCTGAGAACTGGGAAACTGAAACCAAAACCTTCCTAGTTTTTGTTCACGGTCCGGTTCCAAGACCCACAGTTCCGATTTGGTTCCACGGTTGGAACCGAACCGCGGTCATGTCTACCCTGACCATCCGATCCAATGGCGCACCCACACACAGGAAGTTTCATTTGGATAATAAACACAACGAACGAAAAACAAAAGAGCACAAAAAGTTACAGATCCAATAAAGCTAATAAAGACAAAGCCATAGAGAAACCTCGATCGACAATTCGTCGACAAAATCCGCGACATACACACACAGAGATACGACGATCATGAGAGAAGAAAGAACTCTAGTCGAACAGTGAAGCTCCATCACTGCACCATTTATTTTTATTCATCGTCCTTAGAGCATCTCCAATGCAACTATGGATTGCATTTAAAAAAATGGTGACATGTCAACATTGTCAAGACACTTGCTTCCTATGTGGGGTCTAACTAAACTTGATAGACAACCAAATGAAAAATTGGTCTCCAATGCTTCAATTGTAAAACAACTATTTTTAATGACATGGCAATTTATTTTATTATTTTATTATTTAAAATTTTACCAAACTATTAAACCACCCAGTCAACTACAAATTTGTGTAGCAGTGTAGCACTGTCAACCCCAAAATGCTACCCGCAAACTCAACTCTATGTATGCTCCAATTATTAATTTTAAAACAGATATTGATTCTATTCCTTTCAAACAAGATAATATGCTATATCAATGAGGGAAAAAACCAGAAAACGGATGCAATAGATTAAAGTTTCAATTTTTCTCTCTTTGACTAGCAACCATTTCACACAAAAATCCAACTTTATAAAGATCATCAAAGAAAATGCAGCATTTCAAATGCAGAAATGAGAACTTGATGGCTCATTTAACCAAAATTTGGGAATCTATATCACTATATGAACTATTGAAACTAAAAAACCAACCCAATTTTTGTTGTAAAAACCAAAATCCAACTCACTCCGACGCTCCCAATGTCAAATTCTCATTACCACTCAAAATTTGCCCTCCAATTTCACAGTTAACTAGCATTTCTCATCTGGGTATCTCAAAAAACTCATAAAAACAATAGTTTTGCAACAAACACTTTTGATCTGGATTTGATTATCCCACTAATTACACAGCTTTTTTAGTTACAGGAAAATGAAATCTAACAAGTCTGGCAACTTGGTCATCAACAAAAACTAGAAAATCAAATACAATAGAAATTGGAAACAATCCCACAAACAAAAAACTGAAATTTAACATTTTTCAAATCTATGCCAAATTGCCAGATTCTTCTTTGTTGATATTAAAGAGAGAACATGAAAAAACAAGACTAGATTTTGATGAAAAAAACAGAGCAAGAAAATAAAAACCCAAAGCTTGCGCATTTGGACTCTTGGAGAAGAAGAAGAACATGCCATAGCTTGAACAGAAGAAATTGACCAAAGTGATATTTTTTTTTTCTTACCTGAGTCTATCGGCGGTTCAGCGCCAAGAGACAAAGAGAAAGAGAAAAAGGACGGACAAATGAAAAGTAAAGTGAAAAAAATGAGTGGATTGCTGACTAAGCAAAATTTGCTCTGTCCAACAGACCCTCTGATTTCAGAGGGTCACCTTGACAGTGTCCAAAATATTTTTGGCCACCTCAGCTTGAAAGTGAATGACCACAGCTGCATTGGAGAAGGATATTTTAACTAAATGGCTGTTCATCCTAGATGGCACCTATTTTTTTCACAACCCATGTTAGCATTGGAGATCCTCTTACTTTCCATTTAGTTTCCAAGTTTCTCGATCGGTCGAAACGAGTAGGTGTGAATTCACTTATAATTTCTCGAATTCATCTATATTTGATAAATTGCATGCAATAGGCAAATTATCTATAATTGTTTGATTATTGAGATTTGCTGGTAAAACTGTATATAAACCGTGCTTGATAATATTATAATTAGGATTTGAAATATGAGCTCCGACATTTTTGAGGCCGTCGCTATTGTGTTGGTCCTGTTGGATGCAAAATTCAAATTTCCAACAATTTTGTGCTGTGTTATGGAGTAGGAAGACGAAGGAAAATGTGCAAGGACAAGATGACAATCAGACAAGTTTTGTTCATCTTTGTAGTTGTAGTAGCCACAACTGTGGAAATGAACTTTTTGGTTTCCGGATGAAACTTAAAGATGTGATGCCATTAATTTTTCCTATGTTTTAGATTTTACATGCATAGAGTATTCATTAATGTAACTGTTACCCTTTGAATATTCTTATTTTGGTTTTCCCATTTTTTTTGGTTCAAAAGGGATCATGCAGAGATCAATCCGTTTTATTTAATGTAATTGGTTAAATTTTATTTAGTGTAAAATACGTTTCAGCATGACAAAGTTACCTAGCAATGGGTCGTGTTATTACGAATTTGTATCGTTTCATGTTCGGATTGTATTAAAATTGTCCCACCCAAACACGACCCATTAGTTTAATGGATTTAAATATAAAACTTGAAACCACTTGTTAAATTAATGGGTAACCCGACCTGATCTATTGTAAAATTTTATATCTGAAATTTATTAAAAAGTTGTAAAATAGTATTAAAGCATGATAAAACTCATGTAATCAAGTCCACAATAGGCTCCAACATTCTATTGAAAACATATTATTTTATGAAAAACAAAAAAAAAACAACTCGAAAATGAAATATAATATGGCTTCCATAAATCTTCATTGTATGGCGATTGAAAATCTCAATTCTCATTTATGTTGCAAATGTTAAATTGTTTGTATTAGAAGATGACTACTTTTATGGTTATGTTTAGAATAGTGTGATACAATCAATTAATAGTTTTAGAGTTTTTAATTTAATTTTTTTAATTAATTATTAAAATATATCCTAAATGTAATATTTTATTTTTATTTTTTATAAATTCAACAACTTTAATTATTAAATTTATTTACCATTGAGGCGATAAATACAAAGATTTTTTTAATAATAAATTTCATAATTATTAAGAAGAATATCGTGTAACATTTTGTATGACAATATCCGAGTAGCTAAATCTTTTCAAAGCTTTACAACTCACAGCCCACACAGGTTGATAATAATAACAGCCATTTGAGTAGAAGCAAAATGAGGGCGTATCTACACTCTTCTCGATGTGTGCCTGTAAACTGTTTGTGTTTTTGCCCAAGTGAAAATCTCTCTCTATTTGTTTTCGCTAAAAAAAATTCAATCCTACAAAGGACGCATCACCATGACTACGAGCGACCTCCCACCCTATCTTCCCATCGATCCCACCACCTTCGACTTGATCATAATCGGTACAGGACTGCCGGCCTCCTTGATCTCCGCCGCATCATCCGCCGCCGGCAAATCCGTCCTCCACCTCGACCCCAACCCATTTTACGGCTCCCATTTTTCTTCCCTCTCTGTCCCCGACCTCTCCTCCTTTTTAAATTCCCATTCTGCCCCTCCCTCCAACACCCACGATGAAAATCTCACTCTCACCACTCGCCCGCTCTTCTCCGACGTGGAAATTTCCAATTTTGCTCCCGAAATCCTTGACCAGCACCCGAGAAAGTTCAATATTGATTTGTCTGGACCTAGGGTTTTGTTCTGCGCTGACAAGTCGATCGACTTGATGTTGAAGTCCGGGGCTAGTCAGTATGTCGAGTTTAAGAGCGTTGGCGCGAGCTTCGTCGGAGACGGAGACGGGAAGCTGTGGAGCGTCCCCGATTCGCGCGCTGCGATATTCAAGGACAAGACTTTGAGTCTGCTGGAGAAGAACCAGCTGATGAGGTTCTTCAAGCTTGTCCAGGAACACTTGAGCAACAATGAGAGCGAAGAGAGCGAAAATGGCGCGAAAATCTCAACAGAGGACTTGGAGCGTCTGTTTGTGGAGTTCTTGACGAAAATGAAGCTTCCTCCCAAGATTAAATCGTACCCACTTGATCTTTTTCTTGTGAAAGTTTTGTTTTACGTTTCAAGTTGTGAATTTTTTTCATTGTTTTGTTTTGTTTCGTTTTTGATTTGTAGGATTATCTTGTATGCGATAGCGATGGCGGATTATGATCAGGAGAACACGGAGGTTCGTAAAGGTTTGCTGAAGACGAAAGATGGAATTGATCGATTAGCTCTTTACATTGCATCCGTTGGCAGGTTAGTGTTAGTGTTAATGTTAATGCTAAGGTTTTGGTAGTTTTTAGCTTTTGACAATACTCTGTTATTGGGTTTTTGTTCAGGTTTCAGAATGCACTTGGGGCTCTAATATATCCAATCTATGGGCAAGGGGAACTGGCACAAGCTTTTTGTCGTCGCGCTGCTGTCAAAGGTTGTATTTATGTAAGTTCGTTGTCTTTTCGTTTCATGCATGCTAACTTTGTTGCCAGAGATATTAGATTGTTATTGGAGTTTAGTTTAATCACTTATCATGCATAAGGTGGAAATAACTTAGTTAAGAATTCGGCTCTATTAACTTCATTAAACAAGAGTTCGCAGAGGGACGCGTTTAAGTTTGGAAGATTTTGAAATTATTAGCAATGATGATTCTACTACAGTTTTAGTCTACTATTAGATTCCTTGTGTTGAATGACCAGCTGATACATTTTTTCAGACATCTGACTTTAGTTTTTTTTTCTCTCTTTATGATTCCATTTTGAGTTAATGGATTTGGTATATTTGCTAAAACACTGCACTTCTGATTCATTGCCAAAGAAAACAATTGAAATGATGTTCATCATTTGGCTATGCTAATTTGATATGAAGTGTTCTGTTTCTAATATACTTGTATGGATCTGAAACTCTTTTTCTATAGGTTCTGCGGATGCCAGTGATTTCTCTGCTTAAGGACGAGGTGTGAAAGTTTATTTACGATTTTGGTTTTACCACATGGGGAGTACTTATTTAACACACACTCAGTATAGCTACTAGTTGCAGAAAAAATTGAATTGCATATTTTCATTTGAAACTTTTTCAGGACAGCGGGTCCTATAAAGGTGTTAGATTAGCTTCAGGTCAGGATATATTCAGCCAAAAGCTGGTATTGGATCCATCCTTTACAGTTCCAGGGCCAATAGTCTCAGCTCCATGTGAGCAAATACAAGATAGTTTTCAAGTCTTAAGTCTCATTGATGATAAAGTGAAGGTGGCTAGGGGAATATGCATCACAAAGAGCTCTTTGAAACCAGATATA
This sequence comes from Acer yangbiense, assembly GCA_008009225.1. NCBI lineage: Eukaryota > Viridiplantae > Streptophyta > Magnoliopsida > Sapindales > Sapindaceae > Acer > Acer yangbiense. Next base: position 827,884 of record CM017766.1, read on the forward strand.
TCAAATTGTCTGGTGTTTTATCCTCCTCGATGTAAGTTTGATATGTAGTTCTTTTACATATGCTTGTTGAAGATTGGAGTTAAGATGGAAAAAATAATGACTCAACTTTTTTGTTTTTTCTTTCCGTCTAGCTTTGTTTCCGGAGCAGGTTACATCAATCCGAGTTCTCCAGCTTAGTAGCAATTTAGCTGTTTGTCCTTCGGGGATGTAAGTTTGTTTAAATTTTGAAGCTTATTATTATTTTTATGCTTTTGCTTTATATGTTTTTACCATGGAGCATATTTGGTTATGAATTTATGATAGATTGTCTGGAAGAAAACCATTATGCTTGTGCTGAGACAAAATTTATGCCTGCAATATCAAAGACATAATGTGTTAATTGCATAGTAATGTTTCAATGGCTAGTTAGATCTGATTTTTTTTTTTTTTTTTTTTTTTGGGCGCTGATTATCTTTTTAATACTATTTTTTTGATGATATTTGTGTGCCATGGAGTATATTTGGTTATGATAGATTGTCCTGGAAATTAGGCATCACAAACAGTTCCGTTATGCTTGTGCTGAGACAAAATTTATGCCTGCAATATCAACCTAGTGCTAATTAGAAACACACTTTTTGGTTTATGTTCATGTGAAAATTATACACACCTGACACTGGAATTGAACTCCCTTTTTCTTTGGAGAGATTTCTGATACTTAGAGTTTACAGTGTTCTTTTTTTTGCTCAGGTTTGTGTTGTATTTTTCAGCTTTGTGTGATGAGGTAAATCAAGGGAAGAAGTTACTACACGCGGCTTTGAATGCTCTTCTGAAGCTTCTTGTTTCTGGAAATGCTGAAAATAGCTCCACCGTTCAAAGTGAGGATACAGAGGATACAGAGCACGTCGAACCCACTTTACTTTGGAGTGCATTGTATATTCAGGAGCTGACTAAGGTGTGTCTTGACTTTATTCTTTCTGATTAAGCTATGTACAGTTTATGAAATCAATTTAGTTAGAGAATTCCAACTCTTATTTCATAATCTGGAAAGGGAATGGGTTAACTTCAGAAAAAATGTTACGTAACCACAGTAAAATGACGTGTAACACAATCCTGGATCTTTGTTGACAATGCTGACAGGAGAAGTTGGAAACTTGTCATTTTGATTAGATAATGTAACAGTGTCCGAAGAATATTTAATTTCTGATTGTAGCTATAAAGAAAAGTGGATATTATTTAATAACATGTTTCTAGTTTGTTTCCACAGAGTTGAAGTTTCATTTTACTTATAATGCATTTTAATGAAATGATATATTAAATTTCAGGGTCAGTTTGAATCAGTGAGCTCCACTCCCATGCCAGATGGAAACCTAAACTACAATGATCTTTTAGATGCATCTGAAAAGGTACTTCATTTCCATATCTTCGTAAAGTTTGTAAGTTCTGTGCTACACATTATCAGGCTTACTGTGTTCCCCTCCCCCCCTGGGTTTTGTATTTTATTAGTTGGATTGTTCATTGTTAATATGTACATATCATAATCCTGATTAGAATTTGTTGTTGGTAACTTAACAGCTATTTCAGAATATGTATCCAAATGAAGAATTCTTCCCGGAGACCTCTGAACCTGAGAATTCTGAAGAAGATGCTGGCCTGACTCTAGAGACCTGAAAATACTTTGCTAGACCCTCTTGGTTCATCTATAATACCGGAGCATTGAATCTTTGGCTCAAATGATGGTGGTTCATGAATTGCAGCTGCTCCGACTGAAATCTGTCATCGGTGCACCACACTAGTTTGTTTTCATGACCCTGGTATCATTAAAAGAATAGAAGTTTGCACATCTAAACACAATTCCATAGCTTGGTAAACAATATTCAATGACCTGTTCACCATATGTTACAAAGCAGAAAAATAAACATATCATGTTGAAAAATTTACTGTGTTGTATGTTTTATATAGTAAACTGTTTCAGTCATTGTGTTGATCAAATTCTTTACTTCTTTCGAATAGATAATTTGGATCGTCATTCGGGGATAATTTGAATATTATTTATATGGAAAATGCTGGTCAAAGAAGCAGTCAAATGGCATTTCTGTTAATTTTAATCAAAACAAAGGTCAATTGGATTCTTCACTTCACCTTCTTCTTGCCACTTTTCAGACAAGGCTGTTGAATTGAAACAGTTTCAGTGAACAGGTTGTAACTTGTGTTGTTATTTGGACAGAAATACCCCTCTCCAAGTAAGCCATTGTTGGGTCAACTATCAAGGGTGTTTTAGTAAGTGAACTTTTTTCCATGGCATAATTTTATTGGAAATTGAAATCATAGAAGAGTCTAAGGGGGGTGTATTGGATTGGGATTTTAATAGACAATTTTGAGGTGCAAGGATTTTATGGATTTGCAAGACTATTAGGATTATTAGGATTGTTAGGATTATACTTTTAGGATTATTAGGATTATATGGACTAGACTTTTAGGATTCTGAAAGAGTTCTTGGACTTTATTTATAAACTATTAGGATTATCTAGACTTTATTTCAAGACTTTTTGGACTTTTTAAAATATGAACTTTCAAGAGTCGATTGTAGTATTCAATTTTCTCCATAAGTTCTGGTGCTCTATAATCTTGTTGATGACAGTCACTGAACAACAAAAATTGAATGAGAAACATGTATAAGCTACGAAGAGAAGTAATAAAATTTTAAAATACCACCAACCAACACATAACCTTCAGCTGGTTCGATGATCATTCGTGCAGAAACAAGCTGAAGCAGCCATAGAAGAAGCAAAGAGATACTCAAGAATTCCATTATTGTGAAGTAGCGAAACACAAATTTAAACAAGATAAAACTCAAAGACCCAGAAAGCGAATTTCAATTTTGACAAGCTTAAATTCTGACAAGCTTAAACACAAAAATACAAAATTTAAATATTTAAATATTTAGAGAAGCTTTTATAACCACTGAACAGAGAAAATTTATATTACGGCCAATACCATTACCGCAAGAGATGCCAACCATGTGAAGAACCCGAAAGACTATTAATTTTCAAGTGATTAAAATTCTGTTGTAGGTAGCCCTGATCATGGGGAGTTCAAAACTTCAAAGGTAGTAGTGTACATGGACGAGGAATGTGAATAATATATTCTTCTATGTACGTTATAGCCTATGGCCTTATAAAATTCTAATGTTGTTATCCCTGAAATATTTAAATTGAGAATTTTTAAGCTTGTGACCAGAAATTTCAATTTCAATTTTGACAAAAATCAGAAAAGAGCAAAGCAAGAGAGAAGCTTAAAAGTCTAGAAAGTATTGAGGGAGAGGGCAAGACAATTTTGTGTTCAATCTATTTATACATATCACTAAAAAGTCTAGAAAATCCATTTTGTCTTGAAATCCAAAAAATCTTGATCTCAATCCAATACCACAAGACAATTTGCTGCCTCTTGAAAGTCTAGATCCAATACCATAAGACAATATAGACTTTTTAAAATAATCTTAAAAGTCTAGATCCAATACCACAAGATAATATGGATTTTTAAAAAAAATCTTAAAAGTCTTGATCGAATACCACCAGACTTATCTAATTTGTTAAAAAGTCTCAATCCAATACCACCAGACTTTTACTTCCCCAAATTGTCTAATAAAATCTTGAACCAATACACCCCCCTAAAGAAAGAAGTGCAAGACTTGCATGTCCTTTGTACTTTGGATTCTTCATTTTTCACATGAAACTCCCATATAAATCCTGTCTTTTTCCTACTTTAGGAAATTTATATTTAAATTGTGATTAAAAAATAAAATTTAAATTTAAATTAGAGAGCTTCTCCTTACAATCCACAAATTATCTATTCACACTCCAATTTAATTTTTTTTATTAATGACAATTTTAACCTAAATTAAAATTACTAAACAAGACAACAAAATTTAAAGACACTCCAAACTAATTAAATTATTAAAAAAAAAAATATCTCTCTTAAATCATTAAATTAAATATTACGTATTAAACTCTCTCTCCTAAATTTAAAGAAAAAAAAAATTATGAATATTTTAGTTTTTTACTAACAATAATATATATATAAAAAGTCAATTTTTTTAAAAAAAAAAAGATATATGAAAACTTTAATTGTTTCAACTAGATTCGATTAAACTCAGAATTTCTAAGACTAATGAAAGAATTAAAGTTCTCTAGACAATCACATACCTACAAGAGTAACAAAAAACATTTTTCATATTTCAAATTTTTTTTTTAAAAGGTACTTTTTTATTTTTTATTTTTTAATATATACATACATATAGTTCCTAAAAATCAAGCTTATTACGGTAGTAAGTTTTTTTTTTCTTAACTGTTAGTCTTGCTTGAGAAATAATTGAAATAGAAAATTAGAGATATGTATTGGAAGAGAGAGAGTTTAATACGGTAATTAAAAATTTAGGAGAGAGTATTTAATATGTAATAATTAATTTAATGATTTAGGAGAAATAATTTCTTTTTTTAATAATTTAATTCAAAAAAGATAAAAAAGATAATTTTGTAACAAAATGAAGTGTCTTTAGAATTTTTTAAAATTTAAATTTTGAGAATGGAGTGTTTTTAGAAAAGAAGTGTAAAAAGAAAAAATTGGATTGTCAAAAGAAGCTCTCTTTAAATTATTGAAATGTCTTATTTTGTTAAGGAAATGAGGTTGACCACTTGACCCTTGTTCAAGTAAAATGAAACGTCTTTCTTTAAAGTTTTGAACCATCCATAACGTATGGGAATCATTAAATAGAGAGGTTAAACTTTATAATTCTTATCACTTATTTATTTGTCGATTTTAAAATGTGAAAAGTTTTGAAAATTATGTTTAAGGACTCATGCTAAAACATTTATAATTTTTTAATTTTTTTTTTTTGTTTTTAATTTCTTTTCCTAAATTTATGATTGGGAAAATTCAATTTACAATTGACTTGTTTAAGTTTAGATAAAAGTGTTATTTTCCATACCCAAAATAATTTATTTTTAAAATTTTTTTTAATAAGAACAAAAAATTAAATTGTGTTTGTAATTTCTTAAATGTAGATTTGGTTATTCTTTTTTAACACTCAATAAAATATAATAATAATAATAAATGCAAAGAAGAGAATAATTTTTTATATATTTTTAAATAATACTCATAGGTTCGGGATCTTTCACGTTTATTCTTTTGGAATTTCTATATTTATTGAATTACTATATGTATCTATTGATTAACATCGATAACTATTGAGAATCCGCACGAAAACCGTGAGCTTATCGATTCCTCTATTGAGAATTCTGTGCGAAAACAGTGAGTGTGTCAATTCCGCATATGATAATTTCCGTGTATATATATATATATATACCGATAGCTATTGAGAATTCCGTATGAAAAACGTGAGCGTGTCGACTTCACGTTCGATAATTTTCGTGTGTATAAATATATAATATAATATAATTCTATTATGTTGTGTAGTAGTGTTTATTGATGCTTGGTTTGGCTGTGGGAAGTGAAACTGAAACCAATACCACCACCAACTCCAAGAGTCCGAGTACCAAAAATTATGTAAACTTTGTTGATTTGTAGTTCTAAAAGCTCTTTTTTTCTCTCTTCATGATGGATTCAAATCAATAACATTCTCTCTCGGCTCTCATAGTCTTTGAAAACACCATGAACAAAGGTACTTCACTTCTTCTCAAAACACACCCACATGAAATCTTCTGATTTTTTTTTATTCAAAGCAAAAAAAATGTTTTGCACCCAAAATTGAAAATGCAATTTAGATTGGCTTCAAAGGTTGAATTTTTATGGTTAAAGTTTTGATTTTGCTTTCATTTTTTGCTTGACAGAGTTGGTGAGGAGCTTGCATGTCTACAGATTTGAAGATGGAAATGAGAAACAAGTTGAGAGGGAGTTCTGTTCAAGAAAAGAGGCTCATATGTGGAAATGGTGGCCGCTCCAATTTTCAAAGTGAAGGAATTTAGGGTTTCTGATTTCTTCCAAGGCAGAGTTTTTGGTGTTTGATTCTCCATTTTTGTTTTTGATGCGCATTTCCTTCCAACTCTCAACCACATTCCTCCACTTCTCTTGATTTCAGGGTATGTTCTCTACTGATTTCTTTATCAATCTGATGATATATTAAGTCTCTAAATTGACATGCAAAGACTTTTTTTTTTATATGTTTGTTTAAGATCAGAATTGCAATTTTTCATAGATTTTTAAAAAAAAAAAATTGATTTCTTTTACCATTAGTGAATGTGATTTGAAATGATAATGCATGTTAATCAAAAACCCTTTTTGGTTTCTGTGAATTGAAGTTATATAATGTATTTTTTACTTGGCTGGATCTGTTGAGAGACAAAGCTTGATTATATTGGGTTTAAATATCATGGAAATTGAATGTATTTAGTGTTTAATTGAATTTGTTGTGGATTTTAGTACCATTTTGATATCTGCTGATATGTGTGTGTAAACTGTTAATTAAAACACCTAAACCATATTGATTATCATCAACAATCCGGGCGTGTCTTATTAGATAGTTTGTTTCTTTCTGAATTTTCTTCGTATTCATAATGCTTTTGGTCATTGAAAAAATCTTTAAAACAACATTGTACCGAAGCAAGTTCAAACCCTTTTCCATCCCATGCTATGCTCTCTCAGTCTCTAGCTAAAATCCTTAATTAAGTTGCTAACTTGATTTCTTTTGTTCTTAGTTCTCTAAATCTTTCACGAATGAATTTTCTGTTTTCTCAGAAATGCCAAGCTTAAGTCAATCCCAAGACTAGCTGATGATCTGAAAAAGGTTTTTTCATTGACCTTCCAAGCCGATGAGCTAAGGTCAGCATCACAGCATGCATTGGAGGAAGCGGGTGAAAGGGACAGAAAACATTCCTCTCGCTTTAGAAGAATTGTTCAGGATCTTAACTGTCTTCCTGATTCAGATGACATGTGTGAATTTCATGCGAACTAAGAATTTGAACAATGTGCATCAGGTCTATTTCAAAGCTTCCTCCTGGTTTTTTCTTCATAATGAGAACACTTGTTTACAAGAGTAAGAATATTTTATCGTTATGTGAACTATGAAGAGTTTTCTTTATAACCATATAATTGTTAGCTCAATTAAAAGAATGCCGAGCTAGACAGTGTGATGCTAGTTCTAATTGTTTGCTGCAATTCCGTAATAAGTATGGTATCTTACAAATTGGTGGTCAATTTTTCAGGTAATATGCAGAGGAAAAGAAGGGCAGCCTCGGAAGATGTAGCTAAAATTTCTTTGAATAATCTTGTTAAATACTTCGATCTTCCGATTCTGGAAGCCTCAAGAAACTTGAAGTTGGCCTCACTGTTCTCAAGAAGAAGTGCAGAGAATTTGGTATCCCTCGTTGGCCGCATAGGAAGATCAAATCCCTTGACAGTCTCATTCATGAGCTCCAGGTCCTCTCCATTCTTTTCCAAATTCCAATTTACTACTTTTAAGTTAAAAAAGGAATACACGAAAAAGAAACAAACGAAGCGCGAACTTCTCCTAACCATTTAATACTCTCATCATAATCTTATTATCTTTTCTTCTGATTTCTGAAAATTCTATATGGCATGCAAACTAGTTTTAGATTGACAAGATTGATTTACAGCAACAAATATTGAAGTTTCAGCACGAAACATCAAAATGGAAGTTTGTTTATTATCTACGAGCGTGATGTTCATAACGAAAAAATTTATGCAGGACGTTGGACAGCGGCAGAAGGACGATGAGGTTGCAGTGGCTGTCGTCACAAAGAGGCAGGAAAAGTTGAAGGAAGAAAGGGAAAGCATAGAGCGAAAGCCATTCATGGAGATACAGAGGGACACCAAGAAATTCCGACAGGACGTTTTCAAGAGAAGGCACAAAGCTAGAGCTCTCAAAAGTCAGGGCAGTAGTTCTCTCCCAATTCAGCTGCTCTAAAAAGCTATAGATTTTACATGAACAACAACTTGTCATCTAGGACTAGGACTTTTATATGATCATCAAACTTCTCCGTATATATTTTTGTACATATGTATAGTGTAGTTCTCTCCCAATTCAGCTGCTCTAAAAAGCTATGATGTTCATGTTAATCCACTGATCAACCTCTGACTGATATTCTTATTCTTCATTTTACCGTCGGTATATGAACCCTCCGATGATGAAGATCCTAATACCCGTCTCACTTCTCTGCCAGGAAACCGGACATTCAAAGAAGAATGTATTTCTTTCTTTTGTTTTCCTATTTTTTCTTCCTTCAACCAAACCAATACTTTTTCCTGTCGCTTCTTCTTTCAACCAATCTAATACTTATGAGAGTAGATATTTTCTGTTATGTGGAAGTATACATTCGGACCGTACATATGTTGTTTGAACTTAGTTGGTCTTAGTAGACCCCCGATTATTCGGTGTTAAAATTTATTGTAAAAAAGATGCAATTAATTATAGATGATACAACTTGTAACTCTAAACTATATAACCAAAAAGTGTAGTCTTAATCTAAGCTAGTTTAATTAATACTAACTTTATAACTTTGTTGTTTAATCTAGTCATTGACTCACTGGACCAAAAAAGAAAAGAAAAAGACTCTTCATATGGTCCACGTTCGATAGTCAGAAACTCGGATCCAACCCAATTGGTTCCAAATGGGCCCATCCGAAACCCATAAATAAAACACACACAAAAAACCCTAGTTTTTGCACTCTCCCATCCAAAACGACATCGTTTAACACATTTACGGCATCTATATAAACACTGCTAACCAGATTTCTTCTACCCTCCTTCATTTTTTTGCCTCTTGCAAAACCCTAGATTCCAAAATGAAGTACAACCCGCGAGTCACCTCCTCCCGCCGCAAGAACCGGAAGGCGCACTTCACCGCGCCGTCCAGCGTGCGACGGATCTTGATGAGCGCACCGCTCTCCACCGATCTCCGCCAGAAGTACAACGTCCGGTCGATGCCTGTCCGCAAAGACGATGAGGTCCAGGTTGTTCGCGGCACATTCAAGGGTCGTGAGGGTAAGGTAGTCCAGGTCTACCGCCGCAAGTGGGTCATCCACATCGAGCGCATCACTCGGGAGAAAGTTAACGGCGCTACCGTCAACGTCGGGATCAATACGTCGAAGGTTGTTATCACCAAGCTCAGGCTCGACAAGGACAGGAAGTCGCTACTCGACCGCAAGGCTAAGGGACGCGCCGCCGCCGACAAGGAGAAGGGAACTAAGTTTGCTCCAGAGGATATTATGCAGAACGTTGACTGATTTTGTCTTATCGAAGAAGAGTTTTCTTTTAGTGGTTTGTTTTATTATAGTTTTATGCATTTAGGTTCGTTTTGTTTTGGTACTGTTACTATTAAATACTTTTATCATTAATGTTTTGAGGTTGATCTTTGATTTTACCTAAATATTTCAGAGACCTCTTTGGATTTTGTCACTGTTCTATCTTAAATGCTATATTTTGAAGTTCTTGATATTAATTTTCTCATCTTTGGATGTTGATTTGTTCTTGGATTTTGTTATAATGTGGCTTAGATTCTATATTGTGTTTGATTGTTTGATTTGTAGATTGATATTGAGTATAATTCTTGTTAATTTTATTACCATCAATTTGAATTTACAAATATTGAATATACTGGTTTATGCGTGAAACTTGTTAGGTTGTTGATGTTTATGACTATCAAAGATTTTAGTAAGCGATGAGTTTGAAAACAGAAGACTTGAATAGCAATGTGCCAAATTGTTTTGGCAGATTGAAGTCACATTGCTTCAATTTTCAGCAGTTTTACTGATCACTTTCAATTTTCTAGTTTTAAAACTCTTAACTTACTAAACCCAAAATGTGCTTCTTAAATGGTGTGACAGCCGAGGTGCAAATGCTGTAACATTAATCACCTCATATGGTGTTTCAACTTAGTTGTCATATAATTTGAGATGCACTTTTTGTGATATATTTGGAGTTGTGTAGTATTTACTAGTTTCAATTTGATAGTTTACAAAGAAACCTTATTGTCTTTGGTTTAATTTTGTATACTGTGAATCTGTGATGATAATCCACTGGCTTTTGTTTAGTTTTTAATATTTTGATGTTCTGAATCCAATTATTCACATGATCGATTAGCCTGTTACATTCATTATAGCATGGTTTGTTACAATTGTAAGTTGCATGTCTACTACAAGCTAGCAGCTTCATTTTTTTTTGTCTGGAGTCTTTTGTATTGAAAGATATGTTATATGTGATTGTATGTCAAGCATAATCTCTTATTTGTTCGAATTTTCCGATATGATTTAACTTGCAAGCTACCAATCTTACCCACTTCAACAATGGTTATGAAACGAGTTTGAAATTTGAGCAATGTCATTGTTCCACGTACAGGTCTTCAATAATCAAACGTGGCGTGAATTATTGGCAACCATACATTCTCCTTTCTGCTAATAGCTTTTGTTAGCTGGGTTTATTACTAGCAGAAGTTGATTGTTGTCTGTTTTAGTTCATAGTAGCATGCATCTATGATCAATCTATGCATGGTGGCTCACTTTCATGATATTTGTAAGTCCTCGAATCGCTGAAGACCACCCAAGCGCACATTACATTATCAAACATCGTCTTGTATCAACAAGAGAAGTCTCTTACTACTTACATCGAGGGTCGTGTTAACATTTGTCTGCCCAAATCTATTTGGTCACTTGAACCGATAATAATTGTCTCGATGGTTACTCGGTCCAAAAATCTTGTGAAATTGACTCTTAAATCAATCTAATTTTCACACCTTCACGGGTATCACAAATGTCTCTCACGAAAAGTGCAAGTGCCTATGAAATTTCAAGCTTGGAAAAAGGTGGAACTACATATGAAATTCCTTAATTTAAATAGTGTTTATATAATCTTTTTAGTTTGGTGGTAAATGGCCTAATGTTGGTATATTCAGCACGATAATGTTTTGATTCGATTAATATTTTGTTTGATAAAATAAGCTAATATTTCTCGTAAACTATAGTGTTTATGTAGAGAAAATATGGACTAGCTCAGTGCACGTGACACGTCATTACTTGGACTCGAGGGTGGTCCCACTCACTAACGCTAAAATCAACGGTTTGAACTGAGTCTGTCACCTCCAAATGGTCACAGCCAATCATCACATATTCGTGGAAAGCAAAAACTGAAAAACAAACGCAAACGCAAACCCTTCCATTTTCTCTTCACCGCTTCTTCTTCTTCGTCGAAAATTCGCAGATCCTCGTCTCTCACAAACCGGTCAACATGAGTAAGGGACCAGGCCTCTTCTCCGACATCGGCAAGAAATCTAAAGGTAGAAATCACGGATCTCTCTCTCTCTCTCTCTCTCTCTCTCTCTCTCTCTGTGTCTCGCTATTGATTTTTTTTTTTCATTTTTAGTTATATCTAAGTGTTCATGTATCTTTAGATCTTTTGACGAGGGACTACAACTCCGACCAGAAACTGAGCGTCTCCACTTACAGTCTTGCCGGAGTGGTACGTTATTTATTAAAATCTATGTGTTATCGATTATTGATTAAATCTCTGTTTATGATTTGATTGACTATGAAATTTTAATATTGACTAATGCTCAAGTTTGATTGAAAACGATTCCAGTATAAGAAGGTGTTGTAATTGTTGTCATATTTACTCGATTTCATTTCACGTTTTGGTGTCTGTATATGATATATGTCTGATCGGTTAGTGATCTTTCAAGCTGATTTTGCGTGTAAGAGGTTAATTGTTATGATTCATTTTCTTGAGTAGATCATTAGGAAAGCTCAGAAGAAATTGAATTGTTAAGCTTTTTGAACTTTTGAGCCTTATGTTTTTTTTTTTACTAATAAGTTGTAATACTTTGAAGTTGTTTTGAAGGTTGTAAACGTACTTATTTCATCTTGTATAACATTTATTTCTTTGGCATGGTTGACTGGTCGGCTTTCTGTTGTATTCTGTTAGTTTCTGGAATTGTGGAATGTTGTAGTAGTTGATGCACGTTGAAATTATTTTTTTGGGTTTATTTTGGTTGAATTAGTAGTGTGACTGAAAAGGAAGTGAAAATAGAATAATTGATAGCGGACATAGCCCAAAAGACACTCTACAGTCTACACCAACAAATAAGATTGAAGATGGTATTTCTGTATTTTAGAGTTGTTATGTGATTTGATTTACGTCATCCACCAAATTGTGGCCTATAATCTTACTTTACATAAATGGAATGTGATATGGCTGCATTGATGTTGTTCTGATGCAAGATAAACAGTAGAGATGATTTAAGAGAAAAAGGGACATTTATGATGGTTTGCTCATGAAATGGAAGCCAGTTAAAATTTAACACATATGGGAGCAAATGTAAAATTTTGCAGGTTTGTGAGAAATGAGATGACCAATGATTTCATTGATAATATGGCTGCAAGCAAAAGAGAAATTTCCTTATTTGAGAAAGTAGTTTTTATTGTTTTGGCTTGAAAAGTTCACTACATTGGTCGATTTTTTATTTTTTGTTTCTTTGGTTGTTCATGTTTGTGGTTATTGTGGAGGTGTTCGGAGAATATCTTGCCTTTGTAATGTTTATATACTGTTTAGGAGTAACTAGTAAGTGATCAATGAATTGTTAGTTGCCTCTGAAATAGCATTGGAGAACTCATCATGACATATTGACATGTACCTTATAAGTTATACCTAATCCTTAATGCTTTTGGACCATACTGAAATTTTAATTTGCATTGTCTATTGATTGTATTTTGACTTTAGATTGTCCAATGTTTTTTCTTATATAGGCATGTCTAGTGGATTTGAGTCTGATTGTTATCATTGTTTGTTTGCATTAGGTGAATGTTCTATATAGCCCAGTATTTCTTCTGCAATGTATGATCTAGATTTCTGCTGGTGGGTTCACATTCTTTATAAGTTTTAGCCTTTAGGTGTCTCCTACTTACAGTTTCAAAATTTCAGAACATCGTGTATGCAGTGGGTTTGTATTTGCCGCAAGCCTTTAGATATAATTGCATCTGAATTTTGAATCATTCTTTCATTCTAATAGCAATTAATTGTCCTGTTATTCTTAGTTAGCAATTATTGTGTAATTATAGTTGATTGTCCTTTTCTTTTTCTATAGGCCCTCACGTCAACTGCCTTGAATAAAGGAGGACTTTCAACTGGAGATGTTGCAGCCCAGTACAAGTATAAGAACGCTGTATTTGATGTCAAAGTTGACACACAGTCCAGTGTGAGTTGCTCTTCTTATTTTGGAAATCTTAAGCAGCAAATTCTTCTATTTTTTGAGAGGTTGGCATCTTAGTTTTTGTGTGTTTTGGCAGATCGCCACAACTGTCACTTTCTTTGAGATCCTTCCATCAGTGAAGGCTATTGCTTCATTCAAAGTGCCTGATAAAAACTCTGGCAAGGTAGGAAGTTTTGGGCTTTTGCCTTCTTAGCTTATAACGTTTAATAGATAACCGTGGCTTTAAAAAATTGTATATATTTTTTTATTTGCAGTTGGAGGTTCAGTACTTCCATGACCATGCCACCTTCACTACTGCCGTTGCTTTGAACCAATCCCCTGCCATTGATGCTACAGTCACCATTGGTACCCCAACAATTGCTTTTGGTGCAGAAGCCGGCTATGATACTACCTCTGGGAGTTTTACAAAGTACACTGCTGGCATTAGTGTGTCCAAACCAGATTCGTGTGCTTCAATAATTTTGTAAGCTTTTCAATTCATTGGTCAATAAATTGTGTTCATAAATTTAGTTATATGCAGCTTTTAATATAATATGTTGCTTTTTCTTCTTGTTCATGCAGAGGGGACAAGGGAGACTCAATTAGAGCATCATATTTACACCATGTGGATAATTTGAAGACGAGTTCTATTGTGGGAGAGATCACTAGAAGGTTTTCCACTAACGAGAATACTTTTACAGTTGGAGGATCATATGCTGTTGATCACCTGACAGTGGTGAAGGCAAAGCTCAACAACCACGGAAAGCTTGGGGCCCTGCTGCAGCATGAGGTCATACCGAAGTCAGTGCTGACAGTCTCTGGTGAGGTTGACACCAAGTCGTTGGACAAAAATCCAAGGTTTGGATTGGCCATTGCTCTCAAGCCTTGATGATTTTCTGTGAAATGGTGATTCATTGCTCAATTTGATGCCTGTTCCAATTTAATGGTGATTCATTTACTTGATACAAAGTGTCATCAATAAGTAGTTCCACAGATATTTTTGCTGCTAGGTCCTTGGCGACTGTGGATGAATTGTTTTGATTCTTAGGCTCTACATGGTCTTCTATATTTTTTCTTCTTCCTTTTCAATTTTCCATTTTCCATTTTGTAGTGTCTGGAGGCTTTTTTGACATTTGCAGATTCCATTCTCCTATTAGATGGAGTTAATTGTTTTGATTGGCGGAATTTATCGATCAACCACCTGTTTCAGTCGTAACTTCACCGGAGGTTGTTCTAATGCACTTTTGTGAAAAAATTTCAATTGATAAGAAGTTTGGTGATTATTCCTGTTCTTTGACTACTCCGGTTTCGTGCTGGTAACTATGCATCTAATAGTTTCAAAAAAAAAAAAAAAAAAACAATGCAGCTAAAATATTGTACATTGGCTGAATTGTCTTCTTTGGTCTAATTTTCTTGTACTCTGCCTATATTGACCAAGTTAACTGCCTGAAGTTTGGTAACAAAAGAATAGGCCGGCTCGTGTCTCCGCGGAACATTCTCCGGTCATTCAAAGTTCCCAGGGAACCAAGGTAGTGGCCGAATTGTCGTTATCTATGACATAATCCCAGTAAATGTAATATATGCCGTGTTATATATTAAGCAGCGGTGGATCTGTGGTTATTGTTGTATCAAAGTTGTTCATACTTGGATACGATGTGTTTCATGAAGAAAAAACTACACTTACCTTTCACAACTCTTGCATTCAAATGATGTCTCAACCGATTAAAAGTTAAAACTAATATTAGTTTGTGAAAAATAGTTCTACTCTTAAAAAAGGAAAATTTTGACACTGTTTTTGGCATATAAGTTAAAGACCTAAAGGTTCCAAGCAACTTCCTCTTCCTATCATTTTCTTGGACTCGTCTATTATACCCACATGGGTATGGTAGAAACAAATTTTGGGAATAACTCATATTTAGGAACACTTTATTGTTAACATTCTGACGTTGAAGTTAACGGTTGTTCCTAAAAAAGGATGTTGGTAATTTGGTATCATACCAACATTAGTGAGTACTGTAGCCGGTCTCCATCATCTTCCGAATCCACTTTATTGGGATATATTACAAATATAATAATAGTTTAATTATCAAGTGTAGGATTTTGACATGGTTTTTTTGCATGGGATCGATACATAATTGTCTAACATGAAACCTCAATTATATATATATATATATCTAGCACTAATAATATAACGTGTGTCGATATGGGTACTCATAAATATGATAAGCACACTTATATTTAAAAAATATATATATATATAAAAATATCTCAATTGGAGTTTACCAATAAGGATAAATTAGTTTAATTAAAAATAAACCAAATACTATAATAGTAAAGATAATTTAAAATCGTTGTTTATTTTCAATTAAAACAGTGAATTGAAAAACTTATAGTTGACTCGGTATAATTTATCCGAGTTTCCTAGCTGGGCAGGTTACTTATATGAATCATATCTCAATTCGTAAGAAATTTTTTTCAAATAATAAAGGAGCTGTCTGGTGAGCAAAATTTGGGCTGTTTTCGTTTTTTATTTTTGAAAATAATTTTGAATTTTGAATTTTATTTTTAAAAAACAAAAACAAAATAAAAAACAAAACCGGTGTTAAAATCGAAAACCATAGAAAACAACTTAAACTTGTTTTTTACTTTTTTTTTCAATCAAATGCACATTATTATTTAATTTTCTCATTCTACCGTTCAACGTCTTCTTCTTATTCTTTCTTTTTCTTCATCTTCTCCTTCGACTGGATCTTCTTCTTCTTTCTTCTTCTCTTCTTCTTCACCTCTGACCTCCTTCTTCTTCTTCCTGTTCTCCATGAGCAGCTCCAACGCCGGAGGCAGTGATCCTCCTCCGTGACGCCGATCTCCGGCCTTGGTGCCGCCGATCGACTCCTGTATTATTATTATTTTTTTATATTATTATTAGTTTGAGTTTCTTCTGCTACCTCTATATATATATGAAATCTCAAACAATTCTCCTCTGATTCTGACACCCTCTAACCTCTCGATCACTCAAATCCAATTCATTTTTCTCATTTTCGTGTTGGGTATGTTTTTGTTTCTCAATTTGTTTTTATTATATATATGCTATTTGTGTTGTTGGGTGTGTTTTTTTGTTTAAAAAGATGAACTTTTTATATATTTCTTTGAATGTGAAATGCTTAAATCTTTTTTCTTGCATGTTTGTTTCTCACAACTCACTTGTCAATTCCTCACATACTTAACTTCTTCTTGAAAGCTATTCAAAAAGTTTATCCTCCAAAGTTTAGGCATGCAAATAATTATCAAGAAGTTTCTGTGGTTGGCGTTTTTGTTTAAACCGGTCATTTAAAGCAACCTCTGTTTTGTTTACCATTTTGTGTCTGTCTGATTCTAACTTTTTTGTTTTTTTTGGGTTTTTTTTTTCTAATCAGAAATATTCATTGAATTATTATATTTTCAAGTTTTCAACTCTTTTAAAAAAAAATAAAAAAAAATCTCTCTTTTCATATTCTGCAACCTCTGCATTTGGCTAGTAATTCATTACAATTCTTTAATTGAGAAGAAGATCGAAGTCTGAATCTTTATTTAATTCTAATATGAATTGCTTTGATATATAAATGCTTTGTTGAGGCTACTCACGGTGTCTATTTACAGGTTTTCATGAAGTTCAAGAATGAAACAAGGAAGAGAAAACCTTAGCAGATAAATTGTATTAAAATAAAAATATTCATTTAAATTGATAGTAAGATGAATGTTTATAGTAATATTTTAATTTTAAATTTTAAACGTTGGTTTACTTATAAATATAAATATGTTTATTATATTTATGAGTGTCAATATCCGCACCCTAATATAATTTATACAATATTGAAGTTGAAGTTAACGTTTTTGTTTTTTGATTGGAATACAACAAGTCAACAACAGGATTATAACAACTGGAATACAGATCCAAGACATGATTACAACAACAACAACAACAACAACTGGGACCCATCGAGAATCGACTTCCAAGCGCAGTCCAGACTGAAGCTCCCACGGACGGGGAGAGAGAACCCACACGAAGGAGGGACAACCACCCACACAAAGTGGGACAACACCCATGTTTTTAAATGGGCCAAGGAAAATTTGCATAATTCCATGCACACACTATGTCTTGAACCTTGGTGGTGGGGGGTTCTCAAAGGAAGACCCACCACTAGGACAAGAGACCATGTGTAAGTTGAAGTTAACGTTGATGATAGCGGCCATATAACTCTTAAACTATATAAGGTTGTCTAATTCTTCATAGAAGACTTGAGTTAATTAGATTAGAACTTTAGAAAGAAGTTTGAAAAATAAAAGCATGTCATTTACGCGTTGTCGACTAGACAAGTCCGACTTCATGACAATTTAACAATTAATCAATTATTAACTACTCTTGACTTAATCGGATTATTTGATCGATCTCAGGGCAGGTTTGAATTTATAATTTTGTTATTCTAATCCGTGACTACTTTGACCCAGCCAGTAAAGTTTGACCGAATACCATTTAATTAATTACACCATGCGAAAAATTAATTATTTAATTAATTCAATTCAGTTTTTATACTTCTCAGGAAGATTTTCGAAACTAGTTCAGCAGTTACTCAGAAAACACTAACCTGACAAAAGACAAACGAGTTGAATATGAGCGTGTTCAAAATCAGACCAGAATCGGGTCCAACAATACCGAATATAGCTTCTCCATTCCTCTGAAGCAACCATATCACCGTAAATTGATAGAGTGACTGTCCCATGATATTCCTCCACATGACATTACTGATAAAATTCCCTTTCCTTCCAACGGGCGTGCGCTTCATCAACTCATCATTCGGAGGCTCAGTTGCAAGTGCAAGCGCTCCTAGTGTATCCATGATCATGTTTACCCACAATAGTTGAACAGCTGTGAGAGGAGCAGTCCCTGGAGAATGGTTTAACGAAAAATTCGTTAAGGACTGAAACGAAGTTTAAATTCAACTGAAAGTTGAGCAAAGTATATATATATATATAAACTTTCTTTACCTGTCAAGCAAGCTAACACAACCAGAGCTACTATGTTAACAGTAGTTGAAACTGTACGAATTTTTGAATATTGATTAAACCGAACGCCCCCATTTGAATTGTGGAGAAGTTATCATCTATTATCAGCTTGGCTTGGACATGTTGTAAAGAAAACCGCATCTTACATATATTTGTATGTACTACCTCATATGCCCATAGTAATGTCTGCTTCATGGAGTGCTCATTTGTTCCATCACCGGTCACCGCAACAACTTCTTCAAATGTTGTTCGCAAGTGCTTTACTAACGTATGCTTGTCTAGAGGCGAAGAACGAGCCATTGCAAAGACAGTACGCTAGTCACCAAGTACACGAATTCCTGAATTTCAAGTCCTCCATTTTCTTCTCTCTGAAATCTGAATTATTCATCAGTTCCCACATTCCCTAGCTATGGCCTTTGCGGTATTTATGTTGTCTCCGGGTGATACTGAGCTGCAACGGATTCCTCACCAGGACTGGTATACCGGAAACTGGTATCGAATCATCAGGTGAGAACTTGTTTTCTAGATCAATATAAGCGAGACATAGAGTTCGAAGGGCCTCATTAGCGAATTGGTCGACGGATTCTTCATCGAGAGGAACAACTTCACCATCCGAGTTTATTACCTTGTCACAGGCAGCTAAGACTATTTCCGAAGCACCTTTAGTGTTTGCTCGCATACCTCCTTCAGCTCAAGTACGTAGAGTTAAATGGCTCGACTTAATCGAAATCGCCACCAAGTGACAATGCAAACTGCAAGCGTTTTCCATCTTTGTTAGCAACAACTTCACCACCAGTGTTGTTGAATATTGTTTGCAGCAGAAGTTTCAACGAAGGATCTGGTATTTCGGAACACAAGCTAGAAGCGTTAGTACTTACATCCTTGACATTCATACAAATGCAAGATTTCACAACAGTCATATGATTAGTGGTTAGTGTTCCAGTTTTGTCACTACAAATAGTTGTAGCTGACCCCATTGTCTCGCAAGCTGCTAGATGTCGAACAAGTGCTTTATCGTTCATCATTTTCTTCATTGCGAAGGCAAGACTCAACGTCACAGCTAATGGAAGTCCCTCTGGAACTGCCACAACAACAATCGTAACAGCAATTGCAAACCTAATTCTTACAGCAGTCCCTGGAGAATGGTTTAACGAAAAATTCGTACAGTTTCAACTGACTGTTAACATATATAGTAGCTCTGGTTGTGAATTTCTCTTCAGCTTGCTTGACAGGTAAAGAAAGCTTATATATATATATATATATATATACTTTGCTCAACTTTCTCACTTTGAATTTACGCTGTCAACTTCGTTTCAGTCCTTAACGAATTTTTCGTTAAACCATTCTCCGGGGACTGCTCCTCTCACAGCTGTTCAACTATTGTGGGTAAACATGATCATGGATACACTAGGAGCCCTTGCACTTGCAACTGAGCCTCCGAATGAGGAGTTGATGAAGCGCACGCCCGTTGGAAGGAAAGGGAATTTTATCAGTCACTCTATCAGTTTATGGTGATATGGTTGCTTCAGAGGAATGGAGAAGCTATATTCGGTCTTGTTGGACCTGATTCTGGTCTGATTTTGAACATGCTCATATTCAACTCGTTTGTCTTTTGTCAGGTTAGTGTTTGCAGATTCAATTCTCCTATTAGATGGAGTTAATTGTCTTGATTGACGGGAATTTATCGATCAACCTCCTGTTTCAGTCGTAACTTCGCCGGAGGTTGTTCTAATGCACTTTTTGTGAAAATGTTTCAGTTGATAAGAAGTTTGATGGTTATTCCTGTTCTTTGACTATTCCGGTTTCGTGCTCGTAACAATGGCTGAATTTTCTTCTTTGGCCTAATTTTCTTGTACTCTGCTTTTGTTGACCAAGTTAACTACCTGAAGTTTGGTAACATAAGAATAGGCCTGCTCGTGTCTCCACGGAACATTCTCCGGTCATTCAAAGTTCCCAGGGAACCTAGGTAGTGGCCGAATTGTCGTTATCTATGACATAATCCCAGTAACTGTAATATATGCCGTGTTATTAAGCAGCGGTGGATCTGTGGTTCTTGTTGTATCAAAGTTGTTCATACTTGGATACAATGTGTTTCATGAAGAAAAAACTACACTTACCTTTCACAACTGTTGCATTCAAATGATGTCTCAACCGATTAAAACTAATATTAGTTTGTGAAAAATAGTACTACTCTTAAAAAAGGGAATTTTTGACACCGTTTTTGGCATATAAGTTGTCGCTTTGTGCCGACGCTTCTGCTTTATGCTGTTCTTGTTGCTTTGTGCCGACGCTTTTGCTTTATACTGTTCTTGTTGCTTTGTGCTGACGCTTCTACTTTTTACTATTCTTGATGCTTAAAGACCTAAAGGTTCCAAGCAATTTCCTCTTCCTATCTTCTTGGACTCAGCTACTATACCCATATAATTATGGTAGCAACAAATTTTCCATCACCTTTTTGTCCTTAATTATCAACAAATTAGTTACTAAAAGTTAGATGTTACATACTTACATCACCTTTTAGCAACAAATTTTCCATCACCTTCTCGTGTGAGCTTTTTGTCCTTAATTATCAACAAATTTTCCATCACCTTTTAGCAACAAAAACTTAAAATCTTGTTTTATTTTACATGATTGTGGATCCAAGTCCCAGCAATGATGTATTTGAAATCTGTTCTCCATTTCTTTTCTTAAAAATTTTCCTTTATTCCTTTTTCTAATTTTTTTTAAAGTCTAAATTTTTTGTTTTATATATTTTTGTCTTTTAAAATTTGTTTGAAAAAAATATAATTAAAAGTTTTTTATTTGCATTTTATATAATTTATTTTACTTTAAGGGGAACAAAATAAAGTATAAATAAGTAACTGAGGGTATTTTGAACTTTTCATACTAAAAATTTGGTCAACAATTAGTTTGGATGGAAGTCAACTGGCAGTAGGGGATGTTTGTGTAATATTTGGTAAAAATCCATATGTGTGTAATTAAGCCTAAACTCAGGCGACATTTGTGCAATTATTCCTAAATATAATAAGAGTTTAATTATCAAGTGTGGGGTTTTGACATGTTTTTTTAGCATGAGGTCGATACATAATTGTCTAACATGAAACCTCAATTATATATATCACTACTCGAAGTTGTGGAGGTTGGTTATTCTAACTCTAATCTTGTTAAAACTATGGATATTACCAAGGTCTCTAATATGATTTCCTTTAATATGAATGATGATGCTTCTTCGAGGCAACATACTGGTCCTATCATTCTCCATAATTCCACCCCTATTTTGAACTCTAATACTGGCCCCATGGAGTCAGATTTGCAAGATCGACATTCGTTTAAGAACAATACTTCAATTGATGTTGGAACCTCTAACTCCAACTTGTTAAACAACTTCTCAGGGAAGGATGATAAGTATGCGGAAGCTCATGATCTAGTTGATCCCGACAATAATTGGATTCATGTGGTGATAAAATTGAGTAGAAGAGTAAAATCAACTTTCAAGACTTTATATAATTTCAAGTCTAAGGGAAGTTCTAAGCGCATCCCTATTGTTGAGACTAAGATTCACCCTCATTTTGCGACTTCATTGGCCCATGCAGAATTACATCGTGTTGCTATTTCTAATTGGGCCGCACCGTTTGAGGCAGAAGGGAATGGTTAATTTTATGCCTTTTTAGGTTCATGTTTCCTTACCTTTTGTTAAGGTCTGCGTACCTTGTTAGATTATTGCTTTAGGGCCTGTGCGCCATTTTGCTTTCGCTTTTCTTTTTCTTTCTTTTGTTTTCTTTTTTATTTTATATATGAAGTTTTTTTGATCTAATATATATATATATACAGTCTTTCTATTATCAGTTCGAACTGACAAAAGTTATATCAGTTTTTTGTATATGGACCACTGGATTTAAATACTTTGACCGACAAGTGCATACAGCCAAGTCAAAGTATTTAAATCCAGTGGCCCACATGCAAGGAACTGATATAATTTTTGTCAGTTCGAACTGATAATATAATTTTTTGTATATATATATAGCACTAATAATATAATGGGTGCCAATATTGACACTCATAAATATGATAAGCACACTCATATTTAAAAATATAAAAAAAAAATTATAAAAATATATCAATAGGAATTTAACAATACGAATAAATTAATTTAATTACAAATAAACCAAATACTATAATGGTAAAGATAATTTAAAATCGTTGTTTATTTTCATTCCTAATTAGCAAATATTTGGATATAATTAAAAATATATATAAATTAGCAAACATGTAATTAAAATAGTGAATTGAAAAACTTATAGTTGACTCAATATAATTTATCTAAGTTTCCTAGCTGGGCAGGTTACTTATATGAAACATATCTCAATTCGTAAGAAATTTTTTTCAAATAATAAAGGGGTTATCCGGTGAGCAAAATTTGGGCTGTTTTCGTTTTTGATTTTCGAAAATAATTTTGAATTCCCGTTGTTTTTTCATTTTATTGTTAAAAAAACAAAAACAAAAACAAAATTAAAAAAAAAAAACAAAACCAGTGTTAACTGTTTTTCATTTTATTTTAAAAAAATAGAAGGGGGAATTGCACAAACATCCCTCGAGGTTTGATGAAATTGCATAGATATAGCAATTTTGGCCATATACACACAAACTTCTCTCAACATTTGAAAATTATTGCACAAATATCCCCTGCCATTAAATTGATCCGTTAGTCAATGGTTAAAAGTGCAAAAAGTCTAAAATACCCTTTATTTTTGTTTTAAATAAACTAAAAAATTAAAAAAATAAGATTATATATATATATTAGATAATATGAATGTACCTTAAATCTGAAACCTAGAAATAAAATTCATCTTTACAAATAAAATAAAAAATTAGTTTTTTAAACAATTTAATAATAAATAAATTTTAAATTTTAAATTTATTTAAAATCAAGCGGGAATTGCACAAACTATTTTTTTTTTTAAGATGAATTTTTTTTCAGCCTTTTGATTTAAGATACATTCATATTTTCTAAAAGATTTTTTTAAATTTTTTAATCTTATTTTTGAATTTTGAATTTTGTTTAAAATAAAATTATAGGGTATTTTGGACTTTTTACATATTTGACTATTGACTAACGGATCCATCTAACGGTAGGGGATGTTTGTGCAACAATTTTTAAATGTTGAGGGAAGTTTGTGCGCATATAGTCAAAACTGCCATATTTGTGTAATTTTATCAAATCTCGGGGGATGTTTGTGCAATTCCCTAAAAAAAAAAAAAAAAAAAAAACCAGTGTTAAAATTGAAAATCATAGAAAACAACTTCAACTTGGTTTTCATTTTGTTTTTCAATCAAATGCTCATTATTATTTATTTTTCTCATTCTACCGTTCAACTTCTTCTCTACATTGCATCTTCTTCTTCTTTCTTTTTCTTCATCTTCTTCTCTTCTTCTTCTCCTTCGACTGCATCTTCTTCTTCCTGTTCTCCATGAGTAGCTCCAACGCCGAAGGAGGTGATCCTCCTCTGCGACGCCGATCTTCAGCCTTGGTGCCGCCGATCGAGCAGATCAAGTCCTTTATTATTATTATTTTTATTTTTTTTCCTTTTTTATTATTATTAGTTTGAGTTTCTTTTGCTACCTATATATATACATATATGAAATCTCAAACAATTCTCCTATGATTCTGACACCCTCTAACCTCTCGATCACTCAAATCCAATTCAATTTTCTCATTTTCGTGTTGGGTATGTTTTTGTATCTCTATTTGTTTTTACCGGTGAAATAGAGATACAAAAACATATTGGTCATTTTACCCCTTCTGTCAAGTTTTCCATCTAAAATCTCTTTGACTATTAATTAAAAAATTAAAACAATTCCATCAATAATTGAACCTTTGACCATGGGATTAAAAGACAAAAACTCTAACCAACTTGCTACCCCAACTCATTGTTAAAGGTTTGTTGATTTAAATGTATATATAGTTATATAATGTGTTTAAAATAATTTAAATCTGTTTATATAATATAAAATAAACTCATATATATATTTATATATAATTTAAAATAAACTCATACTTAATAATAATTTATCAAAACAGATTTATGAAAGAGAAATAGAAAATAAGAAAACAAAAGGAAACCCATAAAATTCAAAAAATCAAAACCTGTCATTTTTATTTTTATTTTTTTTGAATTTTTTTCCTTTACAAAAAATATATTATTTGAATTTGATAAAAAAAAATTCAAAAAATCAAAGCCCATAAATTGAAAAGGGAAAAAAAATTCAAAACAAAATAAATAAATAAAGAAAAAAAATTAGAAATTTCCTTTTTTTTTTTTTTGATTTTTTTCCTTTTGTTTTCTTGTTTTCTTTTTTCTTTTTTCTTTTTCATAGCTATGTTTTTACATATTATTATTAAATATGAGTTTAGTTTAATTTATATATATAAGTTTATTTTAAATTATATATTTATGAGTTTATTTTAAATTATTATAAAAACAACTTTAAATTATTTTAAACAAATTATATAACTAGAGTGAGTCTCTCATGAGAGATCCCTTATTTTAATTTCCGTAAGGACCATGATAAAAACACATCGATTTTAATGAATTTTAATCTAATTTTTTTGTGAGTGATAATTTCAATGAAATCTATATATGAACAAAATTTGAGAATTTTCCAAGTACTAGAACTATTTATCCAAATTTTGTTAAATATGAAGGCATCGAAAAATATGTGAAATATAGGAAAATTCAAGAAAAATAGTTTTAGTATTCAAAAAATTCTCAAATTTTGTTCCTGGGTAGATTGCAATGAACTCATCATCCACAAAAAAATTCAGATCAAAATTCATTAAAATCGATGTATTTTCATCAAGTTCCTTACCGAAATTAAAATAAGGGATCCCTCATGAGAGACTCACTCTATATAACTGTATATATATATATATATACACACATTTAAATCAACAAAACTCTAACAATGAGCTAGAGTAGCTCAGTTGGTTAGAGTGTGTGGCTTTTAGCCTAAGGTCAAAGGTTCAAATCTTGATAGGACGAAAAACTTGACAGAAGGGGCAAAATGACCAATATTTTGAGTTTCAGGGGGTTGACTGACCATTATTGAAACTAGATGGACCAGTTTATATAATATGGCAAATCTTAGGGGGGAAAATGATAATTTCCCTTTAATTTTTTTTTTTTGATTATGTATGTATATATATATATATATATATATATATATTTATATACGTATTAAGAACCTTTCACAAGAAGTTGCTATTAGTATGGCGGGTAGGGATCTTTATTTTTGGACTTAGGGTGCTCGGTTCAAGTCTCATCTCAAGCAAATAGGTACTTATTTAATTCAATTTTATCTTCTAATTTTTTATGTCTTATTTATTTTACCATATTATTTTGATTCATTTTCCCTATTTCGTCGTTGTCAATTTCTTAACTAACATCACTTTGTGTTTACTTAATTAAATTTTATTTTATATTAAATTATATATTATTATTTTGGATTTTTATTATTTTCAATAGTTTTAATTTGACATACCTAACACGTCCAATTAATAAACCTTAAAATCTCAGATTTGACTTTACTGGATTAAAATAGTCAATCTATTACTATGATTCATTTTATTTTATCCTTAGTATTTTTCTTTATTTTATAGTTTTAATTTATTTAGAATCAATAAATCAATAATTTACCAATAATTTGAAGAATAAAAAATTTAAAAACATGTCTAGTAATAGTTATTAATAAATTGTTTTTGTATAAATTTAAATTGAATTCATTATAAATGCATAACAAAATTTCTTATTAGAAAATTAGATTGTAATTTATTCTTTTAATTTTTTTTCATTATTTATGTTGTTTTTATTATTATTATTTATTTTTAAATATTTTTCTTGTTTTTATTTCTTTTTGAATGTAAAATTATTTAATTCATCTGAGTAAGTGTTATATTTATTTTATTTTATCTATATATCTATAAAACAAAATATTTTACTATGATCTTAATTTTTTAGTAGTTTTTCATATAATTACGATTTTAATTTATTCAAGTGCCCTATCTGATTAAAATTCATGGGCTCGCCACTGGCTTGGCGCCTAGGATTGGACTGGGATTAGACTATTTTAGTCATAATCCCACATTTGGTGACGTTTTGGGACATGGGCTTATTAGTATCACCAGCAAAATAATCACATGATAGTGGGATTAAATATGCCTTCCTCCAACCTCATCTCTGTTTGTCCTAATACTATCTTATATGTGGACCCCACCCATTTAATTCATTACCAAACACATATTTCTTCAACATTTCCTCTCTCTTTCTTCAATCTTTCTTCCAACTAACCTCATATCTCTCTCTCTCTCTGAGATTGTTGGAAGAATAGGCTGATTATTATATTAGGAAAACGAAGTTGTAATTCGGGGTTGAAACTTGAAAACAAAGTTGAAATTCTCTTTGAAATCGAAGTTGATATTATGGGTTGAAGTTAGGCTTGGGCAAGATCTGAAACTAGATCTTGGGTTTTTATTTTCTTTCTTAAATTATTTTTTTCTGGAATCTTCCCCAAAATAAAATTATGAGAATCATATATTTTTTTTAGTTTTAAAAAACCCTTGTTTCTCTCTGCTTGTAAGTAGAGCTGTGGGTGTGTCAATTGGATTGTGCATTGAATCACTTTGTTCAATATTGTCAAAGTACATGTCTATTTATAATATTTATAATTTTCATTATGGGGTTTGTTGAAAGAAATTGGAAAAAGTGAAATGAAATGGTTTTGAGATTGAAAGAGAGATCGTTGTTGACTTCTTGTTGTTGAATATATAAACTTAATTTATATTTTATAACCTATTCATTAATTTGTATTTTTAAAAAAGTTTAATTATAAGGGTAAAATTGGTATTAATTCAATCCAATCATATGTTTCACCAAACAAAATATGGTATTAATTCAGTCCAGTCTCATGTTTATTTAAACACAGTATAGTATTAATTTAGTTCAATCTAATCAAATTCAATCCCATCTCAAACTAATACAATCTCATGAAATAGTCCAATTCAGGCCCAGTTTGGCATTGCTGTGCTGTGGGGGAAAGTGCTTCTAGATTTGCTGTGAGGGGAATTGCTTTTGGAATTGCTGTGGGAAGAATCAGCTAAGTGTTTGGTAAACTGATTTTCAAAAGTGCTGTGAGAACCAAAATCAATTTCAATATGTTTGGTAAACTGAAGAAAAAAGTGCTGTGAGTGTATAAAATTACTTAAAGGACATAGACATTTAAATGGTGCTATACTTTGCATTTTTCTTGTTTATTTGTGTTTAGTTTTAAGTGTTATATATAAAGAACATGACCGCCAGATGTTTTTTTCTTTTTCTTTTTTATTCTACTTTATTGAATCAAAAACCCACTTTCCTTTATTTCTTTATTTCTTTTTTATTCTACTTTATTGAATTAATTATCCCCATTTTTTTTTATAGTTATGGCAACAATTTTTTTGTACAGCAATGTAAGCCCAAACAATTTTGTACGGTTATTGTATAATTTTGTATGGTATGATTATGGTACAATTATGGTACAATTTCTTTATACATTGTGCAATTATGGTATAATTTTGTACAATATACCAAACAAATATTATTGAAAAATTTATATAAATTATGCAAACCCAAAAGGATATATTATATAAACGAAAATTATTATGGAACATATTACATGAGCATTTCTTGGGCTACAAAAAGTATAATCTGTATTGTTTCGCAATAACTGAGTGTGTTGTGTCAGCATTAACAAAGTGAAGTTCTATCAACCAAAGTTGGCATTCAGCCTTGACAACCTAGTCTGGCTTGGTGTATTCGAGAAGCATGTGTGGCGACCTGTAAATTTTCACTAGGGTCCAGTAAAGAACCTCTTCAACCTCATACTCACCCTCCGCTCTAGCTGCATATATAACCTCACAGATGGCTATCAACCTACATCAAAACATATAACAAAATATTGGTTTGTACTGGGGATTTTATTCATGCATGGAGGAAAAACATGGGGGCAAACTAATAGAACCCCAAATTGAAATATTCAAAATCCTTGACGGGGTTGTATCAAACAAAGAAAAGGTTGAAAGAAATGAAACTGAAGGTCAGAATTATATTTTCCAACTGAATTAATCGAAATTACACACTTGCCACCACATTTCTCACAAAGTCTTCCAATGGAAATACCCGGCTGCTTCCTGCACATAATCAAACCAGGATGATGCTTGGCCATGCTTTCTTCTATGAGCTCCTCCCTGCTGATAGCTGAATGGCCAGCACCTCCCTGGTTGCCTTAACAACTCTCCCTAAAACAGCACAAGAATCACCACAGTTGGCGATATAAAGAGCTTCATTACAGATGACAACCACCAGGCAGCATGATCCAACTGCTGCTACTTGTGGTTTCATAAGCCATTGCTTAGTAACAATAGACATAAACCCCTCCTCAGTTGCTTGATATGCCTTTCAAATCACATCCACTGACATTGACTGTTGCTCTGTAGGAAATCCTGAACACAACAACCAATCTATACAAATTCAGAAACTTAAAGAATAGATCTCTAATCGCCAAAAGGTGATGTAGGACCAACAAATATTATTATTTATCTAATTCCCCATCAAAAGGCCACCATGTAAAGCATACATAATCCACAAATACGAAAGCATTGTCTCAATCATGTTCAATAGAATCAATACACAATAATACAAAACTGCCCTCAACT
Organism: Acer yangbiense; assembly: GCA_008009225.1. Taxonomy (NCBI): domain Eukaryota; kingdom Viridiplantae; phylum Streptophyta; class Magnoliopsida; order Sapindales; family Sapindaceae; genus Acer; species Acer yangbiense. The sequence continues at coordinate 856,861 of CM017766.1, forward strand.
TTCTTTTCATCTCTATATAAGACACCTCTTTGGTTTCAATCGTTTTTCGGAGAAAATATAAGATACACGAATCTTATTCTCGATTTTAGAATGTTTTAAGGCTCAAGTCAACAAATCCTACACCGAACTAATAAAAAGTACACCACATGAAACCATATCCTTCACTAAATATGTTCTTTCTTCAACTCTCTCATCAACAAAATTGAAGACAAAATAAAAACAAAACTGGAACCAGATATGAACACAGAGAAATATAAAGTTGAAGCCACTTACTTTTGAGATGTTGAAAGAGATGATGTGTTATATAGCGCGATGTCTCAGGCCCTCCATGTCCATCATAAACACCAACAAATGTACCATGTGGACCGAACTCGTGAGTGCTCAAACTGCCAGACTCACATGCACTTGCTGTTAAGCATTCTTCAACAAGTGTATCCAAAATCAACATTCAACAATGTTAAGTTCCTGCAATGCATAAAATTTGCCACTATTGCAATTGCAAAAGTCACATACAATTCCATACAGAACAGTATAAAAACATAGCAACAATCAACTCATGAATCACAAACACACATATAGACATCATAAAGCATCCAATTTTTTTCTGTAAAAAAAAATCAATTGGAAATCTAAGAATTGTTGGCATCAAAGAAGACCAATACCATCCAATGATGCAACCGAACCCTAAAAATAAACTGAAGTGCAACAATCAACCTATCTATAACTAATGTCCATATGTTAGTGAAAAAGATGTTAAAAATGGATATAAGAGAATAAGAGATAGTTCTACCAGTGTACTAAAAAATAGAACAAAACGGAGATAATTTCAAGATACCAGTACACCACATCACAGATTAACTCATAGTTTAATAGATTGTGTTTTAATTAATTTACAAAATTTTAGCTGTCCAGAAGAACCCCACAAGCGTCGAAAGACCAATTAATCGAAAATCAGAAGCAAAGCATGAAAAACAAAAGAAAACGAAATTCGACATGAAAGACAAACCTTGGGTCAGATGCAATCTGAAGAGAATGGAGAATGGTGACTGGAGACTGGAGACTAGAGACTAGAGACTGGCTGAAGATCGATGGACGACGACGAAGAAGAAACACGACTCCACGGACCACGAGCGCCGCAGTTGGCTGGTGATCTGTTGAGCTATGAAAATTGCAAATGATGTGAATACAGAGTGAGACAGAACTGGAGATGAGGATGGAAGAATCGTTGGCTGATGGAGGTGAGAATAGGGTTTTGTTCTTGGTAAATTTCATGAAAGACGAGGATAAAATTGGAAAGTTGGTAAAATTTCATTTAAAAACACTGTACCGCGTTTTTGAGAAGCAGAAGCGGAAGCGGAAATCCAAAAGCATGTATTTGTAGCTTCTCAAAAACTCAGTTGGGAGAAGCAAAAAGTGACCAAAAGTACTTTCCCACGAGTTTACCAAACACCCTATCTTTGGTCCAGAATCACTTTTGACCCCAAAAGCAACTGGGGAAACAATACCAAACTGGGCCTCAATCCCATACATCAAATGGGGCCATAGTGGCCAGAGCTTAGCAACCACGTATGACTCTTGAGCAACTCCAATGTTACTTTAAAACCAGCGCCAACTTCAAATTTACCCTTTACCTAGATTTTTTATTTTTTTAATGAACAGTGCGTGCCATGTTTAGCGAGCACTGTTTACCAACAGAACATTTGTACTTTTTTTTTTTAATTATTTAATTGTCATATCAGCTTTTACTTTTTTATATTTAATTAAAATAATATATATTCTTAAAAAATATTCGTTGAAAAGATCTCGTCGAGATCTTTAAAATGACCCCATATTAATATATTTGATATATTTATTAATTACATATTAAAATAATATTAAACTATTATAATAATGTTAAACTACATTTACCTTTCACAGCACTTGCATTCAAAAGATGTGTTAACCGATTAAAACTAATAATATATAGTTTGGGAAAAATAGTTGTACTGTTTTTTTGGCATAATTTAAAGACCTATAGGTTCCAAGCAAATTCCTCTATAGGTTCCAAGCAAATTCCTATCATCTTTCTATCAAAAAGCTTATTTAGAATCCACTTTATAAGATGCTGGATTTTGACATGTTTTTTGTTTTCAAGTGGACTATGCACCTTTCCTCAAAAAAAAATTAATAATAAAAAATAAAAAAAAAATATAAAAAAAGTGGACTATGCACACAAGATAACATTGATGATAATAGCCACGGTGTCGGTCCTGAGACGAATATTTAAAATGAGGCCCTTTGATCAATCTCGCATTTAAATCTTGTGAAATCCTGTACTTAATAATAATAATATATATATATATATTATTTTTTGAGAAAATTTTCAAAAGCTTAATCAAAGTAATTTTCATCAAATTTATATCGTGATACATAGAAAAAACAAAACTGAAAAAAATAAAAAATTACAAACTAATAGATATATATGACAGTTTCCACTGAAAGAAATAGTGTATGTAAATAAGGAGAGACGAACTTGCTTAGAAAATGAAAAGGGAGGAGACCTTCTCCTTTTTTGTTTTATTTTATTTTAATTTTTTTAGAATTAAAAAAAATAAATAAAAGAAAGGGTATATTTGGTAATGACTGGTGTGTTTACAAAATATAATTTCTTAAAAACTCTTGATGAGGTGTACATGCAAAAAGGGATATACATGCAAATTTTTAGGGGTGCAAATAGAGCTACTCATTTGTTTTTAATAATTCTGATGAAAATTCATATTGAGCCCAATATTTATATAAGAAGTTGATTTCCACATCTTTTTTCTTATTTGGGGCCCAAATTTGATATAATTATATGAAGTATGAAAAATGACAATAAATTTGAACCTTTTTTAGACCCTTTATTTATTAAAATCTAAATATGTGAGTACTAAACATAAAAAAAAGACGAGAGAAAACCATAACTAGCCATCCAACTTATCATACTTTTGTTTTTAACCACTTTTGAATTTTTAATTGTTAATAACCACTTTTTTAAAAAAAATTCAGTTTAGTACCATGAATTACCAGAGTACCCCTGAAAATAGTGTTCTTTAAACCTCGAAACAAACTTGAAATCACGACTAAATTGAAATACACAAACTTGAAATTATGCCTAAATGAAAATATTCAAACTTGAAATCATGCCTAAAATAGAAATATTCAAACTTGAAATCTGGACTAAATTGAAATTATGATAAGTTTTTTTTTTTTTTTTTCCCCCTCTTTCTTCTTCCTCTTCTTCTTCCCCAAATTCAAATTAGGTTTAGGTTTTTTGTTTGTTTTGCAGATCTGTTCGCCGGCGATCGCGCAGAAGGACGGCAGCAGCAGCGACAACGCCGGCCCACCTGCACGATGACGGCGCTGCACGACGACGGCCAACCCCTTCGTTCGAGAAGGAGCAACTCGCACGACCCAGTTGCACGACGACGGCGCTGTCGTGCAGCCCAGAAGGGCACCGGCCGGCTGCGACGCCTTCGTCGGCCTTCGTCGGCCCTCGGCGACGCCGCACGGCCACACCGGCGGTGGCTTTGAGGGAGAGAGAGAGATCGGTGAGAGAGAGGCGGAGAGAGAAAGAAAAGAGAGAAAAGAGAGAGAGAGTGTTTTGAGGGGGGGTGGCTTTTGAGTAATTTCTCAAAAACATGGTTAAAAACAATTAAAAGTATGCATGTGGTTAAAAAAGAAAATCTCATAATTAGATGGGTCAGTTTTGGCAATTTCCACAAAAAAGACCCCTTTTTGAGGGCTTTTTTCTGGTCATTGGGCGGGCACCTCTAGTTGACCCAACCCAGGGCCGGCAGTGAACAGCCGTATGGCTTTTATATTAGAACCAAGAAAAATAAAAGCCCATTGAAAAATTCACAAAAGCTAGTCAATGATCATGTCATTTTATTGATCGTTGGTCTGAAACCGCGTAGAGAAGTATAAGTACAAGCCCCGACGTACACTACAGGTCCCAACGTAAAGTCTTTTTTTTACTTTTCATAGTTACATAGTTACTTACATGACATTTTCTGATCATTAACTGCTTTTATACTCACATAAACTCTTGAGCAAATTCTAAAGGCACACGCCAAGAGTTTCTCTCTGTAACCGTTTTAATATAGATATTTCGATCGTACATGTCGTGTTTTTTATTAAATGAAAAAGTGTACACGTGTCAAGCAATGAGTATGAAAGGTAAATGAGAAAGGCAAATGGAAAAGGTAGATAGCATTCCCCATTAAATTTATACAAACCTAAACCCAAGTGCCCAATACAAGTTATCATATAGGCATGTAGACATTATCATGAGTCATGACCCAATAGTATATTAAATTTCTACAAACCCAAGTGCAACTGTTCAAGTCTTGACTTTAACTGTTTTACAAGTCCCTTTATTTTTTATTAACAGATCCCACCACATCACCACTCCTCTATCAGACATTCATACTTCGTTTTTTTTTTCTTCTTTTTTTCTTCTTCTCTCTAATATTTTTCTTAATTCTTCAATCTTACTCCATTTCACCCAGATTTTTTTTTTTTTTTCTAACAATCTTGGGATAACATTTGCAAGAATTCTTTGATTGTATTTATATTATATTATATGTTTCTTACTTTCTTGACTTTATTTATTTTGTTGGAATATACCTTTTGTGGGGTTAAATTTATTATATCCCATGACTCATTTTGTATTTACATTTTATTAATGAAATTCATTTTCATACTAAGGTTGTTTAAAATTTTATAACTAGTATTTGGTTCAACCCTGCCGGATAGAAAATCATGTATTCGCCCCTGCAAGTCACACATGTATCACGAAATTGCGTATTCGATTCCTCTCCTTTCTAAAAAAAATCCCGAATTTATATAATAATATACTACTGCAATAAATAAATAAATAAATAAATAAATAAAAAATCAGCTACTAAATTGATATTGTATAGATCAGTTAAATCCTTTAATAACTACCCATTATGATTTTTTTTTTAATAATTATTTTTAAAAAAAGTACCCATTAACAACACATTAACTCCAATTATATATATTTAATTTTGTTATTCAAAAGACTCATCAAATCCGTGACTAAAATGCTATTGGGCCTTTTGCTAATGTGGTTGGACTTTCCAATTGGAGCATCCACCACCAAGGTTCAACACCCATGTCACGTGTGTATATATATACATATATTCTTTGTCCCTCCTTGGCTATCAAGTGTGGGTGCTCTCTCCCCTTTAGTCGGAGCAGTTGTCCAGGCTGTGCTAGTAGAGTCCTATTCTCGCAGGGTCCCAACAGTTGTTGTAATTTAAAAAAAAAAAATTTAAAAAAATCCAAAATTAATAAAATGTTAACACCTCACGTGCCAACATTATCTGGGAATTTTTTTTAAAAACCTAGCATTATTCATATTATAAATATGATAATTATCTGGTGCGGGATTTTGACATGTTTATTTGAGAAAAAATTTAAGAAACCTAGTATTATTCATATTATAAATATAATAATTATCTGGTGTGTGATCGATTATTATATGTCGTCTAACATGAAATCTCAATTATATATATCTAACTAACACTAATAGTATAATTTATACAAAGTTGAAGAAGAAGGTAACATTGATTATACTTTATAGCAGCCGTAGCCCATACTAAGTGACTTTGAGTTAATGGTATTATATCTTAGAAAAATAGAAACAAGCATCTAACTAATCTAAGCAAGTCAATCATGCCACCTCACCGGTCCCCCTTGCCCCTTGGTACACTTTGATTGATCAAATGACGCGTAGTACTTTAACTTTTCGTATACGGACCACGTGACCACTTCCCTGTTCGCAACGTGTTAAGTACACTTTTACATCTACGAAATTTGAATTTCAACGTTAACATTTTATAAACATGTGTAATAAGGTTTAGATATCCGGGCATTTATGGCGCGTTTGTTAACGTTTTCAGAAACTGTTTTTTGTTTTCTGAGTCACAAAAACAGGAAAAACCCGTTTAGTAGGATGATTTCAAAAAACTGTTTTATAAAACATTGAGAACAGTTTTCAATTTTAATGAACAAAAAATTGAGAACTCTGAGAACAACAATTTGTGTTTTCAGTATTCTTGAAAACTTTTTTTTAGCAATAAAATTTACTCAAACCAAATCCATCTTTTGGATCTTCATGGATCTATATCAAAAAGATGACGATGATTTCGATAGGTTTGATGATGAAAATTAAATTTATTTATTATTTAATTTTAATTTTTTTTAGTTTTAATGTTTAATTATTTTAATATCACTTTTTCATTATTTATAATATTAATCTTTTAAAAATGATTTTAAAAATATTATACTAAACACGTTTTTTATGTTTTGATTATCCGAATATCATTTTCAACCATTGCTACCAAACGCGTTTTCGAATTCAAAAAATCCAAAAATCAGTTTTTCAAAAACTTCAGATTACAAGAAAACAAAAACTAAAAAACGAAAGCGTTACCAAACAGCCCCTTAGTGTTTGTATTTATTTACTTTTCTATAATAATACTGATTTATTTATTTATTTTTAATTGAAAAGACTCATCAAATCCGTCGTATAAAATTCATTTGACCCCGATTAACCCGTTCAAAAGAGTTAGAGCAAATACCGGTAATTATCATAACACCATGCAATTAATTAATAATTAATAATTAATTAATTAATTTAAAAAAAATTCGGTCAATCTCTTACCTCGGTATCTCCCCTCCACAACTTATTCGATTTTATTGTAAACATCAAGATTTCCAAATTAATAATACCTCAACAACACTAACGAGGGCTGTGTACCTTTTTGCCATCTCTTTCTTTTTATGTTTTTTCCCTGAAACTTCCTAAGTAGTTGCCCACCACCTACCTTAACGAGGGCTGTGCGCACCTTTCTTCACTCTGTCTACCTTTCTTCATGGTAGTTTCCTAGTTCTGAGTTATATAGGAGCCGTTGGTGTTGATTGAATTTTTGAAATAGAGAGAAGAGAAAGCAATAATAATTTCCACTAATAATAATACTAGTAGAGAAACAGAAGAAGAAATAATAGAAAGTGAGTTATGATGGAAAGCTATTTGAATGAGAATTTTGGTGTCCAACCGAAACACACCTCTGATGAAGTTTTGGGAAGATGGAGAAACCTGTGTGGTGTTGTCAAGAATCCAAAAAGAAGGTTTCGTTTCACTGCCAATCTCTCCAAACGTTACGAGGCTGCTGCTATGCGTCGTACCAATCAGGTCCCTAGCTCCTTCATTTTATATATATCCATTCAAACATCACCATTTTTAATTCTAATTGTTTATTTATATTTTTCCCATTTACACTCTTTTTTTTATTTTTTTATGTCAAGTATTCTGCTGCCATGGATGCTCCATACTCCATAGTCTAATTTTGGTCAAAGCTCTTGAAGTATATATATATATACTATGTGGGAAAAATATAAAATTGAAAACTTGTTATTATCGGTCAAAATTCAACCCAAATTGTAAACACCGTAAGGACTAATCACTTGACTCATCAATTGGGATGTTTTTTGGGTTGTCTAGTTGTGGCACTTTTCATTTGGAAAAATGTCACTTTGAATATTGACATGTTTTTCATCTTTGAAAGAGACTTGGCTCTGTTTCCATGACAGGATGGATATATATATATATATATATTAGAGAACAAAATTCGTGATTATAGAATATATTATGAGGGCTTGTCTTGTTTTTTTTTTTTTTTTTCAAAAACGATCATGTTCTTCAATTTTTTCATCACAGATTTTTTATTTATTTATTATTTTTATGATCTTTCTCTACAAGTTCTCTAAAATATACTGGATTTTTGATGTTATTTGTTGGTTCTAGTTTTTTTTTTTTTTTTTAATCAACTCCAAATCATGTTGTGTTTCATCTACATTGTAAAGAGTTTCAATAGCTTAAGGATTTTAATTTAATGTAACCCTGTAAATACTACATGGTGTACTATGACGACAATGACATTTAACTTTGTATTTCCTTTACATTTTTCAGGAAAAGTTGCGGATTGCAGTTCTGGTTTCGAAAGCTGCAATTCATTTCCTGTCAGGTGTGTCTCCAAGCGACTACACTGTCCCGGAGAGTGTCAAAGATGCAGGTTTTCAAGTGTGTGCTGACGAACTGAGTTCCATTGTTGAAGGCCATGATGTAAAGAAATTGAAATTTCATGGTGATGTTAATGGTCTTGCAGAGAAGCTATCCGCATCAACCACTGATGGACTCAACACAAAGACAGATCAGTTCAATCGCCGAAAAGAGATATATGGAATCAATAAATTCGCTGAGGCTAAACCTCGTAGTTTCTGGATATTTGTTTGGGAAGCTCTTCAGGATATGACTCTAATGATACTTGGAGTCTGTGCTTTCATGTCTTTGATCGTTGGCTTAGCCGTGGAAGGATGGCCTCAAGGAGCTCATGATGGACTTGGAATTGTTTCTAGTATCTTGTTGGTCGTATTCGTTACAGCAACGAGTGATTATCGCCAATCGTTACAGTTCAGGGATCTTGATAAGGAGAAAAAGAAGATATCTATTCATGTAACGAGAAATGGATATCGACAGAAATTGTCTATATATGAATTAGTCCCTGGTGATATTGTACATCTGGGTATTGGAGACCAAGTACCTGCAGATGGGCTATTTGTTTCAGGATTTTCTGTTTCGATTGATGAATCTAGCTTAACTGGTGAGAGTGAGCCTGTAATGGTGAGCGCGGAGAATCCTTTTATGCTGTCCGGAACCAAGGTTCAAGATGGTTCGTGCAAAATGATGATCACCACTGTCGGGATGAGAACTCAATGGGGTAAACTGATGGCAACTCTCAGTGAAGGCGGAGATGATGAAACTCCATTGCAAGTGAAATTGAATGGGGTAGCAACCATTATTGGGAAAGGAGGCCTTTTCTTCGCTGTAGTTACTTTCGCGGTTTTGGTTCAAGGAATGCTTAGCCAGAAACTCCAAGGGGGAACGATATGGAGTTGGTCCGGAGAAGATGCTATGGGATTGCTTGAATTCTTTGCAATTGCTGTTACCATTGTTGTTGTGGCAGTTCCAGAGGGACTTCCATTAGCTGTGACGTTGAGTCTTGCCTTCGCAATGAAGAAAATGATGAACGATAAAGCACTTGTTCGACATCTAGCAGCTTGCGAGACAATGGGGTCAGCTACAACTATTTGTAGTGACAAAACTGGAACATTAACTACTAATCACATGACTGTTGTGAAATCTTGCATTTGTATGAATGTTAAAGACGTAAGTACTAACGCTTCTAGCTTGTGTTCCGAAATACCAGATTCTTCGTTGAAGCTTCTGCTGCAAACAATATTCAACAACACTGGTGGTGAAGTTGTTGCTAACAAAGATGGAAAACGCGAGATATTAGGATCACCCACGGAGACTGCTTTGTTGGAGTTTGCATTGTCACTTGGTGGCGATTTCCACGCAGAGAGACAAGCAACGAAAACTATTAAAGTCGAGCCATTTAACTCTACGAAGAAAAGGATGGGAGTAGTACTTGAGCTCCCTGAAGGAGGTATGCGAGCACACACTAAAGGTGCTTCGGAAATAGTCTTAGCTGCCTGTGACAAGGTAATAAACTCGGATGGTGAAGTTGTTCCTCTTGATGAAGAATCCGTTAAACATCTCAATCTTACAATCGACCAATTCGCTAATGAGGCCCTTCGAACTCTATGTCTCGCTTATATTGATCTAAAAAACAAGTTCTCACCTGATGATTCGATACCAGTTTCCGGGTATACCTGTATTGGAATTGTGGGTATTAAGGATCCTGTTCGTCCTGGTGTCAAGGAATCCGTTGCACTTTGCCGCTCAGCTGGTATCACTGTGAGAATGGTTACCGGAGACAACATAAATACCGCAAAGGCCATAGCTAGGGAATGTGGGATTCTTACTGATGATGGTATAGCCATTGAAGGTCCAGATTTCAGAGAGAAGAAAATGGAGGACTTGCTTGAACTAATTCCCAAAATTCAGGTCCTTTCTACATTCTTTTTACAAAAAAAACTCAGGTTTCATTCGTGTACTTGGTGACGAAGACAGTTCATCTAGTCTACTGTAGTTTAATACTTTTAACTGTCTTTGCAGGTGATGGCTCGTTCTTCGCCTCTAGACAAGCATACGTTAGTAAAGCACTTGCGAACAACATTTGAAGAAGTTGTTGCGGTGACCGGTGATGGAACAAATGATGCCCCGGCACTCCATGAAGCAGACATTGGACTAGCAATGGGCATTGCTGGAACTGAGGTGAGTACATTACAAATGCTTCAAAGCTTTTCATGTAAGATGATCAAAACCCGGTTTTCGTAATTGAATTTTGATATTCAACATGATTCCAAATTCCAGGTAGCCAAGGAGAGTGCTGATGTGATAATACTGGATGATAACTTCTCCACAATCGTTACAGTGGCCAAATGGGGGCGTTCGGTTTACATCAATATTCAAAAATTCGTACAGTTTCAACTGACTGTTAACATAGTAGCTCTGGTTGTGAATTTCTCTTCAGCTTGCTTGACAGGTAAAGAAAGTTTATATATATATATACTTTGCTCAACTTTCACAGTTTGAATTTACGCTGTCAACTTCGTTTCAGTCCTTAACGAATTTTTCGTTAAACCATTCTCCAGGGACTGCTCCTCTCACAGCTGTTCAACTATTGTGGGTAAACATGATCATGGATACACTAGGAGCGCTTGCACTTGCAACTGAGCCTCCGAATGAGGAGTTGATGAAGCGCACGCCCGTTGGAAGGAAAGGGAATTTTATCAGTAATGTCATGTGGAGGAATATCATGGGACAGTCACTCTATCAATTTACGGTGATATGGTTGCTTCAGAGGAATGGAGAAGCTATATTCGGTCTTGTTGGACCCGATTCTGGTCTGATTTTGAACACGCTCATATTCAACTCGTTTGTCTTTTGTCAGGTTAGTGTTTTCTGAGTAACTGCTGAACTAGTTTCGAAAATCTTCCTGAGAAGTATAAAAACGCTGTTGGTTTGGATTAACATTTAGAGAACTTCACTGTCTTACAATGAATTCATTTATTTTGTTATGCAGGTTTTCAATGAGATAAGCTCACGCGAAATGGAGGAAATAAATGTTTTCCGAGGAATACTAGATAACTATGTCTTCGTGGTCGTACTTGCTGTCACTGTTCTCTTCCAAATCATTATAATCGAGTTTCTGGGAACTTTCGCCAGTACATCACCTCTCACTTTAACACAGTGGTTTGTCAGCATATTGATCGGGTTCGTAGGAATGCCGATTGCTGCTGCGTTGAAGATGGTCCCTGTGTGAACCACAAGAATTAGATTTTCTTTTTCTCTTTTCTACATTTTATTCATTCATTTGTCAAGCATCATTTTTTTATTTTTATTGAATTCAAATTTGTAGGTAAATACAGTTTCTGTTGATGTTCTTTTGTCCAGCAACTCAACTTGTGCTCCTTCATTGAATTTCCAACAATGTAACAATAATCTAATGGTGATGTTTTCCTTCATCGTTTGTTCATTTCATGTTATTCTATCTCTGATGAGAGTATGACCATCCATTACGAAACACAACCCTCTTCACCAATGCCGGAATTTATTACATTAAGCTCAAAGAATCTTCCACTCCAAACACGAACGGAGAAGCAAAGTCATTTAACCTTCCTCCAGCTCTACACGTAGAGCCCCCAATAATAAATTTCTCTTTTGATAGAAAATCTGTCATACTGATCATTCCACAAGACATAAAGAGAACCTCTCATAGGGATTCCATTTCTTCTTCCATCATTGAAAACCTCTCAGTTTCATATACATGATACATCCAAACAGGTTCAAGCAACGCTCTGGAACTCTCTAACGCTGTTCTATCATCTTCTCGACTTTGTTCTACGATTTCTTTCTCTATCTGAGGATATATGTCAGGCAGAGAAACCAGCATCATATCAATCTTCTGAAGCTTAGTTAAAGCTTCAAACATGTCATTGAAGGCATTACAAGACACAAATAACTTGTGGGCAGACCTCACTTCAGCTTGTCTTTCCACATCTTCTGATAAACCACTACAATTACTGAGTAAACCCATACAATCTTCAAGAATCCCAACCACATTGTTTGGAGAGATGATGGAAACAATGTAAAATATAGAAGATCGAGCACGCCCGGTTGATGCAGCAGCAAACAAGCTCTTAATGCTTTATCTTGCATTACATGATATACCCCAAATATAATTGCACTTACCTCAAGTGATTACCCATAATCCAAGGTTAGAATGACTAATCTACCTTCAGACACTGCAGTTTCTAGTTGTGCCTTTTTGACAATATCCAAGAACACTTATTCTAATGTTGTTAAGCTCACTTGTCTATCTTGGAGCTCCTTAAGAAATCCTGCTCAAGATTATAAAAGCCAAAGCACACCGTGAATAATTCTACACTGAATTGGCAAAAGAAAAAATGCGGAATTGTGAGATATGCTTACCGTCAAGAAGCCCTGTCTATCATGAGGAATGACATAATTTATGTGTGATTTGTTCTCCTCTTTTGATACTAAAGTTAAAATCTGGCAATATATACATTCATTCTCCAAGTCAGAAACCTAACTCTTTTTCTAAGTGCAGGAAATGATTTACTAATTGAACATACATACATGTTTAAAGAAGTTCTTCACTGCCTCTGGGTTGTAATTGCTTCCAGACTTGGATTTCAATCTGATTGAAGTTCCAATACATATGCGATCGCCTTCCCTTTGCCATGATTGCTATGCGATTGCCTGATTGGTGTAGAGAAATCTAATGGTCCTATTGGTTTGAATACATATGGTCTCTATGTATATGATACCGTGTGGCTGCTTGCTCATGCAATTGATTCATTCTTCAAGCAGCGATGGAATATATCGAGATGGGTATAGGAGGATTGGTTATTGGTCTAATCACTCAGGAATATCAGCTCAAATCTAACATTGTACACTGTCATTTCACCTACAAATTAAACTCATATATATACTATACTACAAAGAGAAATGCAGCTATGAAATTTCATACTTATTTCTACTTCATAAAAATTTCTGATTTGAAGAAGATTCAATAAAACGAGGAAATTTTTTAGTTGGAAACTTAGAATGGGGTAATTTAACTGCAGCGAAAAATGTATTGAAAGACATACTCAAATCAAAATGTAGTCACAGATCGAATTGACTTGAAAATGACAGTCAATGAACTTATATAGCTTGGTGATTTTTTAGAGAGAGAGAGAGAGAGAGGGAGGAGAGAACGTGCTTGCAGAGCCAACTACGACAATCTTCTTCTTCTTTGATCGTTGATCGTCGCCGCCGACGTTGGATCACCGAGTTTCTTCGCACAGCTACCAGAGCCTCATTTTTTTGATTTTCGAAGATGACAAGTTTTTAAAAAAAAAAGGTCCACATCAGCAAACCATTTTCATGAAAATAAAAATTACTGACGTGTATGAGCACGTCATTACAAACGGCTGACGAAATATGCCACATCATCGTCCAGTTGCCTGCGTAAACAAATATGTCAACCAATTCGATGACGTGTGAGTGAGACTGCTTACGTGATTGAACACATCAGCCACTGCACGCTAACATATTCTGACACGTCAGCCACTCGGCATGACGTGCTCACAGAGTCATTAAAATTAGCTGACGTGGTATGACACGTCAATTCTTATTTGATGAAATAAGCCATTGTTGAATGTTGAACTTGAAACACGACTGGAGAAAAAAAGCAAACCCTAAAATCGTCAAAATCACAGTGACAGAGAAGAAGAAGAAGAAGACGAACAAGAAGGAGAAAATATATAGGGTATTCAGTATTCTATTAGAACTAGCCGATTGTCAAGTCAATGCTTTTTATTTGACGATACAAAATTCAATTTAACTTGAATTCCATGCCTGTAACATATTAGACTAGAAGATTATGAATTTCAACACGAACATCTTGAAAAACAGGGCATCAACAACCCTCGAACGCTGTCGAGTTTGAGTTCAGTGATCGAAACATCATTCCACCATCGCCACAAATGAAGCTCTCAGCATTCCGGGTATGTGCCAAAATACATGATTTCTTGTTAATTTGTAAATGTTTGATTAGTTTATATATGTGCCAAAAAATGTTGCTTGTATGTTGATGGTTAGTTTGGGGTTTGTGTTGATAACTGCAACTAGTACATAATTTGAATTACTTCTCCATTTGAAGTTGGATTTAATCCAAAAATGAACAACACTTGTACTTTGAGTGAGTTGCTGTAATTTTTAAGTTTATGATTCTGGTCAAAGCATCATTTCTTCCATTCCAGTTTGAGTTGCTCTGCTTTTGTTGACCCAGATCATAATATGCCTCAAGTATGACTGAATTCTGCATAAAAACTGCTACTCAAAAGAGCTTGGAAATGCTTTTCCATGTCAGTCAAATATCATTTACCATATGATACATCAGCTTATGCAAAAAAAGTTAACTTGAAAGTGTCAATTTTGACAAATTAGCATTTCTATATGGACCTTATTATATAGAGACTTGTTTGATTAGTGACCATTAACAACAAATATCAACAATGATTTAAATAAAAATGGAAGACATGCATGTTTGTCTGTGGTCAAAAAGCAAAACCTGTTTTTGTTTGCATATATGTTTATGATTGAATCAGCTTAGATATATTCCACATCTCATGCCTCAAAATTCTTTATAGCAAATGTCTGAAACTCATATCTTTGAATAAACATGAAAAATGGTACAAATATATATATGTTTCTTTTGGCTTCTTTTGGCTTCTGATTTACTACTACTACTGATAAAAACAAAATTTGTTTGTTAATTTTATTACATGATACATGATGATGACAAACAACAGATTTGTTGCCATAAGATTGTAACACTCACCAAGGTGGAGAATTATTGACAGACACCGATTCTTCTTCCACTGTGTCTGTTATTTGGCCTTCTCACCTTTCTACGGTTTTCCTTCTTAACAATTTGTACAAGCCACCGAGGCTTTCTGATAGAGAATACGAGATATTCCATTATCATTCCAGGCACCATTCCGCATCCATAACCCATCAACACAACTTTCCAACCAAATCTATATTCAGACTCCGTATCATCTTCTAATGATATTTGAGATGGTTGTGGTGTGTCATCTTTGTGACAATCACTTGATAGTGGAAATCCACATAATCCCAAGTTATCACTGTAAGAATCATTTCCAAAAGTATCAAATTGGCTGCCTCGAGGTATAGGTCCGGAGAGTTGATTTCGCGATAGGTTTAGAACTTCCAGAAAATTCAAACTTGTCAATTGCCTTGGAATCTCTCTGACAAGCCTGTTTGAAGAGAGGTCCAAGGATTCAAGGTTTGACAAATTTCCTAGCGATGAAGGGATATGGCCGGTCAAGCTATTATGAGAAAGGTTAAGAAGATGAAGTGATTGTAGCTTCCCAATTACTTCTGGAATCTCTCCATAGAAGCTATTGTTTGAAAAATCTATGACAGTTAAATTTTTTAATATTTTCACCATTTCAATCTCATTTCCTTTTATCGTCAATGATATAGAATCATGATAAAAGGAGTCCCCCATATATTCCTCCTCACTTTCATCACCAACATTCATCATAGCATTAAGACTTGCAAAGTACCCTATTGGCAAAAAACCACTGAAATTGTTGTTTGAGAGATCAACTATTTGCAACTTAGTGAATGAATTACTGCCCTCAAAATCTCTTAGAAAACCGTAAAACTTATTGGATCGAAGAACAATAACCTGCAGTTTCGGAAGAGTTCCCAACCAATATGGGAAGGTATCTGTTAGCTTGTTGTTTCCAAGATCTAGAAATTGAAGCATTCTACAATGAACCAAAGATGGTGGCACTGGCCCTTCAAATCCATTGCCATTGAAGTTGAGAGTCTGCAATTGATTGCCCTTTGCAAACGATCCAGGAATGGTGCCATGAAATGTATTCTTCTGTAGATCCAATGCGTAGAGATTGGTGCTAAAATGTCCAATGCATTCAGGAATAGTGCCACTCAAGTTGTTATGAGAAAGATCAAGAATTTGAATTGAACTAACATTGCAGATAGAATGAGGGATCTCCCCCGTCAGACTGTTACCGGAAAGGACCAAATGCTTGAGATTAGTTAGTAACCCAAATTCTGAAGGTATACCACCGGAAAGTTGATTTTTGCTCAAGTCTAGACAAGTCAGGGACATCAAATTTCCTAACTTTTCAGGAATTAGTCCAGAAAGTTGATTTTCTCTGAGATAAAGAAGAGTGAGGTTTCTCAAACCACCAAATAATGGTGGAATCGAACCAGAAAGATTGTTCGAACTAAACCTTAGGGAGACAAGAGACTTCAAATTTCCCAATTCTAGAGGAATTGAGCCATTTAACTGATTTTCAACAAGGTGCAGGAACTTAAGATTTGTAAGGAGACCAATTTCTGGTGGGATTTGTCCAGACAAGTGATTAGTGGATAGATCTAGATATATGAGTTTGGAAAGGAATGCAATCTGTGATGGAATGGTACCAAAGAGTGAATTTATAGCGAGATTAACATATTTTAGATTAGGAAAAGACGAGAATGAAAACCCTTGAAGCGTACCATTCAAACCAAAACCGGTAATGTTGATCTTGATGACGTTTCCAGCAGAGTTGCAAGAAATTCCAAACCAAGTGCATGGGCTTGTGGTGCTTGGTTTGTGAGAAAGCAGATTCCATGAAGATAGCTTAGACTTGGTTTGGTTTGCAAAGCTGCCTTTCCAATTCAGAAGAGCATTTGCTTCTTCAATAGAAGCAGAAGCCATATATGGTTTTGAAGAAATTAACAGGACAACAAAAACAGGCAAGAGTAGAATTTCCAAATTCAATTTCTTAGCCATCTTTTATTATTTTGGGGTTTTTTACAGTGGAAGTGCAGTGATGATTTACAATAACCACGATCCTTGTGGTTTTTTCAGAAATTGTTTAGAAATTTCATATCACCACAAAAGCAAAAAATAATAATTGGCTCTGCTTCATATCAAGAGGCTGCCAACCCTACATCAATAATATTCAACTTTCTGTCACTATCAAAGCGACAGAAATGAGACAATGAGTTGACTTTAATATTCTCTTTAATATTCTGACAATTAGTCATTATCAAATCAGAAGCCTATCCTAATTTTTTATTTATTGTTAGAATGTTTCTGCTTTTGTACGCTTGACTCCTCTAAAAGAGTTCCACTCTTTCTGCTATTATGTTTTTGAAATGATCTACAGCTTTAGCTATCGAGATTTGAGAGATGATGTTAAAGAGACTTGAAGATGAGAAGCTAGCACTCTAGGACCAGCTTGTTGTGCTACAAGGCCTCATTGTATATTGTTATTAATAGATAGCTTTAAAGATCAATGGAAGAAAATAACTAGAGACTGCAAGAAGAACTGATGTGAAAAGTAGATGAGCTTCGGAAAATTCTTTGTTGAAAAAAGATCATCCAAATTATCCAACTTATAACTTATATGTTGTTGCACTTCTATAAATGCTTGGTTTTAATTATCAAAATATTAGACAAGTCAAATTTCGATCTCCCTATGCTGGTGTTATGCTCTTTTTGGCCTTGTTGGTTCTGGAAATCTCATGTTTGTATTGGTCGGAGAAATTAGAAGAAAGCAAAATGGCTATAGTGGATAATTCAAAATTATTGTAAAAGATGCTTGTAGATTAACCGTATAGTCACTTTCCAGTGTGGGATCCTGTACTTGATAATAATTAATTAACCATATTAGTTTATCATCACATAACTGCGTATATCAGAGCTCCCTTGACCCCAAAAGAAAAGCAGAGAATATGAATAGATGAGAATAAGATGTTTGAGTGTTGTGTACTTCTTTCATAGTTTTAGTAGAGAGAAAAGACATCAAAAAGACAATCATGCATATATTGCTATTGTGTGTTGCTTGTTCAACAGATGATCTTACAAAAATCCTATTGCTTTCCACCTCCAGGCAACATTTATGAGACTGCAGGAAAACATGGATCTTGTTACTACTTTGTATCACAGGGATTTTTCATTCTTCTTCTATCAGGTTGGTATGGCAACAGCTATAAGGTACTCATTGACAAGGGGACAAGGTCGATTAAACCAAATGAACTTGAAGTTCTGTTACTAGATTACACAAGTCATCAACGGTGACTATTGGCTCTATGTTGGAAAAATGTGAGAATTTTAATATGATGATGATAGTTTGGATTGTAGTTCTGCATAATTTCAAGTGTTGGATCAAAGTGGTTTGATCTGATGATCTTATAGAATGATCAACTTGATTGATTAATTAATTAATTTGTTTTTTTTATATATTTATTTCGTTGCAATTATTTGATCAACTTAATAGATTGATTTGTTTAAGGGAAATAATCATTTTCCCCCTGTAGTTTGACATATTAGACACTTTGCCCCCTCTAGTTTTAGTAATGACCATTTTCCCCCTGAAAACCAAAATATTAGACATTTTACCCCCTCTAGTTTCAGTAATGGCTATTTTCCCCCCTAAAAACCAAAATATTAGACATTTTACCCCCTCTAGTTTCAGTAATGGCTATTTTCCAAATATTAGACATTTTACCCCCTATCCATTTGGTAACAACTTTGACCATCAAAAAATCATTTAAATGCCCTTATTACCTTTGAACACATTAGTTATGTCCTCTAATGACACCACTAATTATTTTTAAAGAAAAAATCAGAAATAAAAAAATTAAACTAATAAAAGTATTTAAAAAAAACATAATTGAAAATAAAAAAATTATAAATTTAATTAAACTTTAGTAAAAAAAAATTCAGTATTTCAAAAAATATATATTAATGTTTTTTACATTATTTTTACATTAATTAAAATTTTTAATTATTTTTACATTTCATTCTTTATATTAATGTTTTTTAAATAAATTATTTAGTATTTCAATATATATATATACTAATGTTTTTTACATTGTTTTTACATTAATTAAATTTTTTGATTATTTTTACATTTCATTCTTTATATATATATTTTTTTAAATGATACTTTTATTTTTACATTTCATTCTTTGTATTAATGTTTTTTAAATAAATTTTTATTTGTACATTTAATTCTTTATATTTATTTTTGTTTAAATAATTTTTTTTATTAAAGTTTAATTAAATTTTATAATTTTTATTTTCAATTATTTAAAAAAATATATATTTTATTAGTTTAATTTTTTTTATTTCTGATTTTTTTTTCTTTAAAAACAATTAGTGGTGGCATAACTAATGTATTTAAGGGTAATAATGTCATTTAATTGAGTTTTTGACAGTCAAAGATATTGACTAACGGACTTTCTAACGGTCAGGGGGTAAAATGTCTAATATTTTGGTTTTTAGGGGGGAAAATGGTCATTACTGAAATTAGAAGGGGTAAAATGTCTAATATTTTAGTTTTCAGGGGAGAAAATGGTCATTATTAAAACTAAAGGGGGCAAAGTGTTTAATATTGCAAACTACAGGGGGGAAAATGATTATATCCCTTTGTTTAATTGTTTATTTCTTAATTTAATTGTTTAAGAATTGTCGGTGGCTGCTTCCGCCTCCTCACACGCTGCCACTCAATCCTGACTAGAGATGGCAAAATTCCCAGTGGGGACGGGGTCCTGCGGGGACCCGCACTTTTGGGGTGGGGATGGGTTTCAATTTGGTGGGGATGGGGCGGGGATGGGGATAGATAGTCTAACCCGCAATGGGTATGGGGCGGGGATGGGGATAGATAGTCTAACCCGCAATGGGTATGGGGCGGGGATGGGTTTTATACTCCCCACACCTCCCCGCCCCGCTCCGCTTAAAATAATACTTAGTTAAACTACGTAGTTTCAAAGAAAATGAATATATATATATATATATATATATATACATTAACCCTAACTTTACATCTCTTCACCGTTATTTAACATAAAGTGACAAAACAAAATACTATTAAAAATACCCGAATGGAGTTGATCATATGAAGAGAGAACTAGAGAAATAAATACAACTATTAGATGATTAGCGTTATGATTTTCGAACATTTTGACTTCATACGTTATGTTTATGTTTGAAAATGATTGAATTTACTTGTGACAATTATGTTTATGAGATGGTTTTTAATAGTTTCTTGGAATTATTTACTACTTTATATATTATATCATATTCAATGGTTATATATTTATTATTTAAATAAAAAATTAAATATATAAATGGGGTAAATGGGTGGGGATGGGGAAAGCACTCCCCGTTGTACCCCGCCCCGCCCCAACCTGCTCCATCTATGGTGGGGTTTTATGAGGGGATGGATTTTCAAAAAATAAATGGGGTGGGGTGGGGTGGGGTGCGGGGAAGGCCACCCCGCCCCGAACCAGCCCCATTGCCATCCCTAATCCTGACTCTTTCACTTTTCTCTACTTCAATTTTTTTCCTTACAAAAATAACTTATATTTTGTTGTCCTTTTTATAGTGATTATTTAGGATTTTAATGGATCTAAGTGAACACGTGATTATTTCAAAATAAGTAATTCGATTTTTTATTTTATTTCATATGTATAATTCATGTATTACGAATTATGAGACATCATTATATTTTTAAACATAAATCCGATGACAACTTACGTTATGTTTTATGATGCCCGCACATCGTGCACGCTACAAACTAGTTTTAAAGTATAATTAAGGATGTACCAACTTATTTTTTATTTTTGTTTTTTGACAATATCTATTAATACAGGGTCATGTATTTTTTAGAGAGCTTTCGCCATTGGTAGGATTTGAGCCGTTGACCTGAGAATCATTTGCCAAACCCCAAACTCGTCCATCTACCAACTGAGTTACGCCCTTGTTGGCATTAAGGATGTACCAATTAATACAAAAAATGAAGACAATATAATAACATATTTTTAATAAATGTATTATATATTATGGTATAAACATTTATAATATTATAAATGGTGCACAAGTAAATTTTTTAAATATTTAAAAAAATGAGATTTCATAATAAATCTAATAATAAATAAAATTATTTAATTTATTTTTTATTATTTATGTTGGGTTGTGTTGGGTTATATTTTATTAACCCAACCCAATCTAGTCGGGTTGGGTCGGGTTGGTGGGTTGGTGCCCACCCCTACGTTAAATCAGGAACATAACAAACAAATGGTAAATGTCTACAAATCAATAAATGCTACGTTATAATGTTATTACTGACATGTCTGAGCACATCATCATATTTTGCCGATGTGTCAAAGCACGTCAATGTGTGGGAGATGGCATGTCTAGACATGTCAGCATATGAATAGTGACGTGTCTAGACACTTCACCACTAACACACTGACATGTCTAGACATGCCACCTCACCCACGATGACGTGCCTTGACACGTCATCAAAACACGCTGACGTGCTCACACAAATCAGCACTATACATCGATGTGTTCAGGCACGTCACCACCAAACGCTGATGTGTCTAAACATGGACACTCCCACATGATGACGTGTCTGGACACGTCGGCAAAACTCACTAACTTGCACACACACATCAGCCCCACACCGACTTATCTTGGCATGTCACCACCAAAATGCTGACATGTCTAGATATGCCACCTCATCCATTCTGACGGCCCATACACATTAGCACTACGCATTAACGTGCCTCGACACGTCAGCGTGATTGCACCGTCTCTATCATTTTTTTATTTTTAGCAGAATTTCACATAAGTCCCACTGTTTTAGCGATTTGTTACATTTATAAATGACTTTTCATATTTATCACTTTAGTCCTTCTTTTTTCAAAAACTCATCACTTTAATACATTTGACCAAATATTTGAAAGTCAACTATTTTAAAACCTGATAAAATACACTTTTGCCCCTATTCTATTTAATTTAGCTAAAATGATTATCTTAACTTTAAATTAACATGAAAAACAATAAAATTCTCAATAATAAAATCTTAAATAAATAGATTACCAAAAAAAAAAAAAAAATCTTAAATAAATAATAAAAAAAAATCCATTAATTTTTTCTTATTTTTTATTTATTTTTTCATAATGGATTTTTATTTAGCTAAAATGATTATCTTAGCTTTAAATTAAAATGAAAAATAAT
Source organism: Acer yangbiense (assembly GCA_008009225.1). NCBI lineage: Eukaryota > Viridiplantae > Streptophyta > Magnoliopsida > Sapindales > Sapindaceae > Acer > Acer yangbiense. Next base: position 879,024 of record CM017766.1, read on the forward strand.
AAAATTCTCAATAATAAAATCTTAAATAAATATATTACAAATTTTTTTTATGAAAAATAATCATTTAAAGCTACGATAATCATTTTAGCTAGATAAATATTCATTATTAAAAAAAATACAAAATAAGAAAAAATTAATGGATTTTTTTATTATTATTTATTTAAGATTTGTTTCTGTAATCTATTTATTTAAGATTTTATTATTGAGAATTTTATTGTTTTTCATTTTAATTTAAAGTTAAGATAATCATTTTAGGGCAAAATTGTACTTTCACAGGTTTTAAAATAGTTGACTTTCAAATATTTAGTCAAATAGACTAAAGTGATGATTATGGAAAAATATTTATAAAGATGACAAATCGTCAAAAAAGTGGGACTTATGTGAAATTCCGCCTTTATTTTTTCATCAGCTGTATATTGAGTCGATGGTCGATTCTTGAACAAAATCGACTCAGTTTATCGTACGGATCTCTCATCCTTGTGTAGCCAAAAAAACAAAAAGTTGCAGAGAGCATTTTCAACTCCGGTGTAGAAACCGAATCTGTGGATCTCGACAAGGTATTTTCATTTCATGATATCAAAATTGTTTTCGATTGATTGTTCGTAATTGAACACACATTGTTCTTAGTTGTGAATTTATTATTCAACACTACCTTTCGTAGATTATAGAGTCTGATTATGATTTCAATTTCACAAAAAAATTGTCAGTTGATTTTTCCAAAACTTTCAACGAAATTCGAATTTTCAATTTACCTTTACATGTCTGCCATATGTGTTGTACAAGATATAGCTAAAATATCAATTTGTTTACTGGTTCATGAATCTAATTATTTACTGATTGTTTTGGTTTATTCTTAACAATGCATAATTATTAACCCTGTTCATTTTTGGTAATTTATTTCAAGAATTATTCACTTCTTTTTCTCTGTTCTTATCTATCTAGAAATTCAGAAGAATTTTTAATTGTATGGCATTGTTGGTGTAACAAAAGATGCTAATTACTTTGGTCACTATTTTTAAAAATAAATAAATAAATAAATAAACTGATGAAGATACAAAGTCTTCAAATATCCATCACCAGAAGTTCTGTCGAGTTTAATCTTTTATTTGAACTTTATATTGTCCTGTCAATTTAATTTTTTATTTTGATGTTGTAGCATTGTGAATGAATCATAATCATGGATTGTGAAAGGCTCGGAAAGCGGTATAATAAAGGAGAAGACATCTTAAGTAGATTGCCAGATGATGTTCTTAGCCACATCTTCTCTCGTCTTGAAGCTAAAGACGCCGTAAAAACTAGTGTTTTATCATCTAGATTTAAGGATGTTTGGACTTTAATCTACAACCTTCGTTTTGAGTTTACTAGAGTTGGCTATGAAGGAAATCGTGGAACTTCGTTTGCCAATTTTGTGGAGTCTGTTCTTCGTCACTGCCAATCCAATATCATTCAAAATTTTCATGGGACATATTATTATCTTCTAGAAAGTGAAGTAGCCTGCCTCACAGAGTTGATATGCTTTGTAGTTGGACGTAATGTTTGTAGTCTTAAGCTCAAATTCGATGTCCTAGTACTTAGGCCTATGATCAGGTTACCTCAAAGCATCTTAACCTGCAAAAGCTTGGTGAGGTTAAGCCTAGGTTTTTGTGATTTTGTCTTGGATATTCCAGATTGCATGGTGTGTTTCCCGTGTTTGAAATTCCTTTCTATTTTTGTTAACAGTCCAAATAGCAACTTGATGCAGAAGTTGTTTCGTAGCTGCCCTATACTAGAAGAATTGAAAATTAAAGGATATCGTATTGAGAATGAAGATGTGTTGACTTTTGATATTAATGTGCCAACTCTTAAGAAGCTAAAAGTTTATTTGAGAGGACACAGGGAAGATGAATATGATGATATCTCTGAGCATAAATTTGTGGTTAGAGCTCGTAACCTTGAATACCTCAATGTTTGTAATTATTTCTTAGCATGTTTTGTACTGGGGGAGACTCCCTTTCTTAATAAAGTGATACTGGATACTAAAGATAGTACAAGGTTTTCAGTTCAACCCCCAAACAATGAAGAAACCAAGCGCACAGCAGAATTTTTTAGAGCAATCAGCAGTACAAGGTTTTTATCATTGGATAATATCTTAATTTCTGTAAGTCTCGTTTCCTTTAACATTTTTGTAATGCTGATTCTTATAAGATTATCTATCTTTTGTATATTATAATTTATGATATTTTAATGTTCAAAATATACAATATTACATCATTAAATAGTTTTGATTAGATTCTCTCTTAACTACTATTTTTATTTTTCTGATGAAGGAACTATACCATGATCGTTATGGTACTTTGCCTTCCTTTCCTAATTTGATTTATTTGTGTTTGGGCGTTGATATTCCCTCTGGCTTTGCACCAGTGGTTCAGTTCCTCATTAATTCTCCTAATCTAGAAGTTCTTGTCCTTGGCAAGGTGAGTCAAGAGCAATAATTAAACATGTTCTACTTGACCAATTTTTTGGTTATTTTGCTTCCATTATGTTTAGAAACTTGTATGATTTGAGGTATTATTAAAGCAAAATGAATACTGGAGACTTAAAGAGTACAATGCTTAACATTATTGGTAAATTTTTGCTTTTGAAATTAATTTTTGATTCATCATTGTTCATCAGGAATATGTTTACGACAAGGATGAAGTTGTTCTGCCTGAATTAGAGTGTGTTCCATCTTGTATGTCGTTACATCTTAAGGAGATTTATCTCTTTTCGGTGGTTACGTATGGTCAAGGTCTGGAAGTGATCAAGTGGTTGTTGGAAAATAGCAAAGTCTTGGAGAGGTTTTCATTCCATACTACCTTGGAAAGCATTGAGGACGAGCAAGAGATGGAAAATGAAATTCTAAACTTGCCAAGGGCTTCACCCATTTGCGAAATTGAGCTTGGTCTGTACTGTGGTGGCAAGAAAATGCTCCAGTCCGAGTTTCATATATGTAGAGAGTCATTTTGCAATGCTGCCTTTAGATTATGATGTTAAGTTTAAGACATATGCCTTTGTATTTCTTTGGAGAATTGGAGCCTCTTTGTCCTGTTAAAGGTCACCTAACTTTTTGTATTGCAGAATCTATAAGTTTACTGGTGAATAGATTATAGACCAGTTAATTTCAAGTACATCTCTTTTGTCTTGGAAATGAGTTTGCAAGAGTTAAAAAATAATTCTCAGCCTTTTTATTCTCTTCTGCAACTTTTTTATTCTCAATTCATCTGATTGAAAATTGAATCATGTGATGATAATAATTGCCTATTCATTAGATTCAAAGCTAACTCTCTAAGGGAAAGGTTGTTGCCTTCATTGAATTTCCAACAATGTAACAATTTTTTAGTGGTGATGTTTTCTTTCATCGTTTGTTCGTTTCATGTAATTCTATCTCCGATGAAAATATGAACATCCATTACAAAACACAACCCTCTTCACCAATGCCGGAATTTACTACATTAAGCTCAAAGAATCTTCCACTCCAAACATGTAAAATGAATCTGGGATGCTTCAAACAAGAACGGAGAAGCAAGTCATTTAACCTTCCTCCTCCGGCTCTTCTTCCATCATTGAAAACCTCTCAGTTTCATATACATGATACATCCAAACAGGTTCAAGCAACGCCCTGGCACTCTCTAACGTTGTTCTATGATCTTCTCGACTTTGTTCTTCGATTTCTTTCTCGATCTGAGGATATATGTCAGGCAGAGAAACCAGCATCATATCAAGCCCAGTCCACTCTCTGTCATCAACTCCTACTAACTTCACACAAACAAAGTGTAGAAGTCCCAATACCAACCCGAAATCTTTTCTTTCCAGCACAACCACTGAGCCAGTCAAGAAAATAACCCCGACTGCATCCAGTATGCTGCGATTCCCCTTCATCAGTGACACTATCATTCCCATAAGTTTCTTAAACTCAGGAAATTTCACTGGTTCCGAAACCTCATTGTCATCCTCTTCTGAACAAACATTACTTATTTCATTCAGCTCAGTCTTTGCTAAAATTAATAACCATGATGGGAAAAGAAGTTTGATACGATCAAATGTCCCTTCAGTTTGGCATTGATTGAGGATGCACCCAGCTCCTAATGCCAGAATCAGATCAGGTAGCCAAGGCTTTGCCGCTACAACGAAACGTGCAGCATAACCAGAACTCATGTACAATTCGATCGAGAAGATAAAATCAATCAGGCCATTGGCAAGATCAAAAGCTTCTGTAGGGGGTGGTGAAACTTTGCTACTATCTCTAAGGACTAGATTGAGAAACTTGGCTGCATAGCTAAAGGAGCTCTTCAGACAAACAAAAATTTCTTTTAAGTTCTCATCCTTAATCTGCAACTTCTCGTTATAGTGTCGCCCTAAAGCAGAGATAATGTATTGTATATAAGCCAATGTAAACTTAAAGCACCGTCTTTGAAAGTCTGAAAGCAAACCCATAGCAGTTGAATCAACAATGAACTTGAGAACTGCAGTAAGCATCATCATCTTATTTAATGTTATTTTTTGTCCAGCATAGACAGATCCTGCATAAATGTCAAAAATTTGTGTTTTCAGTCATAAAGATGGAAAAATGTTCAGACAAAAGGAAAATGCATGACTCTTTGAACTAGATGATACAAACTGTCCAATAAGATATCATTTACAAAAACCCTAGTTCACATGAAGTAGGTTGAGAATTAAAAATTACTCTTCTTGTTGTCAACATTTTTCCAGAGAAGTTGAGAAAATTGGAACGCATATTGGATGGCAAAACCAAGGTGTGCAATATGATACTAGCAGAACAAGCAATTCGGGTTCAATAAATGATCCCTCACAAAAAATTATGTTTTCTAGATAAAGTAAGCAAAACCTTTCTTGAGTAGAATTCTAGCAGGGAAGCAAAAGCTTAATCTCTTGTCAAACCAAATAAAAGATACACCAAAATATATACTAACTGGAGTCACCATGGACAATTAATCCCATAAAAAGATTGATGCAGAACCATGAGAAAATCGTTAAGAATTTTTTAATTAGTGACTTGGATTATTTATCATACACTTGCTATATTAAGTTGAATTTGGCCATTTCAATCTTATTTAAGATGAATTAGAATAGTAAAGAGGAGAAAACAGGGGGAATATAGAGTTTAGAGAAGAAGCATAAAACTTAGGAAAAAAATATACAGCAAAGAAAGAAAATTCACGAAAGAGAATATTAAGTTTTTATACATCAATTCATTTGGGTAAATTGTAAATTTTTACCACCATCACAGGAGCTAGAGGCATCCCTTTGACGTTCTCGGGGCCTTTTTCCACAATTTTGAGCCATTTTGCTTTGGTCATGCTCAGAATCTGCTGGTAACGAGCTCGATTTTCCAGAATCACCTGCTCCAAAAAACTGCTCTGTACAATTAAGAAGGTGATCCATTGCCAGGCCCAGCACAGTCTGCCCAATTAAATGAAGACAGAAAATTGAGAGTCCTCAGTAACAATTTTCGAGTAACCAAACTAAAAGCAGATGTTTTATTGGTAACATTGACAACTGAATTGTTGCAGTTTCAGAAAGATCAAACCCATGACCCTAGTATTTTTCACAACGGTGTGATTGTTACAGTATTCCATAAAAAGGCATCCATCCAGTCTAATATGAAATGCCTTTTTGTGGAATAACTGCAACAATCACACCATTATCGTTATGAACAATCACTCAAAGCAGAGGGCCTTCAGCAAAGCAAAAGAAGGAAAAAATTCAGAAGTCCCTCTGCTTTGAGTGAATTTTGCAGTAAGGAGTATTGAACTCAAGAGCAAAACAAATAAAAGAATATCACTTGCCTCCGAAATTGATCGTGAAGGTTCAGTCCTGTCATTTTGAAGAGTCGTTTGCAGAGCAAGAGCTGTATATGCCAAAACAGGATACGCATCCATATAATCACAATTTACTGACTGCACAATGCTGACCTCAGAAATAACCTTCAAAGCAAGAAATGACGGTTCTAGACTTTCAGAACCTATGACGGCCTTCCTGGTGTCCTCAGACAAAAGCAAGTCTTTCATTTGCCATGCTACTCCTACAGCCATTGAATAATCCTTACTGAAACTGGATGATTTTCTTCCACTTACATGTTTCCACTTAGCAGATACTTTAACTGAGGACTTAGATTTCTTCCTTTTTGTAGTGGAAACACTCTGCTTCGGTATTTCAGTGCCAAATTTAACATTGCAACGGTAGGCTACTTTTTGCAAAAGCTTAGTTAAAGCTTCGAACATGTCATTGAAGGCATTACAGGACAGAAATAACTTGTGGGCAGACCTCACTTCAGCTTGTCTTTCCACATCTTCTGATAAACCACTACAATTACTGACTACGCCCATACAATCTTCAAGAAGCCCAACCACATTATTTGGATAGATGATGGAAACAATGTCAAATATAGAAGATCGAGCACGCCCAGTTGATGCAGCAGCAAACAAGCACTTCACTTTATCGCCGGTAAACAACTCTTTTAGGGCATTCAGGTAACATGACTCACTTGCTAAGCTGTTACAAAGGTTTGCAACACCAATAAGGAAACCCTCAATCTGATCTGTATCCAGCTTATTATCAGACAAGACCAAATTGACTAATACTCTGAAAAGCTCCATTAGAGACTTAAGGGAAGCCCCTTCTGATAAAACAAATTCACAGAACCTTGCACCAGCCATAGGAGATCTTTTCATAAGTGTGACACAACGATTACAAGCCTCTTCAATATTTATCCTCGTGGGGAAGTATGTTGGCATTAACAGTCTTGTTATTTTCTGAGCAACCTGAGATTGATCATTTGCAAGCATAGATAATAAGACATCTAAGCCCGCCACCTGCAGAATTATATAAAGCATGATATCAAACAGTCATCATGGAAAAAGGCATCAGGAAAAAAAAAAAAAAAAAACAATGATGCAAAGTAAAAATTTTGAGACCATATATACCTTATTAAACTGGAAAGTTCGAATATCACGTAGCAGAAGGAGGAGATCTGCCACAGCTAGTCGCACAGAAAGAACACTATCTACTATCAAATGCCCCAATCTCGGTAGAAGAACTTTAAGAACTTCATGGGAGAGTGGGTTTCCCAGCAAATAAATGATGCCATTCAATGTGGAAAGTCTAACCTCATTGCATAAATCATGTGAAACGTCATCAAAAATTTTAGTAAGTATCTTTGTAATTGTTGATGAAGGAATAATTTCCCAAAATAAGTGAAGGATGCGACAGCAACCTTCCACTGCAACAACTCTCACATCTGGACAATCATCCATGAGTAACTTTTCCAATAAAAATAACTGTTTATCAAGCAACGTATCTTTCACCTCTTTTGTGGAATCAGGATCTTCAAGCGGAAACAAATCCAAAAGTAAATGCAACGAATTATGACGAACATTTGAATTTGCAACCTGTCAAAAACCAAGCAATATCCACTGACTGAAGTCATCAAAAACAACTGAATAATAACTTGCATATATCTAACGAACTATGTCAAGCTTCAAACTCTAAGACACTACTAGTAAAATAAGTGTACCAAAAATGGTGTCTCCTGTACCTGTGCCAGTTACTTGAATGGATAAGCGTAAAACAATTGAGCCTCAACAATCTAAAATTTGAGTATATAGTCATATAGATATACATTTTTCATCAACTAACTTTGTCACAATATTTTTTTCCTTGATTCTTTCACAGAGTGACTCTTTTACATAACACACTAATTTGAGCTATGATAGTACAATGTACATTAAATGTTATAAACTCAGAAATCTAAACCTCAATTTGCAACAAAGATGACATGCAATCTTCTTCTTCGAACCTTGAAGATGTATTTTATGGAAGACAAAAAAATAGTTTAAGAAGTACATTCTTTGATGATATGTTAGATGAAAGAGGGTACTTAAAAAGGACATCTTTTGATAAAAGAAAAAAAAAAAAAAAAAAAGAACAATATTGTGAATCTACTCCAGCTAGCACACGAAAATGACTCCATAATCAGCCTAACCTCTTTCTACAAGAAGAATTGTTAAGACTTAAGACAACAGGATAACTTAGTGTAACTTTAGAATCTTAAAAAGCAAAAGAATGGCCAAAAAGACAAAGATTATCGTAATTCTAAGAACTACTTGTCTTTAAAAACCAAATTATCAACACAAAAACCACCAACCTGAAGAGAACGAAAAATCACAGGCTCAGCTAACTTAAACAGCAACTTCTCAACGCCATCAATGGTCCTCTGATTAATAAACCCTCCCAAAACCCTCCTAACAGAAGCTGCAAACCCCTTCGAACTGGCGTGGATAGCCCCCTCAACCAAACCCTGCAAAAACCCATCTACGATCTCCTTTCGAAAACCCTCTTCAGCCACCCCTTTCCATGCCCTGAACAATACTTCTCCATAAGCCTCCAACACCGACTTCCTTCCAAACGGTATCTGTGACTTTATCATTGCCAATCCTTCTTTCAACACTTGCTGGCTCAATCCACACACAAATGCCAGAAACTTCCTCCCATCCTCGGTTTTCAAATACAAAGGAGAAATCACACAACGAATCAACAGCAATTTCAAATCTTCAATACTCTCATCTTCAAAATCAAACAAAGTAAACGCGTCACGAAGAACATAAACTCTATGCACATCGACTTTCTTCTTCAAAGTCAGTGACCGCGAAACCAAAAACGGTAAAAACTGAGAAATCAGCATCTCTTTACCCTCCAAATCATCTCTCCACCAGCTCTCGCACAAATTTGCAATCTCCAAAGATAAAACCAAATCCGACTCGAAAAGAATCAAATTGTCATGCAGTAGCTGAACAGCCGGCAACAAATCGGAAGCTGAGAACACCCGTTTCGGGTGAGTGACACACAATTGCGCGACAAGAGAATAAATCTGGAGGTTTTCGAGTTCGTTCTGTTTACCACCAGTCACATTGTTGTCTTCATCACTGTTATTTGAACTCGATTTCGCAGTTCTAGAAGATCTCCGTAGGCGTTTCGTTTGAGGGGATTTGGCGATATCGGGAAATGTCTCGTTTTTCAATAAATGAATTGAATGAGAAACTGAATTGTGTAGAGAGAGAGGTAGGGTTTTGGTCAGATTCGAAGATTGGGTTATGGGATGAATTAGGGTTTTGAGAGTCTGTTTTGCGGATTTGAAATTCAATTTTGTAGCTGAGACGATAAATTCTTCTGCTGAGGATTGGAGAGAGGACCGAAGACGCTTCTCCATTGGAATACGACACCGTTTTTGGAAGTGTTTTTCTCTCGTTTCGAGTTGCAGAGGAGAGGAGTGAGACTGTGAGAGAGATTGAAGAAACGTTTGTTTTGTTTGATTTAGAAAATAGAAAATAGAGTTACGGCTTGTGACGGAAATTAATATGACGGCAAAAGTGAGGAAGTCTTGACTCTGGAGATGGTATTGGATCTACGGTTGTGATCGGTCTGTCTTCATGAAGGAAAAGCACGGGCTGTTAGCTTCAAATGTTGTGAATTTTCAAATGGGTTTTTTGGCGCTAACATTCTTGTGGTTTTGGGCTGCCAGCCCATGTTTAGTGGGCCCAATTATGGGCTTGGTTAGCTTAGTGGACCTAAAATCTTGACTTGATTTTATAAATGAGTGGTCATTCTTGCTATTTGCACCCCACTTTTAGTATTTAATTGAAGTTTTTTTAAAAATAAATCTATATTCGTTTAAAATAATAATAAAAATAAATAAAAATCTTTAGGAAAAGACACTAGTACTACCCCTTTTAGATTAAATGGTGTGCATCATCCTTCCATGTTTGGGTAGAATAGTTTAAGTCCTACTATACGTAATCAGCAAGTTCGATAAGATTTCTCATCGATGATGTAAGAGTATATACCGTAAGTTTAAAAAAATAAAAATAATAAAAATAATAAAGGACCTATTGTGGACAATTGGACCACATAGAAATCAATAACAATTTTAAACTCCAAAAGTGTATAGGCAATAATAAAGATATATATATATATAGGTGGTGTTATAATTTTCTTTAATTTGTAAAGGGAAGTGATGGTGATATAAATTAAATAAGGGAAAATCATAATTTTATACTGTTGAGTCTTTTAACACACGCTCCATCTCAACCCAGTCTACCCCCCTATTCTCAAACACAAATTATTTCCTTCAAATAAGAAAACCTGTCATGTCATCTCATGGTCAACATCAAAGTAACCTTTTTTCTTTCTTTCTTTCTTTCTTGCCAAGCAATATAGAAATCACCTGTAGTCCCCTACCAATCTTGCTTTCTATAAATATAATGTTGTCAAATTCCCTCCCCACCAAATAACATAAACAAAACAACGAGACGAGGTTGGTTCAGTCAACGATATGTTTATCCTTCGCATCTTCTATACCATTAAGATCATACGATCGAGTGTTGCCCACCTCCTTCGACACTGAATTAAGTTATAACAGAGAATTATGTGTTCCTTGAATGATATATTATTATCAGGGGGAATAGTGGGAGAACAGTGGGAGAACAGTGAACAAACTGATATGACTGCTTGAAAAAAATTGGACTGCCCCCTCCACACAAGCACCAAGGAACTTTGCTGGAGACCAAAATACAAATGTTGTACAATTTGCCAGACTGGATATATCCTAAGAACCCCATGAAGGCATGTGGAAAGGTGGAGCCTTCCTCTGACAGACACACTATCTTGCTATGAATCACAATTCATGCCCCCCCTTCCCTATCCCTTCACAGCTCCACTCCACTCCACCACCCCAAAAACACAAAGGTCTCTCAACTCCATCATGATCTTAGCTTTGGGTCCCTGTACTACATCAATGAAAGCAAGCAAGCAAGCAAATATCTTCAACAATCACATGTAGTAGCAACAACTAACAACAGTGTGTGTGTGGTGTGTACTGTGTACTGTGTGACCCCTACAGCAGCAGCAACCAACTTTGAGAAAGATTTGGCTTTTAATTACAACAAGAATGTTTGTAAATTGTAATAGCTCTGCTTATTGTTGTTTCAGATCATAACAATCACACAGATGGGGAGAAATACCACTCTCTGCTAGAGATAATCGGCAAACAAGATAACTAGTTGATTTCCAAAAGGATGTTTTGGGGGGGCTTTATGATCCCAAACAAAGGGCAACAAAACCAACGCCCAATGTGTTTGGTGAAAAGGGCGCTCATTCAGTCTTGTAATATCCCAGGTTCGAGTCGCCGTCACCACATGTAAAAAAGGCAAAAATAACAGTGAAAGGGGGAGCTTCCCAGTTCCCACTCATCAAAAAGGAAGGTCTCTCCAATATTCTAGGCAAATCTAATCACATTTCACCTTTATATACTCACTTTTTTATCAATGAATGGCCCAAATGCAACAACAACAACACACATAGATGTATCAAATCAAGCAAAAACAATTCTTCATTCTTCACGGCTTTCAGCCTTTTGAAAGACATAGGAAGCATCCCAAGTCCTCCCCACCACCCACCATCAAAATGTAGGGCTTGCAAGTGATTTATACATAGATATATATTCAATTTGAAAAACAACAAAACAAACACTAGAAAGAATCACTATAGACAACAAACAGTACTCTTCAATGGCCTTCTTCTTCATCTTCTTCTTCCACTTAATGGCTTTTGGACTTCAGTCAGCTTCTTTATTTATTTATTTACTTTCCCTTTAGTTTCCTCTTTATCTTCTTGGTGGTGGTGGTGGTGTTGTCACTTGCTGGAAACTTTTTGTTTAGTATTGGAAAATGAAATCAAAATATAACAGTCATCATCAACTCCAAATCATACCCTCATTAGACCTATAATCATCGTCATGAAATCTAATAACAAAAATCAATTCCAGAAAGCAAAAAATATATCAAAATTTTCATCCTATAATCCAATCAATAAACCAACATATCATCAGCATCATCCACCGACTATGGACGAAACATTTTCTTGGATGTGCAATTTTGAGTGGAGTCACTGTATGTAAGTCTCCTCTTAGTCCCAGCTCCAGATGTGTATGAAGAGTTCCCAAAAACATCAATTGAGCAAGTTGATGACAAATTTGAAGAAACCATTAAAATGGGTGTGCTTAATTTTCCTATCTTTATCCCCTGCATTAGATTGTAACAACAATATATATGCTCCTGCAGCAATGAAAAGAAAAATAGTATGACAATTACGAGACATTCCATATCGAATCTTGATGTATTTTGTGCGATTGAATCGACTAATTTATTATACGAGTAGGGAAACTCACAATATCTAGAGAACCCCGCGATGGAATCATATTCATCTTGAGCTCCATTGATATTCTTGTCAACTGATCATCAGATGCAGCCAATACTGCTGCTGCAGCAATAATAGATGGTCGATGATCCATCAAATTAATCTCTGTACCAAAAGAATTCAACTTGGTGAATAAAACATTCAATAAATCCACAAAACATAACAAAAAAACAACACATAATTGATTACCTTTTGTTGTAGTCATGATAAGTTCTACAGCTTCAGAGACTAGTTCTTTCGGTCTACTGCTACATCCATCACAGAGTTTACTGGTGAAGTAGTGGAGAAAAGCAAAAGGAGTGATTGAACCCAATTTCCACTCCAAAGTATTCAATACTAAAAGTTCCATTCTCTGAATCACTTTGTTCTCAAAATCAAAATCTTCAAGTTTAAAATCTGATAAAGCTGGCACTTTACATTCCTCCATCTTTGCTGCTAATGATAAACAGGCCACCGATAACAATCGAATAGCCCATAATTTCCCTTCCTATATCAAAAATCATCCAAAACCAAACATTATATACACACAGAAAAAAAAAAAACCACAACTTTGAAACCATTATAGATAAATTTCAGAGCTGTTTACATCGATGAATCGCTTTGAAAGAAACCTGTCAAAATAATCCACTGATAGATAAGCAGTTTGGAATTGTAATCCAAATTTTGCCCTTGTCTGGATAAAAAAGACACATTAGTCAACAGCAATTCAGACCAAATAAAGGGCAAAAAAAAAGAAGAGATTTTTCAGGAACTAACATTGAAAATCCATTCAATGGCATTCAATCGAGCACATTTGAGCCAAGTTTGGTTTTTGATAGAACAATCATCAGAAAAGGCACAACCTTTGGATCCAAAACACTCCTCTCTTCCAACCAACATTTCTATGTATTCTTCATCTACAATATTATTTTTTTCCAAAACATAATTTACAGTAGAGATGTTTCTTCCATCGTCATCTGATTTCTCATTCAAACAAACTCCATCTTCTTGACACATGAGACTGGACAGAGAAAATGAACCCTCATCATCAAAATCAAAATCCTCCATTTTTGTTTGCTCTCTACTTCTTTCTAGTTTATTATACATCAAATAAAATGAGAATCAAACCACACAACCAGACACAAAAAAAAAAAAGACAAGGGTGTGTTTGTTTTTATTTTCTTTTGTAGGATTCAACTGGTGAAACTGTAGAGACTAGAGAGAGTGTGTTCGCGCGAAATCTGGGGTGAGTGAAGAGTGGGGTGGGAAAAAGCCGCGCTTTGCTGCCGCCAAAATAAGCGGATGAGATATAAAGAGGCGTTATTTAGCGGTTATACACCATTAAAAACCATTATGGTGTGTAGTGTATAACTGTATATACAAAGAAAAGTCTTCAAAATTTTCTTCTTTTATTTATATATATATATATTTATACTGTGATTCAAATTTAAAACATCACCGGATTGAATGATCGCTCATCCTTTACCATCAAGTCGTATATTACCCGATTGAATAAACATCTTTTACTGTCTTACTCGACTGAATGAATATCCTTTACCATCAAACCGTACTTTACTGAACTAAATAAACATCATTTACCATCGAGCCTAGATAGGAGGGTTGTCAAAATTTTCTACATTTGTTTGGAGACTGTGGTATATAATTATTTTTGATGGGTGTGTATTGTTGTAACTTGTATTGCCATATTTAAGAGTACATGTTCATATACTGCTCAAGTTTTGGGTATTCCTAAAATAAAGACACTAAGACAGGACAGGACAGCTGTAGCTTGTACCATGCTCACTTTTGTCCCCATTTGGATTTTGATCGTAGGGCTCACTTTGCATCATCAAACATATTTCTCATCATGGATTTGTTTGTTTTTAACAAATTTCAAATTTAAGGGTAGAGATTAATGGTAAATTCCATTGATCTTTTTACAATCCAGAAGAGGTACTTGTTGGATAATTTGCTTTAGATTGTTAAACTTTCTATTTTTTTTTTTTTTTTTTTTTTTTTCCTGATAAATCTGTGGTGGGAAGTCGATTCCTATCATACATGTATGAGGAGTCTTCTCCCCAAAATGAAGGAAATAGATGTTTGAACAGCATATGTAGTGTGAACTGTTCGGTGTCAAAATTTACTATAGGGTTTCAATTGTTTCAATTATAGTTATATGGATTTGATATAAAAAACATAATCATTAAGCACATCCACTCTTAACAAAGTCGTTATGGCCTCTCCTTTCTAAGAAACTTATTTGATAAAAGCTCATTTTAGAAAGGTATGCGTACACCATTTTAACTAGGAAGGATGTGCACTTCAACATACATTTACACTCATCTATATTTATTAAATTTTATACTATTAAGACCTGTTTAGTTGTGTATTACACATACGAATATATGAATATATTATAACCAATGTCCAATGTGGTTTTGTGGTAAAATGTTTTAAACTTGAGTCACCTTACCATAAATAATGTGGTTTTATATATGGTAAAATGTTTAAAATTTAAGTCACCACATCGTAAATGTTATATCAATGTGTTTATATATGTATATATATATATATACCATTTGTATTAATTATATCAATACCAATCTCGATTTTTTTTTTTGTTTTTTTGTTTTTGACACACTATACCAATCTCGATTCAGATCCTCTGTACATGTATTAAAAAAAAAGGTTTATAAATCTCACATCAAATAATTTTATAGATATGTAAAAATTTACATAGGATTCTATACAATCCTGTTCGTCATATACTCATATATATTTGTTTATGGCATGTTGCCTAATGTAAGAGATCTCAGACTTTTGAGCATCTTTTTGCATATAAAAACTAGTATAAAAAACTTCAAACATTTAAGGGTTGGTTGACTCATGGTTGTAGTCTTTGAAATGAAGCTATCCTATCATGATTCAAACTCACATTTGTAGGAGACCCCTCTCCTGGAGTTGCAATCTCACATTTGGTCATTAAATCTTAAAAGTGTAGAGAGACCTCTCTTCTAGAATGCACCGAAGATTAATTTCTCGTCCCGGAAATGGGACTTGCACATTACAAGTAGACAAATGAAGCATGTGAAGGGCATGAAACAAAATATCCTATGCATTAAAAATGGACGATATCAAGCTCAGAGTTTTCATTACATAAATATAGATTCAGAGAAATTTTACAAAGAGCCAAAAGCCCCATGTTGATATATTCCAACGACACATTTGAGTGAAACCAAAGAGATAATAATAGGTCACACAGCCATTAGAGGCAAGGCATGGACATGAATCATGATAATCAAGTCAGAAAATAATCTCTACTTTAACTCTGCAACTTAAACATATTAATGATCTGCACTACTAAGCTAATTTGTTTAAGTTAATGTATTATCTTAACTTCTTAAAAACACAATTTAATGATTTTAATGTTTCTGTAAGTCAAAAATCTAACCGAAACCTGCTGAGATCAACTACTATAAAGTATAAACACAGTCCGAAATGTAACTCACCTAAGTAAGTTTGAATGATGATCCAAGCATAATAAGATAACATTTAACAATTTTTATTTATTTATTACAAAAATAAATAAGTTTGGATTACTGTAAGAATTATTAAACTAATTCAAAGCAGATTCAGCAGAGCCCCTCAAAGAATAAAGTCATGATGAAATTAATCTTTGATCAAATGGGTCAGGAGGTTCTAGCACATCAAATAGACAGGGATTTATTGGAACCTGCCGAGATCAAGCACTAAATACACGGTTCAAATATCTACTCCATTAGAGAGGAGAGAGGGGTCTCCTCATACTTTACGGTTGTATAGGCAAAGTTGCACCGGACAATATATATACAATTTAAGGGTTTGGTGAACTATTTTATTTGCTTAAAATTAGTGTATATAAATTAAGAGCTAGCATATATGAAACAAAACTAACAATGATGATGAGACCAAAAGAAAAAAGATACAAGTGTCCATAAATTTCTCAAACAAGGCAAGGTCCCAGACTCCCAGTACATACAGCTTTGTAAAAAATAAAATTGATGATGGTTTTGATAACACACACGTGATTATAATTGCAGGTAGGAGAGGAGCGTCTTCACGTGTGAAAGGCTGGACCACTCCAGTCTGGTTTTTTTAATTCTATTTATGTTATATAATAATTCTTATGAGTTTACATAACGTCGCATAATGAAATCGGTTCCACAATGTTAATAACATAACGTCTAATTTCGTATCATTGTGAACGTTATGTAATTTCGATTCTAAAAAGAAGATTATGACCGATTTCAGGGCAGAGGGAAGGAGGGATGGACCGATGGTAGGGGCCATGCCCCCTTCCCCTAACAAAATCTACTTAAAATATCTTTTAAAAAATTACTTTTTTTCAATTTGGTCCCCTATTTTTTATTTTATTTTTGGTATGATATCCCCTCCAAACTTGAATTTCTGGTTCCTGACCGACTTGACTAAAGAATGAATCTTAAAAAATTTGTAGGGACCATGGCCCACCTCCCCTAACAAAAACTACTTTTAAATGCCTTTCAAAAAATTACAAAGTTATTACTAATTTTTAAAAAAATTTCACTTTGGTCCCCTCAATTTTTTTTTATTTTTGTTCAAACTTGAATTTCAAGCTCCACCCTTAACCGACTTGACTAGAGAATGAACCTTAAATTATATATGAATTTTTAGCTCCGCCCTAATCGACTTGACTAGAAAATGAACCTTAAATTATATATGAATTTCTGGCTACGCCCTTGTCCGACTTAATTAGAGAAGGAACCTTACATTATATATTTATGTCAAAGAAATCAACAAAAGACGAAGAGGAAGACGCTCCTCCTCTATCCAAAAGTTTGGTTGGCACCCCCACAGATCACACTTGATTGATTTTATCTATAAATATATAAAAAAATAAAAAAGGGAATGCATATGTGTAATATTTATTATCAGTGTTACATGGTGATGGTGGTGGGTGGTGCTAGCTTGTGGTTAATTAGTAGGTCGGAGTAGAAGAAGAACATTCGACTGTGAATTTTTGTGAAACCGAGATGGCACTGCTTTGACAGAGAGTCTATGATCATGGTTAAAAACATTGCAGGCAAGCTAGCAATTAAGCTGCTAGGTGGGCAAAATCATGGGTTTCAATTATCATATATCCCCCAACCAGCTCATTCACTTCACTATGGTTTTTCTGACTCTGTTTTCTTCTCAGTTATTCACACTTAAAGGTCGGTCTGTGTAGCATCTCCCTCCCACCATGATTTCACCATGTGGTAAGTTTTGACACGTGGCGAGATCATGGTGGGAAATACACCATGCATCATTATTATTATTCATACAAGTTATGGCATGATCAAGTATCATGAAATATATATACCAATTTTCTATATTGTCATGCTTAAATAGCAAGTCATCTTATAACAATTTAGCTATGCACTTATGCCCACTTTTTTTTTTCTTTTTTTTCTTTTTTTAAAAGAATTATCAATTGTGTGATGCCCGATATGATTACAAATTGACAATATAAGGTTTTTAAAAATAAAATATAGACATGACAAATATTTACTTAATGGACACGAATACAGTAATATATATGTATTCACCACGGGTAGCATGAGATATCTACTCACATAAGATTATACTTATGTATAATGGAACCCGAAACCCTCATTACTAACGTGGAAGAAGAGGTGTACTACACCACCTATGCTAAGAGCTGATGTGAATGCATATATATATTTGTTATATTTAAGAGTGTTTGTTGTAAATTGACACATGTTTCTAAATTCTAGAGATACAATTAGAATGTAATATTGCAGGGTCTCAACATCAAACCACATTGGACGGTGGTGAATGTACTATAGACTAGTATTTTATTTATTATATTTTTAAAAAATTACACTATTACATAAATTCGGAGTTTTTTGAGAATATGGAACTCAAAACCATAACCTCATGGT
Organism: Acer yangbiense; assembly: GCA_008009225.1. Classification (NCBI taxonomy): domain Eukaryota; kingdom Viridiplantae; phylum Streptophyta; class Magnoliopsida; order Sapindales; family Sapindaceae; genus Acer; species Acer yangbiense. Next base: position 897,254 of record CM017766.1, read on the forward strand.
GCAGGTGTGGGGTTTTACAATCGGACCAACCTCATCTTGTCAGCAGTACTAGTATTGTTAGTGAATGGCTATTGTGGCTTCGGCTGGAGATCATTGGTGACTGCAGATTTGAGAGTAGGCTTGGACCGACTAATTGAGGCAGAACTTGGGCTGATGGGTGAGTGGGTGGCCTTGGAGAGTATCATTGGGCTAGGCCTCTATGACTCGATGCCTCTTGTTGGGCTTTATGTTATTGCCACCCCACCTATAATGTTAAAAGCCCAATATCAATTGAGTAAAGAAGAGAATACTTTCATTCAACAACTACTGGGCATAAATTATTAAATGGGTGCCCATATAAATTCAATTGAAGGCCCAGGGACAATAACTTGGGCCTAAAATAAATTAATCACATTTTGTAATTCTATAAATTTCTGCAATTCCGCATACCTATGGCCCATGGCTTCAAAGCAATTAGAAGCAATACTAATAGGCCTTGTAGTGGGATGTCTCCAGAGTTTGCACACAAATCGAATACGTTAACTAATCGGAGATCTTTTTTATTTATTTAAAGGGTTATTGGCACATTTACCCCTAAATTATACATAAGTTTACATTTTTCCCCCTTATACTTTTTTTTTAGGCGTTAAACCCCCGGAACTCACATAAATTGGTAATCATCGACGGAATGGGGACGGAACCCTGATTCCATTTGGTTTCTCATCACGTGCCTTGCACATGTAAGGGCAAAATTGGAATTATATTTAAAATAAATAAATTTAAATGTAGAGATCTAGATTGTATCTCCACCGTCCATCTTAATAAAATGGATAATGGAGATCCAAGGATCTCCACCTAATCAAAAAAAATAAAAAAAATAAAAAACTCAAATTCATCTTCATCTTCATCGGTTCATCTTCATCAAACACCGCATTCATCTCATCAGTTCCAATAACAAACACAACAAAATTTCAAAAGCCACAAATATCCATACCCAAATCAAATAGCATACACCAAAAATCTCAAATCCAAAATAAAACAAACATCAAATAAAAAATTAAACCCAAATCTGGATCTTATTCAAATAAAAAAATTTAAAAAAATTAAATCTAAAGCCCTTCTCTTTTACACTGATCCCGATCTTCTCCTTTTCGCTGATCCCATTCTCTTTCTCAATCTGGATCTCAATCTCCTCCTTACCACTAATCACCTTCTCTTTCTCAAGCCCTTCTCACTCATTACTAGATGTGGAACCACCAGGACTAGGGATGGCCAATGGGCAAATGGGGATGGATATAGGTCCCCCCATCCCCATCCCCATCCCCATTTGCCAAACCCTCCCCCATCCCCCAGTTCCCCATTCCCCAATTTCCCCTATATCAATAAAAATTACATAATAAAAAAACGCACAATCCATTATATTCAAATACAAAATAACATCCAATACAAAAATTAAATAATAAAGATATATATATATAGTTATTAAGAATAAAAATATTGAAAAAATAAAAATAAAAATATTTAATATATTATATATAATATTTGGAGGAATGGGGAAGGGGGCACCTACCCCTATCCCCATCCCCATTTCCATGAATTTGTGGGGGAAATGGGGATGGGGAGGTGTCCCCCCATCCCCATCCCCATCCCTTCAATTTCCTCATTTTCTCCAAAAAAATTCCCCCAAATAAGGATGGGGGAGCGGGGATTTGGTCGGGGGAAAATGGCCATCCCTAACCAGGACACAAAAGAATGAGAATTGAAATTTGCAAATGCTGCCAAGTTATATAATCAACCAACTCTCACACACCACACCTACAAGCAGCGATGTCATTCTATCAACCCAAAAGACCCAGACACTTCACCACAATTAATTAACAATAATCTATCAATTAAAGTCTTAAACAAAAGCTATCAATTACAGTCCAGTAGCCATTTGTATGTACAGAATCCAAATTTTATAATCAATATATTATAACAATTACACATACCTAATACTTTGATTGCTCTACTGAGCCAGTATGGCTTTTGAAACCCCACTTCCAAAAGTCATCGAAAACAACTGATTTGCTTCTTCTTTCCCCAAATTTGCTTCTTTCGACAAATATTGGCTGCTTTTTACAACCTTTGAAGATGAGATGGATGGTGGTGGGTTTTGGTGGAGAGACAGGGAGGGTTAAGGTTAGGGTTGAGATGGATGGTGGTGGGTTTTGGTTTTGGAGATTGACGGGTTTGATTTATGGTGTTGATCTTGGTTTGATTTCTGGTGCTTTTGGAAAACTGATGGAGTTCATCTTTTTTTTTTTTTTTTTTGAGTTTTTTTTTTTTTTTTTTTTTTTTTTTTCCTATTAGGTGGAGATCCAGATTGGATCTCCACCGTCCATTTGAATAAGATGTATGGTGGAGATCCAATCTCCAAATTTAGATTTATTTAAAAAGAAAAAACAAAATTATTCCAATTTTGCCCTTACACGTGCAAGGCACGTGATGAGAAACCAAACGGAATCAGGGTTCCGTCCCCATTCCGTCAATGGTTACCAATTTATGTGAGTTCCGAGAGTTTAACGCCTAAAAAAAAGTATAAGGAGGAAAATGCAAACTCGTGTATAATTTAGGGGGCAAATGTGACAATAACCCTTATTTAAATATTACATTAATTCAAGAGAGGATAGAATTCGAACCCGTAATCTCGTGGTGCAGGTGTGAGGGGTTTACCATCGGACCAACCTTATCTTGTTTAACCAATCAAAAATCTTAACGAGAGGAAATAAACTTTATTCATGATTTGTGTTATCTATTCTTGCCAAATGCCACCCATCAAACCGATTTGTAAGCTCAACATTACAAACAAAAAAAATATTTTGTTACAGAGTAATGTCCACAAAACTAAAAGCCCTAACATATTCGATTAACTTATCACCTTTCACTTCATTACAAAATCTTATACGGAAAGTGATTTAACTAACATTCCTAGCAACTTTTCAAAAAAAAAAAAAAAAAACTAACATTCCTAGCAAACAAGCACATTAGAATATTTGATTTACAAAGTTAGGTGTGCCACGTGAGAGGGGTAAACCCTGGAAAAATTTGACGCCTGAGCTAAATTATATGTATATAATATTTTTTTTATTTTTTTTCTGAGCTAAATTATATGTATATAGTATTTTTTTTTTTTTTTTTTTTTTTTTTTTTTTTTTTAAGCAAATGGGATCATTACACCAAGGGAAAACAAACACCAAACAAACAACATATGGTAGCCCGGAAAATCCTCAAGGTTTAACCACAAATACTCCTTCGCAGAGGAGAAAGAAAGAGAAGCTAAGCCCCCGTCCTGCAGGCTGTTTTCAGCTGTTTTTGTTTTTGTTTTCCAAAAATGATTTCGAATTCGTGTCCTGTAAACCGTTTTTCATTTTATTTTCAGAAATCAAAAACAAAAACAAAAACAAAGTCAAGTGTTAATAGTGAAAATTTTGAAAAACAAAAAAAACTTGTTTTTGTTGAATTTGTTTTTGTTTTTCATTTGAAATGGGTCCCACATCATTAATAATAATTTTTTTCTTTTTTCTCATCCCACCAGATCCCATCTTCTTCTTCCTCCTCAACTCCATCTCTTTCTTCCTCCTTCATCTCCGATCCCGATCATCCCCTTCTCCGCCGCTCACCGCTCGCCGCCGTCTTCTTCTTCTTCCTCCTCTTCCTCCTCTTCCTCCTTCTCCCCCGCCGATCGCGCCGTCTTCTTCTTTTTCTTCTTCCTCTTCCTCCTTCGCTCGCGATCGACCTGGTCTGGTCTAGCCGTCGCCGATCTGGTCTGGTCTGGTCTGGTCTAGTCTTGCCGTCGCCGATCGACCTGGTCTGGTCTTGCCGTCGCCGATCTTCTTCTTCCTCTTGCCGTCGCCGATCTCCTCCTCTTCTTCTTCTTCTTCTTCTTCTTCTTCTTCCTCTTCCTCCTTCGCCTCTCGCCAATCGCCGATTGCCGCCGATCCCTCTTGCCGTCACCGATCTGGTCTTCCTCCTCCTCCTCCTCTTCTTCTTCTTCTTCTTCTTCTTCCTCTTCCACTGATAAGGGTTTTGTGTTAATTTATTAATTATATTTAAAAAAATGGTTAATTATTTTAATTAATTTGTTTATATTAATTTCAATTTTTGAAAGTTTTCGATTTATCCTACCAGACGCGTTTTTTCCGTTTTTATTTTCAAAATATGGATTCCAGTAAATGCTACCAGACGCGTATTCGGAATTCAAAAATGAAACAAAAAACACTGTTTTCATTTTCATTTTTCTTTTCGAAAAACAAAAACAAAAAACGGCTTGCAGGACGGGCCCTAAATTTTGAGCCAAGGTATTTCCCGAGATGGGAATAGCCTTACAACTACAGAAACCAAAATCTCCTAACAAAGCCTTAATATCCGAAACTAAAAACTTAAAGTCCCCGAAAGAGACAACAGAATTGTTAATCAAAGAGGTAGCCTCAGGGGAGGAGATTTCTGCAAACGCAATAGGGACGCCGATGGAGGCAGCAAAAAACAACCCTGCACGTAACGCCAGCAACTGGCCTATATCACGAGTAAAAGAACCCTTCAGCACAGTAGACCAGGTTGCTATAACCTTCCCTTTAAAATCCCTAACAACAGCACTATTTTTGTTTAAACAATATATTATAATACTTAATTAATGGCTCACAAATTCTCACACCAAATTTATTAAATTTGGATAAATTCGGTGTGTACTATGGAGAAAATTCATGTGATTTTATTCATCAATGCATATAGTCACACGACTCACACAGATATAATGAAGTCAGTGCAAGACATACGAGCTATTGATTAAGAATAATATTATATATATATATATATATATAATTCTTTATGAAAGTATTTGTTTATTTTTTTTTTAATAATAAGATGACACCAATTCAATAATAGCTTAAAAATTAAATGTCACTTTTTGGAGGTGGGTTTTCAAGACTAATACCGTTTTAATAAGTTATGTTTAAAAGACACTTATTATGGTGAACGGACAAAAATACCCTCATAGTACTTCCACATCAGGTTTCTTTCATTCGGTTTACAGTGGTAGAGTTGTTAAAAGTGTATTTAAAAAGTTTGAATTCAAAAATTTAACAGTTATGTTTTTGTTCTACTGTTATAAAATAAATTTTTGAATGTAATTATTATAAAAAAAAAAAACCGTTTTGTTTAAATGAGTGTGTTTATTACAAAAGGTTTTGAGCCTTTGAGGTTGTTATCTGATAACAACTTTATATATTTTAAATATTATAAAGACATTATCTTTGAATGTTGTTAACTGATAACAATGTATAAAACGTTTTTATTTTTTAAATTGTGGTTATTGCATCAGTTTTTATTTCATTTTAATGGCTGGTTTTTAATTTGTCTTTTCAGTTATGATTTTCTAATCCTATAAATAGATGCTTTGCCTCATTCACAATGACACAACATTTTGAAATAACAAAAGCTCTAAGTTATAATTATAAAAGAAATTCTTGAGTGTTCCTTGTTAGTATTCCGAGCAATCTTTGAAAGAGTTTGAGCATTCCGGTTCTTCTTTGTGCAAAGAGACAGAGGTGATTCTGCGCTGTTTTATCCTGGGGACGACATGACAACTTTGGAACTGCTTGCACAATTAGGGCAGAGCCGCGAAACATCTTAAAGAGAGCGACATTGTCCGCGACTCAGCCCCTTTCCAGGTTTTTCTACTCTAATTATATTGTGTACTGTTTGAAATATTTTCCAGTAGCAAAATTGTTTTTAAAATGATTTCCAGCAACAATATTGTTTTTTAAAAATAATTTCCAGCAACAAAAATTTATTTTTGAAACACTTTCCAGCAACTATTTGTATTGAAGAATTTTGCAGCAACAAGAGTTGTGAAGTGGAGATAGAAAGTCTAGTTGAAACCCAGGCGATCACTCGAACGGCGACGAAATGGCGCTACGCTGACACACTCTGTCCGAGACTTTCTAAACACTGTCTGAGCCTTTGTGAAGTTGTGTCCGGACAGTTAAGTAAAAGCTCGGGCAGTTAAGTAAAAGGCTCGGGCACTATATAAAATGTCTCGGAGATACAAAATTAATAACAACAAAAAAATTTTGTTAAAAAGGCTCGGAAATAACTCACAAAGGCTCGAATATTAGTCACAAAGTCTCAGACATTACTCACAAAGGCTCGGATACAACTAGCGAACGCTCGGACATAAAAAAAGTTTAATATTCATACAAAAGGCTCGGACAGTTCATGAAAAAGCTCGAAAACTATTTACAAAGGCCTAGAGTTTCGTTGATTCTACTTTTAAATTGCAATTGCTCAGTATTTGTAACTATATGAATGTCGAACTCGTTGGAGAAGAAAATGAACTTGGATTTCAATTTATAGAACTTTCCACTTTAAGACAGTTAGAGAGAAAAGTAGATTTCAGACAACTTCAAAGTATTTTCCAAAATTAAAGTCAAAAAATTAATTTAAAATGTGTACAGTAAGGGCATTTTTGAAAGTCACTTACTTTAATGTCTTTTAAACTTAACTTATTAAAGTAGCGATAGTCTTGAATCACCAACTCAAAAAAGTGATAAAACCCGCCATTTCCACATTCAATAATGAACTATTTATAATATGAAATAAATTATAAAATTTATGCATAAACAATTATTTAAACTTGTAGCCAATAGTCATGTTGTGGCTTTAGTCCTACCACAAAGAGCTTTGGTTTAAAAAAAATACTTATTTTAAAATGTTAACATTTTAAAAATATATTTTTAATATCAATTAAAAATAACAAGTTGAGGTTGGCTCGATGGTACCCATCACACCCACACCACCACGAGATTATGAGTTTGAGTCTCTCCCCCTCCCCAAATCTAGAATTATTGTAATATTTCAAATATATATATATATATATATATTAAAAAAATAAATGTTATTTGATTTCAAATTAATTTTATTTGTTCTTAAAAAACAATTTCAATAATTTTTTAACCAATCTTAATTTAAAAAAATATTTATTTATTTATTTATTTTCTTTGAATTGAATTAAAATGATTTTTATTTAAAAAAATTAATTTAATATAATTTTACACTAAAGACAATTATTTTCAATTATTTTTGATGCAATCACATGTTATACCAAATAAAGGACATTATTAATTTAATCTAATCCGTACTGCATCAAATACATCACAATACTAATTTAGTCTAGTCAAATCCAATCCCATATAAATGGTAAAATCATATCCAATCCAATCCTATATAAATGGTAAAATCCAATCCAATCCAATCCAATCCAATCCAATCTCGCGCACCAAACGCACCCATAGAGTGTGAAAATGAAAAACAAAGGTTAGCCGTTATCGTCAACGTTAATTGTCCATATCAGGCACCAACTATGATAACGATATTTCCAAAAAAACAACTGTGATAACGACCGTTGAGATCGTTTTGGGACGTCAAATTAATTTTATTTGTTCTTTAAAAATAATTTCAATAATTTTTTAACAAATCTTAATTAATTTATTTTTTATTTTTGTATTTTTTTTTATTTTCTTTGAATTGAATTTAAATAATTTTATTTATTTAAAAATTAATTTAATATAATTTTACACTAACCCCTCACAAAAGACAATTATTTTAAATATTTTTGATCCAATCACATGTTATACCAAATAAATGACAGTATTATTTTAATATAATCCATATTGCATCAAACACGTTATAATACTAATTTAGTTTAATCCAATCTAATCCCATAAAAATGGTAAAATTTTATCCAATCCAATCCAATCTTACGCACCAAACACACCATAGAGTGTGAAAATGAAAATAAAAGGTTAGCCGCCTCTCCGTCACGTTAATTGTCCATATCAGATTATCATGGCAACAACTGTGATAACGATATTTCCAATAAAAACCAAAAACCCAAAAAAAAAAAAAAAAAAAAAACTGTGATAACGACCGTTGAGATCATTTTGGGACGTCAGTTGAAGTCTAGATAAAGACGCGGGAAAGCGCGTGATTGCCTCAACGGATCTGATGCGTGCGTGACTCATCAAAGCCTAATCACAGACGTCGGTGGGTGGGCCCTCGCTGATTGTGGACTTGCAGATACGCACAGCAAAAATCTATAAAGCTCGTTGAATCTTCATAAATCCATTTTTGTGTTTCCTCAAGAGAGAGAGAGAGAGAGCGAGAGACACCACCGGTTTTTCAAAGAGAACCTCAAAAATTTTTAATTTTTTAATTTTTTAATTTTTATTATTATTATTATCGGCTGCTGCTCTGCTCTGCGTCGGCTGACATTTGAGGTTTTTTATGTTCACCGGAGATTACGATTCGTGTGAATCTTGTTCGGTTTTCTCGAAGATCCATCACAAAGGCGTGGTACGGTGGTAGGTGTTTAATATATATATATATATATATATATATATATATATATAATCGATGAATTGTAAATGTGTTGTTTTTATATTTGGATTATATTCTGATGTCAAAAGCATGAAAACAAGTTTAGCATAATAGTGAAAATGACAATTATGAGATGATTAGATTCTCTTTTAGGTGATTTGTTGTTTTTTTGATAGAATATCGATGTCTCTTTTAGATTAAGAAATTGACAATGTCGATGTTTTGTTTGTCATTTTTTTGTTGTAATTCTTTGAGCTTGTATCTGACCTGATTGTAGTATAATAGAAATTGTAAAAAGTATATAGCATCAGATTATGACGTTTTTTTTTTTTTGGAATCAGATTATGACATCATGTTGTTGGATCTATAATAGATATTGTTCATTTCATGCTGGTTGTCTTTATTAATTTTAGGCATTTTTGTGTATTGAAATCTACTTATGTGTACGGAAATCTGAAAAGTAAAATTTTCGAGGTTTGGTGGGTCGTAGTTTTTATTCATCAAGAGGAAAACAAATTATTAGTTCATCTTTCGTTTCAATCTAATGAATGATCCCGTTATTTTTGCCTGAATGTGTTCTGATAGCTTTGGATCTGTTTTATATTATTAGGTACATCCGTCTTACAAAGCTTCATTTCATTTTTTACAATCACCATTGAGAAATAAACGAATTATATTACGTTGTTATTGTTTTTATTTACGTTCAATGACCCAATTATTTTTTCCTTACATCTGAATATGCTTAGGATCTGTTACATATCAGGCAGAGAACAGACTAATTTGTTGAGAGAAACTCTGAGCACTCTTATTAATGTTTGAAGAGCCCCTTAAAAGTTTATGATATGCAAATATTTGGCCAAAAACTGAGTTTGATTGTTCTTTGAAATCTGCAGTGAAGAATCATGAAACAAATTATAAATTTGGACGGTGATTGCAAAGAATCTTCTATTGTTCCCAAGGGAGCACCTCCAGTGCCTCCTCCATTACCTGGTCCAACAACGAGTAACAGTCAAAAGGGGTTAGTGATGAATGGATCACCTTTAAGAGGGTACAGCTGTGTCTCTACAAATGTAGCAAATGATTTGTGGGAACGTCTCTTTGACTCCGGCTATAGAGCAGATGTTACTATTAACACAGATAATGATAGCACCATCTATGCACATGCTAACATTCTTGTAAGTTTTCCAATCCCATCTTTGTTTGATGAGAATAAAAAACTTTCCTATATGATCAACGGTGGTCATGGTTGAGGAACAAGAAAATGACTCCGAAATTTTGAAGAGAAAAAATGAAAAATCACTTAGAAATGTATTAACTGTCGGTTGCCATGTATCTTGCTTGACAATCAAGGGCCGTAAAGAGTCATAGTATTCCTTCCTCAACCATGCTCAGCTTCAACTAGATGTTTATATCTTTCCAATACTGGGATTGTTTTATTAAATATTTAGTTGTCACACTGGATTTAATGTCTTTGTTAGGCATATCTATGCAGTATCTTAAACACTTGATTAATCATATTGTTCATTTTCGAATGTTTGCAATAGGGCATGGCTTCTCCTGTGATGAGAGGCATATTAAAGCAATCAAAACGCCATGGTCGTCGGAGATCTATCAAAATTCTTGGTGTTCCACAAGATGCAGTTCGAGTTTTCATCAGATTCTTATATTCTTCCTGGTAACTATTTTCTCCTCATTGGCACGCTTAATTCACAGACATAGACTTGAAGACACCATAAAGGCCTTTGCATATTGGTTGAATATTATAATTGATTGTTTGACATCATATCTAGAATTCAACCAATTGACAAACTTTCTTTACATGTTCCTTTAGGAGACTTAAAAATAGCCAAAGACAAATTCCAATTAGCTATGATTTTGTTAAACTAATGTTCCCATTGTGATACTCTGTGCTAATTGCTGTTGTTACTTCATTTGTAGCTATGAGAAAACAGATATGGAGGATTATGTCTTGCATCTGTTGGTTCTGTCTCACGTATTCGTAGTTCCCCAGTTAAAGCATGAATGTGAACAGCAGCTAGAGCAGGGTTTACTCACCACGGAGAATGTAGTTGACATCTTTCAGCTAGCATTACTATGTAATGCCCCCCGACTTAGCCTCATTTGTCACCGTATGATCCTAAAAAACTTTGTGACTGTTTCTATTTCCGAAGGATGGAAAGTCATGAAGCAGAGCCATCCGATGCTCGAGAAAGAACTTCTGGAGTCCATGATCGATGAAGACAACGTAAGCAAATGTTCTTCTTTTTCTCATTATCAGGTCTCATGTTTGGAGTCCCCCATCTGAATATATATATATTTACAGAAACAAAAGGAGAGGATCAGAAAACTCAATGAGAGGAAGATCTATTTGCAGTTGTATGAGGCCATGGAGGCTCTTATTCATATATGTAGAGATGGTTGCCGGACAATTGGTCCACACGACAAAGATTTCAAAGAAAACCAAGCGCCTTGTAGTTATACAGCCTGCAAGGGACTGGAATTGCTTGTCCGCCATTTTGCCATTTGCAAGCTGAGAGTCCCCGGTAAATGCATCCATTGCAAGAGAATGTGGCAGTTGTTGGAATTACACTCCCGTCTCTGCGCTGATTCAAACGTATGCAGGGTTCCTTTATGCCGGTGAGTCTTGATCCTTAATCTTGATGTTCCTTATAATAGAAAAAAACTTTGAACTAACTAACATGTGTGTGATTGATTGCAGGAATTTCAAGGAGAAGACGAAAAAACAAAACAAGAAAGATGAGATAAAGTGGAAAATACTTGTGAAGAAAATATCGAGAACAAAGAGCATAAGAGGAGCACCATTCTTCTCATGGGCAATTTCCAGCCTTTCAAACAATTGAGTCGTATTGTTCTCTCTGTAAATTAGCTTCAATTGTAGATTTTTATTTCAATTTCCTTAATATATATAGATGTAATATGTTGCCTAATACCTTTGCTAATCCTTTTAAAAGAAAAAAGGTGAAGAAAACTTTGCTAATGCTTCCTTATATCTCTATAGCTAATTATATTATTATTATTTCATTAATTTTGTACGGTTAACAGTTCTGTTTCAGACATTTCAAACATAATACGGAACAACTGTCCCGTCTCACATTGTCCTGTCCCATCTCTATACCAAACGCACCCTTGTTGAACTAACATGGGCCACTTATGTTTAATGTTCTTGCCTACCAAAACCAACTAAAAATCAAAAAGCATTTATTTTGGGCATAGTGAAAAGTTGAAATTGATTGGTCGGTGATGATCTGAATATCTGATCGTACCATTTTTATCACATTTTGTTGAGAATGTTGGGTGATGTCTAATTCACTTATTCACCCAATCAGCCGTGCCTAAAAATATATATGGTGGATCCACCACCACCATTAGCAGTTTATCACCCGTAACCATGCAAATATGCAATGTATCATTCAACTATTTAAAGCCTTTATTTCTGCCGGAAAATGTCACCATATGAAATAAGTATAATAACCAATAACCCATCCCCCACTACCTCACTAGAAATGACATGAAAGAGGGAAAAAACATATCTTGAACATTGAAGTTTTTCCGTTTGCCTTGTTGGACTTCATTAATTCATATGTTATCAAACTTCAATATTCACTACTCTTTAATCTTTTTTTTTTTTTTTTTTTTTCTAATGGTGTGTACGGTTTACGTCCCCTTTTCATGTTAGTAGTAGACGGTTCAAGTCCAATGAGATGAGTTGATATACGGACTATGCATACAGCCATGCATAGATTAAATTTGGGGGGTCGGGGCATGACAAGAATTCTTTTAATATAAATGTAAACAACAACAAAAATTGATATATAAGATTTAATTCTACATATTAAAAAAATAATAATAATAACTCCAAACGGTCAACTAATGCTTGCTCTCGGCAGGTTTCGGCATACCCTTCTGTTATCGGATTTAAAAAAAAAAAAAAAAATTAACTCACAGAGACATTCTATCAATCATTTGATACTCGACTTTCAAGTGTAGTTTTATGTTGTCCTATGCATATTTGACCGCCACATTTATTATATACCAATACACCCACCAAATATCTGAAATCAAACCCATCAAGAACTACTTAAAAAACTGATATTATTATTATTATTATTATTATTATTATCAATAACCAAATAAATGAGGACCATATAGATCAATAATAGGTAACATCAAAACAGAGTCTTCTGCTTCAACGAAAATGTAAAGGTAATAATCTGCTCTCTAAAATTAAGAAACCTACCTTAGTAAGGAATATGTATTGGAGTGGACAAAAAGTATGGTATTGTATTCTTTTCTTTTCTTTTCCTTTAAAAATTACACCGACAAATTCTTCTCTTGGCCATGCATGTTTCTTCAATGGTGTAAATGATGCTGTCTGTCCCTCTATGTCCTCATAGTTGTTGGCAAAAAAATTCCCACAATCTGTGCTTCTTATTCTTGTATGACGGATGATGCCTTGTCGACAAAGCTTCTGCGATCTTCGGACAAAATGTACCTCTTTTAACTAATAACTACCCTCTCTTGCTGTACTGGGATGTTCTTGCTTCTTGACAAGCTTTGTAAAAAGAAAAAGGAAAAATGATATACCAAGCTGCTATTCCGATTGAAAAGGAACGTGTGACTGCTCATTTCATGGTGAAGAGCTTTCCTCATCTGAACTTGTATCTTGTCTCACATTGTATCGGTTGAGCACTGGTAGTGAAGCGGTTGCAGATATCCGAAAGGATCTTGCTGAACCCACCATTGTTCTATCTTGCATTTTTCCTACTTCCTTGCAGACAAGATCCAGTGTAGAAAGGAAATCTCTCACAATCATGAATATTCTCAAAGGATGTGCTTCCTCCTTTGCCGTGTCTCCGTGAAAATATTCAGTAACCTCTTTCACAAGTGATAAAGCCTTTCTTTCGTCAGCCTTGATCATAGCAATTTCCTCCTCGGCCTCAATCAGAAACATCTTCATCGAGTTGAAGAATTTCCCCTGCATGTCCGACTTCTCGTATTGCAAAACATATCTGACCTTTTCAAGTCCCATTTCAAGCTTCGACACATAACTGCTCAAGACATCTGAGTCCATTCCTGCTGCCTTTTTGACATTACCGAGGTCTCTACTCAGGCCAGCCACAATATGCAATCCCTGCTTCTTAAAATCATCCTCCTTCAAACAGGACTGCATTTTGTTTTCGAGATTCTCATTTGTAGAATTAGTTCCTGCACCTTCGGATCTAGTAATTTCCTGGACCACAAAGTGAAGCAATGTTGTCTTCCCATCCGTTCCCTTTATATCTACTAGTTTTAAGAGTGTATCAAGTTTAAAAGCTTTAGCATCACCACGATTAGTGCCAACATTCATCCGATTTCCTGTTTTGAGAACAGCTTCAAGGAGTTTGAGAAATAATCTGCTGTTCTTCAACTCCTCACTTGCCGTCTGACAAGTACAAAGATATAACAATTAAGTTTCTAGGAGAGAGTATGGCAAGTTTTAAGAAATCAGAACACATTGAACCTTGTCTATAGTAAACTTTTAGCCAAAATACCTCAAGCGTTTGATATGACTTTCTCAGATACTTTACTTCTGTATCAAAGTTGGCTCTGTACATCATTGCTTCAACCCTTTTAAACGCATTGGGGATGTCAAGTACTGCCTTGAGAAACTTTTCTGCAGATCCTAGTTTTGAGGTGTCGCCATTATACTCTCGAAGTTTTATTTCTTCCTCCTTGGTCGGAGCCATCTTTACCAATGTTTCCAACAGCTCCGAACCTAAGCTCTCTGGGTTACCTGTTCCACCAAAGCAAGTGGAGGTGATATGGCAAACTGGAAATGAAAGATCTATATAGACTGCTATAGAAAGTCAAGGAATTTTCTTATCTTCTCTTACACTTCACTAACATTTGCAAAGATTATACATGGAAAATATCTGAGAAGGCTGATATTCTACAATATAAATTTTTGTCCGAACAGGCAGGAAGGAAGTCTCTGAATTTAGCATAACTTCACATGTTTCACAAATTAATATTTGTTTTTCTTATATTGGTTATTGAGGTCACACACAGGGTTGCAAAGTCGATAGCAAAGACATTGCATGTCTAGTTTATTTACAGTCAGTAGTGCTTGCAATTTCAATGCAAATAAAAGTAATGATAAGCTAGCAATATGTTATCAATCTTGCAATTGATATTTTATTATAATGTTTGGTTTGTTGTAGAGGGTGTTTCACCATTTTGAGAATCCTTCCCTTTTTAGTTTTAAAACTTCATGTTCTTTCATCTAGTGCTTACTCTTTAATGAAAAGCAACACAATTATGCAATTGTTGCTAAACTCTTCTACGTAATTGCTATAAATTTCGATGATGACAACTTCTGAATTAAGCTGTTCAAGTTTTCTATCTGTTTCTAAGATATACTTGATTATTAACTGTTTTCATTATGGAGGACAAATGCTAGCCTTCTATTTATTATTAACATTTTCTTAAGCTGAAGCACGACAGGCTGCGTACGCTGCTGGAAAGCGAATAAATATAATGCCTATATTGCTAAGCAATCCATGGACCTAATTGGGGACGATGATATAAATATATATATCGAAAAACAACATCAACTTACCATCTAGAAGAGCTTCAGACACTTCATCTCTCGTCACATTCAACGCTCTTAACAGTATCGCTATGTTCTGTGATTTCTTCGGATCCAACACCCTGTTCTCATGTTCCACAGGAGGAAGAACTGACTTTCTTATAGGTTCTTTCGGAGCTGAATTCACCGAATTGCAGCCAAACAGAGACTCCATCATGTCCTCATTCAATCTACAACAACAAGCAAGGCGAAAAATTACATCCCAAGTTGATAGATTGTACATCAAATTAGCAGCAGATAAAATTGAAGAATTAAGTACTGTTTTTAGTTTTTTCACTTACTGAAATGAGCTTGATTTCAACTGATCCCAAACCGTGGCTCGGTCTGAGGTTGCTCGTACTTTGTCCCAATGCAGAGCTTTCAATTTCGGCTTTGCGCCATCCATGCTATCTCCTTCGGTCTTCTCCGAAGCTCCTCCACTTCCATTAGCTTCTTCCGCGGCAGATTTATAACTTCTTCCACTGCCAGAACTCGATTTAGGAGTTGAATTCCATGATTGTGGTTTCGGCAATACAGGGATGGTGGTTGATGTAGGCGTGGAAGAAACACTCTTCTCTGAAGATCCCACTTTCCTAGGCGTTGTTAGTGGTGGTGGAGGCGGTGGTGGTGGTGGCGGAACTGGAATTTTAACTGTTTGTGAAGATGGATTGCTGTTCAATGATCGAAGAAGCTCCATATTTGGTGGTGGTGGTGGTGATGAGAATTTTGGCCTTTTGGGTGAATATGGAATTGCTTGTAGAGGACTATCCTGATGTCTGGACTGTAGCAGCGGCGGTGGTGGCGGCGGAGGCGGCGGTTGTGGCTGCTTTATAGATGGTATAATAACATGCTTCATTTCTGGAGAAGCAATCAAAAGCCTTGATCTAGGAGATGTTCTTTTCGAATGAGGAACAGAATTCAACACTCCATTGCCGTTACCGTTAACATTAACGGCCGGACGCGAAACCGACACAGTCACCGGCGTATAATAATCGTCGTTGTTGATAGAAGAACACTGCGGCGTATAAAACGCCGTGTCGTTGCTCTCCTCATCCGACAACGAAGACGACGCTGACGCTGACATGGCGGCGGCAACCGGCGGCGAAGGAGGCTTAGACAATTGAGGCAGAGGTTGCAATTCAGGACTCGGCCGATACCGATCCGATCTCTTAACAGAATTCAGTTTATGATACGGTGACCCATTTGCTTCACTGACCGATCTCGTACTAGGCTCCACTGTTCCTATATACAAAAAGCTTGATGGTGGTACTCCGGCGGCGGGTTCGTCGTGAAACCTCTGCGAATTGGGTCCGACGAGCTTCTGAGACTCACCGGGATGTTTGGCTCTGTGACGGTAGAGGAAGAAAGCGAGAGCTGATAACATTCCCAGTGTAACGATGCCGACTGATATTGCAATGGCGACTTTCTTAGCTGGCTTTGCTGGTTGCGTCGCTGCTGGGATTGGTATGCTTCCATTGGTGGTTGTTGTTGTGGTGGTTGGTGGTGGTTTCTGGTTCTGATCTTGACCTGGTCCGGTTGGGACTTCAGGAAAAAATGGCTGGTCCGGGTTTGGAAACGCGGGAGTACCCGGCGGCGGCGGAGACGGCGGTGGCGGAGATGACTCGGTGCCTGGTGGTGGCGCTGAACTTTCTGGAAACAATGGCTGGTGAAGAATTCTTCTCTGAATTGATGAACTTTTAGTGGTGAATTTAGTACTTGCAGTAGCGGTTTTGGTGATTGAAGAAATGAAGAGTGATGATAGAATCAAAAAGAGGCTTAAATGATCAATTTTCATGGTGAGTTTTCCTGGGTCAATGTTGTCTTCTTGATGTTATTTTCTTCCACCACCACCACATTCATCTCTGGAAAATTTTCTCCAATTTTCTGTTTGGTTAGAAAAAGAATATTGAGAAAAAGAGAGAGAAAATGTGTGTGTGTGTGTGTGTGTGAAGGGAAGCTTCTTTTTTCTTCAAGATCTGGATGCTCTAGTAGCTGAAGTCAGCACTAGACGCAATGTTTTTCTTTTCTTTTCTTTTAAGTTGTTTATTTATTTTTAATGCCTTCGACGACTTAATCCCGAGGCATTCAAGACATTCGCATGTTGAATGGACCGACAACTCAAACCCGAGACATTTAAAACATTCACATATTGAATGAACGTTTTTCCCACTAAAGCACAGTAGATGGTGCAACAACAAGCTAAATGACTATAGTGAAAAAAATATTATCGGACTGAATAGATGCTAACGCCTATCATGAACATTTTTCCCACCAAATTACAGTAGATTGTGCGACAACAAGCTAAATGACTATAGTAAAAAAATATTATCGGGCTGAATAGACGGTAACGTCTATCCGTATCGGATAGTCTTTTTTATCTTTTTTTTCTTTTTTACTGTAAAAGGTGTAGCTAACCGGTGAGGGAATGACACGTAGAGGGTGAGAATCTACTTTGGTGATTGTTTTGATAAAAATGGACGATTATGACCATATAGTGGCAAATATTAAATGGAGCACGTTGATGTCCTTTTTTGTCCATGGTCAATTATTTCTTCTTTTGTAGAGATCGAGAGGGACGTACATATTCCACCAAGTTCTCCCCTTTGTTGCCTGCCGTTAACAAATCCTACGGCAACTCCCACACTTTAGTACTTTAACAATCTTAGGGTCTTGTTTTAATCCTCTACATTCCCGTGCACGAAACCCTATAATATGGACCGGAAATCTTATGATGATTAGTATAGTCGTAATCAAAACTTTTAAAATCCCGAAGGTTTTGATCATCTACAAAATCAATTAAAAAACTTTCATGATCTCGATGGTTTTGATCATCTTTAAAATCAATTAAGAAACTTTCATGATCTCACGTATTCAGGTTATCTTCAAAATCAGCTACGACTAGAGAAGTTTTAATTAGACTCTCATATAGTTGATCAAACAATCTTGACTTGAGTTAAAATCAACATATACAAACTATAAGATCGCTTTAAATTTATGCATCCTTTAGCAGTCAAGGAGATGTTCTTCAACATTAATGGTGGGGTGTTTAAATTGAACATATGCATTTTTCATTTTTGATATTTGTGAGGGTAGATCTCTCTTACATATGTCGCATGTAGTGTTTAATATCGGCATGTTTTGTGACTTCTATCAGACTCCCTTATATTTGTTGGAATAAATATCAAAATTGTACATTTAGTGTTTAATTTCGATAAGTATACCTTGTCCCGTTCAATTTAATTAATTTTTTAACGATTTAAAATCCGAAATATAATCCTAGAAAAAATTTTGTAATTTGATTTTCCATCACAATTATATCTCTATATGAAAGAAACAAGTATAAAGGAGAAGTTTTTGTGTGTAATTAGGTAGCATCCATGATGGATTTTCACTATTTAAGTGATTGGAACATCTAATGATGCACCATGATAACACGGTGGACTTGCTTATGCTATACAACAACCAAAATGTAACATTAACGATTAAACTAAGAATAATGAATAATCAATGCATGGGGATTTGGGGTAGGCAGAGGAGAGAAATGTAATTTTACACAAAAAAAATAAAATGTTAAATTACCGTTTTGCACTTTTGAAGTTGGATTGATCCAACGACCAGAGCACCGTTTGAGTCTGCTGAGTTTTGAAGGAACATCCACACGTCTGTTACTGTTTGCTTTTTCGCTTTTCTTTTATAAGTTTTATACTTTTATCCTTTCCCTCTTTTGCTGGACATCCTTATATGCCGTTGTGTTGTGAATTTACAATATTATCCTTCTTCCTTGCTTTTTTTTGTACTCGTATCATAGTTTACTTAACACCTTGGTATATCTTTTTACAAATATTTTGATTGAAGTTATAAATAATTAAGATGTATTTACTAATCAGGAATTCATCATAAAGAGTTTCATGAAATGGAACTTGATTTGAGTGGAATTATGTAATTCTCTTCTCGGTGAAACTTAATTTTTGATATATGTGACTCGAATAGGTTTATTTTCGATTCATTTTAGTAAATATTAAGTTTTTTTTGTTTTCCCTTCGTTAAGATTATTGATTAGTAAACATGTTCTTAATCGAATCGAGAGAGGTGTAGGTCAATCTATTTATCATATCAAATACTCTCGTGATTCTTTACATATAACACGGTTGAATTTAAAGTATTATAGTGATTTTTGAATTTTAACTATTATAATAATTTGTATAATATATATAAAAATATTACTTGATACAATTTTTAATTTTGGTACGATGATAAATTTATGAATTATACATATTTGTTTTTCATGTCCAACTATAGTTTAAAGGAATTTAAGAAAAATAAATTAATATATATTTTTATATATCTGTCTTAAGTATCAGATAATAACAACAACAACAAAAAAAAAAAAAAAGTATAATTTACCACATAATAGTTTTCATTTCATATTATAATTAATTAATTAAAAGCAAACAAAAAAAAAATGAAAAAGAAATCACAAATTCCTGTGACCGACAATCCTGGAGAGAAGGGTTGTTCAGTGCAGTGAGGTGTTTATTGAATTGATTGACAAAGAAAGAAATAATTAATGGTGTTTTAGTGATGTCTATTAGTGAGACAATTTATATAATTGAAATAATAATCTTAAAAAAAAAAAAAAAAAAGTGCTTTATAGAACTTGACATGAAATGAAAATTAATATAGCTGTCACTGACAAGATTACTATTATTTATTTTTATTTAAAAAAAAAAAAAGGAATCAAATTATTCTCATAAACTAAATAAATTAACTGAAGGAGGCTACCAAATTAGCTAAACCAGATATGTTTAAGATTTTGTTTTGCCAGTTTGAGTCCTCATGTCCTTTGTCAACCATCAAAAAAGACAGATTATCATATAAATATAATTTCAAAAATGATCCGTTGCAAGGGTTTCGTACGTTAATTTTCGTGTGAAATCTCGATTAGCATCGGTTTTGTATATGATATACTCACACATGAAACAATATTAGCATCTTCTTGATTCTAAAACAAGCTAACCTCATAACATGCGGGATCTCGATTAGCTCCTAACGTGAATGACAATTTTTTATTTCATTTTACATTGGTATCAATCGGGATTCTACATGAATAAAGGTGTGAGATTTGAATAGTCTTACGTGTATATGATATATTCGGACTTATAAGTTATAACAATATTAGCATCTTCTTGATTATTGAACAAGCTAACCCTATAAAGAGTTTAATCAATGGTTTTTTTTTCTCTTCTTATTTTTTCTTTCTCTTATTTTTAATTAGAAAATTGATATGAAATCGAGAAATATAGATCATAAAATTAATTATATATATCTTTAATCGATTAGTTGACATGTTTGTAATTACTGTAGATAAGTTGGTAAGTCGCAATCCCCTCTTTGTTTTCTGTGAATTGATTCCACATTATTAGTAGCTCCAAATCACTAAAATCTTATGCTTAAATCACTTTATTGAAAATTAAAATAATAACTCCATGGTAATTGATATTACTCATAAATTAACACATATCAATTCAAATTTAACACATTATGAGAACTGTATTTCATATCATACTTATAACAGTTAATTTTCATTAGGTTCCGATAGAATCTTAACTTTATCGTTATTAGATTTCGAAAGAGAGAGGTCGTGAAATACGGATCGAGGCAATCGATTGATTTTGGCATGACTCGGGACTTATTATTGGAAAACTGGGTCAAGCATATGTAACTTTCATTGGTGTGGTGGTGTCCATTATCCATGGCATGTAAATTTAATCACAGAAAATCTAGGGCAAAACAGTACTCTTCCAATAAGAAGACAAATACATCAATTTCATAGTGCATGTTTTGTCAAATTTCACGACCCAATTTTGTTACGTTTTGATAGATGCATAGGGCACGTGAATATTGGAACAATGACCAAATATAATTAGAGCTTTAATTTAAATTTAAATATGTGATCACTAGTAGCATAACAGAATATATACTCATTAATTACATTGAGTTCTACACTATTCATATATTTTCACCGTTAACATTTAGGATTTGTTTAGATACGTAGTATTGTTTCTCATAGAACTCGAAACCGAGGGGAGCAGGCAATTATCTTGTAATTTGGTTTGGGGTAGCTTGTGCATGCACTTTAATTCTAAATTTCTAACCCGATTGACGCAAGATATATAGTTTTTCTCTCTTCATGACCGAACTGATTTTATTTATATCAATTCCGTAACTATCAACCATTAGATTCATATACTGTACAGCTTAGTCAAAGTGTTCTTAAACTTAATCAATGACTCACAAGCTCAAGTCTCGTCATAATCTTAAAAGTTCAGTTCGGTACTGAAGAAATAAAAACTATATATATATATATATATATATATATATATAGTCCCGATCTGATCAGGACATCCTGATATAACTTTATCGGGATATTAAATGTGAGTCACTCATTATAGAGAAGCTTTGACAAGTGCATACACACTTGAATCAAAGCATGTAAAACTAGTGGTTCATATTCAATATTCTCATGAAGTTATTTCAGAATGCACCGACTTGAAAGTTTATATATATATATTCCTACTTATTCCTAATTGACTATAAATCTAGATGGACATATTATTCGTCTACGTTTAATTTCTTAAACCTTAAGCTGAAACACATGATTTTTTATTATTATTTTTTAAATTTTATAGAACACAAACCAAGTTTTAGAAGCAATGTCAAATAGATCCTCAAGTTCTACAAATTTATAAAAAAATAGTACTAGAGCACAATATAAAGAAGAGAAAAGTTCAAAAAGAAAGGTGTGTTTAGTGAGTGTCTCAGTCTCTCAGAGTTATCTTTCTATGGCGCACTGTGGCAAAGTCGATTCTTTAAATTATGCTTTATGGAGTGGACTACACGATAACTTTTTTCCTTCTTTTTTTTTCCTCCGCAATGCGTAAGGCATTTTCGGGCTCACAAGCCAACTATACATATACGATCACTCGAACTCGAGATATTATCGGATTGAAAGATCGTCTTTTCCGACAAAAAAAATGTACGTTCTGACTCACAAACCAAACATTTTTCTTTACTTTATTTATTCTCTTTTTGCTTATCTTCCCTTCCATATATTCCATATGTTTATATATGGTTTACATTGCATCAAGATTCATGCATGATTTTAATAAGTTTCTACTTTTTTTCAACTTCTCAAACCAAACGGTGCTACAATTCAATTTTTTCAATGAATGGTACAAATTATGTGTTTAGAATATTTATGATATTCTTACTGTATTTCTTGAATTATGAACGTTGTAGAATCGGTTTCACAATGTTACTGAACTAAATCGTTTAGTTACATAACGTGGTAAAATTGATTTATCTTATAATTTTTTTTTTCTAGACCGATTTAACTAGGAAACTATTATATTTAGGCATACTATAACTCTATAAGGGGGTATTTCCAGGAAGCACAAAATCCAACAATTTCTCTAATTTTCTTGATCCTTTACTAAATTGTACATATACATAATACCAGTCTTTCTATTATCAGTTCGAACTGACAATAAATATATCAGGACGAAGAATGTGGACCACAGATTATGGAGAAGTTTTGACAAGTGCATACACTTTGAGTCAAAGTATGTAAATCCAGTGGTCTACATTCTTCGTCCTGATATATTTATTGTCAGTTCGAACTGATAATAGAATTTCTGTACATAATACACTACTAATTATTTTAACTTTACACCGAAGTCTATCTCAACCAAGACGTGGACAATACGCTATTTAGTGTAATTAATACTGATAATGCTGGTGATAAATTAACACCGAAGAGTAGATAATTGGCTTTTCAAAAAGAGTGAGAGAGAGTAGATAATTGCTGATTTTAGTCAAATTCGTCATAAACAAAGACGTTTTGTACACATTTAATTTCAACATATCCTATATACATACAATTTTTCTATTGTCAGTTCGAACCGACAAAAGATATATTAGTTCTTTGTATGTGGGCCATTAGATTTAAATACTTTGACTTGGTTGCATACACTTGTCAAATCATCTTTTAAATCCAATGGTCCACATGCAAGGAACTGATATATTTTATATCAGTTCGAACTGATAATACAAAGACTGATATATATATATAAATATTAAGTATTACACTGTTACATAAATTTGCGGTTTTTCTAGGGAGCGAGATGACTCGAACCCGTATTATCATGATGCAGGTGTGATGGGTTTTACCACCGAACCAGCCTCATCTCGTCGTATGCTATACATATTAAGACGTTTAAATTTGCACGAACTAGTAATACTAAGTTTTCAAAAAGATAAAAAAAAAATAACTTAATTTAATTTTTGTCTAAAGTTTTTTTATTTTTTATTTATTACACAACAACCATCGGGACCGACGAGATTAGGCTCTACAAGCTCAACCCGGACTATAACTCCCACAAGAGGGGAGAGAGCACCCACATATGGTGGGACAGCACCCACACTAGCTGTGGGAAAATTTACATATATCCATACATACACTAGGCCTTGAACCTTGGTGGTGAGGTTCCCTAAGAAAAGGCCCACCACATTGGCAAGGGACCATGTGTAACTTTTTAATTAAAGAGTTGTTCCAAACTTGTGTTCTTATTTCATGACACACATCACCCCATAATTTCCAATTAAATTGAATACTTAGTGTCGGATTATTTTTGATAGGTGTCGTTAATTTTATATTATGATTGTTAGATGTACTTTGGATTAGACATGTCAAAATTTCACACGACCCAAACCCGTTCAAAAATAGCAGTTGATGAGTCTAGTTTATCAGATCGGGTTGTTAATGGGCTAACCTATTAAAACCCATAATATAATGGGTTGGGGATGGATTTATCTTTGAAAAACCATTAATTTGTTATAACCCATTAATATAAGGATTATATATATATGTTTATGAAATTAAAAAAAATATATATTTGTATGTACTGACTCAATAGTATATAAATTTATTAACGTTGTTGAATTTATAAAAAAAAAAAAATCTATGTAATTACATTTAGGATATATTTTAATAATTAATTAAAAAAATTAAATTAAAAACTCTAAAACTCTAAATTGATTGTATTACTATATCCTAACCATCAGTCTTTCTATTATCAATTCGAACTGACAAAAGATATATCAGTTTCTTACATGTAGGCCATTGGATTTAAAAGATGCTTTGACAAGTGTATACAGCCAAGTCAAAGTATTTAAATCCAATGGCTCATATACAATGAACTGATATATCTTTTATCAGTTCGAACTAATAATAGAAAAATTGTTCTAACCATAACCCTAAAAGTAGTCATTTTCTAACACAAGCAATTTAAGATTTGTAAGCGCAATGAAGATTTATGGAAGTCATGTTAGATTTCATTTTCAAGTTGTTTATTTTAAATAATATGTTTCAATAGAATGCTGGAGCCTATAGTGGACTTGATTGCATGAGTTTGATCATGCTTCAGTACTATTTATTTACAACTTTTTAATAAATTTCAAATATAACATTTTGTGATGGGTCGGGTCAGGTTACCCATTTAAGACATTTAAACTTATAATAAAAATATACTTTCAGGACAACCAACCACAACCACAACCACAACCACAAGCATTTAAACTTATTAAAACATGTGGCTGTGGTTGGTCATCCTGAAATTATAATTTCAGAACGACCTGATAGGAGAACTATCCTAATAATAATAAAATTATATCTAAATATCATTAAGAAGATCTCTAAAATAGTTTCAATAATCTGTCTAGACTTGTAAAAGAAAAGTCTAGCCGTATGGCACTGGGCATCATAAAAATCTGGTAACTACTAACTACTATAGTACTACTAACTAGGTCAAAGATAATCATAGACTGACTGTGATGGAGTTATATCCATCGTCCGATCCTCTGAAATCTGCCAGCTAAGCATAGTAGCGGATGTGGGCCCCAATAATCTGATAGTCATTTTTTGTTCTTTTTCTCTCTGTTTCATGGACCCCTAGGCCCCCCACACACTGAATGTGTGCTTTTCGTGTTCCTTTGAAAGATTCCAACAACAATGAAATATATGCAAGGCTAGAGACCAAAACGACCACTAAACTCCACTTGAATTGACGTTTTGATCAATTTTCAACTAATCAAAGCGACGCCGTTTAAGCGGTTTGCAGTATCCTGAAAAAGCAAAAAAAAAAATAAAACGGCCTCGATTACACAAGAAAACGACAACTCTCCCTCTTGGGCTCTTCAAAGCTCATACTTCCCATGTCAATTCAGTCTTTTTGTGCTCTAGCTACTTCCACGCGTCCCAATACAACATATACAAACAACAGCAAGATCACACTTTCGCAACCTTGGTGTCCAAGCCTCAGTTTTCCAAGACCTTTTTTTTTTTCTTACGGGAATGATACTGTAATATTTATGGAATAGGTTTATAACGTTATATAATCGATCCCGTATGAAAAAAAAAGTTACATAATGTTACGAAAGGTTTTATAATGTCACATGATCCCGCATGAAAAAACGTTACGTTTGATCACTTTAATTTGTGTAATCTTTGTGTCTAAGGCTCATAATAGCTAATAGCTGGACTTCCGTAACTTCGTTTTTATACAAGATTGATTATGCAACGTTTTATAGTAGGTTTAAGCTGTGCACTTACGTGTAATCTTAATCTTATATAACATTACAGAATCTTGGTGTCCAAGCTCATGTCGACTAAAAGCATGGACTTTTTAAACGTTTTTTCATATAAGATTAATTCTGCAGTGTTATTAAGTAGATTATCCATATAAAAAAAACATTACGAAACATTATTGTAGGTTTTGTAAGGTTACATAACATTGTCTAATGTTCAAGGCTCATGTTAGGTAATAACAGGACTTTTACGACGTTATTTTATATGGGATTGATTCTGTAACGTTATATATTAGGTTACTTTAAGCCTGATCACTCCAATTTGGGTTTGTTGTATTCAAAACAGTAAGAGCAGGTGTTGAAGAAGTAGACAAAGTTAATATTGGCTTCTTTTGTACTCTAAATAAAACCCCTACTTTATAACCTCCAAGCAGAGCAAAAGAGTCGAAACTCAATTCACTAGTAGTACAAGTGCAAAAAAGTGTCTCCAGTCTCCAGATTTTTGTAGATCTTCTCTCTTCTTATGCAACAGAGAATGCTGAAGATGGTGTGGTTCTTTCACTTGTTCTTCCTCTGTTTACTGGGTCTTACTGGTAAGCCAAGTAGTAGTGATTAGATACAATCTGGGCTTGTTTTGTGTTCTTCTTCTTCTTTAATGTTTGTGTTTTTTTTTTTTTTTTTTTTTTTTTCAGGTGCTGGTCAAGAATCTATAGAGTTTCTCAACCTCTATGATACATCATCTTCACAAGTTGTTCAACATCAACATCAAGCTTTACCTGTAGCAGTTTCTGTGAGTGTTGAACACCTTAATGAGATTTCTTCGAGTGTTTTAATGGCTGAGACTTGGCTTAGGTCTCTTGTTCTCTATCACTACCCTGCTAACAAAATCACCACCATTGTTGTCGGCAATGATGATCTTCTTCTTCACTGTCAAAAACACAACTTGGGTCTGATCCTACCATCTCTCAAGAACATTCATCACTCTCTCACAAGATGGGGCTTAGACAGAGAAATCAAAGTCTCCCCTGTTTTCTCTTCAAGCTGTTTTAACTCAGATTCAGCTCTGTTCAGAGATAATGGAATGTCTGAGAAATTTATCAAACCTCTGTTTCAGTTTCTACACACTATCAACTCCACTTACTCCATAAACCCACCTCCATTTTCATCAGATAAAACTAAAGCTCTCACCTTTATGTCTTCTCATTTAGAATACATGAAAAAGCTTGGATTTTTACAAAACAGAGTCAATGTGTTGTTAACCCACAAAACCCCAAAAGAAAAATCCAAACTTTTGAACAGGAAACTCTCAGATTCTGACTCTAAAATCATAAATCCATACCCAGCTAGACCGACCCCATTACCAGAAATCTCTCCGCTTCACTCCTCTATAGGCTACTCTGTTCCTGCCACAGTAACCAGTCCACAATCTTCTATTTCTTCACCACCATCACCACCATTTACATTCCCTTCAGCTGCTCCACCACCATTCTCATACCCATCAGACTCTCCACCACCAATGTCCTTCTACTCTATGTCACCAGAATTATCTCCAGCCTCGCCGCCGCCATTCGGGTACTTACCTCCATGCAACCCAGTAGACAATAGTCACAATACATTGCCGCCATCACCATCACCATCACCATCTTCATCTTCATCAACACCATCACTGCAAGCACTCTGGTGTGTAGCTAAGCCTAGTGTGCCGTCTGAGAAACTGCAAGAAGCAATGGACTATGCTTGCGGTGAAGGCGGTGCTGATTGTGAAGAAATCTCGCCTCCTTATGGAAGCTGTTTTTATCCAGACACTCTAGTTGCTCATGCTTCATATGCTTTCAACAATTACTGGCAAAAGACCAAGAGAAATGGTGGGACTTGTAGCTTTGGTGGGACTGCTATGCTTATCAATGCCGATCCAAGTAAGCAAATTTAAATCTACTTTTAAGAAGATTGAATTGAAAGTTTTAGAGGGTCCAACTCTGATTTTTTTTTTTTTTTGCTAATTGTTTGAGAATAAATTGTTTTGCAGGCTATGTTCACTGTCGATTTGTTCTCAGCTGAATTGTTGGGATTGATTTGGACATTTGGTACAACAAGTAGGGGTTAGTGCTTAGTGGGGTCTGAAGTCTGTTTCCCAGGTGAATTTGACTACTTTTTTATTTTATTTTTTTCACTTTATTTGGGTTGATTAATGATTAGCATATGTAAAAGAAGTAGAATTTAAAGATTTTCTGTTGATTAATATAGTTTCTGGGGCGTTATTCTATATGCACAAAGCGAAAGACTCTTTTGACTTGCTTGTATGCCACATATATATATATATCTATATATATATACTCTTTCATTAAGGTTCGAATTCGAGTTGCTGTCACCGCATGTGGTATATCTCTGGAAGAAAAGAAAAAAAATGATCTTGCTTTCCATATCTGCTTGTTTTCCTACTATAATTTCAAAAGTATTTATCTATTGAAGTCAAGTATAGACTATAGAGGTTTGGAATCCAATTTCATCCTCATATCAAGTTAATAGTGGTGGGGTTTCGAGTCCCACCTTGTAACCGATATATGTCGTCTCATGCTCCTTTGGATTCTCGTACTTTGGCATTAGGATCTAAATTAAGTGATTTTAAATCCGAAATTCACAACGGCTAAATTACAAATATCAAACCTTCAATCATGGTATTACATGATAAACAACCAAGAAAAGCAAGGCATTTGATTGATTATCTGCAGTGATATTTGTCCAATAGATGACAGCTCATGGAGATAATTGATTTGATTTGGCATAATTTGAGGTTCTCTATTACTATTATAAATCATCATTGTAATAAGTGATAATGTTAATTGCAAAAGACAAAATAAATAAATAAGTGATAATGTTGGAGAGAACAAAAGAAAGAAAGAATGGATGGATTAAAATCATGCTCCAAGTGAATTTGAATTGATTCCTAAAGTGTTTGGAGATAAAAGGAATATCAAATATGCTCAACCTAGTGTCCAATTGCAAGGGTAACTCATCAAGGTATGTACTTACTAAACAGGTTCAAATCATAATATAATATATATAGACTTCGATGAAATTCATCGATTTCGAAATTTATTTCTAAACAATACAATCATAATACCTACTAATGAATTAAATTGATCTACACGGGTTGATGATCGAACAACGTAGAGCAAGCAAAAGAGCACCTGTATTTATACGATGTGTGTTTTGCTACGAACGAATTGAAGAGAAAAAATTTCTACTATACACTCAATATGAAGAGAATCATCACTTAGGCCTCTTGTAAAAAGGCTGCATTTGAAGCTGCAAATACTCGATTGACAAAAAATTGTAGAGACTAAGAATAGACAAACTTTAAACATCCTCATTGTTGATCATTACTAGTAGTTGCAGATACTGAGGAAGGAGAGTGTCCCGTTTCCTGATCATCTGTAGCGTTACTACCATCTTCATTCTGAGGGAGAAAAAAAAAAGAAGAAAATTAGAGAAACGGAACAAATAGACTTCAAACGAACTCATTGACAAAACATTAAAGTGATCAGCAAATTACAAAAATAAGATCACTTAGAACGGTGAAAAGTGGAAATCAACTTAACCTTTCCTAAATCGGTCCTAAGACAAATTTTGTTGTTGGTAAGATCCTGACCTAAACAAGCATCAGCCTACACCAGTTGAGTTATAACCAAGGAGAAATTTTGTCCATCACGCCTATACAAGAAACTCGTCAAGCACTACACATATTTATGACAGTTATGATTCTTAGTACTCTATTAGATTTTATCCGAGTGACAAACAAGGTCTAAAAAATTCACTTAATCAATGTTGGTAATGTCAAAGACCAATTTGATTCACTTAAAGATAACTGTGAACATAAAAACAAAACTAGAAATATGTTTTCTCCTCATCCTTTCATTAGAGTGGCAGAGTTACATATAGATATATGCTCTTCCAATAACAACAGAAATCATAATCAATTATGGATATGAATATGGAGACGGACATACTTTTTTAGTTAGACCTTGTGAAGCCATAAGCTCGTAAAACTTACGCATCAACATCTCTTCCTCAACCTGCAAATTACAATCATAAAAATTTCAGCGTTTCCCCAATCAAATCGACATCCTTAAAGAAACATTTACATGAAACTGTTGCAACACAATAAAGGTTATGTGATTAAAAACTAACAAATGACAGCAACTATCAAGATTTTAATGTGTCCACTCACTCAATTTATAGCAACACACAAGTAAAAAAAAAAATGCAAATGAAAACCCAACACGGGGAAAACTAAAAAAACCTGAAGTTTATGCAATTCAGAAGACATTGATTTGTGGACCTCATTAAGCAGCTCATTCTGCTTTTCCAAATGTCTGCACACAGAATAATAAAAAGCCAAATTCAAAACAAAAATCCCTATATAAGAAATTGAAATACAACAAACATCATTTCGGTGACTCACTTCAACATCTCCCCGGTGTGGCGTGGATCCATCTTCAGATTTTAATGTTAATTAAAATGAATCGAACTGAGATCGTCTGCGAATTTATCAAGATCCAAACTGCACAGAAATTAAAGCACATAAGAACGCGCAAGCAAATACACATAATTTTTGCCATGGATAATTGTGACTTAATGCTACTTCTACAGCCTAATCCAACCGAAAACAAACCTGTTCAAGTCATTGTTGCTGCTAAGGGTGGGCACGGTTCGGTTCGGATCGGTTCAGTTATGACCGAAACTGTATTGAACTGCTATATTTTCGGTTTTTGAAAACTTGAATCGGTTTGAACCATATTGGACCTCAAAACCGAATTGAACCAAACACCTTTATCTCGGTTCGGTTCGGTTCAATTCAGTTTTGGGCCTTTTGGACTTTGAGGTTTTTTTTAGGCTTTTTAAAAGCTATTTTTGATTCTAAATCACAGGTAATACTTGTGGTTCACTAGAAAAAAATAAAAATAAAGAAGAAGAAAAAAATGAAACAAACTCCTAATGTCATGAAATGTTTCATTCAAAACTCAAAAGTCAAAACACATTAGATAGCAGATGTCACGACCCAAAGACCGGGTACGTGAATACAAGTTAAAAGTCGAATCAAAAGCAGGTAATAATAATTTTAATTTTTTTAATAAAAACATTTCATTTCCATTCATAAGTGAAGGCTCAGTCTCTACGCAAGACATCGATACATCTGTTTATACATCATAAATACAATACAACGTTTGATTCAATGCTTCCAATTGAATAACATCTCACTCACTACTACGATAAAAATTCCAACAACTTTTGCTCAACTTCAAAAATTCGCCAAAAATAGAATATATAACCAATTTAGGTGAAACAAGTCATGAATGAAAGCTTTGTAAGTCTAGAATCCAACACAAAAAGAATCAATTTGAAATTCTTGCCCAAACAATACAGTTTTTCGAAAATACCCAAGGCTGTCACAAATATGATCAGATCTCCAGCAACTTTTGTTCAACTTCGAAAATTCGCCAAAAATAGAATATAAAACTAATTTAGATGAAACAAGTCGTGAATGAAAGCTTTGTAAGTCTATAATCTAACACAAAGAATTATTTCGAAATTCATGTCCAAACAGCACAATTTTGCAAAACAAGCCATAATCCTCACACTTCCTCTAAAATTTTGGAGATACTCAATCTCACTTCACAACCCATCATCATCAACCATAGCAACAGCAACAACAACAACAATAGCAGCAGCAGCAAAGAGGGCCACAAAATCACAATTATCATCACATTTCATTCATTATCCTTTACAATACTACCATACACAATCATTCTACAAAAACAAAACAAGGAGATTAGAAAACCCCTACCTCTAAGGAAATCATCACCCTCTCTTTCTCCGCCTCTTTCTCCCCTTTCTCTTCTCTCCCTTTTCTTTTCTTTCTAGACACCACCCACCTCTTTTAAAACCCTAATATCGTTTTTTCCATTTTATTCCCAAAGAATGGGCTACAAAATGGACCCATTATATATTACTCTCACAAACAATGGGTCTTAGGTCCAATATGAGTTACTTAGGGCATACTTATGAGAATGTACCTACTTATGCATCATGTATTTAATATCATAGTCAAGCATACTTAATTACATACATACATACATACATATATAATTTAATTAAAAGTAGGACTCTACTGCAGATAGCATTCTCGCACATTATCCAGATCCTTGATAACCACTCCATGTTTTAGTAGTTTTGCTATCACTTCAAAATCTTACTATCCAATACATGCCAATATATCTCATTCATCACAAATCTCAGCTTTGACAAAAATTACATCAAATTCTCCCTTTCAAAATCAACTACACAGTTTGCGGCAGTTTTCTTCTGAGATAAATATATCATAAGTCATAACCAGCATCTCCAAAAAATGTGTCTCATTGAGGCAATTCGATAAACACGACATGAGTAACACTAGTGATGGTTTAAAACAGTGAGAATTAACAACCAAAAAAATATATATATTACAAATTCAAATTACATTTTAAACTACAAATTCCACCAAAACAAAAATGAAAAAATTAAATGCAACAAGAGGTCTAGCAATCCAAGAGAGATAAAATTCCACAATCAATGAAAAGAAATCTAACAAATCCAAAATTTATAAGAATTCGTAATACTAACTAACCTGTTAACCAGAGATAGATAATAATCTCTCTCCTTCCTCCTTTCCTTCTTTCTCTCTCTAGGTTTTTTTTCTTTCTCTTTTCTTCTCCTCCGATTTCTCTCTCTGTCTCTCTCTCTCTTCTCTTCTCTTCTCTTCTTTCTTTTGCTTTTTTTTCATTTATATCTCCTCAGCTATTTTGGCTTAATTTCTATTTACAACCATTAAGGCCCATTATCTGCTAAAACAATTTTGGGCCCAACTCTTGTTAGTTGGGTCCAATCCAAATCATTACTTCTTTTGGGCTTAAGTTTAGGCCAGTATTGAATTTGTTCTAGAGTAATTGGCACAAATCCTCCCTCGAGTATATGTAAATTTACATATTGCCCCCTAAATTTTTTTTTTAGGCATTAAACTCCTTGAACTATTGCTTATTGACAATCCTTTGGTTTTATTCCCTCCTGAGAGGGCATTTTTACTTTAGTTCTGTCAATAAGCGATAGTTCAGGGGGTTTAATGCCTTAAAAAAAAATTTAGGGGGCAACATGCAAATTCACATACACTCGAGGGGGGATTTGTGCCAATTACTCTTTGTTCTATTGGACTTAGGGTGTGTTTGGTATGATTTTTCAAGTAGAGCTTCTAACTAGTAGCATTTGTAACAAAATAGTTGTATGTTGTTGGTATTCAATTAAAAAGAAAAGTAATGCTACACATCCCACCTAAAATCCCACAATTTCCATCCCAACACATGTGGCAGCTGAGTTGTCATTTGATGAGTGGATACATATTAATTGTTGAGTGGATACATGGGTAAGTGAGATAAATTACAATTACTGTGTATCCACTCATCAAGTAACACCTCAGCTGCCACATGTGTTGGGATGAAAAATGTGGGATTGTAGGTAGGATATTTAGCGTTACTCTTAAAAAATACTTTTAAGTTAGTAAATTATTTGACAATATATATTCAAAAGAACTTTTGATTGTCATAAATTACAAAAACAGTATAGACAAAGTATTTAAGTTTTGTAATAAAAAAGGTACATGATAGAATATTTAAGTTTCATTGAGGGTAGTTGAAACAATGTATATTTATTTAAAAAGCTCAAAAAGAGCTTCTTGGGAAAAGTCCGAATAGGCATAAAATAGCTTCTTTTTTTTTAAATTAAAAAAGTTCTTTTAGAGTTTTGTTTTAAAAAATAAAAAATAAAAAATAAAAAATTGGCCTCAAGAAAAGCCATACCAAATACACACTTAACCTATTTCAAGGAGAAATGCTTAGTATGCCTGCATATAAATCCGACCCAATCAAATCATATGTCAAAGGGTACAATATAAGTAGGTCGGGCATACACACTCTTGGACATGTTGAAGCCACCCTCTATTTTCTTTTTCAAGTGTGTTACAACTTAAAAGATATGTCAAGTGATTGTGGATTTTTTTTTTTTTTTAATATCACGTGTGGTGTGGTAGCTACTCGAATCTAGGTACCGACGATTCTCCTTTTCATTTGTCTTAAATCTATAGATATATGATGGATGACAAGTGACAATATTGATTCAAAGCTGATAGGGGTTGGGGATGATCTCACTTTTTTGCTTGAAATATTTCTAGAGATTCCAATTACAGATGTTCATGCACTATATATCTTATTTATAATTAAATTACTAGAATTGAACTGCAATGGCAGGAATCTCCATGACTACATGTCTAAAGAGAAGGGAACTGATAAGCCCTTGTCTCCATGTTTTGTTTCTTTTCTCTCTCTTTTTTCTCTGAAATATCTCTCATGCAAAAAAGCCTGCAAATAAAAAAAAAAAAGGAAAAAAGAAAGAAAGAAACTATTCAATAACGATTTCACTTCTCAAATCTGCTATCATCATCATGCATGGCATCATCATCTGTAGATTCTTTCTTGCGTATGTGTTAATTTGTGAGAAAGATGAGTTCATATATAGTATATATATTCATGTGATGTCTGATATATTGTACTTTAAAATTGATCGATCAGCAAAAACCATGGCCATGATTTCTGGCAGCTGCCAACTTTGATGAAAAATAAATTAATAAAACTAAAGCTTTTAAAGTAATACAAAACTCAGAAATTTATAAAAGCAAAAGCCTAACTCTCCGGATTTTGGTCTTTTAGGACCACCCCCATGAGAACATGAATAGATTATTAATTATAAGTATCTCTATATATTCTTATAAACTATGTTTAGGTTACATGTAACTATCATCTATCAACTTAATTATATAATTTACTAGTATTCATTGGTATGATTTGTATTAAATATGCAAAAAGAAAACTTAATTTAAATACCATTATCATTATTTTTGTATAATTTTGGGAAAAATATATATACACACATGTAAGTTGTAACCATGTTTAACTAAACGGATGTATTAATTACTTAAGTATTCGGGTTTCATTGAAGATCAATCACGTAGATTTGATAATGTTCTTTGAGAGAATTGGGTCGCTATTTTGATCGATTGAGTAGCAATTAATAAGATCTTCTTCTAAGATCTCGATCTCTTTGTAATTATATCACTTTCTCCTTCTTTTTTTTATTCATCGTTGTGTCTATGTACATATATATCTTGAAATTATTCTTCGCAAAAGCTTTTGTGTTGGTTCTTTTGTATAATGGAAATATTCGATCCTGAAAAATCCCAAAAGATATCAATCTAAGGTACAGTAATATTACATAATACTCTATGTCAAAAAATATAAATAAATATATATATATTACATAATAGGCATCGTAACATAAAAATACTATAACTTTACTTAGACGTAGCATTATTTATATATTCACGTTTAAACTCTCATAGTTATATATATATATATATATATATATATATATATATATATATATATATATGGATTGGTCCCCGTCACATTACGAGCCCGGGACCATAAGAAACCCTAGCAATAAATAATTAGTGAACAAGGGATAAAGAAAGGTCGATTCTTGCAAATTCATTGAATGGCACTACAATGATTTGTAAGGGAGGAGATACTTTTGAGAATCAAATAAAACTAATAATTTATTTTCTTTGAAGGTCTATAAATATATTGTCAGAGAGATCTTTGCTTTTGAGGTTATATATCATCGGTTCAAAAATATTGACTAACATGATTAGTTTTCATGGTCTTGAATAGGTTATTCCCAATGCATTTAACTAAACAAGATGTATCAGAATCTATGGCCATGTGCTTTGCCATAATTACCTTAATTTTAGTAACACAAAAGCCTTTCTTTTTTAAATCTGACACCAAAGGAATTAGGGATATGTTGAAATCTGACGAGATCGATTACTACAGCGACGTGATATTGTTTTGCTTTATACAATCAAATAATATAATGAATAATTTTCGATGCTTGCATGTTAAGAAAAGACTTACATTTTGAGATCTCTATTTATTTAACAATTAAGAATTTGATTCTGTTTATAAATGATGAAGTATATATCTATTCTCTTCAAGGACTAATGGATCAAAAGATGTCCTTAAAACATTATCATGTAATATATAAGACACCCAAATGATCCAATCTTCAAATTCAGGAAATTGCAAATTAACTACAAAATATAATTATCTATAATATTTATAGTATTGTACATATACCACCATCGTCATTGAACCCGACAATATCTTAATTTTAGTCGTGTCACCTCATGTCTTCAACACACACTAATATTGTATTATTATAGTAGTATATACCGTGGAGAAAAATACTATTTATATATTTATATTTATAAAGAGTATTGTATAGATAAAGTTGTACAGATAGAGTATTGCAAATTAAAGCA
Source organism: Acer yangbiense (assembly GCA_008009225.1). Classification (NCBI taxonomy): domain Eukaryota; kingdom Viridiplantae; phylum Streptophyta; class Magnoliopsida; order Sapindales; family Sapindaceae; genus Acer; species Acer yangbiense. The sequence continues at coordinate 933,382 of CM017766.1, forward strand.
AGACCAATAAACAACAGGAGCACATGGTATGGGGCAAAAGGTTCATAAAGATCAAACACAAAGTGCCATACATGATTTGCCCTTAGTTTCATCAAGTGGGCACATACCTACAAAGCTTTTTTTGTGGTTTTCCAAATTAGCAAATATTGTAGGACCTTTGAGCTTCCAAAGCACAACAATGCTTGTGACTTTGCAAATGAGATCATATATATATATACTATTTATTGATTCAATAACAATAATCTCTAGTAGTCTCTACAATACATGCAATAAGTAGTGTCACCACTTCCGGGAACCGACCGATCTTCATGAAATCCTGTGACTCAAATTCTTTGTCGGATTTAATTTATATTGAAGAAGCTGTGTGTTTGGATTTGCAAGCTATGTTTGATAGGGAAGGAAATTTGATTCATTAGATGGAACTTGGAAGGGGAAATATGTTTCTTTTCTGGCAATAATTTAATTCCTAATTTATATGGAACTCGAATAATTTGATTGATTTTATGGCGCGTTTACTAATCAATAATCAAACTCAGGAAAGGGAATTAAGTTACTGATTTGTGAATTCCAATGTTTACTTAAAATTCGAGGAATTAAGTTACGTGAACCCCACTCTCAAATCAGTAATTAAGTTACTGATGGAAAGAGAATTTGATTTCTCCCACCCACCCACCCACCCACGGAATTAAGTTGCCTTTCCTGATTGAAATAATTATTTAAATTAAATTACACCTATTTAAATAATTTTTTCTTGAACAATTATAATCAAATTTGAAAGAAGAGAACGCGATTCAAATCCACCCATTAAACCAATCTTATTCCGTCATCTATGTTGCACAACGAGTATTTTCTTAAGAAAATATTTTTATCAATGCCTATTATAAAAACACACCTACTGGTAGTATAGTATTTAATCTCAAATTTATTTTTATCGACCGGTTAAATAGTACAAAATAAATATAAAAAAACATCATAAAAATATTAAATAAATAAAAAATGTCAATAACATCAAAATATATTAAAAATTAGGAATAAAGAATACCCGACATTTGGTCAAGAATAAATCTTATATTGCATAGAATCTACAGGTGATTTTTTTTTTTTTTTTTTTTTTTCTGTAATAAAACATCTGCATCAGGTGATGCAACCTAATAAAAAAGTTAAGGCAGAACTGTGGAGATTCTTGATGCAAAGTTGTATTAATTAATATAAAACTAAGCATTATCATAGGGATATGTTATATTAAAAGGAGAAGAATATGATAAAACCTAAGTAACTAATTAAATTATTTATTAATTTTAATTTTTTTTTTAATTATTATTGATTGAATTTTTAGTGTCATTGGGGAGAGTGGATTGGAGCATTTTGCATGTGATGTGAAAGGAATAAAAAAGATTGGATAAGAGAAAAGTATTGTTGTGGTCACAATTTGTCCACCAGGGGAGAACAGAGACTTCATTATTATTATTATTGATTGGAATAATCAATTAATTATAAACAAATGAAAACAATTTTAAAAAATTAATAAAATTGCTTCCAATTTCAATCTACAAGAACAATTGTAATTATATATTTATATATATATTTTTATGTTGTTTGTTGATTGTTTTCTTGCTCATGATATCATGAAAAAGGGATAATATTATTCTTAAAGATCATAAATATATATATATATATATATAGTTCCGATCTTGTCTTTATGAAGTTATATCAGTACGCACTGACTTAAAATTATATATATATATATATATATTGTATAAATACGTGTACGTTATATTGTATAAAATACGTGTACGTTAACAAGGAATAATTTTCAAACTTTTCGTTTTTGTAGACATTTGGAATAGAATCCAATGTCTAACAGCAACCATCTTTGTAACTTAGCTTTACACAGATTTAGTTATTCAACGGTATGACAATATTCTCAAAATATTAGGGATATTCAAATATACTCCAACCAAAGTAGATATTTATTGTTAATAGGGGCGTAGCTCAGATGGATGAGCATAGGGCTGGACGAGCGTAGGACTTAGACAAATGATTCTCAGATCAACAGTTCGAATCTTACCAATGATGAAAGCTTTAAAAAAAAATACCAAATCCCGAATTAATAGATATTATTAAAAAATAAAATAGATATAGAATGATAATAATATAAAATAATTGGGTTAGCCACTAGCCTACTGGCCTACTATACATGATTTGCATAATTGAGTTATAGAAGACAATTATTTTCTTTTAGTATTTTTGGTTAAATTTTTTAATTTTATATGTTTATAGTCCACTGTATTGAAATTCAATCATTACCGACTAGCCTTGTAATTATATAAACAATACATATTTTCCATAGTTATACAAATTATACAAATACCCAATGCAGTGCAATTAAAGATTTTTTTTTTTTTTTTTTTTTTTTTTATAAATAAAAAATAAAAAACAAGAGAAGGGAGACAAGAACAAAGTGGACAAGTTAAAACTGAAAAGCCATCACTAAGGCATGTGATACCCAGAATCTAGCGGGAGGGCCCTTGATATTTGATTGATATTATCACGATAATTTGAAGAAATCTCACGAGGAAGAAAAGAGAGCCCATAATCTTTTACTTTTAAAAATAATAATAATAAAAAAAAAAAAAAGAAGGAGGAGGTGAGATGGATTGCATTATTATCAAAGTACGCGAAGGGGATGATGGATGGGTCGTTTTCTGGTACACAGGGGGCGTTTGTTAAAAACTCAAAACTCAAAACCAAAGTTTTTCACTCACTCAACAGTGTTTGTATTTCATCAAGGGAGCACCAAAGTTGTGTCCTGTCAGACTTGGCGTGCCTTCACAATTCACATTAAGAGACCCTTTTGTGGGGGGGCCCTCATGTCAGGCTTCATTTCTCTCATTTTTATACCAAAAAAAAAAAAGTGAAAGTTAAAAGAGAATGAATGAATAGCTAGCTACAGATAACAGATGTGAATGTGTCATGTGTGTATGTGTGTGATATAGGGTTTTGATTGATTCCAGAAACAACAAAACAAGAGGGATTAGATTAGATAGAGAAACAGTGGTTGTAGGGTGGTGGTGGACTACTACTACTGGTGGTGGTGGTGGTGGTGGGGGCGGTGGTGTTGATTCAAAGGAACATTCTGGGGTTTGGCTTTATGTGATTTTGTGTTTTGTGTTTTGTGTTTTGTGTGTTTAGGCTGTGGTGTCTGTCAATTAGATGAGGAACAGCTCATCTTTTTAAAGGAGGGGTTTTTATTGTTGTTGGGTTGTTTTTGTGTTATGTGGGGTTTGCCCTGCTCAGATACAACAGCACTGGGACACTCACTCACATTGTGATATCAACATTTCACTAAGAAGAGAAGCCTCTCTATCCTTCAGACTTCAGACTTCAGAGAATTCATTCTTTAATTAGCAGAGACCTCACCAAGGTATGTATGCTTACATATATATAGATATATAATACATATGCTTGATGGTTCATTGAAATTGATTTGTTTGTGAGTTTTGTCATCTGGGGTCTAACTTTTTGTTTACCTGACTTTTCTTTTGAGGTGGGTTTTGGTTCTTTTCAGTCTTTGTGCATGAATTGGTTACCACTTGGGAGATAGTCTAGACTCTAGTCTAGTCGAGCTAACTTTCTTGATGTCATAATACCATTTTCTGTTGTTAGGCATTTTTCTTATCTTAATGGGATGTAAAAACGACATTGGGAGATTCTTTTGTGTTGTGTTTTCATGCTGACCACATGAGAGGAGAGGAGACTTCTTTTTGGCTTATTTTTTTAGTGCTTTTATGTCGGCAAACAACTGGGGGATATTCTTGTATTCATTTCTGATTTCTGTATCACAGTCTGAGTTTATTGATACTATTTTGTTGATATTGATTTTCACTTGTAGATTCTCCAAAATTGATGCTTGTTGTCAACCCTTTTGGTAGTCTCTTCAGCTCACATCTAGATATATGCTGTTTCTATGTTGTTGCAGGTTTTGTAGCTTCAAGCAAACAGAGGAGCAAAAGTGAAAGAAGATTATTTTTGTATTGTTAAATGGAATGTTGTTGATTCTGAGTTTTGGGTTCTCAAATCAAAACTCTGTGGACCAGAAAAAAAGGGTCTTGGACTTGGTAGTGTTGTTGTTGTGTGATTCTTTGAAAATAGAAAACAAATTAAGAAAGAGAGAATAGAATTAGGTATAAACAAATACAGTCTAGGGCGGTGGTGTCAGTTTGGGGCAAGTGGGTGTGTCTCTCTTTGTGGTCATGAGAAATTATATATGTTTTGAGAGTCTTTAGGTAATGTCTCCTTAACTTGACCTTCTTTGTCCGGAGTTCTTGGCCTCTGTTACCAATTCAGGAAGCAACCGCTGCTTTCAGTCTCTTCCCATTCAAGTGAACAATTTGGTTGAAACTCACACTATCATCATTCTTTTTATCTCTCTCGTTTTCATTGGCCTCGGTTTGTGGGAAAGATTCGGTCATACTAAGTGAAAATTTACCAAATTTTACTTTGATCCATTTCTTAGTACTCAAACATCAGAAAGTTCGTAACATTGGGGGCGTTAGATTCCCCACTTCTTCTGTAGTTTCACTTGTAGTTCGTCGGAATTCGAAGATTGGAAACGGAAAGTGAGTAATCAAGCTTTCATTTAGCAAAATGAAGTTTATGAAACTTGGATCTAAGCCAGATTCATTTCAGACTGAGGGTGATAATATTAGGTTTGTTTAAGATCCTTCTGCTCATCTTTACTAATTTTATAGTTCTTTTTTTATTCTATTCAACTTATTTTCATTTAGAATTTGTTGGAGTTATATTACTATTGACATTTATCTTAGCCCTTTTACTGATTTTTTTTTTTTTTTTTTTTTTTGGGTTCTTCAAAAGAAAAAAAATCCCATTGGATTTCTGTTTCTGAGTCTATTAATTTCTATAGATGTTGAAATTTGAAAAATTTTAGTGCATCTTCAGTGACAATAATGTGAAAACCGACCTTCTCTAAGAAAAGCAGTAACTTAGGATCATTACCGGATCATCCCTCCAAGGTCCTTTCTTTGGTGGGAACAGAACTGGGTAATGGGTTTGAAACTTGTTTCTTAAAGGCATGATTGGCTTCTTCGAAAGAGTATGTATTACATGTTACCTGTTGTTGGCTTGGTTCATAAAGATACCTTAAGAAAATTTAGGGCTTGACATTGGAACAGGATATATTTTTTGATCTTAGAAATCATTTGTAGAGTGGAGTTGATAGGTTCATCTGACCAAAACTTGAAATCATTTTTTAAGTGTCACAATAGGGCATTGATTGCCATATTTTAATTTCTTTAATGTGGCTATGTAAAACAAAGTGGTGAAGTTTGATTTCACATTGATTGTTTTCTGGTTTTAAGCTCACCAATTCCTTCATTATCATTATATAGTGTTCCCCTGCCTCTTAAAATTTCGTCATTTTGCGATATTGCTAGAAGTTAAAAGTATTAAAATCTTAGCTTCTAAATTTTTTTAATATGCTTCTCACGCGTCTCCATGAATACGTATCAATCTTCTTTGCATTTCCGATAATAAAGTTAAGCTAAAAGGAAAACATGTGAAGTATGCGTAGTGATATAATTCTAATAACAATCGAAATTCCCTGCAACTGATAAGTCTGTACTTGCTGTATGACTGCTTTCATTTCTTGATTCCAAAATAAGGGAACATTTTTGTATCGAGTATATTGTTAATGTAATCTGACGAGTGTCTTTATGTCCAGGTACGTAGCAACTGAGTTGGCTACAGACATAATTTTTAATGTTGGAGATGTGAAATTCTATCTGCATAAGGTATGAAATCCATATGACCTTGAACAATTCGCTATATCTTGATGAAAAGTTATCATACAATTAACATTGATAGAGCAACAGGCCTAAAGTAATTTTTGAATCTTTAACTTAACAGTGTGTAGCACATGTCGAAAACAGTAATATGCATATTTCCTGCTTTCATGTTCACCGCTTGATAAATGTTATTCATTAGGATCCTAGAGTTTGATCATCCTATTTCCAAATCACCCTTTTTATTCAGTGTTCTATGCTGGGTTCATCGTAAAGATTTGCAAGCCTAAATATTCTCCATCTGGTTTTCATTACGACTAATTTAATGGTATATGTATTGGCATACTCTTTAGTGCAGGTTGTTTCTTGGCCTTTACTAATTTCTACAATTTTTGTGCAGTTTCCTCTTCTATCCAAGAGTGCTCGCTTGCAGAAGCTTGTCGCGACCACAAATGATGATAACAGTGATGAAATCCACATCCAAGATATGCCTGGAGGACCTGCTGCTTTTGAAATATGTGCCAAATTCTGTTACGGCATGACAGTTACTCTCAACGCATACAATGTGGTTGCAACTCGGTGTGCAGCAGAATACCTTGAGATGTACGAAACAGTTGAAAAAGGAAACCTGATTTACAAAATCGAAGTCTTCCTCAACACTAGCATCTTCCGGAGTTGGAAAGATTCGATCATTGTTCTTCAAACTACGAGATCTCTTCTTCCATGGTCTGAGGAACTAAAAGTGGTCAGCCACTGCCTTGATTCCATTGCTACTAAGGCTTCGATCGATACTTCAAAGGTGGAGTGGTCCTACACCTATAACCGGAAAAAGCTCCCGTCAGAGAACGGGAATGATCCTCAATGGAACGGTTTGAGAAAACCCCAATTAGTTCCAAATGATTGGTGGGTAGAAGACCTTTGTGAGCTTCATATTGACCTATACAAGAGGGTGATAACAACAATCAAAACGAAAGGAAGAGTTTCCGGTGACATAATTGGAGAAGCCTTGAATGCATATGCATTCCGAAGGTTGCCAGGATTTAGCAAGGGTATGATCCAGAATGCCGATGTCACAAAATATAGATCACTGGCCGAAACCATTATGTGGCTGCTACCAGCAGAGAGAGGCAGTGTTCCTTGTAGTTTTTTGCTTAGGTTGTTGAGAGCATCAATTCTATTAGAATGCGGAGAAGCAGAAAGAAGAGAGTTGATAACGAAAATCGGTCAGCAGCTAGATGAGGCTACGGTGGCTGATCTTTTTATTCGAGCTCCAGCTGGAGAGATGACAGTTTATGATGTTGGCATAGTGCAAAGCCTAGTTGAAGAGTTTGTGACATATGAGCGGAATACACGGAATGATCTTCCCGTGGAAAATGAAATCCAGGAGATTAGAAACCTTGGATCGGTATCAGATGCTTCGAAGATGAAGGTAGCAAAGCTGGTCGATTGCTACCTTGCTGAAATTGCACAAGATCCCAACTTACCTCATACAAACTTTGTTAATCTTGCGGAAATTGTATCAAGTTTCGCTAGACCTTCTCATGACGGGCTTTACCGAGCTATTGACATGTATCTGAAGGTAAATTCTTTTTACCAATGTGTTTCCAAGTTAAAAATGTTATGGTCGCGGTTTCAATTTCATCGGTTCCTTAGGTTGTTAACAATAAGGCTTATCATTTGTCTCTGTGCAGGAACACCCTGGGATCAGCAAAAGTGAGAGGAAGAGAATATGCCGGTTGATGGACTGCCGGAAATTATCAGTGGAAGCTTGTATGCATGCCGTTCAAAACGAGCGGCTCCCCCTGCGGGTGGTTGTGCAAGTCCTCTTTTTCGAGCAGATAAGAGCCACGCAATCAGCTAATGGCAACAGCACCCCTGACCTACCCGGGCCCATTAGAGCCTTAATACCTGGTGGCGGGTCTCATGGGAGCTCAAGGTCTACTACAACTAACACCGAGGAGGATTGGGACGCGGTGCCAACAGCCGATGATATCAAGGCCTTAAAAGGGGAGCTTGCTACTCTAAGGTTAGCAAACGGTGATAAAAACGGGAATGATGGTGCCAAAAACGATGCAGAGAAAGTCGCTGCAGGTAAAATGAAAGGTGTTCTCATTTCGAAAATGTTTTCAAAGCTCTGGTCAAGCAAAGACAGAAATGGTGAAATTAGTAGCTCTGATACATCAGAGAGCCCGAGCCCCGGTGGTTCTACCAATGCTGAGGAAACAAAGTCTACCCCGTCTAGAAGTACGAGGCATTCATTATCGTAGAGAGAGACCTAGACCGACGAAATCAAAGCCTGACTTGTTTGTTTGGCTGGGTTGTAAAATTGTTTCTCTCTCACATATTTTGACCGTTAGGAAATTAGGAATCCACTGACTATATTCTCCAATGAGATATTGCAAGCATAAGGAGCATGTTTAGGGGGGAGTTTATGTTAGGTGTTTGACTCTCAAGTTTTTTTTTCTCCAAGAAATGGAAGTTGTCAAGTATTTATTAATAACTTTTCTTTATTAGAAAGATAGTCGTGTGATGGTATAACTGGAAAGGAATGTCCAAGAGTCTGTTCGGTAATGTTTTCTTTTTATGTGACAGTGAACGATAGTTTTGTTGGCTTGCTTGTAGTAGAGTCACAGTCAACCAGGTGTGCATGGAGCTCTCTTGCTAGATTTGGACATTTGGACATTTTCAATATTGTTTGTAATTTGGACATTTCCTCAGATTTGTGAGAGTGCTTACAAAATATAAGGGCCCGTCCTGCAAGCCGTTTTCTGTTTTTGTTTTTCAAAAACAAAAACAAAAATGAAAACAGTGTTTTTGGTTTCATTTTTGAATTCCGAATACGCGTCTGGTAGCATTTATTGAAAACTGTATTCTGAAACGAAAAACAGTAAAAACGCGTCTGGTAGCTTCACTGAAAGCTGAATTTTGAAAATGAAAACAGTAAAAACGCGTCCGGTAGATTGAAGTCAGAACATAAAAAACTGAAGAACTTTTACATATTTAATTGAACTCTCCCATCTCTTTACACTATTTTCATAAGGTTGTAATATTTATTTTCATCCACTTAAATTTATAATTTAATATATATATATTAAATAATTATACCACTATTCATAATAATATAATAATTTAAATTTAATCATTATTTACAGACCATTCAATCATTTTTAATTAAATTATAAAAACGATTGTATGATATTTGATTTTTTAGCATTAATAAAAAATACATAACTATCAATTTCCATAATTTTAGATTACCTGTAATATTTCATTAAAATTCTGATAACATAACATTGACATAATCTAATTATATAAAATCATGAATAAATTCCAGAATACACCACCTCCTATTACAAGACATCACCTCCTATTACGTGAGCAATCTCGCCACATTTTGTTTGCGATTTCATCTCTAGTATTACTCATTAGTGCTACATTTGATGGAGATAAATCTATATTAGGAATCGATCTACCTTCACCTTCACCTTCACCTTCTCCTTCTCCATCAATTACCATATCTTCATTCTCATATTCCCTAAACATCCTATCACCATGAGCTTGTGATCGAATAAAGTTATGTAGGACACAACATGCTATAGGTATGAGGCGTTGCCTACGTAATTTGTAATTAGGCATATTTTTCAATATAGTAAAGCGCGCCTTTAAAACACCGAAACACCGCTCAATTACATTTCGTAACGATGAATGTCTATAATTAAATAACTCCTTTGGACCTCTTGGTGTACGTTCTTGTCCTTCATAATCACGTAAATGATATCGTTCACCTCGGTAAGGTGTTAAATATCCTGGCATGTTTATGTATCCCGAATCGACAACATAATAATATCCTGAAATAATAAAAAATAATAATTATACTTTACAATATTCGAAAAAGTGAAATACTTATACGGTATACGTACCTTCATTAGGATGGGGAAAACCGTTCTCTTCTCTTCTAATTGCATCCAAAAACACTCTTGAATCGTTAGCGGTTCCTTCCCAACCAGTGTAAACAAATGTGAACATCATGTCAAACGAACAAACACACATAATATTTTGAGTAATTTGGACTTTTCTATCTCGAAACGAAATTTGTTTATGTGCTGGTGCCCATGCAGCAACGTGTGTTCCATCAATAGCACCAATACATTTCTACATAATATAATTAATCAATCATTTATGTTAATATTGTTTGCATCAATATATATCAACACAATATAGTTAAGTAAAAATGAAAGTGTAAAAAAATATTATGCATTAAAAATAAAATACTTACCTTAAAATACGGATAAAAATTTGGATTATTTCTAATCTCTACTGGTGGCGGCTGTTGTCCTCGAGTTTGTTCACGTATAATATTTGGTGCAAGCTCACATAACCCTTTCAATACACGTTTAAATTGTCTATGCACCGTATCTTTCGCCCGTTGAAAACGCTCAGCAACAACTTGCACTACAGCCCCATGAGATAGAATATATAAACACATTGCCACCGCCTCAATAACAGTAACATGTCTATCATCTTCCAATAACTGTGATTGCTCTAATGTTTGACATAAATTAAGAAAAATAGCTGCATCCATACGAAGTATGTTATACATTCTATCGGGATGACCATTTAGCAACTCTTGTACAAATGCATACCCTGTTAATCCACTCGTATAACATGGCATTTTGTCAACATACTGATAGTATTCAGCCCTCCTCAATGTACTGGCCAGTTCCAGTGCCTCCAATTCTAGTTGTTCGATCTCCATATCCGATTCGCTTTCTGAACTATCACTTTGATTATCATTGTTCATATTGACCTATTTACAAAAAGAAAACTGTCATAAATTGGAAGTATATTGAAAACTAGATAATACAAACAAGAAACTTAAAATTTATTATAAGTTCACTAAATCAAATATGAGACTTCAAATTTAAACCAAATTCATAACAATATCAGCAAACATTAAACACAGTTCACAACCACCAAATAAATTAAATGAAGTTAATAACAACGTCCTTAAATAAAGTTCACAACAACTTTTGTAAATAAAGTTCATAACAACATCATCCTTAAACAAAGTTCACAATAACATCATTAAAATGAAAAAAAAGTTCATAATAATATCCCATCTGCCCATGAGTCATATCCTATAAACCACCTAGCCATTGTCGTTTTCTTTCTTCACTCATAGCAAGAAAAGCCTTCCTCCATTCAACACATGGTACTACCCTCTCCATAAACTTATTGAATGTATCACCATCAATATTTCCCAAGCTTTCCAAAGCCTCCATACATTCAGTGATAGAAAACTGTTCACAACTTTTGGCGCTAGACTCTGTACTACTTTTGACCCTAACTTTCTCCAATCTTGCCTGCATAACTTCTTTAGCAGCATCAAAATAAGTATCCATACTCTCCCATTTATTCTTACGACGGTGGCTGGAAGAACCAATTGACCGACGAGGCCTTTTTCCTTTCTTTTTGTTAAAAACTTCAGTTTGGTCAACATTATCATTATCATCATCATCATCATCATCCCCAACCTCAGCATCAACATTAACATGAACTCCAGAGTTAATAAAATTATCCTCAACTTCACGATCCTCGTCTGAAGGCAAAGGAACTTGACTGGAGGAAAAACTTAACTGTCCAGTTGCAGTTGTAGTATTAAAAATGTCCCCGAGAATTTGATAATGCTCTAACCCTTTCTTCCGATATGGTTTCACTGATGGCACTCTCTGTCATTCAAAATAAAATCAATTACATATTAATATTATAAAAAAATGAAATAGCAATATCATTTCATCACATTGAAATAATTTAAAAATCATTACCTTAATGTATTCAGTCCAAGCAAATTCTGATGCTGTCACAGTGTTTGATATAGGATCCCAACCAAATCCAGTGTGTGAAATCAAATCAGAAAACACACGATGTTTTGTGCGCAATCGATTAAATTTTGACTTTAACTGTAAAACCGTAAATCGCTTTTTGGTTTGTTGGAAAACCTCATCTACTATTTGTGACCAAACCCTCTTATGGAATGTAGATGTCTGTAAATCGCCTTTTTTTACATGGTCATGCAATATGCGAATAAAAATGACATCATTCCTTGTAGACCATTCGGCATTGTCGTCAACATCGACATCAACATCAACGGGTTCCATTATATTTGCTGTTTTAAGAACATTGAAATAAAAACAAACCCTCAAAACAGAACAATAGAACAATATAATCAAAACAACACCCAAACAGAGCAATACAAACACTTAGATGAACTATAGTTGTTTGTATAGGTTGGTTTGAATTATATATATACTTGTAGTAGAATTTTATTATTGATAAATTTATCCTTAATTAAATTTATTAAAGAAGACCGAAAAAAAAAAATTCTAAACACACCATATACAAATTTTTAGACTTCAATTTTATTATATTTATTTCTTTTGCGTTTTAATCTAACGAATTATCTTACATGTACATAATCACAGGAAAGTTTTTAAATTGATCCATATGTATCATAAAATTTTAATCATAACTAAAATAACATCAATAAAATCTACTCAATTTCCCTATTATTTAAATCAAAATTTCTCAAATATTTAACTCATTGACAATTGAATAAGTCCATCACAAATTCACGATTTTGATTTTGTTGAGGTTTCATGAAAATAATATCATTGGTAAATTCATAAAACATCATAATGAAGTAATTAAACCTTAATTTTATATTTATTTTTTCATAAAGTTATATCACGTAGACTAAATACAACTTTATTAAGTCCAAATTTGGTCTAAAAAATAAATAAACCTAAATTCAATCTAATTTTTTGAAAAAAATCTATAAATATACCATGTACCTCAAGTTGTGAACCTAAGTACTTATAATTAACCATATCCACAGAATAATGGTTGAAGCAATAAGAAAATTAAACAAAAAAACAGATTTTCTAATTAAATGCACATGGAGAGAGAACAGAGAAGCAGAGATTGATCAATTTGTTTGTACATTGTACATCATATTTTTACACAATAGTACTACTCATTTTCTCATTACAAACTTATAATAAACACCGTAAACTTTACTTCAATCCCTATAAATAACCACATACACTTATCCTTTTTTTAAAGCCTCAAAAGTCTATAAGTTAAGCCAACAAAAAAATAAAAATAAAACATTGTACATATGTATATTTGTCAAGTGTACAGTATAATATCTACAACACCATTCAACACTACCACAATACCCACCACCATCCAAGCCATTTATATCCAATACCACTATACCATCAGCTGTCTAGCACCACCCGCAATATCACAACGCCTTCACCACCTTCCTGCCCCCATTTACCGAAACCAAGGCCAACACCACCACCACCACCACCACCACCACCACCACTAACACCAATCGTTGCATTTTAACTTGCAGCCAAACATGTTTCCCACCAAAAATACTGACTCCTGTCCTAGTAAATTAAAAATAAATGGCAATGTGACAACCTCAATCAATGCCCCTGATTCAAGAACCCTATATACCATCTGCGTTCAACGAATCAAAAAAAAAAAAATAACTCGAATCACATCACATCACAGCTATTATAAAAATAAACCATTTCGAAATTTTCAAAATAATAGTTTCATGAGTTCCAAAAGAAAAGAGAATTGAACACGTGGATTGATATCCAATGTGAATGGTTTTGATAATTGAATATAATAATCAGTTTAAGCTAAATTAATCAAAACAAATAAATTAGAGAATATACAAGAATTTGGTGGAAATTTTAATAAATAAAAGGAGTGTGAAAGGAATAGAAGAAGTTGAAAAGCACATCTCTATTATTTAAGCTTTCAATTAACATCACACTTTACAAGTTACAACTACAAGGAAATTGTAAGGAAGTTCCATAAAAAGTAGAGATGGAATTACTTGCAAGGGGATGCAAAGCAAAATTCTCATAGAATATCATTAATAGTTCAAAATTCTTAATCCACACATCCATGTTTTTACTTTTTTTTTTTTTTTTTTTTACACCATCGTGAATCAAAGGTCTATCAGGATCTAGCTAGATTAAGCTCCACAAGTAAAACCCGAAATACCGGAATAGAACTCCCAACTCATAAAAATACATTCATGTGATGGGTTATTCTGCATAAACCAATCTTTACAAGATAATAAATCAACAATTTGAGATACGACGCCTCTACGGAATAATTTAAAATAATCTCAACCTGAACCAACTATATGTGAGGTTATAAATAAAACATGCATATAAAATACACTCCGATTTGCACAAGTACAAAATGAACTTCGCATTCATTTTTCCAACTAAACAAGATAATCAAGGGCTATTTATTTATTAAAAAAATGATAATCAAGGGCTATGTAACAGAGACAGAGATAATGTAAATTTTTATTCATTTATTTTTTTAATAGAAACAAAAGGGAGCTTATTTTCAACACCTCGCAGGCCATAAAATTTTTTATCAGAAAGGTGAAAATAAATGATTTTACAGTTCATCAGTATTAGTTAATTTGATCTTTCAGTTGCTGCAAAGAAAATTAATGCACTTTGCTCCATGTATCTTTCTTCTATTCCTCCTAATATTACAAATCAATGTAATTGACATAAAGCACTGCACAATATCCTGGATTAACTTGGATTAACAACAGATTGTGTAAACCTACAGATGTAAAAATTGAAAAATTCATGCACGCATATAAACACAGCTAAAACACATTAACAAAGTGAATGACTAGCTGTAAAACTATCCAGAAATCAAACACCCAAGAAATAATACATAAAACAGAAACATAGCCACCAAATACATTTCAACCCATCCTGAAAACCCAACATTACTTCACAAAAAACTGAACATGAAGAAAATTGCACCTCAAACCTTAAGGAAAAAACTCCATATGCCACCGGGTCAACACAAAAACAGCCAGCAATACAAGGATACACAAACATGCTTTGAAAAAAGAAGCCCTACTCCAAACTGCCATCAGACCAGAACCAACTCTACTCTGGAGATCACCCCAGTTATCAACAATGCCTTGGACCAGAAAACAGAGCAAGAATACAAATCCAAGTTGCCATGATCCACGTCTATATACATAAATTTATATAAACCCATAACCAAAACCATTTTTTAACATATCAAACTTGCCATGATCACTCATATTGACAACAAACCAAAAAAAAAAAATCATGAATAACAAAAATAAACACTGAAATCCTGAGATAAGTGTAAAGAAAAATAGGAAAATCACCTTAATTGAGTAAGTTGAAGTGCTCAAAGCTTCTAAACCAGATTTTTGCTCAAATCTTCTACAGCTGCCTTTGACAATATCAAAATTTCCCCAATAATCACTACAAAATAAAAATTAAGATTACACATAATAAAATCAGCAACAATCAGTATAGATCTACTATAGATCCAACTAAATCTACACTAATTTCGGTTTAAGAAACAAAAAAATTGAAAAAAAAAAATTAAAGAAGAAGAACAACAACAACAACAACCAGATCTGCTGCAGATAAAGAAGAAGAACGACAAGAAGAACAACAAGAAGAAGACGCAAATCTGAAGAAGAAGAAGAACAACAACAACAACAACAACAACAAGAAGACCAAAATCAGAAGAAGAAGAACAGCAACAAGAAGATCTGCTGCAGAAGAAGAAGAAGAAGAAGAAGAAGAAGAAGAACAGCAACAAGAAGATCTGCTGCAAAAGAAGAAGAAGAACAGCAACAAGAACAAGAAAAAGAAGACGAAAATCTGGAGAAGAAGAAGAAGACCGAAACCAGAAGAAGAAGAAGAAGAAGAAGAAGAAGAAGAAGACCGAAATCAGAAGAAGAAGAAGAGGAAGAAGATGTACCTTGTCGAATGTCATGGAGGAAGAACAGCTGGAGGAGTGAGGTCGGGAGTTGAGAGTGAGAGTGTGAGTGATTGAAGTGAGGAGAAATTTTGTTTTTAAAATTGTATTTGGAATTCAGAAAACAACTTTTTTTTGTATTTCAAAAATTTCCACTTTTAACACTAGTTTTGTTTTTCATTTTGTTTTTGATTTTGTTTTTGTATTTTGAAAATAAAATGAAAAACGATTACAGGACGCGAATTCGAAATTATTTTTGGAAAACAAAAACAAAAACAGGCTGAAAACAGTCTGCAGGACGGGGGCTAATATTTTAAGATTTTTTAACGAAATGTGTACATACATTTCTTTTCAAGGGTTATAGTGTAAATGTCACTACTATATATTATAAGTGTCTCAATTTTTGTTGGCCCAAAAAGCTACGGTTAGTTTTGGGTACATAATAGCCCAAACAATAGTGGCCCAAAATCAAAGCTGAATCAAGAACTCAAATTTTTTTTTGAAAAAACAAGAAAAAAGGTTTCACCCTGATTGTAGTCTAGTGAGGTTACAAACCCATCGGGAGTTTCTCGTGGCTTGAGTGCAGTCCATCCGTAAGGATTATTCATATTATGATTTGATTATTCTCTAATTTTTATTAAAATTGGGATTAATTTAAGTATACGAACAATGTTTAATGCATGATAAATTTTATACTTCTCAAGAATTATCTTGAACATTTCTTATCAAACTATATGATCAACACCCATTGAATAGATAACAACATATAATGAGATGATTTAATGGAATATGATATTTACAAATCAACCCTTATGCTCATTTTTCGTATCGAATCGTTATTATCGTATCGAATTTCTTTGTGTAAAGTATAGTAATTACCTTTAATTCATAGATAAAAAGAAATTAGATTTGAATCAAACACTCTTTTTCTTTTGATCATTTCTTTGTCTGGTTAATTTTGTTGACCCTAATCATAAAAGAAAACATAAAAAAGAGAGCAAGAGTGTTGTGTAAAGGTTCTTTAGACAATGGTGTGTCTAATTATCTTATCTTTCAACAAACTTGGACCGAACTTCTGTAACCCACTATCAAAGGCCCATTACTTTGGTGGTCGGAGACTTTATAATCTCCATAAATTAACCAAATCTAAACACCTTGTATATATATCATCCCGGTGTTGGGAGACAACTTTTTCCGATTATAAAAGCAATGTGTTGTAGACTTTTAGTATTGCTTGATTTCGGTAGATCTAAATATATTATTTTAAAATACAAAAAACTTCTGTAACCCACTACCTAAATTGACTTTTTGACTTGAAACAAACAACAAAAGCCCATTTTCCGACGGATCAAGCCTTCTTTTGACCTAAACCACTGTTAATATTTATATCACATTTGAGTCAAGTCAATGAGGACGACTGACTACAAAAGATACAAATATTTGTATAAGTAATCAGCCAACTTCAAAGCACTATATCAAATATTTTGAAGAGAGACTTTTGATGATCTTATTCGAATAGTTATGGTCAAGATCGTAATATATTTTAAAAAAATCATTAACATCTAATTTATACATGTATTATAATATAATGGGATGGTTAAAAAGATTTATTTAAAAACTATTTCCTCCAAATAATTAAACATTTCTAAGTAACTTAAGAGCACTCAATGGAAGGTTTCTAAGAAAGTTCATGACATTTCTTTTTGTGTATTAAATTTCACAATCATTCTATAATATATAAGCATTTTAATAAATACAAAAGTAAAAAAAAAAAAAAAAAAAATGTCATTTTCTAAGATATGATCAAACTCTCACACATCAAGTAATACCTAACATCACTCTTCACTGGATAAAATTTTCCACAAGAGAAAGAGAAAGATTATGTGATGTGCTTAAAAGAATGTTAAAAGATAAACTACTCTACTAATCAAGCAATTATTTATGTATATAAAGACTAAAATATAAAAAACAGCCTAATTTTGACTACGATTTATATATATATTATCGACCAAAAATGCTGATATTTCCTCCACGTACCGTCCACGTTACCTAAACCACCTATAAATTTTCTAGTAAGATAAAAAAAAAAAAAAAAAGAGGACATGAACAAGCAGTCAAGCTTTTTTTATTGACCTTTTTGATTGGTACCCATTTTTAGGGGAACATTTTTACTTAAAAAAGTTCAATTATAAATTGGAGGGTGAGCTTTTTCAATTCCATACCTATTTATGTTAATATGATAATGTCAATTAATTAATTACAATTAGGTTTGGTTTAACATGTATTAATTAATGAAAACAACTCTAGTCAAAACTTGCCTAACTCTTTCATATATACCTAGCTAGCTACTTACTTGAATATTTTGAATCACTTAAGTGAGTGTCCCGAGCAAGGACGTAACCAGGATTAAACATTAAGGTGGGCTAGAATTTTTTTTTTCTCGATCATTAACATTACGAGAAAATTGTATTAATTATAAATAAAGATACACCCAGTTAAGAAGACAAAGTAGGGATTACCCTATAAATGTATATTCTAAATAAATAGTTAAATACATTAAAAATAAATAAATAAATAAAAATTCAAAACAAATTATAAAATAAACATAAAATGCAAATACAGTCAAATACTAATTAAGCTGTATCCTACGGGTTTTTCAAAATATCAAACTTATCAATTATGAAATCAGGATCAATAGCACGTCATATAGAAAAATAAATATATACTAATATTACTATTTATTAACAAATCTAAAAACAAAAGAATAATTAAAAAAAAAATTAACAAGCATGTATCTAAATTTCAACTAAAATGAAAAGAAATTTATTAAACAATAATGTTAATTTGTAAATTAAAATTCAAATAACTAATAATTAGATTAATCTTAAAATTTAATTACAAAACAAAATATTTAAATTTACAATATTCATAAAAATATACCTATTTGGAAGATGAATTATTGATATTGATAAAGAGGTTGGAATAAAATTTGGTGGAATTGGTGAGAAATGTCACCTTTTTAAACTGATTTGGTGACAATGTCACTGCTTTAATAAGTTAAGTTTAAAAGGCACCTATTATGGTGAACAGACAAAAATACCCTTACTTTACACATTCTTTTCTTACTTTGAAGTTTTCTGAGATTTAAAACAGACCTCCAATGGATAATTAGTTTTGTGGCTCTACACAAACGCATTCGGGGGTCGAGCTCCCCGCTGAGCTCGCGGTGGTCGAGCTGCCCGGTCAGCTCGTGGGGGTGTGGAGATTTTTTTTGGTTTTGAATCTTCCATTGAAAAGACTCGAAATGAAGTGTTCGAGCCTTTTCATACACCAATCGTGCCTTTTCATTAGTGTATGAAAAGGCTCGAACACTTAATGAAAAGGCACGATTACTGTACCATCGTGCCTTTTCATACACCAATCGTGCCTTTTCATGTATAAAAAGGCACGATTACTGTACAAAAAGGCTGGAAACTTTGTTCAAAAAGGCTCGAAATATTTTTTAATTTTTTAATCGAGCCTTTTGGAAAAGTTATCGAGCCTTTTGGAAAGGTTATCGAGCCTTTTGGAAAGGTTATCAAGCCTTTTAGAAAGGTTATCGAGCCTTTTCCAAAAAGGCTCGATAACCTTTCTAAAAGGCTCGAAATGATTTCATGCCTTTTTGAAATATTTTCGTGCCTTTTTACACTGTCATCGTGCCTTTTGAAGTTGTTATCGAGCCTTTTGGAAAAGTTATCGAGCCTTTTAGAAAGGTTATCGAGCCTTTTGGAAAAGTTATCGAGACTTTTCCAAAAAGGCTCGATAACCTTTCTAAAAGGCTCGATAACTTTTCCAAAAGGCTCGATAACAACTTCAAAAGGCACGATGACAGTGTAAAAAGGCACGAAAATATTTCAAAAAGGCACGAAATCATTTCGAGCATTTTCCGAACTTTTTTCGAACCTTTTTCGAGCCTTTTGGTGAAGAAGGTTACTGTGGGGGGCAATTTTGTCCGTTCACCATAAATGGTGCATTTTAAACTTAAGTTAGTAAGTTGGTGCCTGTTCCCAAAAAAGAGCCTCAAATAGTGCTATTTAATTTTTTAACCCATAAAATTTGGAGAAAGATGAGAGAAAAAAAAATTGATAATAATAACTTATTTATTGTTGCCACCTTGTGAATCGCGAAGTGAAGTACCGATGAAGTAGGTAAAACGTACCAGCCACCAGTATATATAACTGTTGTTATTCCTATTCTTACAGTGTTTTCACTGATATCAACATTAATTTTTTTATTTTATTTACTTTTTAATATTTTTTTTAAAGGTTAGGGTGGGCTTGAGCCCACCATAGCCTAGCCCAAGGACCGTCCCTGGTCCCGAGCTAATATTATTGAACCGATATCGATTGATGTCAAGGAATCTACCAATAAATTGATAATTGTATGTAGATAGTGAGACTTGAACCTCTAATTATAAATATGTAAGAAGAAGTGCGTAGCACCGGAGCAATCGGAGGGGATGTGCAATTTTATTTATTTTTTAGTAAATTGTTTCCATTGATAATATCTATAAATTGAATCATAATATATAGATTTCTTCTCGGTCTAGTCAATCAAATTAAAAATTGGTCATGGATTACTATAGCTTTTGTGTCTGCTTCAACTTGCAATTTAGTGCTTATAATATGCAACTAATTAAAAGGCGATTCTGATTTTTAAAATATACAAACAACAAATTAAATAGTGTTTGGTTAAAAGTAAGCATATTATCTAATAAATTGACATCAATCGCTTCCTTTTGTGATGCTGATACCATAAATTGATTTAATTTAATTTAAAAATGAAACCCATAAAATGATTGGTCTTGAGAAAAACTAACTCTTACTATTAATTCTTTGAACTTCCAACTTTTTTTTTTTTTTCATTGTTGACTAATGCAGATCGCGAAATCTTAGGGATCTTCTCTATCTAATGAATGGGGAGTCCGTTTTAAAATCGTCCGCCCTGCACCCACCCTCCGAGTATATGCTTCAATAGGAATTACAAAAGGGTAACTTTTTAGAATGTGATAAAGATAAGAAGAACGAATGACTCGTTAATTTATTTCTATATAAAAATTTATTAGATGTGTAGTTCCTGCACATCATTTTACGACGGATTCTGATTTATACTGGTACAAATAGGAATCTTGCACTCTAGAATTTCGTACGAAAAAAATTGTGTCGGGTGTCCAATGACGCACCTAAAACCTAGTGTATTTCTATACATTCAATTCTTTAGAATGGGTATTAATGGTAGGCATAACTGACCAATAAATGTTTATCATTATTATTATTATTATCATAATTATAATTAGTGATTATCTATAACATAACGCATTATCAATAACCTTATCTTTGATGATTAGCACAAATTTTTTTATCATGGAAAAAGTTAAAGGAAACTACTATCGTGAGTTATATATATTAATGGTTAATCAGGTTTTATTTGAGTTGGTTAATTAGGATGAGCTTCTCTGTATTATTTTAAGGAATTATATTATTCACTACCCTGATCTGAAATATAACATAATTACAAAAGGACTTGATTAGTTTTGAAATTTATCAAAAATATCTCATAATATTCTATATTTTGTTTTCTTAATTACAAAAGGACATGATTATTTTCAAAATCTATGCTGAAATTCAAAATGATTGTGTTGATGGTTAAACTTATATCAGGATGGGTCGGGTTGCTCGACAAATGTGGTGACCTCTCTCACGAGTGAATTTCCATTGAAATTGTAATACTCGAGTCGCTCGGGTTGCTAGACAACTGTGGTCATGACCTCTCTCACATGAATAGATTTCTATTTAAACGGTAATACTCGGGGTTGCTTGACAATTGTGGTGACTTTAAAATCGGAAGATATTGGACATAATGGTTAAGTTGTAACCTTTAACTTTGACAAGTTATGGCATAACGGTAAAATGATAATACTCGGGATACTTGACAATTGTGGTGACTTAGAAAACGGAAGACATTGGGGATTATTATCGAGTTGTATCCTTTAACTTTGACAAGTTATGATACATTTTTACTCTCTGGAGATGATGTGACATCCCAACCAAGAATTAGGTATAATAAATTATAAATCGTTCAAATCCGTCAAGACCATTAACATTACACCAATATGATATGAGTATATATTCATCCATCTTCACCCATCGGAACAAAAAAGTTGACATAACATAAATATATTATATATACAATTAGAAAAGGCAAGCCAGTGAAGCCACCATACAAACAATAGTGGGTATATTTGAAATGAGAAAGAGACTGAGAGTCACGTTAATTTGATAGTTCAACTACATCGTCCCACCAATATATACCACCACCATCGACCTTCCTCACGATTCATATGATCCTAATCCTGTCAAATCCCGTGAAGGTCCCCTCCAACCCCCAACCCTTCGGTTCGAGAAAATCTTACATATATCCAATGTAATGCATCCGTCCAATGGGTGCATGTCATATGGTAAAGAAAACCAATCAAATGAGTTTTCCATGCCACATGGCATGCATCTATTGATTAGGATGCATTGCATCGGGTGCATGTAAGTTTTTCTCCAACTGCACACTTATCACGAACCTCAAATAATTGATGTATAAACAGATCATTAAAAAAAAATGACTTAATCCAAAGAAACAAAAGTAAAAAAGAGATATAAGCAATTCTTATTATTTTACTTTTATTTATTTATTTAATATTTGACAACAAATCGGTAGGAGTTTAGTAGTTTACTAAACCCGTCGAGATCAAACACTGCATACGAGCCTCGTGTTATTATTTAAATTATATAAAGTCCCACTCTAACTCGGCACTCGCAAAAGGACTATCCGGAAGCTATTCACAAGGACGAAAAATTACACAAGGCCTCTTACCTTGGTGGTTGGAGCCTTCCAAGGGAGGTTCCACCACCAAGGTTCAACGCCTTGGGGTGTATGTATACATATTACTATTGTCCCACCTTTGGCCTTTAACTCCCAAAGTGTGGGTGCCGTCTCCCGATTCCGTGGAGCTAGCCCTTTCTCCAGTGGTGAGAGTTGTATTTCCATTTTGTTCCCTTTCCCTGATAGTGGGAGTGGTATTTCGGGCCGCGTTTGTAGAGTCTGATCTCGCTAGGTCCGTTGTAATTCAAAAAAAAAAAAAAAAGGATGAAAAATTAAAAAGCAAAAATAGTGATAGAAAAGGACGTGCCCGACTGCCCGGCTTATGTGCCATTTGTTGCTCTTTTTTTTGTAGTTTTATATATGTCCATTGATTTATTAATTATTATTATTATATATTAGTAACTGTTAAAGAATTATTTAATTTTGATTTTTTTGTTGAGGAGAAAATTAAAGAGTAATTACCAATTAGATCCTGGATTTTTTTTTTTTTTTAAATTCCAAGTTGTTTGCTACTTATATAAAAGTGACCAAATTGGTCCTTACATTTTTCCCAAGTGACAAATTAGTCCCTCTAACTTAGTTCTGTCAATTAACTTTAACTGCGTAGGGGTAAAATTGTACTTTACTCTTAAACAATATAATAATGATACATGTACAATTTTTTTTAATACATGTATATTTTTGTTTATTTTATTTGTGGGTTTTGAGTTTTGAATAATTTTGACAACAATGTTTGTATAATATTAACAAAAAAAAAAACCAATCGTATAAAAATAGTAAAAGACTAAATTGGGAATGAATGGTAACTTTGTTTATAAAATAAGGGTATAATTGATATTGTCTTATTAAAAAAAATATAGATATTTTTAGAAAATTTTAATTAAAAAGGGTACAAATGGCGTTTCAATAATAATATTTTTTTTTATTTTTTTGTAATTATAATGGTGAATTTAATGTATAAAAGACAAAACAACTTTGCTCTGATATAACAAATAATGGATATTTACGTACTTTAACTAAAATTATTAAAGTCAACTGTTATATTTAATACCGTTAAATCATTAGAGGGACTAATTTGGTTACTTATAAAAAGAGAATGACTAATTTGACACTTGAGAAAAATATGAAGACCAATTTGGTCACTTTTGTAAAAGTCACAAACAACTTAGAATTTAAAGAAAAAAAATTCAGGATCTAATTGGTAATTTCCCAAAATTAAATGTCACAATCTGGAACCTGAGGAAGGGTCCATTTGATGAAGATCGAAGAAGCAAAAAAACAAAGAGAAAAAGAAAAGACAAGAAAGCAAAAAATACTAGTTCAAATCCAACTATCATTTCTTTCTTGTCATTCTATGATATCTTTCTATCTTCCAAAAATGCAAAAATTGCAACTAAAAGCCAAATCTCCTGTCAATTTCCATCATTTTATCATTATTTTTTAAATCAAGAGAATCCCCCTTTCACCTATAATTAAATAATAAATAAATAAAAGTGGCCCATTATCGTTTTATCTTGTCGACAGGATATATTTCTCACTATTTTTCATCAATATATATAAATCAACCAACAATTTATTTAATAAATTTCAAATATTTATATATATCATAACTCTAAAATTGATAAATCTGTAAAGGGTTCCGAGAAAGAACGATCGAAAAATATAAATAATCATTTTGATTGATTTTTGAATTATATATCTTCAGCTGTTACTAACAGAAAAGATAGTATTATTCTCGTATTATAAAAGAGAATGTGACAAGGACGTGTTAGTGTCATTGTGCATAAAAAAGAAGCATAAAATCGAAGGGCTTTCCAAAAAATCCATTGAAAAAAGGTTTTATTTTACCTTCAAAAGGATATTCTTAAGATTACAACATGATTTCTCATTCCATTCAAAGAACCCATTGAAAGAAAGAACCGTTTGGATAGATTGGATAATTCATAATAGACAGAATAAAAGTAATAAAAAAGAAGAAGAACAAAAGATCTAAATTCTAAAAATCACCCCACAACAACAAAAAAACTAAGGTTCTGTTTGGTTACAAGAGGATCCAAAAAGCCACTTCCATTTACAAAAGTTACTCAACAAAAAAAAAACACAAAAGTGGGGAGGATATTCTTTTCACTTTTACATCAAAAATATATCCATATCTTCTCATTCTCTCTTTTTTCTTCCCCAAATATCACTTAAAAAAAAAAAAAAAAAAAAAAAAACCCATGTTTTTGTTATTGGGTTTTTTACTACTAGTTTCTTAGATTTTAATTTTTTTTTTTCAGAATTCTCTGGGGTCAACAAAAATGGACAAGCCAGGGGGTGATTTAGTCCAATCACCGACAGAGCCGTCACTGTAGTCCTCCCCGAGTCTCTTGATGCACCATAGGTCCTCGGCGCACGATAGCTTTTTCCAGTGCGGTATTCCTAACTTGAGCGGCTCGCCACTTGACACTTCTGTTGCCACCACACCACACCCACTCTCTTTAGCCAAGTTGTGCGCGTAACCACACAACGCCTTCACCATCTTCACCGCGCGTGGCCCTTCACCACCTAGTCCGTACATGAAATGCAACCCAAACGGGCTAAAAACCTCAGGCACCGAAGGTATCCTCAGCCAAGGGAAAAACCGGTCAACAATCCGGGAAGTCTTCGCGAGCGTGAGCTGAACGCGCGACGCACCACGGACCTCTAGTTTGAACACATCATTGCAGTTCCAAACACTCAGCACCGCCCACGACTCTGGCGGGTTGGATAAAAACAAATCCGACCCGGGCCATGATTCGGGCGTGTATGTGCCACGTGGCACTGCCAAAAAGGTCCCAAGCGTGAGCTTGTTGTTGAGCACCGAGTCAATGTCACGAGGGAAGAACTCGGTGGTGGAGAATTTGCGACGGTAGAGAGCCTCAGCGTCGGAGGGACCCAGTCCGATGACGGTGACCTTGCCGGAAACGGCGAGCCGGTGAGCGAAAACCGGGTTCACGAGAATCGACGGCGTACGGAACTTGGAGTAACCGCATTTGTCGGTGAACAGTTTAACGGAAGCGTAATTGTCGTTTTCGGTTGCTATATATGAATATTCAGCTCCGGTTTCTCTGAACCACTCTTCGATTCTCGTCACTAGCTTCAAACCTATACCCATCCTCCTGCAAAAACGACATCGACCCATCAATTAAAACGGTAATCAAAGCCATTTTTGTTGAAAAAAAAAACGGTGCATTGTTGGTTGATGATGATGATAAAATACCTGTGAGAAGGAGAGACACGAAGGCCTAATATGTAGGCAACTTTAGTGTAAACAGGTAGGTGTTTGTTTTGATTGTTGTTTTTTCCATTTCTGGAGAGTTTTTTTCCACATGTAACTGTTTTGATACAGCCTCTTATCATACCCACTATTTCTTCATCAATCTCCGCCACCTGAGAATCCATTCACAAAAACATAAACAAAATCAAAATCAAAACCCAACCCATTAATCAAAAACAAAAACCCAAATGTTGCATGTGTTTCTTATTTTTGTTTTGTTGAAGATCTGGAAATGGTATTGTAGGGTTACATGTGACGTAGTCGTCAGTTTTTATATTATTAATTAATAGGAGTTAAAGAGAGAGTAATTTTAAGTAGTACCAGCATGAGAAAAGCAGGTGAGTTGCGGACCCTGCAAATAGGGTCACCTAAGAGGTCGGTGAAGAGACAGAGCTTGCCGCTGGGACCAACCTCACATCTTCTCTCCACGTCTTCAACACCAAAACGATCTTTGTTTTCATCAAACGCTCTCACCACTACACTACTACTACTACTACTACTCATCATCATCTTTGTCTAAAAAAAAAAAAAAAACCCAACCAGATGACTTCAAGAGTCGGCCTTTATATAGATAGACCAGAGCAGCAGCACCAGATTTTTCAAGGCCGCAAAATAGTAACGTGTTTTATAAGCAAACGAAATCGGTATACGGAGAAAACCAAACAAAACACCAAAGCTTGGTAAAACTAATAATAGCTTTGAAATCCGGAGAAAAAAACAAACAGAGAAAGAGAGAGAGTTGTTAAGGTTTTTATTTTTTTCTCATTAGGAGGTGGTGGTGAGTCGTTTCATCATCGCAGCGGCTCTCGTGTTGATATGGTGGTCTATAAATACATAATTTCTGTCCACACTCACTCTCTCTCTCCTACTAGAATCTCTAACTTTTTTTTTTCTTTTTTTTTCTTTCTGCTTTTTGGAGTCCCTATCTCTTTTTCTCTCACCTCTCTTTCTCTCTCTCTCTAACAAGCACTAACTGAGCCATAAATAATAAAAATTAAATTATTAATCATAACAAAAAAGGGAAGAGGAAATGGCGGCTATGGCTGCGCAGTCTTGTGGAGTTGTGGGTGTTGTTTTAAGTTTTTTTCATCTCTCTCCTCTCTCTTCTCTCTCATCATGACCCCATTTGTAATCATTACCTTTCCTTCTCTCTCTATATATCTATATATACACCTATATCATCATCATCATCATCATCCATCCATATATAAGTAAACATCATGGGCCATGCATATATCCCATGTGGGTCCTACTCAAGCTATTCATTCAGAATCTGTCAACGTGGCAAGATGTTAACCGTCTGTTTTCGGGAGGCAACTCCCAGGAATATCGGCCCTGGCCGTCGATTAAGTGGATCCTGCAAAAGCGGCTTTTCTTTTTAAATTTAATTTTAATTTAAATTTAAATTTTTAAACAAAATGAATTGAATCATCAAACTGTATTTATTAGTACTGGTAGCGTGGGTTCTCCGATCAGATGATGATTATCCATAAAAATACAATGGACGGTGGTGATGGATTGGAGAGTGTTGTAGGTTTGGTGAGTGTGTGATGCTATAAAAAGGAATATATGAAGTTGGTAGCAGAGTCCTCTCACTTTCTATGTAGTGCAGCTGCAGAGTGCAGCCCTATCATTGTTGAATCTGCATCCTACTTTTTACTCAAAATCATTCTTGAATCTACCCACTAAACCATTCCATCCAATGTGCTATATTTAATTTCTTCTTTTATTTTTTGATTTTTTCCCACCATTTTTTGTCACGTTAACTACTAACTAACTAATTGTTCCGATGGACATAGCTCAGTTGGTAGATGAACGAGTTTGAGATTTAGATAAATGACTCTCAAGTTAACGGCTTGAATCCGTTAATGATAAAAAGTTTAAAAAATACCTGATCTAAATCGGTGGATAGATAGTGTATACGGTTCAATGATTAAAAAAAAAACATATGATCATATCTGCTAAAAGGTGTATAACTGTATATTTAATATGTTAATATCATAGTTTCACTCGCAGTACATCTAGTGGTATATATAGTTGAAAAGTAATTAATTATAAATTCAACTTCTTAATTATTATGTCATATCACGTGTGATAAGATAGAAACCTAAAACTTTAAAAAAAAATTAAAATTTATTCTTTTTTTATAATAATATACAATTTCATCTCTAAAAAAAAATTAATATAATTTTTTATTTACTTTTTATTTTTAATTTTCACATATTTAAAAATCATAATATACATATATATATATATATAAAAGATAACAACATAATTTATTTATTGGAAAATGTAATCAACGAAATAAATATTAAAATTTTGATTAAATATCTCAACATTTTTAAAATATCAACCATATTTTTATCGAAATTTTCAAAAATTTAGATTCGTGATACTTTTAAATAAACCGATATTTACACTTTTTTTTTTTTTTTTTGGATATATCAACCACTTTGCAACATTGGATGTCATGATCCATTAGTCATTAACTATTCATATATTTAATTAAATATTCTATTATTATTATTTATTTAAAAAAAAAAAAACGAAACTTAAGGGAAAGTGGACATTAATGAACAAAAACAGATGGTTTTCAAAAACGGAGGTTTCCAAAGGACCACATCATGGTGTAAAAACACGTTACTTTCAACTAGCAGTACAAACGGGATTGTTGAATATCAAGCAATTAAACGGTTTCGACAATGATTGAGTTTCAAAAACTAATGGACACGTCACATTAAATACCGTTTATGATTAAACAATTAATTAATTAATTAATTATAATAATTATTATTATTTATTTTTTTTTCCACTTCAACAACAACAATAACAAGTGGGGCCATCACTACTACATCACAGCCGTTGATTTCAATATTAATAAATATTTCCATGATAACGACCCTAAAATTATTGGTTTTTATTAAACAAAACACTTGGGGGATAAAAATAATGAAAGCAAGTTATATATATATATATATATATATATATATATATATATATATATTTTGTACGGTGAGGATAGCATCCGATTAATTTATGATTGAAAATTTTATCATGTACCAAGTAGAGGAATGGGACCCGAGGGTCCCGTTGAAATATCTATGTGGGAGAGTTTGTCGTGGAGGGCTTGCTAGGATTCTAGACCAATTGGAAACTAGCAATTATTTGTCATTGAAGAATTTTTTAATTTTAATTTTATTTTTTATAATTAGTACTGATATTTATGTAAATAAAAAATAAAAAAATTGAATTATTTATATGGATTGATTGCCACTTTATCCACAATCATTGGTGTTTTTTAAATTAAATGAGATGGATTGGGTAAGTGTATGTATATGTATGTGTGTGTTGGAGAATTCTTTTTTGTAAATTTTTATTTTTAAGGTTATTAAAATGGTTTTTTTATTATATAATTATAGAAACTTTTGTACTTATTTTCTTAGTGTTTAATTTTAATATTTATTCTATTTTGAAAAGAAGGTTTTAAAAAGAATGAAACCTTAGTCGAGAGGGATGCAATGTATCCGTTCACCTAAGGGTAGAGCCATGAATTTCGGTTTGGAGGGACCATTATAGTTCGATAATAAACTTTAATTAGAAGGGCCAAAATGAAAAGATTTCAATATTTAATGTTGATTTTACAAAATTTTAAAATGGTTCTTAAAAATTTCCCTCTACCACTCATACGATTTGAATACGGTATGGCCAACCAAATAACTAATCAACATCATATATTAATGTCACATGTTATATTATAAGAGGACCCAGTTTTTTATTTTCCATTAAAAGGATAATTTTTCCAAAGCAATTTCAAAAAGTTTTTAGTAGGGATTGGCTTTTTTCCACGGGCTGGGCCCCACCCCCATGGGGTTTTTTGGGCGTGGGGGTGGGGGTGGGGGTGGAAACAAACTTAACCCCTATTTTATAAATGGAAGAGATGGTTAGGGACCATATATATATATATATATATATATATATATATATATATATATATCTAAAGTCTAAACAATTTAAAAATATATATAATATACTAACAGGGTTAAACGAGAGATTGGGATAGCCGAATTCTAAATTTCAAATTCCAACTTTCGAGATTGTGAATTGAAAATTTAGGATTGAAAATGAAAAGAAATGAGGGAAATGGGGTTTGGGGTGGGTGTGGAGGAACCTCACACCACCCCACCCCCGGTACCCTATGGGGGTGTGTGGAGGGAGGGTAGGGGAAAGAGAGTGGGGGGACTCTCCCTGCCCTAAGGGGCCCCACGTCCATCCCTAGTTTTTAGCACTAATTAGAAGAAAAAAAAATCTTGGTTAAAAACATTTTACCTAAAAATCACAAATTGCTAAAACAAAAGGGCGCTTCAAAGCTTTAGAAAATATTAATAATTGGCTAAAATTAATACAATATTCCACCATCACATCATATTCGTAAGATTTTATTAGATATTAGCCTAATTTGAACCAAGCAGCTTTGATTGAACTTTTTGATCTTTTTCATTCGATTAATAATATGGTTCAATCATAAATTCATAATACAATTTTAAGATAAAAATTGCTCATCCATTTATGGTGATAGACCCCTTAACAACCAATTTATACCCCCAATTAATTAGAGCCCGAGCCCATACACCGAAAACAAGAGGTCTAGAGATCGATCCTCCTCAACCGACCCATGGATAGGAATTTATTTAAAGGCCGTACGATGTGTGCTAATTAAAGAAAAAAAAAAACTCTATTTACTTAATTATTTGTTAAATTTATTCTTATCACGTGATCAATTGCATTGATGTTGTCACTTGATAATCCATCCCCACATCGACATAAATCTTCAACTAGCATAAAATTATATTTTTAGTAACCCAACTAGCGATCGACTTTCATTACAACTTGCAAGAAAAAGTTGGAAAAATAATTAAAAATAAATTTTAGTATAATTAAGGGAAAGCAAACAATAACATATATATTTTATGCTACCACTAAAACGTTGAAACTTTTTATTTATAAGTCACAATTTTCATTAACAAAAAAATTAGCCACACAATTATTAAGACTTTTCATGCTATTTTTGAATAGATGAACTTTTGAGTATTCGTATAGCCAGAAAACTTTGTGGTAAATTAAAAATAATAAAAGTGTTTTATAAGATTGATCATCAACCCTGACAAGATAAGGCCGACCTCGTTGTACGTCAATCACACTTATAGTATTTAGGTTATAAGTTCGAATCGTATCTCTGTTTTCAAAAACGAAGTCAGGTTTATTAAATTTTGAAAGCTCGGAGACAATGACAAAATATTTTAAACGAAAATGTAAATAATAAAATTTTGATTTCAATGTTGAATAAAATTGGGCACGGAGTGGCAAGCCTCAATGTGGTTTCGCCATTGTAGTACGTCCTCCAAAGTCCAAAAAGACTATCAAATCGTTTTGTGTGTTAAATATAGGATTTAATATATCATCAAGTTGATCATAATTTTCTTAATAACATATCATCTTGATGTACTACTGGTCAATATTTCTGAGTTATTGAAATAACATTGTATTTTTTTTTTCTTTGCTTTTTTTTTTTTTTTTTTTTTTGAATTATAGTTTAGTAATAAAATTTATGTAATTTATGAACCAATAATTAATGAAATATTAATAAATAAATTGCAACCCATCAAGTTATGATACTTTACTAATATTATAAAGACATTGTCGTATATATTAATCTACCCTTAGAAAACTCTTACATAAAATCTAAAGACAAGTTAAATTTAGTACATCATCAAATTAATAATCATATTTTTCCTTTCAACTCATTCGAAACTACATGAATAAAATAATTATGATAAGATTAAAAAAAAATTAAAAAAAAAAAATTGAAGTTGATGGAATGGTGACAATTACAAAGACAATATATATTAGATAAAATAATGAAGATGGTGATGATGATAGTAACATTTACAATAATGTTAGTGATCACTATAGAGAGACGATGTTGATTACATCCATCCTTCTTTTTTTTTTTTTCAAGTACAGTATATGTAATAATAATTAATATATATGCCAATTATGGAAAATTAGTTGAACTATTTTAGAATTATTGACTTAAAAAAAAATGTCATATGCCATATGGGCTTTAGAGAAAAAGCTATTAATTCTTTCAAATGATTGGTGGTCAAAATATTGTTAGCATATACCATATTTAATTATTCATTAATTTACAAAAAAAAAAAAAAAAAAAAAAAAAAGAATAATTAAAGTGGCAAATAAGAAAATAAAATAAGTCAAGAAGAGATTCTTATCTTATTATATACCTATCATTATTTAATCCTTATTCGATCTTGATGATCCTAAGAATTCAGAAACATTTTACTGACCATATCATTCTTAATTGGACTCTTGTCGAGTCTCCATCAAATTTGGAATCAAACGAGATTTTTTGAAAAGATTTATTGACTAACTTAGGCTAAAATTTATATTCTCCGAGAATAGTTGTAGAGGCTCTCATCTTGTTCAAGATATTGTCTAGAATCTCTCACTTAGATTATAGGTTTTTTTTTTTATTATTTGAAATTCGACACGGATTGAGTTAGGGTTTATCGGTAACTGATGAGATAAACCGCTACAAGCACAATCTAGAATACAGCTTCCACCAAAAGAGTTGTCTTCTCTACATTTTGTAATTTAATGGGTAAGGGTAAAACTCGAACCAATATCACATTCGGTTACGATCCAACACAAAAATTATACTTTTTGATTAGATCTAAACAAGATGATAAGTTGATGACGAAAGCTAGCTAGCTAGAGCTTATATATACCAGGGCACGATTATCATAATATAAACACATGATTCTCGCGAAGCTTTGGGCTTTCTGTTCCATTTTTCTACTCACATTTTCGTTGGCCTAATCAAATTTAATTAAAAAAGATATTAAACATTGATTAATTCGCTAGCTAGGTCGATGATCTGTTGTAAATCGACCAATCAACCGTAAAGCATGTTCATAAAAATAATAATTAGGGTTTCAAAGCGTCAGGACCACTATATGATACTCTAACCCTAAACACATTAACCCTAAAACCGAGACCTAACTTAATATTACGAGTCAAAAGCGAACATGGGGTCTCAACACGTATCATGTTAACATGTTTCACCTAGATGAAAAAACAATTAGAGAAAGCAAAATTAAACAAAACAGTTAGAGACAAATGCCAAGACAATTGCCTAGAAAACGATCATGAGAGAGATCCTGTTCCTTTTTTTATTTTAATTAATCAAATTATGATAGAAACGTACTACAACCTTTTTAAAAACCTCATTAAAAAAAACACAACTAGCTTTGTAGGGCTAGTGAGAAACAGTGGTGAGTTCTCATGTTAGTGTTCTTGACTAGCTAGAAGAGAATAATTAGGAAGATGTTTTATAAAAAAATATAAAAAATATAAAAAAACAATTATTTGTAGCGAATTACGTCAAAACAAGTAGGCAACATGTTTTCCATGATTTTGCAGACTTGTCTTGCTTAATGGGAACGAAGAAATAACAAGATTGTTAATGGAGGTGATTAAAAATTGATTAATTAATTAAGACAATTGGAAAGGTTAATTTGTATAAAAGGTTGACTACTGTGGAGGAAAGGTGGTGGAGTGGCTCGAGGTATTTTTGTTAACATTTAATTTACAGGATCAAATCAGACACATCTAATTATAGTTAATTATCTATTATTGATTATTGATATAATTAATAGTCCTTTTAACACGATTGTATAATTATGTGGTTTTACCTCTCTAGTTAATTTAGTCGGTATTTTTTTTTAATATTATTATTAATTTATTATTAGTATTATACACATGGGATTTTAGTTGGGTTTAAATTTGGTTTCACATCAAGAGAGATAGAAAATAATTGATTTATTTTTATTTAAATATTTTTAATATATATATATATATATAGTCAAAAGATACAAAGGTGGCCATGACATGGGACAGGCACCGCTCCACCTAGGTAAATTATTCTTTGGCATCGAGACCTTCAAAACTGAGCAGGAAAATCTGATGGACTTTTCAGAATAAATAAAAAAGTAAAGAAAACCCATATCGAAGACCATAAACAGACCCTTGTAATCTAGTTACAACTTACATGTTTTCTGGGTCGGTGACATAACCTACTTTGACCTCGTAAACATTACAATTATGACCTACTCATCACCTATATCTTCTCAATCTCAAATCATATCTATATATAATACAATCAATCACTTCACACATCTTTAAGCAACTGTTTAATCGTAACATTTTTCTCAAAATTATCATAAATTTGAATATCTCATGTAAAGATTCTTATTCAATTCTAAAATCTAGAATTACAATGCCATAACATGAGACCTGAATAATAATCCGACTCAAATTACTATTCCAAATATATTAAAAAAAAAACATATAAATCGGTCCCCACCTTTAGAAAATTATGTACATTTATATAAAAAAGATACAAACCAGTAAAGTCAGTATATATAAGTTGGTTTAATTAAGAAGTAACTGAGAAGCAAACTACAAGTTAGAATAATTAAAGAATGAGAACACAAGATTAATGTGTTACAGCTTAGAATGTTGGAGCTTGGCAGAGTATGGGGTGGACTTTGCCGATCTTTGTTGGTTGATAAACTGAGAGGACTGTGGTGGGAAGAGAGAGTCGATGGATCATGACTCATGAGGAGGAGCTGTCATTTCTCAATATTAGTTGAAATTTTATAATGATTTTTGTAGGCTAATAGACCGACACGAGGGTGCGGCCTTGGCTCAGCCGAATCCCCAAGATTATGCACAATGTCATCTCTGACTCTCTTCTTCATCGATAACTCACACCTGCTCTGCCCATCACTACCATCATCTTCGGTCATCAATCAACATCATGATCTTGATAATCAATCATCATACTCTTGAAATGACCTTTCAATGGATATATATAAATAAATACTCTTCTTCTACATCATCATCATTGAAGACACGTGTATAATATATTACATGCATATTGATGATATTGGTCAACAACATATCCTGACAAAAAAACTAATCACAATTCACAACCCGTCCATGTTATTTTGTGTGTATATGGCACGTACGTAGTAGGTACATGCACCATTTATCAACTACTGTTGTGTCTTTTTATTTTTTTGGAAGAGATATATATATATATATATATGAATGTGTGGCTTCGATCTTCAACTTGTATATCATTGAACCATGCACTCTAAAACAAATGAAATCTTTAAAGTTCGTCCAAGTTTCTTTTCTATCTATAATTTCCATTAGGGTTAATTTTAATCAGTTACTAGCTTTTATTTTTTTGGTGGGCAAAATTTATTTTCGTAAATTTTGTTGTCATTGAAAATGAAAGATCAATTATAAGAGATAACGAACAGTCGTGGTCATGCCACATGGCATGTAGACCTGGAGTCGGGAACTTCCATAACGACCTTCAATGGATAAGAATCAATAAAGGGAATAATCCT
The DNA here is from genome assembly GCA_008009225.1 of Acer yangbiense. Lineage (NCBI taxonomy): Eukaryota > Viridiplantae > Streptophyta > Magnoliopsida > Sapindales > Sapindaceae > Acer > Acer yangbiense. The sequence goes on from CM017766.1 coordinate 968,757, forward strand.
TGCAGATCGACAAATCACTTTACATGGAGATTTCATTTCACTGGCATGCAAAGTTACATTTTGTTGCAGTGAAACCAACAAGTGTCACCTAATACCCTGTAGCCACAGTCCCACACTACAAATGACAACACATTCGTGGGTCAGAAACCTATCTATATGAGAATCAAAACAAGTAAAACCCAAACAGGTAAAACCCACACTGTAATTGATAACATATATATCTGTAGATCAGAAACCAATCTATATAAACCCCAAACAGGTAAAACCAAGATTGGAGACCTTTTCATATGTAATTGAGTTCTTATTTCTATATATTTGACCAAACCCTAACATAGGTATCAGAAGGTGAATATATCAACGTCATTTGTTGGCCACCTTAACTAGTTTGTTTCCGTTAATAGGGGTATAGCTCAACTGGTAGATGGACAAGTTTGGAGCTTGGATAAATGACTCTTAAGTCAATGACTCGAATCCTACCAATGACAAAAACTTTCAAAAAAATACCTAATCCCGAATTAACAGATATCATAAAAAAAAAAAAAAAAAAAAAACCCTCAGATATAATGATATGAATAACATAATAACATAAGATATAAAACTCAGATCGATCAGATTCATCTTCAACAAATTCTAAACAAGTTTGTGATAAATATTTCATTCAACATTATCCAAATATTTGTTATAATAATAATTTAAAAATTCTTTATCTATACAATTTTAGATTACCTTACAAGTTACAACTGGAAGAAGAGGTGAAGTGTAATTTTGACCATACGAAAATGACCTTACCAGTAACATTTCTGACAAGTGACAACTGTAAATTTCCAATTACGTAAAACAGATAGAGCCTAGGCTTTTTAGTTTTTACCATATATAAAAAGGAAAAAAAAATTTGAAATGAGTAAATGTACGAGAATACCCTTTGTAAATATATATAATTTCAATGAGAACATAGTAGAAAGTGTACAAATATACTAAAAAGAGTATCTAAAACGTAGAAAAAAGACAAAAAGTACTGAAATCGTAAGCATCGGATTATGGGGCTCGTCTATTCAGGATAAGAACAAATTCAGACCTTATTATTCAAGTCCCATCAACATCATCATCATCGTCATGATTCATGCTATGCATGCATACATGCATGCATGCCCCATTCATTATGGCATGATGCCTACATTTTTTTATGCACATCATGTAGCAACTTGACCAGCATCCATATTCAATTGGTCCAACAGATATTTTTCCTTTTTAATTAGGTTTTTTAGGAAATAAATAAAACAATGAATAGAAAAAAAAAATGATAAATTAAAAACTAGGGTCATTTTGGACCTTTTACATGGTCAAAAGAGTCAATTGTTAACTTTAAAGGTTGATCAATCCGCATAGTTATGAACAAATTTTACATGTGTGCAATTAAGTCAAATATAGGGGGTGTTTGAGGAATTTTCCCTATATAATTTAAACATGCATCCCATGATCCCAAATTATATTATTCAAGAGTAATTTTTTAACATGTACGAAATATATTTACTTCTAATTTTCGTTACAAAATTTTGTTTATAATAATAATAATTTTAAAAAATAAATTAAATTATGTAAGTCCTCCTCGAGATGGACATTTGTACTTTTTTTTTTTTTTTTGGAATTACGCATATGTTTACGAGGGAAACATCTAATAATGTGTTTACATCACCTGTTAGCGTCGAGTGGTATGCTATTTTACAAACACATGTATCTGGAGCGGTAGGTCTAATAAACTCTTGATCCGACAGAATGACCATATATTTCCACGTGTGACATTCATTTTACACTCAATTATATATGATTGTATATGTCCGTATCACATATAATTTGAATAGTAGGGAAACTATAGATGAATAGTGTAGTGTAAATGAGGTGGATGGTCCCCTGAAGACAGGTCCCCAGTATCGGATTATATGCCAAATGTCTCTTTACAAAGATGACCTCTAAGATTCTAATGTCTTCACTTTGTCTCCAATTATTTTCTCACATCTCCCCACTACATCTTCACACAGTGCACTCACGCTCCATTGCAACTTCCAAAAACTCTCTATTCCCATTGGCGAGACTGAGTTACACACCCATGTATAGTCGGGTGTGTGGAAAAATGAAGGATTGAGATGTTACATGTAAACCTTAAAGATAGAGGACACATCCCTTAAGACTGTGGATATGTGGGATGGATTATTTGGTCAAGGAATTTAATATCGCTTTCGGTGAAAAATATTGGGTTTAGATTTTTTGAAATTCAATGAAATTATCAAAAATATTATCAACATCGTCAAAATATCGAAATATTCTATGATATTTTTGATACTGTCCTTCAAAAACCAAAAAATATCGAAGATATTTCAATATTTGATTTCTTAATTATATTTATTTAAGAAATGGTGAAATTTCGATTTAAAATTTGAGTGGACGGTGTTAGGATACGTCATACTCACCGAAACATTTCTGATAGCGATTCGTTTGGGTTGTAGTAGCGGGGAAATCTAGGCATAGAACAAGGAAGGACCCATATGGTTTTGAAAATTTATTCATGGCCTTGGTTGAGCCAATTAATTACCTCTCTTTCTCTTACACAGCTAAATTTGGTAAAGACTAAAAGACTATGTCTTTTCACTTTCTACTACTACTTCTACCTTCTACAACTTGGTGGAGGTGGGGATCTTTGTCTTTTGTCTTTCTAGGGGTCAACTCTCTCTCTCTCTCTTTTAATTTGACCTTAAAATAATAAAGGAATTTTGTACACTAGCTTGTAGACTTGCAGTACTTTCTCCATTTCAGACTTGATATATGAGCTCAACTACACAGCACAATTATCAAACCGAAAGAGAGAATCATATCATGAATTGGTTTTACTTAATTAAATATCGCTCGTTTAGTCTGATAATATTTCAGGTTTGAATCGTATCATAACAGATGATGTGAGTACTCTTAACTAGTTCACTCGATAATATATATATATATTTGCAATAGTGTAAGATGTATTAATAAAAATAAGAGTTAGAGAAACATAGCATTGGTCATCGATACGTACCGTTACAGTATCAGTATAATGTAACGTTAGATTTACGAATTTCAATCTTTCATATTCCATATACCACCTGTTGTTCGTGTGATTCAAACCAACGAACATTTTCAAACTGAAATAACACAGTTTACACAATTACAACAAGTCAATGATGTCACGTTGAAATCGAAATCCATGCAGTAGTATATTAGAATGCAACAATAGATAGAACCCATTTGGCAAAAAAAAAAAAAAAAAAAGTTGATTTGGATTGAATGGAGTTTATAAACAGAAAACGTGAAGGGTATGTGATCATGTGCAGACAGAGATACAAAATGTGGTGGTTGGAGGAGAAATTCAAATTAATGATGGTGGGTGGGCTGTTTACAACTCTAAAAAAAGCACTGAATTTAAGGAGGAAAAAAACAAAGAAGAAGCTCCAAAAGCTCCATGCATGGCAAATGTGACTACTAATTACTAGTTACCATTGATCAATGATAGTAAAAAAAGAAAGCAGAGTAGAGCAGTCAATGATAGTCATTACACGATGGTAATGACTATGTTGGCGTTGGACTTCACAATTTCCATGCTTTGGATTTTTTCTTTCTTTCTTTCTTTCTTTCTTTTTTGATGTTATGCATGGTTCTCGTTTTTGCCTCACAATTCAAACGTTACTCAGAATTGTAACTGAAGAGTCACGAGAATGTCGTATAGTTTATAGAGCTGCAGAGACTTTTTATTGTTATATATATATTCTAAGATTACTTTTTTTGACCGTACGTGTAGCAAAAGACTTGATTTTACACCTGAAAACAATTGTCAAAATTTGGAATAAATGTACTTATAATATGATTCAGTCATTTAGGTACAATTTCATTGAAATAAATTAACTTAAAAAACTACTTTTTTTAAATAAGAAGTTGAGGTGGTCTAACTTAAAGCTATATAGTACTCGAATATTTATTATTTACTGCAATCACTCTTTTTTACTTGGGAAATGATAGTAAAACTTGTATGTAATATATAGAAATTTATTTAATTAATTCAGATCTTGAGTGGATTTGTATAAACTATTTTGTAAGTAGTGCAACTACTTCTGTGAATGAGTCAATTTCATCTCTATCTTTTTTATTGTTAAGCATTTTCATGTTTGTTAATAAGAAATGACCTGGTTGCAGACTTGCAGTTCCAAATAGTCGCAATAGGATCATTTGTTTCGGTGGTTCCCAAAGCAGTTCAATACATGTCTCATTGGCCCAATCAAAAAAAAAGAAAAGGGGGATTGTTAGTTATTATTCAACAAGTGAAACGGTTATCACACTTTTCTTGTTGGGCCTTACTGGTGAGCCCAGTATTAATTAATGTGGTCCAATGATTGACCAAACAAGATAATGCTAACCTATTCCGACCATCACTTGCTGAACAATATCTAACAATTCTACATTTTTCCTCCTTTTTAGTTGGACCAATCGGACATTGATTGAGCAGTCTTTGAAATCTTGGCTGCTATAGTTGTTGTAGAGTAATCGGACATTGATCGGGTAGCGAAGCATGGAAGCTTTCTGCACAAAGCAGACTATCACTTCTTATTCATTAATAGCCGTTACATGGATGTACATCCAACAGGAAGCTTACACAGATTGCAAGCAAGACAATTCGTACTGGCTATCGATAAAATATGAAAATGCATAACAATTTTCAATCCATAAAATATGAAAAGTCATAAAACTGTAAAAATGACTTGTTAACAGATTTATTTGTACCTACAAAAATTAATTCAAGATCCAAAAAATATATATATCATTATTTTGTACAGTCAATATCAAGTTTTACTTAGAAGAAAAAAAAAATCTCAGAATTCTATCACAATTTGAATAAAACCATTTTCAGATTACAAATATTAAAAATAATAATAATAATAAATAAATAAACCATATATAACCTTTTAAAATATATCACCAGGCAGTCTCAAACAACTAACAAAGTTAATAGCTTCGAAAGATATATCTTTTAAATAGGATTCGATCATTTTCCCAAATAAAGAAAAATAAAAGAGATTGCAAAATTCCATTTGGCTATAGAAGAAAAAAACACAGGATTCTAACATGCATAGTATTTTTTGACTGAAAACAGATCAATAAATCATTCAATGAGTTAAGAGCACACATCAAATCAACAGCAATAATGAGAAGATGAAAATTTAAAGTTAAGGAAAGCTAAAACGAACAAAAAGGAACAAAGAGCGAGGGGATGGAGGTGGTCTGATTGTGTTGTGCCGAGAAAACATGTAAACCACCACAAATTTAAGGCTCAGTCAATCACAAAGCAAGGGGCCACTGGACACAGAAAAGACACTATCTTAGAAGCATCTGAAATCCAGTATGTATACTAGGAACGATTTCTGCTGCTTTCTGCGTTTCTGATCGGGAAGAAATAAGGATGGGCCTGTAAGCAAGAAAAGCAATGGCGTTTTATTCACAAAAGATTGTCCACCTAAGTAGAATAAATATATAATCAAAAGGAGTAGTGGGACATAAACGATTAAACGCTATGCAAATCTTACCATTGCTTCTTTTGCAGTTGGCCTTTCTTGGTGATCATATCGCAACAACTTGTCGAGGAAGTCCACAGCCTTAAAAATAATGGAAAGAAGATGAGAAAGAGAGCTTGTATCAAACTAGATTTTTTAAAACTGCCAAGGTATTTTTAATTCTAAACTATAAATAACCAAGACATCTACCTCATTAACTGCCAAATGTTGATTGTCAACATTAATGAACTTTGACCATGGTTTCCGGCTATGCCTGTACAGAGTATAAAAGATGTTTCTCAGTTTAAAATGACAGACTTCCAAAGAATAAAAATGAATTGAGAAACCACGACATTTCACCAACCTCCCAACCAATGCCGCAAGATGCGGATCTAACTCTATACGGTACTTATTGAGATAAGCATTTAATTCATCTGTACCGAGGACCTGCCACAGAAAACAACAAAAAATTGGAGTTACATTTCCAATTCTAGGCATACTAATGTATGATATTACATACACACATTTTAAAATTTATTTAAAAGTGTGCATGTGGGCTTAAGAAAAACAATTAAGGGACATCCTCCTAGATAATGTATAATTTATATATAAAAAATCCACGTAAAAGTTGAGTACAAAATAGAACACAAACTTTCCTGGGAATTGTTAATGATAACATTAATCTAGACATTCCACATAAACACCACATACCTTGGCGATTTTGACCAACTGATCATAATTATCATGCCCGTAGAAGAATGGCTCCTTACGGAATATCTGTACAACACAAGCCTCAACAATAAGCATCACAAACCTTGGCGTTATATCAAATTTTGATCCTCCTCGCCATCTGCCACCCATGGATGAATATGCAAGCAGATCAAGATCACTTATCTATGGCCCATAAATCTAGTAAGATGCAAATTTTGGACATGATCCATTGCAACCACTCAAAAGAAGATCCATATGGAAACATTTTCATTATCTAAGGTCCAACAGCTATATATCTAATATCTGGGGCAATTTTGGGCCCGCACTTGACATAAATAAGGTCTACCGGAAGATATACCCAATCCCACTTGCATACACACCACAAATGTGCAAATGAGGAGAATCTTATATACAAAGTGCCAATGATATGAACTACAAAATCCTGCTGTAGATAATGTACCCATAATCCCATATAAATAAATGACAGAAATATTTACCATTCCTGCAAACATACAACCAAGGCTCCACAAGTCTAAAGAGTAATCATAGTCTTGCAAATCAACGAGAAGCTCGGGACCTTTAAAGTATCTGCAAGACAGATGTGTGTAGACAAATAAAAATTGTATTCATATAGAAGCTTAATGGTTCATTTGCACACACACACACACACACACACACACTTCAGCAAAAATATGACAATATAAATTAGTCCAATTCAATCCTATCCAATCCTGTGCACAAAACACACCAGTTTAAATTTCACATTGCTTCTTGAACCATGGGACAGTTTACAAAGTGACTCACCAATTGACATTGTTCAAATCAGTTTGGTAATAATTTTATGTTTGGAGTTTTCAAACATTCACTTTTATTGAGGCTGTTCAAACAGCCTAATTAATTACTGTTTTAACATAGATGTTGTTGGTTTTCTGAAATGTGCATTTAAGCTCCATTGCTTATAACTTTGACATCTTAGCATCATTTTTGCATTCAGTTAACAATTTTGCCTAACTTCTGTTCTCCCTTCATTTTCAATTAACCCCCTGCACCCATTACTCTATTATTAGCTATCACCTACCCAACCCTGTTGCTTGATTCCCAATTAACGTTGGCATCACCAAAATTCTGTAATTCTTGGTTACTATTGTGCAATAAAATCAGTTTGCCCTTTTTTTTTTCTTTGGTTGGGTTATTTCTGATAAGTCATTTATACATCATATACATGTGCTCTTTTTACTTAGATATTGTATGCAAAAGTTGATTGTTTTATAGAGATCTTCACTTGTTTTCAGCTTTTGTGTTTTCAGGAACTATAAAATGTCAAAGATGGAGAAATTGCTTTTTACTTGAAATTTTTAAATGAACCCACTTGGAGATGGAAGTTAAGAGGCCAAAGAATGTTGTATCAGAATTTCGGAGTCAGTAGACCAGCCACTTGATCAAAATGGAATGTTAAAGTCAAGTTACAAGCTACCCAGGCAGATTGGAGTTATTGAGCTTGAGAGCAGTTTTAGCCAAGGGTTGTCACCAACATGCAGATGATTTCAAGGACTCTTCAAAGATACATTATATGTTCAATTTGGTGAAGAATATGGCCCCCAAAAGTCCATAATTGTAAACCTTGTTGCAAGTTGAAGTAAAATAGGAAAGCTGACCTGTACTTCCTACCTTTTGGTTTCCTATGAAATTGCGGCTTGTTAGGCCAGCTTTGCCATGGAGGTTAAGTTATTAGAGTTTGTATAGGTCTAGAAAAGATGGAGAGACCTTGTATAAAGCACAGCCTAGTTCACATTAACGGACGATTTTTGATGAAGGGAAGAAGGCCGAGCTAGGGTGTGTTCGCACGACTTTGTATCTCAGGATTTTCTCTTCTCCTCTTATGCTATTATTTTGTTTTCCGTTTAGTTATGTCTTTGTGTAACTAAACCTCAGACTAGGGCAGGACTAAGCCCTAGCATGATGACGTAGCTACTTTATATTTTGTTCTTCATTAATGTGATTTTTGGTTTGAACTTTTAATTGTGCGGTTTATATTGGTTATGTGCTTTGATGCTTGATCACCATTATGGTATATGACTAAGTTATATGATGCAAAATTGAGTGAATGCCACACTGATTTTGATGTTAGCCTCCTGCAATTAAAAGGTGTGATTTCTTACGGTAAATGCCATACTATAAGAATTGCATGATTTACTTAATTATATGTGCTCATTGTCCTCTACATGTTTGCATAAATGCCATAGGGAGGTTGCATGTTGCAGGAATTATTCTAGCCTAAATGCCATAGGGAGAATAAAAATAAGTTAACAATCTTCAATGCAGAATCACCTCTTAATGACAGAATGAACATATTTTCTACGTTGGATTGCATGTGGTGGATACCTAGCCTTAGTACTCTGTATTTTGATTTACTTTCAATCTCATAGTTTACTTAAAATCTCCCTTTTACTTTGTGTTTTTAATTTATTTTCTTTAAGTCCAAAAACAACTTTTCAAACCTATAGTCCCAGCAAAATCTAAGAGCTTGCAGGTTTTGCCTGTTCGGCAGGAAACTTAGGTTTCTTTTGCCCTTAACTTGCAATTCTTAGGTAGTGTCTTGTGTTTAGATTATTTAATTAAGTGCTTGCATAGTTAATTATTGATTTCATTCTTCGTAGGTACGACCTCGTATTTACCTTTGCTAAACTATTAATAGCCTTGTTCTATTGTGACTTGCGAGTATAAGTAATGTTTTAACCTCTGTTTTGCAGGTTGCTACAATTCTATCAATTTCCATCCATTTTAGATGCATAGACAATATATCGGGTCAATGTTTTATGCCAGGATATCTATGACAGGCATGTGATAAGTGCAACAAGAAGGAAAACTCCAAATATGAGGATTTTCAGAAAAAAAGAAGAAAAGAAAAAAGAAGAGTACAACTTGAAAACAGAAGTCAAAAAACAGAAAGAAGAATATTAAAAAGACAAAAGGAAAACAAACCTTGAAGCAACGCGAACATTGTATTCTTTGCCAGGATGATAGAACTCTGCAAGGCCCCAATCAATAAGACGAAGTTTCCTCTGCTCATGATCAATCATGACATTATGGGGCTTCACATCCCGATGCATAATACCTTGTGAATGGCAATAATCCAAAGCCTGCAGAATAAGATTCAACACACTTGAAGAATGGACCAATTTATAGAGGATCAAAGACAAGAGGACAACAATTTAACATTCAACAACATATAGGCAAGTCATACATCTACTCACAATTCTATGAGAATGAGACTATGACAGTAGTAGCAGGTATGAGTATAACTGCCACCCTATTTCAAATTGCTTTTTTCAATCCTAAGATCTAACAAGACTTCTAGACAGGACTAACTCACAACTCAGTTTTTTCCATAAAGAGCCTTTATTGCCTACAAGTATCAAGCATCATTTTGAATCAGAAAACGTTGGCGAAGTCCTTTAAAGACTAATTTCTGAATAAAAAACTAATCTTTTACTTTATTAAAGCTCACTTTCTCACAGCTATCCGATATCAGCCCTATCCTCACAAACGATCATATGTTTAACAAACTGTGCCTCTCTACAACACTGCTATTAAGACCCCAAGAACACCCAACCCAAGAATGTCAAGATAAGTTAACAAATCCACCCAATCTAAAGAAACAGACAACGAGAAGCATGCTACATTGAGGTACACATGCACACAAGTAAATATAGCTACCATCTATCAGATAATCCATGCATTAGAAGAAATGAATTTCATCCTGCTGAGATGAGGTCAGATGTAATGAGTAATCAAAGACACAGCTCACCATTCTGGTACTACAGATGCTTCAATGCTTCTCTATGGAAAATCTTAATGAGAAGATAGAATCAAACTATCAAGGACAAAAATATTTTGTTGGATACAGGACTAGCTTGCAAAACAAGATAGTTGTCGCTCGGAATCAACAGCAGGAAACAACATCCAGTATACTTTCATTTATCCGTATTTATGAAATCCATCAGCTACTGTAAAATTTCTGTCACTAACCACTCCTAGTTAAGGTAACAGTATCTACAACTGTTTTCTCTCTCTCTCTCTCATACAATTCAAACAAAATATTTGAAGCATTGAAATACACAACAATACTCATAAGCTATCCTTATGGAAACGAATGAACATTTATTAATTTTGTATAGATATATGTTTTGCTTCAAGAAGCATATGTCAGCATTGAGATACAGATTATTATTCATCTCTTTTATTGAAAATCAAGGGATTGGTTCACTTGCCTTTAGAAGTTCATAGATGTAATACCGAATATCATAGTCCGAGAGTGTAGGATAAAGCACTTTAAAATCCGTATTATTCACATATTCAAATATAAGACTCGGTGTCTTTGATTGCTGATCTCGAACAATATCAAGCAACTTCACTATATTTGGTCCGCCACAAAGATTCTGCAGTATCTTAATCTCCCTCTTTATCTGTATTTAGTAGGAGAAACAAACAAAGTAAGTCTTTCCAGTGTCATTCCATAAACTGAGCCATACAACATGAATCAGATTTCAATTTTCAAGATCTTAATATGCATCGCAACCAGAACAAGTGCCTTTGCTGGGACTCACCTTCTTCTTCTTCACAGGCTTGAGAATCTTAATAATACACTTCTCGTTATCAGTACAGTGCACTCCCTCAAACACCTCACTGTATTTCCCTCTCCCAACCTTCCTGACCACCTCGTAATCGTCCTGCTCCCTATTGAACCAACCGAAACAACCAAAAACCAGTCACTAACATAAAAACACACCACAAATAGAAGACCACATCTAATGTATCCAAACACTGAATCGTAATTTTGTAACATTAAAAGATTTATAAAAAAAAAACAACAACAACAACACAATTGAGTCTGATTATACTAACAGCTTATTCAAGCATAATTTTACATACAGAAAATATAATTAAGAACGAAAACAAAACAAAAACCTGAATTCAAACAATACCTACTTCTTCTACTAGCAATACACTGATATTTCTAAATCACAACAGATAAAGACCGTGTAATGTATACAAACACTGAATCATAATTTTGTAGCATGAAAAGATTAAAACAAAAAATAACCACACAATTGAGTCTGACTATACTAATTCAATCATAAATTTACATCAATAACATATAATAATCATGAACCAGAACAAAACAAAACAAAATCATGAATTCAAACAATACCTACTTCTTCTACTAGCAGAACAAAGATATTTCTAAATCCCTCAAAAACTGGTTAAAAACAACAGCAGCAGCAGCAACAATAACAAAAGGAGAAGAATACCCCCACTGGACGGTGAGAGACTCGTAGTCCCAGTAATCCTTAGGACGGACGACATTGACATCGGGATAAACCCTAGCCTTGGAGGGAGCGCCGGGGCGGCGAATCGATTTTCCGATCTTCTGCGCCAGCGTGTCGGACTGTTTCAACTGGTGGTGTTGGGGGGCGTGAGAGAGCGGAACGCTGGAGGCGATTCGGCGGAGGAAAAGAGAAGGAGATGCTATATGAGGATGAGGAGGAGGAGGAGGAAGAGATACGGTGGGACCTCTTCTTCTCGATATCGACTTTGTCGACGAGGACGATGAAGAAAAGAGAGAGAAGATGAGAGAGGTGTTGGTGGCGCTGTTGCTGTAGAAGCTGTTGTTGTTGTTGTTGCGGTAGATTGTGAAATGGAGAGGCCTTATGGCCATCTATTATTTAGAGAGAAACCTTTTACAACAATAACTTAGCCGGAACGTGGAATCGTGTTTTCTTATTTCATTTTCTCTCATGTGCTCCCCAATTCCCAAAGATAAAATTAAAATTAACCTCTCTTTCTTTCTTTATTATTTACTTCTACGACGACGTCGTTTTTTTACCTTTTTAATATGTCATGAATTTAGCCATTTTCAATTTTGTATTAGGGCTCAAACTTTGTTTTTTTCACTCATAGCGCACTTACTAACAGAGAATTAAATGAAAATGAATCAATTTTCATAGTAAAGGAAACTTGATTCTTTAGAAGTTAGGTGGGAGGGGGAATCAAGTTCTTTTTCAAATCAGAACTTAATTATTGATTTGTGTACGAGACTCGTATAATTCGATTCACAAATTAGTAATTAAGTTCATTTTCCTTAAACACGCCCTTAAAATCATGTTTAATGCTATTCATATGTGGCATCAACTTTAATTTGTAATAACTAGACCATAATGAATCATTGTGTATTTAATGATTTTTTATTTTTTATATGCCACATACGATGCAACAACTTAAATTTTGGACATCGTCAAACTTAGATAAGTGTCATTTAACACTGGTAGTATATTTAATGAAGTTAACCACAATCACATTTAGTAGAGCCTTATACTATAGTTGTCTTCATGTCCAAGTAAGAATATTGTTGAGGATGATTATATATATCAATTCTCAAGCTCAATGCACACACAATTAGTACTCTAAATAACACTAATCTATTAGTCTATATAAAAATGGCTTATGAACAAGTAAATAGTCTCATAAATTATAGATGTCTCAAATTTGTTTAAAAGTAAATAGTACCATTTCATGTTATGAAATTATTTGAAAAGGTGTCAAATTTACAGAGCAAGTATAAGTAGTGTAGTCAAGTAGATATGTCATTTGTATTTTATAATATTATTTACCCATGATTATTTTTTGAGTGATGCTATTGACAATCTACCAAATATCTTTCTATACTCCAATTTGTTTACAAAACTAAAACATTTTTTTCAATATTTTAAAGTTTTATTTGAATTTGAATTGATGTGAACGATTTACAACTAGAAACAAACTTTTTTTTTCTTTTCTAAAATATTGAGTTTTACAGATTTTTGTGTGTAAACAAACAATAAAAGAAATACAATTGCAGATTTTTTTTTTCTTAATTGTTGATTCTTAATTTTCTAAAAAAAAAAAAAAAAAAAACCAGTTAAACGAATAAAAAAAAAAACTTGAGAGCAGTCATAACACTAAAACAATACCAGACAAAGTCACTGAGTCTTGAGAAAGAAAAAGATAACAATAGTTTTCCTTACACGTAAAGTCTTTTTTTATTTGAAGATTAAGAGAAAGCGTTTGTGATGAACTTGTGTGAGCTGGATAAGAGACACCATTTACGGTATTCAATGAAAAATAATATATAATTTTGATATAAAGTGATTTTTTTTTTTTTAAATTAGGTTTTTTTTTTTTTTTTTTTTTTTAAAGGGTGTAAAAAGTAAAGGGATAATTTTGGAATAAAATGGAATGTTTTTAGAATTTTTTTAAATTTAAGTTTTTAGTATGGAGTGTATTTAGAAAAGGAGTGTGAAAAGATAAAATTGGATTGTAAGGAGAAGCTTTCTAATTTTTTTCGTTGTGTTTATATTATAAAGACGGTTATACCCCTAACAAGTTTTAAAATACGTAAAATATAAATGTAAAATATATATTTAATTAAGGGTAAAATATAGTTTTAGTCATTTTGAGTATTAGGTGGGGTGGTGCCGGTGGTAGTTATAAATTTTCGTTAAAAATAAAAACCTTTAAAACCGTATTTTAAAAATTGGACCTGAATACGAAAAGTTGAATTGGTCAGGCCGCCATAGAATGTGGTAGGCTGGTAGAGTGGTAGCTTGAGGTTTGGTTTTTTGTCGAATTGTGAAACCATTAATGTTTTTTTTTTAATTTATTATTATTATTATTATTATTTTTAACATTCTTAAGACAGTTTTTTGCTTACCCAACCCAAGTGTAAATAGTCAAGTTGGGCTTTGACATTGGATCACTAGGCCCACTAAATAGCCCAAGCCCAATATGCATGGGAAGTCATCCTCTGGGTAATAATTGATGACGTGCTCAGCCACATCATCAAAAGGGAAATGACATGCCTGGGCACGTCATCAGAAGTGTGCATTCGTAAACGGTGTCGTATACGACACCATTTTATTTTCCTAAAACGCCGGTCGCATCGTGAAAACCTATCCAAACTCCTTAATTCCGTCACTGTTGCATCACGCGTGTGTGTGTGGTTTTTTAAGTATTACGTAAATACAAGTTTGGAGAGGGAGAATGACCCGCAACCTTGTGGCATATGTGCGAGGGATATACTACTGGACGAACCTGTTCTTTATATCCTTCCAAGCAGAGACCTGCATTGGAAACTACTCTAAGTAGCCAGATTTCAATGTAATAGCAAACCATGAAATTTTTGCTTCAAATTGTTCATATGAGGATTGCTTCTTGTTCGAAAACTTGGTTGTGGTCTCAGCAAAAAATAATTACATAAAGCTTCTAGCAATAATGGTTATACATAAAAAAAAATATAAATTAATAATAATAACAATTGTCACATTGTTGTCTATAAAACCACAAGAAGTATGGGAAGATTTTTTCAGATAGTGGGAGTCAACTTCTTTCCATCGTGTAAGTATACATTTAGATCGTATTTATAGTGTTTGATCTCGTTATGTTGAGGTATCAAATCGTTGAAAATAATGAATACATCCATGACCATGAAAATAATTCCATCACCCTATTTTGCTTCTCTCACATTATCTCTTTACAAATGTCGTTTTATATGAAAAAAATTTGGTTGGTGTTTGAATACGTGATTTGATAAGTTGTCTGTGGTGAAACTTTATGGATGTCTTTATAAATTTGTATTTTCATTAATTTCTGGTTTTGGTTTTTTAGGATTGTTTAAATTTTTGTTAATTAAAAATTGAAAATATTGTTAAAATGAAAAAAAAAAAAAGAGAGTAATACTCCTTTGTTTATATTTGGTATTCAAATCTGATGTCTAAATGATATAGTATTACTGGAATCTATTGATACCACATCATTTGGATACCAGATTTGGACACAGTAGCATTATTCTTGAAAAAAGAAATCGAATCTTTTCCAAGTTGGCCTAACAAAACCTATCCAAGGGTCGGATCCAGGCATCCAGGCATCCAGCTCCTGCGATTTTGATTTTTTACAGAAATAGCAAAATATACTGTCAAGGAATTGATTGGTACAATTAATCTGGCCCAAAAGTAAAAAATAAAAACGTGACAAATAACAAATGGGCCCTACAGTCTTACACTTGCACGTGACTCGCACACGCTGGCCCTTTTTGTTAGTATTTTAGTGGCCCAGCCGCGCGCCCGCGCTCCACAATTAGAGGTGCAACACGCCAACACGCTTACAAACAAACCAACTAGCGGGAACTTCGAACCAGGCAACGCATTTTTTTTTCTTTTTCATTTTTCATATTAATAAATAAATTATAATTTTATTATCATACCATAATCTATACATATATATCATTTATAAATTTTGTTAGGGTTAAGAGCAGACAGTGATAGAGAAGATAACACAGTCATGGACGAGGTTAGGGAGAGCTCTGCTTGGGTGGCCACACACTCGTCTCATGTCGTCGTTGACTCTTCAGGTCCATTCTTTGACTCTTTTTAAAAAATATATATTTTTTTATTTTTAAATAATTTTGGTTTTTTTTTTTTGACGAATGCATGCGAGTTTTGTTAAGTGTTGTTGCTGTTTGAATCAATGGCAGGGATTGAGAAAGTAGTAGAGAAAATGTCAGGTTCGATTCCTAAAGTTGAGTGGGATTACGAAGGGATTCACTACTTCGATAACGGTCCTCTCACCGTCCAGTACCTGTTTGTTTTGGATGCTTTGAATTTTTGTTTTTGGCCTGGTAACAACGAATTCTATTCTGGTGTTTTTGCATTGGCTGCCTTCGTGTTTTTGTGCGCGATTTGTTTAGTGTTTGATTGTTTAGATGCGCTTTTACTTGAATTGATAATTAATTACATAGGCTACAGCATTGAAACTTGTTTTATTTTTTTAGAATTTCAAACTATAATTTAAAAGCATTTAGAGTTCAGAAAATAGTGCAATGGTATAAGCGATTTTTGTTTTTGGCCTGGTAACGAATTCAATTCTGTGTGTTTTGCATTGGCTGCCTTCGTGTTTTTTTGCACGATTTGTTTAGTGTTTGATTGTTTAGATGCACTTTTACTTGAATTGATAATTAATTATAGGCTACAGCATTGAACATGTTTTTTTTTCTTAGAAGTTCAAGCCATAGTTTAAAAGCATTTAGAGGTTTCAACAGTAGAAATTGAAGGATTTTGAGATCAAATTGCCTTTTTACTAAGAGAAATATGAAATTCAGTGGTTCGAGTGTTACATTTAACGATACTGCCCTGTTGGTTAATTTCTTATTTTATGAAATGCTACTAAATTGTTTAGAGTATATGTTTATTGGATGTTATAGGCTTCTTAGTTCTGCAAAAATGTTGTTAGAAGAGTGAGTGGTGTTGAATCGACATTGTGTGCGTGACAATACATGAGATCCCAATTCATTTTAGCACTCATTTGTTTGAAACCTCATAATTATTTAAGTGGGAACACGATGTCAAGCTACTTAGAGTGACAAGGACATGTATTTATTGGTGTAATCACCCCACAAATATCTAAATTTTCATGTAATAATCCTTGTTTTTTTCATTAAAAATATTGCTGTTTGTTTTTCTGACATTTATTTTCAATTTTCCCCTTCTAATGCTTAAAGATAAGGAGTTGAATTATGATCATTTGGCATCAGGGCTTAACGCAGCTCTGCAGAACGACAAATCTGCATTTGACGCTGATCGTCTGCAGAAGTACACTGGTATTTCTTTCTGTTCAATTGTGTGTATCCGTTTATATGAGAATAGAATTGTTTGCGTGTGTACATACATAGCCATAAAAGAGGAATTAGGATTTCAGACTTTGAATTAACTAGTGATTGGCAAAGTAACTGCTATTTTGTTCTGAGTTTCTGTTTAAAAGCAGAGCAAATTATGATGACTTGTACAGTTTCTCTACTGTTTGATCTACATGTGGTTTCTATACCTATTAGAAAATGAAAGGGATGAAAGTTTGCAAACAATGTGATTTGAGTCTTTTCTAGCTGTTGCATGATCTTTTATATTAAAAACTGCTAGAAGCAGAGTGCTAAGAAGCAATTTTTCTTCCCTTATATAACCATTATGATGATTTTTCTGTTTTATGAAAACTTATGCTATTCTGTGTGTACATTTCTGTACATAGTGTAAATGTTTGACCATTGATTCTGCGCTGTCACTGAAACAATTCTCTTAAATTAGATTGGTGAGATTAATCTTTTGTTTTCAGGTCCTCAATTACGAGAATTGTTGAAATGGCCTAGGCCACTTCCTTTGGAGGATGAAAGAGTGCGTCTGCTGCATGAGGTAAAATTTACCTTACAATGATAGAAGTATTCATCTCATGTATTTTTCATTTTTTTCTACTACCTTTTCATATGAATTACCCTTCAAATTTCTTGGGCTTGGTTCTTGATCTGTTTGTATCTACATCTGATCTGGTGCATGTAATTTCTTAGCATAACAACCAATTAAGTTGTTTAATATCGTATAATTTCATGATCCAGGTTGGACTTGAACTAGAAAGAAACTTTGGAGGTAAAGCTTCCAATCTTGTGGAATCATGTGGAAAATCAGCTGCGAAACTTGTCACTCTCGTCACTCGTCACTTTCCTGGTACTTAATAGTATTTATGTCTGCCTTTCTGTCATATTTCTTAGTATGACACGAGTCTCATGTCACGTTGACATGGTGGCATGTGGGTGTAGTTCATTCTCTAACTAAGTTGGGAATTTTAACTCTCCAAATATAACAAAAATCTGCAGGCTTTCGAGACCATTCAGTGTACAAAGGCCACCAGGTATTCTTGTACAAAAGAGCACAAATATTTGCTGCAGATTTATGGGGCGCATTCAAGGGGAAAGGATATGGAGAATTATATGACATTGACTCACTCACTATGTTTGCGGACTATATTGTTCCAGCAGTACTTCAGGAGCTTGGAGTGTTAAAATATAGTTCAAACCTTTCAAGCGCAATTGAGACTAATAGTGAAATAGCTTCAGGCAGTGAGGAGGAAGTTGAATTACGAGCCTGCTCTATATATGCTGTGGAGAAAATGAGGGAATTGTTTCGTGCAAAATCAGGAAATCAGGTATGGGAAACTATCTTGTGTACATTTTTTTTTTCTTTCAATTGTTATGAGCACTTACCTATTTCCATTCATTTTCAAATGCATGGGTATATTAGTTTTTTGTTCATAATTGCTATGATAATTTTCTTTGATACCTCATGTGTAGATGATGTTATTTATTTATCACATAAACTCACTTATTGATATTTCCATTTTGATGATGATTAGTAACTTTATTTTCCAGTTCTTGAATTAATCTTTCGGCTTCATTTGCATTATGAAGCTATATTTTCTTTGTTTCATTAATACGTGTTATCTAACAAAATTGATTAGCAGCATTACTTTTGACATGTCTCTAACTCCCTTGTCAGTAAATCATTGGGCCTTTAAGCATGTGGCATGAATTTTTGGTGCATGCTTCTTGAACAATAGCCACCGTTTAGAATTCTGTGTTGCAATTGATATTTAGTCAAACAAAGATAGCTGCTTGTAATGTTTGTTGGATGAACTGCTTCAATGAACTTAACTGTTCCATTACTAGTCTATTTGTCTATTTTAGCTTCAACAGTTCAACAATAGTAAGGCAGTGCATCATTTATTCTTTTATCATTTCTTTCATTAGTTTGGTAAGAAATGATTTGAAACTTTTCTTTATGGTAGTCAAGTCCGCAATTCCGGTTGCAGCTGGATGGCATTTGAATGAAAGAGCAGAGTAGGATTATATATATTTTTTAAATCATTCAATCTAAAATCCATTGCACAGAAATTGAAATAACATAATATAGTTCACTGTTGTCTGAACTGTGAAATACTTTGGCCTTTGTGATTAACACTGTAGTGTACATTGGCATTGGCTGATTGGCTGAAATACATAAGCTTTTTATGAATTTGTTATTCAAATCTTCTTCTCGCGGTCTTATAATTGTATGCAATGCAATGTTTTTTCTTGTCAATAATTGCTTCTATGACTGACTTTTTTGCTGTGAAGGACCCCATTTGTAGTTTTTATGCAGTTTCTGCCTCTTATCCTTTATTTCACTTTTTTTTTTTAATCATTTGCTTATTTGTTCAGGTTCTGAGTGTGGAACTAGACCTTTGGCTCTGGTCTCTTGGTGTTCAATCCCAATATCTACAACATCACCGAACGCTCTCGATATATTATTAACCGGACAATTTGAGATTGCAGTCTTCTTGCTATATGTTTACTAGTGGATGTTGAAAATGTTGGAATATTTTAGGTAACTTTTTATGACAAGAGGGACATTAGTTTATCACATCCTTTTTGTTTTGCTCGTCCTCAAGGATCTCAGTACCCAAAATTTTGGAGAGTATATCTCTCTTAATTCTTTCTGCTTTTCAGTTGAGTTATATTAACCAAATGACTTTATTTAATGTAGTAGTTGATATTTAGTTATGTTGATTTTAAACTCCCTTATTGATCGTGTTTTCTCGATAGACTACGGTGATAAACTTATAGGATAATGATATGCGAATATACGGAATAAAATATGAACAATAAAGAAAACATGCCACACACACAACACAAGAATTTACCGAGGTTCGGCTAACTTTGCCTACGTCCTCGTGTGATCTCTCTTGAGAAATCACTAGCACTATGAAGAAAAACGCTTGGTTACAAGATACTTATTGAAACCCCTTAGCTAATTCCCCAAAACCTTGCTAGAATCTCTCCATCACTCTTGCTCTCTACCCCTTGTATGCTTGCTGTTTTTCTGTGTTAAATAAGCTCCCAACAGCCCTATTTATAGATATAGGACTTGGGTTATGGGACTCCTAAATCCTCTTAGAATAAGAAAAGCTAACTTATTTCCTAATCCTAGTTGATTTGGGACTCTTGAGAAAATATAATTTCCTAATTCCAATAGGAAATTATGTGCACACTTTATTTTCTCCTAATCAAAATAGGATTCCTTCTTAAGCTTTGACTTGGGTTTTGATGAGCCAAAAACACAAGTAGTTATTATATGAAATCCGTACTCAAAACAAATGGTTTTGTTTGTCTGAGCATCACCTGCATTTCATTTATGTGAACATGTAGTTATTGACGGCACCAGACAGCACCAGAACTGTGCATAATTTGTTTAAGTGCTGTATTTTGTGTGCTAATTAAATTGTATGATATTGGAGCAATTTGTTAATCTTTTTAGATGTGGTTGATGGATTTTTTTTCTGTACAATAAGCCTAGCATGAAACTTGTTTATTTTTAGCATCTCAAGCAACTTAAGATGAGGAGAGGAAAGACAGGAATCACAAGATGACTCCTATATATGTTTATTCTATAATTTAATCAGTTCTTCAGACTGTCATCAAGGATATTTAATATGGAAGTGCTAATTCTGTTGGTTCATGAATGCTTGCCTGTTTCTTTAACTTCATCAAGTTGTCAAGTGGACTTGATTTTTGCATGTGGGATATCGTTAACAAGTAACAACTATGCCTGATATACTATCTTAGCAGTAATGTTGTACTGGAGTAGAAGGTCTCATCAAAGTGGTGACATTCAAAAGCTATTTTATTTTTCCTGAACTATTTATGCCGGAGAGGCACTATACTATTCATAATTAAATTGTGAACTTCTGTGCTATTTCTGGTTGAGTCACCTAGTATGCAATGTTCTTTGCATTGCTGGTGCAAAGAATTTAAGAAACTTATCTTTAAATCTTAAGGTTCTGTAAAGTTGGATTTTGTTTTGGCATACAGTTAACAAGGCGGAAATATTGGCTAGGGTAGATACTGTTTGGGGTATTGTTCTATTATCTACTGCATAATTGTTACGGCATGAAAAATAACCCGGAGCATTTGCTAAAATAGTTATAGTATAGCTAGAAATTTCGTGACAACCAAGTTTATTATGACATTCATATTTCGCCACCTTCCCATATGCAAAAGTACTATACGGCATTTAAGTTTCTAATGTGCCTGCTTCTTTTACTTAGCACCCCTGAAGGAGAGGTTATGTTGTGGCTCCAGGGTTCTTTGTGGTGGGCAAATTTCCATCATAAGTGCATTTTAGGACATCTGGATTCCGCACTAGCCGGGGTCCAACGGGCACTATTCTGGTTTTTGGACGAATATCCTGCACAAGCAGAGCTATCACTTAAAAAACTAGAGCATGCACTTTCTATTTCTTAAATTTGATTAAATGAAGATGCTTTCTGACTCTGTTAGGTAGGCTTGACATAAACGTGTTGTCCGTCATTTTATATGTCTGCTTTTCAAATTGAACTGCTTTACATTTAGTACAAAATTTGGATCTTGTTTCTCTAGCTGGTGTGCATGCTATCTATGTGGAACAAGTATTGGAGATTATTTTCCAGTGAAAGGTTATTTATGTGGAACAAGTACTGGAATTTATTTTCCAGTGACAGGTTATTTCTTGTTGTTGCAGCTAGGAATTCTATTGTCAATGTTCTTTGCAGTTTTCTTAATAAATGATTACGGTGTCATAGGATTCATAGGAAGGCAGTGGGCACATGTTACTCATTTGAATAGAAGCTGGATTCGTTTGCCGAATTCTAAGAATCTAAATAGGTAGATAGGGTTTAGCAACTTTTTTTTTTTAGTTATCTCATGGTTTAGTTGGTAGTATACATGTAGGTTACTTGTAAAACATTAAATTTGTGGAGTAGTAGGAACCTGATCAAATATAGCTGTTGGGACTGCGAGGGTTGCAACAGCATTGGGAGAGTCAACAATTCCAGAGATCCTACCTTCACATGGGCAGCATGATAACAAAAGATACATCTGACAGTCACCATAAAATATGTTGTATCAGTAATGTAACATAATGTTTATTTATTTCTGTGATAGTATTTTTGCATCTCTTTGTTTATGCATGTGTTTCTATGAGTATTATAAGATCTATTTTTTGTGACGAGGGAGATACAGACCTGTTCCTTGGAGTACCCAAATTTAGATAGGTAATCAATGGCATTGAGAACTGCACGTTTGTAAGCAACACTTGCGTCAAGGTAATGCTGTCTTCCACTCTCATCGACACTGATTCCTTCAAATACCAACCATTCCGAGAATCTTGGCTCAACTGGACCTATCTCGAAGATAGGATTCACATGAAGAGAAGTTGGCCCCATTGGTGTAAGGTACTCTTTCATACCACCTCGTATGATTTCGCACCTGATAAACAATATATGGTGTCACTAATTTGGATAAGAACGTGATTTAAATATATGATGTGCAAAACACTTGCAATAGTTCAGGAGATTTGGGTTGGTAGATTTTTCTGAAATGACGGAAACCGCCTGGTAGAAATGCTAATTTATCAATCTGTAGTGTTCAAACTGTATCATCTAGGTGAGCAAGTTTGGTGTAAGAATGTTAAGAATATTATAATAGACTTTTTAGTTATTCAGGTGTTAACCTTGTGAAAATCTTTAAACTAGCTCTAAAATGAATTGCCTTGTCTATAATAGTATATCCTGTAGTAGAAATACTGAGCTAAGTTACAAGATAGAGAATTTACTTGAGCTCTAAAAAGCCACTCATCTCAATTGCACCACAGAATGAGACTTCACCGTCACCCTGAGAAAAGTGCATGTCACCAGTACTAAAGTTTGCTCCATCTACAAATACTGGAAGGTAAATTTTTGAACCTCTACTGAGATTTTTGATATCACAATTTCCTCCATTTTCTCTTCCAGGAATTGTTCTTGCAGCCTCCACTGCAATCTTTTCCCACTCTGGTGTGCCCTCTTGGATCTACAGATACTTCTTACACGTAAGAAAAACTATACTGTTATGAAGATAGATGAGTTAAAGTAGTATTTTATGGATGGCAATTTTATAGCATGCTATCCCTTGGTAGTGAAAATCTATAAATTTGTTTTCTGATGTGAAGCTAAACTATGCTAGTTAACATCTTTGATGGGTATTGACATTTCATACTTGTCCAAGAAGGCAGCCCTTGGTTGATGGTAGGTTTGCCAGTGGCCGTGAATGCAAAACCTCGCATAGTTTTAAAGTCTGGAGACCGTTCTCTTCAAGTTCCCTTTCCCTTTCATTCCATATCTTCAGGAGTTCCATTGATGGGGCAGTTCCAATTATTCCTGGGTGAGTTAAACCCGGAAATCGTACACCTGAATATATACACATGAATGTGTGTTAGGACTTAGGAGAGATATTCGTTAACCATTAGTTATAGTTATGCAGTACAGCAGTAGTACTTTGAATCATTTAAAGTATAATAGAGGTCGAAAATTCACCCGGTATGTGAGGAGAGTATGCATAAATTCCTTCAAAATACCAAATAGCTTTGGTTGCACAAGGAAAATGATCAGTTAAAAAACCACCACCATTTTCTCTGTCAAATGTAGCAGTATAACCCCATTCATCTCCTGGAAGAGGACCCAAGTTACATATTTCCACTACCAGAAGATCTCCTGGCTTGGCTGGAACTCCTTTCTCATCCACAACTTTGATTGGCCCACTTAGATAATGTACCTTGTCAAATTTTTTATTTTTTATTTTTGAAAAAAAAAAACCATAGTTAACAAATGATTAAAACGATCCTGTTCATGCATATGCATACCCAATTGATCTTGTCTCTTAAGTGTTATAGCTGTAGAAAAGAATTCTTTTGTGTCTATATAAGGTACTTCTTATTATTTTCATTTTTTGTCTGTTAAATACCTTCTTTAGGGTTGTTAATTAAATATACATAAACTAGAGTTAAATTTTTTAATAAGATGAATACACTTGTTACTTACTGTGGAGAGGTCTATGGTTTTTACATCAGTTGCAGAATCATCATCTCTGATGACACCTCCGGTCCAGTCTACCATCTCTACTCTAAAGAGCTCACCAACTTTAACCTCCGCGATGGGAGGTATTTGAGGGTGCCATCGGTTGTGAAGCGCTAGCTTTTGTTCCCATGGCTTCTTCCTCAAATCTACTGGCACTACTAGTCTTGGAGTTGGAGGAGCCATGGATGAATTAGTAGTGAATAGGCAGAGGATTTGGGGTTTTTTTTTTTTGTTGTTGTAGACTTGTTAGGTTAATCAAATTCGATTTATTGTAAAAAAAAAAAAAAAAAAAAAAAAAAATTGACTCCCATCGAAGCTGACAAATGGTAGTGACCATTTTTCCAATGGTCCCCATTTTTAATATAGGACAAAAATAATTAACTTGATTTCTTTATAGCAAAAGACTAGCCTGACATCTTAAATGTGTTTGAGGTTTGAACTAGCTATTTGCTACTTGAAAAATTGAATTTTCCATACTTGATATCAAAGAAATCCTTCAAGTTTGCATGCTTTTGACATGTTTTTTTTTTTTTGGGTGAAGCTTGTGACATATTTTGAAGGCATGGAAAAAGGCAGAAAAACTAAAAACTTGGAAGCTAAATTGTATGTTAAAGCACTAGATTCAGGACCATTACATCATCAGTCTATAACAAATAGCCAATTGATTAGCAGATTTGATCCATTTTATTGCACTTAGTGGATGATCAAGCATGTCTTTCTATGCTTACATGAATAAATTTTGATGCTTCCCAGAATTTCATTCTGCATAGTGTATCATTCATTATTCTCTGCCATATATTTTTTTCTTCCGTCCTGAAATTCTATGTAGTAGAAGTTGATCAAAAAGCTAGTATATATGCACATAATCTTAAGTAGAACTCACAATGGATTGATCAGCAAATTTGATGTCATCTGCAGAGTAGTTACGTGTAATACGACCCCCGCTAAAATCCATCATTTCAACTCTGAACACCTCTCCGGCTTTAACCTCTGCAACTGGCGGTATTTCTGGGTGCCACCGGTTGTGAAGCCTATGTTTCTGTTCATGCGGCTTCTTCTTGAGGTCTATCGGCACCACCAGTCTTGGACCATATTCCTGCATGACTCTCTCTCTCTCCAAAGTTGCTGTGCTACCCACCCAGGTAAGTGAAATAAAGTTATTTTATGTTAATACAGAGAAATCCTTAAGAGCTTCACATGTCTTGCAACTTTCATTGTCAGATAGAAATTGACAACCATTATCAGAATCATAGAGTCTTATTTTTTTGCTTCTCCTCTCAGTGGATGGACCACTGAGAATTGATTGAACTTTTCGACACATTTTTCTTTGATGTTCATTTATCATTATTAGTACAAAACAACAGTGCATTGAAATAGTAATACTACATATTCTCTTGATTGTTAAGCCAATCCTTTTTCTTCTTCTTTTCCTTCTGGGGCCATCTCAAATTCTATCCTTAACAAAAGCAAGCCACTCATTAAAGAATAATGCCTGTACTTACTGATAGAACTCCGTCTTATCGTCATCATCAACATCGTACATTAGACGTAATTTACCTGATTGATTTGAGATTGGTACTAAAGATATGCTGTGATTAGCACTCTATGGACTATGTTGTATATGCTTTGAAATGAACTACTGGGAGAAGACTGAAACTGGCTTTAATTTTTTTTAGTAATCCAAAAGAGAAATGACCCCACTAATCGGAATCTTTAAGATATTGCTTGCTTACAATTGATTATGATTTGAGCTTTTGTTTGTTGTTATTACAGATAGAGAAGTGGTTGCTCTCTTTTTTGCTTTAGTTGTTGTGTGGTCCAAACAACTGTTCAATGAGGGGTTTGTAATTACCATTTTGGGTGGGATTGTGGTCTAACAAAAATAGCTCATCCAAAATTAAAAATGATAGCTCAGCTCTGTGTCAAGAATGGTCCCACCTCCCACACAGCAGCTCTTCTTCAAACTTGCCTCTACCTCTTTCATTAGGATGATGAGCCACTTACTTAGGTACGTGTTTCCTTTTTTCTTCTTTTTTATCGTTTTGAAAAACAGAATACACATTTGTAAGACGATAACTAATTACAAACCCTTTGATTGTAAAAAAAAAAATGATCTCAACATGAGTTATATGGAATCATATATACTGTAGGTGATATGTCAATCTTCTAGGTGGTTTAGTTAAAATAAGGCAAATATCATGATATTGGTTGTTTTACATTGGTGAAAAATCTATTCTAAAATCTTAAAATGTTAAGTTATTTGAACAATTCATATGTAAGATTAAATTTCTGTTCGTTGAAAGTATTCTAATGTATTTGTACGAAACAGGTGTTGAAAAATAGATATGCTAATTATAAATTTTCAACAAACACATATTTGGAAATTTGGGGAAATAGTGGTGATGTTTTTTTTTTTTTGGGATAGAATTATTAGTGGTGTATTAGCAACAATGTATATGTTTTTTACTAATTTCTGAAATGGGAATAAATATATAATTATTCATTGAGTAATATACATGTATACAAACTAATGGAATCCGACCATATAATGTTATTATAACATAGATGTAATCTATGAATGAGATTTAATTATAAAATGTCTTATATAATTATTAAAAGATCCCACCAACTAAACTTAATGAATATGTGTGGTTCCGGTCATAGTTTGGTGGTAATTACATCTCTTAATAAAGTTGTTGAGGTTTTAAATACGGATTCCCCTAAAAAAAATGATGAATATAATATTATTAGAGAAAAAAGAGCTTATCCTATTACCTAACTTTGGTTAGGTATGTACGGTAATGAAGGAACCTATGTTATTGGATGTAAATATTATAAGGGGAGGGTGTGTTAGGTTTGCCGCACTTATAGCCACTCGATATTCTAATTATATACCATTTGAGTATTTAACCAAACAGTTCAAGTTTTAAACACTAATCAAAAATTACTTAGAAGTCGGAAAAAGTTGTGGTTATTCGGTGATAGATTTGTTCTGCTCACACGTTCATATCATAAGTTCAAGTCGTATGTCTTTCTCTCCATCAAATCTTGAATTTGTACTTCAAAAAAAATTACTTTTAGACCCATCATACCATGAATTTGATTCGAGGTTTGATAAATCTTTTTAAGCCGAAAGTCAAGAATGTAACTAGAGCCATAGAAAAGGAATCACAGTTGTATCAGATCTAATTGGAGTCGCAACCTAATACAAAGATTTTTACTTTTTAAATTAAAAGAATGAAATAGATGATTTAGTGTGATAAGAAAATGACCCCCCACGGTTTAGGAAGTCAATTTGGTCTACTTTAATTTCACACCACATTTTCATGCTTTCTTATAATGTGCCCACCAAAATTAAAAAAAAAATTAAAAAATTAAAAAAATTAAAACAGTTGATGAGATAATGGGAAAAGGACATAATAAAAACAGTGTCAATGTGTCATTGGAATTCAAGTGATTTTGTTTTGGTGGTAAATAACAAAGCTTAAGAGATTTTGCATTGCAAGTGGGAGGGAGGGTACAAGTGACAGCCTTGACAGTAAGATAAGAACGCCACCTCTTCTCAGATTGCGACGTTTTCATTGGCTTTCTATATAATTACAAGGTGGTTACTATTTATGGAATTTTAATCCAATAAAATATTAAAGTTTGAAAATTAAGAAAAATTAAACTCTCGTAACTAAATCCAATGTAAAGAGTCATGCTACTATACAAAACATGTATAATTATATGGGTAACTATTAGAGATTTAGAGTATTAGTAATTGGATTTTAATCAAAATATTCATAAGAATTTAAATTTAAAAATTTGAGAAAAAAATAGATCGCTTTTTTTTTTTTTTTTTTTTTTTTTTTAAATATTACACTGTTATATAAATTTAAGGTTTTTTTAGAGAAAAAGCGTGAACCTACAATCTCGTAATGTATGTGTGAGAGGTATTCACTACTGCACTTGTAACTATATGCACGATATGCATAGTAGCATATCACTTAAGTAAAAGAAGATATGCAATTTATGCAAATTTAACCTGGCATTCGAAAAAGAAAAAAAAAAAAAAAAGGATAATCTTAACCAACGTGGACTCACGTGTGAGGGGTATGGCAGTGTTAATGAACCCAAATGTAAAACTAGAAAAGATGGAAAAAAAACCTACATTAAAAGGTGAAAACATTATATATACATCGATTGGTGTCAAAACTCAATATACAGTATTAATCATTATCGTAGATTTGTAGACTAGCTATCCACCGATATATATTACTATATACACCACTCTCATGAACATGAAATATACAACAATTATGCAAATTTAACAGTATAATATCTCTAAAATTTTGGTATTTTTGGGGAGGGCCAGGAAAGACTTAAACCTACAACCTTGTGACATAGATGTATGAGGTTTTATCACTTGACCAATTTCATATCGTCCAACCATATAAAGTGAACTTGGTCCTAGGAAACGAATATGAAGGAAATAGAAGAGAGGGATGGGAGTTCTAATTTTTCATGCTATGTCACCTTTCCAGGATTTTTGTTGTTGTTGTTGTTGTTGTTGTTGTTGTTGTTGTTGATAGTATCTATTAATTCGGGACCAGATATTTTTTTGAAAGTTTTTGCTATTGGTAGGATTCGAGTCACTGACCTGGGAGTCATTTTACCCAAACCCTAAGCTCGTCCATCTACCGACTGAACTACTGTCACCTTTCCGGTTGGAAAACCTTATTATTATTATGAAAAAAGATAAGATTCAATAATCGATTTCTTATCTACTCTCCATAAAACAATAATTGAAGATGATAAGGTTACATCATTTATATCACAAGTCACGTTTTATTAATTACATGCACATAATAATTATGGTCCCCGGTCATTTATAAAAAAGCAAAAGTTCTCTAGTGGTGGCTTTATAGTAAACGACGCTCGTACAGTTTGTCAATATTTGATGGAGAGTCATGAAGATGAGAAAAAATTATACAGGACGGTCTCATTGTCATTTGATGAGACCGTCTAATGCAATTGCGCCATGTGATAATTTTAAATTATAGTTTTATAATTCAAATATAAATGATACATTTGTATTAGCCGATCTCACCAAGTGACAATGAAATCGTCACATATAAGTTTTTTTTTTTCTTTCTATAGAGTGATATAGAAAGAATCAAATGAAATGAATTTATAGTATTTATTTATTTATTTTATTGTCATTCATTTCTTTTTTGGGTATCGAGGATCCCGGACTTCGTCTAGGCACCCATCATTCTGTCCTCCCCAATTGCGTGACACACCCATAGCCAACTTGCATTGTCATTCATTTCATTATTATTCAAAGCTGGCATGTTATACATTTGCAAATCTCCCTTGTTATTATGAAAAGGAAAAAAAAAAATTTTGTTTTAATTAATGGTAAGATGCAAGAATAGGGATTTGTTTTTATTTTCTTCAAAATATCTTCATATCTTGTAGGTTAGAGAAGCAAGAAACATACTTTACAAAGGCATGGTTGCCAAGGTTAATGCATATAATAATAATAAAAAGTAAAGAAACAAGTCATGGACTCATGGATCTATCAAGATTTGTCAAAATCAGACACTACACGTGCAAGATCTCCCCACGAAACCATAATCTCAAATTTCACCAAGTTTAGAGGGGTCAGACTCTATAATTTTGATTTGAAAGTAGTAAAAGAAAAATAATTCAGTTAATTATAAGAACTAAAAATGAATTTTTTGAGAAGCTGTGGGAGCCATAGCCCCCACAGGCCCCTTCATAGCTTCGTTTATGTCCCTACACTTTGCACGGGTGCTAGAGTTTAAGCCCTAACGGTAGAGTGCTAGAGTTGGTGCGAGAGTTTAAGTCCTAAAACGGTATAGTTCTATTTGAAGACTCCAACTACCTAATTAAAGAATCTTTGGCATTGGAAATACCTTATTGTACATAGAAGTTAAAATAGAAAAAGTCCATCAAATAATGTAAGAGTAATTAAATAAAAATGGAGCGAGTACACACTGTTTGTGTTTCCTGATCTCGCACAAAGCACTTAATCATTAGTAACTAAAAATAACATATGTTTCCTCCACCTCCACCTCCACTTCCACTAACAATTTTTTCTTTTTCAAATTTAAAAAAAAAAAAAATTCTCGTACAACTATACGAATATTTTGCTTACACGTTACATGAACATGCCATCGTAATTCTCTTTGAACTACAAGCCCTTTTTTGTAATTCTACCTCCTTTCTTACATCACTCCTTACTAGTAATCACGAATTTTATGATAGAAAATGTAAGACCATACACATAATATGATTAATTAAGTATTATAAATTATTTAATGATATAAAGTGAATTCATGACGACTCATCTAGATTTCTTAAGTTAAATCGTTATATAATAAATATATTTGTCGGTATTAATTAGCTTAACTAATAAAGTCTTTTGTGATTTTATAAAAAGTAATATATGAAAATCTCGATCACATGTAAAATTGAATTATAAAGTATAACTGTATAAGGATAGGAATGACAGAATCAACCATAAATATAGATATAAGGTTCCACACTATTTGAGAAAGGGGGATTGATATTTTTACATCGTGGCCATAGCATATGAATGTAACTCTTCTGTTCATTTTATTTTCAGAGACAAAATCTATATAGTCTATAGATATTCGTTCGACCTAATTATCATTTTTTTTTTTATAAAAAAGAAATCCAAAGATTCCTTCAATAGTTCACAAAATCCCACGTTTTCCCATTGTTTACAAACCAAAATAATCCCTAACGTTGTAAGCGTACACTAATTTAGTATCTAAATTTTAAAAAATTCCCTTGGTAACTCAATTACCGATTGCTATGATCAAATTGTTTATTTGAATAGATTTGACTTCTTAAATGACAAAAACACCCCCTTCAAATAAAAGCAAATAAGGTAAATAATTAAAATAAAACATAAAAGTAAAAATCATTAAGTCCAATCTAAGTTGAAATAAGAAAAAATAATAAAAGAAAAAAGTTAATTGTGTTCTCTTTAGTTTATATACCACCACCACCACTGGTCAGTGGTCACCGGTCACTGCTCTGACGTCAGATTACATGCCAACTTTGAATCAAAAAATATATATATAACCAATCATGTGTTGGTGTGAGTGGTTCGGCGCTCTCATCCCTTAAGCAAGGTCGTGGGTTCAACTCCCCTTGTGAACGGAGCTACACATATTGGGAGCATTTTACCCCTTAGTGGGCTGACCCGGTGCGAGTCCGGATTAGTCGGGTTGTGGTCTGGGTTGATTGCACCGTATGGTGGATCCGCCCCACCCGGAAATATAGTGTAAACCAAAATATATATATATAAAGAAGAAGAAAAGAATACAAGCATAAAAAATGATGAAAATGGGAGCCCATCATCAATATCAATATCCATAAGAAACAGTGGCACCACTATATAATAAAAATTAATAACTAAATAGAAAAATAGAAAAATAGAAAAAAAGAATCCAACGGTGGAGGGACAACCATCCGCGGAAACACGGAGCCGCTCACGCCCAAGTCTTTGGAATCAAACCAAAAAAAAAAAAAAAAAAAACTCCCCCAAACAAAACACAACACACACCACTTAACTCAAGTCACACCCACTTCTCAACTCAACTCAACCTAACCCTAGTTAACTCTCTCTCTCTCGTCTTCCTTTATATATAATATATATATCTTCCTCCTCTTCACTTTCTCAACTTGTTTTCACTCTCTCTCTATCCGTCTTCATACATCTACAAAGACTCGTTTTAGCTGTGTCGCGGCGACCAAACCAGTTACACTGTCGTGTCCTGAAACCTGAAAAATCTGAGATATATATTTATATATATATACATACATATATTTTTTATGCGATAAAGCTGTGAAAGAGATATGAGTTGCAACGGGTGCAGAGTTCTTCGAAAAGGATGCAGTGAAACTTGTATTCTACGTCCATGTTTACAGTGGATCGAGAGCCCTGAAGCCCAAGGCCACGCCACCGTCTTCGTCGCCAAGTTCTTCGGCCGCGCCGGTCTCATGTCCTTCATCTCAGCCGTCCCCGACTCCCAGCGTCCTGGTATTTTATTTTTTTTCTCTCTCTTCTTACTTCTTCATTTTTTTAACTCTGTTTTCAGTTGTTTTTAATTTATATATTTTGTTTTGTTTTTCTTCAGCTTTGTTTCAGTCTCTGTTATTCGAAGCTTGTGGAAGAACAGTGAACCCAGTCAACGGAGCCGTAGGTCTTCTGTGGACGGGAAACTGGCACGTCTGTCAGGCCGCCGTGGAGACGGTGCTCCGCGGCGGCGCGTTGCGCCCCATGCCGGAGCTACTCAACGGCGGATCTCCATCTCCGCCGCCGTCCTCCGATGAAACCTCCGAAATCACTTGTACGGATGCCATGTGGAAGTTACAACAAGATCCGTTCCCGAATTCTCACTCTAGATTCTCGTCTTCGAGATCCAAATCGTCACCGCCGAAACGTAAGAGAACGGAAGAGAACGCGAAACTTCAACTTCAACAGCAGCAGCAGAGATCAGATCTGGATCTTTGTCTGACGCCGAACTTGTCGAATAATAATAATAATAATAATAATATAGTCGTTTCAACTTGCAAGCCGGAATTTCAACGGCGTCCGTGCACGCCGTCGATGAACTCGGAGGAGTCGGTAACCACCACGTGTCTCGAGAGTGGGATGGTAGGAGATCATTATATGATGTATAACAATGGAGCTGAAGACAAGAAGTTACTGAACTTGTTTGTCTGAAGAAGAAGACAAAGACGATGTCTTGGTTCTTTTTTCTTTTTGCGACTCTGTGAATTTTACGTTCACACGAGAGACTGAATTTTTTCCTTTTTTTGTTAGAGAATTTATCCCGGAAATATTTTTCCGGCGAGTTTTTGTAAGTTTCCGGCATACGATTTCTCTCTAAATATTTAGAGAGGAACATGACTTTGTCGGTGATAATTTTTTTTTTTTTTTTTTTTTTTTTTTTTTTTTTTTTTTAACTTGTTTTTGGTTATGTGTATGACATATGAATAAAATGATGAAATTGTTGAATATTAATTCTATAAATATGTAGTTATTAGTTAATATCCAATAATTAGAAGTGTGATCTATTTGTTCTTGTTTCTTTCATTATTTTCCGACTAAATCCGACAAGATCAAACAATATTAACCGTCCAAATATCTAATCCGGCTCATATACCGGTCGAAAATTCAATACACAAATTTGTAAATTGTGCGTGGTAAAAACTCTTTATGCCGGAATTATTGGTGCAACTGAAAAATCAGTGCCACTTTAAAGAACGTGGAATTAATCAATTGACTTGCCTGAAATCAGTGAAGAATAATTCCACATCTGGTTTTTATTATTATATATATTTTTTCAGGTCTCACCTCATTAAATTTATACATGTCTTGCTTCTTTCTAAGTTGATCAAATTTTGCTGCATTGCTGCCCCCACCACCCCCCTTTCACCAAAATGTTATTTTTAAAAGTGGCAAAAGATTTTCTCTTACATGTTTTATTAAATCATTAAAAAAAAAAAAAAACTTTTAAAATTTGTCACAAATATGTTGAAATACTTCCAACTTGTTTTTATTAATTCAAAAATCAAAAATTTTCAAAAGCTCCTATGTAATTAGGTCAAAACCCAATTAAGGTTTAGTTAGTTGAATAAAATTGATCTTGATTGACAAATAATTGGAATAATTAGAGCTATATTTGACTGGAATCTTAAGAAGTTGATGATGCAAGCAACTCAAAATCCAAAAAAATTAAAAATAAAATGAAATTTCATGGTCCTAGTAGTCCAAAGTTAGTCCGTCCATGTTCCAACTTTGACCTCCCCGTTCCCCAAGCCAAACTTGTTGACGTGGTAATCGAAACAATATGATTGGTACGTGGTTACCACATTCCAAAATAAGGGGCGTGAGGTTAAAATTGAAATGCTTCCAAACAATAAATAAGCAAAGAGCAAAACTGCAAAGATTGTATTTGATCTTGATCTAAAACTTCTCTTCATTGTTATCCACAACAAATATTATTATATATATATTTATTTATTTAAAAGTTGACAAACAGTTCATGCCCACAGAAAATAAAATAAAAAAAAGGAGGAAGCATTTTGACAAACAGTTGGTGGGCGATTGTAAAAAATGGAGACCTTTCGGCGTAAGATACATAACGCAACAACACATTACACATCAACAAGTGAGTGGCTTTTAAAGACTGCGAAGAGGCGTGGAGAGATAGAAAAAGGAATCAAATGGATTGAGAGGTTTTATTTTATTTTATTTTTATTTATTAATTAATTTATTGGAGGTGTGGTGTGGGGTCTGATTAGGAAAAAGATCAGTTTCAACGTCTCAATCAGCCAATAGTAAAAATAGAGTACGGTCCACGTCAGCATGGTTATAGGAAGGTGACTGTTGGGTTCTATTTATGGCTGGTTGGGTTCTCTACTTCTCTCTCTTTGTTTCCTTGTATCTTGGGAGATGTGTGGGGTCCACTGAAAATTATTATTATTATTATTATTAATTTTATAATTAATTGAAAATTGAAAATAAACCAATAGGCAAATAGTGTAATTTTGTTTTGGATGAGTGGAAATGAAATGGGAGTTGCGTCTCGCCGCATTTGCAGTGGGTCCCCTTGTGGGGTAACCTTCGTTTTTCCATTGGCAATATGGTTTTCGATACCCCACCACCACCACCATCACCACCCAAACCCACTCTCCTCTCCTCCACTCCATTTGGTTCTCATGTTTTAGAACGATTTGGATCCTTTCATTACCTTCTTTTTTTTTTTTTTCCCGACCTCCTATAGTCTCATGACACATAAACATTGATGTGGTTAATATATGATTCAGTGATTGGTTTCCACAATCTATCTATTAACATTCAACAACCAATCATATATTTTAAAAAGGTCATAGAAAAAAATAAGGTAAGAAGGGAATCCATATCCATTCTGGAATGGATTGTGTTAGCTTGTGTTCAGCAACTCAACCTCTCACCACGTGCGTGGAATGAAATATATATCACTTTTCCTTATAAAACTGCAAAGCGTGAAAAGACTCTTCCCATCGTATAATGAGAGTAGATACCTCTTGGACAACACATTTAGTGTTTGATTTCATCATGTTTTGACAGATCTCTCGAGTCATCAACCCACTTGGTGTCAAATTTTTTTTATTTTTTATTTTTTTAAATTCTTATAATTGTATGTACTCTTAAATTTTTTTTTAGTATATTATTTTTATTTTTACGTTATATCTTGTGTTTTGAATGAAATGAATTTTTATTTATTTATTAATATTTGAGTATTGTGGTATCTCACTTGCAATTCTTACCTAACTTTTTCACTTCTTTATGATTTATATATATTTTAAAAATAAGTTGTTTTTAAGAGTAAGGGATATTATCATTTTCCCCCCTACTGTTCACTGTATTAGAAAGATGAGGACATGGTTTCTCAACTTTAGAAAGGTGACCCCCCAATAACATATTTATTTAACAAACACCCCATTCTGTTAGGAAAACCATCCAAAGTCAGGGTTGACCGTTACTGTTGGGGGGTTGAAGGAAATGATGCCACGTCACCCTTTTCAATAAAAAACAAAATCATTAAATATTAACAATTAAAAATTAAATATTTAATATTAAAAATCAAATATTAAATCTGATTACACTTCTCTCTCCTCTCTCATTTATCGATCTCTTATCTCTCTCTCTCTCTCTCTCATCTCTTCATCTTCATCATCAAACAATACCAGAAATCCCTCGAATCCTACACGATCGTTCGGTTTGATTTATTTCTTGCTCTAAAATCCTACACACACACTCTCTCTCAAATCCCTCTTTACAAATCGAAGCCATACCAGAAACCCTAGCTCTCGAATCCATCTCTCTCTCTCTCTCTCTCTCTCTCTCTCTCTCTCTCTCGATAATGATGGTGTGAATCACGGCGGCGAAAGAGATCGCTTCGTCGGAGGAGTTTGCGTCGATTCGTTGGAGGAGTTTGCGTCTAATTGCGTCGATTCGTCAGATGATAGTGTGAAGATTGACGGCAGCTGAGATTGCGTCTGATTGATGGTCGTTGATGGTGTGAAGATCGACGGCGGCTGAGATTGCATCTGATTGATGGCCGTTGAGTGGTGGCACTGGTGAACCCAAATCTGGGTTTTCCAGATTTCTTGAGTGCCCAGATTTTGATTTTTTGTGTTTGCGG
Organism: Acer yangbiense; assembly: GCA_008009225.1. Taxonomy (NCBI): domain Eukaryota; kingdom Viridiplantae; phylum Streptophyta; class Magnoliopsida; order Sapindales; family Sapindaceae; genus Acer; species Acer yangbiense. Next base: position 1,005,091 of record CM017766.1, read on the forward strand.
ATGAATTTTGATGAAATAGGGAATTTTTTCTGGTATGGATTTTGATTAACTGGGATATGTTTGATGTTTTGGATATTAGTGTTGTTCTAGATATGTTTGATGTTTTGATAAATTTTAATTTTATCAATTTATTGTTCCAGTTTATTATATTCTGTTGTCTTAATAAATACCGAAAGTTAAAATGTTGTACAAATATTGCACATAAATTTATAGGATATGTTTGATGTTCTGGATATTTTGATGATGATCATCTTTTATGTTATAGACCTGATTGGTGATAATGATGGTAGAGGAGATGGATTTTTAATTTTAATTTACTTTGTTTGAATAGATCTGGAAGATGGATTTGAATATTGGATTTTGTTTGAAGAGATGGATTTGGTGGAATTTCAGATTGGATGATGGACGGTGGAGATCCAATCTGGAATTCCACCAAATCCATCTTCTTTTTTTTTTTATATGTTTTAAATTTTTTTTAATTATTTTAATTTAGATTTTTAAAATTAAATAAAAAAAAATATCCATCTTTATTTTTCGATTATGTTTTTTTTTTCTCTAATTTGTTAATCTATTTTTTATTTAATAAATATTTAAATTTAAATAAAAAATAAAATTAGAAATATCTCCATCGTTCATCTTTGAGATGAACGGTGGAGATCTATCTTTTTTTGTTTTAAAATTTTTTTTATGTAATTTTTATTTAATGAATATTTTAATGGTCATTTGTATAGAAAAGTGAAGGGTAAAACGGTCATTTGACCATGGTCAACGTTTATTTGGATGGAAAATGTGACAGAAGGGGGTCTTTGAACATTATTTTCATTGTAGGGGGCAGACCGGCAATTTTTGGGAAACTCTGTCCTCACTTTAATAATAGGGTAAACAGTAGGGGGGAAAACGATCTTTTCCCTAAGAGTAATGATAGTCGTCCCAAATTTCTTTTCCAAACGATGTGGCACGTGAGGTGTCGGCATCTTATAAATCATGAGATTATATAATAATTGATATGATGTTGATGCCTTATGTGCCACATCATTTAGGAAATAATTTGGAAAAAAAAAATTAGGACGTCTAGCATTACTCTATTCTTAATGTGTGAAATGATGATACCAAATTAACAAGCGATATGAGGAAATGTTTTTGCGTTTTCTCTTAACAAATTCATGTCTAAGAACTTTTTAAAAAATAATAAATAAATAAATAAAAGCCATACCATGCCAATATAATGTCCATGTCCAAATACAATAGAACTTTTTTTTTTTCTTTTACATAAAAAAAATACAGTAGATCTTAGCTGTAAATAATGTAGAACACTTTTTTTTATAAAAAAAAAAACTTAAGAATGATCGAACATTTTATTAATTTTTTTTTTTTTTTTTTTTGAAAGTTTGCTCTTAATAAATTAGAAACGAGACACGTGGAGGGAGGAGAATAATAGTAATATAATAAATAAATAAAAAAAGGGTGGGCAGCATTATTGATGGTGAAAAGAAGACAAGGAATTGAGGAAGATGTGACGCGGATTTCACCACCGCTTACTCACTTTCATTGAATTTAGGCAGCTACGACAAATTCCAAGCTTCTTGGTGCAGATGCACCCCTTTTTTATTTATTTATTTATTTATTAACTAATTGATCCACTTATCAATATTCAAATGTTCACAGCTTTGACAGTAGGTCCAAGCACTTGTATTTATTTATTTATTATAAGATAAGAATTCAGAAAATATCAAAATGCTGAGTCTTGTACACGTAATCAGATAAAGGTTTGTCCCCTCTCCTTGGGTTTTCTTGTGGCGAAAATTATATGGCAACTTGGCCAGCTCATAGTTCACATCACATATGTTTATTATTTACTTTCGGATAAGATAAGGTTGGTTCGATAGTAAAGTCATCACACCTACATCATAAGGTTGTTGGTTCAAGTCTTTCCCCCTTCCATCATAAAACCCCGATATTATTATAATATCTAAAAACACATTAATGATAATCTAACTTACTCGCAAGCCGCAACATATATCCACTTAATTAATACATCATTAGTTGAAATATAATATAAGTGGGATTCACGGGCCTGGAGGGACCTTCATTCCAATCCCAATTTATCTAATTTTTATTCCCTTTTTTTTATTTTTATATATAATTTTCTTTGATTTTTTTTTTTTTTTTTTTTATCTCGTACACCCTCCAAATTTGATAAAATTGGCTTTATCTCTGGTCATATAAAGATGTTTAGCATTAAGCTGTTAGCTGTTTTACTATTGTATCTTACGTAATTAATCAGCTGATAAGCCATTCAAGAAATCAAGAGACACAAGAAAAGGATAATAATCATTTTTTTTTTAAATATCTCAGTTTCATATATTGGGATAATTACAACTTATATATACATTTTAATTTTCATTAATAATAATAATAATAATAATAATATAATGAAATGCAAGGTACAGCTTTGATAAGAGCTAAGAATAGACAAAAAATATAACATAAGTATTGATTACTGAAAAGGACCAGAAGAGAGTTGAGTATAATATATACACACATATCACCTCAATCCTCATTCTCGAATGCATTATTTTCTCAAAGAAAACAAATAAATAAATATAATGCAAGTCGTTATCTTAACTATTTGGTTGCAATAGGGTCGAATATCTATCGAGCAATAAATAAATAAACTACTTAATAATTTTAGTATTTAATTTTTAAAGACAAGTTGCTAACCAAGTTGATGAGAGTTGGGGTCTACCTGAAATTGGATGGGCATGACGTAGCTATCCAAAATCTCCTTTTATATTTATATATATATAAAGATGTTAAAATCAGTACAGTCATCGATTAAGAATAAGTGAATATTGACTTGGTAGACGAATTTAATTATTGATAATCGAAAAAAATAAAATTATTAAATCATTATATGGGTTGGCAAAGCCGTGGTGTGATTGCTTGATGCTGGCTTTTTTTATTAGATTCTCATGAATGGTGTCATTGGGAAATTCCTCCTATTATAACTCATTATATACGTATAACCTTTTGAGTATAACACTATAACTATAGGTGGTTATCTAGTAAGGACGTCTAACCATAGACACACATTCATAGTGGGTATAGGTATTTGTTAATGTGGGACTGTGGACCGACTGTAAATATGTGACTGTGGTTGGATGTCCTGAAATTATAAAGTTATGACGGTCCTGATTGGAGAAATATTCCTATAACTATTACCTTCATTGGAGGGTTAAGTCTTCCATTCTTTTTGCAAAGGACATGTGGCTCTTCACTCAATTTTATAGTCCTCTTTTATTTCTATTTCTATAATTCTATTCTTCCAAAAAAAATATATATATATCTCCTTTCATTTTCCAACCCCTCCACTCAATTCGATCTCTAATTTCTATTCATCAGTATATACTTAGCTTACCTCATAACGTGGTCTTAATTGAAGATGTTTTTGTGCAAAATGTTTTTCTAAAAAAAACAAAAAAAAACTGTTTTCTAATATGTATGTTTCATAACTAGAGATGCACGTTTGGGGAATGAGGATGGATATAGGTTCCCCCATCCCCATCCCCATCCCCATCCCCATCCCCACTTCCTAGACCCTTCCCCCATCCCTCCCCATTTCCCCATTTGGGGAAAATGGGGATGGAGAATTTTGGAGGGACCTATATCCATCCCCATCCCCAATTCCCCATTTGACTAAAAATTATAAATTAATCTAAAAAAACAAACATTTCAATAATTAAAAAAAAACAAATTAAAGAGTAAATGTGTATATATACTTAGGGAGTTAGAGTTTTCAAAGAATAAAATATATATATATATATATATATTATAATTATATTTATATATGTTTGGGGGAAATGGGGAAATGGGGATGGGAATGGGGATGGGGGGACCCCATTTCAATTTGGGGATGATATTCATCCCCATCCCTCCCCATTTCCCCATTATCCACCCCCCCCCCCCAAAAAAAAAAATCCCCAAACGGGGACGGGGACGGGGACCGGGATGCGGGGAATTGGGGCCCCGGGGAAAAATGTGCATTTCTATAATCATAACTAGAACCAATTTACAAATTACAAGCCAAAATGTTTTCCCACCCTCTTGAAGACAATATTGTGGTGAATAACTTGGTTCGATTCCCCACACGATCAAAATCCAAAACTTATCTTATAAATCTGATTTTACATCCTGAATTTACCATTTAGTGCGACCGTTGATTTATCGAATTCTAATTCGTGTCTGGATTAAATCCAAGAAGTACCATCAAGAGCGAAAGGTAATCCTAACCTAACACAGCTGTCAACTCCCACAGCTTTTTTTTTTTTTCAATCTGTTTCAAAATGTAGTTTCCTGTTTGGGTAGAATTCTGAGGCTGAACATCTCTAAATGCTTAAAATCAACTAGGACCAATCATGGCCTCTTTCTATGTCATTACTATCGCATTTTTTTTTTTTAATACCACAACAGTATAGATATGAGATATCGTCAGACAGAATGAACGCTTTTTATCGCCGTAGAAGATTGATATTTTCATCATTTATGCATATGCTGATATGCACATATATGCAGCAACTTGTACGTTCCTGGCTGATTCATGCACCACGTTATAGTAAGTCTTCCTTTTGCGGGTCAACCACCGCATGTGAGATCTCACAATCAATTCAGAGTTTCAAACCACACCCTAACTTTTTAATACTATTCATTAAATCGATTCCACTTGTTTTTCTCTTAAGAAAATCACTTGGTGTTGGGACATAATCATTCGTTTTTTTTTTTCCTCAAATATAAAGTAAACCTAAGTCAAGATTTTAATGCGTACGATTGAAGATATGGCAAATTCAATGAAAATATTTCGTCGAAGTTTCTAGAAATCAGAATGCATATAATTATATTAATGTATGTCATTATTAATTAAAAAAGTAAATAAGAATATTCAATTATAAAATAACATGTATATTATATATAATACAGTATAAAACTTGTGAAATTCAATAATGTATATATTTGTATATTTTTTATATTTTATAAATTGATTAACTTATAAATATAAAATGCTAATAAAATTGCATGCCCTAGCATGTGAATCATGTTATATTTGTATATTTAGTAGAATGTTATAGTTTACAAACTCATTTGTTTGATTGTTCTATTTTTGTATTTAATTTTAGCGTATAAGTTTAATGATGTATATTATTTTATTTATTTTTTTATTTATATATATTTAAGATGAGATATGTTTAATTGACACGGGTAGTAAAAATTCTGACCCAAAAAATGAACTAGCTCAATTACTATTTTACCCTTAAAATTTTTAATTTATTTAATTTAGTAATTATTAAAATTTCACGTCTCATCTAAATTTAGAATATATTTTAAAAACATTACTAAATAATTAAATCGTGTTGCACCATATTGTGCTATGTTGTGTCGTGTCATATTATGTTATGTCGTACCTTGTTTGTACCAGTTTACTTCTCTGTGAATCCTATCACTTGGTAAAAAATACCCTAATTTTTATATTTTAATTTCATCTATGTTCTCAATGTCCCGTAAATGATGTTGTTGTTATTGGGCACAAGTTGAACAACTTCTCCGATGGAACAGACGTCATCGGTTGTCAGGAACGGATCCATGATTATGTTTTAGGGGGGCGCCACAAAATAATGAGTTTAATCGACATATATTTTAAAGGTTAATTAAAAAAAAATGTTGTTTATATTTTAAAACATTACTTTTTTCATTAATTATTTTAAATGAATAATAATATTTTATTGAGATAAATTATCTTAATTTGTGTATTTATGAAAAATAAGATGATGAAATTTCGTTATTAAAAATTATCCTAGTATTTTTCTAATATCTAAAAACTATTTTAATTGTTAAAAATTATAAAAGTTTGCTCGATAAAATTTCTTAATAATTAAACATAAATATACGACTATATGTTTTAATTATAAATCAACAAAAAATAATAAAAAGAAGAAGCAAAATCTATATAAATAACTTATCAAAAGTATGACATTGTATTACTGTACTAGGGTGAGATAAGTAAGATTTGGAGAGAGAAAATATTTTAAGGATATAATAAAATTAGTTAAGACAGAATTGAATAAGTGTAATTTTGATAAGAAAATATTACAATTGATATAATAAAATACTGTATATAGTAGTAAAACTAGAAAATTATATTATTTCAAAAAAAAAATCTTGAAAATTATATAAATAAATAATGTGGGACATCTTTCTTTTTAATTTGTCAATTGTCAATCACGATCTCCCACTGTAATTTTTGTCCTCTAGATTAAAAACTGTGACTTCACTGACTTGAAATTTTTTACCACATATGGAAGTAAATAATTCTGATCATACAAAGTTAATTGTAAAGAAATAACAAGGCCTAATACTTCTAACAAAACTTAATTGGGCCTTCAGCCTTGTGTAGCCTTGCACATTTACGAGGGTTTGTTGGGAGATACTGAGATTAAGAATTATGAATTATTTGCACGGCCTAAAATATACTCTCATAATCGAGAGGTGTCTACTCCCGCTATAGGAAAGGGATTTCTGTATATTTTATAATTTTATAGACAAATGTGAAACGATATATACAATACTAAGGTTTGAAACCGGGTGGTGTAGGCATGGAGCACTGAGTTCCATTAAAAATATATATTTTTTCAATTTTCTTATCCAAGTTCAAAAGACATGCATTATGTGACAAGCCTTTATGTGCATGTGTAAGTGGATACTTTTCTACATATATGAAAATAAACCAGCGAGACTATATAGTATATAGTCTATATATTCTCTCACTTAAATAATGAATAAGTGGAATCTTAAATATATTACAAGTCTCTATGGTCATTAATAGTTAAAAGGAAACAAAGCCTATAATCATGATCTAGTGCAAACATTTATATTTATTATTTTCATACAAATAGACTCCTCTCTACTTGATAGAACAAGAACCTAAAGGAATGGTCGTAGCACATAATTTCTATACAATCTCGGTATAGACTGTAGTGCATCTATCTTTTCCGGTTAGCGGTGATCTGATTAAATACGTGTCTGATTATGTATGTGTGAGAGATTTATCCACGTAAAATGATAGTAGATAATTAACCGAAGTAACACAATGAATCGATGATCTTGATTGGTCAAAGACAGCATATAAATGGGAAGATATGATTGGACCACATTGGATATTGAGAAAGAAGAAGAAGCCGACATGGAATCGTGTAGGACATGCAGAGTTCACGTGAAGAATGCCCAAATTGGTGGAACAAATTAAATATATATATAAAAACCGAAATAATTGACTTTTGACTGACTGCTTTTTTTAGAAGGTAACCCTAAACCCTGGGAAGAGGAAGATGCATTCTCAATTTCTGATCCTAAAAAAGAATGTTTTCTCGCACGTGAACATGTCTCCCCCACTGCCGACGTGTAATTGCTGTGAGTCGTTGATTGCAGTGATATCAAATCATATGATGTAGTATTTGAAACTTTATGTTAGGTTACTTGAATATTTCGGTGGCTTGATAAACTTTTTTGTTGTTGTCATCAACTTGTCATTATCGACTTATCGTTATGTTTATCTTCATCCTCTTATAGAAAACTTTTGAGTTCTGATGGTAATTGTCAAAATACATGTGAAATTAACGAGTATTGGTTAATTAGGGTTTTATTTGATTCAGTTCATTAACGAGTCTATATGTTGATCATATATTTTTATTATATAAAAGAGTTGTGTTTGGATTGAACCCTAATTCTTAATAATAAATTTAATGAGTTGTGTTTGGGTTGAGAAAAACAATTAACAAATCGTGTTTGGATTGATACAAACACGATATACAATAACCCATATTATCACCCTTAATTACTCTCGTGGGATACCAGATTTTAGAATTTAAATTAGATTCTACAACAATCCGGCCAACAAGTAAAGAAAAAAATGGAGTTGATGTGTAATGAAAATTCTTACTATTGATGATGTAAAAACAGCCTGTCTTGAAACTTGTTTGATTGAAATTTTGTTTTTTATATACACTTGCACATTATGTGGATTATGATGATCAAGAACGAGAGTTAATACAATTATATGGCTAAATATCACATACTATGAGAGAGTTGTTTAGGATCAAATCGAATTTGATTGATGTGAATGCTTGATAGATAGTTGTTTGTATTCCAATTTATTTTAATTTTTTATCTGAAATTGATATGAGAATTTCTTGACAAAGAATCTAATAATTATGATAATGTAAAATTCATCATGTGTTGTTGGATATTTATAAGGGGAATTATCATTTTAGTCCCTATGTTATTTTTTTTTGACACTTTTTTAACCGTCTTTCCATTTTTAGATAAGTGGTCCTTATGTTTTAAAAAACCCATCAATTTAGTCCTTTGGTGAGTCAAACGTTGGTCAGAGTTAACGGAATGAGGGTTATTTTCGTCTTTAAACAATGAACCTGCCACGTGTCAACACCAAAAAAATTAAAAAAATATTTATATAATACAAAATAAAATTTTGCAAAAATTAAAAATAATATGTCTATTTAAAAAAAAAAAATCAAATAAAAAAATTATTAAAAAAAAAAATAGATTTTTTAAAAAGAGATAATTTAAAAAAATGGAGATATTTTTTTTAAATAAAAACCAGATTTTTTTAAACCACTCATCAGGCATCATAAATCCAAAAACTCATCAGGCATCATCAACCACTCATCAGGCATCATAAATCCAAAAACTCATCAGGCATCATCAGGCATCATCATCTTCTTCCAGACTTCCACCATCAACTCAAACACCCAAAAACTCCAGACTCTCATCATAGGTGAGCCTCCGGCGACGCGCCAGAATCTCCGGCGAGACCGAGTAGCAGTTTTCGATGAACACACGAGTCCTCGACTACTGCTCGGCGTGGTAACAGCTTCTGCACACCAATGACACCGAGCTCCGGTCCTTGTGTGAAGTCGGCTGGAGCACCTCATCCTGAAATGACGACGACGACGACGACGTCGGTTGAGTCGACTCGAGCACCTCATCCGGGAACGACGACGACGTCGGCTGAGTCGACTCAGGTGAACTCGGACATTCCCTTTTCGCTTCGAATATGATGATGAAATTGTTTGCTAGGGTTTGGTAATGAAATCTGATGGTGGAATGAAGTATTTGTTCAGTTTGGTTTGGAAGCTTTGATTTGGTTTATGGTGGGTGGTGATTGAAGCTTAGGTTTGATTTGGGTGGTCTTCGGTTTATGGTGGGTGATTGAAGCTTGGGTTTGATTTGGGTGGTTGTGGGTTTTGTTATGAAGTTTGGGGTGGTGATTCAGTTTAGGTTTGATTCGGTTTGAAGGTTTTTAAGTTTGGGTGGTGGTGGTGGTGGTTTGAAGGGTTTAAAGGGTTGATGATAGTGGTTTGGTGGCTGGAGATTGGTTTTGGTGGTGGGGTTGGGTGGCTGGCTGGGTTGCTTTTCTAGTATGGTTTGAGATTGGTGGTGGTGTTTGAAATTTAGATTGATGATGAACTGGATGGATTTTTGGTGTTTGGGGATGAATTTGACTGATGATGAACTCAGATTGTGTGGTTTGATGTTAATCTGCAAGTAAATTTTTTTTTTTTTTAAATTCATTAATTATTTTTTTCAAATATTTTCTTTTCTATTTTTTTTTTGGATTTGGTTGTGATTTAGATCCCCATCGTCCATCATCTGAAATAGACGGTGGACATTGAATTTGAATCTCCAACTATTTATTTTTTCTTATTGTTTTCTTTAAATTTTCATTTATTTTTTCTGTTGTTTCTTCTTATTTCTTAATTATTTTTATTGTTATTTTTATCATTTATTAAAAAAAATTTTTTTTGAAAGAGCATTTATTAAAATAATTGATAAGATATTTAACTATTTAAGAAAGGGTAATTTAGTTTTATTTATTATTTTAAGTTTATTTTAAGAAAATAAAATTGGTGACATGTGTCAATTTTTTATAGGTAATTAATGAGATGGAAGTTGTTAATTTTTAAAAAATTTAAGGGTAAAATTGTACTTTTAACTCATTCAATTAAAATCAAGGGTAATATTGTCATTTTGTTATTTCTGTAACCGTTGACCGTTAAAAACCTAGTCAAAGGGACTAAATTGATGGTTTTTTTTAAAACATAGGGACCATTCAACTAAAAAGGGAAAGATAGTTAAAAAAGTCATCATCAGACAAAATATAGGGACTAAAATGATAATTCCCCTATTTATAATAATAAGAAAAGAAAGATATGGCACGCTTGGTGGTGGATGTAAATTCTTGCTGAAATGATGGAAAAATTAAAGCTAATTTACCAGCTTGTTTGATTGAACTTAATAAACCTAGGTATGATGTGGATTAAGACTTAAGTGTGATATTTTAGTGTGTTGATCCATACAATCAGAGCGGCTCAAGAACATACGAGGTCTAAGGCGAAAATCTTAAATTAGGCCTTTTAGTATTAATATTAAAAAAATAATCCATTTCTATAATAAAACTGTCATATATTCTTATAAAATATATATGTTGCTCTCATCACCAAAGTGGAGACACCACTTAAATTTAGAGGGATGTGCAATTTAATTCTTCTTTCTCTAAATCTTAGAATGAATATTTTTATTTATTTTTAGGTTAATCTAAATTAATTAGAAAACGGTTATTATCATTTAGTTGGAAATTAGAAAACAAATTTCTAAAAGAATTATAATTTATATTGAAAATATCTATCTATATTATAAGATTACATAAAATATAGATGAAAAGCATAATTGAAAATTTTGAAAAAAAAAGTGTAGGCCTTAAAAAAATGTGTAGGCAAGTAAGGCCTTAGGTGATTGCCTCACTTGCCTAGGCCTTGAACCTGCTCTTGTTAAGGGATGTAAAAAAAAAAAAAACACAAACCCGCGAGGACCAATCCCACCCCACCCAATATGAGATGAGGTTTTACCAAAATAAATGGGATCGGGGTGGGTTTGGGACCGATTTCTACTCCCCCCTTCTAACCGAACCAGCTTAATATTTATTTATCAATAATATTAATATTTAATCAATAAAAAAAGATATATTATTTTAATAAATAAATTAAGAGAATTTTGTTATCTTATTTAAACCTAATTTTTATTTATGTTAAAACCAAAACCAGTTGTATACAAACTTTGGAAGGGTTAGGGCGGGTTTGGGGACACCTCCCCTAGCCTTGGAAATTCCCCGACCCCGGCTCCGGTCTTCAATAGTGGAGTTGGGACGGGTTTGGGGGCAAATAATTTTGCTAGGGTCGGAGTTGGGATTTGTTATCCCTGCCCTGAACTTGTCCCATTGACATCCTTAAGTTTGACCGGTCAAGAGTCAACCACCATTACTATTTTTATTTCAATTTTAATCCATCACATTTATTATATACGTGCCGCGTTTCAGCTATCACCCCATTTCTTTGTTAAAATTCAACCTTTTTTATTAAAAGTAATTCATGCCTTTTTTTTTTTTTTTTTCCTTTTCTGTCTATAATGTTAAATATCCATTTATTGAGGTATGATTTGATTTTGGTGGGCTAACAACATTCACAAGAGATGTGATAAAAAAAATCTCTTCATTAATTTAATATTACAAATTCAACATGAACATCAAATCAAATTGATAAGAGATTCATCAAATCATATTTAAGCAAGTAAATTTTGGGAAGCATCAGGCATCAGCATCCCATTCGAAACCACCTTCTTCTGCTTCTCTGGCAAACCACCTTTGATTTTCTTTCATTTGTTTTTTCCTACCAACCTACTCTCCTGCAATAAAATTCCCTTAGAATGCTTATAGTATTTGTGGGTGGTTGCACTTGCATCACAGTATATAAAACCATTGTATATTTCAACTTACTTGGATCACAAGAGCACCTTGCCGCTCAAAATCTGATTTATCTTCAATCTGTTCAGGTATCTGAATACTGGAAGAACTTGACCCTGATGTGTTTCCTACTTCCATCTCCAAGCTTAACTGGATAGAAAAACAAATCAAGACCACCAAATATCACTATGAATATCATCTTCTCCTTCACAATATTTGTAATTAATCACAGGTATGTGAACAAGGAGATCATATTATATATAAGCTAATTTTTTTTATGAATGCATAAATGGTTATTAATTTATATTAATAAACCTGTAATACTCAATTATCGATAAGAGTTAGTCGCTCAATCAAAGATGCCTTTACGAGGACCTTCCTCGAGAGCAGATGACAAAGTCATGAACTCATTTTCTTTCTTCGTTCTCCTAATAACACCACTTGAAGAATGACTTTCTTCTAGCAATTGCACCTACATATCCATCACCATTATAAGTTTAAATGTAAATTAAATGGGACAAGCAAATGAATAGAAATGACTAAGGGGACATAGAGCAATACAAAAGATGCCAATTAAATATATAATAAGGTGTTACCAAATTATCAAGGCGATCCAATCTTGAGAGAACCGATAAGGATGGAGAGATTTCTTGTTGTTCTTGAAGGTTCATGATTATTTCATAACAATCTGCATATGTCTAGCTAACACCAATTCATACAAAAAGCTCTTGATTGCTGAGTGAGACATTAATCGATAACCACCTCGCCGTACCTTATTGTCACTATTCATAGAATCTTTCAATGCTTATATGCATATATATATATGTCTTCATCTCTTCAAGTAATCAGTTCCATTATTATTTTATTATGTTGTGGGTTCTATATATGAACAAGATATTGCTCAAGCTTTGACTTAAAGCCTGGGTGTGGAAATATGGGCATGATTACTCAAATCAAAGCCTTATAGGGAACATGCAAATTAATATATAAACATACAATAGAAGCCTATCAGCAAAAACAGTTTCTCTCAACCATAGAAGTTGAGACATATTCATTGAGCGAGTTTCCATTTGCTTTACAAGTAAGCCATTGTTGTGTATGAAACATTATATAAACGTGTTTAAATATATATACTAATTACTTCTTTTTTTTCGCATCCTTAGTGGGAAACGTGGAAATGCTCAATTGTTTAAAACTTTGCAAGATAATGTCTTAGTGCCGGAAAAAAATTCCAAACTTTACACTAGACATCCATATTAATGTTAATAATAAAATTATAATGAATAATAAACATAGTATGATTTTGCACTAATAGGGCGACCATGGTTCACTTGTCAATCATTTTTCTCTCTCTTTTGTTAGCTTTTCTTCTCGAATCTCTTCAAAATCTTCATCATCATATCCCCTCCGACAGTCCTACCTGCTTGCTCCTTCCAATATCGTAACAATTGTTTCAAACGATCTACTTCTTTTGATGATATATTTTTACTTGGCTAATGTAAAAAAAAAAAAAAAAAACAATGCAATCAGAACAAAAAGTCAGTCAGATTATTTACGCAAAATTAGTTATGTTGTTTTGTTTTAATTAAGTTAGGCACCGTTTGGTGCGCGGGATTGGATTAGACTATTTCATGGGATTGGATTGGATTGAGATGGGACTGTGATTAAATGAGATTGGATTGGATTGGATTGGACTTGACTAAATTAATACTATATTTTGTTTGGAGAAACATAGGATTGGATTTAATTAATATCGTGTTTTGTTTGGTGAAACATCGGATTGGACTGAATTAATAATTTTTTTTAGAGGAAAACATGATAATATTTTGGATTTGATAATATAAACAAATTATTTCGATAAACCCATCCAAAAATTTGACAAACCCAGTTCATCAATCTTTATCAACAAACCCAGATCATCAATCTTCATAAATAAACCCAGTCATTTATTATATTGTTTTCGCTCATTTGGTTTGCTTGACAATAAACCCATATCATAATTTTTGACTAAAACAATATAATAATTTTTAAACCCATATCTAAAAATTTGACAAACCCAAATCATCAATAATCATCAATCATCATCAATAAATCCAGATCCAAAACCCTCTAGTTTCAATTTTTCTTTGAAAATCCAGATCCAAAACAATGAGAAAATACAACAATTATTTTTTTGAAGAATATGGGTGGTGATATATCAGATTGGCGGGTTTTGGATCTCTATAGCATGGGTTTGAAGAATTTGGTTACAAAGACAAAAATTGCCGGGTCTTTTTATCAGAAATATGTTCATGAAACTTAATTAACAAATTATGCTCATGAACCCTAAATTAATTATAAATCAATTACTATTCAAAATCAAAGAATTTAAAAAGCAGTGAAAAGAGAACTTCAGAATCATCATCATCATCATCACCTCTCACAAACCCCAGAATCAACCCCAGAATCATCATCACCACCACGAAGGAGACGACGACGAAGGAGACAGAGACGACGAAGAAGGAGACGAAGACGACGGCGGAAGGAGACGACGACGAAGGCCGCGACGGCGGAAGGAGAAGGAAAGGTTGAAGAAAGTGAGAGGAAGAAGAAAACTGGGTTTGGCTTCAGAGAGAGAGAGGAAGCGTTGGAAAAATCTGAAGAAAATGAATTAAATGGTGGGGTCCACATATAAAATAGTCCTGGGACTAATAGAGATGGGGTGGGAGGTGGGTATATTTTATCCTATGATTGTGTGATTATTTAGCTGGTTGGACTAATATGCCCAAGTCTCAACATGTCACCAAACGCTGGACTGGGACTAAAATAGTCCAATCCCAGGCGCCAAACACGCCCTTAGTGTCCTGCAGTTGGTGTCTAGTTTCTAGTTCAGTTTCCTGTTTTTATGCGTTAAGGGCGGCAAGAAATCAGTCCCCCACTTTCCCACATTGTTGCATTATTTCCTAATTCTTAGCAATGTGTTGTGTAACTTACTCTAATGAAAGGTCTATATAAGACCATAATTGAATCAGTAAAGGGCATGAAAAGTTTTACAGCATCTCTCTTATTCCTTAATTTCTTCTTCTTCTTCTTTCTTAAATTCACTAAAATTCATATCAGAAACATTAGGCGAAAATGAATATTTATTATATATATATAGTAAGGGTGTGTTTGGTACGCGGGATGGGACAGGACAGGAGGACAATGTGAGCCAGTTTCTTCTTATCTCACGTTTGGCGCGACTTTAGCATGGGACAGAATGAGATAAGGTGGGACAAAATTCGTCAAATTCTGTCCCACCCAATACCCTAGGCCAGACTTGTCCCATGCATCATGCATTTGACAAGTCTCAAAAAGACCTTTTTACCCTAAAATCTTAAAAAAATCACAAACTTGTGCAATATTATATATATATATACATATTATAATTTATAATATATATAATATTTTAAAAATTATTTCATGTACAATAATTAATATATATATAATTATATTTTATTATATATATATATATATATTATTGTATATGTAATAATTTTTAATATATTATATATAATATTATATATATACATATGAGGGCACTCTGGTCATTTGAACTTCTTGTCTTGTCCTGTCTCATCCATACCAAACGTATAACAATACAGTTAATAGTTTTGTTCCAGACATTCCAAACACAATATGGAACAATTGTCCTGTCCCGTCCCGTCCCGTCCCATCCCGTCCCATCCTGTCCTATCCCACCCTGCCATGTCCCATCTCTATGCCAAACACACCATAAATGTCTTTCTTGATCCAGTTTGTACATAAGCAGATATGCATACATTGTAGCCATCAATAGCGGATTGCACCCAAATATTGCATTATAAAACAACAAAACTATAAGTCGATTGTCTAATTATATCTTATAGATGTCTTCTTAGAAGTTATAAGCTAAGATACGATAGCCATTAAAGAGAGAGAAAGAAAGACAATTGCATAAAAATGGATCTACGCATAACTATAGTTTACTACATACACTCTGAGCAACAACTGGTTGAAGGCCGCATTTCTTCATCTTATCATGAGATCCAATTAGGTGCTGCCCTAAGAGGACTAGAACCATTCAATGTCATTAGGGAAGAGTATGACTACGTCAAGATATGTTGGATTCTTCAAAAATTTCTCCATTTTGGTCATGTGCGTGAAGTGAATATACTCCTCAAAAAATGGGATTTAGAGTTGTTTAACCTCGACCCAAACCCCCAGTGAGAGGAGATTGAAGAGGAAGCGCCAAAAGATGAGGCAAAGATCAAAGTCGATGCATGAAGGCGCGTCAAAATATTATTGTTTCTGTTTGTATTCTATTTCCTTTTTTTAATGAATGAATTATGTAATTGGAGTAGATTTTGATGATTAGTTAACAACCCAGTGTTCTTAAATTGGTCAGAGTATATGTGATTATGTCATAACATCGTTTATGTGTTCTTATCAATCGATTAAACCTGTCAAAAGATGGAGACACAGCTTATTTGTCAAAAAAAAAAAAAAGTAAGATACAAGTTATCAAAATCTAGTAAAACTTGAATGTTTATCCTCAAATACATTTTGTTAGGTAGCATAACCATCAAAGACTCGATCATACATATTCTATTTTGTTTTATTATCTTTCCATGGATGTTCTATTGTGAACTTAGACTTGTAAGTACATATCCTACTCATCAACCTCTTGAAAGTATCTTTCAATTGGTACTCTCAATGACAATTGAAAGTATCAGGTGAGATCTTTCCTCTTGCAATAGATTTAGTTTGAATGTTGGTACTCTCAATGACAATTGAAAGTATCAAATGAGATTTTGAACTTTCTTCATTCATCTGAGTCCTAGATGAGTGTTGTTGGTCAGATCTTCTTTGAATATGCAATTCGTCGAATGAAGAAATTGATACAATCATACAACTGTCACATTTTCTATGATACCATAGTCTAAAA
Source organism: Acer yangbiense (assembly GCA_008009225.1). NCBI lineage: Eukaryota > Viridiplantae > Streptophyta > Magnoliopsida > Sapindales > Sapindaceae > Acer > Acer yangbiense. Next base: position 1,021,899 of record CM017766.1, read on the forward strand.
TCCATCAATAATAAATAAAAGGAGAAACATTAGGCGAAAATGAATATTTATTACCATGGTAGCTCTTGGTATGATTCCAGGATTACTCTCAGATCCATATACATTTTGTTATGTAGCATAACCATCAAAGACTCGGTCATACATGTGCTACTTTGCTTTATCATCTTTCCATGAATGTTCTATTATGATCTCATCTAGACTTGTAAGTACATATCTTTCCTGTTCTTCAACCTCTTGAAAGTATGTTTCAATTGGTGCTCTCAATAACAATCAAAAGTATGAGGTGAATTTTTTTGGATGAATTTATCTTGAGAACTAATAATTACATAAATGTTTTCAAAAAATATGAAAAGTGTGTCTGCATACACAAAAGAAGACATTTTTCATTTTCAATTATCTCTCCAAGACAAGATTTAATTGTTTTCTTTTGTCGAATATTGTTTATTGCAGCTGTTTATTTTTATTTTCTTAAATGATTTCATAAAATATAATTCGAGTTGTTACAATGCACCCAGTCATTGGAGGGCCCCCCCTGGCCTGAAAAGTTTGTGAAGGAAAGTTACCCAGGTGAATTACACCAGAGGATCCAAACCAACTACAAATTAAGGCCCAAACACCAGCCCAAAACCTTCAATAGATTTCTCACACATAAACACACTATAAATGTAGTGATTTATTACTTTTTCGTTGTATTTAATTACTAAGAAAATGAGATAGAGTCAACGTGAAACTCCTAATAATAATCAAACGCATTTGAATGAATCATCGTCCTTTCTACAGCCTAACAAGTAACAAAGGTTGATTGTATTACAACGAGTTTTACAAACAAGCAAGTTTTTGGGTACAAAATTCCAAAGTTGTCAGCTACTTTCCTGGCTCTCTTACTATTCTCTTACTAGTTTTTGAGTAATTTTGACGCTTCACAACACCAAAATTGTTCTCGCAAAACAAAGTAAAATGTTGGGTGCATGCAGTCTGTGCACAGAACAGTGTTGTTGCATGTGAGAAGGTTTTTGGTGCATCCAATGCACCATGATGCTGTCTATGTCAACAAAGTTGCTGATGTGGCAGCATCAGGGTGGACGATCCATGGTGCATCACGCTACACCCAAGTTTAAGCCGTGCAGGTTGAAATGTACAATAACTTAATTGGGTTACTTTCTTAATTTATCTACTTTTACGTTTTGTTTCTTTAAATATATATATATTTTAATTAGGTTGGGACATGAGAAACATTCCTCTATAAAAGAAAATGATAGGCCTGGAAAAGTTGATGAGTTGGTATATATCAGAGTTCAGACTTCTGGCTTTTAGGCCCATTAGATTCAGACATAAGTTAATAACTATCGGTCCACTATATGGTAAATTCAAAGTGTCCTCCTCGTGTGGTCTTCATTGTCGGAGCCCCGTGACACTGCAACAGCTGTGTCTCTGACAAGCTCATGAAAGTACTCATATTTGAGAAATATATATAGGGGTATATGTCATGCAATATGAATCTCTCTCTATATATCTATATATAAACTTATGGTTTGGTTTGGCTTGTTTTGTTTTTCGATTAAAAAAAAAAAAAAAAATTACTATGAAGAACTTCTAGTGGTTGCTTTGCCTCCCCGGTTGCTTGGTCACAAAAGTTTTTTTTTTTTAGGACTAATTGCACAAATGTCCCCTGAGTTTAGGTATAATTGCATGCATATGGAATTTTTACCCATAATTGCATAAACATCCCCTGTAATTAGTTGACTTCGTTAAATCTAACCATTGACCACAATTTTAACCAAAAAATGACTAAAGTGCCCCTAGTTACCTATTTTATAATTAATTATATATATACTCTTTTTTTTTGACAATTTATATATATACTTAAAAAAATAATTATATATATATATATATTTTTAAAAATAATTATATATATACTTAAAAATAATAATTATATATTTATTTAAAAAAATGGATTATAAAAATGTAAAAAATGGATTACAAAAATTGTTAAATAAATAAATTAAGTATTGTATAAAATTATTATTTTAAGTATATATATAAATTGTCAAAAAAAATAAAGTATATATATAATTAATAATAAAATAGGTAACTAGGGGCACTTTAGTCATTTTTTGGTTAAAATTGTGGACAATGGTTAGATTTAACGAAGTCAACTAATTATAGGGGATGTTTGTGTAATTATGGGTAAAAATTCCATATACATGCAATTATACCTAAATTCAGGGGACGTTTGTGCAATTATTCCTTCTTTTTATGAACTCTTTGTTGTTAATTATTACATTTTACCGGGATTGTTTTATTTATTTACATTTTTCTATTATAATTTTTATAGTTTTTTCAAATAGACCCCCTAAATTTCTGAAACTGCTTCAGCTCTGCAAACAGAGGTGGAATTGGAATTGTCGAATTGGTGGGCCAAAAGATAAAAACTTAAATATTTATAATACTAAAATGTAAAATTCATATATATTTTTCCTCCCGACCTCCATAGGGGTCCGCCACCGTCTGTAAGTACGAATCATGTAATATATATTAACATTAAAGCCATAGTTTCATATAAAAACCTTTACTAGCTAGATGCTTATAATACTTAATTAATTTTAATTTCTATATCAGTCCCACACAAAGGAGAACAACAAACCTTTAGTAATGATTGGGTGGATATAAAATTTAATTTGCCCTAACAATAAATACCAAAAACAGAAGCATCTTTCAAACTTGGTTTAAATTATCTTGATGAAAAGGTGTTTTGTCTTCTTTTTTTTCTTCTTCCGTAGCTCAACATTCGAAGCCACTGTCTTTATGCTTTTGGCTTCCTTATGTTTTTTGGAATGTTCCTCTTGTTTAATTAAACCTATAAATTATTAATACAACGACAATGTGCTTCTTATAATATATTTCACAATTTAAAACACAACAAATAATAAAAATAATAATAATTGCATATGAATTAATTAGTATAATCAAAATGGGTATCTTATAATCTCAAGCACATGGTTACATTCCTTACTTTCATGCTAGCGATTTTTGTTTTATTTCTTGTCTTTCATTGAAAGAAAAAATTAATCAAATTAAAAGGCCATCGATGGCAGAGAATTCCTTATTGATAAACTCCAAAACAAACCCTAATTAATATTTTATATTTAACTTGCATGTCTTCTAGTCTTTGTATCTCAATCGTTTTAGGAATCCTCCTCAAAACTCTCAGAGAAAAAAAATATTATAAAAAACTTGATATGCTTAACTTATGTGATTTCTCCTCATATGCTTCCCTCAGATTCTTCTTATGCTCTTATTTAATTAGCTCTGCATGCATTTCGAAAACATGGAAATGAATGGTTATTAAATGTTACAGTATATTGTGGTCTGTACTGTGCTGATATATTAAACAAAAGGAAGAGAGAAAAAGTGAGTCGGCTTTCTCTTGCTGGCACTCTGCTGCTTGCAGTCTCAGTTTTTCTTATGTTTAACAGTGAAAATCAGGTAGCTTTGCATATAGTTGCATGGAGATTATATATGTATATTTTGGTAGGAAACAACATGGTAGAACTTTTATGTGTAACTTTTTGAGATCTCAGCTTGGTTTTTATTTTGAAATCTTACATCACTGAATGAGTACAACTTTGCTCACCTCCTTTAACTGGAGGTAACCATTACCCCCCACCCCAAGTATTGACACGTGTCCTAAAACTTAACCCAAAGTCCAAAGTTAACTCAAAATTTAGGACACGTGTCAATACTTGGGGTGGGGGGTAATGGTTACCTCCAGTTAAAGGAGGTGAGCAAAATTGCACTCATCACCGGATGGGTTGGGAGTCTGCCAAGACAGCAACCCGGGAATCTTGCCAAGATCAATCAGTAAAAGAGACGAAACCAAAATTTCAAATTTAGTGAAGTTTGAGGGGTTAAATTGTAGAATTTTCATTTTAGTGTCCAACTTCTATGGTATTGCACCAATATTGATATGGATGAGAATGTGTACTGTTGGGGATAATTCCGAACCGATGAATGCGGAAACGTCGTGCCTAATATATACCCATAACTCATAGCAATTAATAACGTCAATAAGCATAAAAATAGATGGGAGAGAATAATAAATCATAACACAAGATATACGTGGAAAACCCAAATCGGGTAAAAAGTCACGGGCCGTCAGGACGATAAAGAAAGTTCAACTATATGATAAACTATTACAACCATATACTCTAGGATTAACTCTCTCACCTCAACCCCAAACCCTACTCACAAGATCCTCACCGAGTACCCCCACAATATCCCATAGGTCTCCCTAGAATATCACCCACGGATCTCTAACTTGATCCACTGATATTCCCTTGGATCCCTCCCCGAATATTCCCTTGGGTCTCCCCCGAATCTCACCACACTCTCTCTGATGTTACATGGTGTTCTTTTTGCTCCACAGCCTTAAATCTAATAACATGGAGATTAGGTCTATTTATACTAGTTACAAGGAGTTTAAGATAAAAGGAAATCATATTCCTAAACATACAGACTTACTTGTTCCACATAAATACTATTTCCTTTTATGACAAGTCTTCTTGTAAAGAGTATTCTTTTTCCTTTAAGCACAAAAACTTCCCAAAAGAACACTTTCCTTTTCCGTTGAAGATTTCCCGTTCCACGCATGCTTATGATTGACTACGATCCAGGTCACAGTTGCGCACCCGCTTCCTAAACCGTTACAAGTCACTTTAAATTATATCGCTCAGAAAACCGCGATCAATACGTTGAAACAATCTTCATTCTTCCGTTCTTCTGGTCTTCAAACCTCCCTCAAACACCAACTTCAATCTTCCAAACGTATCCCACGTCTCTAGGAAGTTTCACATTAGTTGAGTCTCGTTTGGTTAACATTTGGTTCGCTTAGGAATACAAGTCAAAACCTAACATGTACATCGATATCACTTGAACTAACACCGGATGTGTGAGATCGGTTTGGTTGGTAATAAGAGTTCAGGGTTATATTCCTTAAACTAAACTCATTATTGTTTTTTATTTTTTTAATCTATATTTATACTATATTTATACGATGTTTGGATATATATATATAGTGACCGGTGAGTGGGTATTTTATTATAACAATCTATTTAAAAAGGGTTCATGAGTTGTTCAATCAACATGCTATTATAAAACGCATGAGATCTATTTAAAAAGGGTTCATGAGTTGTTCAATCAACATGCTATGGCGGATGGCCTATGAGAATCCTATCATTTACGGTAGTATACTAGTATACAAGAAAAATCGCATTGTTCGAATTCGTATATATAAATTAATGCGGTACACAACAAGATAGTATTTAGTTTACATGGTCAAACATTAATGGCATGGTACTCGAGGACCACTAATTTTATATGTGTAAAATAAATATAGACACCATTGTCATCGTTTTCATTTCGTGCTTTCGAGATTTCTCGAACTACAGTATAGGCTATGTTGAAGAATTAACATAAGATCATTTCAAAATTCGAAATGCTCATCGAATTGAAAGGCCAAAATGTATAAGAATATAAATATAGACTTGGTGAATGGGTTGAACATATACATCATGTGACATGATTGATCACTAATTACATAAGAAATACACGATTGATACGATGTGACAGTTTATATAAATGGGTTGACCATATACTTTCATGTATATGCAAGTTTTTCTCAAGTGGGACTGAGGTGTTAGGGGAAAGGGAAAGGTCCCAAATTTTTTTCAAACTTTTTTTTTTCTTTCATGTGGCATGATTGAGTAGTCTATTTATGGTGGGGTATAGGAGTTGGAAGATGAACCGAGTCCTTGAACAAGGGAACAAAACAGAGTATATCACGTGTTATGTGCAGGAAGGTCCCATTCCAGAGAGATATGTATCATATATGGACCTGTTCCAAGGATATGTGCCCTTCTCATATGTTGCTATACAACTCATTTTAATCCTCTTACATCCTCTGCGTATCCTAAAAATGGTCCTGGATAAGATTTCACCTTTTATATAATTTTCATGTCAACCGAAGAATATATAGTTCAAAGTGCATCAGAGTAATAAAGGGTTGGAGAATGTTTGTATATATATATACATACACAAACACACATGTATATATGTTTGTATTGCCTAGAAACCTCTGTGTGTGGGGGGTATGCTAGCTGTGTGTTTATATAGTAACTTTTTGGTTACGGGATCCTGCATGTTTTTTACGTGGAGTCTTGATCGATTTGCACTAGTACATAACATACTCGAGATCTACTGGAATATATCTGATGAAGTCACATATAAGCTGTTGATATGCAAACCCTATATAGAGAGAGGGAGAGAAGGAAAGAGAGAGAGAGAGAGTTCTGCTATAAGCTGTTGATATTAGCATAAGTCAGACAGACTTGCCGTGATTGAGGTGAATTCATAAGAGATAATTAACAAGTAATTATTCAATATATCTGGCTTTGAAAATGACCTTTTGTCTTGTATAAACATGTAGAGAATTTGGATGCATGCATTGAGTCATTTGGTGGACCCTTAAACAATTTGTTACTTAAATAACGTTGATTCAGTTCAATCAGATAATATCTCATGTTCGTTTACCACACGATATATGATATAATATATATATAAAAAGAAAAACAGCAGTAAAATGATTTGTTCATGATATGAATTTTGATAAAGATATGATGTATGATGATGATGGCCCGTGAGCAAGTGAGCCAAAAAGCTTAACTGCCTTGAATCCCCACTCTCACATTACATGACAAAATCCACAACTCCCACGTAGAGACAACTCTCTGGCCGGCTTATTTCACATGCCACCAAAATCCAACACCAAAAACCAACCCTCTATCTTATAATATACACCCATCCATCTCGTTAGCTCACCTGAGAAAAAAAGAAAAATGAAAAAGGAAGAAGATTATTAATATTAGACTCTTTTGTAGCCATGAAAAGGTTGGTTCTTTAAAGCAGCCTCTTTTCATCCTATCTTTAGTAGCTGAAAAAAGTCTGAAAATTGCTAGCTAGAAGAAGAAAAAAAAAAAATCTCTTTTTTGCTTAATTTGACTTGTTTTTTACTCCTGATCAGTCCCTTTTTTTCCCTTCTGAGTTCTGAGCAAAAAAATATATACATATACAATCCCCAGAATAAAGCTGAAAAGTCTATTTTCTAGGATTCATTTGCAGAATTCTCCACCCAGCTGTAGTGGTTTTGTTGTTTCTTCTTCACAGTTTCAACATTACAATTGGATCGTTTCCCGGAGACCCACCACCACCAAAGGTACCCACTACTACTAGTCTGGTCTCTTTCTCTCTCTCTCTCTCTGATTTTCTGATTCCTGTATAATTTTCTCTTTTTTGTTCTTTTCTACAAATTTGTACACTCTCTCTGTCTACATGATGCAATTCACTGAAACCCTACCACAACCTTTGCATCAAATCACTTCATTTCCAAATCTCTTCACCATGAACAAGAACCAAATACAGAGGACGACGACTACTCGTCCATGGCCTGCTGGTTTTCCCACATCGAAATCTTTAGGAAATTTCGGTGACACTAATTGCATGGAACAGCTTTTGGTTCACTGCGCTAACGCAATTGAAAGCAACGACGCCACACTAGCACAGCAAATCTTGTGGGTTCTAAACAATATTGCACCGCCTGACGGCGACTCGAACCAGAGACTTACGTGCGCTTTTCTCCGCGCACTTATAGCTCGCGCCGTAAAGAGCGGCACTTGTAAAATGCTCGCGGCAATGGGTGCTGCCATCAATGCTCAGTACTACAGCTGTAACCACCTCGCCGTAGACAACCACAAGTTCTCCGTCATCGAGCTCGCTAGCTACGTTGACTTGACTCCTTGGCACAGGTTTGGATTCGCCGCCGCAAATGCAGCCGTATTGGAAGCCGTGGAAGGCTATTCGGTCATCCATATTGTCGATTTGAGCCTGACACATTGCATGCAAATTCCTACACTGATAGACGCTATATCTACCAGGTTAGAGTCACCGCCACTGTCTCCGCGACTGAAGCTCACAGTAGCGGGCACTATTGAAGATATACCACCAATGCTTGATCTTTCATATGAAGAATTGGGGTCAAAGTTGGTCAACTTTGCTAGGTCAAGAAATATTTCATTAGATTTCACTGTAATTCCTTCAAGTCACGCTGATGGGTTCAATTCTTTGATCGAACAAATCCGAATGCAACATTTAGTCTACCCGGAAACATCCGGCGAGGCTCTAGTCATCAACTGTCAAATGATGCTTCATCATATACCAGAAGATCAAACCATTTCATCAAATAATCCGTACAGCTTTGTAGAGTCTGCCTCTGATCTTCGTTCATTGTTTCTTAAATCTCTACGGAGTTTGGACCCAACAATTGTTATATTAGTAGATGAAGATGCGGATTTGACATCGAATAATTTGGTGTGTAGATTAAAATCTGCTTTCAATTATCTTTGGATTCCATATGATACGGTGGACACATTTCTTCCTAGAGGGAGCAAGCAAAGGCAGTGGTACGAGGCTGATATTTGTTGGAAAATTGAGAATGTTATAGCACATGAAGGGCTTCAAAGAGTTGAGAGGCTTGAGCCGAAAAGCCGGTGGGTGCAGAGGATGAGAAATGCTAACTTTAGAGGTGTGAATTTCGGCGAAGAAGCAGTGTCGGAAGTGAAAACAATGCTTGATGAACATGCAGCTGGGTGGGGATTGAAGAAGGAAGAAGATGATCTTGTGCTTACATGGAAAGGTCACAATGCTGTGTTTGCTTCTGCATGGTTGCCTGCTTGAACTTAATTTTCTTCTTTAATTTAAACAATTTAATGCATAATCTTAATTGTTTTCTCTTGGTTAATTTTAGTGTTTAATTAGCAATTTTTCTTCGTATTAATTCTCTATAGCTTAGCTAGGAGTAGAGATGACAATAATTATTATTAGCCAGTAGTACTGATCATTGTGTTATATTTTTCTTTATTTGAAGATCGATCATTCATTGGTAATTAAGCCCGAAGAAGTATGTCTTTTGACCACTATCCAATATGGCTTGAGGAATATATAAATTAGAATATGATACGCATCTGTTGCTTGCTAGGTGTAATTCTTTCTTCAAGAAACACTACCTAATGTTTTCGTTCTCTTTAGATTGATCAAGGGGCATGCATATATTTATATAGTGGATGAGAGTTCTTCACTTTAATTATATATAAAATTATACATGATTGCTTAATTAGAATTAGATAGTGATGATCTTGTTCAAGCTGATCATGATGGATTGTCTCTTTTGAAGTGGAAGCGAAAGGAGAGATCGATCAATGTGTAGCTTCTCGATGATCTTCTACATGCTTTCATATATCTAATTACTTTTGTACTTTATTGACCAAGAACCGATCAAGAAATGGTTTGATTCCTGATCTAGAAATGGAAAATTGAGAACTTCTCTAGATTTAAGGAGAAACTGGCTTTGATCATATATAAATATATATTGAAGAAACAAATTAAGTTGAGAAATTAAGAAAACTATGATAAATTAATGAAATTTGGGACCAGATGTTGGGGATAATCCTCTAGAACCGATGAACGCGAAAACGCCGTGCTAAATATACGCCCATAACTCATAGCAATTAATAACGTCAATAAGCAGAAAAATAGATGAGAGAGATTAAAACAATCACAACACAAGATATACGTGGAAAACCCAAAATAGGTAAAAAACCAAGGGCCGTCAGGACGACAGAGAAAGTTTCACTATATGATAAACTGTTACAACCATATACTCCAGGATTCTCTCTCACATCTAACCCCAAACCACACTCACAAGATCCTCACCAAGAACACCACCCCCCCCCCCCCCCCCCCCCCCCCCCCCCCAACATCCCCTAGGTCTCTCCTAAATATCACCCACAGATCTCTAACTTGATCCACTGATATTCCCTTAGATCCCTCTTCGGATATTCCCATGGGTCTCCCCGGATCTTACTCACACTCTCTGATGTTTACATAGTGTTCTTTTCTCCACACAAAATAACCTAAATACAAGGTCTATTTATACTAGTTATAGGGAGTATAATATAAAAGGAAATCCTACTCCTAAACGTACAAAACTTACTTGTTCCACATAAATACTATTTCCCTTTATGACAAGTCTTCTTGTAAGGAGTAAATCCTTTTCCTTCAAGCACAAGAACTTTCAGAAACAAACTACTTCCTTTTCCATTAAAGATTTTCCGTTTCACGTATGCTTATTATTGACTACGATTCGGGTCACGGTTGTACACTCGTTTCCTAAACCGTTACAAGTCACCTTAAATTACATCGCTCAGAATACCGCGATCCATACGTTGAAACAAATCTAGCCGCTGTCACCACGACCGCTGTCGGTTACCGCTGTGAAAGCCACATCGCTTTCCACAACGTTCTTCATTGGACAAGGACCGCTATCATTACCGTTGTCGAAACCCATAGCATTCTTCACAGCCCTATACCGCTGCCATGGCCGCTGCCAAAGCTAGAGCGGTCGTGACGGCGGTCGTGACGGTTCATCATTCCTTATGTTCTTTATCCTCCCTTAAACACCGCTTTCAACTCCCAAACGTTATCCCACGTCTTCCAGGAAGTACCACATCAGTTGAGTCTTGTTTGGTTCACATTTGTTTGCTTAGGAATACAGTCAAAACCTAACACCAGATTAGGTCCTTAGGACGATGAATATGGTTTAATTAAGCGGAAATTGAGAAAAAGATTAATTAATTTATTTATTTTTTGTTTAAAAGGAAAAGTTTTGCAATGGCATGTCATTATTTAGTGTTTGTAGAGTAAGAAAATGGTGTAATGGTGAAGAACACTTTAGAAGTCAAAGGAGAAAGTTATGGAGAGAATTGGAAGAGAGGAAGTTATGGGGAAAATTGGAGGAGAGAGAGAAAGCTAAAAGTTAGAGAGAGAAATTGACGAATTCTTTCATTTCGATTCCCATAAAATATACATTGGTGTGAAAAATTCAACACGTAAAAATCATTGTTGAAAATAGAATTTTTCCAATTCTCAGTCTCTTTCTCTTGGTTCCGATTCTCTCATTAATTTTCTCTCTCTAATTTCCAACTCCCTCCATCTTCCAATTCTCTTTGTAACTTTCTATCTCTTCCGATTTTCTCTATGACTTTCTTACTCTAATTTTCTCTCTCCATCTTTCAATTTTACATTAAAAAAAAAAAAAAAAAAAAAAACCCTCAACTCATTCAAGGGCGTCTTTGTCCACAAAACTGAAATGTTAACAAAAATATTAAACTTATCGGTAATGGACAAATTTATAGTTTCTTGTATTTGAAGGGCTACTTATGATTTTTCGTCTATGAATTATGAATAAGTACACTTTTGGGGTTTTCTAAGAAATGTGATGTTTTGATACATTTAATGGGGTGCCAATAATATGGGCCTATTAAGAACATCCCAAGCCCGACTACAGCCCAGCCAACCCAGCTCAATAACTTGGAGTTTGGGTTCAATAACCCAGCTCAGTTAATCTTGGAATTTTATTAAAGGATCTTGTTAATTGTTATTATGATATCTGTGGCCATTGACTAGGATAACATTTAGTTCTAATTATTGATAAAAATATTTAAAATTTAAGGTTTATAGTTATAATAATAGGAATTTTTTGTGTACATAAGTGCAACTAGGACGTTTATGTAAAATCCACCAATTTTTTTATTATTTCCGATATAAAGTAAAGACCATCACCCAATATAGCTTGGTGGTAAACACACAAATTTCGATATTAATCATCATTAAACTCCTACAAGGGAAAACTTTGTGACTAGTTGCTTATGTGTAATTATTTATAAATAAATAAAAAAATCAATTAAAGATCCTAATCTCACGGTTCGAGGAAAAAAATAATAAGTGTCATTTTTATTTTTGACTAAAATTTTCCCTTCTAGATCATAATAAGTTATATTTGAAGAATGAGATATGAAAATCGATATATCACTGAACCAGCATTATCTTATCGGGGATTTAGGGTAAGATAGATAGTGTTAAGAACATGACCCAGTAACATACTAACATCCATGTCATGGGGTTGACTTGTGACCAAAAAATTCCCATTACTTTTTAACATAAACAGAAAACCGATTGGGTGTTGCGATTGTGGGTCGGAGTTGGTAATGTGTCTGACTTGATGTGGTATGTCAAAACTCGTACGATGATTGGAAAAGAAAAACACCACAAAACACAAACACACCAACACAAACCTGAACCCTGAAGATGCTCCAATCAGCTGCTTACACATGTGAGAATGCGCACGTGTCTTTTGACTTCCAGACTTCTTAGTCATCGAAGAAGCTTCTAAAAAGCCTCCCTTTTCCTACCAGCCCTAATCTCTCTCTCTCTGTCGAAGAATAACTAAGCCAACTGATCCACCAAATTTGCAGTGGATTTCAATCAATTTCAACCCTATTCAATTGACCGCTACATTAATTCAGGTTGGTTTTCCTTTACTTTTAACAAGTTACTTGTCTGCTTACTGTTTCAATGTCTGAAATCTGAATTGCTTTATTGGGTTTTTTTTTTTTTTTTTTTCTTATTGAATTCTCTGAAGCGTGTAGATTAGAACTTCAATTTCATACTTCAGAGTTTGGAAATGTTGAATTTTGGAGAATTTTTGGATTTATTATTTGATTTCTGTGAAATCAGAGTTGGGAAGTGAATTGTTTTTTGCGTATATGTATGTGGTGTGGTTTGACTTTGATTTTATTGATTATTGATAAGTTAGTTATTAATTTGCAAAACCAAGTTGAAAGATTTGAGTATTTAGATCAATTGTTATCTGGGTTTTTTATTTTATTTTTTTATATATGGAATTCGATATTGAAGTTTACAGTGGCAGTCACTTTTGACTGAATTTGACTTGTTAATAAATTTGGATGATATTAGGGTTTCTAATTTTGAATTGAGAAGTAATATTCTAGTTGTTTGTACATTAATGGGTTTTAAATTGAGAAGTTAATTGCCTTGTTTTGGTTTAATTATATGGAATTTTCTGTTTTGATGATAGTGAGGAATTTGGAAGCTAAAATGCCCAGCAATCGGCATTTTAATCGAGTGGACACTTTCGAGATAAAAAGTCATATTGAAAGGAAGATTGGTCGTGCAAAATCGGAGAAGTATTTTGGTCTTCTCACAAGATTTCTAAGTCATAAGATTAGCAAGTCTGAATTTGACAGACTTTGTATTGGAACAATAGGAAGAGAAAATGTGCGTCTTCATAATCATCTCCTCAGATCAATTATAAAAAATGCGTGTCTTTCTAAGACTCCACCACCAAAAGCGACCAATGTCGAAGGCTCGTTGAGTGTTAAAGTGCCTAATGGGTATCAAAGAAGTTGTCTTCAGTCACTTAACAAAGATTTTCCCCAATCCCCTCGAAAGGGGAGGACCCCAGGTCTTCGAGATGGCAAGTTCAAGGACCGTCCAAGTCCTCTTGGACCCCATGGGAAGAACCACAGTGTCACATGTGAAGACTTGGTCCCGAAAATTCAAGAACAGCAGAGCGCTACTGAGTTGCTTTCATTGGGCAGCAGACCCCTGGGATCTGTGGAAGATGGAGAAGAGGTTGATCAGGCTGCTGCTAGTCCAAGCATCTATAGTAGGAGCCCTGTTACAGCTCCTCTTGGCATCCCCTTGAACGGTAAGAAAGTACTACGTAATAGCTTTACCACTGCTTGTTACTCAGAGATGTGTCAAAACAGTGGTGAGCTACCCGATACTAATTCCTTAAGAAAAAGGCTGGAACAGAAGTTGGAGGCGGAGGGTTTAAAAGTCTCGGTAGATTGTGCAAATTTGTTGAATAATGGCCTCGATATTTACATGAAGAGATTAATAAAGCCCTGTTTAGAACTAGCCGGTTCAAGGTCTAGGCAAAAACATATAGATCAAGGAAACCGTTCTTCCATACTTGGAAACGGAATGAACGGAACATGGCCTATCAGATACAAACAGAAATCTAGTGGGCCCATTTCCGCATCCTTGTTAGATTTTCGAGTTGCAACGGAGTTAAATTGTCAGCTACTCGGAGAAGATTGGCCAACACAACTTGAGAAGGTTTGTTTGCGTGCTTCAGAAGATTGAAGATATTAGGTTCAATACAAATTTGATTTTGAGTTGTTAAATTATAAAGTCTGCTAACATTGATCCTGACCACACCATGTCTCATAAAGATTGCTGAAGTACATAAGTTTAAAGACTTGCAAAGTTTTTGAATCCAGTTGATTAGATTGTATATAGGCCATAATGCTGATTGTTTACGGGGTGGAAAATCACGACATAGTAAAGTCTAGATATATCAACTCTTGTAAGATTCTAGTTACCATTAGGTCGCAGGTTCCTGATAATATCTGTAGTCTATTTGTTCATTTCTTCAAACATTTCGTTGTTAATAAATCTCTTCTTTCAATTTTGAGGCATGCAGTTGCTAATTTTCTTGCTACATAATGTTGCTTAGCTATATCTGTGTATGTCTGTCTTCGATAAGGGTGCGTGGCCGTTATCAATCATGTTTATTGTTGGGTGTTTTAGGCGCCGCATATCGTTTTTCAAGCATTTCAAGACAGAAATTCAAATTTTTATAGGGATTATTGTTATAGAAGCACTGAATGTCTCTTTTCTGTAGCTTTGCTTGCATAAACAGTTGACTGCTTTGGGTGGTGTTCTGTGTATAGACTTGTGGCATAGGTTCTTAACTTAGCACATTGACTGCTCTATTTTTGTGTGGTTGCAAATGGCTTGTGATGTGCAAGATTGTATACTTCTTTCTCAATGTGGTGTGTACCGCTTCTTGTTAATGGAATAAGTACAGCAGATGGTGGAAGATCTGCCATCCCGGTTTGATTTATGTGAATTGAAATGTCCAGTTGAATGATGGAAGATGATCTTTGGCTTGAGCAGCTTTTCTAGTAAGCTTGAGGGCGTGTTTACTAATCGGGAATAAAAATCAAGGGGAATCAATTTTCATTGGAAATGGAACTTAATTCTCTAGATCGGATGGGGAATCAAGTTACTTTTCCAGCAAGAACTTAATTCCTGATTTATGGGTGGGGTCACCTTGTTTAGTAAACACTGTACTCACAAATCATGAATTAAGTTCCCTTTCCCTTAATGAAATTCTTGATTAGTAAACACGCCTCGTGAGTACTATATCTCTCAATAACTGTCCCGGTTCCTCATAAACTTGAATACTTTTCCATTTCCCTTAAAAATCCAACACCGGAAACATCTTTGTCATTGATGTAGTAGATGGGAGAGACAGAGAGACTGTGGTTGAAATTTCATGCAAAAGCCATTTGATCATTGCTAGTTTACTTTTGAAATCAGTTGTCTGCTATGTAGGTTTTCATGTTGGTGTATATTTCTTAGATAAGGTTTTTTCTCTTTGTTTTACATGCATTATTATGTCTTGAAATCTTATGATCAAGATAGCTGTCAAGAGTATTATTCATTTATTTTGTGTAGTGGAATCTGTTCTTTTGACCAAGATAGCTGTTGTGTTGGGAACATTATTTGTGTAGTGCATGTGTATTATTAGGCTTCAAAATCTTGACTTTTTTTAAGTTAATGTTCCACACCTTCTATAAGCAGCATGTTCTTAGATGGGTTGTGCATCTTGTCCCTTTATTTATTTATTTATTTATTTAATAGAGAGTGGCATTTCGTCGCTTACTACACCCTTCTCGTCTCTAGGTGCCTAGGTATCCACCGTAAGCCTTTCCTTGTTTGAACCTCACCCTTAACTTTACTTTAAAGCTATGCCATCCTAAGGTTTTGCTAAATGGAAGGATCTTATCAACGTCCATGAATGATAAACTATAGACCGAACTGTCGAATTGGAAAAATTAGGTGCTATCATATTCTTTGTATCGGCTAAGTTCACGAGTTAGAGATAAACGGACTCGAAGTGCATATTATTCTTTCCGATGTTTAATTTTCTGGAAACTTTTGTTTAATCCGAAGACAGGAATAATGCTAGACATCGCACATTTGTATTCTACCTTGATACCAACCGATAATGTCTAGAAAATGAAATTTCAATCTCAATCAAACTTATTAATTATTAGACAATAACGAGGATAAGATTGCCGACACCATTTTATTATTATTAAGAAAATAGAACAATAATTTGGGGAAAAAAAAATAAAACACAATACAAAAAGAGTCTAGATGAATCCAAACAGGCCTTCACGTGGTTTATTATTTTGTTTTCGTTGACCAACTCTTTTTTTTTTTTTTTTGATATACCACTAGATATGCGACGACTCAAACCAGAGATATTATTAAGTCGAAAGAACGTCATTTATCATCAAATCACATTAGACGGTGATACCAACTCATCAATCTATACAGAACACATGAATAATATTATTGGATAGGGTGCAGCGCATGGATATTTTGTCAGTTAAAGAACTCCACAATCACTGCGGATTTTCCCATTCCGGCCGGTCTTGACACCGACCCGTCCCAACTTAGTAATAGCGGTGACGAAGGCTTTCTCGAAGGCGGTAGAGCTGGCGGCCCATGCATTTACGGTGGGCTTGGACCTTGAATCCTCGTTGAGGATTTGGTCGGAGGTGAAAAGGCCCATTCCATTTTGGAGATTCTTGAAATAGGTATTGTCAAACTTGTTGGGCGAAATTGGGTCCATGTTGATGGCGATCCTAGCGTCCACTTTTCTAGGACACATGCTTTGCAATTGGGTCACATATGCTTTATTAATCGTAGGGTCCACTGGAGTTTTACTGTTGAAATTGTAAATCCTGTTTGAGAATTTTCCACAATGAGAGAATCCAACGGTGTGTGCAGCTGCAAAAAAACAGATCAAAGCACCATTATCAAACCTGTGATCAAATCAATCGCTTTATTATTTTAAATGATTAAATCTTTCAAAATATAAGTTGATTCTTCCAGCTTATAAAACAAAAGATGCATTAATCACATGACAACAGAACACCTGTCGTGAAATCAATAAGACAATAATAATTAATATAAAAGTGATTGGCTTGACTTGACTTTGATGCTCATCTAATCTGACAAATGTCCTAGGTTAGAGTCGTTGGACCGACAAAAAAAGTTACTGTGACATTACCTGAGAGAGCAATCATGTCTGCTTGGTCGAGGCCATGAGCAGCGAACATTGAATTGAGTTGATTCAAATTGAAAGTTGGATGTGGAAGCTTCCCGTTTACATCACTAGCTTTAGAACTCAGACCATCTAATCTTCCCAACTCGACAGCATATTTAGGTCCACCGGACTGCATTATATATGCAAATTTGATTAAGAAATTAAAGGTTCAGCTACTGTACAGGTACTATATAGTTACGAGATTGATTAATTAAATACCAGAGCAATGACGTCTCGTGTGGCCATGGCGAGGATATCAGCACAGGAAACCTTATTTTTGCAAGCAGGAATCTTATCAACGGCGGCTTTGGCTTTGATCACCGTGTCGAATCCGTCTCCGGCTAGTGAGAGATTATCAGGGTGGTCTTTCTCTGCCTTGTTGCTTCCGGTTGATGAAACTATCACTGAAGCATCACAACCCTGTCCATGGAATAATTACAACCACACAAAAAATCGATCAGGGAATCAAATCAGGAACTAATTCTACAATAGAGTAAATATACCATATCAACTAATATCATATCATATCTGATACGGTAACATTACATATTTTACATAAATTATTACCTGAACAAAGCAATCATGGAAAAAGAGACGGATAGTGGCAGGAACAGTGACAAAAGTTTGCTGGAATTTCTTCTGTACTTCTGCTTTAACGATTTGTTCCACATTTGGGCAGATATTGGCGTAATAGTTTTGGCGAAGTTGTGCCAAACTTGTGTGTGGAAACAGAGACGAACATAGAGAAAGTGACAGCAAAATTAGAAAACTAAACCGACCCATTTGATCAAAAACACAAAGATATATTGTTGTTAGTACTGTGAATTGTATTAATGGATTATATTCTTTGAGTGTAAAGATTGTGTTATATATATATAAGTGAAGTGATGTAGAAGCAGTAGTCGTCGTCGTGTGGCCAGCTGTTGGCTAGCTCTAGGAATCTTATAAATTACAAGGGAAAGGAGTGGAACTGTATTTTTTTTTAAATTATAATTTTTTATTTATTTTTGGTTAAGTGGTGGGCTTGACTCAGGAAAGAGATATGTTCGATTTTTGTATGTGTGTTTCAATGGCCGCCTTCGTGTCTTTATTGAGTTCCAAAGTTGAAACCTTTTATCAATTGAGAACACATGCAATTAATAAAAAGAGGTAGATTGATAGAACTAGAACGTAGCATGCACGTTAAAGTTTGCTATAGTGGACTTTAAAGTTTAAATATAAATCCAACCATCGAGGTTCTTCCGGATATATTTTGATATTTTCCGTATTTTGGAGGTACTATATCAAAAATATAATTGAATAGCTTTTATATTTTGACGGTATTGATGATATTTTTAATGTTTTTTATCTATAGTTTTAGAAATTTAAATCTTTGATATTTTCTTCGAAGCTGATATTTTATTTCAAAAAACGGAGACTTTACAATAGTATAGAAGGAGACATGTTTGGTTCTGGGATTTAATTAGTAGGATTCAATCATGATAATGTTTTAATTAAATGATCGATATGACTATAGACTGTGATTTGAGATGAAACATACATTACACTAATCGATTTAATGTAGTGTTGACTATAAAAGAAATAATTTAGGGTGGAGGAGGGAGGAGCTAGCTGTGCACGTGAATGGACCATGTGCCTATGAACCCAAGTCTTGGTTTATATTCCCCGACTAACTCCAGAGTTCACCGGGGTTGAGAGTTTATCGGGATCTTACCAGATCAACTGCTATAAATAGTGTTTGAAATGTAACTTGAATCACTCTCACCGAGGTAAAACGGGAAGTACATAACCACTTTACTAAAAGTAAATTGAAATATTTATGTATACAAAAATTAGAACAGGGAATTTATAAAATCAATCAATCTCCTCCCCATCTCTTTTTTACAATTAGTTATGAGATTTGTAAATTTCCATTGCTTATTTACATATATAGAAATACATCTTAAAATCTAAATTTATGTAAGAATTATGAATTCAAAAAAATAAATGATTGATATACAACTACAAAGCATCATCATCATCATCAGCTGGAATCTTTAGAAATGTTTATATAAAACAAATGGGTTGACTTAGGAGAGTAGACTGTAGATGGTCGATCGTGCCCTCATGAAGGGATGATTATCTAAAAAAAATTATAAATAAATGGGCAAATTAACAAAATCTGGAAGATGCCTTTACAAGAGACTCAAAAGCTGTTATCATTACAATTTAAAATAAAATAAATGACTTTTAACTTTGTTTGTTTTGTTTCAAAGCTTATAATTTAGGTTTAAATGGGTCATGTATTTATATGCTTTACGAGATTTTTTATTATTAATTTTTTATAAAATAATAATAATAATAATAATAATAATAAATTCAGGAGTCAGTCGGAACTTATCGAGATCAATATCATTTACTTTTATAATCGTAAGATATCTACTCTCACAATACCAAAGATAAAACTCTCCACACATGTGGGTATAGTGGACTTTAACCCCGCCACTAACGTGAAAAGAAGAGATATACTCTCTAACTATGAGAGCACATGTTAACTTTTTTTTCTTTTTCTTTTTTTTAAGAACGAATTACACCCACCTCCCCTGAGGTTTGCTAAATTACAGATGAAAACTACTTTATCATTAAATAACACTCACCTCACCTCCCCTCCCGTCAGTCAACGGCCGTCTAATCTAACCGTTGACCTTGTCACACCATGTAAGAGTCCAAAATAGCCCTAAATATATCTATTTACTTTTATAACCCTAGAAAAAGACAAAAACTAAAAAAAAAATCAAATTATAATTAAATTTAAAATTAAAATATATAAAAAACTAATTAAATAATAATAATTATTATTATTAAATGAATTAAATTTAATTTTTTTTAAAATTTTTAAAAACAACAAATTAAAAATAAATAAATAAATGAATTTTTAAACAAAAAATTGCTGGTCCAGCTATTTGACCACCGCCATCATCATCTACAATTAAATTTAAAATTAAAATATATGAAAAAAAAAACTAATTACTATTATTATCATTATTAAATTAAAATCCAGCTATTTCACCACCATCATCATCATCATATCATCATTCAACCAAACCCACCATCAAAACTACCACCACCAAGATCAAACCCACCAAACCACCATCTCTCTTCCTCACTCTCTCACACAACTGGACCCGAAAAATCATGTATCAGTTTAGGGCATCGACCGCCGGAGACGAGGTTGTCAGCGTGGCTGGTTTAGGGCAGTGGATCCATGTATCGGTTCCAACGGTGGTGGATGTGGTGGCTGCGAGCAATGGTAGGTGTTGGGTAAATGGGTTCAATTTTTGAGGCTTTTAATGGATCAATTGTTGATTTAGATTTCGGTTCCAACGGTTGTGTTTGGTGTTGTGGATTTTGAATCCAACTTGTATTTGTGTTGGAATCTAGTTTCAATTTGTATTTGTGTTGGAATCTGATTTCAATTTGTTTTTGTGTTGGATGATGAGGAAGATGATGGTCGATGATGGTGATGGTGATGGCTGTGGGATGATGATGAAGATGATGAGGTTGTGGGACGATGATGATGAAGAAGAAAAATGGATGGAGAATATATGATTTGTGAATATATGATTGATGATGGGGGTGGAGAGATTAGGATCTTTTGATGATGATAGGGTGGAAAGATCTGGAAAATTTGTTTTCCAAAGAAATTTCATTTGCTTCATGTTTAAAGTCTTCTTCAACAGGAAACCAAAAATAGATCAGAGACGCAGTTGAAATTAGTTACTGAATTCAACGCACCAGTTGAAGTCTTCTTCTGAGTTTTGCAGTTGAAATCAGTTACAATTAAATTTAAAATTAAAATTTTTAATTATATTTCTTTTAAAAAATAATTTGTTCTTAAATATGATGATGATGATTTTTAGGGTTCAAAGGGAGAGAGAAGAGAATGATTCTGGTGAATTGATTTTTATAAATATTAGTTTTTTTTATTAAATCAATATTTTTTTATTTAAAAAGTTTAAAAAGTTTAGTTTTTTAAATTTATAAATAGATTTTTAGTTTTTTCTTTTTTAGATTTGTTCCATTTTTTAATTTTGGTGTGTCAGTATTTTTTCTTTTTTAATCTGACATGCATAGTATATTAGTTATTAAATGATGAAATTACTCTTCCTTACAAGGTCAACGGTTAGATTAGACGGCCATTGACTGACGGGAGGGGAGGTGAGTGTTATTTAATGATAAAGTCGTTTTCATCTGTAATTTAGCAAACCTCAGGGGAGGTGGGTGTAATTCATTCTTTTTTTAGAGGAGCAAGGGCACACATGCATGTGACCAATAAAAAATTTATATTAATCATTCATATTTTTTTAATACATCAACATATAACTTTCTTTATCTCAAAAAATTAAATATAATTTCCATTGTCCCAAGCACATGTATTATCTTGTCCTAAAAGTATATATTAAGATTTTCAATTTAAAGGCATAGCTTAGCTGATAGAAGATGGATGAGCTTGAGACTTGAACAAATGACTCTCAGATCAATGATTCAAATCCTACCAATGACCGAAAGCTTTTAAAAAAATACATAGTTCCAGATTAATAGATATTATCAAAGAAAAAAAAAATATATATATATATGAACTGAGACCCATAGATTATAGTAGATGTCAATTACGGAATATGATTGGAATATGATGGGTATAATTACTATTGGCCACTCGAGTACGTAATCTCAAAAGCTTTTTTTTTTTTTTTATCTTTTTTTTAATTACAGCTTGGCTCATCTGCATGTTAGGTGTCACGTTGTTTTCCAAATGAATAACTAGCTGTTTCTTGAATAGACAAATTCTAACGGTTCTTTACACAACTTTTTATAATAATTAATAAAGTTCTTGTTTATATTCTTACAATAATACCTGTTTTTTTTTTTTTTTTTTAAATAAATAAATTATCTTCATATATAATGATTGATGTGATATTTTAAAATTATAACCTCGTCTTACAAGATTATCTGCAATAATACATTTAGGTCAAAATCAGGGAATAGTAATATGGCTGCAGCTAGGGGCGGCCCTAGTGTGGGTTAGGGAGGAGGGCATCCACCCGGCCCGTCATACCTAAGAGCCCTAAATATATGATATGAGTTTTTATTATGGGTTAAGTTGTAAAAAAGTCCAAAAAAAAAAAACAAAACTCAAACAATACCAAAAATAAATTTGAACCTAGCCTAATTCGTATTATTCTAATACGAAACCCAATTTTTTAAAGTTTCATACTTTCTTATCACATATTATCTATATATTCTTCATTTCTTCTCCACCCACCAAAGACCCCCCAAAAAAAATATATATATGGCAACTAGAGACATAAAAATCATGAATTTTTTATTTTTTATTTTTATTTTAGGATGAGGTGGGGATGATTTTGTTTGTATGGAGACCATTTTTTAGATTTCATCCAGAAGCCTTGAAATAGTCAGGACCGGCACTGGCTGCAGCATACTATATTTGATGAAAAAATCTTTTGTGCACCGGATGCAATTCTCCCGACCAATAAAATTAAGACATGTGGTTGTGTCAAAAGTGGAACATGTGATTTTTTTTCACCAAATATCATGTTTTCGACGATTAGATACACCACTTAGTAGTGCACCACATGCACATAAAATTTTCTATAATTTGATTGATAGAATGATAGTTGGTACATGGGGTCATGGGGAAGTGTCCAACTTAGACACGGTTCAATTTAACAAAATAACACACATGTTGCCAATTCTCTATTTTAGAAATATATATATACACACAAGTTGCCAAATCAAACAGAAGAAAAAATGAATTCGATGAAAATAATAACAAATAAACTCCAAATATATTTCTATCAATATATACATCAATACAGAAGATAGGAGGAGCCCTCCTCAACTTCGAAAAGAATCGACCAACAGATAAAGCATATTGAGCTAAAGCTAACACATGCGCGCCCACAACATTAATTCGCTTTCCGTAGGTTAAATGTCATATGTACAATCTGAATATCTATCCCATAACATCGAAGAAAAAACTATTGATGTATACTTATAAAATGCATATGGTGAGACTCAAACCGTCGACAGCTAATTACATGGAAGAGAAGGTAAGTACAGTACCACTAAAATAATGAAAGGTGATGTTGGAAATCCATAATCGTCTTAAGTGATAACACACATAATCTCATAATTCGGAATTATAGAATTATATAGAATAAGCTTATTTTAAATGAGTTAGTTGAGGGTCTAATCCAAGAAAATAATGCTATTGTATATAATAAAGTTGATAGCATATTAATAGGGTGGAAATGGGAAAATGGGGAAAACAATAGCTTGTTTTTCATACGAAACAAGCTACTAGTGATACAAATTGCCATAAAAGTTAAAAGATAAGTGATTATGTAGATTTCTTAACTTTTTTAAATAATGGTTTTTGTTGGTTCAAAATTTCAAATATTCCTGTCAAGTGTCAACTTCTCATCAAAAAAAAAAAAAAATCCTGTCAACAATTTGTGGGAAAATTTTACGTCATAGGTTTCTCTTAAGGATTTTTATTTTTTTAAAATTCTATTTCAATTACGTTTTATATTACACAGACAATCAAATGAATCTTCATTTACGGTTTTGATGCGAGGAGGTATTGATTGATATGCAAACTTTTATTTCCACTACTTTGTCTAAACATGTAATCTTTTAATGTGTGTCTGACACGTTAAGCGATTATACAATGTTATATAATAAATTATGTAACGGTATATAGTACACAAATTAAAATTGTATGAACTCTCGGATTGGAAAAAGAGTTTTGTAACTCTACAAAACGTTACATGGTTGTTGAATGTATGCCTTTTAGAGCATATGTTAACGTAATCATAAAAGGTAATACTTACAAAATTAACGTAAGAGGATTGATCCAACTATGTACCATATTTATCGGTGGCATTTGGTTGGTCATATTAAATAGAGAAATACTACATAATTCAATAAATTATCTTAAAAATAAACTTTGATTAATGATTGAACGAGTGATTTGTCATTATCATATAAATCATCATTGATTTTGTGAACAATACAATAAGGATAAAGCACTTTGACACATTATTTTTTTCGATTTTCAGGTTAATTTTTTGAGTTGTGTTGCATTACTATACATTGAAACATTCGGTAAAAAGAAAATTATTGATTCAAATAATTGTTATATTAATTGGTGTAAAATATTTGTTAAATAATTTGATGTGTGTAATGACTTATTTGTTTATATACGAAAAACCAACCAGCTCGATAATGATAAGATTAAATTCAACCAAGTAAACAAAGCTTCTACTAATATAGTAATATAAATAATCGAGCAACAAAAATAATTTCTTTTTGAGTCTGGTTTATCTCCTTGTCGGATTGATTCTGATGCTGAGGTAGTGGTGGGCTGGATAAACAATGGCATTCCTCTTGCCTTTGAGGTTGGTATCATCATTGCTGATATTTGCTCCCTTCTGAGTCATATGCAGTGGCCCTCTGTTAACTTTGTTCCTCGTAAGGCTAATCAGGTAGTCCATTTGTTAGCTAAAAACGGTCTCTCTTGTGTTGAAGACATATTTTGGCTGGAAGATTTCCCGTCCTGTGTTGGTTTCTCTATTGCGGCTGATCGCCGTGCTTGTTTGTAATCTTTGCTTTCGTCAAAAAAAAAAAAAACAAAAAAAAAAACAAAAATAATTTCTTTCAAAAAATAAAGTAATAATCCCCATTCAAATAATCATTGTTCGATTATTTTTCAATGAGTTTTACTATGTACACGGTACACCCATGATTTTCTAAATACAGGTACACTCATTATCTGAGTCAGCAAGCGACCCAAGTCCACAATGACTATTGGGTTGGGCCCAAACCCATTTATACATACGGTTTAGGCAGGAAGTGAAAAATCTTGATGCAGCCCCATACATCGAAACTCAACAAATATTTAAAGCCTTAAGGTTTTCAAAATGGTTTCCAAGCCGGACTCAAATCAACTGTCCAAAAATGGTATCTCAATTTGTGTATAACCAACTAAATTAGGACACGTGTCTACATTTATGGAAGAAGATGAAAAATAATAATTAAATGTAGACATATATCTCAATTTGGTTGGTTAGATACAAATTGAGATACATTTTTTGGACAACTGATTTGAGTCCTTCCAAGCCCGCACATATAGTTTATTTTGATCATAAATGTTTCTTTTTACTTTTCAAACACGTAGAAAAAAACAAAAAGGGTACAGGATCTCAATTTACATCGATATAAAATATAGTGATAATTACCTCGGTACCCATTAATTTGGGTCACCACTATCAAAATGACCATTGGATGAGGAATTAGTTTTAAAATGGCCGGTTTTGGCAAATACTATTACATTACTGGTTATTCCATCCAATTCCATTTTGGTAAATAAGAGGATGACATTAATTTATTTTAGATGTTTTTTGTAAATCAATTTTTTCTTTTATTTTTTGAAACGAATAATTATATTTAGTGTGTGTATATACGTATAGAAAATCTCAAACATATATATATATATATATATGTTTGAGATATGCTATACGTATATACACACACTAAATATAATTATTCGTTTCAAAAAATAAAAGAAAATTTTGATTTTCAAAAAAATCTAAAATAAATTAATGTCATCCTCTTATTTATCAAAATGTCACTCATTGGATGGAATGAGCATTAATGTAACAGTATTCGTCAAAAATGGTTATTTTAAATCCAATTCCTCATCTAATGGTTATTTTAATAGTGGTGACCTAAATTACTGGCTATTGAGATAATTATCCCTAATATATATATATATATATGACACCAGTGCTGATTGATCCCACATGAGAAAACACGAGGAATCTCTGAATCTTTATAACTCATAGTAATTTTTTTATTTTTTATTTTATTTAATTGTAATCTAGATTCTAGAGAACTCAAATGTTTAACAGGAAAAAAGTATATATGGCTAGGATAGACAGGCATGAAAAAAATAAGTGAAGGAGACAAAAGCACAACCAAAAAAAAAAAAGCCATAGAGCAATCGAGTGTGCAGAGTACATTAACCTGGAAGAGGCAGCTCTAGTGCAGTGTCCAGAGCACATGAATGATGATGTTGCAATCATACTCATGATGTCTCTTGAAATTTAAAACTCTTTACTACAGTATGGCAGTATAGTGTTTTTTTAATACTAAACGACGATTATTCAGTATGATATTATTTTAAAACATTCTTATTTAACGATATTATTTTTTATGTATTAATTGGACCAATATTTACATTAAAAACAAAAAGATAATAACAAAAATTGAGGTGATTCGATTGTAATCTGTCATATCCAAACGCTTATTCAGTACAATATTATTTTAAAACATTCTTATTTAACGATATTATCTTTTGTGTATTAATTGGACCAACATTTACACTAAAAACAGAAAGATGATAACAAAAATTGAGGTGGTTCAATTTTAATCCGTCATATCCAGACGCTTATTCAGTATGATATTATTTTAAAATATTTTTATTTATCGATATTATTTTTGTGTATTAATTGAACCAACATTTACACTAAAAACAGAAAGATGATAACAAAAATTGAGATGGTTCTATTGTAATCTGTCACATCCATCCATACTTTGAGGTTGTGGTTCAAGATGTATTGGCCACTCAAATCTCGTATATATAATTTTAAAAAAAAAAAAAAAAATTGTTAAAGTGAGGACCACGTGTTTCTCCACCATGACAAACTACCACATCACTTTTTCCAATTGATCACTAAATTTTTTTTTTTAAAAAAATGGGTCAATATTCCTTAGATTCGAGATTCCACCACATTAGGTCATCATTAAAATTGTTATAACCTATGAATATATAATTATCTTTTGGTGAATTTTAATTTATTAATTAATTCCTGCTTAGCTGCCAATAATTTTATAATTCAGTTGTTGATTATATAAAAAGGAACCAATAATTTACATCGATATATATATATATATATATATATATATTATTGTAGTATAGATAGATGATCGTGACTCTTGGACTTTTCAATGTTTGATGAATAATAATATATAATTAGGTTATAAAATATTTAACATGACAGAGCCACTTCTCTGATCATGAAAAAAGTTTATTATGAGTTACTTCTTAGGTTTTATTTATTTATTAAATCGATAATTTTAGAAGCTATCAAGTTGTGGATTAAGCTAGGTAGGTTCCTTCTAATTAACTTCTTTGGATAATTATTCATGACATTTTTAAAATTTAATTTCTATGAAACAAAATCTGCTTGTAGAGAAGCTGATAATGTATGTTCAAACTTGAGTTATATATTTTTTCCTTTATTTTAATAGGGGTTCGAATCTTAATTTTTTTTCATTAAATTCTAAAACATGGCATTAGAAGGAGACTTTTCCTTAATAATAGGAGTTGTATTCTTTGTTTTTTTTTTTTGAATGTACAACAACTACCGGACCCTGTGAGGATTGGACACTACTAGCACAGTCCGGACAACTACTCCCACAAGAGTGGAGAGGACACCAACACATGAGGTGGGACAAGGAAATAATGGGTGTATATATATATATATACACGATGCCGGACGTTAAACCGTGGTGGTGGAGCCTCTGAATCTTACTTGTATCATAAGACTCACACTTCAAATGACAACACAATTGCATGTCTGCAACCAATCTATATAAAGCCGGTCAAAAAAGTAAAACCAAGATATATAGATGGATAATTGTAGAAAAGTTTTGTTGAATAAACTTATTGTCAATTATAGATGATTAGATCCATTACTGATTTAAACATCGGAGTGTGAATGATACGTCAATCGTTGGCCATCCTAATCTGTTTTTTTTTTTTCTCTTTAGTGTATGTTAGGAGATTTAGAAGAATACGAACAACACCCAAATACACACACTTCATATCTTAGACTCTCTTGTCAAATATTACATAAATTAAGGTTTTTTTTTTTTTTAAGATAGGGAGAAGACTCGAAACCACAACTTTATAGTACAGGTGAACCTTATCTCGACCCCATGTTAGCTAGTTAACGACTTTAAATTATCAAAAATAACTCAATTTGGTCAATCTAATCAAATTTTTAACAATCAACCATTTAAAAATGAGAGCTTCTCCTTACAATCCACAAATTATCTATTTATACTCCAATTATTTATTTATTTATTTATTTATTTATTTATTTATTTTATTAATGATAATTTTAACCTAAATTAAAATTATTAAACAAGACAACAAAAATTTAAAGACACTCTAAACTAATTAAATTATTAAAAAAAAAAAATTCTCTCTCCTAAATCTATAGATTAAATATTACATATTAAACTCTCTCTCCTAGAAAAATTTTCAAGTCAGTGCATCATGATATAACTTCGTGAGGATATTGAATGTGAGCAATTCGTTTTACATACTTTGACTCAAGTGTGTATGCACTTGTCAAAACTAGTGGCTCACATTCAATATCCTGATAAAGTTATATCAGGATGCACTGATCAGAACGGGACTGCTCTCTCATAAATCTATTATTACCATATTAAACACCCTCTCCTAATTAATCTCTCTCAATTTTTCAAAAAAATAAAAAATAAAAAAAATCTTATTTCCATACTTTCTCGATCAATCTCTTATAACAAAAAGCATTTTCATATTTCAATTTTTTTATACATACATATGGTTCCTAAAAATCAAGCATAATAGTAAGTTTTTTTTTCTTAACTGTTAGTCTTGCTTGTGAAAGAATGGAGATAGAAAATTAGAGATATGTATTAAATGAGAGAAAGTTTAATATGGTAATTAAAAATTTAGAAGAGAGTATTTAATATGTAATAATTAATTTAATGATTTAGGAGAGATAATTTCATTTTTTAATAATTTAATTTTAAAAATATAAAAATGATAATCTTGTAATAAAATGAAGTGTCTTTAGAATTTTTTTTAATTTAAATTTTGAGAATGGAACGTTTTTAGAAAAGAAGTGTAAAAAGAAAAAATTGGATTGTAAACGAAGCTCTCTTTAAAATCAGCAGAAAAACAATATATTGCCCTTAAACTTTAATTGATCCAGTAAATTACAAATTTGCCCTTATCTTTTTAAAAAAACCCTTTTGATTTCCGTATACTAGCATCTAGTCAGTGCCTCATTGAACTCAATTAGCAGTGCAGATAGAGAGAGGGGCTCAAAACAAAAACAGATTAATATATTAGTTTACATGCATGCGAATCAATAGTTTTTGATGTCAGGACTCAAAACAATTTCATTGATGTTGTTGTCGTCTTGTTTTTTGTATTTGTTTTTTTTTTTTTTTACAATCGGACTGTCAGGATCTGCCAAGATCAGATAATACATGTACGGTCTGGACAATTACTCTCATAAATAGAGAGAAAACTCTCTATATATATATTTGTAAAATACGCATGGTGAAACCCAAACTCCTCACCACCACTGTGGAAGGGAGTTGCACGACCATCTCTACAACGTTGAGTTACTAAAAACACACCGACATGCTCTTACACATGAACATATCTATGATATATTGCACCACCACCATGTAAACAGGAGAAGTATTTTGTGTGAAAGCTGCACACGTTTTCATTGATAGAAATTGAATTTATATTGTACATCAGTGGTAAGTTTTAATGAAACAGAAACTCTCCTGATGATAAGTATGAACAATCAGATAACACTACAATTCAAAGTGAATTAAACAACTGTACACATTAAGGTTATTAACGTCATGGAAAGACAGCTGGAGTACTTATCCTCCAATATGCCCCCTCAAGATAGGCCACGGCAAGAGAGGCCAATCTTGTCTTTGAGTGATTGAAAGATAGGACGAGATAGTGGCTTAGTGAGCGCATCTGCAAGTTGGTCTTTGGAAGAAACATGAGTGACCCGCAGACTGCCTGACTGAACTTGATCCCGAATAAAATGAAAATCAATTGCAACATGCTTCATTCGAGAGTGGAAAATCGGATTGGAACAAAGCTGAGTAGCTCCCACATTGTCGCAATAGATGACAGGTGCAGTAGATAACGGGAGTCCAAGATCAGTTAGTAGGAAACATACCCAATTGAGCTCAGCAGCAGTGGCAGCAATAGACCGATACTCAGCCTCTGTGGAGGAGCGAGCTATGGTGGTTTGCTTCTTGGAGCTCCACGAAATAGGATTCCATCCAAGGTAGACAATGTGTGCACTTGTGGAGGAAAAATCATCCTTGTTGCCAGCCCAATCGGCATCAGAAAATGCATGCAGTGTAACTGTAGATCGGCGATGAATTATAACACCCTCATTCAGAGTTCCACATAAGTATCGAAGAAGGCGCTTCACAAGATCCCAATGATCAGACGTAGGTTGATGCATGAACTGAGATAATTTGTTGACGGCGAAGGATATGTCTGGACGAGTAAGGGAGAGATATTGAAGGCTCCCAACAACTGTTCGATATGTGGTAGGGTCAGTAAGCGGTGTACCTGAGTGAAGACTAATCGGTGGACTCGTTGGCAAGGGAGTTTGTACCAGGTTGGCACCAGACATATTTGTACGAGTGAGAAGATCCATGATGTAACGCCGTTGAGATAGTAGAATACCATTCTTGTGCGGAACCACTTCAACACCAAGAAAGTAGGAAAGAGGGCCAAGATCCTTTAAAGAGAATCGGTGAGCAAGACGATCAACAAAGTGATCCACATGAGCAGAGTTATTACCTGTGAGGATGATATCGTCAACATAGATGAGAAGATAAAGAATGTTACCACCATTATTTAGGACAAACAGAGAGGTGTCAGCATAAGAATTCTTGAACCCGGCTGAAAGTAAGAACTGACGCAGCTCGTGGTACCACGCACGCGGCGCCTGCTTGAGGCCATAGATAGCCTTTTTGAGCTTGCAGACATATGATGGTCTGTCGGAGTCGGTGAACCCAGGAGGTTGCGACATAAAAACTGTCTCTGAAAGATGACCCTGAAGAAACGCATTGTTGATATCTAGTTGACGCAGAGACCACCCATGACTGACTGCAATACTGAGAACAAGACGCACCGTCGTAGGCTTGATAACAGGACTGAAAGTCTCAAAATAATCCACACCTGGGCGTTGATTAAACCCTTTGGCAACCAGACGCGCCTTAAACCTGTCAATAGAACCATCCGTTTTCCGCTTTATCCTGAAAATCCATTTGCACCCAACAACATTAGAAGCCGAATCCGGTGGAACTAGTTCCCAAGTACCATTTTTAACTAACGCGTCGCATTCTTCCGACATGGCCCGACTCCAATTAAGATCCTTAAGAGCCTGAGTCACTGTTGTTGGTTCAGAATCAGAAGAAGATTGTAGCTGTGAGTGAAGATTAAGTTTCTGAATTGGTCGACGAATATCATTCTTGGCCCTGGTAGTCATGTGATGGCCGGTCTGAGGTTGAGTTACTGCAGCTGGAACAGAAACAAGGGAATTAATTGTTGCTGTACCTGTCGTTGAAGATGGTGAAGATGAGCATGAAGGCTGTTGTGAAGGAGATGAATCAGTGCAACCAGGACTGGGAGTCGAGGCGGTCAGCACAGCAGGAGGAGTAGCAGCCGGCGGAAGGAGAGCAACAAGTATCAGCGGTGCAGCAGCTGATGGCAGTGACGGCAGTGACGGCAGTGCAGCAGGTATCACCGTAACAGGTGCAGTAGACAGTTGTAGCTGGTGAGTGTCATCTTGCGACTTAGAAAAGGAGACCTCAGTTGGTGACAAACCGTGAGATGGCACAACAGAGGATGGAGGGATGGCTGACCGACTGGAACTTGTGGATGACACTGAGATAAGTGACGGTACCCAAGAGTTGATGGTTGATGAGGTAGGATGATCCATGGTGGTGTTTAACTATTTATAAGGGAAGACAGACTCCACAAATTTGACATGACGAGAGACAAACATTTTTGACAACAATGGATCGTAACACAAATATGCACTCTGAGATAGCGAATAACCCATAAAAACACAAGAAGAGGAACGCCTATCCAGTTTGTGAGACGAATATGGCCTAAGCCAGGGGTAACAGAGACAACCAAATATTTTCAGTTTTGAATAATTTGGTGTCGACCCAAAAATTTTCGTATAAGGCGATGACAGATTAAGTGTAGGAGTTGGCATTCTGTTAATGAGATAAACAGCCGTGGCAAATGCATGAGACCAGAAGTGCAAGGGAAGAGAAGCATGGGACAATAACGTAAGTCCCGTCTCAACAATGTGACGGTGTCTCCTTTCAGAGTACCCATTGTGTTCTGGTGTATGGGGCGGGGTTGTAAGATGGGAAATACCAGTTGTGGCAAGGTAATCCCTGAGTGACACATATTCGCCACCATTATCTGAGTAAAGAGTGACGATTTTGTGTTTAAAAAAATTTTCCACAATAGCTCTAAAACGAACAAAAATGTCCTTAACCCCCGACTTCCTGTGTAGTGGATAGAACCATATGTATTTAGTGTAGTGATCCACAAAAATAACGTAATATTTAAAACCATCATGTGAGACAACAGGAGACGACCATACATCAGAAAATATGATTTCAAGAGGATGAGATGAGACAATAGACGAATAAGAAAAAGGCTGCTTATGACTTTTATTGCATTGACAAGAATGACATGAAAAAATCTTTAACATAGGAGAAGACAAATCCAAACTAAAACTAGAGACAATATGTTGTAAAATATTAAAAGCCGGATGACCCAATCTATGGTGCCAATCCGAGGACGAGGTTTTGACACTTGAGAAAGCCAGGACGGGTGAGGACACGGAACTGGAAGTCGGCCATTCATACACGCCATCCTTGGTTGTGCCCCTCAGAAGGATTGCCCCCGTACGAAGATCCTTCACATGAAAAGAAGAAGATAAGAACTCAACAGAAACATCATTAGTAGCACAAAATTGTGAAATCAAAATTAAATTTCTTTTCATATTAGGCACACAAAGCACATTAGTCAATTTAAAATTACGATTAGAGGCACAAAGAGATGTAGAACCCTTATTCGTTATTGAGAGACCTGTGCCAT
Source organism: Acer yangbiense (assembly GCA_008009225.1). NCBI lineage: Eukaryota > Viridiplantae > Streptophyta > Magnoliopsida > Sapindales > Sapindaceae > Acer > Acer yangbiense. The sequence continues at coordinate 1,055,135 of CM017766.1, forward strand.
CCCCGATCATAACATCATCGGAGCCACCATAAGGAGCATGAAGAGATAAGTTGCCCAAATCTGCTGTCATATGATGTGAAGCTCCACTGTCAAGCAACCATGAAGAATTTGTAGCAGCCGCATGTGCAGCATAATTTGCCCTTGGCTGCCACGGCATTGGCTGGGAGTGGTGGGGCTGTGCCGAACTTGAACCAGACGATGGAATAGGAACCATTTGAAAAGAAGGGCACCTCTTGGCAGAATGACCTTGGACTCCACAGACCTGGCAGCGACCAAGATACGGACGCGGAGCTTGAGTGAAGCCACGGTTTGATGAACCAGTGTTGAGGGATTGAGACTGATTATTGTGAGAGTATTGTGGCCGCCAGTTGGATGGGTTGGGAAAGGATTGGCGAGATTGAGAAGTGCCATGTGGAGGACGCCAATTAGAGCCAGGTTTGGATGCATAATTAGCTGTTGCAGGGAAGACAGGCGGCTCCTTTTTATTATTCTGAAGAGATGCCTCAAAGGTTAAGAGCTTCTCATGAAGTTCATCAAAGGAGATCGGATTATCCCGAGCCTGAACCGCACGAACCAATTCCTTGTAGTCGTCATCAAGGTCATCAAGGATTCGTTCAGTAAGGTCATCGTCATCCACCGGGGCACCAAGTAATGCCAATTCATCTGCACGAGCCTTAACGGAGTGAAGAAAATCAGTGATTGACTGCGTACCTTTGGTGGAATTTTTGAGAAGGGCCTTGACTTGTTTGACGCGTCCACGAGACGGTTTGGCATAGGTATTTGCAAGAATCGTCCACGCCTCCATTGACGTTTTGGCTCTGGCGACAAAAGAGATAATGGTAGGAGATAGGGAACCAATAATGGCGTTGAGGATGAGCTGATCCTGTCGGATCCAGATTGTACGGGCAGGATTCGAAGTGGTGACAGCATCGACTGCAACGGTGGCCGGTGGACAAGGTTTGGTGCCATCAATAAAGCCAAGCAAATCGTATCCAGTGAAGAGAGTTTGAAACTGAATCTTCCAAGACATGTAGTTGGTGGTGGTGAGTTTGAGCGGAGCCTGAGCGGACAGACTAAGTGTAGGAGTATTTAGGGAGAGATCAAAAGCTCTGATACCATGTAAACAGGAGAAGTATTTTGTGTGAAAGCTGCACACGTTTTCATTGATAGAAATTGAATTTATATTGTACATCAGTGGTAAGTTTTAATGAAACAGAAACTCTCCTGATGATAAGTATGAACAATCAGATAACACTACAATTCAAAGTGAATTAAACAACTGTACACATTAAAGTTATTAACGTCATGGAAAGACAGCTGGAGTACTTATCCTCCAATACACCACCACCACCAATTTATGTTCTCAATTCTCTTGTAGCAGTAGACAGTAGTAGTAGCTAGCTGCACCAGCACAGCCACCACGCCACTACCGGCGAGAAACACATGCATGCACTGTGTACTCTAGCTACTCAGCTAAATACTACTGTCTACTGTGAAGTGTGATCACTAAAAAACTACACATTTATTTTTAGATTTATTTATTTATTTATTATTTGTAATGATACGTGGGACCAAAGAACAACAAAACAAAACAGTAGTACTGCGAGCCCGTGGTGACTGGTGGTTCAGGCTTTTTCAGTGAACCCACCACTGGACCCACCGTCCCATACGGCTGCTCCTCCCCGCACCGGCAACGCGTGCTTCCATGTCACTCTCTCTCTCTCTCTCCATGTTTTTTATTTTATTGTTTTAGATTCTCTTCTCAAAACTCTATGTGGAGTTTGCACAACATCCATGTGATCATCTTTTTTTTCTCGATAAGTATGAGCCGACATGGATTTTATTTTCTCTTTATTTTAACAGTATTTTTAAAAATTATTAATAATATATCGTAATTAATATAATTATTCGAAATCTATCTATCTATCATCATTCATCAATTCGTTGAATTATATAATTTATGGGATTGGATCGTAATTTGGTTCCAGTCTGTCTGTCTGTACTCTGTTTACAACATAACAATGGCAAATAACTTTTAACTTTTAAAGAAAATCAAATTAAAGAGATCTATATATGCTCATATATTATTATTCATATACATAGTAGAGTGTAAATTACTAGATTTATACACAAGTACATTTAATCTGTACCATTTTTGTCTACAGTACTTATCTGGATCATGGATTTTATTGATTTGTTTTAACACCCCACCACATGGCCAATTAGGTTCTTCCTTCTCCTTAGCTTTTTGATATTTTTTGAAATATTTTCGATAATTCAAAGTTTCGAGAAGAATATGACTCAAATCCACGACCTTAACTGTGTAGGTGTAATGTAAGTTACACATAACTTAATAAATTAGTAATTATAAATGTAGATTCATAGGCTTGTTATATATATATATATATTTTAAGTATTACAAGAGGACTACCGGGACCTGCCAAGATCAAACAATACATGTGCGGTTCGGATATCTACTCCTATAACGGAATATAACCACTCCCACAATCCGGGAAGAAAACTCCACATATGTGGAAGGGAGGTGCACTATCAGCACTGTTAGGAGGTGATGTGCTATTATATTATATATGTATCTTATATATAAATTAAAATGCAAAATTATTTTCATAATTAATATTTTTTAAAAGAAAAATATAAATCACAATTCTTAAGATTTTATTGAACCAACGATACGATGTAGTTGTAATTATGAAATCGATCTCAAACCAAACCACATTAATTTCTCTAATGTTTGTGATTTAAGGGTGATTATACAAGAGTTTTTGGAGAGATTGAAGAAGACATATATATTTATTGTACGGTGGTGATCTAATTGTCGGCGGGCCAGGAAATGCCACCTCAATTTGCTTCAAGTTAATGTAAAATGGGACCACGAAATAAAATGTAGTAGTATATAATCGAGACAACTGTTACTTTATTGATATTACAATATATACAATATTCTTGGGTGCATGTGATTCATCTAACCATCCTAAGCTGTTCTCTTTCATGACTTGTCTGGCCTTGTGATCCTCAACACATTATTATTTATATATTTATATATAAATATTAATTAAGATACTCAAATAAGATCAGATTATTTAAATAAATAAATAAATAAATATATAAAATATGTGCAGTGGTGGAGTTGTGTGAGGCATCTGTTTCACAAAACTCACAAGCGATTGGTCAAGGCACTGGGATTTGTTTGGCATGCCTCAAACCCCAGATGCAACAAACACTTTGGTTTCTGTGTTAATGAAATAGAGAGAATCTTCAATTCTTCTATTATCAGTTCTTATTATATATATATATATAATCAAGTACCAGTACTGATCATAGATAGAATGTGAGGACTGCAGATCAGGATATGATTCAGGAGGCAGCAGACACCTAGCTAGTTCTTTCTCTATCAAACAAACAAAGCTCTCTCTATATAGCTAGCTGTCCATTTTGGAGTTGTGATCTTCTTCTTCTTCTTCTTCTTCTTCTCACCATCACCATCACCATCAGCTCCTCAAACTCTCTTACAGGTCAGAAGATCATTTATCCATTATTTATTGATCATATATAATATACCATGATGGACTTTGATATGTTTAATTTCTTGTTAAAATCTGCATCTCATAAGCTTGAATACCATCTTCTTCTTCTTCTTCTTTTTATTGTATTATATCAATTACAATCTATACATATAATAATAATGTATCTATATGTAATTTTCATGTAATATGTAATGCAGTTTATGAGTTTAATATTCTATAAATACTCAATTTAAGTTCATGAAATATTATACAAATTCGATCATGATACATAATAGTCATACAAACTTAAGATAGATCCTTCAATTACGAGAAGTTTTATGATAGAATTCTGACGACCAAGGGTTTACTTGGACCTGTCGTGTTCAAGTTCAAATAGTACATGTGTAGCTTTCTTAGATCTAGAGCCTATCCATATGTTTAAGTAGATATATACATGAAGTAAGCTATACGTAAACATATTTAACATCACTCCCCAGCTCATATCGAAAGATATTTTATATATGTAATTAATATTTGTGGCCCAAGATTGACTTGAATGGATGAAAAACAAAGTTAACAAACAGACAAATCACAGGGAAAAAACATTTGAAATTCATCAATTAATGCTAGCTCTTGTAATGTCACAATTTCCTTCTTCAATAAGTTATAGTACTCTCTACCAATGCAAGGTCCTTATATATTTTCTTTGGTTGATGAAGATATTTATATGGCTTTAATTTGAAACCCCATATGTTTTTTTTTTTATATATGATTCTGTAACAGTGAACAGATATTCGTCAAAATCATCAAAGTTTCCATTAATGGAGAAGAGTCGTAGTAAGAAAGCATACGATATGGAGTTCATGAGAATGGCCATGTTGAAGCATGAAGAAACTTTCAAAGAGCAGGTACTTAATTCTTTAGTAATTCTTTTAACTAGATTTCAATCCTCAAATGGGTTTATTATTATTTTGAATGTAATTCTGATTATGCTTGGAAATGTTGTAAATTAATAATTTGCAGGTATATGAACTCCATCGTCTGTATCGAATCCAGAAAATATTGATGAGAAACGTCGATAAAAGCAGGAGTACTAATCGACATGTCAATTATATGCAACACAAACCAAGCATGAAACTTGAATTGGAGCAGCAGCAGCAGCAGCCTACAGCAGAATATTCAAATGGCAATTATAATGGAATGTTAGAGAATATTATAGATGAGAGTGAGATTCAGCTAACGCTTGGACCGACAAGTTACTCCTCTTCGCGGAGGAAGAAACCAGCAGCTTCACCGCCAACTTCTGATTCTGGACCAAGTTTCTCTTCTTCTAACAATAATTCAACAGGGTCCAGTCACATAATAAACAGACAGAATAATAGATCATCAGCTAGTAGAAGAGTATTGAGAGGCTGCGAATTGAGGCTTGACGACACGCCATTTGGGTTCCAAAGTGGGAGCAAAAACACTAGAATAGACAACAACAACAATGAAGAAGAAGACTTGATGATCAGACAGGAAAGACTAACACAATCTCCTTGGCTTTTACAAGTTTTGAGCCTAAACATGACTTGAAAAAATAGAAATTAAAAAAAAAAAAAAAAAACCTTGATGAATTCTCAGTCGATACGAAAACATTTTAGATTGATTTCGTATCGACTAATGATCAACCAATGCCTTGATTGAATGTATGTGTTGTGTGGTGTTTTTTATCAATTACCATTGATCTGCTTATTATTAGAGTTTTGTAGTGTAGTTATGATGGGTGATGGAAGTCTTTGTGTAAAGATTTTACATATGTTTTTCCTTGACTTGCAAAACCCATTATAGTTACATATATTGACTTGATGATCATCAAATCCTTTGGAAAATGCTTAGATTGATGAGTTGACATAGAGAGATTTGTCTCTACTGTCTTCTAATTATAATGTTGTCCAGGAATCTCTCTCTTTTAGTCCCACTTTAGAAGACATATAAGTACAATTTTCTAACTAAGTAAAGAGTACTTAACATAAAGCGTCCATTCAATCTGGCAATATCCCAGGTTTGAGTCGCCATATCTGCATCTAGAATCTAAAGAAACATATCGAATATACTATACCTATCTAGCTTTTTTACTAGTACCCAGTTAGAAATTTTCTACAGGTTTTTCCTGTTTAAATGTTACAGGAAAAAACAACATTATTGCAAACCATTTTCATTGCTGCACAATATCACTGCATCAGCATATACAATTGTTGGCTGTTCAAGAATAATATATATATATATATTTGCCATTATTGATCAAAATTAAGCAGATTTGAAGTTTAGATAATTGGATGGAAGACTTAAAATTTTGAAGAAGAGTTTCATATTTGTTTCTCTGCCTGCCACAAGATGGACACTAGATTCCAATGTTGAATATTTTAAAGTTTTTCCATAAACAACAACCATGCTTGGCTAATAACTTCAGAAAGTTGTTATCCCTTTTGAAATTATTAGCACAAATTTTTAGGTTCAAATGATGATTTTGCCTTTAGACAGACAACAACATGCGCTGCTACTGCCATCTTTGTCCCTTCGAGCGAGTTATTCTTTACTTTTTTTTTTCTCTTTCTTTTTTCCTAGAGCTCTTTATCTGTTAAAGGACTCAATAATTTGGTTGCAGACCCCACTCACTGCTGTTAACTTGGAGAAATGCTTCGATACGTGTAGTTTACTTATACGTCATATGACATGATTTGATTGGGTTGGACGTATACGTCACCAGGCCCACTTCATAGTTGAACAAATGTACCTGGAATATGTTTTCAAAGAACTAAACCAAATGGATCATAGTATTTCTGGGTACAAATATTCGAAGAGAACGAAACCCGGTATATTGATCAGAAACAGTTTTAGCTAGAGAGAAACATTAGTTCAATTGAGTTATGCACTTGAACACCCCCTTGTTTTATCACCAACAATTTGCATAATGTAGTTTATTGCAACATAATAAGAATGTTATTTACAGTGATATCACACAAAACAATCAAAGGGAGTGAAAACAAAACAAAACAGACAGCAACTACTAATCCTCTCAAGCCAAAGATACATTATATTGTGTAATCAAATCTTCACAAAGACTAGATAAGAGTAGAAAACAAGCAAGCCAATAATAACTCTTACGATATGGAATGCCGCCTGTCTTTGCTGGGTTTGATTCGACCTTTGGGGTTGGAAGGCGAGACTCCATCAGCACGAACGAAAGGATAAAGCCTCCCGAGTTTCTTTGAAACAGAGTTAATGAATGATTTTCTAGGCAAAGGAGGCTTCTCAGCGTATGGCATTGGACTGTTAGCTGCGGATTTATATGATGACTTTTCGATCTCTTTCATTCTCATTTTCATCTTCACTAACTCGATTTTCAAGTCCTCGTTCTCTCTTCGTAAGCTAGAGAGCTCATCCGATATAGGGTGGGAATCGGTGGAGTATACGTTTCCTTTGGAAGAGAGAGCAGGGGAATGATCTCCAATCATGACATCGCGAAGGCGTTGCTGCTCGTAATATAGTACTTGAACCACAGTTTGAACAGGAAGCCTGTCATTTTGAGCCGCGTGAGCACATGCCTCTCTAGAGAGCTTCTGGCAGTCCATCAAGCTGCATACTTTCTTCCTCTCCATGTCACTCACACCTGGATGAGCCTGTATTTCACGATAATGAATATGTACAGTATGAGACCTATGATTTGATAACAATATAAATGTAATACATTGACTAAATGAAAGATTTCACTTTTCAAGTAACGAAATTGATCAAAGAAAAATTTCAAAAATTGGCTTAGAGCACCTTGAGATAGATATCTACAGCTCTGTAAATCCCATCTTCTGTTATCTTTGCTTGCTCTGGAATAAGTTCAGCAAGACTGTTGAATTTCGAAACAGTTAAATTACGATCAGAGGCTATTTCAGCAAGGTAGTTTTCCATCAGCTTCCCAACGCGTTCCATGTCACTTAATGGATGAGAAATGAACTCATCATCTGCATTGAAGCTCAAACGGTTGCCTTCCACTTCGTATTCGATGTAATTCATCATGATCCGCTGCACAGTATCCACATCAAACAATGTGTCCCCAGTAAAAGAATAGGCAGGAATCAAGAGATCATCCAAAACAGCTTGTCCTAATTGCAAGGCCATTCTGTTCTCCAAATCAAGCCTGCAAGCAACCGTTGTCTCCAGATATATCGCAGCTCGAAGCAGCATAGAAAGAAAGCTAACAGACAATGCATTTCTTTCCCTTGGAAGAAGACTCACAATTGTTTCTAAAATCACCCTCTTCTCATGTTCTTGTTGTGGCTCAATCTTCTTCCTCCCTTTCCCAAATGTTTCCTGCATCAGAAAAGAATCCCAATTCCTAAGTTAGAACACACACAGTTAGTAATCATCAGACCTACAAGGTTAAACTTATAAGAAATGGTCCTATAGTTAAGTGCTCTAATACACCCCTCACGTGCCAGACCGACGGTCTTGGTCCTAACGCCCAAATAGAGATAAAGGTTAAACTTATACTAAATGGTACAACAATAGTATTTAAGCACTCTAATACACCCTCACATGCCAGACCAACGAGCTTGGCCCTAATGCCGAAATAGAGATGTAAATTGCAGAATAAATACAGAAACACATGTGCATGTGAGGGGACTCGAAACCAGTACTCCTAAGTAAAACTTGTCTCTGATACCATACAATATTTGTAACTATCGGACCTAAAAGCTTAAGATTATAAGAAATAGTTCAACGATAATATTTAAGCACTCTAATAAACACAAGCTAAGTATAGATGAATTTTAAATTCGATTTTCCGGGTTGAGATCTCACCAAACCTCGTAGAGATTTCTGTGCGTAGAGCATTAGTACAGGACCAAGAGCAAACTGTTTGAACCCTCTTGCCAACATTGCAATGAGAACCCTTTGAAAGAGATCAATCCTCAGGAGAGCTAAATCTTCAGCCCACCAATCTACAATGGGAGGCTTGGGTTGAGACACAATTGCAGAAATTGCAACCTCAGTGCCACTCTCAGCCCTACCACTACCAGACATATAAATCTGACTCTCCTTGCAAGCTATGTATGCTATTGCATCAATGCATCGGCTAACCAATTTCACTTTCTCAGCAATTGGAAGTAAATTTCCTGACATATGTAACACTGTTACTGCCCCTGCAAGGCTCTTAAGTGCTACTTCATTCAAGTAGGCTTCAGCTCTGCCCACCAAGTTCGCGACTGCGTAGTCTTCAGTCATCTCTAGATACTCCGCGGCACATCTAAGCAGGGCAATGTTTTCTGTACCAATCTCAAAATTAATTCCATAACAGAATTTTGCTGCAAGTTCAAATGCTTCAGCACCACCCGGAACATCAGGGATTTCAATCACAGAAAGATCAGCTTCACTTGATTCTGATACAACTTTTCTTATGTATCCACATTTTGAAACTAATGGAAACTGCAAATGTTGTATGAGATGAAATCAAAATATATTGTTCAATTATGTAATCAGATACTCTATTGGTTTGATTTGTGGGTCAATAACATACTCAAAATTCTGTAAAATAAAAAGACACATGAATCTGAAAATTAAAAAGTTGAAATGGGAATTCTAGTATTCTTATACCTTGTGTAATGAAAAGGAAGAACCTCCAACATGAACAGTGACATCACTAGGAATCTCCTGGGAGAAAATCCTGAGAAAGCAAAAGAAGATACCAATACCATCATCAATATTATTTATATATAGTATACTTCTTTTCTTTTCTTTTTTTCTATTTTCTGTCAGAAAACAAAGAGATTGAATTGGATAAAAGAAAAAAATATGTATATAGTAAGCAAACCATTCACTGGTTCTCTTCATGGCTGTGGACAAAAGCTCCTTCTTGGTGGGCATGTTCACAGCAGTTGTGGGTACAACTTCTTCCTGACCAGGATCTGCTGCCATGGCAGAGAGTGGAAGACCTTTTTAAGCCTCATTTTACCATTCAACAGTGGAAATTATAATGAGGCCAAAGTAGGGAAAAGTCTAGATTTAGCACCAGTACACACACTCACTCCTCTCTAAGAGGTTTAGGCTTTGATGAGGCAGGCAAAACCTAGTGAATTTTTTGTTTTTTCTGACACTTTTTTCAAATCTTCCATAACAACCTGAAGAACTTATTAATGCTCAAAATCTCAAGCTCAAGTTCTCAAAACTATAACAACTGTATTATCCAGTTTCAGCCTTGGAAATGTTACTCCTGACAATATGAATTGCCTAAATTGGGTCTCTTCCCTAGCAAGAAAAGGGGTTTTTTAGGTGTACAATGAAGGGCATTATGGGTATTTCAGGAGATGAGTTGGAAGAAAAAATGATAAAAAAAGATGTGGAAGTGTGTGGTGTGGGCTTGGGAGGAGTTGGGTTGAAGAGATGGGATAGTTTAGTTTGCATGTTCATTGGCGGCTTAAAGTGGAAGTTTTCCACGTGGAATATATTCCCATCCACATAAGTATATATCTTCAGTATCTCTACATTACGTGGGGATTTTCATGTCTGCATTAGACTACACGTCTCTCTTGACGGTAAAAGATGTTCACTCAGTTTAATTCGACAATATTCTAGATAATTGCGCTTATGTTGGTAGTCTTATTCTTGCTTTGGAAGATAAAACTAGAGAGACATGAAAGCAGGAAAGTCGGATGATAAAAAGAGAAAAATGTGAGTCTTATCTCCCTAGCATTATTACTTGCCTTTTATAAGGGCAAATAGGGTATATACAATTATTAACAGTTTAGGGACGTTTGTCGACAAAAAAAACTATATGCGTAGTCCGCATATCAACTCTTATAAATGGGATGTGTTTATAAACCATGTATGATGTGATTCGAATCCGTCACCATAAATGTAGAATAAGAGGTACACACCAGTTGAATTAAGAGGAGAGATATGCACATGATATTGATCAAAATCGTTATCGTATATATAATTGATTGTACCATTGTTTTGTTTTGTTTTGTTTTTTTGAAATATTACAATAATTCGGGGTTTTGGGGAGGGAAGAGAAACTCAAACCCATAATCTCGTGGTGTAAGTGTGAGGGGCATACCACTAGGACATCCTGATCTTGTCTTGTACAATTGTTTTGTTGCTAGTAAGTGTAATAATACAACTCATCAAACACACACACACACACACACACACATATATATATATATATATGCAATGCAATTTATTGGGGGTTCAAAATTTTTTTGTCACTATTTGGGCCTGACTTTGTAAGAATATCACCACTTTACTAATTCAAGTTTAAAAGGCACCTATTTAGGTGACCAGACAAAAATATTCATATTTTTGTCAGTTTGTGTCTTTTCAAATCTAGAGAGAAAAAAGTTGAGAGAGAGAGAAATCCGATTGAAAATCTCACGGCAAACTCACCGGCGGTGGCGCTACAGTCTTGAAGTCGACGAGAATCTGCAAGACGATGAAGATCTAGGTTTCCAAGCCTTTTAACACTTTTTTCCGAGCCTTTTTAAACAGTCTCCAAGCTTTTTAAATAGTAATCCGAGCTTTTTTAAGGAATATGAATATGTTTGTCAATTTTGAATCTCCGAACCTTTTAACACAGTATTCGAGCCTTTTCATACACTGTCCGAGCCTTTTCAACAGTAATCCAAGAATTTGTTTCACACAACCAACTTAAGGTTTACAAAAGTCTCGGAGATTGTATGAAAATGCTCGGGGAACAATTGAAAAGGCTCAAGCCTTTAATGAAAAGTCTCGGAGACTGTATGAAAAGGCTCGGGAAACAATTGAAAAGGCTCGAGCCTTTAATGAAAAGTCTCGGAGACTGTATGAAAAGGCTCGGGGAACAATTGAAAAGGCTCGAGCCTTTTCATTTAGTCTCCAAGACTTTTCATACAGTCTCCGAGACTTTTCATTAAAGGCTCGAGCCTTTTCATTTGTTCTTCGAGACTTTTCAATTAGATTCAAAATTTACACAACCAGCTTAAGGTTTACAAAAGGCTCGACAAGTGTTTCAAAAGGCTCTGAAAAAGCATTAAAAGGCTCGAAAACCCATATCTTCATCGTCTCCTACACAAATTTTCATAAATTAAAACCCTAACCATACCCACAACCATACTCAGATCGACAAATCAAACCAAAACCAAAAATAATTCTTCGGGGGCGACCCCCGAATGCGTCTGCGTAGTGCCACAAAATTAATTATCCAATAAAGATGCATTGATAATGTTATGATGTTTAACCTCCATTGGAGGTCTATATAGAGGAACATGAAAGAATAAAATCTCATAAAACTTCAAAGTAAGAAAGAAAATGTGTAAAGTAAGGACATTTTTGTCTGTTCACCATAATAAGTGCTTTTTAAACTTAAGTTATTAAAGTGATGACTTTCTTACAAAAACCGGTCAAAAATGTGACATTTCCCACAATTTCCACATTTAGTGGTCAGTGCAATAATAGGGTTTCAGGATCAATAAATGATGTGTGGAAAATTAATGAAAACTATAGCTCTTGTAAACATCAAAGGCCTCTCTCTCTCTCTCTCTCTCTCTCTCTCTCGGTCTTGGATGTGCTTTCACATCTTGCAATTTATGACTCACTTAATTCAGCAATGTTGATTGTTCAGAAGACACAAAATTTCTCAGCCGATCTCAATCCACCAGTATATGATTTCACATGTCATCTTTTGCTTGAAATGGGTCCTCTCTCTCGTTCAATAATGTACACAGCACAGCACAAAGGTCTCTCTGCAGGCCCCCATCAATCAGACTGCTAGGCTATGTTTTACACTTGCATTAATGGTTTCTGTGTCAGCTAAATAGCTAGAATGGTTTTCGGCATTTCAACCAATTTTAGCTAACCCATACTTTAGCCTTTTTTTTCTTCATTTAGTTTGAGCTCATATGAATTCTATCATAATTATAACAATAATGCTATATAATCAGAAAATATAGCCTTAAAAATCAACCAATATGACATGACAAGGTATTTGCTTTCGAGCGACACTCAGAACATCACGTCATGAATTATATGGTAAGACAAACATCATTTTGATTGATTTTTGGAATCAAGTTACGTGGGTCTACATATAAATCAAGAATTAAGTTTCGATTGAAAATTGAACTTAATTCCCCCCATCCTGCCTATGGATTTCCATTATCTTCCAACCTCAACTATTTCCTCAAAATTTTAAAGCATGTAATTGAATTGAAGTCCTAATCACTCATTCATCGTAATGTTTGTGTCATGAAATCATTAAAAGGTGAGTAATTAAGAACTGAGGTTAGGAGGAGATCCAAATTTCCCATCCATGGAATCAAGTTCCCTTTCTTGATTCACCCTCCAATGAAATTTGATTCTCTTTCATTTTCATTCCCGATCGGTAGATGTGCCCTTAACAATCAAATAAGAGTATCCTATTTAGATTGGATCCAAAGAAAGAGTCTACATTAATGCTCATTGCTCAATAATGGTGGCAAAGAAGTTGCAGTAGTACTGCTGGATCGCATGCATGTGAAAGGTTTTAACAGCAAAAGACTATCCAACACAAAACAAATAATTTGGATTCCCACTTCAACATGTTTGAATATATATACATGATGCATGAATTATTTATATGTGCTGGACTCCAAAAAAAAAAAAGAAGTTGTACTTTCCTAGTCTAGCTAGCTAGTTAATTAGGTTATCATCAATAGATGTGATATCATCACTGTGACAAATAATTCAAGTCCCACAATCAAATCACTATTTTTTTTGCCCTCTTTGGTCTATCTTCCTTCTTGTAGAGTCGAAATCAATATGATATCAATGTTGCAGAGCCATTTTAGTATTGTGAGTTGTGACAAATCTTTCTCCCAAATTATAACATTTTTTTTTTTTTTTTGGGTGGGTCTGTTTATGTTGAGTTTCGTATCGTTATAATTTCTTTTAACTTAGTCCCAACCGATATGATATGAATGTAGAATATGTGTGACACTTTTGATATTTTACAAATGGTCCCCTCATTGCAATTTTGGTTTTATGTCCACAATTCTTAGTACAATAATATTAAGAGGTATATTTTAAGGAGTATTTTTTCAAATATATATGCATTTGCACCGAAAAAAGTGCTTTGGCATAAGCAATTACCAATTTATAATTAATAATATATAATAAGATTGGTCCAATAGTAAATCCCTCACATTTGCATCACGAAATTGTGGGTTCGAGTTAAAAAAAAAAAAAAACCCGAGTAAACCCCATCTACAATTTGGAGTAGAATGTAAGACAACAAATTCTAGTGTTCATACAACAAAAGATATCCTGATCATCTCATGTGGTGGGGTAAATGAATTATTCTGCAACCTTTTCTCCTAACAAAGAGATTGAGATCTCTAGTAAGTGATTGACTGCACCTTGCACCAGCTCTAACCTGTGGCCACTTGTGCATTGATGACTATGCAAAACTTTTGTAAGTTGGCGAGATGAGGTTGATTCAGCGGTAATCTCCTAACACATGTACCACGAGATTATGGGTTAGAGATCCCTCCCCCTTTCCCCTAAAAAAAAAAAAAAACTTTGAATTTATGTAATTGTGTAATATTTAAAAAATAAAAATAAAAAAAAAACTTTCGTAAGTTGATAAATAGATAATAACAATCGGGACCGGTTTTGTAATGATAGGTGTATGAATTTGAATGTAATATATATTGGAATTCAAACATAAAATTGTGATATTTCAATGTGATTGTGTATTAACATGAACATAAAACCTATACAGTTACATACAGAGTTTTGTACGAATTTGAATGTAAAATATGTAGAGAACTAGAGATTAAACATAAAATGTGTGATATTTCAACGTGCATGTGTATTAGCAATTGATAATTCCTAGGAAGCTATCCGGTCCGACCCGATTGCCGTTTGGAATAGACCTTCTTCAATCTTCTATGGGCCGTTGTCTTTTTTTTTTTTATCTGAAAGGCTATGGGCCATTGATGTTGATGATAAACAATAATAACTTTTATAGGCTTGTTCATGTCTTGACTCTTGATACCCCAAATTTTCAATGTTATTTTCACTTACCATTTTCTGATTTTCTCCTTAATTACCAAACAAAGAAGAAAATTAACATCTAAATTAACCCAAATACTTTTAATTTAACAAATTTCTATTATCATAAATATTTTCACGTAATCCCCGAATTATTGTAACATCTTAAAAAAATAAATTCACGAACGCTTAAAATATGTTTTTATTCTGGGGTTAATTGCACAAACTTATCATATGTTTTGGTTTTGTAGCAAAATATTCAAACCTCCTATCATTAGAGCTCAACCGTTAAATTTTAATTAAGGTAGGTTGTTGAAAATTTTATTATAAAGTCAAAACACATGGTAAGTTTATGCAATTAATCATTTATTTATTTATTTTTATAGTATCTATCTATCCACTTATTTAGACCGTGTATTTTTTTTTTTGTTGAAGTGTTTTGCCATTGGTAGAATTTGAGCCGCTGATTAGGAAATCATTTACCCAAACTCCAAGCTCGTCCATCTACTAACTGAGCTACGCTCCTGGGGGCCAATTAATCCTTTATTTCATATCAAAACTTGGATAAAAAAATATAATGCAGACCTACGATCTTGTCACTTGGCAAGTTTGAACTAGTAATTTTGGTTTTATTAAATCTAAATTGTTTTGTCTTTTAACGATGCGTGGAGAGTTTTCTTTCCGGTTTGTGGAAGTATCTATCCACATATCTAGACCGTGTATTTTTTTAAAAAAAAATTTGCCATTGGTAGGATTTGAGTTACTGACTTGAGAGTCATTTGCCCAAACCCTAAGCTCGTCCATATACCAGCTGAGCTACGCCCATGAGGCTAATTAATCCTTTATTTCATATCAAAACTTGGACAAAAAAATTATTTTACAGAGCTACGATCTTGTCACTTGGCAAGTTTGAACTAGTAATTTTGGTTTTATTAAATCTAAATTGTTTTGTCTTTTAACGATGTGTGGAGAGTTTTCTTTCCGGTTTTTGGAAGTATCTATCCATCTATCTAGACCGTGTATTTATTTTTGAAGTTTTTTGCCATTGGTAGGATTTGAGCCGCTGACTTGGGAGTTATTTGCCCAAACCCTAAGCTCACCCATCTACCAACTGAGCTACGCCCCTGGGGCTAATTAATCCTTTATTTCATATCAAAACTTGGACAAAAAAAATATTTTACAGAGCTACGATCTTGTCACTTGGCAAGTTTGAACTAGTAATTTTGGTTTTATTAAATCTAATTTTTTTTGTCTTTTAACGATGCGTGGAGAGTTTTCTTTCCGGTTTTTGGAAGTATCTATCCACCTATCTAGACCGTGTATTTATTTTTGAAGTTTTTTGCCATTGGTAGGATTTGAGCCGCTGACTTGGGAGTCATTTGCCCAAGCCCTAAGCTCATTCATCTACCAATTGAGCTACGCCCCTGGGGCTAATTAATCCTTTATTTCATATCAAAACTTGGACAAAAAAAATATTTTACAGAGCTACGATCTTGTCACTTGGCAAGTTTGAACTAGTAATTTTGGTTTTATTAAATCTAAATTGTTTTGTCTTTTAACAATGCGTGGAGAGTTTTCTTTCCGGTTTTTGGAAGTATCTATCCACCTATCTAGACTGTGTATTTATTTTTGAAGTTTTTTGCCATTGGTAGGATTTGAGCTGCTGACTTGGGAGTCATTTGCCATTGCCCTTGCCCAAGCCCTAATCTTATCCATCTACCAACTGAGTTACGCCCCTGAGGCTAATTAATCCTTTATTTCATATCAAAACTTAGACAAAAAAAATATTTTACAGAGCTACGATCTTGTCACTTGGCAAGTTTGAACTAGTAATTTTGGTTTTATTAAATCTAAATTGTTTTGTCTTTTAACGATGCGTTGACAGTTTTCTTTCCGGTTTTTGGAAGTATCTATCCACCTATCTAGACCGTGTATTTATTTTTGAAGTTTTTTACCATTAGTAGGATTTAAGCCACTGACTTGGGAGTCATTTGCCCAAACCCTAAACTCATCCATCTACCAGCTGAGCTACGCCCCTGGGGCTAATTAATCCTTTATTTCATATCAAAACTTGGACAAAAAATATATTTTACAGAGCTACGATCTTGTCACTTGGCAAGTTTGAACTAGTAATTTTGGTTTTACTAAATCTAAATTGCTTTGTCTTTTAACGATGCGTGGGGAGTTTTCTTTTCGTTTTGTGGAAGTAGATATTCTAGCTGCACATATATTGTTTTATCTCTACTGGTCTGGCTATCCTATTATAATACTTAAATAATAATAATAATAATAATAATTTAAACTAAAGAAGAAGAAGAAGAAGAGTAATTTAAACTTGTAGTAATAATGGGTGCATAGAGATGGTACCCCAATCATGAGCAGACACAGTTTTCACTAACTGAATCTTTTTATTTTCGAACAAATAAAAGTCCAAGGTGAACAATCTTAGATCCCAAGAAACCTCTCCAAAAAACCTTCATTCATTATCATTTTATTCCTTCAGATGCAACAAGTAAAAAGAAGAGACGGCAAACTAACACAACAGTGAAAACTTACTTTGGATATAGGATGAACCTCCTTTTCTACGGGCGATTTTCCATGGAATAGCTTAGCCCAATCTTTCAGACCAACCATCAGGTCTTCATGTAAATATTTGGATACTTTCAATAAACGTGCGGTTTCCTTCTTATACAAGGTCAACTGGAGAAGCTACAAAAAATGCACATTGTGAATAATAAACCGAATTTGAATATGAAACAAGTTTAATTATCTTACATCATTTTGATTTGAATCGTCGGCATCATAGTGGTCTTCAGTCCTCATTCTCCTGTTACTACCGTGGACACCCTCTTTTTCCTACACAACCAATTAAAACACCTGACACAATCACAATTTCTTGTTAAAAAAGTAACAACAACGGAAATCATCCTTTAATGCAAAACAGAAAAATCCCTAATTTCAAATTTGGAAATCAGACTAACGAAAATTAACAAGAGATCCATATTTAAACAAATGCCTATTCATGAAATCATGAATAATCAAAACTTGCATGAGCCATAGGTGAGTGAAGCGGCAGCGTAGGGGAAGAAATCGAATATCAAAAACACTAGAAGAAATTGAATATGAAGGAGACCATATACTATATCAAATAACAAGAGGAAGAGGAAGAGAGAAAAAGAGTGAGAGAATCGTGAGTGATTTTAGGGAGAGAAACAAGAGAGAAAGAGGGAGATCAGAGAGTCTCTTGTCTCCTTCAAAGTTCAAATATTTTCATACACCATAGTACTATACCAATAGCCAATGTTAAAAAATACGCGCCTAGGCTGCCGTCGACCGTCTCGATTAGGACAAAATCAACCGTATTATGTGGCGGGTAAAAAAACAGGTGATTCACCTAATTTGTCAGCCAATTTTGCCGATTAATCGGTCTAGGCAGAGTGAAAGTCATTTTTATATCCTAGTTACACTGTCCAACGTGGACAATCCTAAATCCTAAGAAACCTCTCCAAAAAACTTCATTTATTGTGATTTATTCCTTCACATGCAACAAGTAAAAAGAAGAGATGACAAACTAATACAACCGTTAAAACTTACTTCGGATATAGGGTCAACCTCTTTTTCTACGAGCGATTTTTCGTGGAAAAGCTCTGCCCAATCTTTCAGACTAGCCATCAAGTCTTCATGTAAATAATCGGATACTTTCAATAAACATGCAATTTCCTTCTTATACAAGGTCAACCGGAGAAGCTACAAAAAATGCGCATTGTGAACAAATGGTGATTAATAAACCGAATTTGAATATGAAACAAGTTTAATTATCTTACATCATTTTGGTTTGAACCGCCGGCATCAGAGTGGTCTCTAACCATCCTTCTCTTGTTACTACTGTGAACAACCTTTTTTTCCTGCACAACCAATTCAAAAATCCAACACAATCAAAAATTCTTATCAAAAAATTAACAACAACGGAAATCATCCTTAAATGCAACACATAAAAAAATCCCTAATTTTAAATTCGAAAATCAGACTAACAAATTTTTACAAGAGATTCATATTTAAACAAACGTCTATTCATGAAATCATGATTAAATCAAACTTACATGAGCCATAGGTGGGCGAAGCGGCATCGTAGGGGAAGAAATCGAATATCAAAAACACTAGAAGAAATCGAATCTGAAGGAGACCATATATTATATCAAATAACAAGAGGAAGAGGAAGAGAGAAAAAGAGTGATAGAATCGTGAGTGATTTTAGGGAGAGAAACAAGAGAGAAAGAGGGAGATCGGAGAGTCTTTTATCTCCTTCAAAGTTCAAATATTTTCATACACCATAGTGTTATACCAATAGCCAGTGTTAAAAAATACGCGCCTAGGCGATCGCCAACCGTCCTCATTAGGACAAAATCAACCGTATTAGGTGGCGGGTAAAAAAACAGGTGATTCGGACAACTTGTCAACCAATTTTGCCGATTAATCGATCTAGACAAAGTCAAAGTCATTTTTATATCCTAGTTACACTGTCCAACGTGGACAATCCTAAATCCCAAGAAACCTCTCCAAAAAACTACATTTATTGTGATTTATTCCTTCAGATCCAACAAGTAAAAAGAAGAGATGGCAAACTAACACAACCGTTAAAACTTACTTCGGATATAGGGTTAACCTCCTTTTCTACGAGCGATTTTTCGTGGAAAAGCTCTGCCCAATCTTTCAGACTAGCCATCAGGTCTTCATGTAAATAATCAGATACTTTCAATAAACATGCGGTTTCCTTCTTATACAAGGTCAACCGGAGAAGCTACAAAAAATGCACATTGTGAACAAATTGTGAATAATAAACTGAATTTGAATATGAAACAAGTTTAATTATCTTACATCATTTTGGTTTGAACCGGCGGCATCAGAGTGTTCTCCAACCCTCCTTCTCTTGTTACTACCGTGAACACCCTTTTTATCATGCACAACCAATTCAAAAACCCGATACAATCAAAATTTCTTATCAAAAAATTAACAACAACAGAAATCATCCTTAAATGCAACACATAAAAAATCCCTAATTTCAAATTCGAAAATCAGACTAACAAAATTTAACAAGAGATCCATATTTAAACAAATATATATTCATGAAATCATGATTAAATCAAACTTACATGCGCCATAGGTGAGCAAAGCAACAACGTAGGGTCATACCAATAGCCAGTGTTAAAAAATACGCGCCTAGGCGACTGCCGACTGACCCGATTAGGACAAAATCAACTGTATTATGTGGCGGGTAAAAAAACAGGTGATTCTCCCAATTTGTCAACCGATTTTGTCGATTAATCGGTCTAGACAGAGTCAAAGTCATTTTTATATCATAGTTACACTGTCCAACGTGGACAATCCTAGATCTCAAGAAACCTCTCCAAAAAACTTCATTTATTGTGATTTATTCCTTCACATGCAACAAGTAAAAAGAAGAGATGACAAACTAATACACACATGAAAACTTACTTCGGATATAGGATCAACCTTTTTTTTTATGAGCGATTTTTCATGGAAAAGCTCTGCCCAATCTTTCAGACTAGCCATTAGGTCTTCATATAAATAATCAAATACTTTTAATAAACATGTGGTTTCCTTCTTATACAAGGTCAACCGGAGAAACTACAAAAAAATGCACATTGTGAACAAATGGTGATTAATAAACTGAATTTAAATATGAAACAAGTTTAATTATCTTACATCATTTTGGTTTGAACCGCCGGCATCAGAGTGGTCTCCAGTCCTCATTCTCTTGTTACTACCATGAACACCCTCTTTTTCCTGCACAACCAATTAAAAAACCCAACACAATCAAAATTTCTTATCAAAAAATTAACAACAATGGAAATCATCATTAAATGCAACACATAAAAAATCCATCATTTCAAATTTGGAAATCAGACTAACAAAATTTAACAAGAGATCCATATTTAAACAAACGCATATTCATGAAATCATGATTAAATCAAACTTACATGTGCTATAGGTGAGCAAAGCAACAACGTAGGGGAAGAAATCGAATCTCAAAAACACTTGAAGAAATCGGATTTTGAGGAGACTAGATACTATATCAAATAACAAGATGAAGGGGAAGAGAGAAAGTGAGAGAATCGTGAGTGATTTTAGAGAGAGAGAGAAAGAGAGAGAGAGAGAGAGAGAGAGAAGAGAGAAAGAGGTAGATAGGAGAGTCTTGTCTCCTTCAAAGTTCAAATATTTCCATACACCATATACCATACCGATAGCCAGTGTTCGAAAATAAGCGCTTAGGTGGTCGTCGACCATCCCGATTAGGACAAAATCATCTGTATTAGGCGACGGGTAAAAAAACGGGTGATTCGGTTAATTTGTCAGTTGATTTTGCCGATTAATCGGTCTAGGCGGAATCAAAGTCATTTTTATATCATAGTTACATTGTCCAACGTGGACAATCCTAGATCCCAAGAAACCTCTCTAAGAAACTTCATTTATTGTCATTTATTCCTTCGAATGCAACAAGTAAAAAGAGGAGATGAGAAACTAACACGACAGTGAAAACTTACTTCTGATATAGGGTCAACCTCCTTTTCTACTGGCGATTTTCCATGGAAAAGCTCTACCCAATCTTTCAAACTAGCTATTAGGTCTTCATGTAAATATTCGGATACTTTTAATAAACGTGTGGTTTCTTTCTTATACAAGGTCAACCGGTTTCTTTCTTGTATCGGTAAATATTGATCTTATCAAGTTTAAAGCTGCTATTTAGTTTTGGTTAATATTTGATGTCCAACATTGTATCTTTTAAATTAAATGCTTAATGTTAAATATGCATAATTTAACTAAAAATAGATTATCAAAAACATTATACTCGAATTAATTTGTAGATCTTGTTAATGTCTAATTTTAAACTGTCAACTATCTAATTTAACTATCAAACTTGGTAATTGAGAGTTTTATAATAAGTTGTCTCAAAGGGTATAACTATATGGGGTCACGCTGCAGTTGTTACTGAGTGGGCTCTTACAACTTGTTGTTAGAGTCTTGTCGAACTAAGATTGTCGAGCGTTCTGATAACCAGCAAAAGAAAAAGGAAAATGTGAACAAGGCTGGTCGAGCCCTGGATTAAGCCTTATTTTGCTTGGGCTAAGCGTGGAGTAAGGTTGACAATGAAAGACTTCAAAAACGAAGTTGATTAAGAAACGATTGAGTTATGTGGGTTAAGCAATAATTTCTGGGTTATTGGTACCCCAATCATGAGCAGACATAGTTTCTACTAACTAAACGACGACGTATTGATGAAATATTTGTATACACAGTTTCTACTAACTGGATCGTTTTGGTGAACGACATTATGGTGTGAAGCCTGAATTTGTTCATTAATGTGGGCAAAAACACTAGGAAACCCTATAACCATTTTCGAACAAATAAAGGTCCAATGTGGACAATCCTATATCCCAAGAAACCTCTCCAATAAACTTCATTCATTGTCATTTTATTCCTTCATATTCAACAAGTAAAATGAAGAGATGGCAAGCTAACACAACAGTGAAAACTTTCTTCGGATATAGGGTCCACCTCCTTTTCTTCGGGCGATTATCTGTGGAAAATCTTTGCCCAATCTTTCAGACTAGCTATCATGTCTTCATGTAAATAATCAGATACTTTCAATTAACGTATTTCCTTCTTATACAAAGTCAACCGGAGAAGCTGCAAAAAATGCACATTGTGAACAAATTGTGAATAATAAACCGAATTTGAATATGAAACAAGTTTAATTATTTTACATCATTTTGGTTTGAACCACCTGCATCAAAGTGGTCTCCAGTCCTCATTCTCTTGTTACTACCATGAACACCCTCTTTTTCCTGCACAACCAATTTTAAAACCCGACACAATCAAAATTTCTTGTCAAGTTTAAAGTTGCTATTTAGTTTTGGCTAATATTTGATGTTCAACATTGTATCTTTTAAATTGAATGCTTAATGTTAAATATACATAATTTAACTAAAAATAGATTATAATAAACATTATACTTGAATTAATTTGTAGATCCTATTAATGTCTAATTTTAAATGGTCAACTATCTAATTTTACTATCAAACTTGGTCGAGAGTTTTATAATAAGTTATCTCTAAGGGTATAACTGCAGGGGGTCACGCTACAGTTGTTACAAACTGCGCTCTTGCAACTTGTTAGAGTCTTGTCGAACTAAGATTGTCGAACGTTCTGATAACCCGCAAAAGAAAAAGGAAAATGTGAACAAGGCTGGTCGAGCCCTGGATTAAGCCTTATTTTGCTTGGGCTGAGCGTGGAGTAAGATTGACAATGAAATACTTCAAAAACGAAGTTGATTAAGAAATGATCGAGTTATGTAGGTTAAGCAATAAGGGTGCGTTTGGTATGCGGGACGGGACGAGACAATGTGGGACAATCGCGTCTTTAACATTGGGACAAAAAACACCAAATTTTGTCCCACCCAAGACCCTAGGACAAGGTTGTCTCATGACATGGGACAAATGCAAAAAGACTACTTTACCCTTTAAATTTTCAAAAATTACAAACATGTTTAATAATAATATTTACTTATATATATAATATATATATTTATATATAGTCTTTCTACTGTCAATTCGTTATGATATAAAATATATTATGACAAAGAATGTGGACCATAGATTATGGAGAAGTTTTGACAAGTGCATACACTTTGAGTCAAAGTATGTAAATATAATGGTCTACATTCTTCGTCCTGATATATTTTATATTAGGACGAACTGACAATAGAAAAACTATATATATATATATATATAAATATATAAATTTTCTATTATCAGTTCGTCCTAACAATAAATATATCAGGATGAAGAATGTGAACCACTATATTTACATACTTTGACTCAAAGTGTATGCACTTGTCAAAACTTTTCCATAATTTGTGATTCACATTCTTCGTCTTGATATATTTATTGTCAGGACGAACTGACAATAGAAAGACTGTATAAATATATATATAATGGTCAACATTCTTCGTCCTAATATATTTTATATCAGGACGAACTGACAATAGAAAAATTGTATATATATATGTAAGAGGGGCACTCCGGTCATTTGGACCTCTTGTCCCGTCCTGTCTTAATCATACCAAATGCAAAACAATACAATTAATAGTTCTACTCTAAACGTTCCAAATATAATATAGAATAACTATCCCGTTTTGTTTTGTTCCGTCCAGTACCAAAAGCACCATAATTTTCGGGTTATTGGTACTCCAATCATGAGCCGACACAATTTCTAACGACCGAACGACGACGTATGGATGAAATATTTGTATAGACGCTCTGCAGGCTTGTTTCATCTTATCCACCCGAAGAGCACAAAAACCCCTGCAACACTACACACAAAACCCTCCATCAATGGCAATAAAATTTGATAGCTCATTTTCTTAATTTTCCACCAGAATCAATCACCCAATTGAAATATTCTTTACAATTTATTACTCAAAAATAATAAAATGGAACTCTCTTCTTCTTTTTCTTCTTTAGTACACCATTCCTCTCTTATCTCTGATAACATCTCTTTCTCTTCCTCAATCTCTCCATTTCCTCTCCAAATCTCTCTTAAAACTCCAAAGTTACCAAAACCCACCTCCCAAAATCTCCGTATTTCTTCTGTAGCTATAGAACCTCAAGAACAACCTCAAAACAGCCCACAGAGACTTCTCAAAGAGCTCGCTGAGCGCAAAAGAGCAACCTCTCCAAGGAAAAAAGTCCCACCAAGAAGATTCATTTTGAGACCCCCATTAGACGACAAGAGACTAGCTGATAGATTCTTGAAGAGCCCTCAACTGTCTCTCAAGTCGTTTCCTTTGTTGAGCTCTTGTTTGCCCTCTGCGCGTCTCAACAATGCTGACAAAACGTGGATGGACGAGTACTTACTCGAAGCTAAACAAGCTCTCGGGTACTCTTTGGACCCGTCTGAGAATTTGGGAGATGATAATCCGGCGAAACATTTCGATACTTTGTTGTACTTGGCGTTTCAGCATCCAGCTTGTGAGAGGACTAAGGCCAGGCACGTGAGGTCGGGCCATTCGAGGCTGTTGTTTCTGGGGCAATACGTGCTTGAATTGGCGTTCGCGGAGTATTTCTTGCAGAGGTATCCGAGAGAATCGCCTGCTCCTATGAGAGAAAGAGTGTATAATTTGATTGGAAAGAGGAATTTGCCCAAGTGGATCAAAGCTGCTCGCTTGCAGAATTTGGTGTTTCCTTATGATGATATGGATAGGCTGATCAGGAAGGAGCGCGAACCGCCTGTGAAGTAAGTTTGCTTCTGTTCTTCATTTGGGGGTTGACACAGTTTTCGTCTATGAATTTTAGGCTTCGTTATAGTTTGACGTGTTTTGTTTTTGTCCTTTCTATGCTTGTATATATATTTTTGGTGGTTCACTATGTTAGTAGTCTTCTATCTGAACTTGGAATGTAATTTGAAATTAGAACATTGTGAGAAGATATATGAATTAGATGTTGTGATCTGGGTATAGGTTTTCTATGTGCCTTGTTGCTTGTCATAGAATGTATGGTGCTTGATCTTGAGCTTTAATCACAGGGGTCTCAGTTGTACACTTGTAATTGCTTATTAAACTTCTACTTTGATGGCTTTATTTTGCTGGATGGCTTCTAGTTGCTTAGATTTTAGGCTAGTATGAGTCATTATACAATCTGTGCACCAGAAATTCCCTTCATGAAATGACTCATTTGTTTTGGTGTTTTTTAGACAGGAGTTAGTTGTTGAAGAGTTCTTTGTTCTTCTATAAAGTCTGTACCCCAAAAGTTTAGTATATATGATATTTATATGCTCTACCTTCTAATATGTATTTGTGTAAGGCCAAAAGCAGCATCTTAATAGCCACTTGAAGCTTACACCTTGCAAATCGCATATTCTGAGGCTTGCTTTAGAATTTTTAACATCATACTTGGACTAGTCTGGCCTCAATCAACAATTCAACTAATGGCACCAATTCCCACTACCCTGTTTGTTACCCAATGCTTCTAGAGTTTGATGACGTTGGATCTCTATTACTTGTGTTAGAATCTATTAGTTTAGCAACTTATATTAAATCAATAAAACTACCAATGTAGAACTAGAAATTCTAAACAACTAATAGATGCATAACGTATTCCTTATCTTCATAAAAGGACCTTGCATGAGCTTTCTCGACTGTGTCTGCTTCATGTTTAGCATAAGGAATTAAGGATGATACCACTTGTCCATGTCTACAAATCCTTGCTCCGTTGTAATTAAGGTGGGACCATGGGAGTTGACCACTGAACAGCTGCAACAAAGATAAATATTAAATACTGTCCCAGTGCTCCAAAATCTGGATGCTGCATAGTAGAAATGCTTCCTCTTTGCTATTGGACACTGCACTTGCTCAATCATTATATTTGAATCTGATTTAATTACTAATACATAATAGGAAGTGGGTTGCTTGGTTCTTAAGGGTTTCCGGTCTCTCCCTTCTTATTAGGGATGGACACTAACACGGAAACTGAAGTAAGATAAGAATTGAGTGATGGATCATGGGACCGAGAATGAACTTGAGAATGGATTGAGAATGAACTTATCATTCACAACCAAATTGTAACTACAGGCTAAAACATCATATGAACGAAACCTAATGCGGTAAGATTGATGAAGCTCTATTAAGGTTTGTTTTGAGTGAAACAGTGGTCAGGACAATGGAAGGGTCGAATTGATGGGTCTAATGTAAGGTTATAATTAGATGCCATTTATGTTCACGAAGGGTTATCATTTTTTATCTCTATGAAAAGCCTAGGCCTCAACATTAGAAAATCGGAAGAATGAAAAGTCACTGATGTGATTTCTTCTGGGATTTTTTTTGTAAGTTTTACCCTCAAACTTAAAGCATGTGATTCAAATCTCTGTTATATGGTTCGGGATTCTTTGGCTTTACTTTGTAGTTTGTAATTCTATTATAGTGTTGCTTGTTTGTGGGCCCCTTGTCCCTGTTAGATAGCAAAGTTTGCATAAATGTCTCTAACTCCTGCAACGTTTTTAGTTATGTAAATAAATTGGTAGACCTCACCTTCCAATACTAAACAACAAAGGAATTAGCATTATTTATATTGTGCAAATTTGTTGTAAGACTGTCTTCTGTAATGATTTTGGTTTAGTAAGACGATTGATTGACACATAGAATATAATGGGTACTGTTACATTCAGGTCTATGCTCTAGTTGGTGTTAAGATGATAATCGACGGAGAGAATATAATAAGTGCTAAATTTGTGTTGTTATCAGGTCTGTATTCTGGGCTCTGTTTGGGGCTATATACTTGTGTTTTGGTTTGCCAGAAGTATACCGTGTTCTTTTTGAAGTATTTGGGATGGATCCAGAAGATGAGGAGTGCCAACCAAAGTTAAGAAGACAACTTGAAGATGTAGATTATGTATCTGTTGAATTTGAAGGCAACAAGCTCAGTTGGCAAGACGTCGCTGCTTACAAGGCAAGCTTTGTTTTGTTGTATTTCTTGTTAATTTTTAAATTTATAGTGTGCTAGGACTTAGGAACATTCAAAAGTAAATAAAAAAGTTGCATTTGTCTTGAATAATCTTTTGATACTAGAGCCTGGGGATTTAATTTATTAGCATTAGACAAATTATGTTGGCAATATTATATTACATTTGGATGTCTGAGGCAGTTATAGAATCACAGAGACGTCAGTAATATTTGAAGCTAGCTGTTGAGATCATGAGTTATTAAAGAGTGATGCAACGGATTTGTTTTTTTTTTTTTTTTTTTCTTAACAAAATTGGGGATTTATTATTGTGTTTTGTTCAAAGGAGTCCTCTAGTTAATGATAATTTCCATTACAGCCACCTGAAGATGCTCTCTTTGCACACCCACGGCTTTTCAGAGCTTGTGTTCCACCAGGTATGCATCGGTTCCGAGGAAATCTATGGGATTTTGACGGCAGACCGCAAGTTATGCAAATACTGGGATATCCCTTGGCAGTAAAAGACAGAATTCCAGAAATTACTGAAGCCAGGAATATTGAACTTGGACTTGGGCTACAGGTAGTATTTTTGGTCCCTTTCATACGCTAATGCATGTATATGTATGTATAAATTATAATACATTCGTTTATATTTGACCCCAAGTTATGGTGAGCTCTTTTGCTTGCAGTTCATTTGGGACGTTGTGGTAGAGTGCATGTATATTGAGCTAGGATACATGGTCATCTAATAATGATACTAACAAGAACAAGGGTTGATGAATCAAATATTTATGAAGTAGATCAGCTGAATATAGCAGATTAATCCTAATTCTGTCAACATCAATCACCATGAGCAAACACCTAGCATTTTGTTTCATTTCTCATAAAATTCAATGATTACCACTGTGTTTAATCTACCTATTCTCAAGAATTTAATCATAAAAAGATGAAATTTTGAAAGGTTTTTGGTATCATTTCCTTATCAAATATCTGCTAATGGAAGATAAGTCTTGTATTGAATTTCTGGCATGCTAAGATATTCATCTGACTACTTATTTCCTTTTTTTGTTGTTTCTTGTCACGGACTACAGCTTTGTTTCTTGCATCCATCGAAGCACAAGTTTGAGCACCCTCGGTTTTGCTATGAGCGACTGGAATACGTTGGCCAAAAGATCCAGGTTAATGATTTTTTCTTGCATTAACACAATTATATTTTAAGGATTGTTTACTTAAGGATTGATGTTTTGATTATATAATTCAATTACCGGTAATTTTGTTTTCATACAATTTTAAACAAAACATCAAACAAAAGGAAAAGGAGATGAAAACACAATATTTTCCGGTAAATCATATTCATGTTTGTGCATTTTCAACTTTTCTAGGATCTTGTAATGGCTGAGAGGTTGCTGATGAAGCATCTAGATGCCCCGGGACTGTGGCTGCAGGAGAAGCACCGACGGATTCTTATGAACAAGTTTTGCGGGAGGTATTTGAGGGAAAAGAATCTTCATCGCAGTATCATATTTTCGGAACAGGTTCAAGATGCTTACGAGCACAATCGAAGACTAAGGAACCCCGCTAGTACTGCCGTTCAACAAGCCCTCCACGGGCTTGCTTACACTGTGTATGGAAAGCCAGATGTAAGGCGCCTCATGTTCGAGGTTTTTGATTTTGAGCAAATCCAACCTAAAGCTATGTGAATATATGAGAGTGGCAAAAACATTTCCAATTTTTTACTTCAACCTTGAAATTTTCAGAGGATACACCTGCATTTCCTAGCTTGTAATAGTTGCAACTCAATTCTCCTTAACAGCATTTAATGTAATATAGATTTATTTTTTTCTATGTTGCACGAGATGGCCCAACGTATCTTTGAGACAAATTATTTGTTCATCACGGCAAGAACATGAGCTCTACTTACTTTCAAGTTTTTGCCAATTTTGAAACCATTACTCTTTTATGACATCACTTGTATGATACTGGTAATTTCAGTCCTCTCTCTCTCTCTCTCTCTATATATATATATACACACCACCTGAGGTGGTTGATTTGATATTATATATATATATATATATATAATATAATAGTATATTTTGGATTGTATTGAGGTTGGATTGGATTGATGCCATTGTTAAAATTAGTGGAAAAATAAAATAAAAATAAAATTGGATGAGACCATTTTAAAGGTGATCACCAATGTTTCGAGGAAGTATCTATGAAAAAATGATAACCATGGAGATTTATCGTCAATCTTCATGGCATGTTGGAGATCCATCAAGGGTTTTCATGGCACGTTAATTAATTATAACATGGTGAATTAATATTTAAAATTGAAGGCATTAATTTAAAAGCTTAGGATTCTCTAGGATACATTAGAAGGAAATTGTTGAATAAAATAAAATATATCTACAAAATTCAATAGTTTTTAAAAAGGTGAGGGGAGGTTTTCGCGTTTTACCCTAGATATTTTATCAACCAATTGGCCCGCACCAATAACCCACCCATGATCCAGCCCATTAGCCGTCTCAAACCCAAACCTATTTTCCGCCCAATATCGTTTCGAAACCACTAACAAACAAGTAACTACAAAAACCGAAAAACAAGAAAACAATTTTATTTATTTATTTATAAAAATAAAAAAAATCGTAAAAATCTGCAATTGGGTGTCGTGGTTTTTTAGCACATGTAAGATGCGGTGAGGTTACAACACCACCACCACCAACAACAACAACAGCAGCAGCCACCGCGAGTACTGGCACTTCCTCTCCGCATCCTCTTCGTCTGCGGCCTCCTGGCCTTGCGTGCGCCGTTTGCACACCCCCCTATCCAGCGCACCCCTTGTCCCGCATTCAATCTCACCGTCAACCCCAGTCACGACATTTTCGATAAGTCCGAGAGAAGCATAAATCTCGGCGAGATCTCGCCACCGCAACTCATGTCAAAGGCTCGAGTTTATGCTGACATCAACGTCCTTCGTCCCAAGGATTACTGGGATTACGAGTCTCTCACTGTT
The DNA here is from genome assembly GCA_008009225.1 of Acer yangbiense. Taxonomy (NCBI): domain Eukaryota; kingdom Viridiplantae; phylum Streptophyta; class Magnoliopsida; order Sapindales; family Sapindaceae; genus Acer; species Acer yangbiense. Next base: position 1,085,221 of record CM017766.1, read on the forward strand.
CAATGGGGGTCTCGTCTCTGACTCTACTCTCAATTTCATTTTCGTTTTTTATATTATATATATAGGATTGGATCTCATAATCGGTTAATCTCTAATTATTAGATTTTAGAAGATCAGTTACTTTGAATTTGGAGAATAGATTTCTGTATTCTATTGATTGTTTGATATTTTTTTTGGTACTGTGTTATTAATCGATTTCAATTTTATGGAGTTTTACTTTCAGTGAATAGTTTGTTAGTGATTCACTTTAATTGATATTTTCTTTGTTTGATTTGTGATAAATTAGGTGTAAAGTATTTGGTCTTTTTGGCTTTAAGGGAATTCAGGAAAAGCATACAAGTATTGTTGAGTGGTTTGAATGGAATAGAAGTGTGATACATAATACAGTTTGTTATTGCATGTTGCTAATGTTTAACAATGTGAAAATACAACAAATTTTTAGAAGAATGGGCTATGTGGGTCCTTTCTCACCATTTTGTTCGGTCTAGAGCTATGTTTGATGTCATTTTTGCCATGTTCTTTTCTGGCCTTACCGCTGGGTTTGTTCAATTTCCGAGAATGCACACTGCAGCTACTATTATTAGCTTAATTTCCACTATAAATGATCATGAGATTTGTTTCTTTTTGTTCATTTTCCTTTTCCTTTTCCTTTTCCTTTTTTCCTTTTTTATTTTTTTATTTTTTATTTTTCTACTTCTTTTGGTAATAATATCTTTCTCTATGTTCTTTTCAGTGACCAAGATGATTATGAGGTTGTTCGGAAAGTTGGACGAGGGAAATACAGTGAAGTTTTCGAAGGCATTAATGTCAATACCAATGAGCGGTGCATAATTAAGATCCTCAAGCCTGTCAAGAAAAAGAAGGTAATTTTGTAATTTCTTTACACATTGAATGCAGGTACCACATGAATAAAGGTAGTTGCTTTGCAAAAAGTTAACTTTTTTTTTTTTTTAAGAATTGGTGTTTCTTTTTGGCTTATTAAGGATTCTATTGTTTAAAGTGACAAAGGAAAAAAGATATTGTTTCACTTAGCAGATATGTATAACACTTATATAACTGCCCCTGTAAGTTTACTTCTAAGTGGGATAAACTTTCATACTATTGTTGATTTGTTACTTTAGATGTTCTATCATATAAAATGGCATTGTGTGATGATCGCGTGGAATCTTTCATTGTCAATTTATTGAGATATCTTCAAGGCGTATCTATGATATTTCTATTTATCTTTTTGTGCAGATAAAGAGAGAGATAAAAATACTCCAAAACCTTTGTGGGGGGCCAAATGTTGTCAAGCTTCTTGATATCGTTAGAGACCAGCATTCAAAAACTCCTAGCTTGATATTTGAGTATGTTAACAGTACAGATTTCAAAGTTCTGTACCCCACATTAACTGATTATGACATACGCTACTACATATATGAGCTTCTCAAGGTATTATGAGTTGGATTTATTATTAAGATTACTCTCATTCCGCTCCATTCCTTCTAGTTTACTTCGTCTTAATTTTTTGAATTATACTCAGCCATGTTTTGCTTATTATCTTGGTGGGAAGACTGCTTATTCAACTCAAAAATAGAAAAGGAAGAAAGTTTTTTTTGGTTAGCTTTGTGTCTTGCATTTATTCTTTTTGAAATATTCATGTATTTTTTGTTAAGTTATTACCCAACTGGCCAACTGCTAGTTTGAAGGTAATATCTGGATTGGTTAATTTTAGTGGTCATGATGAGCTATCCTTTTTTATTAGACTTTTAACCTTTTATTGTTACCAGTTCTGTGTTACACAACCTTCAGCTTGATTTTCCTGACTTTTCATGATAAGTAATCATCTGTATTCAACTTGCAGGCATTAGATTACTGTCATTCACAAGGAATAATGCACAGAGATGTCAAACCGCACAACGTTATGATAGACCATGAGTTACGAAAACTTCGTTTGATAGATTGGGGTCTTGCTGAATTTTACCATCCTGGCAAGGAGTATAATGTCCGTGTGGCTTCTAGGTAATGTTTAAAAGCATTATTAATAAAATTACTAATGTTTTAGGTTTTAACCTTTCAAATCCTTCTGCTGGAATTTAAGCTTAGACATGAGAATTAAAACACAAATCATGTAAGTTATTTAGTACTGGTTAATGCGTCATTAGGTGAAGGTGGGGTTGGGGTTTTCTTTTTCTTATTTTGACAGTAAAAGATTTGGAAGCCTAATTTTGGAGTTTGGCTTGGCCTTGCAAGCACATGAGCTAGCTTTTATATTCCTTATCCCTTTTTTTCTGGTTGGTTTATGACATCTATAATTTCTAAAGTTGTCGGTACAATATTTACTACTTAAACCTGGAGAATTCTGGATATTTTCTCGTTTCATATTTTGTTAAGCAACTGACTATAAATTGTGTAGAACTTGTATTGAAATTCTCAATAGTTAAGTGTAGCATTAATTTAAAAGCCTAAGATTCTCGAAGGATTTAAGCTCTTGGAATTTAACAGTTTTTGGTGTCTAAAATTTACTGAAAATTACCTGGCACCATTTTTTAGCAATTAAACTAAACAGTGAACTATTATTAAAAAAATGTATTGTACCAATCACAATATTTAAAATTTGAACCAGTGAAGTTTCAGATAGAACCCTTTTATACCTAACTTTAACTGAAGCTTGAATGATTTTTTAAAGATTTAGTGTAGTAACCCCCTACCCCTACCCCCACTCTTTATCTGTTTAGCTCATGCTCAAGACTGCAGTGATATGTAGATGGTCCATTCTATCTGTTCTAGTATGTTGGATATTTGAAGTGAATAATGTCTTTGTGTTTGATGATTCATAGGCACTTACAAGTATTTTGTAAATGTTATGAAAACTGCAGATTTGTAATTTAAAACTGTAGGTGAAGCATTGTATCTAATGCTGTCATAGTACTTCTGCAAAGTTATAATACTATTTTTTTTAAAGATAATTATAGGCATGCGTAGTTGTGTGTGATGAACTGATGATAGTTGGTAAGTTTTAGAGGTTTCTTTATTGATTTACTCTTTGTGAAGGTGTCTTCAAGATATATACTTCAAACTACTGATTCATCTTTGCCCATTGATTTCGCATTGATAAGTTCTTTGTTTCCTGTTATTTTATTTTATTTTTTTAAATGCTGATTCATCTTTGAGGAGGGACTGAAATCTTTTCTTTTTCCAGATACTTTAAGGGACCTGAACTTCTAGTGGATTTACAGGACTATGACTATTCTTTGGACATGTGGAGCCTTGGTTGCATGTTTGCAGGAATGGTAAGGATTGATGTTTTAGAATCTTACTTAGAATAATGAAATGTTCATCTCTTCAAGTGGTATTTTTAACACGTACGGATCTGGTTTTTAGTGGGTCTTTGTGCTTGTGTAGACTCTCTTTCATTCTTCATTTTGGAAGTTGAATGTTGATCAATTTTTGTTTACTTATTCCTAATGTAGATATTTCGAAAGGAACCATTCTTTTATGGCCATGACAACCATGATCAACTCGTCAAAATTGCCAAGGTAATGCTTATTCTCGAGGTCTGGCAAATTAATTTTAATTTAGTGGATGTATGTTGATATTTCGTTTTTTTTTTTTTTTTTTTTTTATAAAGTATGTTGACTATTTTCTGAACATACTTGAAAAATATCATGCATCTATTATTGCTATCTTTCATATGGATGCCGCATAAATTTATAATCCTAGCATTCGGCGAACAAAAATTGCTTTTGTACTTTATTTGGTTTGAATTGATTTTTTCTTCTAGTCAAGCATACATTTTTGGGTATTTCAAAATCTTAAGAGATATAAACTGTAATGGCCATTATTACAATGACCCTGAGAAAGAGGAATGGGCCCTCTAAGATAACATGCATTATCACAAAGCAGGATGTGTACATTAGTTTGATTGCCTTAAAAAGAACAAGTTTCTAAATCTTGACAGGTTCTCTAACGTAGTATTTGAGATTACTTTCTTAGAATTTGGCTCTGTTAAGGGAGGATATTGATTTTGTTACAAAAGTTTTTGAGCCACCTGATGATAGGATATAATAAATTAATAAATTGAACAATGGTTTGGTGAGAGCTGATGGAACTTACTGTGGGATTATTGTGAACTAATATTTTGCAATGCATCTACCGCATGAAGTATATGATTTGATAGGCTTCTGTATAAAACTCTTTCCTGCTATACATATGCATGACATAATAGTATTTTAGCACTATAGGCACATTTTGCATGAATAGCAAAGCATGCATTCCAAAAGTTCAGTGTAATTTTTTATTAAACTCTTGATTAGTAAATTTGATGCCTCAGGACTGCTGTCTGTTTATTGATGTAATTCCAGGTTTTGGGAACTGATGAGTTGAATGCATACCTGAACAAGTATCATTTAGAGCTTGATCCTCAACTTGATGCGCTTGTTGGGAGGTATACTAAACATGAATTTTCTCTGGTGTGACTTGTGAGTTTACGTGTACAATGCATAACAAGTGTGATTGCAATGAACTTTGACCTTCTGTTTGATTATGTTATGTTGCAACCTTTCATCGTCCTCCTTAGAGAATTATGTTTTAAATATGATTTAGGGGTAAGACTATATTAACTTCAAATTTTGACTTAAATTTGTGATTTTAACATTCATCCATCAATTTACACTCAATCCAATGGTGGGAAAAAGTAAAAAAGTTGAAAGTTAAAGGAAGATGACAACCTTTGGACTGAGTGGAAATGGATGGATGGATATTGAAGTCACAAATTTAAGTCAAACTTTAATGTCGATATAGTCTAACCGGTGATTAGGGTTTTATTAAATAGATCAACATATGAAACTAATAATTCTCTATCTGTGTTACTGATAATTTATCACTTTGCAGGCACAGCAGGAAGCCTTGGTCTAAATTTGTTAATCCTGATAATCAGCATCTGATTTCTCCAGAGGTCATTAATCTTTATGTTTTTGAGAAATATCTACTAAATCAGTTTTCTTACAGTGCACTGATATTGTCATGCTTGATGTTTATTCTCTCATTGTTTTTGCAAGCAGGCCATCGATTTTCTTGATAAGCTCTTACGATATGATCACCAGGATAGGCTAACAGCTAGGGAAGCAATGGTAATCTTTTATGAGCCAATTTACTAGTAGTATATCTTATCTTTGCCTCATATCTAACCTTGAACTTGGATTTTTCTGCTGCCCATTTTCTTTTTATGCTTTCTCTTTTCTGCTTTTATTCGTCACTTGCCTAATTAATGTCACAATGAAAACATTGTTCTGTGAACTGTTTTGGATGTATGCTCTGATTGTAGACATTGTGTGTGCATTTGCACAAGAGTCCTGTGTTTGGGGTCACTTTGGGATTGAACAAATCAAAGGGAGATTAAACAGTACCAGCTCCCAAATTGTTTAGTCTCACTCCCTATTTTTATTTTAAAAAATAATCTGAAATATCTTATTTTGCTTGCCATAATTTTATTAAAATTAATTTTTAATATTCATTTTTGTTGCATTCAAAAAATAATATAATCCATTGTAGACTCTCCTAATTCAAAACATACCAAACAACATAATTGTTTTAGCTAGTCTCATGCTACATAGGGATATACCCTGAAATCCTCCAACAATTTCTTTGTTCAGCAGACCTAAATTCCCTTGAATATTTACATGCCTATGTATCTCAACCATGCAATTTGCTGGAATTCTCCACTTTCACCGCAAGATGTCGGTTATACAAAATTTGTGTTGCCGGCTTCTCCCATCTTATTCATGTTTCTTGTTTTGTGCCATTTGTGGTAAATATTATTCTCCCCGCACCGCCCACCTTTAAGGAAAAAGACAAGAAAACCACACTTCTGCTCTTTGCTTTGGGACTGACATTTAGAACTTCAAGACGGGAGATTCGATGTTCAATGAAATGTCATATTTCCTTGTTCTCTTTGGTGTGAGAGGTTGACATGTTGCGAATCTGTATCTTGTCTGTTATTATGGATTAGTGTAGCATTGCTGGTTAAAAATGTGAATTTGATTTTCAAGTATTGGTACTGGTTTTGCAATCAATAGGATAGGTTGAGCTGTTTAAAAATTTGGCTGCCCCAAAATGAGACAAGGGATTAGGATAGAGTTAGTATGAATTTAACAAAGCTTATAAGACTTTTACCTTTCTGCTCAAATTGGCATGACTTTGAGCTTCGAACTCTCTCTCTCGTGCACACACACACACAGAGATAATAGAAGTTTTAATCCAAAATAACATTTTCCTTGCAAGCTTTTTGGTTGATAATTTAGTTGCCATCATCATTCTTGATATACTGATGTGTTTCCGTCGGGGGGGTTTTGTGTGCAGGCACATCCATATTTCTCCCAAGTGAGGGCTGCAGAAAGTAGCAGGATGCGGACACAGTAGCCCGTCAGATGGAAACCCAACTACATACACCTGTAAAACACTGTCGTTGCCTTTGTGTCTAGTAGGCAGCTAAGGGTTGTGGAGTGATAGCTTTTTACTGTTTGATCAACTTAGTTTGTTAAGAGTACATAAAACAATTGCAGGCCCTATTATTTACTCTTCCTTTTTGTCTGTATTTATCATTGTGGCTGCTTTTTGGGAATTTCTTGGAATTAAAACTAAATAAGAACAGCAAGACCATGATCTGAGGTTCGGAGACTTATCTACTTCAAACAAAATTCTTGTTTATAAGCACCAACTCCTTACAGAAACTCTGGGTTACAATGGTGCTGAAATTTCTATTTTTCCGATGAAAACTGTGAATCTTTAACCTTTTTTTTTTTTTTTTTTTTACAAAATGCATCTCACATATGACAAGATGATTGCAGTAATGCGATGTGTTATAGTGTTGTTTTCTTATATATGTTTGCTTGAAGAAAGAATAAACAGGTTGATTAATCTTTTTATCAATTAAGGGCTATAATTTGTAGATGGTGATTAAGAATTCCCAGAATTTACGAGTAGTTAAACCATTAGTTGTGTTTTCCTACCATTTGGTGAAACCGCCTAAAACTTTTTCACCAATGAAGCGATCAAGAGATGATATCTTGGATGATGTGTTAGCTACAAATCACATCATTTGAACGATTTAGTATTACTCTTTCCCAAAATTATATACAAATTAACAAATATATATTCAACCACAGTACTAAAATAGTAAAATTGCATTCAAAACAATGAAATTTTGCAGGTTGCTCAAGGCGATTACTCTCTTTTATTCCCATTAGGGGTTATCTATATAGGTCTCTAGCAAAATTCACTGACAAATACTTCAACTTCTTCTTATATGCCTTAAACCTACTTATAATAAAACCATTGTTACAATTTCAAAGATTTAAGGCTCATGGAAGCTCACACTTACAGTTAGGAAATATAGAAACAGCTGATGGATTTTCCAATTGTCATTACACACCGAGATCCATAAAAGGAGACAACATTTACTGACTGCATGGAACACTGATTTGAAATAGTTTGGGAAACAGAATGGATATAAATTGGGGGAGATGAAGTGCCCATCCTATCTATAAGTATTCCCCCTAATTCCGTCATTTCCGTTCACTTCTGAAGATGAGGAAAACAGGCGGTAACATCACTTTTGGGGTGCTTCGCTTCTGCATGCTCTCTGCATTTCACCTCCGAAGTTGTACACATGAATGTTTGCATGCACACCTTGCACTGCATCCGCATTTTACCAAAACCATTGTCAAACAACCAGCAAATATATGGAGTACATCAAGCAGAGAAGACTCAATTTCCTTTGATGAAATTAAACACTATACTTACACAATAACTAGGTTTGCCTAATGGCTGTCAACATTCATACAAAGATCAAGATTTAAAAAAAAAAAAAAAAACAGAACACGAAACCAAGTAGCATCACCAACAGTATATATCAATACCAGTAAAGAAAAGGCTTTTCTTTGAAAAAAAACAAAAACAAAAAACCAACATCAATATAGATGAGCTGAGCAAAATAACAAGTTCATATAGTCAGAATAACATTCTCTAGTTAGTATTTACATCCCGATTTACTTCTATAGGAAAAAAAAATGTATCAGGATTAAGTTGCAAACAATCAATCTCTATAAGTATTCATCTCCCCGTATTTTCCTCTGTCCTCTCTTTTATTCTATTACCTAATTAAAGCAATATATACATATATCATTATAGCAAGACACCAGTGGCACCTCTAATAATATCGTAATCAGTGTGCTAAACCCCAAGCATTAAAAACGATAGGTGCCAATTGGCCACCTATTGTGATTGTTTATAGAAAATTTCTTATTCAAGTAATCAACGTTGATGAACAATCACTATTCAAGCATATTCAATCCTTATAATCTATAATCTTGTAGTCATTTCTTCAAAAAGCTCCCATGTTAATCAAACACTAACAAACAACTAGCACGCCCAAACTCAATTTACATTTCAATTAAATTTGGCCAACAAAACGACCACAACTAGAACACAATATATATACATATACACACACAAAACTTCACATGAAAATTAATTTACCAGAAACAACAAAAATTGAGGACAAGCAATCGTAATAAAATAAACAATAAACAAAATTACCTGGATCGTCATCGCCTTCTTGTTTGTGTCCAACTGGCTTCCTGCAAAAATTCAAAAACAAATTTGCTACAATCGTACAGTTTTTTCTAATTAAATATATAAAGCAATAGAATTCTTTCAGTTTCTCATAAATTAAACGAAACCTGGACTAAAATTTAAAGAAAAAAACAAAATGAGTGTTTAGTTAACCTTTTCCGGCGGCTCTTTGTTTCTCCAAGTTCTTTTCACGAGCCATCTTGGACTTTTGAGCGTTGCCGCCTCCCATGTCTGCTTTATTGATCGATACGAAGATTGAAGATGATCACGCGAAACCCTAATTCGCCTTAAGCTATAATTGTTAAAGGACCTTTTTTCAGGCCAATTGTTGGCTTTTATATTTATGTTTTCAAGAGATATAATTGGGTCACCTGTAGGTCGGTCACGGACCAATCATTTTTGCACTATTTTGTTTTAAGGGCCAATTACATAAACGACCCTAACTTTTATCTATACTACCATACAAAGTGCATTTCAACTTTTACCAAAATTACTCGAAGATACAAATCAATGAAATTATCGGTTTAAGTCATGTTTCCGCTCGTCTCAATTCTGAAAATTATAATAATTCAATATGAAAAAAAAAAAAAAAAAAGACAAATATATCAAACTATTTCTAAAATTTTAATCAACTAATATAAAACATAATGATTCTAGTCTAGAAAATGAAGTTGAGATGAATAAGGCATTGTTTAATTCCATCCTTATATTTTTCAATCGATTTTTTTTTTTTTTAATATGAATTTTTGTTTTTTGTTTTAGCCAAATTCAAATATTTGAAAATTAATAAAACATTAAAAAAAAAATCAAATTATATGAAATCTACACATAAATCAAGAATTAAATTACTATCGGAAAATAAATTTAATTCTTCACTCTCACTCCCACCTAAAAAAAAATTAAGTTTCCTCTACAATGAAACATGACGAACTTTCATCTTTAAATAAAAAATTTACGTGGATATAGTATAACAATAACTTCTTGTTCTTGTTTTTTATTTTCGAATTCGATTGCTTAACCATAGTATTTTTAATTTTTATTTGAAAAAAGAAAATCATATAAAAAATTTTGAATTGCAGCTTTAATTGAAAGAAAATGATGAGTAATAAATAAAGGGGACCTTGGTCGGTACCAAGTACTAACATTTTTTAACAATCTTAAATATTAAATTATTATTACTTCAATTCATTATTCAGATACGACAATACAGCCTAGCAACAGCTATCATTCTCTAAAAAAGTCTAAAACAAACAACTAATATCGTTTATAACGTGTTTAATACTTTAGATTTAATTATTGAACCCACGAAAGTTTCATAAAATATTAAAATCGTGATAACAATAATGAGATACAAGTGCCGATAAGAGCGTAGCTCAGTCGATAGATGTACGATCAGATTAACGGTTCGAATTCTATCAATGGCGAAAACTTAAAAAAAAAATACTTATCTCGAATTAATAGATATTATCAACAAAAAAATAAAATAAAAAAAATGAGATACAAGCATGTACTTCCACTTTTAATAATTAGGTAAAGTGATCGTAAATATATATTTTTTTTAACATATGTGATAGATTGATAGGGATTCATTCGAGTCCCATTTTTACTTATTAAATCGTAAAATATAAGAAAACTCATGTTAAGAATTGTATTACAAATTGTGTTTACGATGGTTGATTTCGTAAGATCGTGTTAAATCCCCACAAGTGGTCAATTTCAAAATAATAACAATGAGGTATGTACACTCTACCGACAAAATTTATGACCAAAATGATGTCTAAAAAAAATACAAAAATTCTTACAGGAAACAATGCCTATTTGTTGCACGTTAGCTGCAAGCAATATATGGTACATAGCATTTGCTAATTACAAGAAATTAATGTTAGAAACATTGATATGGACTAATGGACCATCTACCTGTCATAATGTTGGTACCTTGTCTCTTTTTCTCTTACTTTTTTTTAAAATAATTTTTTTGTTCAAGTAGTTTAATTTTGTCTTGGATAACATCGTGAGATTCTAAAGAAAATAACTCCTTGTGTTTGATCATCAATGGACATTAATTAATCCTAAAATTTACTAAAATTTTCTTCTCAAAACTAATCACCGAAAGTACATTTACTCGCCCCTAGAGGTGTAGCTCAGCTGGTAAATAGACGAATTTAGAAATTGGATAATTGATTCCTTAAGTCAACTGCTCGAATCCGTAAAAAGCTTTAAAAAAATAAATAAAAATCTGTTAGTCTAAATAGGTGGATCAATGGATAGAAAGATACTGTCCAAAAAAAAAAATACATTCACTCTTTAGTTTAGGTGGCATGCAACTATCATTCACCATTAGTAATGGAGCTTCAAGTACTACCATACATGCATTTTATAATAATGTTTGATGAGTTTCCCCTCTACATACAGTTTTTTATTTTGATAAGTCTCCACGGATTCCCAATATAAAAAATAATATCATAGAATACGGAAATTACATCCGCTTCCTAAATAAAATCATATAATAGAAAGATTACATCCCGATAATTATTCTTACCATATAACCATGTAAGTAAATATCGATATCGATATCTAAAAAAAAAAAAAAAATCCTTGAATATCCTGAAATTTCCAAAATTTTCACCAAAACCAATATTTAATTCCTCGTCAATAGCATTGATATAAGTGGTAATCGAAGTCATTTTGTCACATTAATTTGGGGTTTTTTAGAGAGAATAACTCGATATAGGTATGAAGAGTTTACGATCGAACCAACGAACCAACCTTGACTCATCAGTTATCACGTGATAGTTTCACTTTGGCATGATGGCATAAAAAACAGGTAACCACCGTTTGGTCTACTTCTCACAAAGCGCGGTTAGTGGAAAGGTCGTTATCGGAAAAGCCTCCCATAACAACAAAATGGGACCAACAACTACAAATAGCAGCAGTAGCAGCAGCATCTACATTTGTTTAAACTAGAAGAATATACTTTGATCTCTTCCCTATAATCCCCATTTTTTCTAATCTCGAAAACTACAACAAAACTCTCTAAAAAACACCATCTTTTTCTTCTCTCTGTGTAATAGTCATGGCGCTTTTTCTTGAATTCATATTGACCATTCTTTTTTCTGTTCTCTTCTCTTTCCTTCTCGCCAAGCTCTTCTCTGTTTCTTCTTCTTCTTCTTCTTCCAACAAGAGTGATGATGATCACGTGTCTGTGTTGAGTCAACGTGAACTATTATTGGAAGCTGAAATGAAAAAGAATGATTCTTTAGGTGAGGGAAGAATTGGGTTTGTCTCAGAAGTTGTGGAAGCTGATCAAAAGATTGGAAATCGAGAAAGTTTGAATGATAGTTGTGGATTATGTAATGATTTCAAGATTGATGAGAGTGAAGTTTTGAGAGAATTGAGAGAGGGTAAGTTTGGTGGTGCGTCTGAGTTTGAAGACAAGTTGGTTGATGAAAGTACAGAGAGTGAAAATATTGCTAAAATTGAGGAAGATTTGACAAAATATGAAGTGGGTGTGTCTAAAAGTGAAGAAATAGTGGTTTTAGAAAGTGAATGTGATGATAATGAGATTCTTGAAGCAAATAAGAATGAAGAAGATGGTCGTCTGTTGTGTGATTGTGAGGAGATTTTGTTGGATGAAAGTACTGAGAGTGAAAATATTGCCAAAATTGAGGAAGATTTGACCAAATATGAAGTGGTTGTGTCTAAAAGTGAAGAAATTGTGGTTTTAGAAAGTGAATGTGATGATAATGAGATTCTTGAAGCAAATAAGAATGAAGAAGATGGTCGTCTGTTGTGTGATTGTGAGGAGATTTTGGTGGATGAAAGTACTGAGAGTGAAAATATTGCCAAAATTGAGGAAGATTTGACCAAATATGAAGTGGGTGTGTCTAAAAGTGAAGAGATAGTTGTTTCGAAAAGTGAATGTGATAATGAGATTATTGAAGCAAACAAGAATGAAGAAGATGGTCGTCTGTTGTGTGATTGTGAGGAGATTTTGGTGGATGAAAGTACTGAGGGTGAAAGAATTAACAGAATTGAGAGTGAGTTGTGTAAAAATGAGACTGTTGATGATGCAAACAAGAATGGAGAAGATGGTGTTAAGGAGGCATTGTTTGATGAGGATGATGATTGGGAGGGGGTAGAGAGAACCGAGTTAGAGAGGCTTTTCGGTTCTGCGGTGGCATTTGTTGGATCTAAGAGTAATGTTGATCAGATTTCAAGGCTTGATAGTGTTGTGAAGTTGCAGTTGTATGGACTTCACAAGATTGCCACTCAAGGTCCTTGCCATGAACCTCAACCAATGGCGTTGAAGGTCTCTGCTCGTGCAAATTGGTATTGAATCTTCTCTTTTTCTTTTGATTTTGATTTTGATTTTTGAGTGTTTTGTTTACATATTCAATTGTATTTGCTTGTTGGTTTGTTTGAGAATTTGATCGTAAATGCATCTATATCTCTGTTGCATTGTTAATTTGAAAAATGTTGTTGGTTTAGGTGATTGTTGTATCAGTCACAATGCTTGTTTCTTTGAAATTCTTGATCTTCGGGGCAGTAATGGTATTCAGTTGTTGGATATCCAATTTTGAGAAATGATTGTGCTTTTAACTTGTAAAACCTTGTTAGCAATTTCATAGAATATAATCAATTATGAGCAGTCGAAACTTAACTTGATGAAGACTGAAAGATGGGAAGAAAACCATGAAAAAGTAGAGGGTAAGGAAGGGATGTTATGTTCAGGATAATGATTGACGAAGAAAGAAAAATGGTTTATCAGATCCTGAGTATTATAGCATTTTAGCAAAATCTGAATTAATCCGAGGATATTAATATAGATGAACTTAATGTAGAAGCAAAATAAGGCCATTCGTTCAAGGGTTACATCTTGATTGCTAGACATATCAAAGGCTCATGGCTGCATTGACGAAGGAAACTATTGTTTTGTACTAGGAATGCTTGGAAGTCATTTGAAAACATGAAACGGGAGGATGCTATGGAGCAGTATGTCACTATTCTTTCAAGAAGTATTCCTGGGTGTATCCAAGATGATATCAATGTAAGTTTTTGCTTTTAACATTTGAACTGCTTCTGGTCTCTTCCGTGGTTTCCACCATTGAGAATTTAGGGTATCATGTCGTTTTCATGTTTACATTGGTACAGGGCGATAGTAAACAGGTTTCTGCAGATTCCGAAGCATGCAGTAAGCTACATTCTGATCTGAAGGCATGGCAAATGAACAAAGTAGGTTCTGTGGATGAGAGGTAATTTTGTGAAATACTTCCATTTGGGTTGGCTTATAGTGAGCCTGTTGAGGTTTTTCTTTTGTTTCTTTGCTTACTGGTTATTGTCACTTTTCCGACAGTAATGTAGATGAGCTAATGCCTAGTTTTGAAGGCTTAGATGTGAATAAGTCTTTGATCCGGATGCCTTGAACAAGGTACACATGTAATTGCTTGTTTAATTATGTTCATGACTGGACTTCTTATGGCATGGATATCAAACATCATAAGCAAAAAGATCTGCAATCATAGTATGTAATTATGTATGTTAACATTTGTGTCTAGCAAAATGATAGTTGAAATAATGTCATTATTAATTAAATGTAAATTGCAAAAAGAGAGACATATCTTCCATGCAAAAACTTCCTATTTTGCTCGATCCATAAAATAGGTTTCTGGATATACATCTGATCAGAATCCTTATTTTCAAAGGTGATTGAATTGGACTTTTAATTCTTTTATGGAAATTTGTCCAATTCTCTTGCAAAGATCTGAGATAACTCTGATGAGACATATATATACCTTGATGTTCTCTACGAGCCTTCTTTAGTTTATAGAAAGAAAGACTTGCCCTTGATTTTCTTTTTTTCATATCTGATGTTTGACATTTCATCTCATTTTTTGCCTCTGATTTTCGCTCCTTGGTTGCTTATTGTTTTGTTTATTGTAGCTTTCACCTCAACCAATTTCTTTATGGTACTTCATGGATTTGTACACTTTGCCAACACCATTTAAATGCATATGCTTAGGATTTGGGCTGGTTAAGTTGAGTTGTATGCATAAGTATCTTCACAAAGGCATTTTGAAATTCTTCGAAACAATAAGATTTGAGATGTAATGACATTGCCATAAGTAGAATTGAACTGAAAAGGAAAATAAATTTATGTTTTGCAACTTGGAATTCAATTGAGTTGCATATTCTAGACTTATAAGTCTTGGTTTTGATTCAGGTAAACGGCATGCAATTCTACGCCAATCGCTCTTCATCAGCGCTAGTGTCGACACAGCTGATTGGAAACATCACTCTTGTGTATAAGCTAGTATATCTAGTAGTAGTTTCTGTGTCAATAAAGAACTAACAGTATATCAATAGCTGGAAGTGACAGTATTTTCCATTTCCAGCTCATTAATATTCATGGTATGGTACTCTTCATCAGTTGGTGTAGTAAATATATTATTTTAGGGGTAGGGAATTACATACCAGTGAAGATGAAATATGGGATGCTACTACATTGTTCTTGGAGAAACAAGAAAAGCTCAAATGAGTTTTTGTACAGCTAGCTAGCTTTTAGCTAAAAAATGCTATAAATCAATGATATTGACAATGATTTGGGTTATGAAATTGTCTTTTATAATCTTCTAAATATAAGAATTTAACTACTAGTTGTATTGTATAAACCATTTGTGATCCCAGATTAGCAAAAACTACAGTGATGATTAGAAAAAAGTGAGTGCTTATTGTAAAAACACTGAAAGTTAAAAAGTAATTTGAAAAAAAAAAAAGATTAAAGGGGCAAAAGGAAAGGAATTTGAGTGGCAGCTAAAGAGGTGTGGTCTTATCACCTATGATGTCTTTATAGAGCATATGCACGTTGTACTAAATTCTCTGTTTCCCATCAACATCCTCAACGTATGCCCAATGCCCTTCTTTTTGAAAGTATGAAATTAAGGGAAGGAAGTAAAATATCGAAAATTTGACTGTAATTTTGATATTTTCTATATTTTGAGGGAGTTATATTAAATATATTTTTTATTATCTGTGATATTTTAAAGATATTGACTATTTCTATTGAAATTTTTAATTTTTTTGGGAATTTTTACCGAAATCCACCAAATTAAGCTATTTTGAATGGATTTGGATCCCCTATTTACCTCACATTGTCCTTAAATTATTCTTATTTAAATCAATAGTCTTGATTATTTCTATCTTCTGGTAGAGTAAAGACATAAAAATTAGTAAAAATAATCCAGACCATTGATTTACTATATTATACACGTAAAATGGATCTAGATCCATTTTGAATAACCTTCATGATTTTTAGTTTTGAACAGATTCGAACGGCAACCTTAGTTTTGAACAGATTCGAACGGCAACCACCGTTTCAAAAATTATTAATATATTAATATTACCGTACACATTTTTATGACTTTATGAGGCTCTAATAAAATGAAAACTTTATCTAATTTTTTTTTTTTTGAAAACTTAAAAAAAAAAAAAAAAAAGTAAATAATAATAATAATAATAATAAAGAGAAAAGAAAAGAACCGACATCGTCCTTTGGATTACAACACGCACTGGTATATATAACGTAAACATGGAAACGGTGCGTTTCACGCAGGTAATTTAGTATAAACTTGTCGTTTTCTGTTGAATTTGTAGAACTTGCTCAAGTGCAGTAACAGATCTCAAACCCAACTCGCTCGCTGTCTCACCCGCTCAACCCACTCACTCACTCACTCACTCAATCATTTTCAAAGTATAATATGATCTTCTTCGATTTTCTCTGAGATCTGAACAATTTTTTCAATCGAATGGGTGTTGTAATCGAGAGCTCCATTTGGGAGCCAAATCCGTCTCTCTATATATTTATATTCCTCTGTTGCTTCTTCTCTATATTTCTTCTTCCTTATTCCTCCAACAAAACCACCTCCTCCTCTCTCTTCGACCATGGATTCTCCTCTTCGTTTCTTCGCTTTCAACGGAACTTCCTCTTCGTCTTCTCTCTCGCTTCAGGTAAGCTTTTCATTTTCATTTTCATTTTTACTTTTGTTTTGTTTTGTTTTGTTGATAAGCTTAATGTGTTGTATAAAGAGATTTGATTTGAAATTCGAGGTTATGATTTGTTGTTGATTGTGTTTATTGTTGTTTGTCAGCAATGGAAGGTTTGTGGTCGGTGTTTGGAGAGTATGAGTTGGTTAATTATGGTGCGAGTAAAGAACAGATGATGTTGTTTTTGGGTGTTGGATACGCGGCTTCTCTCTTCGTTGGTACTTTTCTTGGCATGCTCTCTGATTTCATGTAAGTGCATTGCTTTTTTTTTTTTTTTTTTCCATATTTCTATGGTTTTTGTTAGCATCTATAGGTAGAAAAACTGACTGATTTGAGTATTATAACAATGTTTAATTCCATGTAGTTGATTGGCAATTTTTAAGATTGAATTCGGGAGTGAGAATGCACTTTTTTTTTCCTATAAAGAATAAGAGAGAAAATAAATTGAATTATTGACAATATTGCAAGGAACGATTTTTTATTTACTGAATATTAATGGATGAAGTAGCTGGTTGTAATATAGGATGTGAAATTAATTGAGAGACAATTGTGTTATAGTTTGAGGACTTCTTCTTGGCATAGAGTTTCTTTTGTAGATATTACTGATTTCTGTGAACTGACAATACCTATTGTTTTGTGCCTGTGTATAGAGGTCAAAAGAAAGTTTGTTTGGTTTTCTTCATTCTACACTTCATTGTTGGCATATGGAAGAGGATCACAACACATTCAAGTGCCTGGGTAGCAAACATCTGTCTGTCACTTGCCTCCTCAATATTTACCGTTAATTTTGAGACATGGGCAGTTGTTGAACATGAAAAGGTTTGTGAGAATTAAATCTTTGTTCTTTGTTTTCGGATTTCACATGGTCATGGTATTTTTGCTCATGAAGTATCCCAGATTTAGTTTTCTTTTTTTTTTTTCCCTCTTCCATAGAAAAGTATAAATGTTTTGTTTTAGTAGGTTAGTCCCCATAATTTATTGGGACCATATCTATGTTACATCATTTGCACATCTGTAGGAATCTTTTACTTTCTGAGTGATAGTTTTTATATGTTTCTTCTTCCAGCAAGGGCACAGACAAGATACTTTGAGTGACACCTTTTGGTTAATGACCTTCTTTGAGTCTGCATCTCTAGTTGGAAGTCAGGTGCTTGCGAACTGGTTGGTTGGTAGTAATGTGGAAAAAGGCATAGCATCTCCTTACACTGCATCCATCTTCTTGGCAATAATAGGAATCATCTTTATCACAAGAGGATGGACAGAAAATTCAACACTTACATTTAAGGAATATAGGACATCCTTCAAGACATGTATTTTTGGTGGTAAGAGTTCTGTATTTTTATAAGTTGCATTTATTTTAATCTACACGAAACAAACTCATAGTGTGTATATATTTTTACTCGTACAATTTATAAGTTATAATTTGATTTCAATGGGCATGGTATCATATTATAACAAGGGATGTCAAATGAGTTAGATTTGTATGATATGATCCATGATTTAAGTGAGCATGCTCAAGAGCCATTTTTGACTTTGTGACTGCACATCATTCCTAATGACGAGGGTATACTTTTTGGTTTTGTTTCCCTTTGTCAACCCACCCTTTCTGTTCTCGGATGGTTTTGCTGCTTATCCTAGCTACGATCAAATCAAAGTAAATAGTCATCTCTTCCTTCCTTCACTTTTGAGAAAAAAGTGAGAGAGAATTTCTTGTAATTTATTCCTAGAAGTCATGGTGTTTCTTTTTACACCTTGTGAGTATAAACATTTTCATTCTAATCAGAAGATTGATCACAACAGGATTGTTTTTTAGTATCTGATGATTCAACTGCTGATTATGGTGTAAATTGAAGCATCTCATATTTGTTTTCATATTTTACTAAAATGTCTTTCCAAAATTTTAGCAGGCACAAAGCAGCTTAACAAAGGGATAGCTTTTACATGCACGTTTTTAAAAAGTGACACCACCTTGATCTATTGTTATTAATGAATGTATAATCTATCTAACATCACTTAATAAAATAAGTTAGTCATAAGCATTTTAGAGAGGCATATGAAACTATCTGGGGTATAACGAATTTTATTTGATATGTGCTTTTTGATAAAATAGTCATTTGAGTTATGAATTTTTTTGTCTTTGCTGAACTGTGTATGAAAAACAGATAAAAGGATATGGCTCTTGATATGTGCACAAGCTTGCATCCAATTCTCCATTGGAGTATTCTGGGTTCTCTGGGCCCCAACATTGGTGGTAAGATGATCTTCTCTCTTTGAAGAAGTTGAAATTGCATCTGACTTTTGATTTCTGTTAATAATTTTCCTCTATGCAAATGCCTACAAATTTCGAGTATGCAGTTTCACTGTGATTTCAGGATAAATGGTACTCTAAAATAGTAGGTTAAGTAGGGAATGGAGATTGAGACCATTTTTTAGAGAATGATAGTTTTTATTTTTTCTTTCTTTAGGTAATTTTCTGCTATCAACCCCATGCTCAACTTTAACTGAAAACCTTCTTTTAATCTAATATTAAAAATTGAGTTTCAAGTCTTAATCTGTCATCTATACTTAAGTTGTCTGCTAATTTGTGAATTGTCTTATATTTCCTATAAAAAAATTGTGAGTTATTTTATCTTATATTATTTTAGGCTGATGGACGAGAAGTGCATCTAGGGTTGATATATCCATGTTTGCTTGGTGCAAGAATGCTGGGAAGCACAGTATTTCCTTGGCTCATTAGTGGACCATCATCATTTAGAACTGAGGATTGCCTAGTTTATGCTTTCATTGTACTGGGGTTTGTCTTCTCCATAACAGCTTATGATTATCAGGTATGGGTGGCATTTATCTTTGGAAATAAAGATTTATTATATTTTTTTCTTTTCTGATTTTGGCACTAGTATTTAGAACTTGACATGATTTCTTGATGATTTGTAGGAAATTGGAGTCTTGGTGACACTATTCTGCTTATTTCATGCTTGTGTTGGTTTCATTCTACCTTCCCTTGCTAGATTGAGGACAATGTATGTGGAATAAGGGTTTGCTGTGTTAATGGTATCATAATTGAGTTACCTTGTGAACTTTTCTATATTTGATGCTTCTGCTTCTGATTGTGTTGCCAGGTATGTGCCAAATGAGTTGCGTGGAGGGATGATTAGTCTTTCTCTAGCCCCTGCAAATGCAGCTATTCTGCTTTTTTTGTTGCAAGTATGTGTCTCTAACTAAGACATTTCAACTTGGGAGACTTTTTTTGCCATCTATTTGGGTTGACTTGGTCCTCTTATGTGGACTAAAATTGAATTTGATAGATAAAATGTTGGTTATAAATGGAGCAATCAAGCTCTAGCAAACCTGGAATGGAGATTCTTTCCATCCAAAGCTCTTGGCTTTGAAGTGGACTGATTATAATTCCTAAAAAGGAAAGTACTGAGTTGACTGACATAGATGTTTAGGAACCAATGTCAAGTAGGTTCCATGCATTCCTTTTGATGGATTTGAATGATTGATGCAAATGATTCGGAGTAAATGCTGGGGAACTAGGTTTCTGATAAAAAAAAAATTTAGGTTTTAGATAACCTTTATGAGAAAAGGTTTTCTTATTAATTTGTACCTTTAAAGCAACTATAAATGTTGGTGGAACTTGTCTAATGACTCCTCACACCACTTTTAGCCTGGAAAAAAGTCTTTTTTCTTCCATGGTCAGAATATTTGGGAGTTTGATCTGGAGTTGAGTTCAAATTCACTTGAGTTTCAATCACTAACAATTGACAATGAAATTTATATTAATAATTACCAACTTTTCAACTTTTTCTTCATAAAGCTGGATATCTTTTGCTTTTTAGTCTTGAAGTCGTAGTAAATCTAATATTTAAACACTAAATACATGTAAGTGGAAATGTTGAACTCTCATAAATAGTGTTTCGTTTCTAATAATTAGTACATGTAAGATGCTAGAAGTAATAATTGAACTTTTTAATATGACGATTAAATGTCAGTGATATCTTTGATGTTAATTTATTATTTTTTTTAAATCCCGAAGGCAGTTTCTTTCTGTTCGACTGTGCATCTGTTTGTGATCGGGGGTTCATGCTTCTGTGGTTGGTGTTACACTTTGACAGATTATGTTTTTAGCTTGGTTCCACTATGAGCTTATATATTTTTCCCTTTGCAATGTTGCAGAGAGGCTACTATCAGAACGTTGAGAATGCAGTAATGCTATCATTTACGGCCCTTGGGCTGTTTATAGCAGCATGGTGTATGCATATCTTAAAGCGGTGGGGAAAGCAACCATATCAAAATGGGCGCAAACTGTGACTTTGTTCCCCATTATGTTCGAAGATCAAAGCCGATGCATCTATCACCTATAGCTCGACATAAGGTGAAACAGAAAAAATGTTCCTCCTAAATTCCAGCTGAAGTATGCAAGAAGATTTTGATTATCGGAATAAGGTTGAGATCACGAACTCATCTAATTCAGTTGTGAAGATTGATAAAATTAGTAGCATAGTCTCCACCACGCCTACTGCATTTCAAGCAAGTATATAATCTGTAAGTAAATTTTTGTCACTGAATTCTCTCAAGTGCAAGTTTCGACTATACAGTTTCAGATAAGCATTCTCATGGTCAGCGCCAGTACCTGCCAGTTGAGCCAGACAAGGCAGGACTATGCGACGATTTTTGAGAAGTGGATGATGGCTTGCCTCCGATCATCAGGTCAAGCCACCAACCACGAGTAGCCGCGTCTCTCAGATATTTGGAGAAAAACAGAGGTGACCTTGAATTTATACAGAGAGGATTCATTCATGGTATGCATAATTAATTTAATTGAAAAAAATTAAATTATATATAATTCTTTGTCTGAGGTCGAGTCGTAATATTTTAGTTTAGTTTTAGTTATGCAAATCTGAAAATAAGAAGTGCCATTGTAGCTCACAGTGTTTTTTTGAACATTATATTTCGGAAATAGTAAGAGATGAGTATATTTTTTTTACAACAGTTCCAGCTTCCAACCATGAAGAATATGCTTTCATTTGCCTGGAATTTTTACTTATTTTTTTTATTAATTTATTATCAGCTTGTCATACATTACTGTAAATGATTCTATAATAAGTTGTGGGGTCTCTAACTCTATTATAAATTCAACATATCAAATCTATGGACAAAAGCTTGGGTAGGTGTTGGAAAACTCAAAAGCCTCTCATAATTGTTCTTAAAAAAACTTGAAAAGACTTTTGAGTTTACTTTTAAACTTCTTTATTAAATTAATCTTTTTTTTTTATCTTTATTAAATTATTCTCATTTTCTTGAGCTTTTATAGTCCAAATTTCTTGTGACCTAAAAATTGAGAGTGCATTTTTACTCATCCATACTAACTAGGGTGAACCATTACCCCTCACCCTAAGTGTTGACACGTGTCTTGGATTAAGTTTGTGACACATGTCAACACTTGCGGTAGGAGGTAATAGTTACCTCTAGTTAGTGTGGGTGAGCAAAGTTGCACTCAAAAATCTAACAATAGGATCCCATAACCCCAAATTTATACTTATTACACTAAAGTTGTCAATCAGTATATAATAATAATTCAATTTTCCTTCCCTAATATTTTTCTTTGTTTTTATATGTAGTTTCACTCTTTTAGAATCAATAGAGTAACAATTACTTATTGGATTTCTTTTTTAAAAAAAAAAATCGAAGACAAGATAAAGAATTCCCGATGACTATAGTCTATTGTTTGGTGTAATATGGAATATGAACAAAAATAAAATAGTTTAAATCATTTGTTTATTTGAAAAGAAAGAATTGATGTT
The DNA here is from genome assembly GCA_008009225.1 of Acer yangbiense. NCBI lineage: Eukaryota > Viridiplantae > Streptophyta > Magnoliopsida > Sapindales > Sapindaceae > Acer > Acer yangbiense. The sequence continues at coordinate 1,107,678 of CM017766.1, forward strand.
GATGTGATGTGAGTACTGAGTAGCTTTGCACGTATATACTTTATAAATTATTATCAAGTTTGGGATCCTGTATGAATTATAAATGCATGATTAAGGCTTATCACATATAATAAGTCGTGTAAAAAAATTTATTCAGTTTATCACATGTGATAAATCTTGATCTCGTATAAAAAATTCATACAGAATCCCACACTGGAAAGTGACTATATACTCTAATATCATATGAACATTAAATGGTAGATGTCTCGTGTGAAATTTGATATTATTTTGAAAATTTTCGATAACTCCACTAGGGGTAAGAAATTACAGGTGATCATCGGATTGAAAAATAAAAAAGAAAAAGAAAAAAAGGAATTAAGCACCAATTAAATGTAAAAATATTTAATCTTGATCTTCTTGATCCCTGATCCACTTCGTTGCCACCCATTTATCTCCTACGATCACCGGACAGCTACCATGCATCGATGTCTGCAAAACCATCGAACAAATTCACACACACACACACACCATTTACATAAACCAGCAAGCTACACTACAATTGTTCAAATATTTTCCATTCCTGAAAGGTTAACAAATCCTAGAGAGAAAATAGCCAACTATCGACTGAGACTAACGTTCAACTTTATATGTTTGCAAGATGATGACGAGTAAGACGATCACTTACCGGATCAATTGTACCGTTTGACAATAATGAATAGAATAGAAGTCCGTCCCCTTGACGTGGCTTCACTTTCAGACCAATGCATTTCTCGAAGTCATAGCTTTCATCCGTGATAATGCCATTCTACACATCAAGAGCATTGGATGAGAGCCAGTACTGATTTTCAAGGAAGAAAAAAAAAAAAAGATTTAACGAAAAGTGGAAGAGTGGAAGAATAGAGGTGTTAATCTTATTACCTCAAGTGGAAACATAGTTTCCCCACCTTCTTCGACATCGGATAGATACAACAAGAAAGAAGCAACCTGTTTGGAGATTAATCAAGACCTTCAGTGTTGTTGGAAAACTTTAATTCAATTATAGTAGTACAAACTAGAAGCTTTTATGAAAACTTTTAGACATCCCATCCGAATACTTATTTTTATAGTCAATTGTATATAAAAGAAATCATTAAAACGAGAGAAGCTATCAAGAAACACTGATCGTCTAAAACTTTGGCCTATTCTACTTGCAATTGCGATAGAAGTGTGGATTTTTTTAAATTTTTTTTTAAAGGATGTGATGATACCGTGCATGTGTTATGTGAGTGGACATTTCCTTTCAAACCATAGATTATATAATTCATAATGATAATGAGAGAAAATGAAAAAAAATCAATGTTGCAGCTTAAAAAGTATGTACCCTTTGGCTCTTTTGTGGGCCGTATTCATCAGGATTGAATGCGTCATAATGAGCATTATACCTCTGCCCAACCTCATAATGCAATACATTGAATGCCTGAAACATGGTGATATCCTCACAATTTTAGTATTGCCCTGAAATGACACGTTAACTAGTTCAACAAAAAAAGATAGACAATCAATTGAATACTAGTTAAGGATTGAAATATCAAATCATACATTAGCTTGCATTTAAGTAAAATACAACAACACAAATGAAACCAAAAAATTGCGGAAGATAAATCGTAACGCATGAGTCGATCCTTAAGTCATGAGCTAACTTCTCTTTTTTCTTTTTGTCTTTTTTCCTTTTCACCAATTGAAGAAGAAGATATTTTTAAGGGTATTGAAAGTTGGAAGTTGGAACCTACTAACAAATATAAATGCACCTAACAATGACAACAAAGAATTAAAAGAAGCTTTGATTGAAAATTAATACACTTTGCTATGAAAATACCTCTCCATTGATCCTAGGAAGCATTGTAGCCCTAGCAATTTTTTCTTCAATGATGTCCAAAGTACCAGTATCATCTTCAGAGGCAGAAATAAACATGCCAGAACTGTTTGAAAATAAAGAGTAAGAAAATAAATACAGATATTTAATTTAACTAATAAACTAGAGCCACTTCAAGTCTGAAGAAACAATGATAGCATTAACCGAAATTAAAGAAAATCAACAGATTTAGACATACAAATCAAGCTAGAGTCATTTAAGAACCGTCAAGCCATAGCACTCATCCTACTTAAATAACATTTGAATTCTTCAGATTGTATATACTTTAAAGGATTACCAACTTAAATAATCTTCATTAACAAATACATGTTGATTTGTCTGAGAACTACAACAAGTTAGAGCTATAGATAAATATAATAATATTTCAAATTCGGTTTCTATGACCGCTTGGAACGCCCTTATTTCAAGTCATCATAATCACGCGTGAGAGTATACATTGATAAATTTGCTAATGGCATCATCTAAATTAAATGATTGTGCAATCAAATAAGGACACCAAAACAAGCCCTGGAGCTATTCATCGACGCCAATATAAAATTAAGACAATAATTATGCATACAGACCATACCTTGTTCTGATTCCCTGTGTGCTCTCTGTTGTTTCTCCTTTGCGCAAAGCCAAGGTCGATGGCTTAAGGCTTGGCTTTGCCATGTTAATTATGCTCTCGCATTGTTCTGCAGTTGCAAAATTAGGGAAATACAGAGCACGTGGTCTCCAGCTCAAAACCTGTCAGATAGGGATGTAAGTTCCGGGGAAAATGTAAGATATAAAAACGTGATTCCTGGCTGTTTTCACCAAGGTGTAGATTAAAGTTAAACAAAATTCATTAACCTATAGATTGTCTATAATATTACAAAAACTACTTTATAATCATATAAACATCCATTAACCAATAAACTTTTAATAACAGCTCTACTTGTAAAAATTCAGTTAATAGAACATCTACTTAAAAAAGATCTACTAGAAACCACAGTACCAAAAGCATTTCAACATCATCTACATAAATCTCAAGACTTAGAACTGCCTAACTACATGTATTTTTCAATCACACTTCTCAACTAGAAAGCAAGCTATTACCAATCTCATAAAACAACATAATGTGATCTTAAAAGTAGGTCAACAACTACAAAGACAGGTCTCATGAAACATATTGTGTGATCTGAAATGTGGGCCAACAACAGTTAAAGTAAACCTACAAGAAATAATATCAATAAATAGATCAAGAAACTAAGAAAGTGAATAAACTTTTATTTTTTTTAATTTTTTTTTTAAAAAAGGTCATGGAATAGAATTATCATTCGATTCACAAAATCACTGTGATAATTAATAAATAAATAAATAAAATACTCTTCTTAAAGACATACCACTCTAAGCCTACAAACAAGCAATGATCACATAATTTTCTCCTTTTAGTGTGTGCAAGCAAATCAACAATTAGTAATCACTTGTTATTCAAGATTGCATTAACCAAACAATCAAACAATCAAACAAACAAACCTGAAAAGGAATAATCGTAATAGAATCATCTCCAGAATCTCCAAAAGGCATCAAATCGTAAACCGATTCCAGCAATCTCTGTCTCGGTGTCGCCACCGGTATATCCTGCACAGTACATACATACATAAACCAAACTCAAAACAAATTTTCTTCATTAACCAAAAAAAAAAAATGAAAATCAAAGTGTAGAAAAAAGAACCTGGGAGAAGAAGAGAGAGGAACCGAAGAGGCCAGCAAAGAAGAAGAAAGAACAAGCAATGAAAACAACAGGCAACCCTAGCTTTGATTTGAAGGTCCAATTTGGTTTAGATTTCGGTTTCATTTTTCTCAACAGTTAACAGACAAATTTTCTCGGTCTGGTGTGGATACTGGTTAGTCAAATGAGTATTTATTATGATTTCTTGCAGAGGTACGAACGAAGCGGGAATTTTTTAACAGAGAGAGAGAGAGAGAGACTAGTCGGTGAATATTTTACTAAAATGTTACCGGATTTGGTAATAAATCACTCCGACAGGAAATCTAGTTTTATAGCTGGAATTTTTGTTGGATTCGATTTTTATTTTTTATTTACATTCTTACCTTTTTCTTTTCTGGTAGTCTGGTGCACATGGTATTTTTTTTTTTAAATGTTTTTTCTTTTTTCAATAACCCTGTTTTGTACAAATTTAGTATTCAAATCCGGTGGGTGGCGATATGGTGTCACTATAATACATTCATTTAAATTGTATTAGATTTGTATAATGTGGGTAACAGATTTGGATATCAAATTTAGATAAAATAATATTATTTTTTTATTTTACTTTTACAAAATTTGAAGTAATTACTTCATATTATTACACTTTACTGATTAAGACGTGCTTACTAATTAAGAATCTTGATGAGGAGAGAGAATTCAATTTGTAATTAATTATGTGGGTATCACACACACAAATATGGAATTAAATTCCTATTTGGAAAGGAATCAAGTTTCCTTTCCTTCCCTCGTTCTCTTTTTCATAGAACTTGATTCCCACCTTTTATTTCATTCTCAATTAATAAACGCGCTCTTAATATAGCGGTTCAAAACTTCAAATCCCGTCATATGTATTTTACAAGTATGTATGACAGTTTTTTCCATATATATCCGAGACGTATATGTATTATTTGATTCTTGGTAAGATTTGTGGTAGGTCTTGACAGACCCTGAGATCCAAATTATGAGCATAGATATTCGAACTTTACATGTATTGTTTGATCTTGACAGCAACGATAAACATTGACAAACCAATCCAATCGTTCGGTGTCAGATTTTACCGTTATGCGTTACATTGTAAAAATTAGCATGTGAAACCATCCAATATTCAATCATATATGGTATTTCATATAGTATAGAGAATGACAGTATAGTAGTTTGACATTTCTCATCAAGTGACATAAGAATATAAGATAAATAGGAGAGGGAAGGACAAATGGAGACACAAAGACGAAATTTGAGTTGCTGGAATCCATTACTCAAAAACATAATCATAATTTCACGCTCAGAGACTCGACTTGGCCGTACTGTGAAATTGTTGGATGCATGAGTGGCCATTCAATTTCAAACTTCAATTGAAAAATAATGCTTTTGTCTTCACATTATTGTTTGGACATCTAAATGAAAAGATTATTAAGTTATCATGACAATGGCAATTTAAGTCACAATAATGGCAATTAAATAAATAAATCACGACTTAGATATATTAATCACGACACCAATATATCTATCAAGTACTGTAATATTTTTCAGTGGACTAAAACCACACATTGAGTGAAGAGAGAGAGAAAAGAGGGTTTCGTAGAGTGAGAAACATGATTGAAGAGAGTGTTTCGTTAGTCTCTTTGTAGTGTTGAATGCTCGAATGCTTGTAAATGTTTCGTGCAAAGAGAGAGAAAATACATTTTTTTAGACGAGATGAGATCGGTTCGTGGTTTACCTCTCACACCGACATTATAAAATTATGGGTTCGAGTTGTCTCTCTTTCTAAATCTCGAATTATTGTAATATTTCAAAAAAAAAAAAAAAAAATCACGTTTTGTTTTCTTAGAGGCATTAAAGTCTATTTTAGAAGTTAAAACTACATAACTTAAGAGGAATTGGTCCAAAATATCACCTTTTTAAAGTGAATTGGTGAGAATGTCACTGGTTTAATAAGTTAAGTTTAAAAGGCACCTATTATGGTGAACTACCAAAATTGCCCTTAGTTAAACATTTATGTTATTCTCTTTGAGTTGTTCTCTGCAACTCAAACGAAGGCTTGAAATACTCAGTTACTCTCTCTCTACAAATAAAAGTTCAAGGTTTTGCCCCGACTTTCTTCTTCAGTAAAATAAGGTAATATTTCTTGAACTTGCTTCTTTGAAGTTGTTCACATTTTAGTATGTAAACTTGAAGCCATTTTGAAAATGATTTCGTGCCTTTTTGAAATATTTTCGTGCCTTTTTACACTGTCATCGTGCCTTTTGAAGTTGTTATCGAGCCTTTTTGAAAAAAATTTCGTGCCTTTTTGAAATATTTTCGTGCCTTTTAACACTGTCATCGTGCCTTTTGAAATTGTTATCGAGCCTTTTTGGAAAAGTCTCGATAACTTTTCCAAAAGGCTCGATAACTTTTCTAAAAGGCTCGATAACCTTTCTAAAAGGCTCGATAACCTTTCTAAAAGGCTCGATAACTTTTCCAAAAGGCTCGATAACTTTTCTAAAAGGCTCGATAACCTTTCTAAAAGGCTCGATAACCTTTCTAAAAGGCTCGATAACTTTTCCAAAAGGCTCGATAACTTTTCCAAAAGGCTCGATAACCTTTCTAAAAGGCTCGATAACCTTTGTAAAAGGCTCGATAACGTTTCCAAAATGCTCGATAACTTTTAACACTGTCATCGTGCCTTTTGAAATTGTTATCGAGCCTTTTTGGAAAAGTCTCGATAACTTTTTCAAAAGGCTCGATAACCTTTGTAAAAGGCTCGATAACTTTTCCAAAAGGCTCGATAACCTTTGTAAAAGGCTCGATAACTTTTCCAAAAGGCTCGATAACTTTTAACACTGTCATCGTGCCTTTTGAAATTGTTATCGAGCCTTTTTGGAAAAGTCTCGATAACTTTTCCAAAAGGCTCGATAACCTTTGTAAAAGGCTCGATAACTTTTCCAAAAGGCTCGATAACTTTTAACACTGTCATCGTGCCTTTTGAAATTGTTATCGAGCCTTTTTGGAAAAGTCTCGATAACTTTTCCAAAAGGCTCGATAACCTTTCTAAAAGGCTCGATAACCTTTGTAAAAGGCTCGATAACTTTTCCAAAAGGCTCGATAACTTTTCAAAAGGCTCGATAACCTTTCTAAAAGGCTGGATTGATTTTCAAATTTATTCGTGCCTTTTAACAATGTCATCGTGCCTTTTGTAGTTATTATCGAGCCTTTTTGACAAAAATATTTCGAGCCTTTTTGAAAAAAGTTTCCAGCCTTTTGGTTGATTTCGAGCCTTCTTCAAAAAATATCCGTGCCTTTCTGAACAAAGTTTCGAGCCTTTTAACAAAATATTCGTGCCTTTTCGAAATTGATTTCGAGCCTTTTTGACAAAAATATTTCGAGCTTTTTTGAAAAAAAATTCGAGCCTTTTTCAAAAAATATTCGAGGCTTTTCATGTAATATTTGAAGACATTGTGTAATCATGGGTTTTTGTTAATGGTTTGTGATTATTAATTTGACAGCCTCATGAATCGGGTTAGAATAGTAATATCTTACAACGGTCGATGGGACCAGTTACCCGACGGAAGTCAGAGGTTTGTTGGATCCGATAACCGGGGAATGTACGTGTCAAACAATATGACTTACGAAGAATTGGTGACGATCGTGCATACTATTGTGAACTATGATGTAAACAAATACAATTTTGAGTTGTCATCAATATCACTCGTTCCTGGCAGTACGTGTCGCACATTGATAAGGAATGACGACGATGTCCAGTTTATGCTAGGGGAAGATCGAGTGATCCCTCAAGTATGTGTCAGTCTAACTGAGCGGACAGCTGGAGATGTGGTAGGGAATAATATTCCTCCTCCTGAAAATACCCAACAGTTTGGATCCTTTAGCGGTAGCAACCAAGTGTTCACCCAAGGGGGTCCCAGCGAAGGTGTGGGAAACATGTGTGGTGTCCCAGAAGTTGCGGTCGACCATGCACATGCAGCTGAAATTCAATTGGGTGATGTGGGTGATGTGTTTGGCAGTCGAATTGAGCAGTACAATGAGCAATACGATGTGCAGTACAATGAGCAGTACGATGTGCAGTATAATGAGCAGTACAATGAGCAGTACAATGAGCAGTACGATGCACAGGACAATGAACAGTACGATGCGCAGTACAATCAACAGAGCAATTACCCGAACCATGAACAGGTTGATACTGAGGCAAATAATGAACATGTTCATGATCTCCAAAATGTAGATGAAGAGCCTGCACAAATGCAAACAAGCGGTAGACGTGTACAAGGAGTTAGTTGCACTGCACCAGATATGCCTGGGACTTCCGAGGTCCGTTGTAATATGACATCATCTGATTCTGTTAATGCGAGAACTTGGGTTATTCCAGGAGCAGATTCATACTCGTTTGGTATTGGTACAAGCAGCACCTTGGCAGCGTAAGAACCGAGAACCATGATTTATAAAGGTCAATTTTTTCCGAGTAAAAAGGATTTGAAGAGGCTAGTTGGCCATTTTGCGATGCGGCAGAACTTTGAATGGAAGGTGAAAAGGTCTAATAAGACAACTTTACATTTGGTTTGCATCATTGACGACTGTACGTGGAAATTAAGAGCGGTGAGGAGAGAAGAAGGTACTTACTTTCAAGTCAGAAGTTTTGTCAACGAACACAGCTGTCCCTTGGAGGAGATTCACCGTCGCCACCGACAAGCTGGTGCAGTCATAATCGGAGAAGTCGTTGCCCCTAGACTTCAACAAACCGATGGTCGTCTCATGCGTCCGAAGGACATAATCGCCGATATGAAAACAATGTATGGCATCCAAATCATGTACAGTAAGGCACATGATGCCTTGCAATATGCATTGTCATTAACCTATGGAACGCATGAAGAAAGTTTCCAACTGCTCCCATCTTTTGCGTATGTTCTCGAACAGCAAAATCCGGGCACAATCACGGACTTACAGTGCGATGATCATGGTAAATTCCTCTACTTTTTCATGTCGTTAGGGTCCTCAATTAGAGGTTTTCGGAGGTGTATGCGTCCTGTTATTGCAGTAGATGGTACCCATTTGAAGGGAAGATTCGGGGGTACAATGTTTGTGGCAACTGCACAAGATGGAAACGAACAGGTGTATCCAATTGCTTTTGGGTACGGTGACTCAGAGAACAACCTTTCATGGGAGTGGTTTTTAGAATGCTTGAGGGGTGCCCTTGGTCATATAGATGATCTGGTTTTCATTTCCGATCGCCATCCAAGCATTGAAGCAGGGATTTCTAAAGCGTTCCCTTATGCAACCCATACCGTTTGTGTCTGGCATTTTGGTGAAAATATGAAGAAGCGATTCCACAGAAAGGATGTTGCCCAGATAATGGATTACGCTGCTAGGTCGTACATTGAAATCCAGTATGATCGGCACATGGAGGAGTTACGTAAGCTGCACCAGGGTGCATACGATTATGCCATTGATGCCGGTCCACAGAAGTGGTCCCGCGTTCACTGTCCCCAAAGAAAGTACAGGTTGATGACCACAAATGTTGCAGAGTGCATAAACTCATGCCTAAAATTCGCTCGGCAACTGCCACTAATGACACTGGCAGAGTTCATTCGGAATATGATACAGAAGTGGTTTCATGATCGTCATGCAAATGCACAGTCCATGCGTCATCGATTGACCGACGCCGCACATCTTTTGATCCTCAAACGTGTCGAGAAGTGCGGTTATATGACCGTAAATCCAGTTGACTGGAACATATTCTCCGTCAGACACAAGGGAAAACAGTGGACGGTTGACTTAGCCCGGAAGACATGCACATGCAACAAATTCCAAATGGACTTTTTACCATGTAAACACGCACTTGCAGCGGCAAGGTACATTACAATTTACAGTTAACGGTTTATATTATCCAAACGTGAGTCTCACCCTTTTCATTGTTGCAGGGAGCGAAATTTGGATTTTACATCTCTGTGTGCGGACTACTACAAGAGGGAGACACTTATTGATGCATACTCAGTTCCTATTATGCCTGTTGGCCATCCTGCTTCATGGGTTGTGCCATCCGACATCGCATCACGGGTGGTTTTAAATCCAAAGGCGAAGAGGCAATCAGGTAGACCAATGGAGGGTCGACATGCCTCGTCTTCGGAGAGGACAACCACACAGTCGTGTAGAAGGTGTGGACAACCAGGACATAACAGCAGGAGGTGTTCCAACCCACCTATGGTTAATGAAGGTCCCAGTACAATTGTCCCCGAGGAATACCGCCGCAAGTGCAGTATCTGTCATAAAATTGGACACAACAAACAAACGTGCCCTGAGAAAGACTGTACCGTGGAATGAATGGAGCCTTACTTACAAGAGGAAGACGAATTGCCACCCTTGGTTCTTATGTTTTATGTAGAAGTAATATGATTGATTTCATGTTCGAATTTCATTTGTTATAGTGTCTATGTATATCCCAACTTTATTTATGGATTTCAATGTATGAAATGTGTTGAACTTTTAATACATCAATCTCTCCAGCCACCTTCATTGCTTGAACTTCCCCAGCCACTACCCCCAGATGTTACAGATAGACCTGGCAAGGTTCCGGTTCTAACCGTCGAATCGGGGGGGGTTCGTAACCGGGAAAACCAGGATCGGAACCGGATTTCTGGTTTCGATTCAAGAACCAGAACTGGAACCGGGGGAGGCCGGTTCCGGTTTTGGTTCTAATTTTTTTGAAAATATATTACAAAAGGTTCGGTTCTAAAACCGACGGTTCCGATTCCAGAATCGGAATCGAAACCGAAACCGCCAGTTTCAGAACCGAAACCGAAACCAAAACCGGAACCGGGGGACCCGGTTCCGATTTCGGTTTCGATTTCGGTTCCACCAAACCTTGGAACCGAAACCGTGCCACCTCTAGCTATAGAGGAGCCCCCAGTTGCAGGGCTTCACATTGGTACCATAGCAGCAACTGATCTAATTGATGGTGCTGACTCATGCTGAGGATCGTCGATATGCCTCTGGAAATATGCCACAAGCCGATCAATGTCCTCAAACATCCTTTTACTGAACTTAAATCCCTTGGGATATAGACCAATATACTCATGATGGGGATTTGTACTTCGTATATAAGTTAGAATGAATGTTCCCGGATGCTCATGAGAAATGCCAAAACAGTAAACTATCCGTGTGGGATACTCTGCTTTCTCAATCCTTAGATGCTTATCAACTTCCGCAATAGTACCTTTGTTTTATGAGGAACATGTCTCCAACCTGATGTCTTCCAACATCGTTCAAACTTTCACAACCATGCTCGATACAGTTGTTTGGTGAGACCCTTGGTTCTTATGTAGAACTAATGTGATTGATTTTATGTTCGAAAATATATTAGAATTTAGTTGTTCGTCTAATGTCATACTAGATGCTTTATTGAATTTGCTGTATTGTTTATGGATTTCAATGTATGAAATGTGTGTGTTTAACTTTGAACTGCAAACACTTCAAACACTTGAAGAAAAAAAATTCATCATTTCATTACTCAAAAAATGTTATGTACATCAACTACATCTACATCAACTATATGGGCTTCGAGTTACAAAAAACCTCGACGGCCATCTTCTCCCGGATGGTGGCCATATCAGCTTCGGACCAATCGAAGGTATCCCTGTTCGCCACCAGGTACTCAATAATTTTCAATGTATGGGCCCCACAGTTTCCCCTGCAATTAACCACGTGAACAAACATTATAATGGGATGCTATTAAAACCGATTGTGATAGAATAAGAACTTCAAACAGTCATACCCCCGTTCCTGTTGCGGCACACGGTTGGCGTGCACGTAGAACATCCGGAACGGCTTTTCTTCCCTTTTGTACGTCGCATCACCTCTCTGTCTGTTCCGGTGAAAGTGTACCGCATCCAGCATCGAGGGTAACAACCACCTTAAGCACGCGAACTGGGTATTCCTATGGCTATATCGGACCTTCTGTCTGAACGGGTCAAACACGAAAATGTGCCCTTTCGCAAGGTTGACGCTGGCCACGACCCAATGGTAACCTCCGAGGTTGCAAGGAATCAGAACCTGCAGGTGTTTCTCCAAAGTGTTAGCAAATTTTTTTATTATACAGATGGACGCAAAGTCAAATTTACACTGACCGTGTCAACGTCGTGCCATGGCAGGTTTGCCTGCGGGAGCAGGCCACATACCACCTGAAGCTCATCACGAGGATACTGGCGATCCAGCACAGTCCAACCATCTGGGGGTCTCTTGTCCTCACCCATGCAGATTCTCTGCCAGCTATGATATGCCAATGTCTGTACATAGAAAATTAACCGACACGTCAGGCAAAAGATATTTGAACACATCAAGGTAGAAGAGAAAACCGTACTCAATAAACACTTACATAGAATTGTGAATCTAGTATGTTGGTCCTCCTATCGTACACAGTGGGGAATGCTCGTTGACGTTTCCGGAGAACGTTGCAGTATGCGTCAATGTGCTGACAAATATCAACAATTCGTATTGTTAGGATTCAACCATTTGTGAATGAAACTTCTACAGGTGAATCAAGTGAGGAACATACCGAATCGTCCAACTCCATGAAGTTGGTTTGAAACCGGTGGAACCAAGTCACATTGACACCAACTGGGTGGTGCAGATCCACATCACGTCTGCATAATTGGAAACAAATTTAACATAATACTTACTTGTACCTGTGGACGAAAAAACTATAAACAGATTGTAAGTTTTTAGATTATACTTACAATTCCCCTGTCATGCTCCTCTTGTAGGCTAGGTACGCCGCAAGCTGGTCAGGATCTACCAATTCGTGTGGCATCCATTCATGTGCTGGCTGCGGATGCGGCATCGTCCGTGGCCTCTTCGGTTCACAGGGGTTTGTGTATGGGCTCCGCTCCATCCAACCTCGACGTCGAATCCGGTCTCCACGCCTCAGGGGTGGTGGACTCCGGTCCAAATCAGGGTGATCGGGGTGGTGTGAGGAGGAACTCGTTCCCTGTTGATCACCTGAAATCGATCGGTGGGGTGTCAAATGACATACCGGAGGTCGGCTGGGGGGGTCGGCTACACTCGGGTCGACCGAAGGTCTATGCTCGTAGGAGGAACCTCGTACGCTGGGATCGACTGGACGATCGCGCTGGGTTGTGGCGTCAGGGGTGACCTCCTGGAAATGTATAGGTGTGAGCTCCTGGAAGTGAACAGGATCATCCAGCAGCTGTGATGAGCGGACTGTGGTGATGTCCTCAGGCAGTACCTGCTCCTGGGAGTGAACAGGATCATCCAGCAGCTGTGATGAGCGGACTGTGGTGATGTCCTCAGGCAGTACCTGCTCCAAGACTGCTGGCTCTATATCACCTGCTGTCTGTGTACCACCGCGCACCTCCTCTCGTGCTGTCACATCATGACCCTACGGATCTGAGACTGTGTCTGTGGTACGTGGCTGCCTATGGCTGGTCCCTCGGTCTGTCCACCCTGTACCTGTGGGAGTAAATGCTCCGTCATGGTCATCAAATGGTTGGTCATCGAATGGTGGACCATCCATACGGTGCTGCGACGTCGGACCCTGTTGGGCCCGGATCAAATCCAGCAACTCCTGATGCTGCGCAGCTCTTTTCTCTTCACTCGTACGGAAAGCCTCCATGACATCCGTACGTAATGTTCGAACAGCATCCATCACCTCTGCCAATTTATGCTCCCAAGCCTGAAAGGAATTCGGACTCTGTCAGTACTAAAACTATTAAGTCAATTGAAATTAAATCATGTGGTCCTAAAAATGCTTACGTACCTGTGGACGCTCTCCGACGCCTCCCCGTGAATGACCTTGAGGTCCAGGCTGTCTGTCCAAATTGAATCGTACCCGCCTACGCCTCACGGGAGTAGGACTGCTAACCTCCGGTTCTGAATCACGTCCAGCTGTAGGTTGTCTGGGCAAAGTCACGCGTACCCGCCTAGACCTCGTGGGACTCCCACGGCCATTGCCGACATCCGGGTCTGAGCCCTCCGTATCACTGGGTCCAGAGTACGAAGGATCCATATCACTAGGTCCGCAAGAATCCTCCGTATGACTGGGTCCGCCAGTCCTATGTAGTTCCGGATCCGGGAGGCCTCCAAATAAATCTACAGCATAGTGATCATACATAGTGGGTCCCTGATCTATGCCTTCGTAATACCGTTGACCCATCTCAACAGCTGTCGCCACCAATTTAGACCGCGCAGACATCTGCAATTGGAGTTACATCATTGTAATTACATCATTGTAATTATACACATACTAAAAATTATAAACATTAACAACAACAATATTTACAGTTTCAGAGAAAATCTCATCCAGCTTTTTCCCTCGCGGTCGCTTAGTCAACTTCCATTTCAGAATACGTGGAGGGGGTAGCTCGGGGTTAACCCTGCGGATCCCACATTTTTTAATGCCAAGGGAGGGGATAACCTCAAAAGCAAATACCTGCGTAATAGACAAGTACGATCACAAGTAAATACATCAGTCATATAAAAAATTCTCAATTAAAGTACGGATGCAAATTGTAAATGCTAACCAATAGTGCATGCGCTAGACCGTATATGTTGTAGGACTCGATGGTGTCAACGCCCTGTCCTGCCTGTCGTGCTGCCTCCCGTGGACTATCCAAAGCATGCATGTAACCATAAATAGACCGCCTATACACGTATGCGCCCCATGGGAACGCATCAAAAGTGTCCAAGTCCTCGACTACTCGAAACTGCCATGCTGGAACTTTAAATCTCTCGTCCACCCCCATCAGTATCCAGTTCAGCAAAAACAATAATGACAGCTTCACTGCATCGTACTGCGAATGGAAAACACCAATCCGAAGCACCCCTCTCAGCTCTTGAAACTCGATGACTCGACGCTGGAAGTACCGGTCGTGTATGCCATTCTGTACCACCATATCATAACTCGCTGTGTCGGGAATCACTCCGAACTTCAATCCGGTGATTAGACAAAACTCAACCTTCGAGAACCGGACCGTATGGTTCCCTAACAGAAATCGCATCTCATCTTCCGGCCCGTTGTGATGCAACTCACGTAAAAGTAGCCGATGGACAATGCCGCCAGAAAAATTAATCTCACGATGCATCCGGAGGAAATGACCGAAACATGACTCAGTAAACCGACGTCGGTCTTCGATCCTTAGATTTTCAGGTACTCTTTCAAGTGCATTGTCGATATCTCTAAGGTCATCAAAATGGTCATGCCGAATAATTTTTCCATTGAACCATTCTCCCACCGGGGTTTTAAGGAAATCATTCGGATTCGCCATCTGCATATTGACGAAAAAAAAGCAAATAAGTTACTGAAAAGACTTGAAAACTGACGGTAAAATTCAAAACTGCACGATAAAATTCAAAAAGGCTCGATAACACTACAAAAAGGCACGATAACATTACAAAAAGGCACGATAACATAAAGGTTCAAAAAGGCTCGATAAAAGTATAAAAAGACACGATAACATCAATGTTTAAAAAGGCTCGATAACATATCAAAAAGCTCGATAACAGTTCAAAAAGGCTCGATAACAGTAACAAAAGGCACGATAACATATAGGTTCTAAAAGGCTCGACAAAAGTTTCTAAAAGGCTCGATAACTTTTCAAAAGGCTCGATAACAGTAACAAAAGGCACGATAACATATAGGTTCTAAAAGGCTCGATTTTGTTTCAAAAGGCTCGACAAAAGTTTCTTCTAAAAGGCTCGATAACTTTTCAAAAGGCTCGATAACCTTTCTAAAAGGCTCGACAAAAGTTTCTTCTAAAAGGCTCGATAACCTTTCTAAAAAGCTCGACAAAAGTTTCTTCTAAAAGGCTCGATAACTTTTCAAAAGGCTCGATAACCTTTCTAAAAGGTTCTAAAAGGCTCGATAACCTTTCTAAAAGGTTCTAAAAGGCTCGATAACCTTTCTAAAGGCTCGATAACCTTTCTAAAAGGCTCGACAAAAGTTTCTTCTAAAAGGCTCGATAACTTTTCAAAAGGCTCGATAACTTTTCTAAAAGGCTCGATAACCTTTCTAAAAGGCTCGACAAAAGTTTCTTCTAAAAGGCTCGATAACTTTTCTAAAAGGCTCGATAACCTTTCTAAAAGGCTCGACAAAAGTTTCTTCTAAAAGGCTCGATAACTTTTCAAAAGGCTCGATAACTTTTCTAAAAAGGCTCGATAACCTTTCTAAAAGGTTCTAAAAGGCTCGATAACCTTTCTAAAGGCTCGATAACCTTTCTAAAAGGCTCGACAAAAGTTTCTTCTAAAAGGCTCGATAACTTTTCAAAAGGCTCGATAACTTTTCTAAAAAGGCTCGATAACCTTTCTAAAAGGTTCTAAAAGGCTCGATAACCTTTCTAAAGGCTCGATAACCTTTCTAAAAGGCTCGATAACTTTTCAAAAGGCTCGATAACTTTTCTAAAAAGGCTCGATAACCTTTCTAAAAGGTTCTAAAAGGCTCGATAACCTTTCTAAAGGCTCGATAACCTTTCTAAAAAGCTCGATAAGACTGCAAAAAGGCTCGATTCAGTTTCAAAAACTCTTGGAAACCCAGAACTTCATCGTTTTCACTACCAAAAGGCTCGAAATTTTTTCCTAAACTAAAACCCTAACCTAAACTCATCAAACAAACATAATGGACAACAAATGCGTGAGAGATAAAGACATACCGTGGTCGGTATTGACTTCGCCGGTACGTCGGTACTGTAGCTCCGTCGACGGTGGTTCGTCGTCACAATTTGGTCGACTGTTGCGCCGTCGGGGTTTTCTCTCAGAGCTTTTCTTCCAAAGTTTCAAAACAAAGAAACAGACAACAAATGGGTATTTTCGTCTGGTCCCATTAAATGGTGCATTTTAAACTTAACTTATTAACTTGGTGCTTATTCCCCAAAAACCAACCCAAAAGGTGCTATTTAATTTTTGAGCCCTTAACCATAACTTAATTGGATGGTTATAGTCTTAAAAAATGAAGGAATCGATTACCCAATTTAACTTGATTTTATCATTGCTTTTTGTAGCAACCAAATCAGCATACTAAACCCTAGATGGCTCTAAATACTTATAGAAAAGTGGGGCTCAAGTTATTTGAATCATAATATTATAATTATTCCTAGTATCTTTTAAATTAATTAAAATTATTAAGATTGACAAAATAGGACTCTTGTAACATTGACCGACTTGAAAAGATACCATAATAAACCTCGCTAATTTACTTTTATTTTTTTTAAAGGCAAGTTTTCTGCTTGTTTTAGTAAAAAATATATATATTCAGATACTTTAATTCAATATTATTTTATTCTATTTTAATTTTTTTCCTATTATCAATTATAATTTCAAGTTGTATTTTCCTATATATATATACTCGTTTTTATAAACGAATGCAAATAAAAACATTGGTCACTTTTCCATAGCAATTAGCCAATTAAAGTCTCTTTTTCGATCTCACTTGTGAAGTTTAGCAGCCTTCGAAATCACGGTAATGTTTCTTCTTCCTTTGTTTTTGTCTTTTGCTTTTTAACTTATGATGCACGTCAATCACTTGATGATATTTCATGCAAATATATATATATATATATATATATATATAATTAAATTAAATTTGTGTTTGCAAGAACAAAACCTATAATACATTCATAATTCATTATCTTTCAAGAAATTCTTATTAATCAGCATATATTCTTTTGATCAACAATAATTAGTTTATCTAATCATACACTAATTAACGACCTCATAACTTCATCGGAAAACTAACGGCCGGATATGATGTTGTTGATCAACAGCTAGCCATGGGATTGCTCACCGAATCAGCTGCGAACAACAATCATGGTCTGCTGGATTCTTATACAACTTGGCTGGTAATTATATTAGCTTATTTGTCACCATCTTGTATTACAATGTTTATATATATATATATATATAATTCTCTAGTGTCCCGAAGTTTTTCCTCCGGAAATAAGGATTATCACTTAGGTCTGGACGAAAAACTTCAGGGCCTGCCTGACTTAGTTTCTGAATAGTTATGCAAGAGAGACCTTTTTTTTTTCTTTCTAATTTTTAAATCTTTGATTTTTGTAAACCTTTGGATTAAAATCTAATGACTAAAACCTAATCATATAACTATATATTACCTGCATAGTAGTTGAACCCTATAGTGATCTCATCATCGATCTGATTATATAATAAACAGGAAGAACATCCTTCTGCATTGGACTCGTTTGAAGACATGATAGCTGTTGCAGAAGGCAAAAAACTGGTTTTGTTTCTGGATTATGATGGAACCTTGTCACCGATTGTCAATGATCCCGAGAAAGCTTTCATGTCCGAAGCAGTACGTAGTAATTGATTTTCTTTAACCATATATACATGCATATATGTACATAATTTACAAAATATTTTTTTTTAAATATATATATATATATATAATTCAGGATTTTTTTGAAAGAGGAAGCAAATCTACAACCTCGTGATGTAGGTGTGAGGGACACACTATCGAACCAACCTCATCTTGTCCATAATTTAAAAAGCATTACTCTCTCTATATAATATATATATATATAATTCGAATATACATACATATAATAGTACTTTTCATGAATTGTATGTAGATGCGCGCTGCTGTACGTGAAGTTGCCTATCTTTTTCCTACTGCTATTGTTAGTGGAAGGTGTATTGATAAGGTACCAATTAAAATTCTATAAAATGATCAAGTTATTATATATATATATATATATACACATTAATTGTCATTTTTTTTAATGTATTTATAAACTTGTTAAATTAATATATGTATGTTAATAATCGGTATTTCTATTGTCAGTTCGTCCTAACAATAAATATATCAGGACGAAGAATGTGGATCACAGATTATGGAGAAGTTTTGACAAGTGCATATACTTTGAGTCAAAGTATGTAAATCTAGTGATCCTCATTTTTCATCCTGATATATTTATTGTCAGGACGAACTAATAATAGAAAATCTGTGTTAATAATAACATAATTGTTATATATATATAGGTGAATGGTTTTGTGAAACTAGACAATGTTGTATATGCTGGGAGTCATGGCATGGATATATGGACTCCAACTGGGTCTTTGAAGTATGAAGATGAGGGGCAACAGACCAAATCTATTGATGAACAGGTTTCATATTTTATGTGATATTATGTATACATATATATTTTTTTTAATGCAATGTTTTTCAACATAAAATTGAATTTAAATCAAAATATTAATTGTATCTTTAATTTCATTTCATTTCACAGGGTAATAAAGTTGTAAAATTCCAACCTGCTCAAGAGTTCTTGCCCACAGTCAAGGAGGTAGTACATATATGCACTATATTAAGATTATACAGTTTTATTTAATTATAAATGATGATTATATATATGTACTATTAATTTGATGATTCAACACAGAATTAATTTGTTTATTTTTTTTATTTTTTTTCTAGATAATCCAAGTGATGGAACAAAAAATCAAGACTTTTGAAGGTGCTATGGTTGAAGACAACAGGTTTTGTGTCTCTGTGCATTATCGAAATGTAAATGAAAAGGTAATAATAACGCATCATTAATCCGAATACTACTAAAAACTGCTTAATTTTATCAAATATTTGATGCCAGAATTATTAATTCTTGGAATTCAATAAGCTAATGATCATTTTACTTGATGGACACTAGGAAGTGGACACACTCAAAGAGATGGTGCATTCTACTATGAAAGCTTACCCAAATTTTCGCATCAACGGTGGCAAAATGGTATTTTGAATTGTCTTAACTACAATGTACTTTGTAGTATATATAAATTATTATCGAGTGCGGGATCACAGTTTATCACAAATTTACACGGTTCATCATTATCACATATAATGAACCGTGATCCCGTACAAATTTTGCATTAGAAAGTGACTATATATATATGTGGAATTGGTGAGAAATGTCACATTTTTAAACTGATTTGGTGACAATGTCACTGTTTTAATAAGTTAAGTTTAAAAGGCACCTATTATGGTGAACGGACAAAAATACCCTTACTTTACACATTCTTTTCTTACTTTGAAGTTTTCTAAGATTAAAAACAGACCTCCAATGGATAATTAGTTTTGTGGCTCTACGCAAACGCATTCGGGGGTCGAGTTTTTTTTGGTTTTGAATCTTCCATTGAAAAGGCTCGAAATGAAGTGTTCGAGCCTTTTCATACACCAATCGTGCCTTTTCATTAGTGTATGAAAAGGCTCGAACACTTAATGAAAATGCACGATTACTGTACAATCGTGCCTTTTCATACACCAATCGTGCCTTTTCATGTACAAAAAGGCACGATTACTGTACAAAAAGGCTGGAAACTTTGTTCAAAAAGGCTCGAAATATTTTTTAATTTTTTAATCGAGCCTTTTTGAAAAGTTATCGAGCCTTTTGGAAAAGTTATCGAGCCTTTTAGAAAGGTTATCGAGCCTTTTGGAAAAGTTATCGAGCCTTTTGGAAAAGTTATCAAGACTTTTCCAAAAAGGCTCGATAACCTTTCTAAAAGGCTCGATAACTTTTCCAAAAGGCTCGATAACCTTTCTAAAAGGCTCGATAACTTTTTCAAAAGGCTCGATAACAACTTCAAAAGGCACGATGAGAAAGGTTATCGAGCCTTTTGGAAAAGTTATCGAGCCTTTTAGAAAGGTTATCGAGCCTTTTGGAAAAGTTATCGAGACTTTTCCAAAAAGGCTCGATAACCTTTCTAAAAGGCTCGATAACCTTTCTAAAAGGCTCGATAACCTTTCTAAAAGGCTCGATAACCTTTCTAAAAGACTCGATAACTTTTCCAAAAGGCTCGATAACAACTTCAAAAGGCACGATGACAGTGTAAAAAGGCACGAAAATATTTCAAAAAGGCACGAAATCATTTCGAGCCTTTTCCGAACCTTTTTCGAACCTTTTTCGAGCCTTTTCGAGCCTTTTTCGAGCCTTTTTCGAACATTTTTAAACATTTTCGAGCCTTTTTAACTATCAATATATTATGGTGAAGAAGGTTACTGTGGGGGCAATTTTGTCCGTTCACCATAAATGGTGCCTTTTAAACTTAAGTTAGTAAGTTGGTGCCTGTTCCTAAAAAAGAGTCTCAAATAGTGCTATTTAATTTTTTAACCCTATATATATTCATATCATATAAACAATACTTAGATCTGCCGTTTAGATTAAAACTTTGGTTTTTGATATGAATCATTGAACATGTACGTACCCCGAGTTTAGACATCCATATTTGAAAATGAGTCGATGATCATTTCTTAATTTTATGGTTTTATATAAAAATTATGTGCATGTTTTTATTGATTAGGTGATGGAGATAAAGCCATCCATAAATTGGAACAAAGGTCGTGCTTTGGAGTATTTACTCGACACCTTTGGTTTCACCAGTTCAAGCGATTTTCTCCCTCTCTACATAGGAGATGATACGACTGATGAAGATGCTTTCGAGGTATAATAATATAAACAACTCTAATATAAATATATTTGTGATTCTTCCTTAGCCTTATATTAAACTTATTAGAAATTATCAAATATCAAACTGTTTACACTAGATTTTGTTCACTTGCGTGACCTGAAGGCCGTGATTGACCTTATTTTTAATCAATGAAATGAAAATTCAGACGTCCAAGAGAGATAATGACCTTATTAAACTATTAGGGTGTCTATTTTAATAATCGGAAATATAGGTATTCAGTATTGTATTGCTAATTAATTTGAATACCGTATATAATTGCAGGTTATTCGAGGCCTTAGACGGGGATTTCCGATAATAGTTTCTTCGGTTCCAAGGAACACAAAGGCTTCCTACTCTCTTCGTGACCCAGATGAAGTGATGGATTTCATGGTGCGCCTTGCAAAGTGGAAAAAAGCTAAATCAACTGCCTAAACTATGATACTCCATTAATTACTAGCTAATTTGCTTAATTTTTTGTCTAGCAAATTAGCTCATTGATCATAGTTAGGTAGATGTAGGAGACAGATTTAATTTTATGTTGAAGAACCACAGATAATTGTAGGATTAATTAGTTTAGACGTTTCATGCTTCATTGTTTCAGATGGGATTAATTATTTCAAAAATAATCTTTTTATTTTGATTATTTTTATCACTTTCACCTTATATTCTTTTTGTTAATTGAAAGATGGTGTTGTATTGGTTACTTTCATTTGTTGAGATGTGTTTGTTATTGTTAATATCAATTTTACGTTTTTTTTTTTTATAAATCGAATACGTTTCAATTAGAATACATTTGACGGGATGAAATTAACTGAATGATATACACATATACGTACACATACACTTCGAGGTTGTGGTTTGAATCATATCCAAAGTTTATTGTAAATGATTAAAAAGAAAAGAACAAATTGGAATCCAATTAGCAAAAACAAAATTGCACTATCCAAACGCAAAACACATCCGTGCTTGTGGAAGCACGAGCTACGCATACAAATTTACGAGCAAGGCAACTATTTTCACGTTACTCAAGCTACTACTCCTCACTCCCACTTAACAACCACAGAAAATACTATAAATCCAAAACCGACCTATCTAATCTCTGGAACTAAATGGTGTACATTCAATGACAACAAATCCACGTTGCATTTAAATAATAATTCTCTAATCATAACAATTATAAAATAGAAAATATTCAGAATCTGTATTCCGTAACTTTATGGAACATTACAGAATTGATTCTGAAACTTTACAAAGCTAAGATTATGAAATTATTTTCAGAACTGTCATGACCAAAGAAGATAAGATCTTTAAATTACTTGGAACACGTGTGCTTATTCAAACTTTCAATGAACTCGGCCAATCAATGAAGTGGCAGTTTCTGATTGGTTATCAGGTCACATCTGCACAGTAAGAAAGGTGTCACTTTCTTTATGAGAAGAGTCCTTCACAGTCACTCACAAAATGCAATAAAATGAACGGTTTTGTATGCATTTTTTCTCCTCCACACAAATAATTCCTGGCCCCTGAATTATAATATAAAATAAATAAATACATAATATCTTCTTTTATGTAGTGAAGAGAGCTCAAACTCATTCTTCCCTCTCTTTTCTTCAATCTTTCACCAAAAACTGAATTGCAGAATTCATTGAGAGTTTAGGCTGCTGAACCAACCAACAACAGTAGTTTTAATTTAATTGCTCCAATTAAATGCTCAGACTAAGTGTTCACTGTTCTCCAATTCCTAGTGCAACACAAGTTCCACAAGTCAAGCTTGGAAGTGGGTATGGTTTACGGATCATTAACTATAACAGAGCTCGGAAATCGGCTTGGGGGATTTCAGTTAGGGCATTGAAAGATGAAACAAATGGAGGGACAAGCAGCTTCTCAGGCAGTAGCTCGAAAATTGAGGTCCCTTTTGAACAAAGACCGGTATGATGATACTCTTATGTATGCTTGTATTGGTTTCATTTTATGTGATTCAACAAATGTTTTATGCAACTGTGTAGATGATTTGTGGATTAAACCAAGTTATTATCTTTAATTAACTTTAGATATTAGGCTGGATTTATCCTTCAGGTATATAATTCATATTTATCATTTGTTAGGATTATTAGATAGTTAGGATTATCATAGTTTTATTTGATTGTTATTATCACTTAGAGGTTTGATGTTATCATGTTACCTCATCCCAGCTACTATAAATAGTTGGTCTCATTTCATTGATAAATATCAATTCAATAAACAGTTATTCGGTAAATTCTTTTGTGTGTGTGTGTGAGAGATTTTACATTTGGTATCAGAGCCCAAGTTCAAGGCTTGGAAGGTAATAGGGTAGGATTTAGGAGTTCAAAATCCAGGAGTGGTAGGCGGATCCAGGAGTTTGGAGCAGCAGTCAGCGCCGCCGAACAGACCTTCATGCAACCTACGCACCACCGGAAAGTGGTCTCACGTGCCGCCGCGAGTTGACTGTCACCACTACCACCAAAATCTTCAAAAGACGACCGGGATCAAAACCCAGGTGTTTATTGACCAGATCTGACAAGTTTTCCGACGCATCGGAGTGATCCAAGTTCACGGTTCTTTTGGCTTTTCTATCGCCAAGATCCGTTGATCCTTGACTGTTGTTGACCAACAGAGGTCGTTGGTTGTCCCTTGTTTGACTGGCTTACGTCGTGACTTGTAGCGAACTCGTGACCAGTGTCATGAACGAGAGAGAGAGGTCATGAAGAAGTTGAAGGTTTGGTTGGGTCATTGCGTGAAGAAGATTTTACATTTGGTATCAAAGCGAAAGGTCAATCAAGACTTTGAGAACAGATCGAGGGACGTAATATGTTGCCTATGATGGTTTCTTGCAAAAACATGGAATCAATCATCAGTTGATAGTGAGATATACTCCTCAGCAGAATGGTGTAGCGGAGAGGAAGAATAGAACAGTCATGGATATGGTCATATGTATGTTACACTTGAAGAAACTGCCCAAAGGTTTTTGGGGTGATGCAGTTGCTTGTGCACTCTATCTGTTGAATAGATGTCCCACCAATAGTGTTCTCAAAAAGACTCTTCAGGAAGCCTGGACTTGACTCAAACCCAGTATTGAACACTTACGAGTGTTTGTGTGTATTGCTTATGCTCATATACCTGATGTTTTGAGAAAGAGCCTTAATGACAAAGCAGAGAAGTGCATCTTCATCGGCTACAGTCAGGTAACGAAGGGTAATAAACTTTATAATCCAGTGACCGAAAAGGTGATTGTCAGTAGGGACGTTACCTTCAATGAGCAAGGATGCTGGGACTGGTCTTGCAGTCAAGGGAGCTCTTCTAACATTGATGTTGACCTGGATGAGATTGATGGTCATCCTAGAGATGATCTGGTTCCGACCCCAGTGGCTCCACCGTCCTCGGTGAACCCATATCCAGCAGAATCTTCTTGTTGTCCACAACATGAACGGGTGTTACCAGCTCATTTGCAGGATTGTGTTCTCAATAATGACCACGATCCAATAGATGAAGAGTTGTTGAACTTTGCATTATTTGCAGATTGTGATCCTATCATATATGAAGATGCTGCTCATAATGATTGCTGGTTGAAAGCAATGAAAGAGGAGATTCGTGCGATTGGAAAGAATAACACATGAGAGCTTACTGATTTGCCAAGTGGAAAGCAGCCCATTGTGTTAAGTGTGTGTACAAGACAAAATACAAGTCAAATGATAAGGTGGAACGCTACAAAGCACGTCTGGTTGCAAAAGGTTATAAGCAAAAGCCAGGGATCAATTATTTCAAGGTGTTTGCTCATGTTGCCAGACTTGACACTGTTCTCTTGATCGTGTCTCTTGTTGCATAGAATCGTTGGAGAATCTTCCAAATGGATGTGAAATCCGCATTTTTGAATGGAGAGATAAGGGAGGAAGTCTACATACAGCAACCTACGGAGTATGTAAAGAAGGGGTAAGAAAATAAGGTTTACAAGCTAAAGAAGGCCTTATATGGGTTGACCTAGGGCGTGGTATACACGCATTGCCATTGACACATATTTTATCCAGCATGAGTTCCATAGATGTCTTTATAAACACACTTTGCATATCAAATCCAATTTCCATGGAGATATTCTTATTGTGTACCTACATGTTGATGATCTGATCATTACCGGAAATAACCCTGAGATGATTGTAGAGTTCATGAGTGCAATGATTGGTCATTTCGAGATGACAGATCTAGGGTTGATGTCTTATTTCCTCGGCATTGAGGTGACTCAGACAGATGATGCCATCTTTGTGTCTCAAAAGAAGTATATTGGTGATATGCTAAAAAAGTTCAAGATGGAGGGATGTAAGCCGATGCTGATTCCAGTTGAAGAAAGGTTGAAGTTAGAGAAGGAAGGGTTTGGTGAGCTAGTTGATGCTACCATCTTTCGGAGGCTAGTAGGAAGTCTAAGATACTTAACTTCTACTAGGCCTGATATTTCTTATGGAGTTGGGCTTATTAGCAGGTTCATAGATTCTCCGAGGCAATCTCACTTGCAGGCTGGCAAGCGTATCTTACGATATGCGAAAGGTACACTGGGTGATGGTATCTTTTACTCTTCACTAACAAAGTCGAGCTTGTTGGATATACAGATAGTGACTGGGCAGGCGATACGGAGAAGAGGAAAAGTACCTCTGGATTTGCATTCCATCTTGGTTCTAGAGTACGTATTTTCTTGGTCATTGAAGAAGCAACATGTAGTTTCTATCGGCAACAGGTAATTTCTATTGACAACAGAAGCTAAGTACATTGCAGCTAGTGGTGATGCTACATAGGCTATGTGGCTAAGTCACATGCGTTCTAAATTGAAGCATCAGCAGGATGCTCTCACGGTGATCTACTGCGACAACAAGTCCACCATTTCTTTGACCAAGAACCCAGTCTACCATGGTAGGAGTAAGCACGTTGACATCAAGTTTCACTTTATATGAGACATGGTGAAAGACAAAGAGATCATAATCGAGTACTGCCATTCAGAGGAACAGGTTATAGACATCTTCATGAATCTGCTCAAAGTTGACACTTTTCAGAAGCTTAAGAAGTCTTTGGGCATGATGAGTTATGAAGGACTTGGTTCAAGGGGAGCTATGTAGGATTAAACCAAGTTATTATCTTTAATTATCTTTAGATATTAAGCTGGATTTATCCTTCAAATAATTCCTATTTATCATTTGTTAGGATTATCAGATAGTTAGTACTGTCATAGTTTTATTTGATTGTTATTATCAGTTAGAGGTTTGATGTTATCATGTTACCTTATCCCAGCTGCTATAAATAGTTGGTCTCATGTCATTGTTAAATATCAATTCAATAAACAGTTATTCATTAAATTCTTTTGTGTGTGTGAGAGATTTTACATGATTTAACATTAACTAAATAGAATAGAAAAAATATCATAGACATAGACAGAAGAAAGAAACAGCTTCAAGTAGATTCAGACATATTTTATCTCTTGCATCATGCATCATACAATACTCAATTGATATAACTTAATAAACTAATACTTAAGGTGAATGATTCCATGTTAAGTGGATGTGATGCTGTCGCCAAATAGCCTACTGTGGATGGTTTGTTCAGCGAGAATGGTGGTTTGCATTATAATATAAAAGAAAAATGATAAAGTAATAACACGAGATTTACATAGAAAACCCTAAGGCGGGGAAACAACCATGGTGTCGGCGACAGCAGAGAGAAGGTTTCACTATGAAGTAAATCGATTACACCCTCAACTCATTGTCTCTCGTTGCAGCTTATATTTTCGATATCTATCTGTCTATGTCTCTCTCTTTCTATATCTATGTATCTCTGGTTTACAATGATATTTAGGTTGTACTTATACAATCGGTCTGTAGCCCTAATTCTTGGTGTAAAAAAGATTGCAGAATATTTTGACTAATTATAAAAACAAATAAAATTTTGACTAATTATTAAAACAATTAGGTGCATAATGTCTTTATGATGCAAATTATAATAAAAATACAAATAAAAATTTTAAAATCACATATATAGATATAAATGCTTTTTTCAAGTTTAATTAACGATGATTTTTTTTTTATTCTTTTTAAAAAATATTTTTATTGACATGAGAAATATATATAATTTTTCTAAACCAAAGTATATATTATATTTAAAAATAAATGAAAGTCTATAAAAGTCTATGAAAATCTTTAAAAATGAAAGTCTATAAAAGTCTTTTAAAATGAAAGTCTATGAAAGTCTTTTAAAATAAAAATCTATGAAAGTCTTTCATAATTCTGTAAAGTCTATAAAAGTCATCCACCTAAAAAAGTATTTAAAAGTCTTTTGAAATCCTAATTGAATATAGCACCCCCCCGAGAGAGATGAAAAAAAAAAAAAAAACTTTGATTTTTGTAAACTTTTGGATTGAAATCGAATGATTAAAACCTAATCATGTAAGTATGTAACTATATATTACCTGCATAGTAGCTGAACCCTATAGTGATCTCATCATCGATCTGATTATATAATAAACAGGAAGAACATCCTTCTGCATTGGACTCGTTTGAAGACATGATAGCTGTTGCAGAAGGCAAAAAACTGGTTTTGTTTCTGGATTATGATGGAACCTTGTCACCGATTGTCAATGATCCCGAGAAAGCTTTCATGTCCGATGCAGTACGTAGTAATTGATTTTCTTTAACCATATATACATGCATATATGTACATAATTTACAAAACATTTTTTTATTATTTGAATATTACAATAATTCGGGGTTTTTAGGGAGGGTAGAGGGTGTGAAAGGCATACTACTGGGTCAACCTCATCTTATCCGTAATTTACAAAAACTACACTATATATATATATAGAATTCGAATATACATACTTATATATATACACATATAATAGATAATATTTGTTGATTCGTTTCATAGATTCAATGGTTGATCGAATACTTGAATATGTTCATGTACACTAATTAACGATTAGTACTTGTCATGAAATGTACGTAGATGCGCGTTGCTGTACGTGAAGTTGCCAATCTTTTTCCTACTGCTATTATTAGTGGAAGGTGTATTGATAAGGTACCAATTAAAATTCTATAAAATGATCAAGTAATTATATATTCATTTTTTTTAATGTATTTATAAACTTGTTTTGTTAAATTGATATAATGTTAATTATAACATAATTGTATATAGGTGAATGGTTTTGTGAAACTGAACAATGTTGTATATGCTGGGAGTCATGGGATGGATATATGGACTCCAACTGGGTCTTTGAAGTATGGGCAACAGAACAAATCTATTGATGAACAGGTTTCATAGTTTATGTGATATTATATATACATATATATTTTTTAATGCAATGTTTTTCAACATAAAATTGAATTTAAATCAAAATATTAATTGTATAAAGAATTTCATTTCATTTCACAGGGTAATAAAGTTGTAAAATTCCAACCTGCTCAAGAGTTCTTGCCCACAGTCAAGGAGGTACATGCACTATATTAAGATTATACAGGTTTATTTAATTATAAATGATGATGATTATATATATATATATATATATATACTATTAATTTGATGATTCAACACAGAATTGTTAATTTCTTCTTAATTTTTTCCAGATAATCCAAGTGATGGAAAAAAAAATAAAGACTTTTGAAGGTGCTATGGTTGAAGACAACAGGTTTTGTGTCTCTGTGCATTATCGAAATGTAGATGAAAAGGTAATAATGCATCAATTAATCCGAATTAATACTAAAAACTGCTTTTATCAAATATTTGATGCCAGAATTATTAATTCTTGAAATTCAATAAGCTAATGATCAATTTACTTGTTGATCAACTCCAGGAAGTGGACACACTCAAAGAGATGGTGCATTCTACTATGAAAGCTTTCCCAAAATTTTGCATCAACGGTGGCAAAATGGTATTTTGAATTGTCTTAACTACAATTTACTTTGTAGTATATATAAATTATTGTCGAGTGCGGGATCATGGTTCATCATAAATTTACACAGTTTATATCATTATCACATATAATAAACCGTGATCCTGTATAAATTTTACATTAGAAAGTGACTATATATATATATATATATTCATATCATATAAACAGTACTTAGATCTGCCGTTTAGATTAAAACATCGGTTTTTATATGAATCATTGAACATGTATGTACCCGAGTTTAGACATCCATATTTGAAAATGAGTCAATGATCGTTTCTTAATTTTATGGTTTTATATAAAAATTATGTGCATGTTTTTATTGATTAGGTGATGGAGATAAGGCCATCCATAAATTGGAACAAAGGTCGTGCTTTGGAGTATTTGCTTGACACCTTTGGTTTCACCGGTTCAAGCGATTTTCTCCCTCTCTACATAGGAGATGATACGACTGATGAAGATGCTTTCGAGGTATAATAATATAAGCAACTCTAATATAAATATATTTGTGATTCTTCCTTAGCCTTATATTAAACTTATTAGAAATTATCAAATATCAAACTGCTTACGTACACTAGATTTTGTTCACTTGTTTGACCTGAAGGCTGTGATTGACCTTAATTTTAATTAATGAAATGAAAATTCAGACGTCCAAGAGAGATAATGACCTTATTAGACTAGGATGTCTATTTTTATAATCGGAAATATAGGATTAATGGCCGCTTGCCTTAGTGGTTGGAGTCTTCAAGTGTAAGTTCCACCACCAAGGTTTAAGCTTTAGTAGTTGTAAATATTTATCCCACATTTGGCCATAAAATCTTAAAGTGTGGGGAGCCTTCTCTCGATAGTGAGAGCAACCCTTTTTTCGGATGTGAGAGTTGTAATACATATGTAACCTCTCTCCAATAGTGGGAATAGTATTCCAGACCGTATTTGTAGAGTCTAATTTCACGTGGAAATGGTGGAAACTGTCACCATTTTAAACTGAGTTTGTGAGAATGTCAGTGGGTTAATAAGTTAAGTTTAAAAGGCACCTATTATGGTGAACTACCAAAATTGCCCTTAGTTAATGATTTATGTTATTCAGTTTGGTCTTTTCTCTGTCCACACTTGCAACAAAAACGTCAGTAGGATTTAACTCAGTTACTCTGTCTCTCTACAAATAAAAGTTCAAGGTGTTGCCCCGACTTTCTTCTTCAGTAAAATAAAGTAATATTTCTTCATCCTGCTTGTTTGAATAGTTCGAGCATTTTAGTATTTTGTTAAACTGAAGCCATTGTTATAATTTAAGAACTTTTCTTTTTATTTTCGAGCCTTTTTGAAACAATTCGTGCCTTTTTGCTCATGAATCGAGCCTTTTTGAAACACAATCGTGCATTTTTGGTCATGAATCGTGCCTTTTTGAAAAACCTTTCGTGCCTGTTTGAAACAAAATCGAGCATTTTTGCTACAAAATCGAGCCTTTTGCTTACAAAATCGTGCCTTTTTGGTCATGAATCGTGCCTTTTTAAAAAACTTTTCGTGCCTTTTTGGTCATGAATCGTGCCTTTTTGGTCATGAATCGTGCCTTTTTAAAAAACTTTTCGTGCCTTTTTGGTCATGAATCGTGCCTTTTTGATCATGAATCGTGCCTTTTTAAAAAACTTTTCGTGCCTTTTTGAAACAAAATCGAGCCTTTTTGCTACAAAATCGTGCCTTTTTGGTCATGAATCGTGCCTTTTTGAAAAACCTTTCGTGCCTTTTTGAAACAAAATCGAGCCTTTTTGCTACAAATTCGTGCCTTTTTGGTCATGGATCGAGCCTTTTTGAAACAAAATCGTGCCTTTTTGGTCATGAATCGTGCCTTTGTGAAAAACATTTCCTGTCTTTTTGCTACAAAATCGTGCCTTTTTGCTCATGAATCGAGCCTTTTTGAAACAAAATCGTGCATTTTTGCTCATGAATCGTGCCTTTTTGAAAAAAACATTTCTTGCCTTTTTGGTCATGAATCGAGCCTTTTTGCTACAAAATCGTTCCTTTTTGCTACAAAATCGTGCCTTTTTGGTCCTCATTCGTGCCTTTTAAAAAAAAAAATGTCGTGCATTTTTGGTCATGAATCGAGCCTTTTTGCTACAAATTCATGCCTTTTAGAACTGAAATCGTGCCTTTTAGAATTGAAATCGTAACTTTTTGAACTGAAATTGTGGCCTTTTCAAATCGTGCCTTTTTGAACTGAAATCGTGTCATTTTTAATGGTTTGTGATTATTAATTTGACAGCCTCATGAATCGGATTAGAATAGTAATATCTTACAACGGTCGATGGGAGCAGTTACTCGACGGAAGTCAGAGGTTCGTTGGATCTGATAACCGAGGAATGTATGTGTCAAAGAATTTGACTTACGATGAATTGGTGGCGATCGTGCATACTATTGTGAACTATGATGTAAACAAATACAACGTTGATTTGTCATCAATATCAATAGTTCCTGGCAGTACGTGTCGCACATTTATAAGCAATGACGACGATGTCCAGTTTATGCTAGGGGAAGATCGAGTGATCCCTCAAGTATGTGTCAGTCTTATTGAGCGGACAGCTGGAGATGTGTTAGGGAATGATATTCCTCCCCCTGAAAATACCCTACAATTTGGATCCTTTAGTGGTAGCAACCAAGTGTTCACCCAAAGGAGTGGCAGCGAAGGTGGGAGAAACATGTTTGGTGTCCCACAAGTTGTGGTTGACCATGCAGATGCCGCTGAGACTCAATTTGGTGATGTGTTTGGTTGTCGAATTGAGCAGTTTGATGCGCAGTACAATGAGCAGAACAATGACAATTACCCGAACCATGAGGTGGATAATGAGGCAAATAATGAACATGTTGATGATTTGCAAAATGCGGATGAAGAGCATGCATATATGCAAACACATGGTAGACGTGTAGAAGGAATTAGTGGCACTACACTAGATATGCCTGGGACTTCCGAGGTCCGTTATAATGTGACAACATCTGATTCTGTTAATGGGACAACTTGGGTTATTCCGGGAGCAAATTCATACTCGTTTGGTACTGGTAGAAGCAGCACCTTGGAAGCGCAAGAACCGAGAACCATGATTTATAAGGGTCAATTTTTCCCGAGTAAAAAGGATTTGAAGAGGCTAGTTGGCGATTTTGCGATGCGTCAGAACTTTGAATGGAAGGTGAAAAGGTCCAATAAGACAACTTTACATCTGATTTGCATCATTGACGACTGTACGTGGAAATTAAGAGCGATGAGGAGAGAAGAAGGGACTTACTTTCAAGTCAGAAGTTTTGTCAACGAACACACCTGTCCCTTGGAGGAGATTCACCGTCGCCATCGACAAGCTAGTGCAACCACAATCGCAGAAGTCGTTGCACCTAGACTTCAACAAGCCGATGGTCGTCTCATGCGTCCGAAGGACATAATCGCCGATATGAAAACAATGTATGGCATCCAAATCATGTACAGTAAGGCACATGATGCCCTGCAATATGCATTGTCATTGACCTATGGAACGCATGAAGAAAGTTTCCAACTGCTGCCATCTTTTGCATACGTTCTGGAACAGCAAAATCCAGGCACAATCACAGACTTACAGTGCGCAGATGATGGTAAATTCCTTTACTTTTTTATGTCGTTAGGGTCCTCAATTAGAGGTTTTCGAAGGTGTATGCGTCCTGTGATTGCAGTTGATGGTACCCATTTGAAGGGAAGATTCGGGGGTACAATGTTTGTGGCAACTGCACAAGATGGAAACGAACAGGTGTATCCAATTGCTTTTGGGTACGGTGACTCAGAAAACAACCTTTCATGGGAGTGGTTTTTGGAGTGCTTGAGAGGTGCCCTTGGTCATATAGATGATCTGGTTTTCATTTCCGATCGTCATGCAAGCATTGAAGCAGGGATTTCTAAAGTGTTCCCTTATGCAACCCATACCATATGTTGCTGGCATTTTGGTGAAAATATGAAGAAGCGATTCCACAGAAAAGATGTTGCCGACATAATGGATAACGCTGCTAGGTCGTACAGCCAAATCCACTACGATCGCCACATGGAGGAGTTACGTAGGCTGCACAAGGGTGCATACGATTATGCCATTGATGCCGGTCCACACAAGTGGTCCCGTGTTCATTGCCCCCAAAGAAGGTACAGGTTGATGACAACAAATGTTGCAGAGTGCATAAACTCATGCCTAAAATTTGCACGGCAACTGCCATTGATGACACTGGCAGAGTTCATTCGGAATATGCTACAAAAGTGGTTCCACGATCGTCATACAAATGCACGGTCAATGCGTCATCGATTGACCGACGCAGCACATCTTGTGATCCTCAAACGTGTCGAGAAATGCGGTTATATGACCGTAAATGCAGTTGACTGGAACATATTTTCCGTTAGACACAAGGCAAAACAGTGGACGGTTGACTTAGCCCAGAAGACATGCACATGTAACAAATTCCAAATGGACTTTTTACCATGTTCACACGCACTCGCAGCGGCAAGGTACATGACTCTGTCCATTTATTGCTTTATAGTACCTAAACGTGAATCTCACTGTTTTCATTGTTGCAGGGAGCGGAACTTGGATTTCACATCTCTTTGTGCGGACTACTACAAGAGGGAGACACTTATTGATGCATACTCGGTTCCTATAATGCCTATTGGTCATCCTTCTTCATGGGTAGTGCCATCCGACATCGCAGCGCGGGTGGTTTTAAATCCAAGGACAAAGAGACAATCCGGTCGCCCGATGGAGGGTCGACATGTCTCGTCTTCAGAGAGGACAGCCACACAGTCGTGTAGAAGATGTGGACAACCAGGACATAACAGCAGGAAGTGTTCCAACCCGCCTATGGTTAATGAAGGTCCTAGTACTATTGTACCCGAACAATACCGTCGCAAGTGCAGCATCTGTCATTCAACTGGACACAACAAACAAACGTGCCCTCAGAAGGACTCTATCGTGGAATGAATGGAGTCTTACAAGAGGAGACTTGACCCCACATCATAAATGCTGTCATGGAAGCGATTGAAGGGATGAGAGTTGCATTGGGTGCTGCTATAGGGGCTTTTCCATCCTGCTCGGAAGGTTAGAGAAGTGTACTGGAAGATTTACAACTCCCTATATATTGGCACTGAAGATGCTCTTGTGGCTGCTTATCCAACACTAGACGACGAGCATAATAACATATACAGTAGGCCAGAGTTAGTGATGTTTATTTGAGTGCAACGAGTTTCAGCTAGAGAGGACGAAAAGATGAACGATGCAATCATCTTAGGGCTTATGTTTTAGACATGTGTTTTGGATTTTAACTGCTGTAGTTTGTTTATTTCCACAAGTCACCATACCAGTTGATATACTCATATATGGTTGTTTTTTAACTTTTTGTATGCTTTGATAAATGTCAATATATGGTACTTTTTAACTTTGTGTATGCTTTGATATATGTTAATATTTTAGAAATATTTTATGTTCGAAAATATTTTTGAATTTAGTTGAACTTTGAACTGCAAACAACTTGAAATAAAAAATTAATAATTTCATTAACAACAGCTCTGTTATGTACAACAACTACAACGTCCTGGAGTTACAATAAACCTCCACGGCCATCTTTTGCCGGATGATGGCCATATCGGCTTCCGTCCAATCGAATGTATCCCTGTTCGCCGTCAGGTACTCAATCATTCTCAACGTATGGGCACCACAGTTTCCCCTGCAATTAACCACATGAACAACCATTAGCATTGATACATTTCTTCACCGATTGGGATAGAATAACAACTTGAAATAGTCATACCTCGATTCCTGTTGGGGCACCCGGTCGGCTGACACAAATAACATCCGAAACGGCCCATCCCTCTTTTTGTAAGTCTTGTCACCCGGTTGTCTATTCCTGTGAAAGTGCACCGTATAGAGTTGAGAGGGTAGCAAATAGCGCAGACATGCAAACTGGGCATTCCTGTGCCTAAATGGGACATCCCGTCTGAACGGGTCAAACACAAGAATGTGCCCATACTGCAGATCGATGCTGGCCATGACCCAATGCATACCTCCAACGTTGCAAGGAATCAGAACCTGCAGGTGTTTCTCCAAGGTGTTATCAAAACTCGAATAAACATAGACGCAAAACTCGAATAAACACTTACAATGTCAACATCGTGCCAAGGCCGATTCCCTAACGGGAGCTCCCCACGGACCACCATAAGCTCATCACGGGACCACTGCTACTTAAACACAGACCAACCTGATGGGGGTTTCCTCTCCTCACCAGTGCCGATTCTGTCCCATTGGTGATCTAACAATGTTTGAAAGAAAATTAACTGAAACGTTAGGCAGAAGATGTATGAACACATCAATGTCGAAGCGAAAACCGTATAATATTAACACTTACAAAGAATTGTGAATCCAGTATGTTGATCCTCGAACCGTAGACAGTGGGGTGCAATCGCTGACGCCTCCGGACAATCTTCAAGTATGCGTCAATGTGCTAAAAATTTGAACAGTTTGTATTGTTAGGATGCAACCATTTATGACTGAGTTTTATAAAGACAGTTCAAGGAAGGAACATACAGTATCCTCCAACTCCATGAAGTTGGTTTGCAACCGGTGGAACCAAGTGACAGGAACACCAACTGGGTCGTGCAGATCCACATCACGTCTGCATAAGTAGGGAAAAAGTTACATAATACTGACTTACATATTTGTCAAAAAAAACTATAAACAGAATGTAATACTTACAATTCCCCCGACATGCTCCTCTTGTAGTCTGCGTACGCCGCAAGCTGTTCAGGATCTAACAGTCCATGTGGATTCCATTCATGTGTCGGCGGCGGCATCACCCGTGCCCTCTTTGGTAGACAGGGGTCTGTGTATGGGCTCCGTTCCATCCAACCTCGACGTCGAATCCGGTCTCCACGCCTTAGGGGTGGGGGAGTCTGTTCCGGACCATGTCGATCGGTGCGGTCTAAGGAGGAACTCGGTCCCTGTTGATCGACCTGTGACCGTGGAATCCGAAGAACCAAATCTCTCCTCGAGGATCGCCTGGAGGGGTCGGCTATGCTTTGGTCGATCGGAGGCTGCGACGTGCAGTCAGTGGACAGCTCATGGATTTCAACAGGATCATGCAGCAGCTGTGATGAGCGGTCTGCGGTGACTGCCTGCGATGGTATACGTTCCAATAATGCTGTCTCTGTATCAGCGGGGACCGCCGGTTGTCCTAACGCATCAGGAGCCTGCTGCTCGGGTACTGTGTCTGTAGTATATGCCTCCCCATGTCTGGCCCCTGAGCCTGTCTCATCATGATCAGTACCTGTCCTGCCTGTACTGAATGCACCATCATGGTCATGAAATGGTTGGTCATCGAACGGTGGATCCTCCTCCATACGCCCCTGCGATGGCGGACCCTGCGACGGCGGACCCTGCGACGTCGGACCCTGTAGCGTCCGAATCATAGCCACCAACTCCAGATGCTGTGAATTTCTTTTCTCTTCATTCTTTTGGATAGCATCCATGACATCCGTCCGTAATGTTCGAACAGCATCCATCACTTCTGCTAATTTCTGCTCCCAGCCCTGAAAGGATTGCAGACTCTGTCAGTACTAAAACTATTAAGTCAATGGAAAGTAAAGCATGCGGTTAAAAAAATGCTGATGTACCTCCGGATGGTCTTCAACGCCTTCAGGTTGCTGACCTTCAGGTGCAGGCCGTCTGGGCAACGTGAATCGTACCCGCCTACGCCTCACGGGAATAGGACTGCGACCCTCCGGGTCTGAATCACTAGGTCTAGGTCGTGGTTGTCTGGCTTGACTGAAAGGTATCCGCCTAGACCTCGTGGGACTCTCAGTACCAATGTCAACCTCCGGCTCTGAGCCCTCAAGATCATAAGGTGCAGAATACTGAGGATCCATATCACTAGGTCCGTAATATGATTCCTCTGTATCACTGGGTCCGGCAGTCCTATGTCGATCGGGATCCGGGCGGTCACGAGGTAAATCTGCGGCATCGTCATCATATAAACTGCCTCCCAGGTTTATGCCTTCATAGTACTGTTGATGCCTCTCAGCCTCCGTAGGCACCAATTCAGCCCGCGCAAACATCTGCAATCGGAGTGACATCATTGTAATTGCAAACATACTGAAAATAATAAACATTAACAACATCAATACTTACCCTTTCAGTGAAAATCTTATCCAGCATTTTCCCCCGTGGTCGCGCAGTCAACTCCCATTTCAGAATACGTGGAGGGGGTAGCTCGATTACCCTGCGTTCCCCACATTTGTGCTTATTGCTGCTAAGGTCCGGGATAACCTCAAAAGCAAATATCTGCATAATAGATAACACATTAGTGATATAAAATATTTTCTATTAAAGTACGGCTGTAAATTATAAATTCTCACCAATAATGCGTGCACTAGACCGTATATGTTATACGTCTCAGTGGTGTTAGCCGTGGCCTGTTGTTGCTTTCGTTGTTCGGACCGCTGCTGTTGACCATCCAAAGCATGCTTCAAACCAGATATAGTCCGCCTATACACGTATGCACCCCACGGGAATGCATCAAAAGCGTCCAAGTCCTCAACTAGCTGAAACTGCCATAATGGAATTTTATATCTCTCGTCCACCCCCATCAGTATCCAGTTCAGCAAAAACAATAATGACAGCTTCACCGCATCGTACTGCTGCTCAAAAAGACCACTCCGCAGCACCGCTTTCAGGTCTTCATTCTCTACGACTCGACCCCGAAAGTATCGGTCGTGTATGCCATTTTGTACCATCTCATAACTTGCTGGGTCGGGAATGATTCCGAACTTCAATCCGGTGATTACACAGAACTCAACCCTGGAGAACCGGACTGTATGCTTACCCAACAAAAATCTCATCTCATCTTCTGGCCCGTCGTGATGCAACTCGCGCAAAAGCATCCGATGGACAATTCCAGCCGAAAAATTCATCTCCTGATGCATGTGAAGTAAATGACCGAAGCAGGACTCAGTAAACCGACGATGGTCTTCCATCCGAAGAAGTTCATGTACACTTTCAAGTGCGTTGTGGACATCTGTAATGTCATTCACATGGTCATGCCGAATAATTTTTCCGTGGAACCATTCTCCCACAGGGATTTTCAGGAAATCCTTCAGATTCACCCTCTGTATATTCACATAAAAAAAAAAACCATATCAGTTCATGAAAACTCCTAAAAAATCAAGGTTCAAAAAAGGCTCGAATGCAGTTCAGAAAGGCTCGAATATAGTACAAAAAGGCACGATCACAGTACAAAAAGGCACGATCACTATACAAAAAGGCACGATCACAGTGTCAAAAGGCACGATCACAGTGCAAAAAGGCACGATCACAGTACAAAAAGGCACGATCACTATACAAAAAGGCACGATCACAGTGTCAAAAGGCACGATCACAGTGAAAAAAGGCACGATCACAGTACAAAAAGGCTCGATTACTATACAAAAAGGCTCGATCACAATACAAAGTTCAAAAAGGCTCGAATACAGTACAAAAAGGCACGATCACAGTGTCAAAAGGCACGATCACAGTGAAAAAAGGCACGATCACAGTACAAAAAGGCTCGATTACTATACAAAAAGGCTCGATCACAATACAAAGTTCAAAAAGGCTCGAATACAGTACAAAAAGGCACGATCACAGTGTCAAAAGGCACGATCACAGTGAAAAAAGGCACGATCACAGTACAAAAAGGCTCGATTACTATACAAAAAGGCTCGATCACAATACAAAGTTAAAAAAGGCTCGAATACAGTACAAAAAGGCTCGAATACAGTTCAAAAAGGCTCGAATACACTAAAAAAAACGCTAGACATAAATGTACAAAAAGGCTCGATCAGTTCAAAAAGGCACGATTACAATACAAAAAGACTCGATCACAGCACAAAAAGGCACGATTACAATACAAAAAGGCTCGATTACAACACAAAAAGGCACGATCTCAATACACAAAGGCTCGATTACAACACAAAAAGGCACGATCTCAATACACAAACGCTCGATTACAATACACAGTTTATAAAGGCACGATTACAACACAAAAAGGCTCGATTACTATATCAAAAGGCTCGATTACAAAACACAGTTCAAAAAGGCACGATTACATCACAAAAAGGCTCGATTACAACACCAAAATGCTCGATTACAATACACAGTTCAAAAATGCTCGATTGAAGTTCAAAAAGGCTCGATTCAACTACAAAAAAGCTCGACTGAAGTTCAAAAAGGCTCGATTCAACTACAAAAAGGCTCGATTCACAAAAAGGCACGATTTAACTACAAAAAGGCACGATTTAACTACAAAAAGGCACAATTCAACTACAAAAAGGCACGATTCAACTACAAAAAGGCACGATTCAACTACAAAAAGGCTCGATTCAACTAATCAAACCCAGATCTTCATCGTTTTCAAAGAATTTTTTTTCCTAAAATAAAACCCTAACCTAACCTGATCAACAAACACACAATCTTATTCGAAAACGAGAATCAAAATGCTTACCTCACTCCTTCTGCTTCGCCGTTCAACTCTCGTCGACATCGCTACTGTTCCGGTGGCTCACCGTCGGATTTTGGTTCTGTTGTCCGTCCGTTCCTCTGTCAAAGGTTTTTCTTTCAACGTTTGAAAAAACTCACAAACCGACAAATGAAGGGGTATTTTTGTCTGGTCACCATAAATGGTGCCTTTTAAACTTAAGTTAATAAGTTGGTGACTTTTCCCCAAAAGGCACCCCATAAAGTGCTATTTAAATTTCGAACCCCTAATTTCACCAGGTCCCGATAATAGTTGTAATTAAAAAATAAAAATAAATAAAAAAAAATAAAAAAAAATCGGAAATATAGGTATTTAGTATTGTATTGCTAATTAATTTGAATACCGTAAATAATTGCAGGTTATTCGAGGCCTTAAACAGGGAATTCCGATAATAGTTTCTTCGGTTCCAAGGGACACAAAGGCTTCCTACTCTCTCCGTGACCCAGATGAGGTGATGGATTTCATGGTGCGCCTTGCAAAGTGGAAAAAAGCTAAATCAACTGCCTAAACTATGATACTCCATTAATTACTAGCTAATTTGCTTAATTTTTTATCTAGCAAATTAGCTCATTGATCATAGTTAGGTAGACGTAGGAGACAGATTTAATTTTATGTTGAAGAACCACAGATAATTGTAGGATTAAT
The DNA here is from genome assembly GCA_008009225.1 of Acer yangbiense. Taxonomy (NCBI): domain Eukaryota; kingdom Viridiplantae; phylum Streptophyta; class Magnoliopsida; order Sapindales; family Sapindaceae; genus Acer; species Acer yangbiense. The sequence continues at coordinate 1,147,881 of CM017766.1, forward strand.
TAGTTTAGACGTTTCATGCTTCATTGTGTAAGATGGGATTAATTATTTCAAAAATAATCTTTTTATTTTGATTATTTTTATCACTTTCACTTTCACTATATATATTCGTATTGTTAATTGACATTATATTCGTATTGTTAATTGAAAGATGGTGTCGTATTGATCACTTTCATTTGTTAAGATGTGTTGTTATTGTTAATATCAATTTTATATTTTTTTGTAAATCGAAGACATTTCAATTAGAATACAATTGACGATATGAGATTAGCCGAATGATACACATATATACGTGTACTTACACTTTGAGTCTATCCAAAGTTTATTGTAATAGTTTAAAAAGAAAAGAAAAATAAAATAAAATTGGAATCCAATTAGCAAAAACAAAATTGCACTATCCAAACGCAAAACACATCCGTGCTTGTGGAAGCACGAGCTACGCATACAAATTAACGTGCAAGGCAACTATTTCCACGTTGCACAAGCTACTACTCCTCCTCACTCCCGCTTCTCAACCACAGAAAATGAGAAAATACTATAAATCCAAAACTGACCTATTAATCTCTGGAACTGAATGGTGTACATTCATCGACAGCAAATCAACGATGCATTTAAATAATAATTCTCTAATCAGAACAATCATAAAATGGAAAATATTCAGAACCTGTATTCCGTAACTTTACGTAACATTACAGAATTGATTCTGAAACTTTACAAAGCTAAGATTATGAAATTATTTCCAGGACTGTCCTGACCAAAGAAATTAAGATCTTTAAATTACTTGGAACACACGTGCTTGTTCAAACTTTCAACGAACTCGGCCAATCTATGAAGTGGCAGTTTCTGATTGGTTATCAGGTCCCATCTGCACAGTAAGAAAGGTGTCACTTTCTTTATGAGAAGTCCTTTACAGTCACTCCACAAAATGAAATTGAATGTTTTTCCTCCACGTAAATAATTCCTGGCCCCTGAATTATAATATAAAATAAATAAATACATAATATCTTCTTTTATGTAGTGAAGAGAGCTCAAACTCAATCTTCCCTCTCTTTTCTTCAATCTTTCACCAAAAACTCGAACAGAATAATTCATTGAGAGTTTAGGCTGCTGAACCAACCAACAACAGTAGTTTTAATTTAATTGCTCCAAGTAAATGCTCAGACTAAGTGTTCACTGTTCTCCAATTCTTAGTGCAACACAAGTGACACAAGTGAAGCTTGGAAGTGGGTATGGTTCATGGATCATTAACAGTAACAGAGCTCGGAAATCGGCGGCTTGGGGGATTTCAGTGAAGGCATTGAAAGATGAAACAAATGGAGGGACAAGCAGCTTCTCAGGCAGTAGCTGGGACCCTGGTTTGGAAATTGAGGTCCCTTTCGAACAAAGACCGGTATGATGATACCCTTATCTTATGTAAGCTTGTACTGGTTTCATCTTATGTGATTCAACAAATGTTTCATGCAACTATGTAGATGATTAATGAATTAACATTAACTAAACAGAACAGAGAAAAAACATCATAGACAGAAGAAAGAAGCAACCTGAAGTAGATTCAGGCATATTATCTCTTGCATCATGCAGCATACAATAGTCAATACAGGCAGGCGTATATAGTGATTCGTGACTTGCATGTGATATATAACTTAATCAACTAATACTTACAGTGATTGATTCCATGTTAGGTGAATGAGTACTCATCTCTAAAAGATGGAGTTTTGTATTCGTGGGGCGAACTGGGACCAGGGCCATTTTTCCTTCGCCTTGGAGGTCTCTGGTTAGTAACCTTGACAGTTCTTGGAGTTCCGATTGCAGCTGCGAGCTTCGATCCTTCAAGGGCAAGTTAAAAATAAGAAATTTTCTTATGCATAAACAGTATGATAATCATTATTATAATAAGAAAAGAACCCATTTGTGCCATCAATCATCTGAAAGAAATTAGTAGTCACAATGATTCTGATTAAAGAAGAAGACTGTATCTTTACTGTAGTTTTCATAACTATAATAGAACGTTCGAAACACGAAAAGACTATTATCGGTACATCAACACAAAATATTGAGGAAGAATACATGTATAAACCAGATAGACATATTTCATTTGCTGAAAAGCCACTCACCTTGCCTATTACAATTTTATCTGTTGAAAACACTGCAGGAACCTCTTAGATTTGTGCTTGCTGCTGGGACTGGAACTCTTTTCATTGTATCATTGATAGTTTTAAGGATATATCTGGTATGGATGTCTTCTCCTCCTTCATGTTAATATCTGATTTGATTTCACATAGTTTCTTGACCTGAAGACATCATAATTATATCCACTAGCAGGGTGGAAGTAGAGCTGGTTTTCACAAAATATATATACACTTGAAAAATACCGTTACAGAGTCAGAAACTATACAAGTTCTTAAAATTGATAAAGCAAAGAATCAAAACTGCTTGTATCACCCACTGTTCAAGCACTTATTACATATTTCAACACTCCATGTTCTATGTCTAATTGATCTAATAATTTTTCTGCACTATTATAACAATATTTTAACCATTCAATTTTGCATAATACAGGGATGGAGTTACGTTGGTGATAGACTTCTATCAGCAGTGATACCATATGAAGAAAGTGGATGGTATGATGGACAAATGTGGGTAAAGCCACCAGAGGTTAGCACATATCTCATCTCTCTCTATATATCACTTTTTCACACCAGGTAGAACTGTAGAACACAACAAAGGTATTGATTGAGAACAAAAACATGCACAAAGTCTTTGATAATTCCTTGATTTCGCTTGTTAGCATAAACTTTTGCTTATTAGCAAGGGACCCAACCCGCCAAACACTGGTAAAATAGTTGGAAACTGAATTGACAGACAGATGTTGTTCAAATTATTAACCAAATTGACAGACAGATATTGTTTAAGTTATTAACTAAGAAGACAGCCCGGATGGAACAACGATCAAGACCAAGTGTATATAAAAGAGGAAAAAATTATACATTAGAAAGAATAACTACTTGAGATTACGATCATAAGTTCATTAACTCCCAGATGATAGATAATTTTTCTCATTATGCCTAAATAAAGCCTACATGATGACTATCAAAACTTGAACAATGAAATAGCAGCACAATATCATTTAATATATAATCAAGAATAGATCTTAAACCATGCATATTACTATAGCAATTAAAATTGTATCAAGAACCATATGATAACCTATTCAGTGACACGTTATTTTGAGAAAAATGACAAGAGGGCAAGTAAAATGGAATATTTATCAGGGTGCAAAACATGTGTTGAAATATAAAGATGCAGGGAAGTAAAACTGTTGGTGTTTAGCACTGCTCAGTTACCACATTGCTGCAATAAGAAATTTCAAATGAAAGCCAACTAACTCCCCAGATAGCACAGCAACAGTCTAACTCAAGGGTCTAATCTTATACTGAAATCTGCAGTCAACAACTAGAAGGTTAGCATCTCCCTCTAAAACATTAAAATAAATTAAAAAACTAATAACGATAAAGAGTACAAAGTTAATTGTTTATTAAAGCCTTCAATCATAGCTAATTGAAGTTGCTTGTTGTTTCAATAGTCTGGAGTGATGGAGAAGAACAATATAGAAGCAAAAGAAAACAAGAGGAGGCAAAAGCATTGTAACGACAGACCTAGATTCACAGCACAAAGGATCATGAAATTCTAAATAATAAACAAACATAAAAGCAACATTTCACATTAATCTTTTTGAATTAGATAATTCTACTATGAACTACTAACTTGTTTCTTCCATCACAGGTCCTGGCTCGTGACAGACTGTTGGGTGCTTACAAGGTACTAATCAGTGCAGACAATCCATGCATCTTTGAATTTTATATATAGAAGTATATGCTATAAAACCTGGAAATGTTTATGTGCTAAACCAACAACTTCCAATTGCAAACAACACAAGCAGAAGGTCACACATATCAAATTTGTCACAAGCGGATTGTGCAAGTACACACACATATGCATCTAGACACACCCAGAGAGACATCATTCAAAATGCAGCATGCTTCATATTTCAAGCAATTGACACATAAGTATTTACAGTATGGGAATTTCTGCTTAAAATGCTTTTTTTACATTCTAGTATTCTACAACACATTTAATAGGAATATGAGACACAATTTATGTGCTTCCTAAATGAATAAGAATCTCATAAATGGGAAACGTATGTCTCCAGGTTAAACCAGTCATCAAATTGTTGAAACAAACACTCATTGGAACAGGGGCATTACTAGTGACAGCTGTGTCGCTATTCATATTTGCTACACCAGTGGAGCATTTCTTTCAAACCCCCTTTGCCACAAAAGAAAACACCTCAGATATTTCAGCTTCAAAGATCAACAAAAAGTTTGATATAAGGTATTATAGATAAATAGAGACTCAACCTTCCTTCCATAAAATTTTTGAATGACTTCCATTCTCACAACTTTCTTCATATATGTGTAGAAAAGAGGACTTGCTTCAATTACCAATGGAGGTGAAGTCTGATGATGATTTGGCAGCAGCTGCTGCAGATGCTGCTGATGGAAGACCAGTCTACTGCAGAGATAGATTTTACCGTGTGTTAGCGGGTGGGCAATACTGCAAATGGGAAGATCTACTTAAGTGATAGGAAAAAGGGGGAATGGATCACTTTCAAATCATGTTATCAAAGTGATCTGAAATTTGCAGGACAGAAGCATTTCGTAATGTTTAATGTTGTATCCCACTAGTTAAGGAAATCGCTAGATGGTTTAAAGAAACCAAGACATATGAAATGTGAAAGAAACATATGACATGTAACAGCCGATGATCAAAAGAAATAATGAATTGATCAAATATCAAGGAGTGCAGCGTATCTATTCAGAACTTGCATGTATGTCAAATCCTTCAACTAGAGAGGGAAAAGTAGTCATGGATTCGATTAGGCTTGCAGCTTATTTATATAGGATATACAGCAAAACAAAAATGTGTAAACCTATAATTCATATAACTAGATTACTGGTAACATACCATCAATTTCCTCCCATATCAACCCCATCTGAAAGAAATCCATAGCCATTTGACCTATCTAAAGAACTTCCATCTTAATTGTCGTATTTCGTCCATGCCTGATGAATAATGCCAGCGATAAACTTCGAAAACTGTTTCTGCCACAAGTCAGCACAAATAAACTTGCTTTTGAAGAAGAGCAGAGCAGACACGTGAATATCATCATAAGCGGAACCATTCCCTCAACATATACCAGAGTCATTTTTCTGAACATGATAGATTCTGAAGAAGCACTGCCAATGCAAGTTAGCTTTCCAATGACCAATATTTTTGTAATATCAATTGGATCATTATTTGATTTCAAACCATCAATGCCTTTAATGGGAGGAGAAAGCTTTTGCACAGTAAGGATTGGAGTCAAGCTTGCAGTGTAGCTTGAGTTTATTACGAAAACCACAAATAGCCATATAATTATCACTAGCCGACCAAGGCTGCTAACTATATTTTTTTCCTGCATAATAAGCACACAAAAAGAGAAGCAACTTCATGATCTGTTCAATGCATAGGAGCAGGCTAATTTTGTGACCAATCATGGGTATATAAAAGGCAACAAATACTAGCATCGTTTCACTTACTATGAGCAAAGAACATAATTGAAAAGCTAAACCTGCAAGATCGAAATATAAGCTTTTAGTGTAATAATTACAGAACCAGTTTTACCAGAACATCCTGGCATCAAGTTTATTCTCACCAGAAAATAGTGACAACTTGTCTTTTAGGAGGTCCTCGGAAGTCATCATTTTGACGATGCTCCAAGGTCCAAACAATTGCACCAACAGCAAGGAAGAAGACTGCAATGACACCCAAAATCAATGGACTAAAAGGCCTTAGAAATGCCCAAGCATTGGGATTTAACTTCCTAACAGGGGCTACCACAACAAGGCCAGATTCGACATAAGGCTGGGTGAAATCCACAATCCTTGTTCTGTTTGTGATGATTGTAATGTCACCTACAGCCGCATCAAACCTGTATGGAAGATGAAACTAGATGATCACAAAACAATTGCAGCACTTTCCAAAGTCTTAAATTTGGCCATGTTTGATGTCCAGGATTGAACCGAATTGAATTGGACTATTTTTGTTAACAATCTAGTCCGATTGATAATACAATTTAATCAAATCCCATTCATCAAATGTGGCCAAGGAGTTTATTTAGATTACTCACACCAGCAGTGATCAAACACACAAGCTCAGTAACACTTGGGTTATTATGACCATCCCCAAATGGAAAGAATTTATAGGGGCGAGCATATGGCAACAAGTAAAGAGCATCAGTGAATACATCAATGCAGAATCCAGTGACGGCATCAGTTCCTGTTACTGATACAAATTCGCGAAAGCTGACCCTATGGGGTATTCCAATTTTCAAATGTCTTCCATTGTTTGGGAAAACCCACCCGCGCGGCTTCTGTGAGGTCTGTCCAGACCAAATGACACTGTACAACCTTTGATGTGAGATGGAATGATTTAGTTGCTTCCTGGATCGCAATACCATTTAATATATAATCAAAAATATTTCTTAAACCATGCATATTACTATAGCAATTAAAATTCTATCAAGAACCATGATAACCTATTCAGTGACACATTACTTTGAGAAATATGACAAGGGGGCAAGTAAAATGGAATATTTATCCGGGTGGAAAAACATGTGTTGAAATATAAAGATGCAGGGAAGTAAAATTGTTGGTGTTTAGCACTGCTCAGTTACCACTTTGCTGCAATAAGAAATTCCAAATGAAAGCCAACTAACTCCCAGATAGCACAGCAACAGTCTAACTCAAGGGTCTAATCTATACTGAAATCAGCAGTCAACAAGTAGAAGGTCAGCATCTCCCTCTAAAACATTAAAATAAATCAAAAAACTAATAAAGATAAAGAGTACAAAGTTAATTGTTTATTAAAGCCTTCAATCATAACTAATTGAAGTTGCTTGTTGTTTCAGTAGTCTGGAGTGATAGAGCAAGAACATTATAGAAGCAAAAGAAAACAAAAGGAGGCAAAAGCATTGTAACGACAGACCTAGATTCACAACACAAAGGATCATAAAATTCTAACAAAATAAAAAACAAACATAAAAGCAACTTTTCACATTATTATCTTTTTGAATTAGATAATTCTACTATGAACTACTAACTTGTTTCTTCCATCACAGGTCCTGGCTCGTGACAGACTGTTGGGTGCTTACAAGGTACTAATTAGTGCAGGCAATCAATGCATCTTTGAATTTTATATATAGAAGTATATGCTATAAATCCTTGAAATGTTTATGAGCTAAACCAAAAAACTTCCAGTTGCATATATAAAACACAAGCTGCAGGTCACACATCAAACTTGTCACAAACGGATTATGCAAGTACACACACATATGCATCTACACACCCTGAGAGACATCAATCAAACTGCAGTATGCTTCACATTTCCGCTTAAAATGCATTTTTACATTCTACAACACATTTAATAGGAATCTGTGACACAATTTATGTGCTTCTAAATGAATAAGAATCTCATAAATGGGAAACTTATGTCTCCAGGTTAAACCAGTCATCAAATTGCTGAAACAAACACTCACTGGAACAGGAGCATTACTATTGACAGCTGTGTCACTATTCATATTTGCTACACCAGTGGAGCATTTCTTTCAAACGCCCTTTGCCACAAAAGAAAACAACTCAGATATTTCAGCTTCAAAGATCAACAAGAAGTTTGGTATAAGGTATTATAGATAAACAGAGACTCAACCCTCCTTCCATAAATTTTTTGAATGACTTCCATTCCCACAACTTTCTTCATATATATGTAGAAAAGAGGACTTGCTTCAATTGCCGATGGAGGTGAAGTCTGATGATGATTTGGCAGCAGCTGCTGCCGATGCTGCTGGTGGAAGAACGGTCTACTGCAGAGATAGATTTTATTGTGTGTTAGCGGGTGGGCAATACTGCAAATGGGAAGATCTGCTTAAGTGATAGGAAAAAGGAGGCATGGATCACTTTCAAATCATGTTAGCAAAGTGATCTGAAATTTGCATGATAGAAGCATTTCATAATGTTTAATGCTTAAAGAAATCGCTAGATGGTAAAGAAACCGAGACAAATGAAATGTGAAAGAAACATATGACATGGAACAGCTAATGATCAAAAGAAATAATTAATTGATCAAATATCAAGGAGTACAACGTATCTATTCAGAACTTGCATGTAAATCAAATCCTTCAACTCGAGAGGGGAAAGTAGTTGTGGATTCGATTAGGCTTGCAGCTTATTTAAATAGGATTTACAGCATAACAATATGTGTAAACCTATAATTCATATTACTTGATTACCGGTAAAATACCATCAATTTCCTCCCATATCAACCCCATCTGAAAGAAAACCATAGCCATATGACCTGTCAAAAGAACTTCCATCTTAATAGCTATCTCTCTTCCATGCCCATGAATAATGCCGGTGATCAACTTCGAAAACTGTTTATGCCACAAGTCAGCAGAAACAAACATGCTTTTGAAGAAGAGCAGAGCAGACACGTGAAGCATAAGAGGAACCATTCCCTCAACATATACCATGAGTCTTTTTTTCTGAACATGATGGATTCTGAAGAAGCACTGCCAATGCAAGTTAGCTTTCCAATGACCAAGATTTTTTTTAATATCAAAATTGGCAGAATCAACAGCTGCTCTTCAAATGCACAACTCGGTCATACAAGAGAGTAAACGTATCTACACGTCAGAATTTGTTACCCCGAATGATATCCCTTCCTTACACCTTCCTTCAAAGGGTTGAGAATCTTAGAACCTCCAAGATATGCAAGAATCACCTAGCAGATATTCTTGCCAGTCCCACTTAGCTTTATTATAAGTTTATAACCTTGATGATGAAATGGATACAAAGCATTATCAACAACTAATCCTTTGACCTCAGGGGTAATGCATTTTCAAGTGCCGCAGGGCTGAATAACTAATCGTTTCTAAAATTACCCAATGATGTTCCTCTTATACAAGTTTCTTGCACCAGCTGAGAATTCTAAATAACTGTACTTCAACAACATCCCTGACTGTCCATTTTCTTCTCTTGGCAGCTTCAAGATCTAGTGTTCTATATGCAAGAACAAGTAAATACATAGCCGGATGGAGCCTCCTGCAGATAACATAAATAACAAAGAAGAATACTTCAATTTTCAAAAAAACAAGAACATAAACACACCTGGCCTTGTAGAATATTTTGTGGTGATAAATCAAACTTTTGAGGAATAAATAAGTTAGTTTGCAATGTCTATTAAGATGTAATATACCAAAAGAACCGATCAAATGATATCAAGTATACGAGATGCCGCTTCAGGTGAAAATGCTGACTCCTAAGCATATAATACAACGTTCTAAATTAGGAGGAGAATTGATAAATTTTGAAATTTCATTTCAGATAATGTTCTTAGATGCAGATAACATTATCGGTTCCAAACTATTCTAAAGATTCTGGAATTTCAACTAAATTAATAGATGTTATCAGATCACTAGAGTCAAAACTCATTCCAGAGTGGTAAACCACAACTCTACAGAATAGTAGTGAGTCATAATGAGAAGTTAAAAGAAACTACAAAAATATAAAAGGTAAAAAAGCTACAGCCTACATGACATGCACTTACTGGTCAAACTGCTCATTTGCATCAAAGCCATCCCAACACCTTTGGGATGGGATTGTCCGGCCTTTTTTATCTCTGCCAAATGTTTCAATATACCAACCACCAATGTCATGCATGTCACAGCGGGGCTCAAACAGCCAAAACCTGTTGCAATAACTTCTTAAGGAAGTAGTAAAAACTGAAAGTTTGACAAAAGTAAAGGAGCTAAATGATTTCCTATGGTATGCCAAAAAAGACAGGTGACATGCACCAGAAAAAGATTCACTAATTGAATCCTATGATCAATTAGTCCACAAAATAACCATGTGAAGGCTAGAAGACCACATGATGTGTAGACGCTTATTTACCAAAACAATTTATAAGATCACCGCCAAATTCTCATACAAGGAACTATGTTTTAAAATCAACAACCATAGTTCCTTAGTTAAACATATTTCATTGAAGAAAAAAAGAAAAATAAAAGAACTTACTGGTAAGAAGGTTTAGCTGGGATAACTATATCATATAACTCATCAATCATTTTGTATATTTGACAAAACTTACTTGCTAGGTGGTAGTTTGGCTCTACTACTTCGACACTCGCAAACTGAAACTTCATCTCCCAGTTGGTACCAGTGCATATGCTTAACCTGAAATGTGAATATAAGAAATATCAAAAGGAAGTTATTTGCATACAAACATTGCTTAAATGCAATCAGGCAGTCAGACAATTTGATATACATCACCTTAACCAAATGTTTGGAAGCTTGCCAAATATTCACAGAAAAAATTAGGCAACAGACAGGGACAAAGACATTAGTATGAAAATTGTCAGACAGCATTCAGGCAAGATGGCGATTTATTGATTTCAACAGTTCTACAAGCAAACAAAAGAAAATAGAAAGTTGTAAACACCTAAAGACCTAGAAGCACCTAAATTCATATACAATATACATGGTCCTGGAAACTTGAAGCATTTTTCTCAAAAGCTAAGTTGAAAAAGGAAGATAAAAACTTATACATTCCATAACAATTAACATTTCTAACAACATAAATCATGTCATGTTATGAGTCTATTTATGCAAGCAGCACCCAAAACCATCATTTGCGCTTTCAGTAACCATTCAATTTACAAAGCTAGGCAGATAATAATATTAAAAGTCATCAAAATCTCAAGCATCAGTCACAGTGAAAAACCATAAAAGCATATAGCTATAACATGCAGAAGGCAAAAGGCAACCAGAATAATGCAGTGATCTGAATCAAGCCTTCGTCTTTCTTATATATTTTAAAATGATGAAAAGAAGAATAATGCCTCTTTTAGTACATCTAATTAGAACCCAAATTGCATCTCAATAGGATGAAAGCTAAAAAGAATGCAAACTGAAGGAGACTATTTTTACAAACCAGTAATGTCCTATGTTTCACTATCACATGGGTTTTTTGACCACTGCTATTGTAGACAAAGCATGAACCCTCTTCTGAGCTAGTCCCCAAACCAGTTATAGTTCCAAGTGGAATCCTTGATCTAACAGCATCCTCTGAAGAGGAATCCATGGAGATTCCTCTGCTTGTATGCATGGCACCTTCTTCTGAAGTAAGAAATACATGTATGCGATCTTCAGCATCTTCTCTCTCAATCCCATCAGAATAATTCTTAGGGGGGACTCTAGTGGCCACAGCAACCACCCTTCCGGACACATGCAATTCTAAATCTCTATATACATCTGAGTCATTACTTGTAATATTGTTGGTTTGTATTTGAGAAGTTCCGAGATTATTCACTACATACGGATTCATGCAATTGTTTGCATTCTCAATAGACCAACACGTGCTTGATTCAAGAGATGCAGAAGAAGTCAGTTTTTCATTGCAGGTAAAAGACAATCTGGGTATATAATTAGCCAAGCAGACCATTCCAAATACATCACGCCCTGAAACCAAGTGCAGCACCTCCGGAGTTTCGTACACAGACCTCTCCTCAGCTTCAAAACGGTCAGGAAGAAGGTCCATAGACTCAATTACAGGGCCATAGTATGCTGCATGTATGGCTGAATAAAAATCTGCTTGAAGTACATCAAAATAACTTGTTCCAACTATCACCTTCTTCTGTGACAATATATCATTTATTGCAAACCTGTACCACTTTAACCATTCAACAACTTCCATTTGCTTATTCGCTGTCATGTGGTATCTATACATGTACAACTTTGAATCTTGTTTAGAATGTTCTTGCATAAGCTTTCTGTGGGATAACAAATACTGGTCATAATGTGCCCTCTTATCAGAATCTGAAAGAATCTGCATTGCATCATTGATTATATTTTGAAGTCAGAATTACCCAAATGGAAAAAAGTATACAACACCGCCGAATATTACCATTACCAACCATCACATTATACATACATAAATAACGTTAACACAAAGAAGACCGTCTAACTATAACTCTATAAGAACTCCGAGAAGCCATAAAACTACCTGAATTATGTCCAATGGATTGAGTACCAATACTTTCAGCACCAAAAAAACCCATCACGTATAAGTATTTCTAGTTACATTGGTCTGTTAGGCATATATAGAGTACATGAGCTTTTTAACAACAAAAATTCCTTTGATCAAATACGAATTTTTATTATCCAAGCATTACCAAAAGATAATGAAACTCATGTAAGGTGGTACCATATTATTACCCATTATCCGCTTGATGATTGCCACTAAAATGAAATAGAATCTTTAAAGTAATCTCGAATTCACCACTCGAAAAATCGAAATTCTGCTTCAACCCTAGAAATCACCACAATGACTTCAAACTTCAAATATAAAATTCGAGCTTCTTTTGCATTTTTCTCTATAAATATTAGCTTGTGATTAATTTATTTACAACTCTAAATAGCTTCAGTCAAATTGTATATCCATCAACGAGTGTCAATCACAATGATTATTAAAGTGAATTCCAAAAACTATGAGAAATAATTTGATACCTCATAAGCGGCAAGAATTTGAACGAAACGTTTCGAAGCTGAGGAGTCGTTGTTCCTTGACTCAGCGAGATCAGGATGAGTTTCCTTAGCTAATTTGCGAAACGAAGCTTTGATTTCAGCAAACGAGCTCGCCTCTAGAACACCTAATATATTGTAGGCGTTTTCTACTGGGAAATCGGTCCGAGTCCACTCACTTCTGCTGCTACTGAGCCACCGAGCTGTAAAACTCGGATAGCTACACTTGAGTTGAATTGTGACTGAAGAGAGTTGCCGATAACGATTAATCGCGGCGAGAAATGCCATTTTTATTTACTTATTTATTATAATTTAAATCATATCGGATTTTGCGATGAAAAAACGCTACTGTGTTTTGAGTGTTGAGAGATTTTGGTTAAGGAAGTCGATGACTCGATGTGAGTGAAGAAGAACGAAAGAGATGATTTTGACACGTGTACATCTTGATAGTCTGACACGTTATCAAACACATTGACGTGTTAGGACACGTCAGCCAGTTTTGGCTGACGTGTCATAGCATGTCATCAATTGTACGCTGACGTAATGATGACGTGGTTTGGCACAAGCAAAAAGCTTTGACGTGCCCACGAATGTCAGAATGTCATATAAGATGGGCCTCGGGTCATATCTTATACCCAATCTAGATCCGATAAACCGACCCGATCCACTGGCTTTCAGTTCAAAAATCAAAATTAAATTAATTTTTTTTGGGGAAAATCGCAAATTCCCGCTGTTGCTTTTCAACTAGAGAGAGAGAGGAGATCGGTCAAAACCCAGAGAAGCCCGCTTCAGTCGACCGGAAAGCCAACGTGAGCAGTGAATATTTCGACGCGCCGTCGCGCATTGTCGCCGGAAAATGTGAGTGTGTTTCCTGTTTATGATTCTCTGCAACTCAACTCACTTGAGATAATCTTATTTTTGTAGCTAATCAAAGGTCTTATATATATTGTTAGATTGGCGTAAATGGTGAAGCAAAGAGGTCTAAAGCCTGTTAAAAAGGAACCCACATCACCTGAACCCGATTTCAATGCCGAAGAGGGTATATGATTCAAATTTCATTTATTATAGTCTCTGTTTGTTGCACGCATACTCTTATTTATCTATAAAACGTTAATGTTGCTTTCGGAGACACCAGTCCAAAATTTACTTGAGAAAGTCTTTTATTCTAGTTTTTGTATCATGTGTTTGATGATTATGCTTTTGTTTGAATGCCACGAATGAGTGAAGTAAGCTACTTGTTGACTCGAAATGAGGGAAGAAAGCTACTTGTTGGTTTAAAATCTTACTAGGGTTGTAGTTAAATTCGTTGGTACAAGAGTTAGTTTGTAGATATACTTCTGAAAAAGAAATATCTTTCTCAGGTTATGTGGCTCTTAGTTATGTACCTATGTTCTTGCAGCCACCGATTAAGGTTGATGTTTAATATATGGCGATAATCACCATTTATGAATTATGATCATATTCAGCTAGGTGGATTTTTAATTTGAGTTTCTGTAATATATTCTTTTCTTTTCTTGGGATGATTCCTTTTGAAAATTTTAATTTTTTTGTTACTGACATTATAAGCAAAAAGTATTTAAGAAGAAGGATAGATAGGCTAACAAAGGCAAAGAAAAAGGCATAATTTCTTTCCTTATAGATATGAGGTTGGATCAAAGAGTTTAAGATTTAGACAACATGAAAAATTTCAAGTGTGCCAAATGTTTCCTATTTCTGTTATTTCTTATAATTAATTCATATTTCTTTCTTTAGTTGAACGAAGAATTGCTGCTGTTAGAGCAATTCGTGACATGGAGATTGAGAATTCACTCACTGGACTGCGTTTACTCCGCTCAAATTTTGATGAGGAACAGCTGCAAACCCCTGTGTTGCAATTTTTCAAAGAAAACCTTCCTAACTTGTCAGTAGTGAAAACTGAAGAAACTGGGCATGTTGAATTGCAGAGGAAAGATATAGATGGTAATGTATCTATGGACAATGCTGATGGAAGAGATATACATGCTTCTCTACTACGTCAGATGTCTGTAGCTTATCCTTACTACTCTGGTGTTCCATCTTTTGGTGGCTATGAGTTATCAACCAAATCAGGTAACAGGAGTTTATAGTGTTTTTGATGTACATTTATTCAATTCAATTATTTACATTATTTTGTTTGACATGGAGTTACCTTGTTGGTGGCAGTGAAAACAAGCCTTCAAGGTGTTGATAATCAGCAGATCAGAGACTTTGTACGTACCTTTAATAAAATTGCTTTAGGTCTTGAAATATACCAAAGTAGGATGAAATATACTAGCAATTGTACTTTAAAGAACCAAGTAAGGTCTTAAAGTTACACAAGTTTATAGGTTTATTTGATGAGCTTTCTTGTTGTTGTAGCCTTGTGAATGTTGCTTAATTGAAGATGGGAAAACTGAAACCTAGCAGAGATGATATATACATAGGATTTCAAACACTTTTTGCCTCTAGAAAGGAGGACTTTTGGGTTTCTGATCTCTTCCTTCACTTTCCTTTTAGTTTCAATCTAGTAAAAATCGGGTTTCTTTGAGTTTTTAATAATTTTTATTTATTTATTTTGTCCCTCATCCTTTATGCAATCGATTCATTAGAGCATATTTTAGTGCACCATCTTAACACCACTGCACATTATAGAAAACATATTTAAAAACTTAGATTCTAAACCTGATATCTCTATTCTGTAGGTTTTGGAGGAGCCATCTGATTCTCAAATGCTTGGAGTGCATGATGCCCTCCAAACCCCTGGGGTTCGTAGCTTCTTCATTGTTTATATTTTGCTATTTTGTTTATATCTTCTATGCTCGGTCCTTTAAGTCTGGACACAAGTTAATGTTTTGTTTATCAAAATAAACCAAACAATTGAATAAACAGATTAAGCTCAGCTGAAAAGTTAATGCAGCTACAAGTTCCGACTATGTATAAAGCTTTTGTGGTCTGCCTGAAATGTTATCTGCAGCCCGACCGACTGGGATGTATGCAAGCTTAGTGAATTTTAGGACAATCCAGGCAACAACTTTGTACTACGAATACTTATAAAGTTGATTTAGCTATATTGGTTCGATGGTCACTAAAAGAAGAATTTATATAAAAAATGAAGGCAAGTTTTCTGATGAATATCTGGTTACTTTTATTATGTGACAATCCAGGCAACAACTTTGTACTATGGATACTTATAAAGTTGTGTTAGCTATGTTATTTATGTTTGATGGTTAATAAAAGAAGAATTTATATAAAAAATGAAAGCGAGTTTTCTGATGAATATCTGGTTATTTACTTTTATTGGTGGAGAGACATAATTCCTTAGTAAAGCTTGTCTGTCTTCTGACTTAAAGTTCTGAGTCATTATAACAATGTTTTACATTTTTTTTTCCTTTTATGGAGCAGAATTGGGGTGTCTGGTGAAAGCCTTGATAATATGAGATCTGTTATAAAAGGTCTTGAAAATGTGTTATGGCAGCTAATGGAATTTTTAGAGGGCTGTTGATGTTTAAATGATTAAAACGATTGTTGTTATTGTTCCTTCCAGGCGACCAGTCAAAGGCTGTCATTTGGGATGACACCAAAATCTCGAAGGCTTCCTAAACCTGGTGAGATGCTTCTATCTGTTCATGGGTCACCCCTTGGCGTCTTCAAGGAGGATAACATGGAAGCCATACATGGTAAGCTAGTCAAAGAATTTCTCTTTCTGGTTCTTGATATCAATACTGATAAGAACGGACATGCTTTTCGTTTGTTCTAAAAGTTAAATCATACAAATTTCTTTTGGATAACATATGTATTTTTGATTCAATTGGATATGTATTAACTGTATCAAAAATTGCAGGATTTATATATGCATAAAACTGGGAGTGTTAGTCTTAGTTTTCTTCTAATGTTTGAATCCTTGATTGCAGAGTCAGAAGAGAGTTGAAATGGTTCATTCTGATCATAGTGTAAGGATACTACACAATGACCACACCTCTCAAGGCTAGTTTGAAAGTACCTCCATTGTCCGTGAGGTTCTCGTTTGGTTTGTTTCTAATGTTCGGCTGTTATCTCGACAGTCGACAGTTACCTTAGTTCTTCAATCTAGAGATCAACAATTCATGTAATTTTCTTTTTTCTTGTTTTAGTGAGCTCTTTTGCCTATGCTTCACTACCAGAATAACTCTTAGAGGAGGGGGGTGACTCTAGTGGCCACAGCAACCACCCTTCCGGACACATGCAATTCTAATTCTCTATATACATCTGAGTCATTATTTGTAATTTTGTTGGTTTGTATTTGAGAAGTTCCACGATCATTCACTACATACGGATTCATAAATTGAAATTCTGCTTCAATCATAGTAATCAAATCGTTGACTTCAAACTTCAAATCCACGAATGTCAGAATTTTTCATGGTTGGATTAGACCCATCCAGGCCTAATTTTACGGCCCATATTGCTACTAAAGCCCAGTTCTGTTGTAAATTGATAGAATTAGTGGGCCTATTTATTTCTTTTTTATATATATATGGGCCTATTTGTTACTCCAACAACTTAATAATATTTTTTTAATTTTTATTAATAAATAAGATTAGTTTTTCAATTGTCAGTTCGTCCTGACAATAAATATATCAGGACGAAGAATGTGGACTACGGATTATGGATAAGTTTTAACAAGTGCATACACTTTGAATCAAAGTATGTAAATCTAGTGGTCCACATTCTTCGTTCTGATATATTTATTGTCAAGACGAACTGATAATAGAAAATCTGAAATTATATATATATATATGGGTGTCGATATTGACACTTATAAATATGATAAGCACACCCATATTTTAATAAAAAAAAATCAATTACAAAAATATCCCAATTGGAATTTACTAATTAGTACAAATTAGTTTAATTAAAAATAAATTAAATACTACGTACACTCATATCATTTTATTAAAAAAAAAACTAAACCCTGATTAAACCCTAATTCTAATTCAAATATCAAAATCTCTCGATTCAAGAATGCTATGTGAACAGCTGGTTTCTCGGCAAAAATTTGAAAGATTTAACAATGTATACAAAAGAAACATATGTTAGAAAAAAAACAAAAATACAAAAATACAAAAATACAAAAAAAAATAGATAAGCAAAGTGTTTGGTAGTATCTTCCAGACAACTTCAGAAGCAAACTAATAATACCTCTCGCTAAAAAACATTAGAATTGTGTGATTATTCAAGATCACTAGTTGCAATGCAAGAAACAAATTTCTTTGATGGAAAGTTATTGACCTTCAATTAAACGAGTTTCTCTAAGACCATCTCCAACCTAAATAGTGTTTTTGGTGCAACTTTCACACTATTTCACTATTCTATCTCCAACTTATTGCACCAAATCTTATACTATTCATTTGTTTATTATTATTTGTCACCAAATACTCATCTCCAACCAATCAAAACCCAATTTACAATAATAATAATAATAATAATAATAAAGGAAATTTTGCGCAAAAATTGTGCCAAGTGAACGGTGTCGTGCAATATATTGCGCAACACTATTCATTGGAGCAAACATTGCGGAAGATTTGCCGTTGGGTTGGAGGTAGAGATGCACATTTGGGGAATGGGGATGGATATAGGTCCCCCCATCCCCATCCCCACTTCCCAGACCCTTCCCCCATCCCCCCCCATTTCCCCATTTGGGGAAAATGGGGATGGGGAATTTTGGGGGGACCTATATCCATCCCCATCCCCAATTCCCCATTTTTCCCGTTTTTCCCCGTTTTTCCCTATTTCCCCATTTCCCCCGTTTCCCCCGTTCCCCAATTTCCCCATTTGACTAAAAATTATAAATTAAACTAAAAAAAAAAAAAACATTTCAATAAAAAAAAATAAAAAATTAAAGAGTAAATGTGTATATATACTTAGGGAGTTAGAGTTTTCAAAGAATCAAAAAAATATATTAAAAATATATATTATAATTATATTTATATATGTTTGGGGGAAATGGGGAAATGGGGATGGGGGACCTCTCCCCCATCCCCATCCCCATCCCCATTTCAATATAATTGTGGGGGAAATGGGGAAATGGGGATGGGCCCCATCCCCATTTCAATTTGGGGATGATTTTCATCCCCATCCCTCCCCATTTCCCCATTTTTCCCCAAAAAAATTTCCCCAAATGGGGATGGGGACGCGGGGAATTGGGGCCCCGGAGAAAAATGTGCATCTCTAGTTGGAGGTGATTTTTGCTGGAATTTGGCGATGGCGTAGGGAATGCAGCAGGGTTGGAAATGCTCTAAGTTGGCAATAACATTAAAGTGGCTAAACAATAAACTGAGAGAACAATCATTTAATGTTGGGACTACCTTAAATACATGTTGTAATATTTTCTAACATATTCTACAATTTTATCATAGGAACAACAACTTTTTATTACTTAAAAAGTTGAGTTCTCTCTGTTTTCATTTCGAGTTCTTTGAAGTAGAGCTTCTCGAAATTTAAGAATTTAAGAATTCTCCAGACTGTATTTTCGAGTCTAGAGAGTTTAAGAATTTATCATTTATGAAATTGGGTGTGTTAAGATGGTTTATAAATAAAGGGTTCAAAAATTAAATAGCACCTTTTGGGTTGGTTTTTGGGGAATAGGCACCAAGTTAATAAGTTAAGTTTAAAAGGCACCATTTAATGGGACCAGACGAAAATACCCTTTTGTTGTCTGTTTCTTTGTTTTGAAACTTTGGAAGAAAAGCTCTGAGAGAAAACCCCGACGGCGCAACAGTCGACCAAATTGTGACGACGAACCACCGTCGACGGAGCTACAGTACCGACGTACCGGCGAAGTCAATACCGACCACGGTATGTCTTTATCTCTCACGCATTTGTTGTCCATTATGTTTGTTTGATGAGTTTAGGTTAGGGTTTTAGTTTAGGAAAAAATTTTGAGCCTTTTGGTAGTGAAAACGATGAAGTTCTGGGTTTCCAAGAGTTTTTGAAACTGAATCGAGCCTTTTTGCAGTCTTATCGAGCCTTTTAGAAAGGTTATCGAGCCTTTTAGAAAGGTTATCGAGCCTTTAGAAAGGTTATCGAGCCTTTTAGAACCTTTTAGAAAGGTTATCGAGCCTTTTTAGAAAAGTTATCGAGCCTTTAGAAAAGTTATCGAGCCTTTTAGAACCTTTTAGAAAGGTTATCGAGCCTTTTTAGAAAAGTTATCGAGCCTTTTGAAAAGTTATCGAGCCTTTTAGAAGAAACTTTTGTCGAGCCTTTTAGAAAGGTTATCGAGCCTTTAGAAAGGTTATCGAGCCTTTAGAAAAGTTATCGAGCCTTTTAGAACCTTTTAGAAAGGTTATCGAGCCTTTTTAGAAAAGTTATCGAGCCTTTTGAAAAGTTATCGAGCCTTTTAGAAGAAACTTTTGTCGAGCCTTTTAGAAAGGTTATCGAGCCTTTTAGAAAAGTTATCGAACCTTTTAGAAGAAACTTTTGTCGAGCCTTTTAGAAAGGTTATCGAGCCTTTTAGAAAAGTTATCGAGCCTTTTGAAAAGTTATCGAGCCTTTTAGAAGAAACTTTTGTCCAGCCTTTTGAAACAAAATCGAGCCTTTTAGAACCTATATGTTATCGTGCCTTTTGTTACTGTTATCGAGCCTTTTGAAAAGTTATCGAGCCTTTTAGAAACTTTTGTCGAGCCTTTTAGAACCTATATGTTATCGTGCCTTTTGTTACTGTTATCGAGCCTTTTTGAACTGTTATCGAGCCTTTTTGATATGTTATCGAGCCTTTTTAAACATTGATGTTATCGTGTCTTTTTATACTTTTATCTAGCCTTTTTGAACCTTTATGTTATCGTGCCTTTTTGTAATGTTATCGTGCCTTTTTGTAGTGTTATCGAGCCTTTTTGAATTTTATCGTGCCTTTTTGCACTGTTATCGTGCAGTTTTGAATTTTACCGTCAGTTTTCAAGTCTTTTCAGTAACTTATTTGCTTTTTTTCCGTCAATATGCAGATGGCGAATCCGAATGATTTCCTTAAAACCCCGGTGGGAGAATGGTTCAATGGAAAAATTATTCGGCATGACCATTTTGATGACCTTAGAGATATCGACAATGCACTTGAAAGAGTACCTGAAAATCTAAGGATCGAAGACCGACGTCGGTTTACTGAGTCATGTTTCGGTCATTTCCTCCGGATGCATCGTGAGATTAATTTTTCTGGCGGCATTGTCCATCGGCTACTTTTACGTGAGTTGCATCACAACGGGCCGGAAGATGAGATGCGATTTCTGTTAGGGAACCATACGGTCCGGTTCTCGAAGGTTGAGTTTTGTCTAATCACCGGATTGAAGTTCGGAGTGATTCCCGACACAGCGAGTTATGATATGGTGGTACAGAATGGCATACACGACCGGTACTTCCAGCGTCGAGTCATCGAGTTTCAAGAGCTGAGAGGGGTGCTTCGGATTGGTGTTTTCCATTCGCAGTACGATGCAGTGAAGCTGTCATTATTGTTTTTGCTGAACTGGATACTGATGGGGGTGGACGAGAGATTTAAAGTTCCAGCATGGCAGTTTCGAGTAGTCGAGGACTTGGACACTTTTGATGCGTTCCCATGGGGCGCATACGTGTATAGGCGGTCTATTTATGGTTACATGCATGCTTTGGATAGTCCACGGCAGGCAGCACGACAGGCAGGACAGGGCGTTGACACCATCGAGTCCTACAACATATACGGTCTAGCGCACGCACTATTGGTTAGCATTTACAATTTGCATCCGTACTTTAATTGAGAATTTTTTATATGACTGATGTATTTACTTGTGATCGTACTTGTCTATTACGCAGGTATTTGCTTTTGAGGTTATCCCCTCCCTTGGCATTAAAAAATGTGGGATCCGCAGGGTTAACCCCGAGCTACCCCCTCCACGTATTCTGAAATGGAAGTTGACTAAGCGACCGCGAGGGAAAAAGCTGGATGAGATTTTCTCTGAAACTGTAAATATTGTTGTTGTTAATGTTTATAATTTTTAGTATGTGTATAATTACAATGATGTAATTACAATGATGTAACTCCAATTGCAGATGTCTGCGCGGTCTAAATTGGTGGCGACAGCTGTTGAGATGGGTCAACGGTATTACGAAGGCATAGATCAGGGACCCACTATGTATGATCACTATGCTGTAGATTTATCTGGAGGCCTCCCGGATCTGGAACTACATAGGACTGGCGGACCCAGTCATACGGAGGATTCTTGCGGACCTAGTGATATGGATCCTTCGTACTCTGGACCCAGTGATACGAAGGGCTCAGACCCGGATGTCGGCAATGGCCGTGGGAGTCCCACGAGGTCTAGGCGGGTACGCGTGACTTTGCCCAGACAACCTACAGCTGGACGTGATTCAGAACCGGAGGTTGGCAGTCCTACTCCCGTGAGGCGTAGGCGGGTACGATTCAATTTGGACAGACAGCCTGGACCTCAAGGTCATTCACGGGGAGGCGTCGGAGAGCGTCCACAGGTACGTAAGCATTTTTAGGACCACATGATTTAATTTCAATTGACTTAATAGTTTTAGTACTGACAGAGTCCGAATTCCTTTCAGGCTTGGGAGCATAAATTGGCAGAGGTGATGGATGCTGTTCGAACATTACGTACGGATGTCATGGAGGCTTTCCGTACGAGTGAAGAGAAAAGAGCTGCGCAGCATCAGGAGTTGCTGGATTTGATCCGGGCCCAACAGGGTCCGACGTCGCAGCCCCGTATGGATGGTCCACCATTCGATGACCAACCATTTGATGACCATGACGGAGCATTTACTCCCACAGGTACAGGGTGGACAGACCGAGGGACCAGCCATAGGCAGCCACGTACCACAGACACAGTCTCAGATCCGCAGGGTCATGATGTGACAGCACGAGAGGAGGTGCGCGGTGGTACACAGACAGCAGGTGATATAGAGCCAGCAGTCTTGGAGCAGGAACTGCCTGAGGACATCACCACAGTCCGCTCATCACAGCTGCTGGATGATCCTGTTCACTCCCAGGAGCAGGTACTGCCTGAGGACATCACCACAGTCCGCTCATCACAGCTGCTGGATGATCCTGTTCACTTCCAGGAGCTCACACCTATACATTTCCAGGAGGTCACCCCTGACGCCACAACCCAGCGCGATCGTCCAGTCGATCCCAGCGTACGAGGTTCCTCCTACGAGCATAGACCTTCGGTCGACCCGAGTGTAGCCGACCCCTCCAGCCGACCTCCGGTATGTCATTTGACACCCCACCGATCGATTTCAGGTGATCAACAGGGAACGAGTTCCTCCTCACACCACCCCGATCACCCTGATTTGGACCGGAGTCCACCACCCCTGAGGCGTGGAGACCGGATTCGACGTCGAGGTTGGATGGAGCGGAGCCCATACACAAACCCCTGTGAACCGAAGAGGCCACGGACGATGCCGCATCCGCAGCCAGCACATGAATGGATGCCACACGAATTGGTAGATCCTGACCAGCTTGCGGCGTACCTAGCCTACAAGAGGAGCATGACAGGGGAATTGTAAGTATAATCTAAAAACTTACAATCTGTTTATAGTTTTTTCGTCCACAGGTACAAGTAAGTATTATGTTAAATTTGTTTCCAATTATGCAGACGTGATGTGGATCTGCACCACCCAGTTGGTGTCAATGTGACTTGGTTCCACTGGTTTCAAACCAACTTCATGGAGTTGGACGATTCGGTATGTTCCTCACTTGATTCACCTGTAGAAGTTTCATTCACAAATGGTTGAATCCTAACAATACGAATTGTTGATATTTGTCAGCACATTGACGCATACTGCAACGTTCTCCGGAAACGTCAACGAGCATTCCCCACTGTGTACGAGAGGAGGACCAACATACTAGATTCACAATTCTATGTAAGTGTTTATTGAGTACGGTTTTCTCTTCTACCTTGATGTGTTCAAATATTTTTTGCCTGACGTGTCGGTTAATTTTCTATGTACAGACATTGGCATATCATAGCTGGCAGAGAATCTGCATGGGTGAGGACAAGAGACCCCCAGATGGTTGGACTGTGCTGGATCGCCAGTATCCTCGTGATGAGCTTGAGGTGGTATGTGGCCTGCTCCCGCAGGCAAACCTGCCATGGCACGACGTTGACACGGTCAGTGTAAATTTGACTTTGCGTCCATCTGTATAATAAAAAAATTTGCTAACACTTTGGAGAAACACCTGCAGGTTCTGATTCCTTGCAACCTCGGAGGTTACCATTGGGTCGTGGCCAGCGTCAACCTTGCGAAAGGGCACATTTTCGTGTTTGACCCTTTCAGACAGAAGGTCCGATATAGCCATAGGAATACCCAGTTCGCGTGCTTAAGGTGGTTGCTACCCTTGATGCTGGATGCGGTACACTTTCACCGGAACAGACAGAGAGGTGATGCGACGTACAAAAGGGAAGAAAAGCCGTTCCGGATGTTCTACGTGCACGCCAACCGTGTGCCGCAACAGGAACGGGGGTATGACTGTTTGAAGTTCTTATTCTATCACAATCGGTTTTAATAGCATCCCATTATAATGTTTGTTCACGTGGTTAATTGCAGGGGAAACTGTGGGGCCCATACATTGAAAATTATTGAGTACCTGGTGGCGAACAGGGATACCTTCGACTGGTCCGAAGCTGATATGGCCACCATCCGGGAGAAGATGGCCGTCGAGGTTTTTTGTAACTCGAAGCCCATATAGTTGATGTAGATGTAGTTGATGTACATAACATTTTTTGAGTAATGAAATGATGAATTTTTTTTCTTCAAGTGTTTGAAGTGTTTGCAGTTCAAAGTTAAACACACACATTTCATACATTGAAATCCATAAACAATACAGCAAATTCAATAAAGCATCTAGTATGACATTAGACGAACAACTAAATTCTAATATATTTTCGAACATAAAATCAATCACATTAGTTCTACATAAGAACCAAGGGTCTCACCAAACAACTGTATCGAGCATGGTTGTGAAAGTTTGAACGATGTTGGAAGACATCAGGTTGGAGACATGTTCCTCATAAAACAAAGGTACTATTGCGGAAGTTGATAAGCATCTAAGGATTGAGAAAGCAGAGTATCCCACACGGATAGTTTACTGTTTTGGCATTTCTCATGAGCATCCGGGAACATTCATTCTAACTTATATACGAAGTACAAATCCCCATCATGAGTATATTGGTCTATATCCCAAGGGATTTAAGTTCAGTAAAAGGATGTTTGAGGACATTGATCGGCTTGTGGCATATTTCCAAAGGCATATCGACGATCCTCAGCATGAGTCAGCACCATCAATTAGATCAGTTGCTGCTATGGTACCAATGTGAAGCCCTGCAACTGGGGGCTCCTCTATAGCTAGAGGTGGCACGGTTTCGGTTCCAAGGTTTGGTGGAACCGAAATCGAAACCGAAATCGGAACCGGGTCCCCCGGTTCCGGTTTTGGTTTCGGTTTCGGTTTCGGTTCTGAAACTGGCGGTTTCGGTTCTGAAACTGGCGGTTTCGGTTTTGATTCCGATTCTGGAATCGGAACCGTCGGTTTTAGAACCGAACCTTTTGTAATATATTTTTAAAAAAATTAGAACCAAAATCGGAACCGGCCTCCCCCGGTTCCAGTTCTGGTTCTTGAATCGAAACCAGAAATCCGGTTCCGACCCTGGTTTTCCCGGTTCCGAACCCCCCCGATTCGACGGTTAGAACCGGAACCTTGCCAGGTCTATCTGTAGCATCTGGGGGTAGTGGCTGGGGAAGTTCAAGCAATGAAGGTGGCTGGAGAGATTGATGTATTAAAAGTTCAACACATTTCATACATTGAAATCCATAAATAAAGTTGGGATATACATAAACACTATAACAAACGAAATTCGAACATGAAATCAATCATATTACTTCTACATAAAACATAAGAACCAAGGGTGGCAATTCGTCTTCCTCTTGTAAGTAAGGCTCCATTCATTCCACGGTACAGTCTTTCTCAGGGCACGTTTGTTTGTTGTGTCCAATTTTATGACAGATACTGCACTTGCAGCGGTATTCCTCGGGGACAATTGTGCTGGGACCTTCATTAACCATAGGTGGGTTGGAACACCTCCTGCTGTTATGTCCTGGTTGTCCACACCTTCTACACGACTGTGTGGTTGTCCTCTCCGAAGACGAGGCATGTCGACCCTCCATTGGTCTACCTGATTGCCTCTTCGCCTTTGGATTTAAAACCACCCGTGATGCGATGTCGGATGGCACAACCCATGAAGCAGGATGGCCAACAGGCATAATAGGAACTGAGTATGCATCAATAAGTGTCTCCCTCTTGTAGTAGTCCGCACACAGAGATGTAAAATCCAAATTTCGCTCCCTGCAACAATGAAAAGGGTGAGACTCACGTTTGGATAATATAAACCGTTAACTGTAAATTGTAATGTACCTTGCCGCTGCAAGTGCGTGTTTACATGGTAAAAAGTCCATTTGGAATTTGTTGCATGTGCATGTCTTCCGGGCTAAGTCAACCGTCCACTGTTTTCCCTTGTGTCTGACGGAGAATATGTTCCAGTCAACTGGATTTACGGTCATATAACCGCACTTCTCGACACGTTTGAGGATCAAAAGATGTGCGGCGTCGGTCAATCGATGACGCATGGACTGTGCATTTGCATGACGATCATGAAACCACTTCTGTATCATATTCCGAATGAACTCTGCCAGTGTCATTAGTGGCAGTTGCCGAGCGAATTTTAGGCATGAGTTTATGCACTCTGCAACATTTGTGGTCATCAACCTGTACTTTCTTTGGGGACAGTGAACGCGGGACCACTTCTGTGGACCGGCATCAATGGCATAATCGTATGCACCCTGGTGCAGCTTACGTAACTCCTCCATGTGCCGATCATACTGGATTTCAATGTACGACCTAGCAGCGTAATCCATTATCTGGGCAACATCCTTTCTGTGGAATCGCTTCTTCATATTTTCACCAAAATGCCAGACACAAACGGTATGGGTTGCATAAGGGAACGCTTTAGAAATCCCTGCTTCAATGCTTGGATGGCGATCGGAAATGAAAACCAGATCATCTATATGACCAAGGGCACCCCTCAAGCATTCTAAAAACCACTCCCATGAAAGGTTGTTCTCTGAGTCACCGTACCTAAAAGCAATTGGATACACCTGTTCGTTTCCATCTTGTGCAGTTGCCACAAACATTGTACCCCCGAATCTTCCCTTCAAATGGGTACCATCTACTGCAATAACAGGACGCATACACCTCCGAAAACCTCTAATTGAGGACCCTAACGACATGAAAAAGTAGAGGAATTTACCATGATCATCGCACTGTAAGTCCGTGATTGTGCCCGGATTTTGCTGTTCGAGAACATACGCAAAAGATGGGAGCAGTTGGAAACTTTCTTCATGCGTTCCATAGGTTAATGACAATGCATATTGCAAGGCATCATGTGCCTTACTGTACATGATTTGGATGCCATACATTGTTTTCATATCGGCGATTATGTCCTTCGGACGCATGAGACGACCATCGGTTTGTTGAAGTCTAGGGGCAACGACTTCTCCGATTATGACTGCACCAGCTTGTCGGTGGCGACGGTGAATCTCCTCCAAGGGACAGCTGTGTTCGTTGACAAAACTTCTGACTTGAAAGTAAGTACCTTCTTCTCTCCTCACCGCTCTTAATTTCCACGTACAGTCGTCAATGATGCAAACCAAATGTAAAGTTGTCTTATTAGACCTTTTCACCTTCCATTCAAAGTTCTGCCGCATCGCAAAATGGCCAACTAGCCTCTTCAAATCCTTTTTACTCGGAAAAAATTGACCTTTATAAATCATGGTTCTCGGTTCTTGCGCTGCCAAGGTGCTGCTTGTACCAATACCAAACGAGTATGAATCTGCTCCTGGAATAACCCAAGTTCTCGCATTAACAGAATCAGATGATGTCATATTACAACGGACCTCGGAAGTCCCAGGCATATCTGGTGCAGTGCAACTAACTCCTTGTACACGTCTACCGCTTGTTTGCATTTGTGCAGGCTCTTCATCTACATTTTGGAGATCATGAACATGTTCATTATTTGCCTCAGTATCAACCTGTTCATGGTTCGGGTAATTGCTCTGTTGATTGTACTGCGCATCGTACTGTTCATTGTCCTGTGCATCGTACTGCTCATTGTACTGCTCATTATACTGCACATCGTACTGCTCATTGTACTGCTCATTGTACTGCACATCGTATTGCTCATTGTACTGCTCAATTCGACTGCCAAACACATCACCCACATCACCCAATTGAATTTTAGCTGCATGTGCATGGTCGACCGCAACTTCTGGGACACCACACATGTTTCCCACACCTTCGCTGGGACCCCCTTGGGTGAACACTTGGTTGCTACCGCTAAAGGATCCAAACTGTTGGGTATTTTCAGGAGGAGGAATATTATTCCCTACCACATCTCCAGCTGTCCGCTCAGTTAGACTGACACATACTTGAGGGATCACTCGATCTTCCCCTAGCATAAACTGGACATCGTCGTCATTCCTTATCAATGTGCGACACGTACTGCCAGGAACGAGTGATATTGATGACAACTCAAAATTGTATTTGTTTACATCATAGTTCACAATAGTATGCACGATCGTCACCAATTCTTCGTAAGTCATATTGTTTGACACGTACATTCCCCGATTATCGGATCCAACAAACCTCTGACTTCCGTCGGGTAACTGGTCCCATCGACCGTTGTAAGATATTACTATTCTAACCCGATTCATGAGGCTGTCAAATTAATAATCACAAACCATTAACAAAAACCCATGATTACACAATGTCTTCAAATATTACATGAAAAGCCTCGAATATTTTTTGAAAAAGGCTCGAATTTTTTTTCAAAAAAGCTCGAAATATTTTTGTCAAAAAGGCTCGAAATCAATTTCGAAAAGGCACGAATATTTTGTTAAAAGGCTCGAAACTTTGTTCAGAAAGGCACGGATATTTTTTGAAGAAGGCTCGAAATCAACCAAAAGGCTGGAAACTTTTTTCAAAAAGGCTCGAAATATTTTTGTCAAAAAGGCTCGATAATAACTACAAAAGGCACGATGACATTGTTAAAAGGCACGAATAAATTTGAAAATCAATCCAGCCTTTTAGAAAGGTTATCGAGCCTTTTGAAAAGTTATCGAGCCTTTTGGAAAAGTTATCGAGCCTTTTACAAAGGTTATCGAGCCTTTTAGAAAGGTTATCGAGCCTTTTGGAAAAGTTATCGAGACTTTTCCAAAAAGGCTCGATAACAATTTCAAAAGGCACGATGACAGTGTTAAAAGTTATCGAGCCTTTTGGAAAAGTTATCGAGCCTTTTACAAAGGTTATCGAGCCTTTTGGAAAAGTTATCGAGACTTTTCCAAAAAGGCTCGATAACAATTTCAAAAGGCACGATGACAGTGTTAAAAGTTATCGAGCATTTTGGAAAAGTTATCGAGCCTTTTACAAAGGTTATCGAGCCTTTTAGAAAGGTTATCGAGCCTTTTGGAAAAGTTATCGAGCCTTTTAGAAAGGTTATCGAGCCTTTTGGAAAAGTTATCGAGCCTTTTGGAAAAGTTATCGAGACTTTTCCAAAAAGGCTCGATAACAATTTCAAAAGGCACGATGACAGTGTTAAAAGGCACGAAAATATTTCAAAAAGGCACGAAATTTTTTTCAAAAAAGCTCGATAACAACTTCAAAAGGCACGATGACAGTGTAAAAAGGCACGAAAATATTTCAAAAAGGCACGAAATCATTTTCAAAATGGCTTCAAGTTTACATACTAAAATGTGAACAACTTCAAAGAAGCAAGTTCAATAAATATTACCTTATTTTACTGAAGAAGAAAGTCGGGGCAAGACCTTGAACTTTTATTTGTAGAGAGAGAGTAACTGAGTATTTCAAGCCTTCGTTTGAGTTGCAGAGAACAACTCAAAGAGAATAACATAAATGTTTAACTAAGGGCAATTTTGGTAGTTCACCATAATAGGTGCCTTTTAAACTTAACTTATTAAACCAGTGACATTCTCACCAATTCACTTTAAAAAGGTGATATTTTGGACCAATTCCACATAAATAAATTATATTAAAATGAAAACATTCATTTAAATAAGGGTACTATTAGCATTATGATTGGTGTTTATAGTAATATTTTAATTTTAAATTTTAGACATGGGTGTACTTATCTATGGGTGTCAATATCCACATCTATGTATAAGATGCTAGAGAAATCAAAATAATTCATGAATCCCAAATATTTGTTGATTGAATCAACACAAATATAAGAATTTTAGTGACAATTGGGATTTATATTATAAAATTTATAATGTTTTCTGATTTGTACTTATTTCGATGGATGAGAATTTCCTACTTAAGTTGATATAAGATGATATAAAAAATAATAATAATAAATACAATTAAGTCAATATATAACATAGAAGGATCACAGAATAGTCCATAGAAAATGCACTATTAGTCTATTACAAGGATATGAGGCTGTTTTCATGTCATGGGTGCTGTCTTTTCCAGCTACTTCAGTGGATGCCAAATGTGAAACGCACCGGATTTAGTACAAATAATTTCACGTTGTATATGTTGGGAAAAAGAGATACCACGACTTGGTTCCATCAACTTTTTTTTTTCCTTTTTTATTTTTTATTTTTATTTTTTAACTTTTTAATTATTACGATCAATTGAGAAAAACGTGACATGAATATCACAACCTTATCTAATATAAGTGTGAGGTGATCGAACATATCATTGAATCAATTTTATGTCGTTATGTTACTTTTGTATTAAACGTAAAAGCTTTACTTTAAGCGACTGGATACCATTGAGGCATTGAGATACCCAATAGAAAGCAACACCCATTACATGGAGATTGCCAGATTGGAGATTGATGTTTGAATATTACTGTATACATTCAATCCACTTAAATCATGTTATATGATATAAATAACAATTCGTATGAAATACTAAAGAGCTACGTTATATATAAGTTGTCCGGACATAAATATAAAGTCGTGTTAAAGCTTTTCTCGTATCTATTATGCATATGTATGAAATTCATGTTTATTAATCATGAACTTCATGTACTCTTTCCTATGAAATTGTGATAAAGCTTGAATATGGGGCATTGAATCATCACTAGTTAGAAAACTTTATCAATACTTACTGTATAAAATTTGTTTTACATTTTTAAAATTAACTTGATGAGATTATACTAAAATCATGCAATCAAATTAAAAACATTATAAGAAAAAGAATACATTTAGGGAAATTTATAGCTGTCACCAGGTCAGAAACCTTTGTCGATTGTGTATTCTTGTTTCTTGTGAATCCATTGATGTGAAAATTACAAGCAACCAACATTTGTGGAAAATCTTTCAGATATCATATATATGGTGATGGGCTGCCATTAAAGTAACTAAAATTAGATGCCGCAAATTTGGAAATTATGATTCGACAATTAATGGTTGCCGGTGGTGACATTCGATGATTTCGATCGATCTTTCGATTTCCACCACCACACATGGCCTTGCCATGTGGTCATGCCTGTTTCATAAATGGCTCAGAAGACAATGATATTTTGTTTTGATACATAAATATATAGGTTTTAGTTTAGTACACTGAGCATTTATTCATGCACAGTTAAATTTGACATTATTTTGTTGTGATCACGTGCAGGTCATGTGACTTAACTCTTAAGAGCATCCACAATAGTGGAGACCCAAACACAAGACCCATTTATGCCACATCATCAAAAAATGGGTCTTCTCATTTGGGTCCTATTTATTTGGGTCTCATTTTCCCACAATGGTGTTCAATTGAAAAAGTAAAAGTGGATCCACTTTTTTAATTTTTTTCCAAACAATCATTACTCTTCTTTGAAATATTATATATATATATATTTAATAATTATTTAACAAATTATGATTAATTTAAAATAATTTTTTCACAACCGAATTACATCAACAATAAAAATAAATATTTAAAATAAAATATTGTATAAGATTAGACATGGCGCCAATTTCAGTTCGGTTTCAGTTCGGTTCAGTTCCGATCCGGTTTCGGTTTCGGTTTCGGTTCCGATGGTTCAGTTTTAGTTTCGGTTTCAGTTTCGGTTCCGATGGTTCGGTTTCGGTTCCAGTTTCGGTTCCGGTTCCGGTTTATGAAATTGAAATATATATATTAAATTTATTTATATTTTTTCATTAACAATAAAAATAAATATTTAAAACAAAATATTGTCTTCGATTAGATATGGCGTCGATTCCGGTTCGGTTCCTGTTCCATTTCGAAAATGGCGGTTCCGGAACCGAGGAACCGAAACCGAAACTGAAACCTCCCTTGAAGAGATTCCGATTCTGATTCCGATTCCGGTTCGGATTCCGGTTCCGGTTCCGGTTTCGTTTCGTTTCAGTTCAGTTCGGTTCGGTTCGGTTCGGTTCGGGATGTTCCGTTTGTTCGGTTTCGATTTCGGTTTCGGTTTCGGTTTCGGTTTCGGTTCCAAATCGGTTTTGATTCCGAACCTTCAAAACCAGTTTTGATTCCGAACCTTCAAAACCGGTTTTGGTTCTGGTATTAAAGGTTCGGTTTCGATTCCGATTCCGGTTTTAAAGGTTTGGTTCCGATTCCAAACCTTTAAAAAATTAATGTTTTCATTCAAATTAGGGAGAATTGCATTTTAGTCCCCGTAGTTTGCCTTATTCTGGGTTTAGTCCACGGTTTTTTTTTATTGTAACTTTTAGTCCTTCTGTGATAGAATCCGTCAAAAAACAGATTATGCCATGTCAGTCGGCCTAAATGACTGTAATGCCCCTGAAGGTTGGTAATGACACGGAAAAGACCGTTTTACCCTTAATTAAAAAAAATTTAAAAACAGATTTAATAATATAAATATATATATATATAGCTGATTTAAATATATAAAAAAACAAATATAAAATAAATAATATTTGATCATCAGATTTCATCTCCAAATTCATCATCTCCATATTTCATCATCAAATTTCAAATTACTACAAACCCAGAAAACCTGCGTTACATGAAATTCAAACCTGCGTTCGTGACTTGTTCATGGGATTTCGTCTCTATCTATCAAACCCAGATTTCATCCATAAAAAAACCCGAAATTAAAAAAATTGGCACTCGAATCACCATCAACACCCATCATATATGTTCATCACCATCAACAACTCAACACCCACACCATCATCTGCAGAAATCATCACCCACACCACCACCCCACTATCATCAACCTACCATAAATCAAATCCTCACCATAAGCCACCCAAACCCAACCTCTAGCCGTCGAAGAGATCGGCGCCGCTAGAGATAGAAGATTGCGACAGCCGAAGAAGATAGCCGGGAACCACCATTCCGGCGGCCAAGAGACGAAGCCGTCAAGAAGCACGAGTAGGACGCCTCGTCCGCCGGTGATGAGATGTCATGATCTTTGTCGCTTGATGGTTTCTTCTTCAAGAAGGATCGACATAAATGGTGAGAACCGGACTAGTGGCAGGGAGCGGGGTCGTCGTTCCAATCGAAAAAAATAGAGGAGGCGGCGGCGGCGGCGGTGGCAGTAGATGATGAACCTTCAATGGCCGATTTCAGAGAGAAACAAAGAGCTTTGGGGATTTTTTTTTTTTTTTGTTGGAGATTTGAGTTTTTTGAGTTGTTAAAGAGGAATTGAAACTAGGGTTTTCTGGTAGAGGAATTAGTGAGATGAAACCCTAACCCTATAATTGAATTTTGGGGTTTATTGAATTGAAATTGAAAATTTTAGGTTTGAGAAGGAAAAACTGAATTTTTGTTGCGATTTATTTTTGTTGTGTAATTGTGAATGTAATTGTGAAATTTTGGATGAAGATGATGAGATAGGATGAAGAATTTTGGTAAGAATGAAGATGAAGATGTTAGAATTTTTTTTTGGGATTATTAATTTGTGGATTTATTTTGGGATCATTGGTTTGTGGATTGAAGAAAAAAGGGGAAGATATGAAATTGGTTTGGTTTATGAAGATGATGATGAACTGGGTTTATGAAATCGGTTTTGTTTGTGAAGATGATGATGAACTGGGTATGAACTGGTTTCGGTATTGTTGATTTAATTTTGGTATTGTTTCGATTTTAAAAATAAATATTTAGTAAATTTAAATTTTTAAATATTTAGTAAAATGACGTGGCATGATCTCATCCACTTATTTGTTTTTTTATTTAATATATTATTAATTATATATATCAAATTACCTTTATAACCTTCGGCCCTAATTACCCTTTCTGCCCCCACCTATGAATTTACCTATTTACCCTTGTTGACCTTCGTTGACTTGATGAAACCCTAACAGAATTGGACGGTAGGGACTGCAATCCATATTGTCAGAATAATGATGGATTGAAAATTACAATACCAAAAAACTGTGGACTAAACGCATAATAAGGCAAACTACAGGGACTAAAATACGATTTTCCCTTCAAATTATTTTAATTTTATTGAACTAAAATTTTATGATTGAAATTAAATTTATTTATATTTTTTTCATTATATATATAATTATTGAAGTTAATAATAATATATTTAAATTTAAATAATTGAAATATATATATTAAATTTATTTATATTTTTTCATTATATATAATTATTAAAATTAATAGTTATATATTTTAATTTTAATTATATATATATATATATATATATATATATATACAGTCTTTCTATTATCAGTTCGAACTGACAATAAATATATCAGGACGAAGAATGTGGACCACAGATTATGGAGAAGTTTTGACAAGTGCATACACTTTGAGTCAAAGTATGTAAATCTAGTGGTACACATTCTTCGTCCTGATATATTTATTGTCAGTTCGAACTGATAATAGAATTTCTGTATATATATATATATATATATATATATATATATATATATATAAGTCCAACCCAATCATTGGGAAGTGTTGGGAACCCAACCCAACCCAACCCAACCCAACCCAATCATTGGGCAAGACCCAAATTGAGTTCCAAATTTGGAACCCAATTTGGGTCTACTTGGGTGGACCCCACATTTGGCTCTCTTTTTTTGGGTCTCATTTTGCACCATTGTGGAAGAATTTGATGGGTTCCAAAGTGGGTTTAGTAAAAGTGGGTCTCATTTTGCAACCATTGTGGATGCTCTAAGTCACCTAAGTTGTATACAATAATTAATATCAAAATAACACCAAATTGTAAACGTACAATAGAACTTTCCATATATATATATATATATGAACTTTTTTGCATGGAAAATTTTTAAATCATTTGTTTTATAACAAAAAAAGGTACTTAAATAAAACTATATATAAGAAACTATTATAAACTACATATATAGTGAGAGAGTTTCTCAACATTATGTAATAATTAAATAACGTATGGAATATATTACACAACGTTGTATAATCAATCCCAAAAAAAAAAACATACGAATTCGTCCGGATTAATCAGGGTGTGGTCTGGGCTGATTGTACCGTATGGTGGATCCGTCCCACCCAGAAACCGGATAGTGTAAACCAAAAAAAAAAAAAAAAAACATACGAATTCCCATATATATATATATATATTTAAGTTAATGTGCACTAATATAACTACATCTAATGTATATGTTTAAGTCAATGTCCACTAATATAACTACATCTGATGTGAACGGACCGTGTATGTATATATATATATAATTATTATTATTTAAAAGTACATTGAACCACTACATTTAATATGGCTGTCGATTTGATGTAAACAGCGAGTGGGCTTAGATGCAAGAAGCAGAATATTTTCTGCTCAATATGGATAGGATTACTTTTTTTATTATTATACGACAATTGTCGGGGACCAATGAAATTGGGTTATAAAAGCACAGTCCGGATTGCAGCTCCTAGAGATGGGAAGAGAGAACCCACATATTGGTGGGACAACACCCACACTATTGATGGAAAATTTGCATACATATATACATCCACTGGACATTCAACTTTGGTGGTGGGGGTTTCCAAAGGAAAGACCCACCACATTAGCAAAAGGCCATATGTGGATAGGATTACTTATCTAGTTATCTTACATAAGCTTGACAATTGGTTTTTCTTGATTTTTGTAAACAAATATCTATCTCCTTGATATAATCAATTAACTTTTTATCAAGACTTTGGATAAATATATTCCGACATGATATCATTTTAATCGGTACTGCAGTACTGCACTGAAGTTGAGCTAAATATTTTAGGAATTCACTGCAAACAAAACTTGCATAATGACCACCATTTAATATAGACTATGTAGTTTGCGTTGAGATTGTTTATTCAATCTCGTAATATTTCAGGTTTGAATCGTATTCGGTAGAATAGATATTGGATAAAGTTTTTTTGTATATATATATATATGCATATTAACCAATTCCTAATATAAGATTTATGATTCTAAAATGTATGTAAGTATATTTAATTTTTATCTCACATTTATCTATAAAACTGTAAAGTGTTG
This sequence comes from Acer yangbiense, assembly GCA_008009225.1. Lineage (NCBI taxonomy): Eukaryota > Viridiplantae > Streptophyta > Magnoliopsida > Sapindales > Sapindaceae > Acer > Acer yangbiense. The sequence continues at coordinate 1,184,083 of CM017766.1, forward strand.
TAAGTAGTGGGAGTAGATATCTGACTTATGAATTATGATTAAGTAGCTAGGTATCTTGATCGTGTAACTGTGTAAGTAATATTTGTGAGTGAACTATTGACCTGTTTGGTCTGAAAGAAATTATTGTACTCTTCTTCTTTTCTTTTTAATTTATTAATAATTTTGATGTCTCCATGGTTTCAATAATTAGCCGAATTGGTCCATACTTTAATGTTTGCCAACTTGGTATGCATAATGCATGTGATAATTTTATTGTTTTAATGGAGGAAAAGATCGAGTGCTCTCAACTCCACAACAGAGCTAGCCAACCTGAGGATCACATGAATCAAATATATGCATGCTGTTCTAAGCATTTATGGAGAAATATTAGAGATATATATATAGACACCATAATTGCCTCTGGTTCACTACTTCTTAAAAAAAAAAAAAAAAAAAACTATATTTGATGGCCATTACAAAATAAGTTTTAGCAAACTAATCCAACACCGTACAATAACAAAACAATTATTAACCCCGATTGCGTTTTGTTGGTAAAAAATGTTTGTTTATGGAGTCGCCTTATGATCAACTTACACTTTATAATTTGAGATACAAGTTTGAATGTTTAACATTACTCTATTAATACATATGTTATCCAGTACGAATATATATTTCTATAACACCATTTAAATATCTCATTCCATAAATCTATTCCCACGACAACAGAAAGAAAACTTCAACATGGAACTCAAATCTCTCACTACTAATATCGAAGAAAAGGTGCACCACCCTATATATTAGTACTATACTATTAGGAGGTAAATGCACAACTCTTACAAGTACTAATATCCTATAAATAATTTTTGTATCCAAAAGTGATGTTTTTGCTTTCTAGATAGAAAATAATTAAGTATAATATTACAGTAGTTGTATAATTACAACTATTACTCTAATCCAATCCTATTACGCCACATCTGCATAAGGTTAGTTGTAGTGGGAAGGAAATTAAATGGAAGTCGAATTAACACTCATTTCCGGTAGGTTGGAATATAATTTCCATTGGCTGTATATTTCTGTTCAACCAACCTATAATTTACAAACAACTTAATAAAGTAATTAATATTTTCAATAATAATAATGTAATTAATTATGTGATGGTTGACCATAATGTAATAACATTTAATCCAAATAATCCACGTGAAGTAAATCCAAAATCCATAATGGTTAGCTGTACGTGCAAGGGACTTCAGACTTGTGTTGTGTGAACAGTCAACCACCCAAATGATTCACTGATTAAAAAATAAAAATACAAATCTGCCCATGTATAATTATCTATATAAACCCAATTATTTATTATATAACATGCATAAGTTTAATTATCAATTTATTTATGTTTATTATGTTTTATATTTCAATTAAAGACTTGAAGTAAACTATAAAGAAGTTTTGTAATACTATTACAAAGTATCGAGGATTTGAGGAAAATGATACCCCTCGAACCTACAGTCTCGTATAAACTCATAACTTCATAGTGTAAATACGGGTTTTATCGATTTACGTAATTTATAGCTCATTCTAATCAGAAGGTGACCGTGTAATTTTCAAAAAAACAATAGATGAAGAAGCCATGATTTGAAACCAAGTTGTAATTTGATCAAGACACGACAAAGATGTTTAGCTAATTTATCGATAAAATTATTGGATGATTGATGGAAGATGTACCCTACACCGCGTGTACGTTATCTTTCCTTTATTGATGAATGATGCACCGTGTATAGCGTGTACGTTGATTTTTCCGACAAGAGTATTTATCGAAAATAATATATATATCAAGGGGGAAGAGGATCAATCAAGTCAACGTTACCGTGACGGTGGCGCATCATTGTTAATGGTCTTTTTTCCTCCACAGGATTGTAATTTGTAAACATCTTGTCCTTGATTGATGGTGTGAACATATACATACAAGTTATTCCCATTATAGTAAAAACATAAATATTGAAGGACCACAGACCACTTGTTGGCACAGTGTAGACTTTAAGTTAATCTCGTGGAAAAAAAGTATACAAATCAGACGTTTATTAATTGATTAATCAGAAAAATCCAACCCTCCAAAGAATCCACGTGATCTTTGGGCCCATATTTCTAAAAATCCTGAACTAAGATCCAAAAACTTTAAATTTTGATATGCTGTTTTTCACTTTTCATACGTTATGCATATATAGAATAATTCCCGTGAAAAGATTTTCAGCCGTTTATGTTGTTAAGACCAAGAATTGGACATTTTTATGTTTAAAATGTCCTTCAATCGAGTAGAGATGTGTTGGGTTTTGACGAAATTAGTCATCGATAGGATTCGAGCAGTTGATCTGAGAGTCATTTACTCAAACTCTAAACTTGTTTATCTACCGGTCGAACTACGCCCCTATTGACAAGGGATCTGACGAAATCGATTACTACAAAAATAGTTTAAAACGAAGCGAAAATTTTCAACTATATTAATAAAAGGGGTTGTGAATTTTAATATAGACAGCTAATTGGACGCATTGGATTCGAATAAATACAAAATCAACACACCTAAAAGAGAGACTATGTTAGTTGGCGGGTAAACTTCAACTTATAATTCACCAACCAAGGTAGACAAACACAACTGACAAGTACCCGTGAACCCAATAGCAGGTAAATTTATTTCTAGAAAAACTCATAGACTCTAATAAATCCAACTGTTGACAAGCATTAGAAGTATTTTTTTTAATTATTTTATATATATACCATAAGGACCGACTACCACCGTATGTCAAATCACCATTCGAATTTGATATTGTCAAACAACGACTCAAAACTGAGATATCGGTAGAACTTGAATCTAAAATATTACTAAATGATTACTCGAATATGAGAAATTATCAGACTTCGAATATGTGACGACTCGAATCTAAAACATGATCAAATGACCATTCAAATCTGAAACATTGTCGATCCGAATTGGATTTCTTTGCACCCAGCCACATTGGCTAGTGGAATGTTATCATCATAGGATTCATTGAAAATAAGAGGAAATAATTGGTTTCATTGAAAATGGGTGGGATTGGCAAGTGGGTCCGAGAGGAAAATGGGTTTGTGATTGTGACAAATGTAAACAAGTTGGGTAATTATTATTGAAGTACCGGATCTAATGATCTGATCACTGGGTCGGGTTGTTTTTTTCTTTTTTCTGCAAAAAGATAAAGGTGGAGGAAGATAGAATCTCGAGAGAGAAAGAACCAGTAGCACAGGATTGATAATGGATGGATAAATAAATAAAAAATTAAGGTTAATTGCACTAACTTACCTCTATTTTGATGAATCTAACAAGATTTTAAAAAGATATCCTAAATTAACATAAACACTCATTGCCATCATGTCAATTCATTAACTTTAGTGGTTGATTAACCTTGACCTGTGGAAAACCAAACATATCACTGACACATCTTCTCAAACATAAAATATTTTTTAATTAAAAAGGAAAAAAATATATTTAAAATGATAATTAGTTTGTAGAAACATTCTTAGTTCACGGAGGAGTCTTACTAACTGAAGAATGCCGATCTCCTCCAACTCCGATCTCCTCCAATTGAAGGATATCGACAATAATTTCTTTCTATAGGAGGAGATCGTTAAAGATCTCTTGTTTCCTTCAGCGGTAGAGATCCATCGCCGATAGATTATTATTATTATTTTTTAATTTTGATTTTTTAATTTTTAATTAAAAAACATTGTATATTTAAGATGATGTAATAATGGTATATTTGATTTTCTAAGGATTAAGATTAGCCGACCGTTAAATTTAATGGATTGACTTGTTAGCAAAGAGTTTTGTGTTAATTTATGACTTTTTTTGAAATATTACTAGATTTAATAAAATAACTGTAACTTAGTGCAATTATCCCTAAAAATTAAAAAAAGCCGGAACACACACGTGACCGAAGCTAATGTATTTCTTTTTATTTTTTTTCCTAAACTATAAGCTGTATATCCACTCTCTCTCTCTCTTTCTGTCTCTTTGATTTTTGTCTTAAAGCAATCAATCATTCAAAGAACCAGAAGCACTCTCTTGATGTGTGTAGACAGTAGTAGTAGCAATAAGTATAGTTCTTGTTCAAGCTCTTTTCTCGCTTAATTTTAGCTGCAGAAACAAATATGAAGACGTTGATCAAGTATCTGATGGTTCTTCTTTTTCTGGGTTTCTGCCACGTGTCAATGGCAGATCTAGCGAAGAAGAAGACTTACATAGTTCACATGGCCAAATCCGAGATGCCGTCGAGTTTCGAACACCACTCACACTGGTACGACTCGTCACTCAAATCGGTCTCCAACTCAGCCGAAATTCTCTACACTTACGACAATGTGATCCATGGATACTCGACCCGGTTAACACCCGAAGAAGCCGAAGCTCTCGAAAACAAACCTGGTACACTATCGGTCCTGCCCGAGTTGAGATACGAGTTGCACACGACTCGTACACCTGAGTTTCTCGGACTCGGAAAAAGCGCCGACATGTACCCAGAGTCCAACTCAGCGAGTGAAGTCATAGTCGGAGTCTTGGATACCGGTGTTTGGCCCGAAAGCAAGAGCTATGACGATACCGGATTCGGTCCTGTACCCAGTAACTGGAAAGGCATATGTGAAACTGGTACCAATTTCACAGCTTCAAATTGCAATAAAAAATTAATTGGGGCAAGGTACTTCGCATCTGGGTATGAGGCAACGATAGGTCCAATTGATGAATCCAAAGAGTCAAAATCTGCAAGAGACGATGATGGTCACGGTACTCATACTTCCAGTACCGCAGCTGGATCTGTAGTTGAAGGAGCAAGCTTATTTGGGTACGCAGCCGGTACAGCGCGTGGGATGGCTACGCGCGCTAGAGTTGCTGTTTACAAGGTTTGTTGGATTGGTGGTTGTTTTAGTTCTGATATTCTTGCTGGTATGGACAAGGCTATTTTAGACAATGTCAATGTTTTGTCTATGTCTTTGGGTGGTGGCATGTCTGATTATTACAGAGATAGTGTTGCTATTGGAGCTTTTGCAGCTATGGAGAAGGGCATTTTGGTCTCTTGCTCTGCTGGAAATGCTGGTCCTGGCCCATTTACTTTGTCCAACGTGGCACCATGGATTACTACTGTAGGTGCAGGTACACTGGATCGGGATTTCCCTGCTTTTGTTAGTCTCGGCAACGGCCAAAATTATTCCGGTGTCTCACTGTTCAAAGGCGCAGCTTTGCCCGGAAAATTGTTGCCGTTCGTTTACGCCGGTAACGCTAGTAATGCAACAAATGGGAATTTGTGTATGATGGGTACTCTTATACCGGAGAAAGTCGCCGGAAAGATAGTGATGTGCGATCGTGGAGTCAGCGCTAGAGTTCAAAAAGGAGCCGTCGTTAAAGCTGCTGGTGGGTTAGGCATGGTTTTGGCCAACACCGCCGCTAACGGCGAGGAATTGGTGGCGGATGCTCATTTGCTACCAGCGACAACAGTGGGTCAAAAATCCGGTAACACAATTAAACAATATCTGTTTTCGGATCCGAACCCAACTGCGACGATTTTATTCGAAGGAACCAAAGTGGGTATCGAACCGTCACCGGTGGTGGCAGCATTCAGTTCAAGAGGTCCGAATTCCATCACGGCTGAGGTATTGAAACCGGACATGATCGCGCCAGGTGTCAACATCTTAGCGGCTTGGTCTGGAGAAGTGGGCCCAACTGGGTTGGTAACGGATAGTAGACGGGTAGGGTTCAATATAATATCGGGTACATCAATGTCGTGTCCACATGTGAGTGGACTCGCGGCGTTGCTCAAGGCGGCTCATCCAGATTGGACTCCGGCAGCGATCCGATCAGCTCTCATGACCACCGCTTACGTGGCATACAAAAACGGCCAGAAAATACAAGACATTGCAACGGGAAAACCATCCACACCGTTCGATCATGGCGCTGGACACGTGGATCCCGTATCAGCCCTTGATCCGGGTTTGGTATACGATTTAACGGCGGATGATTATCTTGGATTCCTCTGCGCGTTGAATTACACCGACTCGCAGATTAACATGGTCGCCAGAAAGAAACTCACGTGCGATGCTAGTAAGAAGTACAGTGTCACTGATCTCAACTACCCATCTTTCGCTGTCAACATTGACACCACACAGGGCAGTGGGCCCACCGCCGTGAAGCACACGCGTACTCTGACTAATGTGGGATCGCCAGGGACATATAAGTTGTCGATAACATCAGAAAATCCACAAGTCAAAATATCAGTACAACCAGCAATGTTGAGTTTTAGTCAGGTGAATGAGAAAAAATCGTATACGGTGACGGTCACTGTAAGTTCTTCAATGCCGTCCATTGCGAATAGCTTTGGTCGTATTGAATGGTCTGATGGGAAGCATATTGTTGGCAGTCCCATTGCAATTAGTTGGACCTAATTAATTTTAATTAACTAGTAATTAGTGGGAAAAAAAAAAAAAAAAAAAAAAAAACTGAAATTGTTCACTCACTCAAAATAAAGGAGTGGAGTGTGTGGAGAATTGTAGTTTCTATAGCTTCTGCAATTATTTAGTTTCTTGTTTTTTTTTTTTTTTTTTTAATGCCCGGCTAGTGTTTGATGTTTGTTCTCTGAAAGGGAAGAAGAAAAAAAAAACCCTGAAAATCCAGGGAAAATTATTGGGATGATTTACTTTTTTTAGTGTACAGTGTAATTGCGTGCCTAATCTAGTCTATTTATATGAATGTTGAAGATCAAAGTTCCATATATGTATTAAATAACTTCTTCAATCTTCGCTTTACTATTTGCTATTGGCATTACTATTTACTAATGCCTAATCTAGTCTATTGCGGTGTTTACGTTTCGAGTTTCGAGTCTTATCGTGTACATTTTATGAATATATAAATATGTATCGAGAGTTTTCTATACGGTAGATTAATATTGCAGGAGTAGTATTTGGAACATATCTTATCCCATCTATTGTTAGGTTTCCGAATAAACAATATCGAGTGAATTCCATTATCGTATGGCATTGCCACGTAAATTTTACAATCTATGAAAGGCCAACACGTAGTTAACACGTGCCAATACAAAACTAGAAAGCCCATGCAATAATGCAAATTAAAGAATATATATCGGACCGACCGAACTCGATCACGTCAAACTATATAAGACTCAACTCATTAGTACGTGAAGAGTGGTCGAGACAGATCAGGAAGCGAAAATGGAGAAAAAGCCAGAGCAAGAGAAAAAGAAACAACAAACAGCGCCTGAGACTGAGAGAAGTGGTGAAGATAAGAAGAAGAATAAGGAAATGAATTTGGAGGGGCTTTCAATGGAGGACAGTCCATACGTCAACTACAAGGACTTGGAGGATTACAAGCTTCAGGGTTATGGAACTCAAGGCCATCAACAGCCCACACTCGGCCGCAGCGCCGGCGGCACCGATGCCCCTACTCCTTCAGGTGCAACTGTACCCTCCAAGCCGGATGTTTCTGCCACCGATGTCATTAACCGCCGTGGGGTCCCTTAAATTAATATTTTACATGGATGTCACGTATATTATGTCTATGCCCTTTTAATTTCTAGAAATTAAGGTTGTATTTTATTTGTCCATGAATGCATGTTTAATTAGTTGATTTGTTGTTAATTTGATCATATATATGCTGTAATATTAAAAGCAACAAAGTTGATCAATTATCGATAACTGTATTCGGGATATGTTAAGATCAAATATTAAAAAGAAAATAAAAATCTTGTAAATTTCAAAATGTTACAAAGACACGTGCAATATGCAGTGGATTTCTTCGTTTTCTCCTTTTGAAGAGTTTGATGAGAATTAAATGTCACAAAAAAAATCCAGACGGAATCATATATACACTACAAGCAGGGGCGAAATTAGGGGGGGGGGGGCATAGCCCCCCCCCCCAAGAGAAATTTGTTTCCAGAACTTTAAACTTCATTAAGATTTTATATAATATAATATATATTCAAATGGTAATGAGCCCCCCTATTGGCTGTCATTTTTTTTTTTAATTCTCTTTAATCTTATTTTTGTAAAACGTGATTGAATCAATCTTGTTTTACTTATTTAAGCAGGTTAGTTTTAAATTAAATTATAATATATTAAGGAAAGTCCAATTTTATATATTCCAATTTATGTATTCCACTTTCTTTAAGAAGAGAAAATATAAACCTTTTAGGATTTGGTTTCCTATACATCTTAAACTAGTCTAACCTATATAAATATATGTTTATTTTTTTCTAGTTTTTCACTTAAGCAATTTCATTCTTACTGCTGCAATTAAATTCTTCGTATTCTTCGGTTCATCTATTAGAATAATTTCTGATACGAGATTACAAATTAATAAATATTTTAGGTTTTTTTCTAACGGTTACTTTCTTAGGTTATTAATATAATTTCTTTAATGAATTCTTTATATATATATTGTGATTTTGCTACATTTATTATACTAGTTTTGTATTTAAACATTTATTTATTTAAATTTATTCAAAAAAAAATTATTTGATCTTTAGATGAGTAAGCCATCAACAATTGATGGATTTTTTCAAAAGAATTAAAACCTCAGGAGCTGGTTCATTTTTGTTAACATCTAATATCAATATTCCAACTTCTGCTTCCGGTGTCAACTGCAACTACTGAGAGGTCGTTTTCAGCTATGCGTACCGTCAAGATTAGGCTTCGTAACAAGATGAAAGATGAAAGATGAATTTATTACAAATTCTTTGATCATATATATTGAAAGGGAAACCGTAGAGAAACTTAGTATAAATTCGATTATAAATGATTTTAGATATTTAAAATAGCGATGGGTTCCATTTTGATTTATAAAGCCGGTGTATATGTTGTTTATTAAATTAAGTATTACATATGAGACTAGACACTATTACATTTGTTTATCATATTTGTCTAGAGTTTGTTTGAATAAAAAAAAAAATTTGTCTTGGCCCCCCCAAAGTCGAAATCCTAGCTTCGCCCCTGACTACAAGGTAGGTGCCAAGAATAAAGGAAACCTGAAAATGGTGGTGGTGGTGGTGGTGGTGGTGGTGGTGATGATGATGATGATTAACCAGAGACGTGGTGTGTGAAATCATAGCTCAAAAGTTGGATACTCATTAGTTTCGTCTTTTGAAACAAGCCTTATAAAAGCTATCTGACTTTGGGCTCTTGTTTCAAGTATCTGGTGACAGACAAATCATTTCATTAGCAAGATAGTGGGCTTTGTGGCCCAATTTTAAATGTTGCTTTTATTATTATTATTATTTTTTTACCTTGGGACACCGATTAGATTAAGATTCTACTCTATTATAAAAGAGAACCTCCCTACGATTTATGATTTTACAGATAGAAGTGAGACTTGAACCCCTTGTGACAGATTTGATGGGGACGTGAACAAGTGTAAAACCACTTGAATTATAAGAGCATCTCCAACAAGACTTTCTATTTTTTTCCGTATATTTAGAGAGCTTGTTGTACGTTTTTTACAAATAAAGAGTCATATAAGGAGTTAACACTCTAACAAGCCTCCCTAAAAATGGTTTGGAGTGAAAAAATGGCTCATTATATTTTCTTTATATTGAATATGAATGATGTGAACTTATCTTGACCACTCATTTCAATTGAGGAGTGAGAAAAAAAAAATAGGGAGGAAACCTTCTCTCCTTACATTTGGGAAGGTTTTGGCTGGAAAATTTTTTTAGGGAGGCTGTTAGAGCAAATTCCGGTCCAGTCTCCCTAAATATAGTCAAGGACATGGTGTTTTCCAGCCTATTGAAGATGCTCTAAGTGGATGTGATTTGATTTATAATAAAATATCATTTATCTTATCATATCATCTCATTATTCACTTAGAGCATCTCCAGCCCGAAATACTAAATTGATGTAACTTTGCAGCAACTTACACACAAATTTTTTTTTTTTTCCATCTCCAACCTATTACATCAAATGTTACTCAAAAAAGAATATTCTCTTAAATATTCCTTTTTTCTATTATTATTTCATTGTTCTATTTTGGCTTTTTGCTCCAATTTGCTCCGTGGTTGGAGTTGCTCTTAATAGTCATTATCCAGATGCATCATTTTAGAAAGACTTGATGTATATTACTTTCCATTCAATTAAAGAAAAAAAAAAAAAGGACCAATATTTTGTAAAATATAGTTGATGTAGGTAGTTAAACAAAATTAAAATTTTAAAATTGTGATATACCCATAACTAAGATAGTCTAACCATAACATAAATGGAATGAAAAATAACTTAACACTTACAGATTATAATACAATTATACAAGTCTGTAACGATATATATTAATGGGGTAATGGGGTATTATCAGACTGAACGAGAGTCATTTACTATCGAACCAAATAACGAATTAACAATACAATAGGAATAAGTGAATAACAAATTAACTTAGTGATAGGTTTATAGGAAAGATGTTTGTGGATATCCTATTATCCTCTTTCTTTTTCTTTTTTAGATAGCATAAATAAAGTAACTTTACATTATTAATCAAGTGCTAATAGATTTATTATAAGTAGATCTTTTACGAATGGATATTTTTTAAAAACTCGACAAAAAAGCTCCAACTTTACAAAGAATTGACTAGTATTAACCAGATTCAAACAAATGAGCAATTAATGACTGTTTAATGTATTTGAATGGTGAGACTCCACCACAACTTTTTGAAGAGAAACACAAGCCATTCCTTTTGTATTTTGATTTTTGAGAGATCGACAAAAGGAAAAGTCACCCATGAAAATGAGATAAGTGATAACAGCAACATTAATTCAAATGTTGTAGAACTTGATGGATTCTTCTTCCACTATGATGCGTAGACATGGACAGATCACAGATGGCAACAATTGGTTTTTGGTATGATACGTTTTGGATGATGGCACTGGAAAATTGCGTTAAAACCCCTTTCTTGTGTTTGCCTATATCTGTGGCATTTCTATTGTCATTGTCACCGATTTCGGAAATACAAATATTTGAATTGTTGGTTCTTCTTTGTATGGTAAGCAAAATATTGGGTTAGTATAATAATTTATTTTAGCTTTTCTCTCTTGAGTTTACGACACGATTGTAGTTTACTTATATTGATTACAATTCGAAGATTATAAAATTAAAATTAAAGAGCTGGAAGTTCTGCATATAATATTTTTAATCAGATTATAATTTGAAGTTTTGGATTTCAACCTAAAATTTTGGATTTATTTATTGTTATGCAATATATTTATTATTATATATTTATTTACTTTTAAACAATTTATTTATTACTAGTTCTAGATTTAGTGTTATATACATACATACCTTACTTTATTATTTAGAACCTGAAGTTCTGAATTTTGATATAAAATGTTGAATCTAAATATGAAGTTCTGAAATTTTGAACCTAAAGTTCTGAATGAGAAGGTGATTTAAATTTACATCGTTGGATGAATATTTTATAATCTAAATATTGGGAAAAGGAAATTACATAGCATAAAACTCTATATATGAATAGAAATCAGAATCTGAAGTTCTACCTATTGATTTTGTTAGAACATAATGTTCTCAATTTCAAACTAATCAGATTTAAAGCTCTTAAATTCATTATAAATTGTGATCAAGTTAGAACTAGAAGTTTTGAATTTGATCAAGTTATGATGCTTTCATTTGGAAAGTCAAATTGTAGTTTCTATTCAGAACCTGAAGTTTTCTAAATTTTATGTATAAACCTTCAGTTCATGGTTGAACCAAAAGTTCGAAAAATCAATATGATCCATAATTTAATTTTTTTGATATGTGATTATTTTTCTTATTTGTTATGTTATCATATCACTCATTTGAGGAAGAAATCTACACATCCCAATAGAATGTTGTGCAAGCCATAAAAGATTTAAGATCCCGATATCACATTATTTTATTTTATTTTATTTTTTCCTTTATATTTTCGTTTTTCCTTTTTTGCAATGTAAATTATCTTTTAATCTCTACCATCCATCTCTAAGATGAATGGTGGAGATCCATATAAGAATATTTTTTTTCCGCCCCATTTAATCACTATTACAATATTTCCCTTGGTGTTTCACAGTCTAACTACCAGTCTAACGAAAATCCTAACAGTAGGGGGTAAATTTTCGAATAATTTGGTTTTCAGGTGGAAGACCGGCCATTTTTGGAACTAGAAGGGAAAAGTTACGAATATGGCAAACCTTAGGGGGAAATAATAATCTCACATTTATATATATGATGAGAAAGCAAATATCAGATATGATTCTTGTGTTCTGTCATTCACAAGTCACCCATGAGAATGAGATAAGTGATAAGAACAACATTAATTCAAAATCATTTTTAGCATATCATCACAATTTGCACCACAAAAATTCTCATTTTGTGAAATCGAACCACCCACTCTCAACAGTACATAATTAAATCCTTACCAACTCTCTTTTGCTAGAATTTAAATACAAATTATATATAGCCAAAAAGGAGAAATCTTACGTTTAAATTTCTCATGTTGTGTAGGATTGAATATATATACATAGAAATATAGAATACTTTGATTTTTCTTGATTATAGTACCAAAGAATTTATTATAAAATGATACTTCAAATCACGACTCTCAAGTCTCAATACATGCTTAGCTTGCTAAACCTTTTGTTGAAAATCAAATATTTTTAAGTTGATTTTTATTTTTGACAAAATATAGGCCATATTTGTTGATTATCACAATGGGGATGCGATAATAAGCCTCCAAATTGGATCCAAAATACATACACGAATACTTTAATTATTATACTACTAATTTACAATAGCTGGTCAAATTCCAGCATATCATTTCTTAATTTAAGTGGTGTTTATCTTCCTTCTATATTTGTATTGGGATTTAAATCTCATTATGCATATACACATTTTACAAATATGAAAATATTTGTGAAGATTTGTCTTTTCGTTGTTGTGAGAGTAGACGTCTTTATTATGTATGTAGTATTCGATATCATCGTTTCTTAATTCAAGTGGTGTTCATCTTAATTCCTTCTATATTTGTGGTTGGGATTTGAAACTCATTATACACATTTTACAAGTATATATATAAGTACATATAGGGATTTTTCTCTTCGATATTGTGAGAATAGATATCTATGTTTAGAGACGGAGCCAGAAATTGTTTCCCACCAGTGCGTCTTAAAATAATGAATTGCATTAACATGTATCTTAGAAGTTTTGTTAAAAGAATAAAATTAATAAAAAAGAATGTTAATGTGTATCCATTTATCGGTTGATACATTAGTAGTTGGAATACAAGTTGAGATATAGAGTTAAAATATCTAAAATTACTCTAAAAATAATATAGAAAAACCTTATGGCTCTTAATTCATAATTCAATAATAGTGTTTAAGAGTTAGAAATTAAACTAATTAAAATTTAAATTGTACTCCTAGTATTTTTATAACATCCAAAAACTAAATTAATTTTAAAAAAATATATGATAAAAGTTTGTTTGGTATATTATGTTAATAGTTAAATATAAATATATGTTTGGTTGACATATTTTAATTATATAAAATTAATACATATTGATTATATTAAAATAAATAACATATCAAAAGTATGACATTGTATTAAGGTGAAATAAGTAAGATTGGAATAGAGAACAAAATTTTTTGAATGAGAAAATAATATTAATTAAATTAGAATATATATTTTATAATTCGATTTTTATTTATATTTAAGGTACATAAAAAGAAATACTATGTATAGAATCAAAGATATTTTTTATGTGATTTGAATGAAAAATCTTAAGACTTTGGACATGAAAAACAAGCTCTAAATGTATGGTATATATAGAAATTGTTTTTTTTTTTTTTAAATAAGAAGAAAAAATTAGGGGTAAGAGCATAAATATCTGAAAATTAAGGATTTTATAAAAATTAACATAAAGTCAAATTTAGAAATTGTAAAAACTTCAGGGGGCGGCCTCTCGTTCTATGCTGCCTCCGTCCCTGTATTCAATCTTATCGTCAAATCCTATCCCATTTGGTGTTAGATTTCGAAATCAATAACATCTACTGAATCCACTGGTCACATGGCATTGCCACCGACAATTTTAAAATATTATCTATAAGAATCAACTCGATCAAGAGTGATCAAGACAGTGAAGCGAAAATGGAGAAGAAGCCAGAGCAAGAGAAAGTGCAACAACAACAAACAGCTCATGAGACAGAGACAAGTGGTCATGAAGAGAATAAGAAGGATAAGGAAGTGAATTTGGAGGGGCTTCCGATGGAGGACAGTCCATACCTCAACTACAAGGACTTGGAGGATTACAAGCTTCAAGGTTATGGAGCTCATGGCCATCAAGAGCCCACACTCGGCCGCAGCGCCGGCGGCACTGACGCCCCTACTCCTTCCGGTGCAACTGCCGTCCCCTCCAAGCCTGATGCTCCTGCAAAAGCCGATATCATTAAACGCCATGGGGTCCCCTAAATATTTTACATATGGAGTCCCATATATTATGTTTTGCTCTTTCAATTTCTATCAATAAAAATGATTACCACCAAAGTTTTGGTGGTATGAGATATCGTTTAGTCCGACAATGTCTTTAACAAATTAAAAAAAAAAAGTTTTCTATTCAGATATCTAGACCAGGTTTTTTTTTTAATTATTGAAGTTTTTTGATATTGGTAGGATTCAAGCCGTTGATTTATGAGTCATTTACCCGAATCACAAGCTCGTCCATCTACTAGCTGAACTACGCCCCTGGAGACAACAACCAACTAACTTATCGATAGTGTATTTGAAATATGTTGAGATCAATTATTAAAAAGAAAATAAAAATCTTGTAAACTTCAAAGTGGACTTCATTTTCTCCTTTTGAAGAGTTTGATGAGAATTAAATATCACAAAAAGATCTGGACGCAGTAGAAAACCTGAAAATGGTGGTGATGATGATGATTAATATTTAATATGGGCCATCGATTCGCCAGAGACGTGGTGTGTGAAATCATTGCTCAAAAGTTGGATATTCATTAGTTTCATCTTTTGAAACAAGCCTGATAAAAGCTATCTGACTTTGGGCTCTTGTTTCAAGTATCTGGCGACAGACAAATCATTTCATTAGCAAGATAGTGGGCTTTGTGGCCCAATTTTAAATGTTTGCTTTTATTATTATTATTATTATTTTGCCTTTGGACACCGATTAGATTAAGAGTCTACTCTATTATAAAAGAAAGACCTCCCTATCATTATCTATTCATTTTATGTTTTTAACCGGGTTAACATTACCCTTTATCTTTAGACTCTTAACACCGATCGGATTAGGAGTCTGATCTTTAGAGGTTGTAGGTTCGAATCCTCTCGCCCCTCCAAAAACCCAAATTTATGTTTTTTTTTTTTATACAAAATAAAGTTGATGTATGTAGTTAACAAAATTAAAATTTTAAAATCGTACTATACTCGTAACTAATTAAATAGTTTAACCATAGCATAATTTGAATGAAAAATAACTCAACACTTACAAGTATAGTACATCACATCACCTATTAGCAAAACTGGCAGTGCACCTCCCTTTCACATAAGTAATAAGAGGTTCAAATCTTACCATGCACATTTTACAAGCATGTGTGAGAAGTTTTATTCACTGGTTGTGGGAGTAGTTATCTCTCATTATGAGAGTAGATATCCGTACCACATATGTATTGTTTGATCTCGACAGATCACGGCAGTCCTATTATAATATTTCAAAAATAAAAACTTACAAATATAATACAAGTGCGTAACGATACCCATTAATGAGATAACGTTCAGGTATGATAGGCCTTCACCACCAAACCAAATAATGAATTAACATTGTGATAGGATTATAGAAAAGATGTTTGTGGGTATCCTTGTCTCACAACATAAAAACAACAAAAATAGAATTTCTTTCCCTTTTTTTTTTTTTTTTTTTTTCTTTTTCCTTTTTCGTTTGAGAAGGATATCAATAAAGTTATAACTTTATTAGAAAACATGCATGCGCATGCATAGGGTCCGATCAAAATTCTATTCTGTGTACAAATCGCATTATTAATTAACTTTACAAGAGAATTGATTAGTATTAACTAGATTCAAGCAAATATTAAGAACCAGCAAAGCAAATGAGCAAATGACTCTTTAATGCATGTATTTGATTGGTGAGACTCCATCACAACTTTTTGAAGAGAAACACAAGCCATTCCTTTTGTATTTTTTATTTTTGAGAGAGAAAAGGCAACGTCACCTGTCTATTTAATATATATATATATATATATATATATATATATATAGTCCCGTTCACATCAGTGCGTACTGATGTAACTACAACAGTACCAATACATGTGGACCACTGATTATAGAAAAACTTTGATGAATACATACACTTT
Source organism: Acer yangbiense (assembly GCA_008009225.1). Classification (NCBI taxonomy): domain Eukaryota; kingdom Viridiplantae; phylum Streptophyta; class Magnoliopsida; order Sapindales; family Sapindaceae; genus Acer; species Acer yangbiense. The sequence goes on from CM017766.1 coordinate 1,200,477, forward strand.
GAATCAAAGTATGTAAATCTAATGATCCACACCCAACGCACTGATGAAGTTATAGCGATGCGTACTTACTTGAATATATAAATAGGTACGATGAGAAAGAAAATATCAGATATGGACTGTTGTGTTCTGTCATTCACAAGCCACACATGAGAAAATGAGTAAGTGATAACAACAACATTAATTCGAAATCTCTTGTTATCTTTTAGCATATCATCACAATTTGCACCACAAAAAATCTCATTTTGTGAAATCGAACCACCCACTCTCAACAGTACATAATTAAATCCTTACCAGCTCTCTTTTACTATAGAATTTAAATACAAATTTGAAGTTGTTTTTTTTTTTTTAAATAAATAAAAAAATCCAACACCAAACAGGTTAGATGGCTGTTGAGACCTACCGAAAAAGGTCTTCTAACAGTTTTTACGATTTTATGTGCAATGGTAGGACAATATATACAAAATGTCAAACTTTAATTGAAATTGAAATTGGAATCATTGGTTATTCAATATAACCAGAAATTTTACTTTTAAAATCTAAATTGAATTTTCATTTTACAGGTATGTAGGTATTCTGTGTTGGATTGAATATATTAATATAATAGATAGACTACTTGAACCAAAGAATTTATTATAAAATGATACTTCAAATCACAACTCTCAAATAGTCAAACCTCAACACATGCTTACCAAACCTTTTGTTGAAATTCAAATACTTGATTTTTTGCTTACTTTAAAAAAATAAATAAAGAAAAATCAATTGATTATCATTCAATAGGGTATCAAAATTCATTTAATTGAGAATTATTGTCTTTAAATACTATTAAATTTCGAACAAATCCTCCCACAATTAACATTCTCCATGTAAATACACTCAATGTTATACGATACGAGTACAAGACAAACAAACCCTTTTAAATTTTAAGAAATCCTTCGTAAAAGCACCTCACAAGATATGAGTAATTAATAATAATCTAGTTGGACGGAATGAATCGGTCCTATCAAAAAATTTATGATATGATTCGAGTAAACAATCATAAATTAAATACCCTTCATTAGACTTAATACAATCAAATCAGAGAGAGTGAACCAATCCCATCCAATCTAATAATATTAATGTTGTAGCTGTTCATTAAGGTGTGACATTAGGAATTGATATACAATTTCAAATTCAAAAGCACAAAATCCAATTTGAATAATAATAATAATAATAAAATAAAATAAAATAAAATAAAGCCTTTAAGGCCCACATGAACCAAAAAAAAAAAAAAAAAACCCTCTAAAAGCCAGCACAATAATATATTGAATGAGAAAGTGCATAAATTTAAGCTCAGGAATTTGCCGGCCCGATATAGCTATGGTCTCTCTCCGGTCTCAATTCCAAACAAAACTGTGTTTGGCTCGCCTGCAAATCTCTCTCTTCTCCATTTTTTTTTTCTTTTTCATTTTTAACTATAACGTTAATTTAGGGTTTCTTTAAAAGGAAGATGACTCGAATCCATAACTTTGTAATTCATATCGCAAAAGGTTTATAAGCGACTAACGACATCTCGTCCTCTCTTCTCCGTTCTAATCCTTTCTTTTTTGCTTTTTTTTTTTTTCAAAGAACTTTATTTATTTATATTCCACCTGTCTCCTCTGTTTCTCTCTCATGTTCAAATATCTTTCTTTATATTGTCTATATAAATCCTCTGTTTCTTCACACAGCTGAGAGGACCCCAACTGTCAACTTTAAAGCTTCTAGTATTTTAAAGATCGATCAATCAATGGCGAGAGATTCTGCTGAAGAAGAAAATTTGTTATCTTCAAAATCTGAAGAAACAGAGGAAGAAGAAGAAGAAGAAGAAGCATTGTCACTGTGTGATCTGCCACTCAATGAAGAAAACAACCAGTGTAGCAACAAATTAGAAGAATTGGAAGAAAAAGCAGCAGCAACAACAACAACAACCCAAATGAGAGAAAACGTTGAAGAATTCAATTTCGGTTCAACAGAAGAATCTGAAATGTGTACGGCTGATGAGTTGTTTTTCAAAGGCCAAATTTTACCGTTACGTCTCTCCGTGAGTGGTGGTACTGGTGGACCACGGCGGTGCCTGTCCCGGTCGGAGTCAATGGACCACGGCGGCTCCTCCTACTCTACTGGGTCTGGATCCACTAGCATCAACACTAGTCGAAGCAGCAGTACCAGAAGTTACTACTCATCCACCACCACCACCACCACCAATTCAGCGAATTCGACGACTTCCAAGCAAAAAATTAGAAACAATTTTCACAGTTTTCCAAGTCCAAATCCACAAATCAGAGTTTCAAGTTTTCGATTGAGTAATGTCAGCAACAACAGTAGTAGTAATAGCAGAAACCAGAAATCTACGATATGGGATTTGTTTAGAATAGGATTGGTTCGTGCACCAGAGATTGAATTTCAAGATTTGAAGCTTCGTAGCAACAACATTAATGGCGTAAACAGAAATGGGTCTGTTTCTGTTAGTCGTAATAGTAGCAGTGGTAGTAGTAGCAACAACAGCAACAACAGTTCCAATGGAAATAACCAGAAACAGAGACAGAGACAGAGACAGAAACAGAGCAGTTTCACGGCGTTGTTCAATTTAAGTGGTTGTAACTGTTCAATTAACGCCGTTGAAGCGGTCCCATTGAACACCAACAACAACAACGACGACAACATTGTAGTCATCAAAAGCAGTGAAGAAGAATTGAAAATAAAAAAGAAGAAGAAGGAAGAGAGAAAGCAAATGATGTCACGTCATAGAACATTTGAATGGTTAAAGGAGCTTTCACATGGAAGCTATGTTGTTGTCAATGATGACGATGACGATGACGATGACGGTAGAATCTAGTTAGTAAAACAAATAGTAGTGGTAGACTCCTGAACAATGCTTCGCATGCTACCTTTTTTTTTTTTTGTTTTTTTTTTCCTTTCTTTTTTGCCTTTTTTGTTGGAGTGTAGGAGAGGGCTCTGTTTTCTAGACTGAGAAGGTGTAGTTTTGTGTATGTATGTTTGTGTACAAATTTTGCTTTTTCATTCAAATCTATTCTTTATTACAATGCTAAATGTGCTTTTTTCTATACATCTATTATGATAGTATAATGTCGCTCGGCAATCAGAGTGTTCATTCGGTTTAACAACTTTAGATTTGAATTGTCGCACAATAGATGGTTGGTTCAGTCAGATAAACAGGCCCAAAACCAAAGAAACCGACCCAAAACGAACATATTTGTTTAGAGTCAGATTTCTCAACCAAAAACACCATATTCGATTAAGAAATATAGAAAAAAAAAAACCGGGTCATGTTTGGTTTTGGTCTAGATCCCTCCCCGAACCTAAAATGTCCACCCATAAATCATTAGACACGATGTTCGTACTTACTTGCATTTTAAATAATTCTTTTATTGACTTTTGTGATTATAAAAAAACCTCCTTGTAGGGAATTCCTTTTGTTTTCTTTACATGATTTCAAAATCACAATTATATTTGGTAAAAAAATTTGAAATGGTATTTTTTTTTTAAATTTAAAAAAAGGTTCTAAATATAACATAGTACAATGATGGAGGAAAGTAGTAGCCGTGACAAGTGGAAATGATGAAGATGAATATAAGCAAAGGAAGGCGGTGTTGGTGGTGGAGGTGGTTGTCATCATTAAAGTATGAATTTTGATACTTTTATTATGTGGTGGAATGTGAATATGTGATAACGGCTATTCGTGACTGTCACTAAAGCACAAAAAATGACAATTTGCCGAGAGAGAGAAAGAAAAAAAAAAGTTAAAAGAAAAGAAGTAGTGAAGAACACACGAGAAGAAAGTGTAAAGAGTTATCCATTTATTTTTCTTTTGATGATTTCATTCAAGTGGGTGTGGGTGTGGGTGTGGGTGTAAAATTGTAATGGTATTTCTGTCTTATGTATTGTTTTTGATTAACAATTTAGTAATAGAATCTAAGAATTAATTATTTTCTTTCATTTCTTTATCTATAGGATTGTAGGTAGGGTTGACCCATAAATACATAAACATGATACAGTATCATCACATGAAAGGATCTTCAACTTTCAATTAAAAACCTAGATCAGTCTTACTCTATAGAGAATCTTTTTTTGAATTATATAATACCAAAATTGAAAGTAAATGATTACAATGTTTATTGAATTTAAGGTAGGGAGATATGACTAGTAATCCAATTAGGGCAAAGATTTATCGAGATCTGATAAGATCAACCGCTATGATTACGTTTCCCATATTTTATGATTTAATGGGTAAATATAAGACTCGATCAACCATTTTTCAAAGAATGAATGTGCTATTTACGGCTCAAGTAAGCTTATGATATTCGAGCGCTGACTTAGGAGTCATTTGTCCAAACCCTAAACTCGTCTATCCACGGCTACGCCCCTAGGGGCGATATTTGTACACTTGTACATTCACAGCCTTTTTCAAGGAAATAAGTAAAGCTTGATCCAAGAGAAGCGTAGATGGCCCTCTAATCACTGGGTTACTTGCAAGTTACAACTTACAAAACGCCATCTAGTGTTTTTTAATACACTTTAATACCTGTTAAGCACACCCACAATTTGCAGAATCAACAGCAAAGCATAGGAAATTTGTTCAATTGAAAATGGGATACCGACCCAAAAGACTAATTTATTACAGTCAACTTACGATAACGACACTAGTTTGACCTAATCAAACATGTTGAAACATATTTTTTTAAATATCGGTTAAGGGAACTGGAATTTCCCTGTTAATTTCAAGTTAAGTCGGCATACTTTTTATCACATGTCCCTTTTTAATTTTGTGGATGAGATATCAAATACTGTCAAAAAAAAAAAAAAAAAAAAAATTATGGATGAGATATGTCATGATTTTTTATTATGTTAATTTGAATTTTTTATTTTATTTTTTTAAGTATTACATTATTATATAAATTTGGACTTTTTAAAAGGGGAATAACTCCAACCCTTCATCTCGTGGTACAGTTCTAGAGGGTAAACCACATGACTAACCTCATATTGTCGTTAAACTGATTTATATATTAGCCTAACATGATATTAATGGTCGGATGTATTGCTTCCGTTACTTGGAGAATTTGAATTATCTTCGCACCTTAATTTTCAATAATCTCATGATACATAAGTGTTCGAATAAATGAACGGTTAAGATGTGATTAATGTTCAGTGTTACTTTATTAACGATTAATCATATCCCTTGAAAATGCGAGGAAAAAGCTGAGATTAGAATAGGAATTTTTCCCAATTGTAGAATTGACTGCAACAGTAACATGAAGTTGAAGACAAAGTACATAAAAAACCATTGACTTGATGATAAATTATTGACTTTCAGGTTCGATTTCTTGCGATTTGATCTCGCCTCCTAAAACATCGCAGTGGAATGAGCTCTGATTTGTTCAAATAAAGCTAAAAATCAACGCACAAGAACAAGATTCCACGTGAAACAAAACACATTAGAACTAGATAAGTTTTTCCCATTACGTCGGTCCACGTCAACTACCTTGAAAAAAGACTTATGACTTTGAATTTTTGAAACCCATTTCGAAACCCAAAACCGTGTTCCATTTTATAAAAGTAAAACAGAATCAATCAAACCCACCAAAATTACATTTTTTTCCCTGGAAAATATAAAAACTTTACGGGAAAAAGGTGCCAAACAGAGAGGTTGGTTATTAGATAGAGATGCTGGAGCGGTGTTTTGGTGGTGGTAGTGGTGGTGATGGGCTGCTGTGGCACATGGATTTGAAGCCGCATGCTTCAGGGGACTATTCAATTGCAGTGGTGCAGGCTAATTCTTTGTTGGAAGACCAGGGACAGGTGTTCACGTCTCCTTCTGCCACGTATGTTGGTGTCTATGATGGTCACGGTGGTCCGGAGGCTTCCCGCTTCATCACCCACCACCTCTTCCCTTTTCTCCACAGTAAGTTTTCAGCCACTCTGTTTTTGTTGCTTTTGGTTTTATATTCTGTTTGGTAACAGAGAAAACGCGGGAATATAGAAGAAAACTGGGTTTTGTTCTTTTGTTTTTGTTGTTTTCAACCCATCAAAGTGTCAAAGTTGTTTTAACTTTCAAGTCATCAATGTTTTTTTTTTATTAAACAAATCAACCTAAATTTTATGTTTTAGGGCATCACCAACCGTGCTACATCCTTTGCGCCATCTTCAATTTCCAGCAAAAATCGCCTCCAACCCAGCGGCAAATCCTGCGCAATTTTTGCTCCAATGAACAGTGTCTTGCAATGTATTGAGCGATACTGTTCACTTGGTGCAACTTTTGCACAATTTTTTTTTTTTTTTTTTTTAATTTTTTATTTATTTATTGTAAATTGGGTTTTGATCGGTTGGAGATGAGTATTTGTTGACAAATAATAATAATAAAAGGAATAGTGTAAGATTTAGTGCAATGCGTTGGAGATGGAATAGTGATATAGTTTGAAAGTTGCACTATTTTAATGTAAAAGTTGCACCAAAAACACTATTTTGGTCGGAGATGATCTTAGAGTGCTTAAATACTATGTTGGACGCCGGTTCGAGTCCCCTTCAATGCATCTGTATTTATATGTTTATGTATTTATTCTATAATATGCATCTCTATTTGGGTTTTGTTCAGGTGCTTAGCCGGTCTGTCTAGCAAAGTGTTTAAATACTATTATTAGGGCCAATTCCATCGGCCTATCACATGGGGATGTATTAGAGTGCTTAAAATACTAATGTTGGGATATTTACTGTCCGGTTTAAGCTTTTGGGTGCAATGGTTCGCTTTCTTTAACTAAATTTTGGATTTCAGAGTTTGAAACAGAGCAAGGTGGATTATCAGCTGAAGTAATAAAAAGGGCATTTGATGCAACGGAAGAGCAATTTCTACATTTAGTGAAGCAATCATGTGCAGCAAGGCCACAGATTGCTTCAGTGGGTTCATGTTGCCTTGTTGGTGCCATTGCTAATGATGTCTTATACGTTGCGAATCTCGGTGACTCAAGAGCTGTGTTGGGTCGTAGAGTGTCGGAAAATCGAAAGAGTATTCAGGTGGTGGCTGAACGATTGTCTGTGGATCACAATGTTGGTGATGAGGAGGTGAGGAAGGAGGTCGAGGCACTTCATCCCGATGATTCTCACATCGTGGTTTATACTCGCGGAGTTTGGCGAATAAAGGGTATAATTCAGGTACCAATTATAGCTCCTGCTTCATTTTGATTTTTTTCAATGGCCTTAATGTAGGTTCTATTTGTTTGTGAATACACATAGATGAATATGAAAAAGTTGCACGATATAATTAACTTCTTGGAGTTACATTTTATGATGAATTGTAGTTTTGTAGTGTTAATGTTGATGCTATTCTAGTATTTAACTTGAACTTGTTCGATATGTTGTCGTGAAGACGTGAAGTCTTCGATTCTATGATGCTTAACTTGTATTGAACATGATGTGTGATGTTATGAGCATCGAGGAGTTGAAGGTTTTTGCGATTCATATACTCTTTTAGATTATTGTGTTTTTCTTTCGGATCAACCTGTAATTCGTGACATTTTTTATTGTGTATTTCTTTCGCGACATTTTATTTTTCATTTTTCCGAGATTGGCAATGTAACCACTGGAAATTTCTGTGAGGACATAAAGAGCTTTGTTTCGTGACAAACAGATGCAATAAATGTTATGTAAATGTAATCCTTGTGACTTCCATCTTTACTTTTGTTATGTAATCAAGAGCTGTAATATCAAACTTGGTGGCTTAAAGTGAACAACTTTTAACTTCTGGACCGTTCTGGTACACTTCCGGGAATCACGTGGAATTTTCTGTTCAAGATAACTTTAGGGACCATTTTACTTCAATTTCATTCATTATGTGGCTTCTACTTGTCATTTAGTTGTGAATTTCTCAATCCTTATCTAACATCACATGGCTTTATCTAAACATTTTCCTTAACAGGTATCAAGATCAATTGGAGATGTTTATTTGAAGAAACCTGAGCTTAGTAGGGATCCTCTTTTTCGACATTTCGGATCACTAATTCCTTTGAAAAGACCAGTAATGACAGCAGAACCCTCGATACTGATCCGGAAGTTGAAGCCTGATGACCTATTCTTGATCTTTGCATCAGATGGCCTATGGGAGCAATTAAGTGACGAAGAAGCTGTTGAAATCGTCTTGAAGAGCCCTAGAGTTGTAAGACCCCCGATAAATATAAATCAAACGCAATAATAATGTCATATGTAACTAGAAATTAACTTTTTTTATTTTGTTATGTATTCGTATTACTTGGTAGGGAATAGCAAAGCGATTGGTGAGAGCTGCACTGCAGGAGGCTGCAAAAAAAAGAGAAATGAGATATAAAGACCTAAAAAGAACCGAAAAGGGTGCAAGGCGCTATCTCCATGACGATATTACTGTCGTTGTGATATATCTAGATCATCCACTGGGTTCTTCAAATGGTAGATTCAAAAACCACCGTGTTGCTGACTTCACCAGCGCCCCTGTCGATATCTTTTCTCTTAACGTGGACGAAGCGGATGATTCTTTTCGCGCTGTCACTTGAGTAAACCGTAAACGTTCTACCACAAGGTAATCCCGTGCCCCGTCTATATATACAATTAAGTAAAGTATATAAATAGATTGCACCCGTTCAGAAGATGAGATGGGATTTTGTAATAATGATCACATTAGGCAGTGGTCTTTCTTATTTATAAACTTCGTGCCACTTTTGTACCATATCTTGAGAAAGTGTAGGAAAATCTGAGATCAAATATGCATGTTGAATTGACAAAGATAATCAAATATGTACATTTTTTTACTGTTTGTTGCGAGCTCTTAGTAAGGACACGAGGGGGTGATCGTGGTTTAAATCGGTTACTTTGTCAAAACTTAACGCGGTTCAATATGAATAGATTGAAAGAAAAAAAAACGTTCAACTCGATCTATTCCAATGTTGTCGACATAAAATGAATGGATGTGTTGAATTTGGATTCACGAGACAAATGTAAATTTTTAACATTAGACTTTGTACTTATCGATGGTTCACTATCAACCCGAGGTAGTAGCTGTTGTTGGTAAATCAACAATCTGGTCAGAACCTATAAAAAACAGAAAGCATAACAACACAAATCAACACGTTAGAAAACCGGTTAGGGAAAAACCGAGACCCGTGTTTCACACGGTGTCCTTAAGACGATTTCGTTGTATATAACACCGTATGTGTATCAGCGATCGTCTCCCAGGATACAACGGTTTAACAGTGGAAGTGCGAAGCACAAGCCACTCTCAGCGAACTCAAACCGAGCTCAAACTTACCAAGAATAGAGAAGAGAAGAAAGAATTTCGACTGCTATGTGTATTCTTGGATTATTTATATGAGAAGAACACTAGGATATATATAGGCAAAACCGAAGCTTCTTGAATAAGCAAAACGAAGCTTCTTGAATACGATTCTAGACCGAAGCTTCTTGAATACGATTCTAGACCGAAGTTTCTTGAATAAGATTCTTGGCTCTTGGTGAATAAGCAAACCAAAGCTTCTTGAATACGATTCTAGATCAAAGCTTCTTGAGCACGTTTCTGATTAAATAAGGAAAATAATTTTATTAAATAATAATTAAAAGCATGATTCTGTATTTTTGGTGATCAAGCAAAAATATCAGAATCCAAGCAATTAAAGCTTTCCTTATTCTTCACACAAAAACATTGTTCACCACATTTTGGTCTCATCTTGAGACTCAATTTTTCATTCACCTATTAACTATTTTGTGAGTTTGAGTATATCATTTCAAAGCTCCCACGGAGGAGAATTCGAATACACTTTAATCTTCCATTTTCATGGAATTAATCATACTCAATTTGTCCTCTCAAAATAAGAGTCTATCACAAAATTTTCCAACAGTAGCATCTTTAAAGTCTATGGTCGATAACTCAAATCTAAGATATTTTTGGATCGAAAGTGGACTCGCATCTTTAAAGTCTATGGTTGATAACTCAAATCTAAGATATTTTTGAGTCGAAAGTGGACTCGAATCAATTTTTGTCGGCAAATATTTTCTGACATTTCCTCACTGAATGAAAATGCATGAACATCTTAAAAAAACAAATTGACAGGGCAGCAATTTTTGTTTCTTTGCAATTAAAAACAAAAAATGAAGTGACAGGAGAGTGAGTGATAGTGTGATACTGATAATATCTTATCATCTTCTTCTCTCTTGACATGGCAGCAACAAACAATGATATTTGATTCTGGAGAAAATTATATAAAAAGAACCCGAGATTCAAGGCACATTATTTGAGTTGTTCAGCATTTGAAAACGGAGTTTTCGGAGCTGGCAAGAATATATGACCACTCTTCACTCACAGGACCACAACCTTGTGGTCCGTCTACAGGTGTGATACATCAACTGGCTGCTTTTCCATCACCATAAGATGTCCGGAGTATTACGTTAAATGATTTGTCATTATCATCTGTATCAATGAGTTTATAGATTCAAATCCCACCCTCAATTTCCAAATAGTATTATCTATTTTCATAAATATATCATTCGACTGTGTAGGTTGATAGCCATCGTTCATTAAACGATGCTGAATTGACACCCCAATGAGAGCATCTCCAAGAGTTTCTCTTGGAAACCCCCTTATTTAAGGGTGGATGTTCTTGTAAAGGGTCATTAAAGGGTATGTGTTTAAGCAATAATCTCTTAAATAACTCCTTCATATTTTTTTTTTATTATTTTATGTGGAGCTCACTTATTCTTTATTATTGTTTTATTTATATGTGGAGCCCACTTAATTAAGGGAGGCTGAAGTCACCCCTTAATTAAGAGAATGAGCTCTCCACTAGATTCTATTTATAAGAGTCATTAAGGGATCTCTTAGAGCGGTAAAAATTGTTGGTCCTCTCTTAATTAAACTAAAGAGGCAGATATCTGTTAGAGAGATGAAAAAATTACATATGATATTATAAATTAAATTTATATATCAAAACCAATATATTTTTCTTAATTCATGGAAATAAAGTCAATAGATAAAGTTTTATAGGTGGATGCCTTGGGCCATTTTTGTATTTGTCTGTCTATCCAATAATATTCAAACAAACCATCTTTAATGATCCCCTCTTTTACTGATTCCTTTGCACACGTGTCCATTTATCGTGGATTGATATTTGTTCCGGTCACATAGAGCCTGTCAAAATATAAAAGAATAATGTTAGACCGTTTAAAATATTTGTCTAAATCATATTAAAAAAAAAACGTGGTATTTGTGTTATTAAGATTTTATGAATCATGAGATTACACACGAATGATGTGAACCCGACAATTCACAGGTCACATCATCTTAACATGATTTTAGACAACTTAACATTATTCAATATAAAAATATGATAAGTGTGCCAGGCCGAGCCTCCACTATTTGCCACTCTAACAGGGAAAGAGAGTAGGAGGTAATGAGGTATGAAGATGATAATATCTATCATTCATGTTGTTTAGTATTGAAAAGAAGGTTGAATGAATGAATTGGTATTTAATTCGTAAAATTACTATATTACCCTTAAAAAAAAATTAGAGGGCATTATGGTCATTCCCCTCCGATACTCTCTCCATCCTTTCTCATATGCCCATCATTTGACGGATTCATTTTGGTAGGCCCAGATGGATAATATCTCCCTCCTCTTCTCCTCTCCTCTCCTCTCCTCTCCTCTCCTCCCTCCAACCAAAAAAGGGATTAGAGCTCTCCGTCAAACCCTCTCCCTCCCTCCCTCCATCCATTTCTCCCTCTTACCAAACACAACGTAAAAGAGTAATAACAATGAATCTTAATTACTTAATGTTTCTTTTACTAAGTTATCTCTAAATTTGAAAAATGGTGAGATAGGGAGAGAATCAGAACTGATATCAATTCAATTTTAATCCAATTTCTTTTTCCATGGTGGTGAGAAGAAAAGTAGCATTGGTCACCAAGGGTCTTTTGTCCCGTGGTTGGAAAATTCAAATTCAAAATCAAGTTCTATAGTCTTGTTCAAATTCTGGTAAATTAAATATAATCTCGTGTTTGTATGTTAAACAGTAAAGTATTAGAAGATCCCTCTTTTGAAGTGATAATCGTAATCCGAACTATGCTCGTAAAATCTAATCTCACCAGGTCCCGATAGTTACCTCAACGGCGGCTGATCCACAATTATATAGCGTTGGAGCTACATGCGGTTCTTGTACGGTTTCATTTGGACATGCTTTTATAAAGGTTTTAATAGAACATATCACACGTGCGAAGGTCCCCTGGTTAGCATACAGACAAGAAATCACCATTCCCCGCTTTTTTTTTGGTATCGTGGCCTCCCCCTCCACCACTCCTTAAGCAGATGTGGACTTTTTATAAAATCTTTATTAGATTTTTTTAATCACTAATCACGTTGTGGGACTTAATAAATATTATATGACATGATTTAATTAAAAAATATAAGGTTAACAGCACTAGTGCCCCTAAACTATTAATGAATTTGTAAATTGCCCCCTCACTTTTTTTTTCTAGATAATTTACCCCCTGAACTCTCTTAATTTGGCAAAACAGTTATGTCCATTGCCCCTTGAACGCATGTTTGAGGGGGCATTTACAGTTATGTTTTACCAAATGAAGAGAGTTCAGGGGGTAAATTGTCCAGAAAAAAAGGCAAGGGGTAACTTGCGAATTCGCTAATAGTTCATGGGCCACTGGTGCTGTTAACCCCAAAATAAATTGAATAACTAATTTATAGATATATAATACAGCACTTGAATGCACATAAATGGTGTGTTTGGTAGGTAGGACAGGATGGGACAATTTCTTTATATCTCACGTTTGACATGTTTTAAACATGGAACGGAACGGGGCGGGATGAGACAAAAAACACCAAAACTTGTCCCACTTAAAACCTTAGACCAAGTTGTCTCATACATGGGACAAGTCTTAAAAAGATGTTTTTACCCTTTAAAATTTTCAAAAATTACAAACATGTCCAATATATTATAATAATATATATATAATACTTATATAATAAGAGGGACACTTTCGTCATTTGAACCTTTTGTCTTATCTTGTACCAACCATATTAAAGGCATAACAATACAGTTAACGGTTCTGTGATTCTGTCCTAGCTATACCAAACACAATATGAAATAACTATCTGTCTATCTTGTCCGGTCCCGTCTCATCCGCGTACTAAACGCACCCAAACTTTTTTTTTTTTTTTTTTTTTTTACTATATGCAAATTCCTTAATTATTTAAAGTGATATGAGACATTGAGAATTATTGAGACATGCAACCTCATGTGTGACGTGTTTGTTTAAATAATCACTTAAAATAAGGATTCAAATCACCTGTCAACAAATATTGTCCCAATTTGTGTTTAACCTATCAAATTGGATCATGTGTACACAATCATTTATATTTGATTATTTTCTTAAAAAAGCATGTACAAATGGCCCAGTTTAATTAGTTAGATACAAATTGAGATACCATTTTTTGACTGATGATTTGAATCCTTAAAAAAAAAAAGTACTAACAATGAAAATATTTTAATATTTGTGATACTCTTTTGTTTAGAAATTCTATTATCAGTTCGAACTGACAAAAGTTATATCAGTTCCTTGGGCCATCATGATGCACTTGTGTCAAAGTATTTAAATTAATTATTAGTTTTATCAGTTCGAACTGATAATAGAAAGACTGTTCTTTTGTTATAGTTATAATGTTTATTATCATGAATTTGTCAAGGTAAAATTAATTATTATAAATTATAATCCTTTAAAGTCTAAACTTGTTGTTCAATATTTAATTATGTATTTAAAATATAAAATTATGCGTATATCAACTCTTGCTTAAGTGATTATATAGCTCCTTTTTGTCATATAGATTGAAATGATATAAGATTTTTTCATATTTGGATGTTGGCCGCATTAACATTACTTGATAATTGATTGTGAAAGCATGGTGTAATTACCTTTTTATGTGAATGTAGATTGGAGGTGTGAGGGGGTGCGAGGGTTATACCACCGAACGAATTTAATTACTCTTTTAAATTCCAACGATTTGTTTAATTAGTTTAATTTATCTTTTCAATCACCTAACATCACATTAAAAAAAAATTTAAAAAAAATTAAAAAATAGACATAATTAGCAATTTAGCATCATATTAATTGACACATCAACTACTGTGATTTTTACATAATTATGTCAATTTGTCAACTTGCAATAATAATTAGTGGCCGACATGTTCAACAATTTTTATTTGATTGAACTAACATCAACGATATAATTAGATATTTTAATGAACTAATGATTTTTCTTTGGACAATGGCAGACATCCAACCATTTTTGTCCAACTTTTTATCCAACCCTTGATGTGTCAGTTGGTGAGTGGATATATGGATAAATCATTATTAATGTGCATCCACTCACCAACTGACACATCAGGGGTTGGACAAAAAGGTTGGATGTGTAACATTATTGTTTTTCTTTACTTCTTAAAATATGTGATTGGTTGTTGATAAAGTGGTTATGAAAACCAATCACATATTAACCACACATTTATTATAATGCCTAGGTCAGAATAAAAATCAAATCAGTAAATGATCCAAATCCATTAATCTGATTACAAGTATATTACCCACTTCCTATACCAAATTTAGTTATTATAAAGATGTAGAAATATAGTAAAGATAATATAATCAGCATGTTACTTCTCATGTAGTTTGGTGGTAAAACCCATAATAAAATTAAAGAGTTAAAATGATCCATGATCATATTGATACGAGTGCGAGAGATAATTTATTACAGAGAAAATCGATAAATTTAGCCAAATAGATTATGGGAAAATTGTTTTTAGCTTTGTTTCATATTCTAATCGTTTAGAACCATTTTATAATAAATTCGTTCAATCCATATACAAAATTATAAAAATGCCAAGCCTTATTAATTTTTTAATTTTTTTCCTTTACTCTTCTTCTCTTTAACGACATCTCTTCTTATCTTATTTCCTTCTTTCCTGCTTTCTCTTCTTCTCTTCCACGACATCAACACACTATCTTTGCATTATTTTGTAATAATTATAGTTTATATTACATGGATTTTCAACATTTGAAGAAAAATGGTTCCCACAAACTCCCAATAGAAGATTAACGAAGAAAATGAAAAAAAATATATATATATTTTTAGAAGATATGGATTCCAATTCTTCTTTCTCAAGAGAAAAAATTAAAAGCGACAAATTGAATAATAATTTCTTTTCAATAATCATGACCAACAATTCTTCTTCCAAAGATCAATAACCCCAGATCTAGAACTAGTTCTTCTCACTCTCGTTTTAGGAGATCTGGCTTTCAACTTCTAGATCTTCATATATTTTTTTTCTCAATCATCATCATCAATTGAAGAAAAAAAATTAAAATAAACAAAGAAATTTTTTTGGGAGATCTGGATCTCAGTTTTCAGAACAAAATATTTTGTAAAAGTCGGAATAAAAAGTTTGTTGAAGTTGAAAATGGAAGAAGAAGAAAAAGAAGGAAAGATGAGATAGAGAGATGTCGTGGAAGAGTAAAGGGAAAGGTTTTTTTTTTTTTTTTTTTTTTTTTTGGGTTTAGATGACTGCTTTTATATATGGGCATTACGGTAATAGCTCAAAAAATAGGTTATTAACAATTAAAATTTAAAAATAGGTTATAAATAATTACTCGATGTTTCAAATAGTTAGAAATGAACTTTTCCCTAAATTATATTGGTTCACCTCAATTTTTATATTAAACGAAATTATTGTTAATTCAGTGAATATATACGATATTAGAGATTAATACATCATTTAATGTTGATACATCAACTAAAACAAAAATGATAAATAATAATTTGAATCAACCACAACATTATAATAAGATTAAGACAGATTAGTACTTATAAATAAAGGATTAAGGCAAATTAGCAATGAAACTTTATTACTATATGTTACTATACGCTAAGTTGTTTCCTAGTAATAGTGTATTTGGACATGTGTGCTAGTATTGAAGCGTTATTTTTATATTTAATTAATAAATTACTACTATCCAACGTGAGTTGGTGGTAAATAACATTCATTTACTCTGACAATATACTATATTCAAGTTACATAAATGCTTCATTTTATTAAATGGATTTACAAATCAAACAGTATGCATACCACATCAAAACATTCTCTTAACAAATAAGGTTGAGTTATACCACTAAACATGTTTAATTTTTTTTTTCTTTCCCAAAGTATTGGAGCCAACGATTCTTAGTCACATCCATGGAAAAATCAAAATGAGAACGTCCTTATATGCATCGAAACAGAGCACCGTCTACTTGACTCACAGCACCGCAAATGGCTTGCGTGCTACGCCATGTAATATTGTAATTGTCCACCCCACGTCCCCACCAAAAATTTTCTCCTCATTAGATACAATTATGTCACATCTACATGAAAGCAATTACACAAACATATTTCCATCGCACCCATCCATATACTTGTCAACGGGAAGCATTTGTACCTTATACAAATAAATTACCGATGAGATAAGGTTGATCCGATAGTAAAATCTTTTACACTGTATCATAAAGTTACAGGTTTGAGTTATTCCCTTATAACAAAAAAAACTAAATTTATATATTAGTGTAATACTTTAAAAAAAAAAAAAAAAAAAATTACTATAACATGATGATCATATAACAACCGTTGATTCAAACACACAAATTGCTAGACACAGGATAACCGTAGACCCTCGACTACATTCAATAAAAACCCCTCAAGTCGTAGGACTAGACTCTTATTATCTTATCACAAAAATATCGTCGTCACATGCAACATAAGTGGTCCGAATCAACTATCGTCAACACAGTTTAAAAGCACCAACGAAAAAAACAAAACGAATCCTTCAAAGAACTTCACAGTTCACAACTCTCTCCATAAAAATGGGGATCGTAGAAGCAGCTCACAACATAACGGTGATGGGCTCCGGCGAGCAAATAATCCTTTTGGCTCACGGCTTCGGCACCGACCAGTCGGTGTGGAAGCACCTCGTCCCTCATCTCGTTGCCGATTACCGAGTGGTCATGTACGACAACATGGGCGCTGGAACCACCAATCCAGAATTCTTCGATTTCGACAGATACTCTACGCTTGAAGGCTATGCTTACGATTTGCTCGCGATTATAGAAGAACTGCGGATCGAGTCATGTATTTACGTCGGCCACTCTGTTTCAGCCATGATCGGCGCTATCGCTTCCATCTCCCGCCCCGATCTCTTCTCCAAAATCGTCATGGTCTCTGGCTCGCCTAGGTATGCCAATTCTAGTCGTTACTTTTTCCGAGTCCCGAATTATTATAATATTGAAAAAAAAAAAAAAAAAAAAAACTTTGATCAATATCGGGCTGTGGGTAGAATTCAAATAAAATAATTAATATTATATTATTTAGATCTTTAATTTTTTTTTCCGACTATGTGATAGGTACTTGAATGATGTGGACTACTACGGAGGCTTCGAACAAGAGGACCTAGACCAGCTATTCGATGCGATGAGGTCGAATTACAAGGCGTGGTGTTCAGGTTTCGCGCCACTGGCCGTTGGGGGCGACATGGAATCGGTGGCGGTCCAAGAATTCAGCCGGACCCTTTTCAATATGCGACCGGACATAGCCCTCAGTGTGGCCCAAATCATTTTCCAGAGTGATATGAGGCATGTTCTGAGGTTAGTCACCGTGCCGTGCCACATAATTCAGAGCATGAAGGACCTGGCCGTCCCCGTGGTGATCTCCGAATATCTCCACCAGCATCTTGGCGGCGATTCCATCGTCGAAGTCATGCAATCCGAAGGTCATTTGCCACAGCTCAGCTCACCAGATAATGTTATTCCGGTCCTTCTCAGGCACATTCGTCACAATATTGCCCAATAATAATATGTCTTAATCGCTAGTTAATATTTGGGTTATTTGTTACGTTTAACTGTTGTGATTTGTCTTTGTTTGTTTATGGGACTCTAACTAAGTAAAGGTCGCATTTACGTTGTCTTTTTCTGTTTTTCATTTTGGCTTTGATTATCTGCAGCTCCATCTAGACTTGAGACTTGAGAGAGACAAATAAAGGAAAAAATAATAATAAAAAAAGAAAAGAAAAGAAAATTTTCTATCGGCCAGACAGATACGTGTCACTGTGTCGGCTATGGCCGGCGGACTAGTGAGACAAATTGGCCAAAATATCTTACACATTACATTAATGGAGATTTTTTTACACCTATCACTTATTTTTAAATATAAATTAAATTAAATTGCCAAATAATAATGTCAAAGATATAAATTGAAGTCCATTTCAAAATATATATAAATCGAAGTCTAGATGTCCGGCATTATTGTTTATTTGTCTATATTTTGAAGTCAAATTGTATCGAGTAGGTCTCAATTTACATTTAAAAAAAAAAAAAAAAAAAGGTGATTCGAACTAAGTAGTTTCAATTTCCTTTAAAGGTGTCATTACCATGGACAAGTTTTGAGTGCATTTAAAGTTACTTGTTTTTCTATTGATTAACAATTCTAATTTATAATTGATAATTTTGTTAGTGTAAATGGGGCTTAGCCGCTTTGAAATGAAAGGTTTATTTTACAAAAGAAAAAGATAAAAAAGGATAAGGTATAGTCAAGAGTGGTAGACTACTTATAAGTAAAAAAAAAATGAATGATACATTTAGAAAAATATTATAAAATATAACCAATGCTAACATTGGCCCGAGGGCGTAACTCAATTAATAAATGAACAAATTTAAGGTTTGAGCAAATGAGTCTCAAGTTAGCGGCTTGAATCCCATTAATGATAAAAAGGTTGTAAAAAAAAAAACATAATCTAGATAGGTGTGTAAAAAGATGCCGTCGAAAGAAATAAACTAATAATATCATTATATTATAGCAATGATCTAAGTAATATTAAGATTCTTTGTAACTTAATTTTGATTGTGTTTTGCATCTACCATGTGCATAATTATTGAATTAGATTGACAATGTGTTGATTTAACA
Source organism: Acer yangbiense (assembly GCA_008009225.1). NCBI lineage: Eukaryota > Viridiplantae > Streptophyta > Magnoliopsida > Sapindales > Sapindaceae > Acer > Acer yangbiense. The sequence continues at coordinate 1,219,512 of CM017766.1, forward strand.
TGTCGTGACTCGTGTAATGGAGGTGTTTAATTGACAAACACGAAAAGACATTTTTTATGCCTAGAAAGTAAAATATATAGAGAAGTTGTTTGAATTTGTTTTACCTTTTGAATTAAAGGGGGGAACAAACAACCTAAAGATTTTTTTATGATATATTTTTAATGAATAGTAAAGTGCATATAAGGAAACATAGAAGTTGGCTTTGGGCTATTTTTCTGTCATATAATTATTGTTTCCAATCAACAATGAATTATTTTGGTAAACTATCAAATCATACTGTACTGTGCTGTAGTGTACTGTACTGTAGTGTTTGATCTTTTAAAAAAAAAAAAATAAAAAAAAAAATCTAGAAATGAACATTACAGGGCAGGAACACAACACAAAGGGCTGCAATCCAGCCAGAAACACTCCCTCGCAAAGGAGAAGGCATGCGAAGCCAGGTTTTGTACCAACACGTACCCAGACTTGGAAACTTGTTGACACTTACAACAACCCACCTCGGAAACTAACGCCTTAATATCATTAATAATAGACTTAGCATCTCCCAAGCAAGGAGCCGGAGAAACCAGAGAAGAAACAATACTAGAGGAAGTAACCTGCCACCTGAATGTGGAAATTATAGAATCTAGCAAGCAAGAGGCCTTCACGAAGGGCCATGTAGAGGCCAACATCAGCACTAAAAGAACCACTCAAAATACTTGATTTGGCAACCAGGACTTTTCCCTTATCATCTTGGATAGCCACCCCTATACCCACAAAGCCAGAATTTTCCCGCATAGAAACCCCCGTATTAAGTTTCAAATGGCCAGGAGGAGGGGCAATCCAATCCCGGGAAAGGCTCGAACCAGACGGAGCAGATGGAGAAGAGAAAGCTTTCCTGCTATCCCTGAATTCCTCCAACAAATCCACCACCCAAGCAACAAGCTGTCCAGGCTCTCGCGCCTTACCACAATTAACCAGGGCATTTCTATCTTCCCAAATCGCCCAAGTCATCAAACAAACTAGATCAAAGTCATCTGAACTAACTTGGGAGGCGATCCTTTGAAGCACTTCCACAACCGGAAAGTTCCTAAGATTAATAGACCATTAACCCTCTCATTATTACTGTGTTAGATTAAATATATATATATATATATATATATAATATATATATATATATATAGGGGTAATTGCACAAACACCCCTGATATTTGATATAATTACACATATATAGCAATGGGCACTAACATCCCCTACCATTAGCTAAACAATGGTCAAGTGAAATGACTAAAATACCCCTATTTTACATTTTAAAATTAAAATATTAATAAAATCAAATCTCCATCTTCCTCATCTTCAATAATCAAACAACAAATCTCTAAGTAAAAATGACCATATTACCCCTAACCATTAAGTGTTAACTGTAGAAAATTAACGGTAGGGGATGTTAATGCAATATTTTTCAAAGGTCAGGGGATGTTTATGTTAATTTAGTCAAAACTGCCATATGTATATATGAGATACGGTGCAGCCAGTTGAAGTCCAATCAACAATGAATTATAATGAGATACGAGCGGTGATATAGACACCCCTTAAAAACCGTATGTACACCCCTTTTTATAAGTATATCTATAAAAATTTAAAAAATTTATAATTCGTAAATAAACCCCACTTAATATCAAAAACATTTTCTTTAATTTAATTGTATTTTTATAAGTACGCCCTCAATGTACCTAATCAGCTTCATTAATTTTTTTTTTGAGAGATTCTCCTTACAATCTACAAATTATCTATTCACACTCCAATTTAATTTTTTTTATTAATGACAATTTTAACCTAAATTAAAATTACTAAACAAGACAAAAAAATTTAAAGACGCTCCAAACTAATTAAATTACTAAAAAAAAAAAATCTTTCTCCTAAATCATTAGATTAAATATTATGTATTCAACTCTCTCTCCTAAATCTGTTATTACCATATTAAACACTCTCTCCTAATTAATCCCTCTCCATTTTTCAAAAAAAAAAAAAAAAAAAATAATAATAATATTTCCATACTTTCTGAACAATCTCTGATTAATAGTTAAAGAAAAAAAAAACTTATGAATATTTTAGTTTTTTACTAACAATAATATATATATATTAAAAATTCAATTTAAAAAAAAAAAAGATAAATGAAAGCTTGAATTGTTTCAATTAGATTAGATTAAACTTAGAATTTCTAAGATTAATGAAAGAATTAAAGTTCTCTAGGCAATCACATACCTATGAGAATAACAAAAAACATTTTCATATTTCGATTTAAAAAAAAAAAAAAAAAAAATACAAACAAGATACTTGTTTTTTGAGTTTTTTTTTTTTAGTATATATATATATATGATTCCTACAAATCCAGCTTATTAGTAAGTTTTTTTTTTTCTTCACTATTAGTCTTGCTTGAGAAAGAATGGAGATATGAAATTAGAGATATGTATTGAATGAGAGAGAGAGTTTAATATGGTAATTAAAAATTTAGGAGAGTATTTAATATGTAATAATTAATCTAATGATTTAGGAGAGATAATTTCTTTTTTTAATAATTTAATTCAAAAAAGATAAAAAAGATAATCTTGTAATAAAATGAAGTGTCTTTAGTATTTTTTAAAATTTAAAAAAATGGAGTGTTTTTAGAAAAGGAGTGTAAAAAGAAAAAATTGGATTGTCAAAAGAAGCTCTCATTTTTTTTTTTTTTGTAATTCTATTATATTGTAAAATGGAGGAATCGTTCCATCTGGTTATGTATTCTTTCTTGGACCCATTTCTTTCTCTGGCCCTGGATTGTCAACCCAACATTGTTTTTTGCAAAGGATTAATATAAAACTAATTAATAATTATTGATAGGTATACTTATAAATTATATAGCCCTTTTAAATAATTTTACTCAAGGGTAATATTGGATTTCAAAAAGATATTCATTTTTGGTGTACATATGGTTTTAAATGGGTGTAAATATCATTACTCATGAGATATATATTGGTATTAATTGAATCGACTCCATCAACCCAATTGATAGCCCACACCCCACAAGGACCAAACTTTAAAATGAACCCCATTTGCTACAACTTAGGAAGTTAAGGCTAGATGGGCTAAATGGAGGTTTCGGCTTGGCCTTTTTTCTTCAATGGCCGGGACGTCCACCAGTTCAGGAGAAAATCTTGACTGGGACGGTCCCATACACGTGGCCATGGGACCGTCCAATGAGAGTGTGCCACATACTCTGCACATACTGTCCCAATGTATATGTGGCGCACTCTCATTGGACGGTCCCATGGCCATGTGTATGGGACCGTCCCAGCCAAGATTTTCTCCCAGTTCAGAGGATAATAAATAGGGTTTCCCATACGGCATAAGACCACAATCATATACTAATTTTTAAGGGTAGGAACCTAGTGATGTCAAACGGATCTAATTCGGATTACCAAACTATAATCTCTTTTCGATATTTTGGATTAGGAACAAATTCAATGACCAATTCAAAATCTCATACCAAAACGGATCTGCCGATTGTCCATTTAATTTTTTTTTTTTAATAAATAATTTAGAAACTCTATGGGTTGAAATTAGAAAAATGAATAAAACAATATCTTTCCCTGAAAATCTAGAGAATAGATTTGAAATTTCCCAGTTAATAATAGAAAAATGACACACAGTAGAAGCCATGAAAGCATCTTCAACAATTTTGTCAGTGGCAATCTTCACCTTTTTCCAAAGCATTCTATTTCTGTCGCAGTTTCTTTCTCTTTCTTTGCTACTTTACTTGCATTGCGAGGAAGCATCAGCTAGCTGCTACTCATGAAAATCAGTCCATTGCATATTTGCATATATAAGTATAAGTGTATAACATCTTGTACGGTAAACATATGATAACTTATCTATGGACTGCTCTGGTCAATCCAAACTTGATTGAATTGATTCCTCTGTGAAAAATAAAATAAAAACATATAACCAAATCCTTTTCTTGTTTTAAAAGAAAGAGATCGCGTGCGTTACTAGTAAATTCAGGAAGACAAATGGTAAACTCTTGCTTTTAATTTTTATTTTATTTTATAAAATGTCTAGATACATTAACGATGATGAAAGATTCAAGTCTCACGATGCACATTTTACTATTATATGTATTAAAATTTCTCTTTCCTGTTGTGACAATAGATATTCGGACTGCTACGTAAGAATTGGAGCTCATTTTTATTATTATTTATATTTTAAATTTCTTATAGAAAATTAAAAAATTACTACTAAATTTTATATACTTTTCACTTTGGCCCCTCCAAAAGTTTTTGGTTTTATATAATGAACCCCAAATTTGAATTTTTGACTCTGTCTCACATATAGTATTTGATCTCAAAAGGTTTCGACAAACCCCTGATCTATTCGGTGTTCAATTTCTAAATATGTACAAGGTCTGATCACATGATTACATGACATGTGAGTAGATGATAATGCACATTAAAGCTTGTCTCCTTGAATACACAGAGTAGCAACTAGCAAAACGGTGCGTGGCATTGACGTGTAGAGCGGTGCAAACCAAAAGTAGTTCGGGGTTGGCTTGGGCGGTGAGTGACAACTCAGGGTACGGTACCATTAGGAGCTTAAAAATAGTCAAGTTCGTCGTCCAATTAAAATTAAATATAGAAGTAATGCTAATTTGTTTAAATTTAATGTCCAAATGATATGGTATCAATGTGATTTATTCATTTAAATTACGTAAATTTAATATAATTTAAATAAATGAATTAGGTTTCAGGGCTGTAGTTCAATCGATAAATAAACGAGCTTGGGGATTAGGTAAATGACTTTCAATTCAGCGGTTTGAATCCTATAAATGATAAAAGTTTTAAAAAAAAATACCTGGTATAGATGAGTGAATAGATAAATACCATCAAAATAGAATAAATGGATTATAATTATACCATATCATTTGGACATTCGGTTTGGATAAAATATTATTATCGTTAAATTTAAAGCCTCATTCATCCACACGTGGAAAAGTAAGTCTCGATTTTCTTTTCCACCGTTGTCTCTCTCTCTCGCTTTAACTCCAAACCCAAACCTCTTCTTCTTTGTAACAAATTTTCACTTTATTTCCCTTTTTACCCTACTCTCATCCAAAACCGTTGAAACCCAAAAAAAAAAAAAAAAAAAAAAACACAGAAGATGCAGCAGACGCGTAATAATAGTACACAGAGAGATTGACGACGAATCGATCCGTGATTGAATTCACCAACTCCTCCGCGTTGACTCAGGCTACCAGCCATGCCAGTAGCCATATCCGAGCGAGTCGAGCTCGCTAAGCTCTGCTGCTCGCGAGACTGGTCCAAGGCGATACGAGTCCTCGACTCGCTTCTCGCTCAGTCCTTTGCAATTCAGGATATCTGGTCCGTACATCGTTTCTTTGGATTTGATTTTGAAATTTTTTTCCGATTGTGGCATTGTTGATCTCTAATTGATTTTGTTGTGAGACTGATTTTGATGATGGTGTGGAAATGTATGTGGTTGCAGCAATAGAGCATTTTGTTACAGTAAACTTGAGCTACACAAGCACGTGATTAAGGACTGTGACAAGGCGCTTCAGCTTGACCCTACACTTCTTCAAGCTTATATCCTCAAAGGTATCACTTTCTCTTATCTCTTCAGTTCTCCGATTTGTTTGATTATTTACTTCGCTAATAGAATTTTGATTGTATAAGTAACTGGATTGCTTAATTTATATTTGATTGTGATATGAATTGTTTGACTTATGCTAGAAGCTATTGTCAATTATGGTCAACGAGTTTCCGCTTCTTTGGTGGAGTAGCTATAGTTTAGTTGCTGTGTGTTTTTTTATTCAATAATCTAGCTTTTCTGAGTCATTAATGTCATAATTTTGCTTTTCTGTTGGGAGAATATCACATTATTGATATTTATTGTAGACATGCTTATCGCTTTATATGGAGCAAAACAAAGCCTTGTTATTAGGGTTTTAGATACAGTGTTCCATATACTAGGAGATTATATTTTATATGTATGGTTATAACTGTTCATGAGGTAAAACATTGAAAGATAATGGAGCCAAATGTTGTCATGATTGCGTGTCGCATGATGAAATCAGGAAATTAGTTCTTGACTTGCTGAAGGACATCTTCAGATGATATTTATAATGTGATATGCATGCAGTAGAATATGGTTATGCTGTGACAATATTTTTTTCCCTTTTGTGTGCTCTTCATTGTGCAATCAATGCCTTTCAGGAATCAGTAGGGTAATGGTTGTTCTCATATATTTGAAACTAAACCTTAAATGAAGTGACCCTCTCACCTGGGGGTTATGGACTATCTCGTGAACTTATCTATCATTTTCTGTCATCTAGGTCGTGCATATTTTGAATTAGGAAGGAAAGAGGACGCTCTTTTGGTTTGGGAGAAAGGTTATGAACATGCTTTGAATCAGTCGGCAGATCTGAAGCAACTGCTAGAACTTGAAGAGCTTCTGACAGCTGCAAAACAAGACAAGAGTGTCCCTCTTGAAAACCATGCGGCTGATTCTAGTTCATCTTTACCTGTGTCTGAATTAGGAGAATATGAAAATGGAAAAACAAGTAAAGCATGTGAGAATCACGATGAATCTGATATCTCTAAGTCAAGCAGTGAGCCAATGGATGCATCTGAAATCTGCAACAAGTCTAGTGATAATTCTGACATGAGCAATGGAATAATTGATAAAGCCAATGGGAGTTCTTCTGTGCAAGTGTCTGAATCAGGAGTTCAAGTCAATGGAAAATCCAGTGAAACTTCAAATGATTTGAGTGATGAATCTAATATAAACCATGAATCAAGGGATGTTACTGATATCTGCAGGAAGTCTGATAATAACACTGACATAAGTAATGGCTTCAGTGATAAAGCTAAAGTGAATAAAATACATGATAGCCAAACAAATGGAACTCATTTTATTCATGATAAACCAAGATATGACAAGGAATCATTGAAAGACTTTAGTTCTACATCTGAACCATGCAGTAGGTTATCTATAACTGGCTGCAACTCAAGTGATAGTTCTGAAAGCCTCAGCAAGTTGAATTATAAAACAGATAAACGTATTGAAAAAAGTGATGAAGACAAGAGAAACAAAAGGTTTTCTGTTACTAGAATTTCAAAGACCAAGTCAATAAGCGTAGATTTCCGACTATCAAGGGGTATAGCACAGGTATGTTTCTGTTTTTCGTTATGATGTTGTTAGCAGGTTCAGTTACCATTTGCATTGTATTTTAAATGTTTTGATCCATTTATTTGATTTGACATGACAATCTAGTTCTTTTGCAGGTTAATGAAGGGAAATATGCTTATGCCATATCAATATTTGACCAGGTGAAACATCAGATCTTATTGGTTGCCTTTATGGTTTTATATATTGCGGGAATTTGTCTTTATGCTTTGTGGTTCATTATTTTGTTCATTTTATCCCTTGGTGTTGGGAGGCGAGTAGTGAGGACTAATAGAGCTGATCATCAGTGCCCTTGGGCCATTACCAAGTTTTATGAACATAGTCTCCTTTAAATATTGAACACACAGATACTGAAAGAGGATCCTACGTATCCTGAGGCACTGATAGGAAGAGGGACAGCATATGCATTCAAACGAGAACTTGAAGCTGCTATTGCTGATTTTACAAAGGTACTCAAATATCAAGTTCAATAGGTATAAAAGTTTTATTGAGTTCTACATCTGAGTGTCTGGTATGATAATATTTTAGGCCATTCAATCGAACCCATCAGCTGGTGAGGCTTGGAAGCGTAGAGGTCAGGCCCGAGCTGCCCTAGGAGAATCTGTTGAGGTGAGATTTGTATACCCTATCCACTAAATCTCAGTGTACATATAAACTGAAGAAAAAATTGTATCCACTCTCTTTCCCAACTTTGGGTTGATTTTTTTTATGATTTTCACTAGATAAATATTTGCTTGTAAAATATGTTATTGAGGTTCACTTGATATTTCAGCTCTTATGCAAGCATATTAACTTTCATGCGAAATTACTTAAATATTTGACAAGAAAAGTGCAAAACTAAATTTTTGATGAAGCAGTTAAATAAAGTTTTAATGTTGTTATTACACAAGACTCAAAATTTGACCTTCATGAAATAAATGGACGCTTTTTAGTGCTTGTCATAACCTTTAGTAACACAAATCATTTTTATCTTTCTTGATACAAGGCCATTGAAGATTTGACCAAGGCATTAGAGTTTGAGCCAAACTCAGCAGATATATTACATGAAAGGGGTAACTGCTTGAACCCAGTCTTTTTGCACTATTTTTATGCTTGCAGACTTGCAGTTAACTTTCTCATTCTGGCATCACAAACTTTATGCCCCTTTCTTCATCTTTTTTATCGTCTGTTTTCTTGTGAACTAATAAATTTCTTAAAATAATGGTTTTTATATTGGAAACATTTACTATTGATGAATGTCCAAAACATTGTCTTGTAAGATTTCTTAGGATCAAAGTTCATACATTTTAATAATTGAAGTAGCTCTCCATTACAACTCCTGTATGATAGAAAAAAAAACAAATTAAAAAGTTAAGAAGAAAACCAAGAGTGCGAAATCAAGCTTAACATAGCGAAAACACTCACAATTCGATGCCAAAGGAGAAGGGAGAGGATATACAAGCCTGAGCAACCTCTTAAGATATTTTGGATTCCCTAATGTCTCATCAAGTTATTTCATTTTAATTTTTAGGGGCTAAATTTTTTAAGAGAGAAAATAAAAAGATTGGAATACCCTAACGGAATAATAAAACTTAGCTACTGACTCATAAAAAAGGCTGAAGCTAGATAATAAATTTAATGCTAAAACTCACAAAGGAAACCTGCAAGTTTTTCTATGAATTAATTTCAATAACACCAAGTGTTTTTTAAATTTTTTATTGTTATGCTCTGAATTATCTAATCTTAAGAGGGAAGTGAATAGCTGTAAGTTACAGAGAGTGTACAAAACTATTTCTGTATCACCAGTAACACATTGGCAGATCATTCCATTCAATATGAGGTAATTTATTTTATAAGAAACAAAGAAGTCTATTCATAGATAATGGATGATATACCTGTAGGAACAGCAAAAACTAATTGTAATACTAAAAAGAAGGAATTGCCGGTCCTTCCATGCTTGAACAGTTGAACTTATTACTGTATGCATTCTGCATAGACACTTAAACCAATATATTGCAATTATGCAGGAATTGTTAATTTCAAGTTTAAGGATTTTAATGCTTCTGTGCAAGACCTATCAGCATGTGTAAAGCTTGATACGGATAACAAATCTGCATATACTTATTTGGTTAGTACTCAACATTAAATTTGTTGTGTTTAGAATTACTCAATTCATTCTCTTTCAAACCTAATTAGCTGGATGTTGACTTTGATAGGGTTTGGCACTATCTTCAATTGGTGAATATAAAAAGGCTGAGGAGGCACATTTGAAAGCAATTCAACTCGATCGGAATTTCCTTGAGGCATGGGCTCATCTTACCCAGGTAACCACGAAACAGTTGTTCAAATCCTTGTTCATAGTATCTTAATTGCATGAATTACACTCGATTGTTAAAAGAAATAGAAACATAGACTTTATTAGCAATACTGGCAGGAAATATATGGTTGTTCCAAGAAGTCAAAACTTAAGCAGCAGTGCACATTCTTGGAATCTCTATCAGCCTATAAGAAGCTCTAACCTATTTTTGTCTATAAAACATGCATACTGTTTGTTCATGATAGTATTTGGTATTAGGCAGCGGTCTCAAGTATTGTTCTTCTAAATTTGTGATTTTTGGGCAGTTCTACCAAGATCTGGCAAATTCAAGCAAAGCTTTGGAATGCCTTCAACAAGTTCTACATATTGATGAGCGGTAGATGTTTCTTTGGATCATGTGTCTAATGCTATAAATGAATTGTACATTGATTTTTATGATACTTTGCGAGACTTACACTTGACAGTGTTGATGTTTTGATAATAGGTTCCCAAAAGCATATCACTTGCGTGGGTTACTGCTTCATGGGATGGGACAGCATAAGTAAGTTCTATCACCTTGCCCATATTCTATTGAAGAACATTTTTTTTCTCCTAATGTAGTATTTTTTACTCATTATTGATCTCGGTATCTTTGGACTATCTACATTGTGCAATGCTACAGGAATGCTGGAACATTTAGTAGGTTTAGCATGACTGTTAGGAAGTGAAATTTGAATGTCATATATTGAGATGAGCCAACTGGAAACTGTTGAGGGGTTGCGTAAGCTGTTTATGATTGTTTCTTTGAAATAAGGATTTAATTAGCTCGGATTGCTGTATCGTAACAACATTGCCTCATTTCCTGACTATTTAGGGTGTTAGTCAAATCATATTTTGCCATAAAGCTTTGTTAATTTTCTTATCCTGAGCATAGGATTTAGTGCAGTGTCTTGTCTAATTTTAATGAACACTTAGCTTTATCCTGGCCTTGTAACTCATTCTTCTAAAATCATGTTGATTCCCTTTGCATCATGACCAATTTTATGACTCCTTTGCCTCTATTGGTTTTATTATTTTTCCTTCTTATTCTTTTTTCCTTCTTTCTTTTTTCATCGTCATCGTCAACTATGAATGTTACTTTTATGACACAGGATATAAAGTCCAGGTCTTCTTTTTTAATGTTTTGAGATTGATTTGATTGTTCAAGGGGAGAAACTATTTTGAAGAAGTGGGGATCATGATGATATATTGTTTAGAATAGAGTATGAGATGAAAATATGACCAATAAATGAAGTTTGAGAGCTGTTTTTCTGGACGGCAACGGTACTTGAAAGAAAGTAAGATAAAAGAAAACTATGTAACGAATCATATTCCCTGGGTTGATTGCATCACACAATTACATAAATGGGTGTTTTATTTTACATGCCTCCTTGGTTTTTGCACTTGCATGACAAACTTTTATTCAAGTATTTGATCTTATTTGTGTCATTGCTCATTAGATTGTGTTTGAATAATGGAAAATAATGACATTATGTAAGTAACAAGTTCTGAGCAAATTTTGGATTGGATGTTGAATTGCACTCTAATTTTTTTAACCAAATTTTAAGTGTTAAAAGATTATTATCATAGCCACACAAGGAAACATTTTAAATATCTTTCAAATATATATATACATATACAGAAATTCTATTATCAGTTCGAACTGACAATAAATATATCAGGACGAAGAATGTGGACCACTAGATTTACATACTTTGACTCAAAGTGTATGCACTTGTCAAAACTTCTCCATAATCTGTGGTCCACATTCTTCGTCCTGATATGTTTATTGTCAGTTCGAACTGATAATAGAAAGACTGTATACATATATATATATATATATATATATATATATATATATATATATATATATATATATATATTAATTTTCTAGTGCGGGATCTCGTACGAATTTTTGGTGCAGAATCATGGTTTATCACGTGATAAACCGTGATCCCGCACAAAAAATTCGTGCGGGATCCCGCATTTGATAATAATTATATATATATATATAGTCCCGTTCTCATGCAGACGTCATGATATAACTTCACGAGAATATTGAATGTGAGCCACTGGTTTTGACAAGTGCATACACACTTGAGTCAAAACATGTAAAACTAGTGACTCACATTCAATATCCTCACGAAATTATATTAAGACGTCAAGTGTGTATGCACTTGTCAAAACTAGTGACTTACATTTAATATCCTTATGAAGTTATATCAGGACGTCCTCATTTGAAATATATATATATATATATATATATATATATATATAAACCCTATTTATTCACATATCCTCATTAGTTGTTATGGGTAATAATAACCTATTACACACATCACTACATATACCTTATTCTTACATTTTCTTATTTTAAGTTTCACGGATGACACCTGGGCATGCCCAATTAAATTGAACAATCTGCATTTCATCATTACATTAGGTGCTGAAGGAGTCAAAATTAACTATTAACTCTATAGATGATACTACTTGATTGTGTACGAATTGTTTCCTCATCAGTGATGCATTGGCTATCTGTTGTTAACTGCTAAAACTGATTGATGCAGGAAGGCAATCAAGGACTTATCCACTGGGTTAAGCATTGAGCCCTCAAACATTGAATGCTTATACTTGAGAGCTTCATGCTACCATGCTGTTGGGGAATATGGAGAGGCGGTAATAAAGAGTCTCACTTTTCTTTTTATAATATTTTGGATTTGTATAAATTATTAGGCTGCACGTGTTGTTTTGCATTAAAATCCTATTGATCTGATGATCATAGGTCAAGGACTATGATGCTGCACTGGATTTGGAACTAGATTCAATGGAGAAATTTGTGCTACAATGCTTGGCCTTTTATCAGGTTTGGTTGAATATAGAAGATATGGATCTATAATAGATGTGCCTCAGCTGTTTCTATTATTTTTTATTATTATTATCTTCTTCAAGTAATCAGAACCAGCTGCATTGGATTTTTCATGCCTTATACTTTGTCATCAACCTGCTCTTATCATAAATGATTTCTTCATTGGTGTAACCCGGATCCTTTTATAAAACCGCAAGTTAAATATTGTTATATATAATACTCCATGCATTTGACTGTGTGCATATTTCACTCTGCCTTTTTGTTTTGGATAACTAATGGCTTTTGAGTGGTCCCTAGTGCTGTGTAGCAGTCTTATGTTAGGCATAAATGGCTCATATTCTTATTTTCCTCCTAACAATCTGTTACAGTGTGACACGTTGTTTAAAAATTTATGTTCTAATTTATCTGTGGTATGTTGTTCCAACTTTAAGATATTGTTACACTTTGTCTATGTGAATCATTAAACAAAAACCAATCTCATTGTTTTAACATTTTGGTGCACTCAGCAAAAGCACAAATGTTAAAAGAAATCACACTGATGCTACTGCATGTTAAATTGACATTTATTTGTTATTACTTTTATTTTATTTACTTAGATTGGGGATAGTGTTCCCCCCCTTTCACCTGTAGTTCATGTTACGGAAGAGGGTATAAAATTACTTTTCTTGTTGAACAAAAGTTTTGGGATGACTACAAAAGGAGGTTAACTAAAATATTCTGGTGGACATGTAGTATCGCTTTTTTGTAGAAAGAGAATATATTACATGTAGATCGTTTCTGATATGAAGCATTTGCAATAAAATTATGTGAAATCAAAACAATATCGACAGATTTGGTAAATGCTTATGCTTATGAATTTGAAGTTATATTCACACACTCTGGAACATGTTATATACTTAGATATGTATGGACAAAGTAAATGTTTGAATAGAAATTTTCTTTACCCCTGTATGCACTGTTGAGACTTTTCCTCTGCTACTCCCTGGTCCTTTTCTCCTCTTGAGTCTGTTATTATGCAGTTATGTATTCTGTACTTAATAAATTGAATGGAATTTTATCACCCCTGCATGTGTGTATGTGCATACTAGAAAAAAATATATGCTATAACTATTTATTAAGCAACTCAACGATTTGATTATGGTCTCATTTGAACTCAATACTGGTCCTGGTGTAAATATAGGTTTCTGAACATTCATTTTTCTTCTTCCGCAGAAGGAGATTGCTTTGTACACAGCTTATAAAATCAACAGTGAGTTTTGCTGGTTTGACATTGACGGAGATATTGATCCACTTTTTAAGGTAGCATTTAATGACAATTGTATTTGATTTGGTTATCGGTCCTTATTTCATAAGCATTGTTGTTTTTGCTACAGCCTGCTGCCTGCTGCCTGCTTAAGATTTAGACTACTTAATTGTAACCAAGATTTGACCTTCTTGATATATAACAACTGTGCTTACATGTCATAACAATTGAAACATTTTTATTTCCATGTTGTCTCCCCATCAACCCCCCTACCAAAAAAAAAAGATTGAAAAGTAAAAGAAAGAACAATTGAAACATAGCCTATCATCAGTCAATACCTTTTTATGAAGAATCATCTTATTCTATATCGTTCTATACATCCACCAAGATTTTTGAAAAAACCACATTGGTCCAAAGTCTTTTGGCTGTAAGGAGGTATTACCATAAATGGGAGCCAGGAAGGTGTACAGAAGTGTTTCCTAACATGACTGTAAACAGGCAGGGAGTTGGTTACTAGTTTTCCCAGGGCTTCATAGTGCAATAATGCAGAGATCAATGATAATTCCAAACCACAAATCAGTTTTTGTTGCAAATTCTATCAAAGGCAACATGCTTTGTAATTCAAGTAGCTTCCTCTCATTCATATGTTATTCATGTTGTTTATGGAATTTTCAGGAATACTGGTGCAAAAGATTGCATCCGAAGAATGTTTGTGAAAAGGTATACAGACAACCTCCTCTGCGTGAATCTCTGAAAAAGGGTAAGCTTAGGAAGCAAGATTTTGCGGTTACAAAGCAGAAGACTGCTCTTCTAGTGGCTGCTGATTTAATAGGCAAGAAAATCCAATATGATTGTCCTGGCTTCTTATCCAATAGGCGTCAGGTAATTTATTTTGAGATTTCTTCTAGAATGAATATCTTTTTGTTGAGACTGCTTTTGATATTATTTTTCCCACTTTCTTTTCAATTTTTCCTTTTGATATTCTCATCTTATTCTCGTAAAAGACTATTCTCGTTTCAAGCCTTAATTTTACCAAAAATACCCTTACAATAAAATATTAAGTTTCACAAATTCTCATTTTGCTTTGAACATTCTTAGATGTCTACATGCAATCTGAATTGGCAGGTGATGAGTTGTGTGTAGAATCCTGCGATATTCTAAGTATATGCTTTTGATGATGAACAGAAAAGCCTTATTTTTTGTTTCTGGCTTATTTTATTTCACTATCTAAAGGATTATCATGGCGTTGAATTTCACAAAGCTCGTCTACACCTAGACCGGATCAGTGTTGAACTTCATAGATTAAAGTACACTTAGTAAACTGGACGTAAAATTTGTATAGTTTAAGGCGAGTTTTGTAAAATTCAAGATGAAATTTTGAGGCTAGCATTTTAATAAATTGCGAGATCCCTGAATTGAGAATGATTGATAAACAATCATGTCAAAAGTTGACATGCATCAGTGGACAATGATATTATTTTTTTGACATTTAAGTGGGCTTGTGCGATTGACAGACAAAAAGTTGACAGCATAATGCTTCATTCTTGTATATAAAATTATCCAATAACTCCTGAGCTACTGTCCATCTTCAGCCAGGGGAATGTTTCCTTGTGTTTGACTTGTAGGCGTGTTGAAGTTGACTGTGTTGTCTTTCAAGGGTAATATAGAAAACTGGCACGTAACAGAGACCTCTCTTTTTATTTATTTTCAACTTTAGAGTAGTAGTGTGTTCTTCAAACTTCATTTTAAACTTTGACCTTATGGTTCAACCTCCTAGACAGGACATCGAGCTGATCTTGATATACATAATAATCTATGCACACATACAGGGTCCCCATTGTTTTGCAGATTATGACAGTCTATGGGTCAGTAGAATATTGCACTTTGTTGTTTGAAGTATATCCGATTTGTGCTATTCCCAATATACATTTATGTTGACTAGTCAAAAGTAAACCATTGAAAGTGCATTGATGTAATGGTCTAAAAGTTGTTATATTATGTGTAAGAAAAATAGAGGCTGCTGATATATATAACTCAAAAAAAATATTGCTGCACACACACATAACATTATTTTTTTTTTGTGTGGGGGGGGGGGGGGGGGGGGGGGGGGGGGGGGGGGGGGGGGATGTGGTGTGTGGTTCAATTTTTATTATTTTTACTGCTTTTGAATGTGATTTGTAATTGGTAATATCTTCTATTTTATATTACGTGTCAGCATCGTATGGCTGGATTTGCTGCTATTGAGATTGCTCAGAAAGTTTCAAAAACCTGGCGTGCTTTGCAAGCAGAATGGAAGTACTCCAATAGAAGCTCATCAAAAAGTGGAAAGAGATCCCGAAGGAGAGACAGGATCAGTATTGCCAGCCAGAATAGAGGCGGTGCTGGTTGTAGCACAAGCAGTTCCTTGGAAACATCTTCATATGGCATTACAGAAGAAAGATCATCCAATCGACCCAAGATGTCATGGCAAGATGTTTATTCTCTAGCTGTCAAATGGAGACAGATTTCTGAACCTTGTGATCCAGTTGTGTGGGTTAACAAGTTAAGGTATGTCGTCTTCATGTGTTATTGTATCAACAAATAACTTGTATGTGTTAGTGTTGCCATCTTCATGTGTTAGTGTCTCAAAATATGGCTTGAATGTGTCAGTGATGCCATTTTGTCAGTTGTTGACATTTTGGTATATAATCTGATTTTTTTTATTTGAAATTTGTCTGCTATGAATTTCTTATTAGTTATTAACTTGTTTAGCATTGTGGGAGTCTCAACATTTGTTTTAATTCTTAATATTTATATTATTGATTGGAGAGATGAGCCATTGCATCATAAGAGAAGTGACTCTGTTTTTATGTCTTTTTAAACCATCACACTCATTCTTGCATAATCTGCCATTCTTGTTTTTCTTAATATTCTTATCAAAATAGGTTCGAGTGAATTGTTTTTTCAATTGTGAGTACAACTTTAAGTGAACTTCTCCAAATTGAATTTACATTATGTTTCTACCGTCCCACCGGTGAAGTCTGTTTGCAGATGATTTCAGGGTAAACTTTGATATTTTCCTTCCAAGAGCATGCAACAGGTCTGCCGGGGGGAGGGGGAACTATTATGTTTGTCAGCCAACCCAAAATAAACCTTGAATGTGCTAATTTGTATGATAATTCCCTTAATAATTTATATATTATTGGAGCTAAAAGGGTGCATAAAGTCATAAACATAGCCCATTTTGGGCACCACCTGATTCTGGTGCTATTATTAAGTTAAAAAGGACATTCTCTTGCTTTGCCACAAATCTAGCTTCTAGAATGAACATAATTGACAATGTTTTGCTTTTGAGTTTTTGAAATTTCATCATTGGAAAATGATTAACTCAAGTTCTTGCTTATGCTCTTTTTTTCTTTTGTCTTTTTTTTTTTTTTGGGTGAATGGGGGATGTCTGTGCAATTCAGCGAAGAATTTAATTCCGGATTTGGGTCCCACACACCAATGATTCTTGGACAAGCGAAAGTTGTTCGTTACGTCCCAAATTATGAAAGGTAAAACCCAGTTTAATTGCAATTGAAAACAAGGTTGTTTGCACAATGCTTATAATTTTAAATGCTGCAGAACATTACATGTTGCAAAGACCGTGATGAAGGATAAACAGTATGTGTACAATAAGATGGATGACACTATTGATCTATCCAAAGATGGCAAATTGCAAGATGTGAGTTCTTCCATTGCCACCATGAATTTTTTCTCCTTCCTTGGAACCCTGCCATAATCCTATCTGACTGAGCAATTGTAATTTGTAATGTTCTTCTGCCCCAAAAAATTTAATTATCTAAGTAAGTAGAAGGTTGTTTTCGTTCCCCTCACCCCATAAGAAACAGTATTGTATTAGAAAGAAGAAAAAGTATACAAAAAGGAGGTGAAGTAGAAGGGTTCTTTTTGCATCTCACATGCTTCAACTTCATGAAACAGTTCTGTAGAATTTTAAAATATTGAAAAGGCATATGGTGTCTTTTTCTTACTGTTCTTTGTTTTGTTAATTGCAGCTAACATAAGATATTGGGAATTGTAAGTGAAATTTTTGTTCAGTATTTCTTTTCCCAAAACTGTGATATTTAAATTCCATTGCATGCAATAGAGATCAAAGTAATTCAATGAACATTGTATAAGATTTTCTATATATGATGTTTTATTCTATTCTAAAGTCCGGCTCTATCCTTTTGTAACAATCATGGCTACCAAATTTATTGAAATTCAAATATGTTAGGTTGCCGTCATACTGCAAATGCTTAATAAGTGGTAGCATATTTTGGTCAAACTATGTTTGTTTGGACCTCTTATAGGAAATTTGAAGTTGCAACCTCAAACACCTATCAAAATCTGTCTAGGGAATATTTCAAAGTCATCGAGCTTTTCTTCGTACTTATTATTAGGAAATGCAATATGTAAGAATATGATGTTAACATGTGCAGATTATGAATGCAAAAACCTGTGAAGATCTGTACAAAGTTGTTGGTGAGGACTTCTGGTTAGCTACTTGGTGCAACAGCACTGCGGTTGAGGGGTAACTTTGCCTACAAATTAGAACATAATGTTATTGGCATTTAAAATCATTTTTCTTGATCTAATCTCTGTTTATTATTTTTGTTCCAGGAAGCAGCTTGAAGGGACAAGAATCACCTTAGTGAAAATGTAAAATCCTCCTTTCTTGCTTGCAGTGTTTTATCCCTTTCCTTTTATTTATTATGTTATTTCTTCAAACTTATTAATTCTTCAAATTCATTCTGCTATTATTGTTTTCTTTTATTGGCTAAAACTCAAATAATTCTTCCAGGGGGCAATCGGGGTTTGACTTTGCAATTAGAACGCCTTGTACACCTTCTAGATGGGATGATTTCGATGCAGAAATGACTGAGGCATGGGAAGTAAGTTCTGCTGTCAAAAACGAGTTAATAGTTTTTACTGTAATCATTCACCAAACTACATCTTTGTTAAATGGCACAGTATTTGCTGATATGGTTCTTAAGCATGTTCCTTCTACTCATTTTTTGAAGATACTTCCAACTATTTCTAAAATTAATATGATATCCCAAATCCAGCAAAATAAAAAGCTTTTATTATAGCTGAAAGTATGAGTTCGATGTACACATCATTTGAGGATACCTTTACGGTTTTGAAAACTCGTTGAACTTATCCCTAAAGACTAGTGGACTATAGAACACCTAAAATGTAAACAGATGACGCTAGGTGTTTGGCCTAATTAAGGAGTCAAAACACCTAGCACTGAGTCTAATAAAATGCTATAAAGTTTTTCCTCTCTCTCTCTCTCTCTCTCTCTCTCTCTCTATATATATATATCAGATTTAGGAAGTTGCACTGTTGATATTCTTGGCATATATTCTATCTTGATATTGCATCTATTTGTTTTTTTTTTTTTCTGAAATAGTTTTGACACTTGAGTTTAACTATTTTATGTATTTGCAGGCTCTATGCAATGCTTATTCTGGTGAAAAATATGGTTCTACTGATTTCGATGCTCTTGAAAATGTGAGAGATGCTATCTTAAGGATGGCATATTACTGGTATATCATTTGACACTCATGCATGCAAATGGTTTCCTTTTCCTCAAATAACTTGTAATTCTGTGTGTAAAATTAATTCAAATTGCTTTTCAGGTACAATTTCATGCCACTTTCAAGAGGCACTGCTGCTGTTGGGTTCGTAGTGTTGCTTGGATTGTTCCTTGCCGCTAATATGGAGTTCTCTGGGCAAATCCCACAAGATTTACAGGTCGATTGGGAAGCCATCTTGAACTTTGATCCGAACTCCTTTGTGGATTCTGTTAAGAGTTGGTTGTATCCTTCACTTAAGGTTACAACATCCTGGAAAGATTATCCAGATGTGGCATCAACTTTTGCCACAACAGGATCAGTCGTCGCTGCTCTTAGCTCGTATGATGATTGAGTTCCTCCAACTACCCAAGAGGTAAACTAAATGAGTTGATCTGATATTTTTAGTCATGAGATAAATTATGATTTCTCCTTAAAATAGTAGATAAATAAGAAAACATGAGTGGAAAAGTTATAGTAGATTGAAGAAATAACAGAAAAATTAATGAGATCGTATATAATGTGTCTGTCTTTCATCTAAATGACATGATATAATGTGATTATTAGTCAAATATCTAAATTCAGTGTAGGAACACAAAACAATAAACGCAAGTCAATGTTAATTAATTATCAAAAAACCCTTTGTAGAATTTGACATATGATGTTTATTTAAATAAATAAATCCTTAATAATAATCATTGTCACATGTTTCATTAAAGGGATATAAAAGAATGATAAGGTCAAAGAATCTAACAGCAACGAACAAAAGATTAATCAAAAGCTCATGTCCAAAACAAACAATACCGTGAATGAACAGAGTACCATGGAATTGTCATTTAATAATCATATCTTTTATAATTTAAACTTGATGCAGAATGTTGTGAGGAAGCAAATCCTTCAAGAGTTTGGTGTTTCGTAGAGGTGAATACTTTGCTCCCATGGATCTACACTAGCTGTCTTTGTATTCATAGCGGCTTTTATTGTTGTAACATACAAGTGTTGTACAGCATCAGCATCATAGAATAAATAAATTCTATTTTTTTTTTCCCGATTTCAGTAGCTCACATATAATACATCAAATATCAATCACTGATTTTGTTGTGGTTACATTTGGAATACTTATCCTCCTATCAACCGGTTTGTTGTGTTTCGATAGCTTGTTAATGTATACAACTTGTCGATTTTGATTTCATTGTTGGTCATGTTTTTCTTTTAGAAGGTCATCTTAGTTGGTATGATTTTTGTTTGAGAATATGTAATATTAGTTGTTGTCTACCTTCTTTGGGTGCTGATCAGCAGAAGTGTTTTCACAATCAGAGCACAATACTGTATTTTGATAATGTGGAATAGAGAAATGCTTCGGTATATACGTCTAAGCCACTTAAAGCGTATCATGTTGCATGAATAATGACCGATCGCATAAAAGTCATGTCACATGACATTATTTAAGTGGCCTAGGCGTTTACATCTAGGCGGGATGAGAAGATATGTATAAATTTCACACATCATTGGAGTAAAACCCATAAACAGTTAGAATAATAGTGTTAATGTCACAACAATTCACTTTGGAGAATTCAAATGGGTTTTTTTTTTTGGGTATATATATGTATGCAGCCTTTCTATTATCAGTTCGAACTGACAAAAGTTATATCAGTTCCTTGTATGTGGACCACTAGATTTAAATACTTTGACTGACAAGTGCATACAGTCAAGTCAAAGTATTTAAATCCAGTGGCCTACATGCAAGGAACTGATGATAATAGAATTTCTGTATATGTATGTATGTATAAGCTTAATTTATATGTAATTAATACTTAATTGAAAATCTATTTGATTGGAATGTCTTTCTTCTTACAAATATCTAAAAACTATATTCTTTTTAGGGTACAAATCATAAATAACTATGCTAAATTATCAATAATAGAAGCATTTGGTATATGAACGAGCTTGGGGTTTAAGCAAATGACTCCTAAGTCAGTGGCTCGAATCTTACCAATAGTAAAAACTTCAAAAGATACTTGATAGATAAATAGATAATGTCAAAATAAATAAATAAAAATAAATAGAAGCATTTGGACTGATTAATGTGAGAGGATTTATGAAGAATATATACAAATATACAATCACGAAAACTGGAAATTAAAAAGAATAGTATATAAATCTGCAATTCCAGAGATTGAAAGCTTGAGTAATGGTTTTTCTCCATTTCAGTCGCATGAGAGCAAAGAAACAATCAAATGAATGCCCTTGTTTCCAACTCAAAAAGTGAACTAGAAATCCCCCCAAAAAACAAACAAACGTACCTAAAACGACGTGCAGTTTTCGAATTTCTTCCACGAATGATCAAGATCTATCGAAGTCCAATTTGAATATTGACATTTGTCATTATATATATATGGAGTATGGAGAATATATCAAAATGCTTGTACATGTGATGCCATTTGTTTGTTTGGCGAGAAAGACATTGAGTTCTAGGCACATGAGTTTGGAGATTGCTGCCTTATTCATAGTAATTGATAAGTGACCGTATTTTCTGAGAAAAAAAAAGCATGCAAAAAGGTGTAAAAGAAATTTTTTCAAGTTGATCGAATAATGTTTAAATTAAGTTGATCATAGATTCATAGTAGCAAAAAGATGCTAGTATATGTATATTTGCTTCAATTGGATCATATATGAAGTCAAAAGGCAGTAACTTCAAATTAAAATTACATATAAATTTATTCACTTAATAATTTTTCATATATATATATATATATATAAAAGAATCAGTTTTACTTAGATTGCTAGTTTACACTTTTTACATAGTAAGTTTTTATTTATATCTTTAGTTATTTTCCTACTAACTAGTTAGTTGTGTTTTGATAACTTGTTAAAGTATACAATCTGTTCGATGGTGATAATTACAAGCCACTTAAATCATATCATATGTTATGAATAACCAATCACATGAGATATGTATGTCATATGACATGATTTAAATGATTTGGACATGTACGCACGGGCGTAAAGCTTTTCTCAATAATGTGATAAGAGAATACAAATCGAATAAGAGGATATAGATCGAATAATAGAGTATGTGTCAATGTCAACAACAATTCATTTTGGAGAAAATTTGGTCTGTGATCACTGATCTAGATTGCAAGTTAGATGTTCCTTTACAAAATGGTTAATGAAATGTGTTTATTGAACTTTTCCATACCATTAGAAATATAAAGAACAATATTCAAATCCAAAATTGAACATACCAGCAACTATGGTCTTTGGATTACCTAACACTTAACAAAAAGTAATTATCTTTTGGGGTTATTGTCTCATCTAAACAATATTTAAAATGCTTAATGACTTTGTAAACGAAAAATTAGTGAGTTAGGTACGAATATGACAATGATACGCACCAAATCAGCAAATCAAATCTATCAAAGATTCTTAGTGCATACAGAGAGAAAAATGGTAGATGGTGTTAGGCCCGAAAGAGGGATTAGATGATAGTGGGAGCCCAACCATATTTAAACATATTTTAATAAGATTATATTCTTGTTTAATTTTCTCAAACAATGATTAATTTAATTAGATGGCTATTGAAACGCTATCATTCATAAAATATGTAATGATTCGAATTTGAAATATTATCAGGTTGAATGAGCGTTTTTTACTATAAACCACCTAAGGTGGTGGTTAGTTGAATTACACTAATTAGTTTACAATCGGATATTGTATATCCTATACTATATGACTCATTAAATGTGAGTCATTCGATTCTGATACGTGCAAGGGCGAAACTAGAAAATTTTAATAAATTCTTTTCATTAGGGGGGCCATGGCTCCCCCCTCTTCCTTGGCTTCGCCCATGGATATGTGCCGGTTCACTGGTGAATGTTAAACATTTTCTTCTTCTTCTTCTTTCTACATTTCTACTCCTCCATTTCTTTTCTGTCGATTGTTCTTCTATAATGGTAGGCATGCCTATAAATGTATCAAGAAGTAAATAATATATTATTAGGACACATTAAAAATTAAAAGAAAATTTTGTGTTTGATCTTCAAGACAGAAAAAAATGTGTATATATATATATACACACACATATATATATAGAGAGTAATTTTCCAATAAGAACTTTTATAATGCATACTTTAAGCACATTTTGATGAAATTATATGTAATCAAATGTTTTTCGATGAGATTAAAACATTAAAATGCATTTATGGAAAAAATTTTAAAAAAATTCGGGTGCAAGAACTAATTTTTTCTGATTTTTTTGAAGATAAAACATTTAAAAATAGGGAAATATAAGAAAAAATAGTTCTCAAATTTTTACTAAATGTATATTTTAATTTTCTTAGAATGCATACAAAAAATCTCATCGAAAAACATTTGATTACATGCAATTTCATCAAAATGTGCTTAAAGTATGCATTGTAAAAGTTCTCATATTGGAAAATTACTATATATATATATATATAATATAGTATTGAATTTTAGCTGTCTTTCTATTATCAGTTCGAACTGACAAAAGTTATATTAGTTCCTTGTATGTGGACCACTGGATTTAAATATTTTGACATCAAAGTATTTAAATCCAGTGGCCTATATACAAGGAACTGATATAACTTTTGTCAGTTCGAACTGATAATAGAATTTCTGTGAATTTTAGATCCTCAAATTAAATTATTCAAAAGACTTAAACAAAGTGTGGAGTGCTTACCCGGAAAGCGATCTCGACCGTTGGATTTTTCTACTTTCCGTTGATGTCGACTACGCAATTTTGACTTGGCATCGTTAAAAGGCCACGTGGCGTTCATCTGTTTGCTGATCATAAGTGCCGCGTAGTAGGGGATCTTTACACGACGCTTGGTGTGCTTGGATTTCATGCTACGACTACTGATGAACGTCAAGCAATCCATCAAGCTCTCTTTAGCCAATCCCATCATATCATACGCCTGTGATCGTCTCCACAGGCTCTTACTGTGAACCCTCACCGTACCAGATAAACACAGAGCTCTGGTGGTGTCACTAATGGCTGCTTTTGTCTTCTTCATCAGCAAATAACACTGAGACCTGTTGCTATGAAGAACAATTCTCTCTTTTACCATCTTTAATGGGCACAAATCCAAAGCTTTTGTGTACGTTTTCACAGCTTCTTCAATGGAACCACACCAAAACTTCTGGTTTCCTCTCTGTTTCAACTCACCCACCATGGATTTTCTCTCTGTAATTTCTTCTTCAGACATCAACTTCTCTCTCTTCTTTCTCTCGACCTTCAAATCCCAGATTTCCTCTAAAGCTCTCTCAGCTTTCTTGCTCTTCATCAACTTCAATTTCCCATATTTAATTTTATGAAAATCTCGTAAAAGTGTTTGTGTAATTGCTTCACCAATTTCTTCAAGTTCAACCAAATCAACAAGAAACAGAGCAGCAATGTCTATAACTTTGTATCTTGTATCTGGATCTTTGAGAAGCAACAAAAGTGAATCAATGGCTATGTATTGCCAATCAAAAGATGATCTTGACACATTGCAGAGACTTTTGATGACTCGTTTCAACTTTGCTACACTTTCTCTTCCAATTTTTGTGTAACAAAGAGTTCTTATCAATCCAATTCCAGAAACTGAATTTGGATTTTCCAAACCACCCCACATTTCACAAATAGTCTTCAAGAAATCTTCTGTGCAAATTAGATTGAGAGACCTTTCTTGTTTTACAAAGCAATTCAATAGATACAGAGACCAACATTGAAGTTGACTGGTCCATTTTTCAGCTTTTCGATTCTCTAATTCGAATCCACCAAGCCCTCTTGTGAGCAAATTGCAGTGGTACTTCACTCTTAATTTCTTCTTTTTCACGGCAAGAAAATTTTCATAAACCACTTGAAAGCAATTGCAAGCTATTTCTTTAGCCAATTCTATGATCTCTTGTTCATATAAATCAGCAATAGCTTTGAAGGTTCTTTCATGGCTGACAAGGTGACACAGTGCACGAACAGCAACTCTCTGCTCGGCCCAACTGATTTTTCCTTTTAAAAGCTCCATTAATGGCAAAACAATACCTGATTCAACAGCTTTTTCTGCAAAATCAGCTCTGTTCATAGTATATGAACCAATAATATGAGCAGCATAGTAAGGTATGTAGATGTTTTGGTCTCTTAAAAGCCATTGTTTGTCATCAACGCCTCTCTGGATGAGTTTCGACATGCATTCAAAAATTCCCAGGTACGGGAACTCGGGATCGTTTGGTTGATTGACTGCGAGATTGAAGAGGACACTCAAGACCAAGACATGTTCTTGGTCGTGGTCTCTGAGAGCTAATGATGAAGACGATGACGTCATCTCTTTGAAGCATCGAGAGAGTCTTGTTCTTCTGAGAGATGGAGAGGGCTCGTTGAGGGAGCAAAAGAAACAAAATGGATTGGTGCATGGATTGGTACTCTTGACTGTTTTATGGTGCTGTGATTCTGCCATTGAAGAGCTAGCTAGCAGAGCAGAGAAGATCAAGAGAAGAGAGAAATATTTGTACAGGAATTCAAATGGAGGTTTTTATTTTTTTGGGGTGGTTGTGTACTTGATTGGTCAACCAAATTACAAAGTCAGTTAGAAATATTTCAGGTGCTGCGCGCAGGAGTGATTCGACTTTCGAGTGACCCACCTAGCGCCACCGAGTTTGAATCCCTTGCTAATTTGATCTTTTTTAAGATTTTACCTGATCTTATCGAATATAGTATTGTAATTAGGGATAATAAAATTATCCATGGATACGGATATCCATAAGAATCCGTTTCATTATTTAAATTATGAATGGATACTATTATTTCGAGGACAAAGCGGGGATAGATGTCATCCTCATATCCATTTTATTTTCGGGGATGGGGATGGATATCCCGATATCTATCCCCATCCAGATCCATTATATATTTTAATATTTTAAATATATAAAAATTTATTATATAATTATTAATTCTAATTATATAAGTTATTATTAATTTTTATATTTGAACTTTATTGGATGTATTTATTTCTCTTTAAATAGGATAAAATGTACCGTTCCACGTTACATATGTTAGTTACATTTTTTTTCTTGTAAACTATAAAAATTTAAACTTTTTTCATTGGATACGAATATAAGCGAAGCGGGGGTGAATATCTCTATCTTAATTAGTGGATTATCTGAATTCGCCCCGCTTACTTAGAAATGGGGATAGATGGGGGATGAAGATATATATCTCAAACGGATACGAGGATGGATATTAGGGTATCATACCCAATCCGATATATGGTCATCCATAATTGTAATGAATGTGTGGTTAAGATGTGACCAAATTAGATGATTATTTTATATGTTGAAATGCAAGAGCAAACAAAGTGGGAGTTACGTATCGATGGAGAAAACTTATATTAGCTTAATTTGATGGAAATGTCTGTATTCTTTTTAGTAATTAAACTATAGTCAGGAAAATAGCTTTCTCCCTTGTTAAATTATCAATTCATGAAGCAATTTGAACACATTGTTGGTTTAATTTCTTTTACTTGAACTGATTAATGTGAGATGATTTATGAAGAATGCAATCACGAAATTAAACTATAAATTATATAAATAAATAGAGAGAGAGAGAGATCATATCTGTAATTCCAGAGAATGAAAGCTAGAATAATAATTTTCTCCATTTCAGTCCTTGAGAGTGCAAAGAAACTCCCATATGGTCCCCTCCATATGAAGCCAATCAAATGCATGCCCTTGTTTCGATAAAAATAAAATCAACTCATACAAGTTCATCAGAAAATGTGATTAAAGTCACCAACTCAAAAAGTGAAGTAGAAATCCCAAAAAACAAAAAAACAAAAAAAGGGTAGTCTAGTATAAGTGGTGTTGGTCTCAAGAAAATGCGGCTTCCAATTCCATATGCAACATCGATCATTCGATCTAACTATATATGAGAAGAATATTGATTAGCAACTCTAATATTTTAATATTTAAAACTTTCTTTAATAATTTGAATGTACCTAAAACGACGTGCAGTTTTGGAATGTCTTCAACAGTGATCATGATATATATATATATACAGAAATTCTATTATCAGTTCGAACTGACAAAAGTTATATCAGTTCCTTGCATGTGGGCCACTGGATTTAAATACTTTGACTTAGCTGTATGCACTTGTCAGTCAAAGTATTTAAATTTAGTGGCCTACATACAAGGAACTGATATAATTTTTGTCAGTTCGAACTGATAATAGAAAGACTATATATATATATATATATATATATATATATAGTGGAATTGGTGAGAAATGTCACCTTTTTAAACTGATTTGGTGACAATGTCACTGCTTTAATAAGTTAAGTTTAAAAGGCACCTATTATGGTGAACGGACAAAAATACCCTTACTTTACACATTCTTTTCTTACTTTGAAGTTTTCTGAGATTAAAAACAGACCTCCAATGGATAATTAGTTTTGTGGCTCTACGCAAACGCATTCGGGGGTCGAGCTCCCCGCTGAGCTCGCGGTGGTCGATTTTTTTTGGTTTTGAATCTTCCATTGAAAAGGCTCGAAATGAAGTGTTCGAGCCTTTTCATACACCAATCGTGCCTTTTCATTAGTGTATGAAAAGGCTCGAACACTTAATGAAAATGCACGATTACTGTACAATCGTGCCTTTTCATACACCAATCGTGCCTTTTCATGTACAAAAAGGCACGATTACTGTACAAAAAGACTGGAAACTTTGTTCAAAAAGGCTCGAAATATTTTTTAATTTTTTAATCGAGCCTTTTTGAAAAGTTATCGAGCCTTTTGGAAAAGTTATCGAGCCTTTTGGAAAAGTTATCGAGCCTTTTAGAAAGGTTATCGAGCCTTTTGGAAAGGTAATCGAGCCTTTTGGAAAAGTTATCGAGACTTTTCCAAAAAGGCTCGATAACCTTTCTAAAAGGCTCGATAACTTTTTCAAAAGGCTCGATAACAACTTCAAAAGGCACGATGAGAAAGGTTATCGAGCCTTTTGAAAAAGTTATCGAGCCTTTTAGAAAGGTTATCGAGCCTTTTGGAAAAGTTATCGAGACTTTTCCAAAAAGGCTCGATAACCTTTCTAAAAGGCTCGATAACTTTTCCAAAAGGCTCGATAACAACTTCAAAAGGCACGATGACAGTGTAAAAAGGCATGAAAATATTTCAAAAAGGCACGAAATCATTTCGAGCCTTTTCCGAACTTTTTTTGAACCTTTTTCGAGCCTTTTCAAACCTTTTTCGAGCCTTTTTCGAGCCTTTTTCGAACATTTTTAAACATTTTCGAGCCTTTTTAACTATCAATATATTATGGTGAAGAAGGTTACTGTGGGGGGCAATTTTGTCCGTTCACCATAAATGGTGCCTTTTAAACTTAAGTTAGTAAGTTGGTGCCTGTTCCCAAAAAAGAGTCTCAAATAGTGCTATTTAATTTTTTAACCCTATATATATATGAGTATTGATCACATTTGTCATCACTCGTTCAATATATATATATATATACAGTTTTTCTATTGTCAGTTTGTTCTGTCAATAAATATATCAGGACGAAAAATATGGATCATAGATTATGGAGAAGTTTTGACAAATGTATACACTTTGAGTTAAAATATGTAAATCTAGTGGTTCACATTCTTCCGAACTGATAATAGAAAGAAAAAAAAAAAAAAAAAAAAATATATATATATATATATATATATATATATATATATATATATATATATATATATACAGAAATTTTATTATCAGTTCGAACTGACAAAAGTTATATCAGTTCTTTGCATGTGGGCCACTGAATTTAAATACTTTGATTTGGCTGTATGCACTTGTCAGTCAAAGTATTTAAATCAAGTGGTCCACATACAAGGAACTGATATAACTTTTGTCAGTTCGAACTGATAATAAAAAGACTATATATATATAAAAGCATGCATAAAAAAAAAAAAAAAAAAAAGAAGGAAAATATTCTAAGTTGATCGAAGAATGTTTAAAGTTATCATAGTAGCAAAAAGATGCTAGTATATAATATTTGCTTCAATTGGATACAATTAAAATTACATATAAATTTATTCACTTAGTAAATTTAAGTATATGAGAATCAGTTTGACTTCACAAACATTTTCCTTCCTATTATTACAGTCTTTCTATTATCAGTTCAAACTGACAATAAATATATCAGGATGAAGAATGTGGACCACAGATTATTGAGAAGTTTTGACAAGTGCATACACTTTGAATCAAAGTATGTAAATCTAGTGGTCCACATTTTCGTCATAATATATTTATTATCAGTTCGAATTGATAATAGAAAATCTGCCTATTATTATTATTGTTTTTAAGATGGGAACTGTCTAATTTTAATAAATAGATACTTGTTTGTTTGTAGGTTCTTTCATGGCTGACAAGGTGACGTCAAAGAGCACGAACAGCAACTCTCTGCTCGACCCAACTGATTTTTCCTCTTAAAAGTTCCATTAATGGCAAAACAACACCTGATTCAACAGCTTTTTCTGCAAAATCAGCTCTGTTCATGGTATATGAACCAATAATATGGGCTGCATAGTAGGGTATGTATAGATGTTTTGGTCTCTTAAAAGCCACACTTTGTCATCAACACCTCTCTGGATAAGTTTGGACATGCATCCGAAAATTCCCAGGTACAGGAACTCGGGATCGTTTGGTTGATTGACTGCGAGATTGAAGAGAACACTCAAGACCAAGACATGTTCTTGTTCTTGGTCTGATGATGACGTCATCTCTTTGAAGCACCGAGAGAGTCTTGTTCTTCTGAGAGATGGGGAGGGCTCGTTGATGGAGCAAAAGAAGCAAAATGGATTGGTGCATGTTGTTGTTGTTGTTTTCTGGTGGGTCCTCTTGATTGTTTTATGGTGATGTGATTCTGCCATTGAAGGGCTATTAGCTAGCAGAGCTGAGGAGATCAATAGAAGAGAAAAATATTTGTACAGGAATTCAAATGGAGGTTTTTTTTGGGTGGTTTGTGTATTTGATTGGTCAACCAAATTATAAATGGAGGAATTCAAATGGAGGTTTTTTTTTTAGGTGCGTGCATGAGTGATTCAAGTGACATACCTACTATACGTCTATACCTATAGCACTACCACATGAGACTATTAGTGACATACCTACTATACGTCTATACCTATAGCACTACCACATGAGACTATTATTTATACGTTGAAGGAGCAAACTAAGAGACACTCGGCGTAAACCTACATCCATTGTGGGAGCACAATAGCACTTAATTTCCACTATCAAATCGTGTATACAATGGTGAACCAAACTAGCTCAATTCGGGCTTCTTCTTTTTTCCTATTCTCTTGTCTTTTAAAACCCTATAATTACAAGAGTATAAATAATAAAGCTTTTCGGTTAAAAGTTACAACTTTCGCTCCTAAACAAAATAGAGAATGATTCATGAGATCGACCCCCTATGATTTCAAGAATGTAATGATACTATTTTAAAGATACTTATTCAGGCTTCACAACCTAATATTATATACGTGTTACAAATAAATTATCTATTATGAACCGTACTAAACTTTTTTTAGCGATAACGCAACCTAAACTATAAATAACAAGATCTAAATAACATAGTATATATGCAATTACAGAGAATGAAAGCTTGAGTAATAATTTTCTCCATTTCAGTCCTTAAGAGCAAAGAAACTCAGCAATATGGTCCCCTCCATATGAAGCCAATCAAATGCATGCCCTTGTTTCGATAAAAAATAAATAAATAAAACCAGAAAATGTGATTAAAGTCACTTTGTCAGTTAGTTTTCAACTCAAAAAGTGAAGGAGAAATCCCAAAAAAAATAAAAATAGTCAAGTACAGGTAGTGTTGGTCTCAAGAAAATGCGGCTCCCAGTTCCATATAACTATATATGAGAAGTATGATT
This sequence comes from Acer yangbiense, assembly GCA_008009225.1. Lineage (NCBI taxonomy): Eukaryota > Viridiplantae > Streptophyta > Magnoliopsida > Sapindales > Sapindaceae > Acer > Acer yangbiense. The sequence continues at coordinate 1,250,661 of CM017766.1, forward strand.
AGCAAGTCTAATATCTTAATAGTTAATAGTTATAACTTGGTTTAATAATTTGAATGTACCTAAAACGACGTGCATTTTTTCGAATGTCTTCAACGATGATCATTGATCATTGAAGATTATATATGATCAAGATCAATGGAAGCCCAGTTTGAGTATTGATATTTGTCATTATTTATATATATTATATCGAGTCATCGAGAACATATCGAAATGCATATACATCGATTCCATAATTTGTTTGATCGGCGTGCAGGACATTGAGTTCTAGTCTTCTAGACACTGTTTTATGGTGCTGTGATTCTGCCATGGTAGAGCTAGCTAGAGAAATATTTGTACAGGAATTCAAATGGGGGTTTTTTGGGGTTGGTTGTGTACTTATTTGGTCAACCAAATTATAAAGGACGCCAAATCAGTTTGAAATTTCAGGAGTGATTCGAGTGGCACCTAGCACCACATGAGACAATTATTTATAATATGTTTTTTTTTTTTTTAGAAAGGGAAATCTTATTAAGCAAAACTAAACTAGAAGATTATCCTGGACAAACCTCCATACCTTCGAAGCTTAGGATTCTATCCAAAAACAATCATCAACAATAGCTAGGACCATTTTCGAAAGGTTATATGGACGACAATATTCGTCTTCCTTAACACAACAAAAAGGAAGGCGAATATATATATATATATATATATAAAATACAAATAAATTATAAAACACAATTATGTGAGTACGTGACCAACGATACAATTTGGATAAACTAATCAATATATACCCTTTTTTTCAGGTTTTTTTTTATTTTTATTTTTATTTTTTAAATGTATTTGTTTTACTTAATTTTAGGGTTATTAGCACTAGTCCCCCAGAACTTTACACGAATTTACATTAAACCCCCTGAACTCTCATTAATTAACAAATAGTTTGGTTTATTGCCCTTTGAACGTCTGTTTGAGGGGGCATCTACATAGGGATGGCAAAATTCCCCACGGGGACCTACACTTTTGGGGTGGGGATGGGGATGGGTTTTTTTTTTTTTTTCAAGTTTATTACTTTAATAATTTTCAACTCTTGAATTAAATTTAATCCGTTTATTACTACTTCTGGTAGGCACAAATATATCTACATATGCACTAGAAAGTGAAGACCCAATACTGGTGTTATTAAGAGAAAATTGTGTAAACATACAAGAACAACATGGGGTGGAAACAAACTAAAGAACAGAGAACTAGAGAAATAAATGCAACTATTAGATGATTAGCGTTACGATTTTTGAACATTTTGACTTCATACTTTATGTTTATGTTTGAAAATGATTGAATTTACTTGTGAGAATTATGTTTATGAGATGTTTTTTTTTAATAGTTTCTTGGAATTATTTACTACTTTATATATTATATCATATTCAATGGTTATATATTTATTATTTAAATAAAAAAAAATATATAAATGGGGTAAATGGGTGGGGATGGGGAAAGCACTCCCCGTTGTACCCCGCCCCGCCCCAACCCGCTCCATCTATGGTGGGGTTTTATGAGGGGATGGGTTTTCAAAAAATAAATGGGGTGGGGTGGGGTGTGGGGAAGGCCACCCCGCCTCGAACCTGCCTCATTGCCATCCCTACTGATATACAGTCAAGTTTTACCAATTAATGAGAGTTTAGGGGGTTTAACGCCTAAAAAAAAATTCAAGGGGTAAAATGTAAACTCACATAAAATTCAGGAGGACTAGTGCCAATAACCCTTAATTTTATTTAATTTGGGTCTTACTAACCCAAAAAAGTATTTGGGCCTTAATTGGGCCGCATTGAGTTAAAGCAATTATAACATTTTATTAATTTGGCCTTTATTTACTAGAAAGAAAAAATAATTAATTCCTTGGGCCTCAATTGGGCCGCGTTTACTTGAAGAACGAAATTGCAAATCACAACTGTAGCTATACAAAACGCTGCGTTTTAGTATTACTAAAATTTCAAAAAGTAGCTTTGTTCCCTCGTCTAATTTTGCCGTATAAAAGGTGGTCTCTAGTCTATTAGATTGGCGATGCACGGGAGATTCAACACAACAACTCGTCGTCTCAGTGCGCGATCTTCGAATTCGGTTAGTAAATGTTTTCTCTCTATTCGTTATATGAATATATCTAGGTTATTTTCTCTTTTGCTGGTAAACTCAAATAATTTTCTCTGTCTCTAATGTTTATTTCTCCAGTTGAATGGCTGGGCTATGGTAGAGTTACGAATTTTTAGTTTATATTAGAATTGTGGCTGCTGATGAAAACCTGAGATTAGTGAATGTGGAAATGAACTAATAAATTTCAGAAAATAAAGGTTTTTATATTGGAAACATTTGCTATTGACGAATGTCCAAAACATTGTACTGTAAGATTTCTAGGATCAAAGTCGATACAACTCCTGTATGATAGAAACAAATTAGATAGTTAAGAAGAAAACTAAGAGAGCCAAATCAAGCTTAACATTAGCAAAAACACTCACAATTCGATGCCAAAGGAGAAGAGAGAGGATATATAAGCCTGAGAAATCTCTTAAGATATTTGGGATTCCCTAATGTCTCATCAAGTTATTTAATTTTAAATTTCAGGGTCTAAATTTTTTAATAGAGAAAATAAAAAGACTTGAATACCCTAACAGAATAATAAAAACTTAGCTACTATGCAGGAATTGTTAATTGAATGGAATTTTATCACTCCTGAGTCCTGAATGTGTGTGTATGTGCATACTAGAAAAATATGGAGTTCATTTTTGCTCACCCCCCTTAACTGAGGGTGAGCATTACCCTCCACCCAACTGAATGTCAAGTGTCCCTAAATAAACCAAGGGTTAACAAATATTATTTTACCAATTTTACCCCTATTTTAATTAAAGTTAAAAAAAAAAACTGAAACCAGTTCTTTCTTCTTCCTTGTTCGTCAATTCAACACAACCCAAACCCAGATCTTTCATCTTCCTTGTTCGTTTTCTTCATCTATTGTGTCGGCGAACAAGTCTACTACAATCTTATCGGTCCTTCTCCTTCTCACCACTATCACCAAACTGCTGATGCTTCTTCTTCTCACTGATCTGCACGCATCTTAGGTCTACTTTTGGCTCGTTGATGCTCACAAAACTGCTGATGCTTCTTCTTCTTATTGTTGTTTTGTGGATGCTGTTGGGGTTTTTGTTGATTTTTGTGAAGTGGGTATGTCAAGTTTAGGTTTTTCTAAGAATTTTGAGGTTTTTGCAAAGTGGGTTTGTCTAAAAAATTGGGATTTTTGTCAAATTTTGGGATTATTGTGGGTATTGTTGTGATTGAAGTTTGGTCAAATGAGTTTGTTTCTGATGTTGTTGATTGAAGAAGATATGGATGTGGGAGATGATGATTTGGGTCGATGATAATGATGATTTAGGTCGATGATGATGTTTATATATTACATATTTTATTTCGATTTTTTGTTTGTTTTATTAGTCTGGACTGGGTTTCCAAATCGTGATTTCAAAATTCAAAGTCTGATTTCGATTTGTTTTTTTTTTTTTTAGTTTGAACTGGGTTTCCAGATCCACAAAAAAAAATGATTTTTTTTTATAAAGAGATGGATTTGGTGGTTTAGGCGAGGATTCGAGGTGGGTTGGTGGCTAGGGTTCGTCGGCTGCGAGTGTGACTGGGTTCCGGTTCGGCAGTGAGGTTTGCATGGTTTGATTTCGTGGTGATTGATTTTCGATGGTGAGAGGCAGAGGTTGGGTTTCGTTTTGGGGTGGTGGTGGTGGTTGGATGTGAGGCAATGGTGGGTGTGGTTTTGGTAGATGGTTTCTGGTGTTGGAATTTTTTGTTTTTTTTTGTTTTTGTTTTTTTATCTGGTGTTTGAGAAGTTGAACTGGTGTGGATTTTGTAGATCGGTGTTGATCTGGAGTTTTTTTATTTATTTGAATAATTGTTAAAAAAAAAGTTAATTTAAGTTTTTTTAATCAAATTTACCTAATTACCCTCATTTATTTAATGATATTTCTATTAATGTGGATATTTGTTAACCATGGGTTAATTCAGAGACACTTGACATTCAGTTGGGTGTGGGGTAATGCTCACCTCTAGTTAAGGGGGTGAGCAAAAATGAACTAAAAAATATGTGCTATATAGCCTATAACTATTTATTAAGCAACTCGACGATTTGATTGTGGTCTTATTTGAACTCAATACTGGCCCTGGTTTAAATATAGGTTTATGAACAATCATTTTTCTTCTTCTGCAGAAGGAGATTGCTTTGTACATAGCTTATAAAATCAGCAGTTTGCTGGTTTGACATTGACGGAGATATATATATATTGATCCACTTTTTAAGGTAGCATTTAATGACGATTGTATTTGTATTGGTTATCGGTCCTTATTGGATAAGCATCGATGTTTTTACCACATCCTGCTTAAGATTTGAGTCTATCAAATCATTCACTTCACTTCTCTTTTGTTTTCTTTTTCTTTATTTTATGTGTTTTTATATAGTGATCAATATGATGATGAGAGTTTTGGTAGATGGGGTTATGGGTGGTGGTGGTGGTGGTGGTGAGAGGAGGCCAAAGACGAAGATAGTGTGCACTTTGGGGCCTGCTTCGAGGTCGGTGGAGATGGTAGAGAAGCTCTTGAAGGCTGGCATGAACATTGCTCGCTTCAACTTCTCACATGGAACTCATGCTTATCATCGGGAAACTTTGGACAATCTTAGGACTGCTATGGACAACACTGGGATTGCTCTGTGCTGTTATGTTGGATACCAAGGGACCTGAGATTAGAACTGGGTTTCTGAAGGATGGGAAGCCGATATAACTCAAGCATGGTCAACAGATTGTCATATCCACTGACTATACCTTAAAAGTGTGATGAGAATATGATCTGTATGAGCTACAAAAAGTTGGCTGAAGATTTGAATCCAGTAAGTGTTATTCTGTCCTCTGATGGCACTATCACACTAACAGTTTTGGCTTGTGATAAGGAATTGGGTTTGGTACGTTGCTGTTGTGAGAATTCTGCAGTTTTGGGTGAGAGGAAGGATGTCAATCTTCCTGGGGTTATTGTTGATCTCCCAACCTTAACAGAGAAAGACAAAGAGGATATTCTACAGTGGGGTGTGCCGAATAAGATTGACATGATTGCGCTTTCATTTGTTTGTAAAGGTTCAGACCTTGTGGAGGTCAGAAAGCTGCTAGGCAAGCATGCTAAGACTATCCTTCTTATGTCAAAGGTTGAAAATCAAGAAGGGGTTGCTAACTTTAATACAAAAGGCCAATATACAAGGAAAGCCAGTGGTGACTGCTACTCAGATGTTGGAGTCCATGATCAAATCTCCAAGGCCTACTTGAGCTGAAGCAACCGATGTTGCCAATGCAGTTCTTGATGGTACTGTGTGATGCTAAGTGGAGAAATTGCTGCCGGAGCCTATCCTGAAATCTCTGTCCAAACCATGGCCAGAATTTGCTTGGAGGCAGAGGACTTTATCGATTATGGGGATCTTTTCAAGAGAATAATGGAAACTGCTCCTATGCCTATGAGTCCATTAGAGAGTGTAGCTTCTTCAGCAGTGACGACTGCGTTTAGCATAAATGCAGTCCTCATTTTGATCCTAACAAGAGGCGGAACCACCGCGAAGCTAGTGTCAAAGTACAGGCCTAGTATACCAATCTTGTCTGTGGTGGTACCGCAAATAACAACAGATTCAATTGTGTGGTCATGAAGCTCTGGCAAGGAATAGTCTTATTTTCCGTGGCCAGCAAAAGCTTCGGATAATACTGAATCAACAGATGAAACTAAAGAACTTTCACTTCAACATACCAAGGCAAAGAAACTTTGCAAGTCAGGAGACTTCATTGTGGCATTGCACCGCATTGACGATGCTTCTGTGATTAAGATCGTGAATTAATCTTATTTATTGAGCAAGTAATTCCTTATTGAAGAATCATCTTATTCTATATTGTTTTATAAATCCACCAAGTGTTTTCCCTAAAACCTCATTTTATTTATCATCACTTGACATTAATATATAAAATATATAAAAAAAATGTTGGATTATATAATGTGTGTTTTAGTTTATGAAATATCTTCCTATTCTACAGACTAGCAATTATTCACCATCTATGGAGTATGTAGAACTTGGCATAAAAATGGCTTATTTTGCTATACAATTAGCCAATATGAAATCCAATCTATCATAAACTACGTTTGGATCCTGAGAAAAACTTGATAAAAGTTTGTTAAGGAAAAGAGAAGTCAATTCGAATGTTTTGATGCCTAGAACTCCAACTTTTCCCTAGTTCTAAAGGGTTTTCAACCTCTCCAACTTTTCCCTAGTTCTAAAGGGTTTTCAACCTTTAACTTCTTGGTTGAAAACCGTCTCACTTGAATTAGACACAACCTGGAATACATAAAAAAAGCAAAATGCAGCAACAAAAACAAGAAAGGAAGACAAATTTTCTTTCGTAATTTGCATAGAATCTTGAAATGCATAAGTCATTATGTGCTCACATACATTAGAATTCTTTCCTGACAAAAGAGCAAACAAAAACTTTAAGAAAGTTAACATTACAAGATCGATCTCCCAAAAAACTTCAAGAGAGTTAACATTACAAGATCAATCTCCCGTCACATGTCAATAAAATTCAACTTCGCATAAGTCAGAACACCTTGGAAACGTAGAAATTTGATTCATTATCTTAGGATCAATAGATTTAGAGAAGAAACCCACCCAAAAGCTCTTCAAGACTTTGCTATTTTTCAACAAGTATCTCATCACTTCCAGCTCATCAAAGTCCCCCATCATGTTTATCATTTCAATCTTCTCAACATGCAATAGCAAACAAGATGGAACATTCTCCAATTCAAAATAAGTAAATCGTTCAAAAGTTATACCTGCAGCATATTCCTGTAAACAGTGAAGAAAACCAAACATTAATTCCGAAAGCAAAATCATAGTGTGTAATGCATTGTTATTATATAACTTAAATCTTTCACAACTTATTCAAGCTAATCACTTGTTTTAGTTAAGTATTAGTGCCTGAATTTTATGACAGTAAAATTCTTTGTACCGGTCAATAAAAGAGAGAAAAATGAAGTAAAAAAATTGTTCTTGAAAAACCCTTCCCATTCTCTACATGCTTGATGCTTCTAATAATTTAATGGATTCTATATAACTGGGATTTCATAGTTTCTCTACATGTTGGAAGAAAAATAATGAATAAATTAGTTACAATTATATCAAACTCACCTTTTTTAAAATAAGAACTTCCAGATTAGGTGAATTATTGAGCAAGTGTGGAAGTAATTTCCAGCCAAAGCAAGCATCAATGCCCGCTCCCAGTTGGATCAAATTAGGAAAGGTTGGCAAATTACCATCAAAAGCCAAGATTAGAACCTTCATCAAAAAAGTAACAACAATCAATAGAATTTTTTTGTTATAAAATAAAATATAAACGATAACAAAATACAATGATATATAACCTTGAAAAAAATAAATTATAAAAATGTTAAAAAGGAATACGGCTTACTCCCATTACTCCTTCAGACAATGATAGAAACTTTGTACTCTTGATTGCTCTCAGAAGCACCATTGCACGACTAGCTTCATCTTTGGACGGTTCATATTGTGCTGGCATATTAGAGCAACCATCCAGTGATGCATCACTTATATAGGGAGTCTCATCCATTACAAAGCTTGCTAAGGTATCATCTTTAATGCAGAGTCGTTCAAGATTACGAGCTCTAACCACAAATTTGTGTATCGAACCATGTTGAGTCCCTTCACAATCTGGTTCCAAATATATTTCTAGAGTTTTGAGAGTTGGTACTGTGATATCAAAAGTCAACACATTTTCATTATGCTTAATATCTACTACATGAATTGTCAATTCGTCAAGTACGGGACAACTACGAAAAAACTTATGCATTAGGTTACTATTCGAACGGTATGCCTCAAAATAAAGGATTTTAAGACTCGGAAAACACACTATGGAGTCAGGAATATCAAAAACAAAATCACAGTTTCCACTGCTCAGTTTTAACTTCACCAATGTTTTGCAAGTTAAAATGCTTTGCGGCAATCTAATTGGAAGCCACTCCTCATCTGGGGTATTATAAAAAGCAATGATCTCCATATTCTGAACTTTGTGTTCTATTGCAAAGCATATCCACGGAGCGACACGAGATAGAATTCCAGTATCATCACTAAAATGAAAAAAGATAAAAAAATCTTGAATTTCTTGCGATTGACAACGACCAAGTACTTTGTCCACAAAATTCTCAAAGCTAGAAGATCCACCATCTTTACTATTGTCCAGATATTTGAAATGAAGATTGTAGATTAAAGTCCAAAGATCCTTCCATCTTGATGACAAGATACAAGTTTTAACAGCATCCTTAGTTTCAAGACGTGAGAGGATATGACTAAGAACATGATTTGGCAATTTGCTGATGATGTCTTCTCCTCTTTCCAGTTCTATGAGATTCATGATTCTTTAACAAACTGCATGTTATTTGGACATTGAAAACAATTGTAACCATTCTCATGCTCTTTCAAACCTCTTACAATGCATATAAACAAAATAACCCTTTTTCCAAATACAATTACAATATCTTGCACAGAAATCTTAAATCCAACAAAATCCATTCTTGCTTGAAAAATATTTGAAACAAAGAACACACACAGTCACACATAGACCACAAAGACCTAATTATATGAAACTGAGCATAACAGGAAGAGAGAATAATTGTGCTGACAGATAAAGTCTAAACCTAAACAAGTATACCGAGTTTCCATTAAACAAGATAACTTATACACCACCAACAGGCAACAGCAAAGTGTTCCAAGCAAATAAAACTTATAATGCTCTTTTCTAAATACAATCTCTTCCACAAAAATCTTAAATCCTACAAAATCCGTTCTTGCATGAAATATTACATATAAAATCCCATCCTATAAAATTATACCAAGTAACCATTAAAGAAAAACGAACTTACCTTGGATGTGGGGTTCAATGGTGAGAAAGCTTCGCCGGTAGTGACTGGTGGCGACCGGAAGCGTCGACGGCGGCACGGCGGAGAGAGGAGGCGAGCTTGAGCTGTGAACAATGAGAAGATCAGGTTTTCTTTTTTTGAATGGCTGGTTTTGAAGTTTCGTTAAACCTAAATTGATGCGGGTTTGAAATGAACCCGGGTTTGGACCCGAAAACGACCCGAACTCAATGCGGGTTTAAGGGACCGTCTTGTAAGCGTTTTTCATTTGCTGTTTTTCGAAAAGCAAAATGAAAATAAAAACAGTGTTTTTGGTTTCGGTTTCAAATTATGAAAACGCGTCTGGTAACCTATACTAATAGCTGTATTATGAAAATGAAAACTGAAAAAACGCGTCCGATAGGCTATCCAAAAATATTTAAAAAAAATAGTAATATCATAATCATATTACTTTTTATTAAATAAATATTAATTTTTTATTAAATATAAAATCGTTCAAATGAAAAAAAAAGGAAAAAAAAAATTAAAAAAACTATCTCATCTGCTCATCCAAAGCAAAAGAAATTAAAATAATGACATTGAGTATGCAAATAACAAGTTCTGTGGTAAATTTTGGATTGGATGTTGAATTGTACTCTAATTTTTTAGCCTATTGATATGATGCTGCACTGTATTTGGAACTAAATTCAATGGAGAAATTTGTGCTACAATGCTTGGCCTTTTATCAGGTTTGGTTGAATATAGAAGATATGGATTTATAATAGATTTGCCTCTGCTGTTTCTATTATTTTTTTATTTTATTATATTATCTTCTTCAAGGAAGTAATCAGAACCAGCTGCATTGGATTTTTCATGCTTTATACTTTGTCATCAACCTGTTCTTATCATAAATGATTTCTTCAGTGGTGTAACCTGAATCCTTCTATAAAACCATAAGTTAAATAATGTCACTTATCTATAATACTCCATGCATTTGACTATGTGCATATTTCACTCTGCCTTTTGTTTTGTTTTGGAGTATCACTTTTTTGTGGAAAGAAAATACATTACATGTAGTTCGTTTCTGATACGAGGCATTTGCAATAAAAAACTGTGAAATCAAAACACGATTGACAGATTTGGTAAATGCATATGAATTTAAAGTTATATTCACAAACTCTGGAACATGTTATATATGCATGTACAAAAGTAAATGTCTGAATAATTACCCCTGTATGCACTGTTGAGACTTTTCCTCTGCTACTCCCAGTATTGGAGACAGAGTGTTTATGTTTTAGTTGTAACAAACTTCTGTTAATAATCTTTACATTGTATATTTAAATTTCTATTGTATAGTTATCTTAGGATAGTTCGATATGTTTAGGAGTCTTGGGTTCGCAGGACTCATCAGTAGGGTTCGCAGGTCTCATCACTGCAGTATATATTCTTTATGTTATCAATGAAAAAGTATGTAGAAATTCTGCACCAAAATCTTTCTATATCACTTAACATGGTATCAGAGCATACGATTCTCTCCTAGAAATTCAATTTCTTCTCTTCTCTCCTCTTAGTTCAGATCAATAACAACAAACTCAGACTCCACCACAATGGAACCAGATTCCACGCCAGATACCAGTTGTGAGAATTTTGCAGTTTTGGGTGAGAGGAAGTTGTTGATCTCCCAACCTTAACAGAGTAAGACTAAGAGGATATTCTACAGTGGGGTGTGCCAAATAAGATTGACATGATTGCGCTTTCATTTGTTCGTAAAGGTTCAGACCTTGTGGAGGTCGGAAAGCTGCTAGGCAAGCATGCTAAGACTATCCTTCTTATGTCGAAGGTTGAAATCAAGAAGGGACTGCTAACTATGATGAAATTCTGGAGAATTCAGATGCTTTCATGGTGGCTCGAGGTGACCTGGGAATGGAAATTCCAATTGAAAAGATATTCCTTGCTAAGAAAGTTATGATACAAAATTCCGATATACAAGGAAAGCCAGTGGTGACTGCTACTCAGATGTTGGAGTCCATGATCAAATCTCCAAGGCCCCAATGTTGCCAATGCAGTTCTTGATGGTACTGTTTGATGCTAAGTGGAGAAACTGCTGCCGGAGCCTATCCTGAAATCTGTGTCCAAACCATGGCCAGAATTTGCTTGGAGGCAGAGGACTTTATTGATTATGGAGATCTTTTCAAGAGAATAATGGAAACTGCTCCTATGCCTATGAGTCCATTAGAGAGTTTATCTTCTTCAGCAGTCCTCATTTTGGTCCTAACAAGAGGCGGAACCACTGCGAAGCTAGTGTCAAAGTACAGGCCTAGTATACCAATCTTGTCTGTGGTGGTACCGCAAATAACAACAGATTCAATTGTATGGTCATGCAGTGATGAAGCTCCGGCAAGGCATAGTCTTATTTTCCGCCGTCTGGTGCCTGTTTTGGGTGCAGGCTCAGCAAAAGCTTCGGATAATACTGAATCAACAGATGAAACTATAGAAGTTTCACTTCAACATGCCAAGGCAAAGAAACTTTGCAAGTCAGGAGACTTCATTGTGGCATTGCACCGCATTGACGATGCTTCTGTGATTAAGATATTGACTGTGAATTAATCTTATTTATTGAGCAAGTAATTCCTTATTGAGTATGGATAGAGTTAGTTACCAGTTTAACCTAAAAAAATCAACTTTTGATACGATGATAATCCTCATTTTATTTATCATCACTTGACATTAATGTATAAAATATAAATAAAAAATGTAAGGTTATATAATGTGTATTTTAGTTTATGAAATATCTTCCTATTCTACAGAGCAGCAATTATTCACTATCTATGGAGTATGTAGAACTTGGCATAAAAATGGCTTAGTTTGCTATACAATTAGCCAATATGAAATCCAATATATCATAAACTACGTTTGGATCCCGAGAAAAACTAGATAAAAAATTGTTACGGAAAAGAGAAGTCAGTTCGAATGTTTTGATACCTAGAACTCCTCCAACTTTTCCCTAGTTCTAGACGGTCGTCTCACTTGAATTACACACAACATGGAATACAAAAAGAAAGCAAAATGCAGCAACAAAAACAAGAAAGGAAAACAAATTTTCTTTCGTAATTTTCATAGAACCTTGAAATGCATGAGTCATTATGTGCTCACATACATTAGAATTCTTTCCTGACAAAAGAGCAAACAAAAAACTTTAAGAGAGTTAACATTACAAGATCGATCTCCCAAAAAACTTCAAGAGAGTTAACATTTAAAGATCAATCTCCCGCACATGTCAACAAAATTCAACTTTGCGTAAGTCAGAACCCCTTGGAAACCTAGAAATTTGATTCCGCATATACTTCTTTATCTTAGAATCAATATATTTAGAGAAACCCACCAAAAAGCTCTTCAAGACTTTGCTATTTTTCAACAAGTACCTGATCACTTCCAGCTCATCAAAGTCCCCCATCATGTTTATCATTTCAATCTCCTCAACATGCAATAGCAAACAAGATGGAACATTCTCTGATTCAAAATAAGTAAATCGTTCCAGAGGCATATCTCCACAAAATTCCTGTAAACAGTGAAGAAAATCAAACATTAATTCTGAAAGCAAAATCATAGTGTGTAATGCATTGTTATTATTTAACTTAAATCTTTCAAAACTTATTCAAGCTAATCACTTGTTTTAGTCAAGTATTAGTGCCTGAATTTTACGACAGTAAAATTCTTTGTACCGGTCAGTAAAAGAGAGAAAAATGAAGTAAAAAAATTGTTCTTGAAAAACCCTTCCCATTCTCCTTTACATGCTTGATGCTTCTAATAATTTAATGGATTCTATATAACTGGAATTTCATAGTTTCTCTACATGTTGGACGAAAAATAATGAATAAATTAGTTAATTTTATGTGACAATATATCAAACTCACCTTTTTTAAACTAAGAACTTCCAGATTAGGCGAATTATTGAGCAAGTGTGGAAGTAATTTCCAGCCAAAGCAAGCATCAATGCCCACTCCCAGTCGGATCAAATTAGGAAAGGTTGGCAAATTACCATCGAAAGCCAAGATTAGAACCTTCATCAAAAAAGCAACAACAATCAATAGAATTTTTTTGTAATAAAATAAAATATCAATGATAACAAAATACAATGATATAACCTTGAAAAAAATATATTATAAAAATGTTAAAAAGGAATACGACTTACTCCCTTTACTCCTTCAGACAATGATAGAAACTTTGTATTCTTGATTGCTCTCAAAAGCACCATTGCACGACTAGCTTCATCTTTGGACGGTTCATATTGTGCTGGCATATTAAAGCAAGTTAAGCCACCATCCAGTGATGCATCACTTATATAGGTAGTCTCATCCATTACAAAGCTTGCTAAGGTATCATCATTAATGTAGAGTCATTCGAGATTACGAGCTCTAACCACAAATTTGTGTATCGAACTATGTTGAGTCCCTACACAATCTGGTTCCAAATATATTTCTAGTGTTTTGAGAGTTGGTACCGTGATATCAAAAGTCAACACATTTTCATTATGCTCAATATATACATGAATCGTCAATTCTTCAAGTACGGGACAACTACAAAAAAACTTTTGCATTAGGTTACTATTTGAACGGTATGCCTCAAAATGAAGGATTTTAAGGCTCGGAAAACACACTACGGAGTCAGGAATATAAAAAACAAAATCACAGTTTCCACTGCTCAGATTTAACTTCACCAATGTTTTGCAAGTTAAAATGCTTTGCGGCAATCTAATTGGAAGCCACTCCTCATCTGGAGTATTATAAAAAGCACTGATCTCCAGATTCTGAACTTTGTATTCTATTGCAAAGCATATCCACGGAGCGACATGTGATAGAATTTCAGTATCATCACTAAAACGAAAAAAGATAAAAAAATCTTGAATTTCTTGCGATTGACAACGACTAAGTACTTTGTCCACAAAATTCTCAAAACCAGAAGATCCACCATCTTTACTATTGTCCGGATATTTGAAATGAAGATTGTAGATTAAAGTCCAAAGATCCTTCCATCTTGATGACAAAACACAAGTTTTAACAGTATCCTTAGTTTCAAGACGTGAGAGGATATGACTAAGAACATGATTTGGCAATTTGCTGATGATGTCTTCTCCTCTTTCCAGTTCTATGAGATTCATGATTCTTTAACAAACTGCATGTTATTTGGACATTGAAAACAATTGTAACCATTCTCATGCTCTATCAAACCTCTTACAATGCATATAAACAAAATAACCCTTTTTTCCAAATACAATTACAATATCTTGCACAGAAATCTTAAATCCAACAAAATCCATTCTTGCATTAACAATATTTCTTCAACAAACAAAGACCACAAAGAACTAATTATATGAAACTGAGCATAACAGGAAGAGAGAATATTTGTGCTGACAGATAAAGTCTAAACCTAAACAAGTATACCGAGATTCCATTAAACAAGAAAACTTATACACCACCAACAGCAAAGTGTTCCAAGCAAATAAAACTTATAATGCTCTTTTCCAAATACAACTTCTTCCACAAAAATCTTAAATCCAACAAAATCCATTCTTGCATGACATATTACATATAAAATCCCATCCTATAAAATTATACCAAGTAACCATTAAAGAAAAAAGAACTTTTACACCATATTCAAGTACGATAACCATCAACTTTAAAAGTTCTCTAAAATTGTATTTAAGTATAAATTGAATACATGCACATAACTCATGGTCATTCCATCAAACATCTTATATGCATAAACAAATTACTCAAATTCCCATCGAAAGAACAGAGAGAGCATGGTCAAAAGAGAATATTAGTGTGTACCCGGAAGATGCCTGCTCCTGTAGATAGTGTTGAGTGTCGATTCACATCCAATTGTCAATACTCTCACCATCTCTTCAAATTCTTATCTAAAGGAGAAGAGAAGGAAAAATAACAGGATATTAAAATATGTAGCCTCAGATTTTTAGACAGAGTGAAATATTAGAGAGAGAACGAGCAATTCCTATAAATTCCAAAGAAAGGAAATCAAAGAAAGCTTATTTCTGATTGATAAGATAAAACAGCAAGCAGTCTTTATTTATATTGGCCTTTAAAATGAGAAAACTTAACACACTATATACAATTGAGCAATCAAAGGGTGTTTTTAAATGTGTTCAGATAAAAACTCAGATTCAATAGAAAAATCCAATGATTGTTCTGAGTGGTAATGCATGACCCTAAACTCTTCGTTGCCTGAGTTATTTCACATAAGCAGAAACAGTTCAAAAAAAGGCCAATATGACTCATGATCTATCAATATATCTATCTCACCTCACCTGATTGGAGACAGCAATTAACAATGACCATATCACTAGATTTAGATTAGACACTATATTTATTAGTTTCACATGCCCAACCTGTCTTACACATTTTCAAAAGGACCTACTTACATTATCCTACACCGAATGATTTGATGTCTTGAATGTATTCTTGTAAATAATGCTATCTAGTTAAGAAAAAACTAGATTCTACAGAAAATTTGAGTGTTGCATAGAAAGAGAATATATAACTACTGATTTCTCACAAGGTTTTTAAAAACTCTACAAGAACTGAGATTTCCACCAGTAAATGGCCTCCTATATATCTTTCTATAGAAATATTTTGTTTTTTGTAAAAACAAAAACACTTATAGTGATGTCGAAAGTGTTTTCAAATGCATACATCAAAAGCTGTGATCCATATCGAACTCACTGAATCACTCTTCACAATCTAGTGCTTGAAATAATTATAATTAACTGATTAACTAATTAGTGTTATCAGATTATTTACATACACTAAACAAAATAAATTTAATTAATCAAGCTGGAAATGTAAATAGAATTGAAAAATAAAATAATGAGACTTACCTTGGATGTGGGGTTCAATGGTTAGAAAGC
Organism: Acer yangbiense; assembly: GCA_008009225.1. Lineage (NCBI taxonomy): Eukaryota > Viridiplantae > Streptophyta > Magnoliopsida > Sapindales > Sapindaceae > Acer > Acer yangbiense. The sequence goes on from CM017766.1 coordinate 1,266,538, forward strand.
TTCGCCGGCAGTGACTGGTGGCGACCGGAAGCGTCGACGGCGGAGAGAGGAGGCGAGCTTGAGCTGTGAACAGTGAGAAGATCAGGTTTTCTTTTTTTTTTGAATGGCGGGTTTTGAAGTTTCATTAAACCCAAATTGATGCGGGTTTAAAATGAACCCGGGTTTGGACCCGAAAACGACCCGAACTCAATGCGGGTTTTAAAATGTTGGGGTTAAATTCGGGTTTTAAAAATTATGATGCGGTCCGGGTCCATAAAACCCGGTTCGTCGACGCAATCGATGGCTTCATCGACTCGAAATACAATCACGTTTTTCATTGATTTTTTTTTTTTTTTTGTTCGCAGGCATTGAGGATTGCTTGTTTTGGATATATACAACTATACAAGTATACAACTGGGGTCGCGGCAACGCTACGGCCCCGTAGAAGAAAAAAAAAAAAAACACATGTGACCCGTGTATAATTACACGGGTCCCATGTGTTTTTTTTTTTTCTTCTTCTACGGGGCTACGGCAGTGCCACAACCCTGGTTGTATGTAGCAAAGCCCTTTAGATATACACAGCTTACATTTGCAAGTTTAAAAAGTAATTGATCATATCGTTCAATTGGGGTCATAAGTAAAAAGATACTTGAACTAACCTAGCTTATTGAAATTTTGTGTGTTAGTTTTTGATTATTTCTTTGTTATATACAGCTTTCTTGCATTGCATTTGGAACCTATTTGGGGTTTATAAACTCTTCTGTAATCACTATTATTTAACAGCATTTAGGATTGTGTAATGTAAACCCTGGTAATGTTCTTCGTATGGAGAGTGGAGATCGAGACCATTTCTCGTTCCAGATGAGCAGCTGCTAGTGTTTTATCTAGGAACTTGACTGACCTGGACTTTTATATCTTTCGTTTTTGTTTGAATTGCTGCTTGAGTTTGATGTTGCTTATTAAAGAAGGTTTTTCTCAAATCAACAATTATTGACTTTTAAAGCCAGCCAATTAATTGACTTATCCGATTCATGGAAGGAGTGTTAGGTTATTCAACTGGAGAGTCTAGCTTTGTGATTTTTTATTTAGTTGTATGCAGAATTACACTAGTAAATCAATTTGATTGCGTGACCATGAAGTTCATTCCTCATGGGAGGGATAGTACTTGCTTGAAAGGCTACACTTTAATTTATATAAATGAAAAAAGATAAGTGACAATTCTTCATATATATATATAAATGTATGTGCAAGCTTCAAGTATCAAATGCCATAACATATTACACTACAATGCATGCCACATTCAACAAGCAGAGCACAAAAAGCATGAACCCAATTCATGTTATAATAAACCAAAAAGAAGAGATTTTTTTAAGTAAAATTAAGATAACAAGAAGAAATTATAAAAATCGAAGACGAAAATCAGCAGAAAACTGAAGACAAAGTGAAGAGACTTAAGGGCAGTAATTGTTCCAAATCGGTGAATTTTGATCGTTGTTCGTCGCCGCCGTCGTTGGATCAACGAGTTTCTTCGCACAGCTACCAGGGCCTCCATTTTTTTATTTTCAAAGATGACAAGTAAAATAATAATAATCAGGGTCCACGTCAGCAAACCATTTTCTTGAAAATAAGAATTGCTGATGTGTGTGAGCATGTCATTACAAACGGCTGACGAAATCTGCCACATCATCATCCAGTTGCCTGTGTAAACAAACATATCAGCCAATCCGATGATGTGTCAATGAGACTGCTTACGTGACTGAACACATCAGCCACAGCCCTCCGATGCTGTTGTTGAAGCTCAAATCAATAAGTTCACCTTTGTGATCCCTTCAGCTATTGTTGGAATTTGGAAAGGAAATAGGGAACAATATTCTAACGATTGTAGTCCGATTACAATAATAGTCTGGGTTGTGATTAAGAATTTGGTTGGGTCTGGACCCGAAAGAATCAATATTTTGATTTGTAGACTACAAAAATTGGGCCCAATTGTAATCAAATATCCTTTTTAATTGTCCTGTTTGTAAGGTTGCTTTCGCTCCTAGATTAGCGAATAAAGCCGCTCATAGTCTTGCCAAGCTTAGTTTGACTGTTGAGAGGGATTGTTTTTGATCGGAGAAGTATCCTCCCGATATATTTTTCTGCGGTGTTGGGTGATCTCCCAACATTGATGTATGGTCGTTTGTTTGTTTTTAATGGAGTTTCTTTTCAAAAAAAAAAAAAAAAAGTATTGATTCAATGATTGTAGTTCGATTACAGGTAATTTAGATTGTCCGACATTTATACTTCAACAATCAAGTTAGTTTAGTAATTCTAGATAATTGAATTTTCTGTAGTGGACAAACAAAGTTATTGTTGGGATTATGTGACAAAATAAGAACACAAGTTACAAAATTTGGTCTCTCGTTCTGTCTCGTTATTCTTGGTAAGATTGTTAGATAATTTTGTATCTCACACCAAAAAACTTGTTGTTTATTTCATATGATGTTTATTATTGTATAGTTTACGTTGTTTAAAAGTTCATATTTCACATAGGACTCGACTTCTGATCTTGTGGTTTGTTTTTGACTCGTTTGAAATCTACCTTGACTTTTCGAAATCATGTTTCATGCTAAAAAAAAAAAAAAAAAAGGAGTGATTGATATATTCTCAAATAAGTCAATAATTTATAGAGATACACACACAATCTAGATTTATGTGAATTAAATTCATAACCTTCTATTTATTAGAAGTACTTGAATTTTGACCTTATATTTAAGGAATGAATTGCACCCACCTACAACTTGGTAACACAAAAGCACATTAACAAATTACATAAATATACTATATATATTTGTGATGTTACATATAGATACCACATTTGAACAATTATCTATCTGGACTTACCGAAATCAACATTAATGTTTAGATATCTATTTTCATAATCGAAAAAAAAAAATCAACTCCTACCACTAAGAGAACTCTCTCCCCACAACCCACCTATAACTTGATAACACAAAGCATTGGGTATATATCTGTGAATCTGTGATGTTACATATAGATGCCATATTCGAAACAAAAGTACAAAAACGAAAAGGCCACGAAGAGTAAAGTAGAAAATATTAGTATAAAAGGCAAGAAATCCGAGACAGAACGAGAGACCAAATTTGCTTTGCCAGCTATTAACTTTTTACACACAATTGTATGACTCATTTTACAAGTTGTGTTTCACGGCACGGTTCCCGGCGGTACATCTTTTCATGGGCCCTACCTTTTGACGGTGGGCCTGAAATCCAACTAAAGTTACCCTTGTAATCATTGTCCAACTAACTCACGTGGCCAGCTCTTATTGGTCTGTCGTCTACGGCTTGGAAGTTGGACCCCACATCCCAATCATCCCAGCTGTATAAATCAACCACTCCTCCCTCCACCGTCAGATCAAAAAACAAAAAATGCCAGCAATAATAAAGTGTGATTACTGACGTGTCACAGTAAAAAAAATAAAATAATACTTGTTATTAATCTAGTCTAATGCTCTAATCTATCACATTCACATGCAATTAACGGGACTTAGAATTGGGCCCCAGCCAGACTGTGTCGAGCGGGCACATTACAGTAATTACTTTGTTTGATACCATTTTAAGTGGGGCCCAGACTGTCTTACTGATCCAACGGCTAATCTGGGCCCATGAGTCTGTGGTCCCGTTTTGTTTCAACGGATCAGATTGAACCAAAAAAAAAAAAAAAAAAAACACGTCCGTTGCTTTGAAGTGGCCTATATATAATACTCACTGACACTATTGCTAGTGTTACTCACTTACTCACTCTCTAATTTTTTTTGCGAATTCAATTAATCTGAAAAAAAAAAAAAAGCAATGGATCGGAAAATTGTATTCGCATTTGTGTTTGTGTGCGTTGCTGTTGCCGGTGTCGGTGGTCAGTATCCGGTGGCTGCGCCGACGAAGGCTCCTGTGAAGGCTGCCACTACTCCGGTGGCTGCGCCCACGAAGGCTCCTGTGAAGGCTGCCACTACTCCGGTTTCTGCTCCGGCGACAGCCCCGGTTAAGCCCATATCATCACCACCTGCTCCCGTCGCTGCTCCGGCAAAGGCTCCAGTTAAACCGGTGGTTCCTGCTCCGGTACAAGCACCGACATCGAAATCGACATCGACGCCGCCAGCGACCGCTCCTGTGGCTGTTAGCACTCCTCCCGCTCCAGTTCCCGTAGCGAAATCGCCTCCGTCTCCTGCTCCAGTTGCCACTCCGGTGGCTACACCTACTGCTCCAGTAGCGGCGCCGACGGCTGCCGAGGTTCCGACGGCGGCCGATGTTCCCGCGCCGGTTCCAAGCAAGAAGAAGCCGAAGAAGCACAATGCACCAGCTCCTTCACCGGATTTGTCGAGCCCGCCTGCTCCACCGACGGAGGCACCTGGACCGAGTCAAGGTTCCGCTTCCTCTCCTGGTCCTTCGGCTGCCGCCGACGTGGTACGTACCTAGTTTCTGCTTCTACCTTCACTTTTAGTTGGCTTTTGTCTGAATCGCAACTGGGTCTGAAATCTGAATGCTCCCCCAGATCTGGCACAACAAGTATAAAAAAGATCTGATTCAGATTTCAGACATCTTAAAACTAACGAACTGTTGTTAACCACGTACAGTTGGCCATCTTCACTGTCTTTGCCGTGTGTACTACATTTAGGTTGTGATCTTTGTTTTCACGCGCCGTTAATGACAGTGGGATTGGTTCTTTCTTTCCTTGAGAAGACAGGAAAAATTAATTTTATTACCAAATATATCAAGAGAGCCAGCTAAAATTAACTGAGCTCAATTAAGTCAATGTCAGAATCTAGTGGAGTGTCTATACACACACGCGCGGGGTGCATGATACTATGATAGCATTAATTGTTATTTGATATATTTTTAATTTTAATTGATTAATTGATTTTTGAGATCTAATATTTTTGAACTTGTGGAACAAAATTTGCAGAGTGGTGCAGAAACCATCAGGAGTGTGTACAAGTTGGTGGGTGGATTGGCATTTGTGGCGGTGTTCGGTCTGATCTTCTAGAGAGAGAGAGAGAGTTGTCTCTGTTGTTAATTATTTCCATTTTTTATTTTTATTTTTATTTTATCTACATGTGTACTTTGTTATTACAGATTGATCCTTGATATATTTATTTACCATTTCTTTGTTTGATTATTATTGCAATTATTATTATTTTTTATTTACCATGAGTTCGATATACCATCTCCTGTGGGGTGACTTTGACTCGAAATAAGATATTGAATGAACCCCCCTTCATTGTAAATTCAATATACCATCCAAGATGCGGTAACTCGAATATGAAATACTAAATAAATGTCTTTAACCATAAAGATATGTTTGTTGAGGGGTCTTATTAGCGGTAGTGACCACCCATATTACAATCTGAACCTAAGATATTATCAAGCTGAATCGTTATTCACCCGCATTATAACCCGAACTTGAGATATTATCAAATTGAACCGTTATTTACTACCAAGTCACTACTGTGTGCTGGTAGTGAGTGGTGTGGGTGCAATCACCCGTGTTTGTATTTGTATTCTTTTGGGAGACTTTATAGTTTTCAATTGATTATTTAACTTTTACTTTTGGACTCTTTGTACTACTTTTTCTCTCTCTTTTATCTGTTCTGAGCTCCTTTCTTCCTCCTCACTTCGGCTTTTATTCTCTTCTTTTTAGAATTGGTAATTTACAAGCTCATTAGGGGCTGATGTTGTTAAAAGAAATTGACTCAAGAAAAGCACTGTGATTGATTCTTTGACGATCCCGTTTGACAAATAAACTAAAAATTAGCCAATCAGTGCACAGTTTTATTACAATTGTGGACCCTTGAAAATCAACATTTAAACCTTGGAAAAAGGGAAAAAAATATAAAAAAATTGACATCTTATTGAAACAGTCAACAAGCACTTCATGGGCCTTGAAGTTAAATACCAGAGACTTATATGCTGTAGCAGTCCAAGCTATAACCCGTATATTGGCACCCCAAAACTGGCCCAAAAGAAACACCAATTCCTCTTGTTGTCTCTTTCTCTATTCTACGATTATCGTCTCGTACTATACCACCGCTCAACGTAGTTTGGTAGTCAAGGGTTTTCGTTCAATTTAGTAATGTCTCATGTTATAGTCGATATACCGTAAGTGGCAAATTTTCTATTATCAGTTCGAACTTATGAAAGATATATCAATTTTTTGTATGTAAGCCATTGGATTTAAATACTTTAACTTGGCTGCATGCACTTGTCAAGGCTTCTTTTAAATCCAATGACCCATATGCAGGGAACTGACATATCTTTTGTCAATTCGAATTGATAATAGAAAGACTGCCGTAAGTGGTAGAATATATATATATATATCATCCGGTTCTATTTGGGCAAGAACAAATTTTCTTATCCTGAAATTTCTTTAAATTTATTGGATAAATAATTAAATTGGTAATTATCAGACCTTTCAATTTTCAAGCTGTATTTTTGTTAGATAGTGTGTTTAATAAGGTCACATGTTTAACAATTGACGTGTTCTTTCATCAATCAACCACTATAAAATAAATAAATAAATAAATTCTCAAATGCTGAATTGTTCTAAAAAATTAATTCATTATCACCATCGCTATCCACCACTTTCTGATTGGATAGACAAATTTGTTCCATTTCAAGTAGAACATCTTAGCCATAGATTTCTCTACCTTGTTTTATAAAAATTAAGCAATTTAATTAATTTGATATTATAAAAATTGTATGAAATTAATTTAATTTGGTCGTAGTCATCAATCACAATAGTTGAAATTGACCGTGAACCCCTATTTTCATTTATGTAAGACTGAATCCCAATAGACTCTTATCTGATTGGTGTCTAATTTCACTAAAAAAATTTATCGTGACATTAATTAATATTTATTATCGGTCGTGGTCATGGATCGCAATAGTTGAAATATTCTTATTACGAACCAAGTCTCAAGGTATATGATATAAGGGAAGTTTTGTGTGCATATGTGATTATAATGATATATGACTAATTACGTGTTAATCTTCCTTAATAAGATTACGTGTTTACATAAAAAATTAAAAAAAAAAGATTACGTGTTAATCAAAATTAAGATTCCATTTACTTTGTCAATCAGATGTCTGGTTCAATAATCGAACACAACAAGAAGTATATATCTATATTAAAATTTTAGACTTGTCCAACCAAAATCAAGCATGTAGCACAACAACTATTAGTAAAACGGTTGGTATTTCTCTTTCACTTGTATGGTGTGACCCCCTTTTAATTAATAATTGATTTCACGAATCCAAAGAAACACCAACACTTTTGGAAACTTCAATCCAGGCTAGCTTTTTCTTAAAAAATAAAAATAAAAAAATTGGAATTTTTTTTTTTTTTTAAGTTTTTGTTTAAAAAAAAAAAAAAAACCCTTAATAATTCACAAAAATAGTCTAGTTTTAATTTAATTAAGTTAATCTCAATAAATTCATTAGAGTGATATGCTCAGTATTGTATTGACACTCAAACACATTAAAATTTATTTTGCTTGCTATTTTTTCTATATTTCCTAGTTTAATCATTTTAAATGTTTTCAAGGGAAAAAATCATTATATTTTTATTATCTAGGTACATACTTTTTAATTAGAAAAATTTTATTGTAAGGTTTGTCTAATAATGTCTCATGTACGGGTTGCCGCACAGACCGTGTATATATATATATATAAACAGTGTTTCTGCTATCAGTTTTGAATAATACGGACCACGGATTATGGAGAAGTTTTGACAAGTATATATACTTTGAATCAAAGTATGTAAATCTAATGATCCACATTCTTCGTCTTGATATATTTTATATCAGGACGAACTGACAATAGAAAAATTATATATATATATATACAGTCCCGATCTGGTCAGTGCATCATGATATAACTTTATCAGGTTATTGAATATGAGTAACTAGTTTTGACAAGTGCATACACACTTGAGTCAAAATATGTAAAACGAGTGGCTCACATTCAATATTCTTATGAAGTTATATCAGGATGCACTGACTTAAAATTTTATATATATATATTCAAAAATGGTGCATGTTTGGCTGATTGGTTGGCCGATGTGGTATATTTGAGGAGGAATGGTAACGTTGTACCTTGATCATAGTATTATTTGCATATCATATCAAAAGGTTTCACCAAAATCGCCGACATTAGTTCAATCATTTGTTAAAATTATAAAAAATAATATATTACGGTGTTTTGGTTAGATAAAAGTAGTCTAAAACCATTAAAAATTATTAAAAAGGAAATTTCGTTATCTACACGACATCATCAATCATCATCCATTAATCAAATACTGGTCAAACTCTTCCTACCACGCCAACTCTCATTAAAAGTCTCTCAAAGTTTTCTCACCAACCTCTCATACACATTTACATGATTTGAAGGAAAAACGGATAAATTTTATTTTATTTTATTTTATCTAATCTATATTTATCGAAATAATCTTAATTAGTGGTTTACACTACAAACAACGTGAAGGTAGGTGAAGAGAATTATTGAGACCCGGTTTGGAAATATCGGGTCGGGTTGGACGGCAGCAGTAGATGGGGACCACGAAATTGAAAACACGTTTTAGTGTACGGAGAGAGATATTGATATGAGCAGTAGTATTGTTGTCGACTGTTGTGGTTCTTATCCTATGACGAGTGTTTATGAGAAGCCACTTCGCTTATAAACAACACTACATAGTTAACACAACCCACTACTCTCTCTCTCTTGTCTCCCTTTCTTTGCTTATATCTCTTCTGACATTTCTTTCTAACTTTCCCAATTTTTTGTTTGTTTCTTTTTTGGAAGAAGAGGAAAGGTTTTATGTCCATGGATGTCTCCAGCTTAGAAGCCAGGTCTCTCTCTCTCTCACTTTCATGTATTTGTTGTTGTTGTTGTCTCTGTGTTCTGTTGTTATTTGTTTTTTTTGTTCTGCAAAACAATGGAAACTGGTTACGTAAAATGAGATGGTGGGATTTTTTTTTTCAAGAATTTTGTTGGCTACAACATCAACTTGTGAGCTTTTGATTATTAGAGTTAAAGGAAAAAAAAATAGCAAGTTCTTAATTAATAATTCTACTTTGCATTCATATTACTATATATAAAATGAATGTCAATGTGTTGAAGAAGTGGGTTGAGGTTGTTGAGTTGATGTCTATTGAAGTAGTAGTTTCTTGATGAGCTGCAACCAAAGAGCAGTGTGAATTTCTGACAACTCTTTAGCTTGCCCAGATGAAATTAAGATTCAGAAAACAGTTTAAAAAGTATCTTGGTAGTAATTTGATTTGAAAATTATTTTGATTGTGATGCTTACGCTGCAACGAAGCAGAATTATGTTACTTAGCTTCTGTAGAATCTGTTGTGGTTATTGATGCTTTATTAACAGAAAAATTGTTCTCCTTGTGGTGCCAGGTACCTTGCTTCTTGCAGCAAGCATGGGACGCTGCCCAACTCTACTGTATTATCATGGTTTTCTGAGGTATTTTACAATGAACTTTCTCTCATGTTTTTCTTCAACGATTGTAAAACAATTTATGAAAAACTACATATGTCTTCTGTGATATATGAAAGACATGATTAAGAGAAATCATAATGAATGGCTATGGTAAGCTTGGTGGTTAGAGATAATTTAGATATCGGTGAACCATGAAGAACATTTGCATCACCAATAGACAATGGTAGGTTGTCTAGGTTGCAAAGACGATAGTGTCAAGTGTGACATAGTGCTAGTTTAGCAATGTCACTATGGAATTTGTTGCATTGATATCAATATCATGGTAGTATTGGTGTTGATGATGGGTTGAGGTATGTGCAGATTGCGGTGATTGTTATGCCAGCAAAAGCATTTGTGTTGTTATTGCAGTGATGTTGGCCAGATTCTGTCGGTTGTTGTGTGCCAGAAAGTTCAATGTAAAAGTTTCAGATGATTATATAAAATAATTACTCTGCCAAGAAGTACTTATTAAAGAACAATGAGTACCTTTTACGGCAGAGGTGTCGTTGTTAGTCGAAGATTAATGATGTGATTCAATCATCAACAATCTCTTTCATCACTAAATGCTGCTATAAGTGATTTTCTAAAGGCATTTATGTGTATGCTAAAATGAGCAAGACCTTAAAAAAAACCTGGAGTTTGCTAAATTCTACTTCAATGAAGTGAACTTACGATGTCAATTTATAGCATAATGACATGTTCATGAGGATGACTCATATAGATTTCAAATAATTAAGTCCATTTAATTGTTAGTGCTGCTTTCATCAAGAAGGTTCATGACACTCTCACATTGAGATTTTTTTGTCAGTGAACTGGTTTATGCAATTGTAAGCCGATTTGAGTTTCAGGCTATCTCGGAGAAATGCATGAAGTTCTGTTTTTCTCATTATCGTTATGTTTCTTCGATTTCTCTATTTCTACTTATTATGTTTATTGTCCCTGAACTTTCTTTGAAAGTAAATCTTTCCTGGTTCTTTAAAGTCGTGTCATTTACAGCTGCTGGCAAGAAGAAGTTTATTTATTGTAACTTTTCTTACCTGTTCAGGCCAAGATTCAGAAATCGTGTCATGAAAAGTCTAGCATTGTGATTTCATTAGACCAGTTAAAGGATGCCAATATCACCCCACTGATTGATGTGTTCCTGGAAATCGACTCTTCTGACATTGATGCAGTCGACATCCTTCATAAAACCCCCACACCATGTTTCTTGAACGAAGAACATGTTATATCTTTGATGCATGCGATAAATCACAAGCTCAGAGTTGTTGATCTCAGTGATGTGTCTTTGAGCAATGAAACGTTGTGGTCCGTATTAGTTCTTATTTCCTATCCATCATCATTGAATATGAATTTTCAGGTTTTTCGATGCATTATCATTGACCTCCTTGTCTTGGTGTTCTTTTCAGGGATCTCTGTCAGGGTGGTTTGACTTGCCATGTCCTAAACTTGAGGTTGACCAATATTCAGAAGCTCAACATGGTTGGAAGATTTATGCAATTGCACACTCTAAATTTAGATTTTTGTACATCCCTCACGAGTTTGCACGAGGACTGTTTTTCTTGCATGCCAAATCTGATTAGTCTCTCAATGTGTGAGACCAGAATTTCTAATCTTTGGACAACTAGTGCTGCTCTAGCAAAACTTCCTTCCCTAACGGAACTACGATACCAGAACTGCTTGTGTTGCAAGGACACCGGGCCATGCCCTGCATTATCAGTTGGTCTTGTAGATGCTACATTTCAAGATTCCGCTGCTGATGAGGGAATAGAGAATAGTGCAAATAATCTTAACAGATATAAGAATTCAGCAGACGATTACGAAGTTGAACTTTCAAGCTACCTTCAAAGAACGAAGTTTAAGGAACTATCATCGAATCCCCTTCCTAATCTAAATGGACGTGCCAAAATGGCAAATGAGGTAAGTTCATTATATAGTCCTGAGGTTTATATGTTGGTTGATTTTGAGAGCAAGTTCAATTTGTTGTATCTCAGTTTGTCTAACAGGTTTTTCTTTGGCAAATTTTAGATATGTGACAGTGAAGAGAATCTAATCAGTGAGTGTAACCAGGACTTGACGGATGCTTCCATCAGATTAAATAAGTATATTTCGCATCATTCTTCCCCCATATGTTTTGAGAAACATTACAGAGAGTACATGGTTGTGTCTTTGCCTAATTTGGAGGTTTTAGATAATGTGCTGATTAGAAGGACGGACAGGGATATGGCCAAGTATGTCTTTTCAAAATACTTTGAGTACTTACCATATAAAAGAAAGCGAAAAGAAAGTGTCGTTAGTTTGTTGCAGAAGCGCGAAATGGGAACTAGTGGCACGTATTACCAAAACTCTTCGAAGCTAAAGCATCGAAATACTTATAGAAACAGCCAGCCTTTCTTCTCGAGGTCTCTAGGTGCTTCCAAGCTTGGTTCTTCTGCGTGGCCACTCTTGCATCCCATGTCAAGCTTTAGCCACATACATAAAGACGAAAATAAGAGGCTTCGTCCAAGGCAGTTTGAATACCATCCATCTAATTCTAGTCTTATGGCTTTTGGAACACTAGATGGTGAAGTTGTTGTTATCAACCATGAAAACGGGAATATCGCTGGCTATATCCCATCGACAGGAGCAACGAACAGCATTTTGGGGCTCTGTTGGCTAAAGAAATTCCCCTCCAAGGTAAACTCCATGATTACACCTTGAAGCTAGGCTTCGGGGAATAGACATCAAATGCTTCATAACGTACTTTTTTTCTTTATTTGTTATCCTGTAAAACAGTTACTGATGGCCTGTTAATTCTGTGAACTATCAGCTTGTTGCCGGTTCAGATAATGGACGTGTGACGTTGTATGACATCAATCATATACCACCCAAAGTTGCAGACACGTATGACAATTCTGGCATGGCCACTTTCTATGATTTCGAGCAATTGACGTCTGTTCATGTCAATTCAGCAGATGAACAGTTTCTTGCAAGTGGTTACTCAAAAAATGTGGCTCTATATGACATTAACACCGGGAAACGTTTACAATTATTCCCTGATATGCATCGAGAACCTATTAATGTTGCTAAGTTTGCCCACCATTCCCCTTTCATGTTTGCTACTTCATCATTTGACCATGATGTCAAGATGTGGGATTTGAGGCAGAAACCATTTCACCCTTGCTACACAGCTTCAAGCTCAAGTGGAAATGTGATGGTCTGCTTTTCTCCTGACGACCTTTATCTGCTTGTTTCTGCTGTTGACAATGAGGTACTCCTACAAAAATCAGTATATATTATGTTCCGGTGTTGAAGTAAAATCAATTAGATAAACCTTGATTATTTGTTTTGTCAGGTTAAACAACTTTTGGCTGTAGACGGGAGGGTTCACATAAATTTTGACATAACTACAACAGGAAGTGCTTATAACTATACCCGTTCATATTACATGAATGGAAGGGACTATATTATCAGTGGCAGTTGTGATGAGCATGTTATTCGCATATGCTGTGCTCAAACTGGAAGGCGACTTAGGGATGTTTATTTGGAGGTATTTGATATTCAGTAACTGGCTATCAATTTAAGCATAATGTCATCTCTGACTGTGTTACTTAAGATGCCGATTATTTGTTCTTTACAGGACAGTGAGACAGGAAAATCTATGTCTGTGCAGTCCTTACGGGGAGATCCCTTCAGGGTAAGCTTCACTATAACTTACATGACGATAATATCAATCTTTTTCAGTCAATTTTCTCCTTCTAGAGCTATTTTTAAAGAATGTTTATACATAATATTCGTAATTTAACTAGTTAAAAATTAGATATCTCAAAAAATCATCGCAAAACTCCTCGAACATTACCTGCTGCTTTGATATTGTAACAAACATAATCTTGACATATTTATCGGTATTCTTGAATTCAGGATTTTCACATGAGTGTCTTAGCAGTGTCTATGCGTCCGAAGTCAAAGTGGGAGATCATCAAGGTCAATTTGCTTGCATCAAGTAGCCACGGTGAAGAACATCGTTCGTATGGTGAATGTATCCGTCCTTCGTATAGTCTTGGAGGTTGATGTCCATTCCTTTTTCATGTATGTATTAGAAAGACATGTATATATCAGAATTGTATTGTACATAGCAACCCATTAAGTGGTAGTTTCAGCTATCTATCACTTGAATATGATGTTACGAGAAAAGCAGATCCAGTGAAGCTCATCAAATGTGTATTTTTATAGCCTTAACAATATAATGTGGGGGGTCAAGAGAGCGATGCACTTTACATCCCACCAAAATTCAATCAAACCTATAGCCTTAACAATACAATTGCTCACGTGCTTTGCTGGGATGACTGGGCACGGCAGACCATTTTGCCGATGTGGATAACAACATCATCACCTCTTGATGACATGCCATGCCACATCCTTTAAAACTCGATGATGTGCCTGGTAACGTCAGTGCATTTGCTGATGTGAGTAAGCACGTCAATGACTTTTGTGTCGTATTTGAAGAACCGGTGACAATTTCCGTATATGGGTTCGGCTCCTATAACCGACCCGACTTGAGCTTCACCGTTTTTTCTCTATCTAAGAGACAACCAAACCTTAAAAAAAAAAAAAACCTACAATGTAGTCCCAGATTGATCCTACTCATATTTGAAGACTTCCCACATTCAAATAACACAAGCTAATCGACTGAGTTTTGTTGGGTACACTTGCAAATTGTTTGTCTTTTTAGCTGCTAATTTTGAGTAATTTGACTTCAAGTTTTGATTTTTATGTTGCTGATGGCATTTCTGTGTAATGTGTATCACTCAAGTATTTGCTAATTATATGTATTTACTAAGTAATACAATATACACTCAAGTGAGAACTTGTTTATATTTAAGGGCGTCTCCATTTACAATATCAGCAAATTATTTCACATATACCTTTGATGATTATATTATTTGTAATATTAAATAGGGTTAGCAGCACTAGTGCCCCCTAAACTATTAGCGAATTTGCAAGTTGCCCCCTAACCTTTTTTTCTGGACAATTTACCCCTTGAACTCTCTTCATTTGGCAAAACAGTTATGTCCGTTGCCCCGTAAATTGTCCAGAAAAAAAGGTTAGGGGGCTACTTGCAAATTCACTAATAGTTCAGGGAGCACTAGTGCTGTTAACCCTATTAAATATACGACAACAGTCATTCTAGTACCATCTTCAGCTAATAATAGGATTTGGTTAAATTTATAGACCTAAACTTTGAATCGATAAAATGGGTCATGTAGTGTTATTAAACATGTAATCCGTTAACCTCTTGACTTTACGGGTCTTCAAAAAATAATTGTAAACTGTTGTGGGCCGTATTAACGGCTTCGGCCTAAAAGTTCATAGGGACATTGTTGCTAAACAACATCACACGGGCCATTTCTTGAAGGATCATATTATTTCTTTCAACAACCTCATTTTGTTGAGGTGTTCTAGGAGCCGAGAACTCATGGGAAATGTCTGCACTATTGCAATAGTTTTCAAAATAAGCATTTTCAAATTATCTCCCATGATCACTCATAATTCTTTTAATGCTTTTAATATGAAAATCTTTCTCATTTTGAATTTTAGTGCAAAGCATTTTAAATTTTTCAAAAACTTCTGATTTTTCTCTAAGGAAATAAGTCCAAGTTAATCTAGAAAAATCATCAACATATACAAAAATGTATCTCTTGCTATTGAGACTTTCGGTTTGCATTGGACCTATTAGGTCTATGTGAAGAAGCTCTAATGGCTCCTTGGTGGTAAGATACTTGCCATACTTGTGTATGCTTTTGGTTTGCTTTCTTTGTTGATAAGGATCACAAACTCCATCAAATTTCTTCCCAAGTTCAAGAAGACCACACACAACCTTGAACTTATCTAAGATTCTCAAATCCGGATAGTTCATATGGCCTAGCCTTTGATGCCACAACTTAACTTGCTCACGCTTGGGCACACGTACATTACAAGAGATGACACTAGCTTCAAGACAATAACAATTGTCACTAGATCTCTTTCCTTTTAATAAGGTTTGTCCATTAGGCCTTAGAATGGAGCAATCATTCTTACCAAACAAGACGGATAGTCCCTCATCACTAAGATGAGAAATGCTTATAAGATAGACTTGTAAACCATCAAAATACAAAGCATTTGACAAGGAGGGTAAATCGGGAATGAAAATTTTTCATTTCCCTATGACTTTCTTTTTAGATCTATCACCAAAAGTGACAAATCCATCTTCCTCCATAAAAAGAGATTTAAAGAAACTCGTGTTCCCCATCATGTGCCTAGAGCACCCACTATCTAAATACCAAGAATTAGAGGCATTTGCCTTCAAAGCAATTTGAGCTACATGGCAAAAATATTCATCTCTTCTAATCCACCTAGGAGATACATTCTCTTTCCTAATGGCCTTTGGTTCATTGGTTTTAGATTTCCTAGGAACATGAATTTGGGCTCTAGCTCTATTTCTTTCAATCATGCTTTCATTTCTACATTTCTTAATGTATTTAAAACAATTAGGCCTAATATGACCATCAACACCACAAAAGTGACATGTAGGAATAAAGTAAGAGGTCATACCATATCCTTGTGAATGCATTAGGATTTTTCCATGTCGTTGATGATATCTTTGGTGTTGAACCGGTTCTCTCCTCCTTGGTTGAGCTTGGTGAAATTTTGGTTGAGGAAAGCTTGATTGTTGAGCTCTCATTGGTTGAGCTTGAGCTTGACTTCTTGGTGGCATCTTCATTTGGGCATTATTTGAAGACTCTTCTATTTCAATCTTCTTCCTAGGATGTTGGGAGGTAGAGGTTCCTTGATGCCTATGCTTTTGACGAACACCGTCTTGCTTGAAGAAGAGGTCTCCTTGTTATCTACATATCCAAGGCCCCTCTTATCACTTGGCTTCTTACCAACCCCCAACATTTGATCAAGTTTCTCCGTGCTTGAAGTCATTTTAGCCATCACTTCTCTAGCTTCTTCAAGCTCCTTTTCCATCCTCTCCTTATTCCTCTTAGCCATCTTCACTTCTCCATTTAAGTGAGTTACTTCGGTTGTTAGTTTGAGATTCTCTTCTTTAGAGCTCTAGGGTAATTTTTGTTAGTTTGATTTTTAAATACAAAATTAGGAATTTTGCTTTGTATTGAAATGTGATGTAGATGTCAGTTGTTAATTTTTTGGGTCTAGAAGTTTGATTATGTTGGGTTTTGAATTGGTTGTAGAAAAAAGAGGTTGTCGAAGATATTCCCTTTGACAAGAGAAGGAAGATATGAGCCGGAAGGATGGTAGTGCCCACAAGTACTGTACATACACGGCAAGCGTTTGTTGTGGTTAGCAATATACAAAATGCCACCACTAGCTGCCTGGATTATGAATTACTATGGTTAAATTAATTACAATTATGTGTGAGAAAATTGCTTTATTAGGGCACTGAACAACAAGTGCAGGAAGTTCTAAACATTATTGATTTAGTTAGAAGTGAGCACCTATCAAAAAGTGGAGTAACTTGAGAGCGGTTGAAGGAAACTTAGGTGTTTTTTTTTTTTTTCTACTTCTTTTTTGAAAATCCATAAAGTAACCATTTAGAAATGCATCATCTGTTTGAATCTTCAACTCAGCATTTCATATTATCAGTTTTCGGAGTTTGTGTACTTTATACAATCAAGCTGACTTCTTTTCTACATAATCAGGCAATAAATAAAAGTTTTTACAGAGCCTTCATTCATGCTAACCTTCACATACATTTTCTATTTAACTCGAAGTTCATTTTCAAATATGTGGACATCCTTTTAACATCAATTAATTTTTTGAACAGCCTTGTCCAGGCGGGGACTCCAAAACCCTTATGGTTGTCAATATTGCACCCAATCCTTCTTCAGTTGGTGAGTCTCTCTACTCCTTGCGATTCACCGCCAAAGTTAATGCCCGTGAAATAGGTGTTACTCGTCGACAAACGTCTTTGCGGCTTGGTGATTCTTCTAGGTTGAGTTGCGATTGAAATCACGATGCTTGTTGTAAGGGATGGTTGATTGGTGTTATCATCGCTTGTAGAGTTGCTTGTTTTTCAGCTAACTGTGTGTTGTTAGACTAATGATGAGATTAGTATTCATCTTGATATGGTTGCTTATGGAAAATAACAATAGCAAATTTTCTGGCTTAGAAAAAATTAGCCCTATGGTGGTGTTGTTGTATGATACAGTTTATCAGTTAAAGGACATAGATTGGAAGCAATTATGATTCGATACGCTGTTGTCAATATGACGGTGAATGTTGAATATTAATGTTAAGAAAAGAATCTAAAAAAATAAAATGGCGAAAACAAAAAGAATGCATTTATTAATTTAATTAAACTAAAAAAAAATTATAAAATGAAATAAATAAATAATATAGAAAAGAAATAATTTAGAAATGCTTTTGAAAAAAAAAATCGAAAAGAAAAAGAAAGAACTATGGTTAATCTAATTACCATGGTTGAGTTAATCTAATTACCAAGGTTAATCTAGGTTGAGCTACGGTTGAAATCACGATGCTTGTTGTAAGGGATGGTTGATTGGCGGTATGATCACTCGTAAAGTTGCCTGTTTTTCAGCTAATTGTGTGTTGTTAGATTAATGATGGGATTAGTATTCATCTTGATATGGTTGCTTATGGAAAATAACACTAGTAAGTTTTTTGGCTTGGAAAAAATTAGCCATGTGGTAGTGTTGTTGTATGATACAGTTCATTAGTTGATGAACACAGATTGGAAGCAATTATGATTACTATGGTTAAATTAATTAGTTTGTGGATCAAACATAGATACAACGCTTTTAATTTAACCATAGTAACTAATGTATCAAAATAGACATTTGAACTGCTGAAGCGTTTACTTGGCTTGTACAACCTGCCGCAAAAGCAAGGAAATCTCTTTTACACTGCAAACATCAACAACAGTGACTTCACTGACATATGTGTTCCCATTTGCTTTATAATCGATGAATCCAATACGAAACTTGGACATAACTATGTTATATGAGGAAATAACACATCAATTATATGATTTAAACAATCAAATCAATTGACATATATATATATATATATATATATATGTGGGTTACTTGCATTAACTTACCCTTAGTTTATTAAATCTAGCAAGATTTTAAAAAGATATCATAAATTAACACAAACACCCCTGCCATCGAGTCAATCCATTAACTTTAACGATTGACTAACATTAACAATTGGAAAACCAAATATATATACTCTTACAACATCATCTCAAACATAAAATATTTTTTAATTAAAATTGAAAAATCAAATTTTTTTTTTTTAAAAAAAAACACACAAGATAATTTACCTGCGG
The DNA here is from genome assembly GCA_008009225.1 of Acer yangbiense. Classification (NCBI taxonomy): domain Eukaryota; kingdom Viridiplantae; phylum Streptophyta; class Magnoliopsida; order Sapindales; family Sapindaceae; genus Acer; species Acer yangbiense. The sequence continues at coordinate 1,285,382 of CM017766.1, forward strand.
TGGAGCTCCACCGACCATCTCGGAGATTGACCTCTTACAGTTCACTGAGAAGGCTCCTCCGCGAATTGAGGATGTTTCCTTAGGTGACCGATATATTATCTTTTTTATAAAAAAAAATTAATTTTTAATTAAACAATATTTTATGTTTGAGATGATTTGGCAAAGATATATTTGGCTTTCTATAGGTCAAGGTTAGTCAACCGTTAAAGTTAACAGATTGACTTTATGGTAATGGGTGTTTGTGTTAATTTATGACATCTTTTTGAAATCTTGCTAGATTCAATAAAGTAAGGGTAAGTTAGTGCAATTAACCCTACATATATATATATATATATATTCATTTTAGGTTTTGATAAAATTATAAAGAATTAATTATTTCATGTGATTTAGGTTGGATTTTACCATTCCGTGGTTTCGTTTTTTTTTTTTTATTCTCTTCATATTAACTTTTAAGGATTTTTTTTTTATATGTAATATGAAGTATGGGCAATACTTATTTATGGAACCATTTTTTATATGTAATATGAAGTATGGGTAATTGTAACATCATTTACAATTATCCAGTTTTTTTTTATGTTGTGATATATAATTCAATTCAATTCAATATAACAGTAATTGATTAAATGGCGATTTGAATTACTAAGATCCTTTAAACAATGAGAAAGCTCAAGTATTATTCCAAATAAATAAATCTATTGCTCAAACACATATAAATCTATTTTTTTAGTTTCTTTGCAGTCAAACTTACTGCTCCATGCCGGAATTGGACTGAGCATTTCCCTACCGGAATTGGATTTGTTGGCAACAAAATCAAAGTCCTTGGAGGAGACATGTTCCTCTCAAAGGCAGCATATAAGGATATTGGAGCATCAACTGACTGCTGTAAATGAGAAACTCATGTCTGGACACAAAACTTGAAGACTTGGGATCAACTGGCTGCTGCAAATGTTTTTAGTACTAATTTATACCATAAATATGCCTAATTGGGCCATATTTAATTGTTTATAGTTCAAATATGCCTAATTGGGCCAGTTTTTGGGCCCCAAGTTGTTAATGTCTGTCTGACACATGTTTAATTATCCAAAGATGCACCTCAAGATGGCCACATTTAAATTTTGTCATCATAAGAATGTAAAATGACCCCACACGACATCGTTTCAAGTGCCTTTAATACTCCTTTTGCTAAATTATTTACCAAAATTTCTATTCTTTTTTTTATAAATTGTTTTGTTAAATTAAAACTTGATATTTATGGACTTATAATTACAAATTTTCAACAGATAACTGGTAGTAGTTTCTAGTTGGTACAATTAATAATTTCACATTCTCTTCTATCTTGTTTTTCAATTTTCACATTTATGATCACAAATTATCTAGAACTTGAGATAATAGAGAAAATTTAACAACGAGAGATCGCATTCAATTCATTTTTATTTTCTATTCAAAGTCGATTTGTTATTGTTGGATATGGCTTGAATTCTCTAATGGTTACCAAACCCGATTTACCAATGCGAAGACTTCCTGGAGACATGAGAGCGTTTGGGAGTATAAGATTATGATTGAGGGAGGCTTGGAGGCGAAATGAATTGAAGAAGCGGAGAATAGCCGAAACTGCTGCCAAGCCGCTGTGGCTTTGGCAGCGGTAGGATACCGCTGCCAATTGTTTGACAGCGCTACGGCAGCGGTCTGATTCCAGTGTGTATCGCTGTGGAAAGCGCTGTGGTCATCGCAGCGGTACCCGCAGCAGTCCACGAGATGATGCATAGTGATCACGGTTTTCTGAGTGGTCAAGTTCAACACGGTTTAGGAAGCGGGTGGCCAACCGCAACTTGAGTCGTAGTTAATCACAAGCATGCGTTGAATCAGGAAATACTCATGGAAGAGGAAATATGTTGCTTCTTGAAGTTCGAATAGGAAAAGGATTTCTCCTTGAAAGAAGACTTGTCTTAAATAGGAAATAGTATTTATGTGGAACAAGTATTCTTGTATGACTAGGAGATAGATTTCCTTGTTAATTTAAACTCCATGTAATACATATAAATAGACCATAATAACTAGGTTATTAGTGTGTGAAAAACACCTGAGAGTGGTGGAGCAAAATAGCAAATACTAGAGAGATCTTAAAGTGAGCATTGGGTGTAATTAGGTTTGGGGTATTATTTAGAGAGAGAACCTGAGTGTGTGGTTGTAACAATTTACTACATATTGGAACTTTCTCTTGTCGTCCTGACGGCCGTGGTTTTTTCCCTGATTTGGGTTTCCACATAAATTCTTGTGTTGTGTGATTGGATTTAAATTACTTCTCTTCATCTTATCTTTTCTTTATCATTGTGTTTGTTTGTGTTCTATCCGGCAACGCTTCCGCGTGCTTAGTGACAGGTTTGTTCGCTAACAATTGGTATCAGAGCCCCGGTTGCTTGATAGTGGTCTTAACAAGCTTTATGGCAAGGATGATGAGATTCGATATTGAGAAGTTCGACGGAAAGATGAACTTTGGCTTGTGGCAAATTCAAGTCAAAGATATATTAATCCAACATGGTTTACACAAGGCGTTGAAAGGTAAGTCAACCCCTGCGAACCCTGAAGGCTCTGGAAATTCTAATAAAGATTCGGCTAGTACTAGTTTTGGAAAACAAAATATGAGCGATGATGATTGTGAGGATTTGGATGAGAGAGCTGCGAGTGCGATACGATTGTGCCTAGCCAAGAATGTTCTTGCAAATATTCATGGAACAAATTCAGCGAAAAAACTTTGGGAGAGGCTTGAAGAATTGTATCAAGCGAATAGCGTCTGCAATCGTTTCTACCTGAAGGAGCAGTTTCACATGCTGTAGATGATTGAAGGTACGAAAATTTCTGATCATCTGAGAGTGCTCAATGGGATAGTTTCAGAATTAGAGTCGATTGGAGTAAAGATTGATGAAGAAGACAAAGGTCTTAGACTCATCTGGTCCCTGCCATCGTCCTATGCGCACATGAAGCCAATCCTGATGCATGAGAGTTCAACTATATGCTTTGGAGATGTAGCGAACAAACTTATCTCTGAGGAACGAAGGCTAAAGAGTGAAGGTAAAACTTCTGATAACTCTGTTCTTTTGGTTGACAGGAAAAAGGGGAACTCCAAAGGGAAATACACTTATTGGGGATGTGGACAATCTGGACACATAAGGAAGGATTGCAAAAATAAGAAGACAAGTGTGGCTAAGGGCTCCAAAGAGGGTGATCCGGCAATTGCCTCTCTTGAGTTTGACGACTACAACGATGTGCTCTAAAGGGGCATAAACATCCTCATGGCATGACCGCTAGTTGCCATGAAAAAGATGTAGCTGATAGCGGGTCCACAATTGCGCACGGGCATTGGTTAGGAGGTGATGCAAGGTGTGTGGTGGACAAGGATGTCGATGGCTGAGCGAACTCCTTGGGAACATAACGTGAGGAGTTGCACCATAATTTTTCAACAAGGTAAATTTCGACATGTGCCGGTGAAATCTTGGGATGGTTGTTTCCTAAGTGTTTATACCTAGTGGTGGGTATGTTGATTCTTGATGATAGGATCGTAGCTGAGGACAAGTTTTGGGAATTCTTGCCATAAGGGAGGATTGTTGGATATGGCTTAAATTCTCCAATGGTTACCAAACCCGATTTACCAATGCGAAGACTTCCTGGAGACGTGAGAGCGTTTGGGAGTATAAGATTATGATTGAGGGAGACTTGGAGGCGAAACGAATTGAAGAAGCGGAGAATAGCTGAAACCGCTGCCAAGCCGCTGTGGCTTTGGCAGCGGTAGGACACCGTTGCCAATTGTTTGGCAGCGCTACGGCAGCGGTCTGATTCTAGTGTGTATCGCTGTGGAAAGCGCTATGGTCATCGCAGCGGTACCGGCAGCGGTCCATGAGATGAGATGAGATGCATAGTGATCACGATTTTCTGAGTGGTCAAGTTCAACACGGTTTAGGAAGCGGGTGGCCAACCGCAACTTGAGTCGTAGTTAATCACAAGCATGCATTGAATCAAGAAATACTCATGGAAGAGGAAATATGTTGCTTCTTGAAGTTCGAATAGGAAAAGGATTTCTCCTTGAAAGAAGACTTGTCTTAAATAAGAAATAATATTTATGTGGAACAAGTATTCTTGTATGACTAGGAGATAGATTTCCTTGTTAATTTAAACTCCCTGTAATACATATAAATAGACCATAATAACTAGTTTATTAGTGTGTGAAAAACACCTGAGAGTGGTGGAGCAAAATAGCAAATACTAGAGATATCTCAAAGTGAGCATTGGGTGTAATTGGGTTTGGGGTATTATTTAGAGAGAGAACATGAGTGTATGGTTGTAACAATTTACTACATATTGGAACTTTCTCTTGTCGTCCTGACGGCCGTGGTTTTTTCCCTGATTTGGGTTTCCACGTAAATTCTTGTGTTGTGTGATTGGATTTAAATTACTTCTCTTCATCTTATCTTTTCTTTATCATTGTGTTTGTTTGTGTTCTATCCGGCAACGCTTTCGCGCGCTTAGTGACAGGTTTGTTCGCTAACAGTTATTTGTATGCGTTGTGTGCAAGAAAATTGTGATACTTTTCATAACTATTGATGAGACTTGTAGGGAAGGCAAAGAGGATGATAGTTAATAAGACTTATTGAATAAGTCTCAATTGATGTAACCATGTAACGCATAAACAAATAAGGAAATACTCACACTAACGAATAACAAGACGAAGTGATCCGGTGGTAAAGCCCCTCACACCTACACCATAAGGTTGGGGTTGGAGTCTCTCCTTCCTCCCCGTAAAATACCGAATTATTGTAATATTTCAACAACAACAAAAAAAAAATCCATTTTCAAGCAAACGGCTACATCTCCAAGCTAGGAATCAGATTTGAGAATGAGAAAAATATAAGAGAGAGAATAATAATCTAATTCCTTTCTTACGTTAACCAAACTGACTTGCAAGCTATTCTATCTCTCCCACCCATATTTATATTACATTGTCATTTCATTTCATTTCATTGAATTCTCTCATTTTTTTTCAAGATCATCATGGGGATGCTCATGAGTTTCATGGGCATGGGTATGTCATTTCTGTCTCCATTTATTTCTTGTTTACTGCTTAATGTCATGATTATTTCATTTATTTGATTGGATTATGAACAATTTGTGATTCCATTGTAGAGATAAATTAACTCGGCTTTTTGTTTTTTTTTTTCAATGATTGTTATAATATATGATAGGCTTGCCATCTTCACAGATGTTCAATATGCTAATGAGTACACTCTACAAGCAATTCGCAGAGAAAGAAATCCACAACTTCGAAGACTTCCACGAAGCTTTTCTGGATATCTTCAAGTAAGAGATTGCAAAAAAACATGTCTTACTATGACAAAAGCAAAAACAAATGAAATTTGATCTGATTTTGATTTTCACATCATCTTTGTCAGCACTGTTAACTCTGCATTGCCTGGAAAACATTATGATGTGCCATCGCGTAAAGATGTTGAGGTAACTGGATGTTTCTTGAATCCTTGTGTATGTGTGTGCGTGCGCGTTTCTTGTTTGTTTTTTTAAAATCTGTTCTTACTAAAATAAACTACCAAATTTCAGGAGTGTTATAATAAGTGGGAAAGATACCCGGAAGCGGAAAGAAAGATTAAGTTTGTGGAATTTATGAAGAAGACTATGAAACTTAGTTCGCTAGACGACGTTACTATAAAGACTGGTATAGTAACACCTCCGGCGGCCATGGCTATCAAGAAAGCAGGACAAAATGTACCCCAGATGAAGATGATTAAGGCCATACCTGATGTCATTTTCGTGCCCTCAATCACACTAATCGCTCTCATCTCTGCCAAGCTTTCCAGAAAGATCATCCAGAGAAAGAGTTCACCCCGATCATCCTTGCCTCCACCTCTGCAGCTGTCTCCGCAGCTGGCACGCTATCCAACCAGGGAACACGTAGAAGCACCTTGGAAACACAGAGAAGAACCTCAGGCACGCTATAAACACGCAGAAGAACCTCAGGCACGCTATCCAACCTGGGAACACGCAGACGAACCTTGGAATCACGGAGAAGAACCTCAGGCATGCTATCCAACCTGGGAACACGCAGAAGAACCTCAGGCATGCTATCCAATCAAGGAACGCGTAAAAGAACCTCAGGCACGCTATCCAACCAGGGAACGCGTAGAAGAACCTCAGGCACGCTATCCAACCAAGGAACGCGTAGAAGAACCTCAGGCACACTATCCTCCCTCACCTCCGTATCAGCCAGGCGTTAAGGAAGCATCCAGGACATGGTACTACTGACCAAGCATTCCCAAATAAGAATGGCAACTTCAACCGCAAGATTTTCACTCACATCCTCCGCATGCAAGCTTTCCAAAAGCATCCTAGTTACGCTGTTTACCCTCATCTCAGCCAAGCTTTTCCAAAGAATGGCATCCTGACTAATTACATTACATGTATATAATGTGCATAATCAAGTGGTCATTTTAATAAATAGAAACATTTCCAGACAAGTAATAAATTGTTCCTATTAAAACCACCAAAAATGCAGCAATTGAGGCCTTGTGTAAAGCAAGGGGAATCAATCCACTTTGTCAAACGAATTCACAGTCCGTTTTACCATAAAAGACTTCAAAACGAGAGAGAACACACATAAACTATTCTAACTAAAACTTGCTCTACTACTTACAATTAATGGATAACATTCAAACAGTACATCTTTCCACAGGGAGGAGAGAGATAACGAGAGTGTGTGTGTTGGTGACAGATGTAAAGCATGTACATATTTCCATTTGAGCAGAATATCTGAGATCGTATTTCTTTTCCTGTGCGAGAGAGGTGGAGTATATACGCAGAGAACAGAATTAACAGCATTTACATATTATAATCGCGGCCAGTTGACAACATCTCCTCTTGCTAGAAAACTTTATTTCTTAAAACATAGGTAACCAAAGAATCTTCCAACCCATTTACAAGCCCGCTAACCTGAGGATCTCCGGCTCCACTTACCCGTGTGTGATTTTTGCCTCCCCCACTTCCTCTTATTATTACGCACATTGGCCTTGGAAGAGGAAGGTTGACCATCAGGCACATACATCTTTACAGGCAAGTCAGCTTCTGGAGCCGTAACTAGAGGAAGGGATTCCATCTTACTCAATGGTTCCAGAGGCTTCCTCTCTGTGAACCGACTTATAACTCTCTCAAAATTTTGCAACTCTTCATCAGACACGATCACTTCCTCGACCTGTAGGGATGAAGGATAAGCAGTTCCATTACACATGAATAAATAAGATAATGCAACTTAGTTCATCAAGCCAGTATAAAATTCCAAGTCCTAACATTCCCATAATCTGATCATTTCTCAATTATGCACTGAACTCACTGAACTCTCTAATTTGGCATCATTTACATCAAAATCAAAAGGTGGTACATCAGGGTAAGTCTATATATATCACCAGGAACATAAAAAGGGAAAAATACTACTACTTTATCAGCAGCAGAAATGAAAATAATTGTTAAGATCGGTTCATGTCAATCAATTGATTATGAGAAAAAAAACTTTCTTTTTTTTAATTCTTGTTAGTGTAAAGAAAAGGAAGTGTACGACTGTAGAGACTCCTTAGATGCCAGGGAAATGAAACTTACATTTTCACATGAAACTCCAACCTGAGGTAGGCCAATGCTTTCGATCATATCAGGAAAAAGGGTTGCCTCTCTATGTCTTGAAGCCGCACTCTCAGGCATAAAAAGATCTCTCATGTCACACTCGGATGTATGCTGGAATAAAATAGACAGAGATCTATCTGGCATTCCATTTACATTTTTGGGAGGAGAAGTAGCTCGATCAGAATTGGTCAATGCATCACATGGAACAAGCAAGCTCAAATTGTTAACGGAAGTGAACTTTCCGGGATTTTCACTCACCACCATGTCGATTCGAGTTTTCAATTTATGAACTTCTGATTGTGCTACTTCAATCTTCCAAAGTATTTGCTCCAAGGAATTATCACCCTCTCTTAACTCAAGAGACGTCCATCTATCCTCAAACTCAAAATTATCATTGCGATTGATCGTCTTATTATCTGCGGAAATCACCAGAGATATTAATATACTGCTGCGAAATTCAATTTGACATGATATCCAAAGTGTAGGATTAAAATGATGTCTCTTAAACAAGATAACCGGATAACCTTCCACGTATCTAAAAGGCAAAATCTTTGTTAGAAACAGAAAGAAAAATAAATCTTAAATAAATCATGAAAATAACATATGCAACACATGAAACTATAGTTTAGGATGAAATGTTAATGTCAAAGATCTGCCATTGTAAATTTCATCAATTTAATCCATAAACCCAAAAATACTTTCTTATACAAAATTGCCACGGAACTAAAAGCAATTTCAAAGCTTTCCACCAAAACTGAGAATTTACGAAAATCTCATCATTCTCTTTGTTGACATGTTTCTCAATGTTTCAGAAAAATAAATTTGAAGGCAATGAGATTTTGTTACAATTTGATAGAATAAACATATAAATAACATCTAATATCAATTTGTTAAACAAACTTTCCTTGGAATGCAGACATATCACATGATTTTATTTTATTTTTCTAGCTTGGAAAATAATGCTCATGCACTCAAGTCCACATTCTATAATATAGAAGCAATCTAGGGATTAGGGAATACATTGCCCGGGTCAGCGAAAAGATTATAACACATTGAATTCCTGAATGTAAGAAGCCAAATTAACTTCATACTGGCAGCTAAGATTATTATTTCAGTTTCAAAACACAAAGATGTCACTGATCAAACAGAACTAAATAGTTGGTTTCACACAGCTATAGTATCATAACACCCAATAACAGATGCTTACGACTTATAAATAGTTTCCCAATACTTCCTCCACACTCTATACAATAACTAAAATTAACGCTCAGACAAAACTCTTGCTTCTTACCTAAATTACCACCATCATTATCCACAAAAACACCATCAACAGCAGACCTCTTATATTCTGGGAGAAGAAAAGGAAAGACACCAATCAGAATTGTAATAGATATAAACAATGTATGTAACAAAGAACTATGAACTAAATACCATAATACGAAAAGAGGTTATGGTGTGACATATATGATGCTAGATCAGTTGTCTCTTCGACTCGTTTTCTCTTTTTCCTCTTCACGACTTGATTTCTTCCATTTTGACAAGAAAATGGTTGTGACTTAGCATCGTAACCTTCTGATGTTGACTTTTCAGATTCAAACTGCTTTCTCTGATCATATATTGCTAGTTCTCTGTCATACTTAAGTGCATGAGACTGTAATTGCTTGATTTGGAGTTCAGCCCATTTACACCGCCACACAATAGGACGTACAAACCTCCGCCAATGATCTGACAACCTTTTGTTCCTGAAAAATTGGGAAGTGAAAATATATTACATGTATATGTCACAATAATTCAAGTCAAATTAAGCAAAATTATACACCCACAAAATTGCTAAGATCAATGCTGACTTTTATAAATCAATTTTAGAATGCATCAGGTAATTTATTAAGTTGCAGTTACTTTAGCTGCTGACTAGTAGTGCATTTCTAAAAGATCATAAAAAATTTCAGGCAAAATCTATGTATTATATATTTAGCTTGGTAGACTAGATGTCAACTTAGCTGGACAATGGAAAAATATGCAAGAAGAAAAGCATCAAAAGAACAGATAATCAAACTTAACCAGCAACACATCTATTTGCACAGATAAATATAACAATTTACAAAATCCTCAAATTTGATCAAATTGACAGCACGTCACACATTACTCCAGTAATTCAGAAAATATTAAATTCGACATTTAAAAAAAAAAAAAAAAAAAAAATCAAACAAAATCAAACAAATTTTTCCACATTTCTATTAGAACAAGAACACATAATTTCTTACCCTGCCCTGACTTTTATTCCACCAGTAATGCAACCTAAACTCCAATTTAACTAGAAAGAAATCAGTTCCAAGTCAAGTTAAATTAGAATGGCAAAAACTTTTCCTGCACCGGAATAAACTTGATTACATGACCAAATTCCAATGCAATATACATATACCCAAAAGGGTTTCTGGAAAACCAAATGATCTTGAATTCATAAATTTACAAAGCTACATAGAAAATACCTCATAGGCAATGCTCCATCGAATACTGATGATGATCCATCACCACCACAAAATGTTGAATCAACTTCTTCAACACCATCACCATCCATTCTTGAGCCATTCTCAGACCCAGATACAGTATCACCAAAAGAGCTAGAATTCTCAGTTGGGTCCTTGCAATCATCTTCAACCAGCACATGGTCAATAGATTTTGTACAATTAGTCATATTTACTTCCACATCCTCACTTCTGTTCGGTACCTTATTAGCTTCTCCATCAAATAAAACTCCCATGTGAAAGGTGTTGTTGTCTTCAATATTACTCGCACAAGGCATGAGCTTGTCCTCATGATGACGCTTGAAGAAGACACTTCTGTCATTCTGCTTAGTAGCAGAAATTTCCATCATGATGTCTATACAAATATAAAAACGAACCAATTCAACCAAATTTCAAATTGTGATAATCAAGAATCAATCTTGCCAACCAATATAATATAACATGATTTAGAGAGTGAAAAACAAAAAACCCGCCAAAAAAATTTCATTTTAGAAGCTAAACGTCAATATATTATGTATTAACACCCTCCAAAAAAAATTCTTAACGACCAAGAATTAAAGAAACTAAAGAAAACCCACAAAATTTCACCACCAAACAACAGCCAAAGACGGGTCAGAAAAAAAAATCGAAGATTTATGAGAAAATGTAAAACCCTGAACCCTTAAAACAGAGAAGAGAGGACCAAAAAAGAGTTTACCTGGGTTTAGATTTAAAGTGGGGATTTTTGTTGATCTCAGGTAGATGGGTGAGGGTGTGATACGGCGTCGGTCACCGCCGGTGAACGTTAGCTTGGCCGGTGAATCGACGGTGGTCGGTTGGTCTGAAAGCAAATGGTTTATGAGCGGGCGCCAAGGAACAATGTTGATGAATGATGATCTTGGGCGGCAAGTTTGGTTCTAAATATATATACTCTTGTGGGGTCCACTTGATTCACGTGTTTTCACTTATGGATATATTTCGAGTCTCGTTAATTAATTTATTGTTTTTGTTTTTGCAAATCTCACTATTGACCCCTGATTTATTTTATTATGACATAATATTCAACAAGTGAACTTATTTATACGAAATTCCCCTGCCATTGGATGACCAACTTCGTATGTGAATGTTGACTTCGATAAGACTGCATTGCACCTAAAAAGTCTATGTAGGGGTCGTTTGTTATATCGTTGAGTAGAATGCTAGAATCATAATTATTAATTTATTATATTCTGTTTATATGAGATTTAGTTAATCGTGAAAGGGAGTAATTATCTTTTCATTTTCAAAATTTTAATTTTTGTAGATTTGTATAATAGTTAGACCTGTTTAGATGATAAACATGGAAAAAAAATATAAATGAGGAAATAATAATAGGAAAAAGCTTGGGTGTGACTGGTCAACACCCAGCCATACTGACCACCCAATGGGGTGTTGCCACGTGGCTAAAATTCTTTCACTTTTTACTATTTTCTCCTTACCTTGGGTTACATAGCAACCAACCATTGGTTGGTCAGTATGACTGGATGCTGACCGGTCAGCACCCAAACAGTGTTCATAATAATAATATTAAAATATTACTTATCTTTCTTATCATAATACAACTTACATATATTCAAATTTTTATGAATTTTTTTTTGGGGTACTAATAAATAGACGAAGATACATTATCTTCCTTGAAAAAATAATTTCCATGAAAACTGTATTTCAACAAATGGAACCATGATTAACCAAGTTGAAAGCAACTTTAAAGCCCTATCAATTAAAATTCAAAGCAAAATTCAGTCCTGAAATTATAATATAATCCGACAGGCGACAAGGACATATCCCAATAAAGAAAACATCTACCAAGAAAATTGATAGTATGCATCTCATTAGAAAATAAAAACCTGTAAATTTTCTTCCAAATGAAGCAAAGCTAGCTACCATCATAGAAATTCATTGTCGACAATCACCAATTGCCTCCACTAGCAGGGTGCAAATATTACAAAGAAATCTGAAATCCTAAGCTGACTGCAAGACCAGACTCAAATGCGGAACATTTCTTCGGATAATACGCATGAATAAGTACTTCACAAGAGGATTAAATTAAATCTTATCAATCATATCTTATTTTCTATATGAATCTGGAAAAACAAAGAAACAAAGCCTTTATAACAAGTTGAAACATCGAATAATGTACACATTCCGTTTCGAACTCCAATTCAAAACCCTGCATGGCACTATAGGTTGTACTTCTAATTTCAGCCTCTCAGCGCTAACCATCTGTTGCAAATGAAAAAAGAGTGAAACAATAAACATGCAAGACAAACGATAAACCAAATAAAAGTGATTTTTCATCTGGTCATCATCTTCCTCAATGTCACTGCAACGACCAAACTCGCATGTATGAAATTTTCTTCTCACATTCACAAGAATAAATACTTCACAAGATAAATCAATCAAATTCTCCATAAATCATTTTCTATTCTCTACAAATTATGTAAAAGTCAGGCAGCAAAATCTTCATAATGATTATTTGCAACATCAAATGTACACACTGTATAGAACTTAGACTCAAAACCTTGCATGGCAATGTAGGTTGTGTTTCTAATTTCAACCCCTTCCAGCATTACCATGCCGTTGATTTCTGAAGTAGCTAAGTAGGTTTTGTGCCTGCAAGAAAAAGAGAGACAAAAAAAAAAACAAGAGAAAATGCTTAATGCTCGTTATTATATTTCAATAAAAAGAAAATATGCATACGTTACAACTGTAACCAGTATGGTACCTTTTCTTTGGCCCTTGGAGTGCCCGACTGTGACAATGCCACTAATGGTGGGACAGCTCCTTCTTGGAGCACCATATTGCAAAACCTACTACTGTTTGTGCAAAGCTGTAAAAGGGCAGCAGCTGCGTTTTCCTTTCCTCTTGCAGAGCCCAATTCAACAACCTCGACCAGAACAGGGATCCCATTATCCTGACCGATTGCAGACCTTCCTTCTGGAATTGTAGCAAGATTTGCCAAAACAGCAACTGCCTTATCAACCATCCCAGCAGCTGGATCCATCAAATCGACAAGGTGCTTTACAGCACCAGCTTGCACTATACGTGCCTTGTTTTCATGATATATTGATAAATTAAACAAAGCTGTAGCTGCATCTTTCTTCCCCCTAGGAGTCCCATTGCCCAGTAAATCAACAAGAGGTCCAATTGCCCCAGACCTCCCAATCCTGATCTTGTTGTCCTCGATCACTGAGAGACTAAAGAGGGTGGCAGCTGAATTCTCTCTAGCCTCAGGACTCCCCGTCTCAAGGACATGAATCAGAGGTACAATAGCTTCAGCATTAGCAATAGTAGTTTTGTTGATATCACTAATTGATAAGTTAAGAAGTGCTGTAACAGCATTTTCCTGAATCTCAGTGTCAGTTGAGTGGAGCAAATTAACTAGCAAGCTGACAGCCCCGCAGTTTGCAATTACCATTCGATTATCCATGTTGTGCTTGGCAAGTAACCGGAGTTCAGCCGTTATCCTTCTTTGAGTTTCAGTATCATTGGAAGTGTTCTTCAAATCCTCAATCAGCTTCCGAACTTGGGCTTCAAGGCCAGAAAGATCAGGTCTTGCTTCAGTAGAATTAGAAACAATTCTAGGGACAAGCCTATCTGATGGGCGACGCCAGATCATTTGGTTCCGGGACATCAAACGGGATGGAAATTCAGGTTCTCTCGGTGCAGTTGTCAAGGTACCAGCAGTTGCTGGTTCTGATTTCACCTCTCGAGAAGCATCAGTGTGGTGGTTTGACCCCTCAGATGTCTCATTGGCATCTCCTACCACTCCTTGAGAAAAATTTGTATTAGAAAGAACACTGGAGGCTGAAGCAGTCCTGTTGTGGATCTGAGATGACTCGTCGGCAGTATCAGCAGCAGTAGAAGATGCTCTTCTAGAAGGTGACACAGAGTGTTGGCCAACCAACTCCGTACTCCTTTCTTCTGAGTTAGTAAACCTGTCTTCAGAACTTGTTAGTGATAATGTTGCAATATCCAAACTCTGCCCATTTCCAGCAGTACCTGTCAAGCTAACCTCTGAGGTAGAACGGGGATGTAATGGAGAACTTCCCTCCCGATGAATCCCAGTGGATGAGATCGAGTTCTTACCAGGTGAACCTGTAGGCCGAATTGACTCTGGCACTGTTTGTTGGTTGCCCGTGCTATGAGGAAAAATATGTGAATCTCTTGGTGCTGTAGAATCTGCATTCAAGAGAGGCGAGGGCTGGTTTAAACTCATAATTTTCATGGGATCAGGCAGCTTCACGTTGTTTAACTCACACCAGTTTGCAATTAGTGCCTTTACAGTGTAATTTGGTATTAGAGTGGTATGAGCCAGAGTCTGGCGTGTCTTAGGACAAACGGTGAGCCCAAGATCAATCCAATTCTTAATGAAAGCCCGCTCATATGTTTGCCCAGATGCTACAATCACTGGATCAGTCATCAGCTCAAGTGACAGGGGACAGCAGAAATCAGGAGGTATTGTGACAGGGCTACAGATCTGTGACTGTTTTATCATAACAAGGCGCTCATGCATCCGAGTTACTAAAGCAATCATTTGATCCATAAAATCAGCTTCCCCAGTCTTTTCAGCTTGTTCAGCATTCTCCTTCAATTTTTCAAGGGCCACAGCCTCAATCAGAATCTCTTGGTTTGACCTCAAGCTCACGCTCTCTGCAATTTTCACCAGGGTCTCTGAGCTGGGCACAACACCATCCACTTGATCCCTTATAGCTTCTTTAATGACAGACGATGTTTGTTCACATTCAATATGCTTAATTTTCTGTGAGCAGTGCTGCAATTAGTCATTCCAATTGTTAGAAATTGAAAAAAAAAAAAAAAAATCAACAAATGAGGTTTTCAGGGAGCTTTTGGCAACAAATCCTTGGGGGAACACCCCAACTTGTTGGTAGGATTTCAACTTGGGCCAATGCCTACACATGTTGAAGAGTGCCATTGAACCCAGCCCCTCGGTTATCATCAAAATAGGAATTAAGTATAAAACTCTCCAGTTCAGGATTCCAATCAAAGGGTTATCATTAAATCGTCAAATTCAAAAATTTTGCATAAATTTTGATACTGTAACCATCTAACAGATGGCTCTTCATATAATCAATGTAATTTTGTGAATGATCATTCAGAGAAGCTGATGGTTATGCTGTGTTCATAGAAGAAAAAATTAGAGTAAGAAAGTTCAATCAATATTCTTGTCATAAAGTACCTCAAGAGAAATTAAACTCAATCCATCAGGAAGAGATTGATGAGAAGACTTTAGCAGCTGGAAAATATCCAAGGCAGAAGCCAGTATCTTTGAAATCAATGATTCAACTTGCAAAACCTGCAAATCATGGAAATGAGGCAAAGGTTAACTAAAAACTACATCCAGTACGTTATTTAAAAGCCTCAACATATTAAATATTTATCTTCTTTTCTTGTTTCTTATTTCTTAAGAAAAATAAAAGAAGATTTACACATTAACACCCCTATAACTCAACCTTCAGCAACTCTACTAACACCATTCCATCAACATGTGACTACTGCCATTGCCACCATATGACCATAACCACTTCTATGGGATATTTACTACCACCCCTCCTAGCTTATATAAACTCTCTGAGAAAAACTAAATAAATAAATTCTTTTTTTCCAGAAAAAGAGATTAAGAGAGAAAAAAAGGATAAAAATGGAATGTGAATTGAGCAAGAACATGGGAAAAAAGGAGAATCAATTTTTTTTTTTTTTTTTTTTTTTTGACAGAAAAGACAATCAATTGCAAATGAAAGAAAATGAGAAAATTTAAATGTAACTGATAATTGCCAGAGTAGGTCTCCCCTTCTATGGTACAATAATAAAAAATGAAATGACTTCATTAACCCTTACTAAACATGCTGCAGGAAGCAAACTGTATGTATCAATCAAACAACCATTAATCATGTGGTTGCTAATCCCTACTAGTTGGCTTAGGTATTTCCCTTAGCTTGATGAGTAAGATAAAATCAGCTTTAGATTTACAAAGCTATAAACTGAAAATCCAGTTTGTAACTTACAAAATAAGCTTTACTCAATAATGGTTGCCAGTTTCCAAAGAGCTCCCTTAATTCATCAACAGATTGGCCGAAATCTTCAAATTCCTTATTAAGCACTTCATCGGAAGCTACTTTTGAATCAATAATGGCATCAAGTATTGGCTTCAACAACTTTAATAACTCTTCCGTCCTCTGGTAATACTTCTGAACTGGGTCCAAGTTGATGTTGTCATAAGATGATAAATGTAAGAAGGAAGAGATGTTGTTAAGAAGAGCTTTTAATATCGATATCTCCATCACCTGCATCGGTGGCAGAGTTATGAACAGTCCCAATAAGGAGAAGAATGAAAAAATTAGCAATTTAATCGAAACACTCTTAAAGCAACATTTGTAAAGGCTAATATTATACAAATAAGATACTTCTTCCCGCCAGTAAAAAAAAAAAAAACAAATAGAATAGCAAGAAGTTAATTTCTAATTTAAAAGCATGACCTAAATACTCCAGAACAAAGTATGCAGCTGGTCACTTGGATTCAATCATAAAAATTCTACTTCACCATTCTAATGCATAAAGTAAACTCATTAACTAGGTGAGATTGAAAAGGTAAAGACCACATATATGATATATCCATAGAGAACGGGAAAAGAATGTACCTTTCAGCTACAAACCTGATATTTCAAACACCAAACTAATCTTTGTCACAGGACTGAGCTTTGAGAAACCATGTTAAAGCACAAAATGAAGAAAATCCTCTTTAACAATGCTATCAAAATCTGTGCAGCCACACTATCAAGAGAACAAACACAAAATAAGGTCCTTGGGAATTTAAAGTCTCCAATTGAAAAAATTATGTATAGAACTGAAATTTTACAATTATGTTCTCTGAACTTCAAGAACTTCAAAGAAATGAAAAGGACACGAAGTCAAACATTAATGTAAAAAAAGAAACCTCCTACAAGAGGCACCTTGAAAGCATAGTTTCATCAAAATTGATCATCGTGACAATCTTTCTCGGTATCATTCAAATAAAATGTGGGAGAAGAGACAACATATGAAAGTCTGTCTTTAAACAGTTAAGAGTGTTTGAACCATTTTTTCCTCATGCCAGTTAAATTTTCATCAGGCAAAGTCTTCTCCAAATTCAGGCATTATATTTCTTGCAATCTCTCCTCTATACAAACCCGATTCAGTCCTTCCAAATTACCCAAAATTTTAAGTTCCATGGTCCAAGAGATCCCTAAAAAACCATTAATTTCTTTCTAGAAAAAGAAAAGGAAGAAATGAGATAACGATTGGAAAACTTGGGTTAAGTTGTTCAACACCATATATAAACTTGTAAAGTGTTCTTCAAACCCAAAAGCAATAGAAGTTGGTAAAAGTTAAATATGGATAACAGAAATAGATTATAAATTAAGTTTAAAATTATGGGTAGCACCATAATTACAATCATGGAAAAAAGAATAGAATGCGAAGTTAAGTTTATTTTTATGGACAAAAAAAGCCTGATTTGTACCAATCTTTTACTAAATTGAAACCCTAACACAGTTATGCAAGAGTGTTTCAAATTTCAACAAGCTTTTAGATAACCAAGCATATGTTCTCTCTCCTCAGACACCGGCTTTGTAACAACCACTATTAAGTTAACACAGTCCACCCAAAGTTGCGTCGCTAGTGGAGGTGTTAGTGAATTAGTTGAGTCCTAGTATTCCTCTCTAGTGTAGATGCATTTTTTTTTGGGTTGGAAAACCTTAAACAAAACATGAAGTTTGTCTGCTAAATCGGACTATAGTTCACTAGATGGATCAGGTCATTTCATTATGAACTCACGCACTACACATTCTCTACTGCATCAAAAAGCTTTGCAATCAATATACAAAGATGTTGTAAGTTACCCGAACTGCTATTCCTACTTCCCAAATCTCTAACTTCCAAAATACAGGTCAGTTATCAGATTCCTTACAGAGGTAGACATTACCTAGTCTTTCTCCAAGTGGTGCCGTAAACATGATTCTCACACAATACAACTCTCTCACTTTACTTCCCACAACAGTGAAGTAACATTTATGTCAATTTAAACACCTCCAATAAATTCAAACACGCATATTCACTAGCTTAACAGCCAAATCCACAATAATTACCCATTCAAAGCTTCCAATCATTATACAAATATAAAAGCACAAATGTTCCCTGCTATTGTCTTCGATAAACTGTAAATTAAACTACTTAGCCAATAGACAAACCACCTGAAGAAGCATCAAAACCTCATTTACACCAACAGATACTCAGCTCTAAATATTCAATCATGCACACTAAACACAAAATATCTTTAGATCACACGGATTTTCAATTTTCATATTTCATATTTCATTCGTCGATTGATAACTCCAAGGCAGCAAAAAAATTCAGCTAGTTCAATCAAAGCAAAAGCAAAAACAACCGCCACCAATCAAAACAACTAAAATCAATATCCGAACTTCACATGACTATTCAAAACCTAAAAAATGATGACAGTTCTGTAAATTTAGAGCAGATAACAATCCAAACAAAACAATAAATAAATAAATAAACAAACCCTAGACAGATCAAATAAGAGAAAAGAAGAATCAAAACGGTACCTGGACAAGAAGAGGAAAGAGGAGGAGGAGGAGGTAGTGGTGGTGGTGGTTTTGTGTCAGTTGAAAAAGCTCAGGGTCCAGATTTCAATTCTTCTTTTCTCTGTTGTTATTATTATTATTGGGTTTTTATTTGTTCTTCCTCTTCTTCTTCTTCTTTGTAAAATAATAATAATAATAATAATATTTTATAAAATTCGATTAAATTATTTTTTGAAAATTCATCGAGTCATTTCATGGGTTGGGAGGAGGGGGACATTCTCGTCATTCCATATTTTTATTTAAAAGTAATTAAATGTATTAATGACGTTTGGACGATTGTTTATATGATGGATTGACTGGTATTTGGTAGTAGTTCTTTGCAGGTAGCCGCCAAAACAGCCGGTTTACCAAAATTTTATATGATTGACCATTACAAATTATATATAACATATTATGGACTCACGGAGACTCAGATTTAAATCCGAAACGTAATTTTCATTTGGGATTACTTATCGTCGTATCTATTTGAACCGTTAACTTTGAAGTCATTTACTTAAGTCCTAAATTCATCAATCTATCGCCTAATCTACGCCCCTTGAAAAACATAACAATCAATTTATAAATACACACAATTGATAGTAACAAAAAATTGAAATCAGTGATCTCTTACGGAAATTACATACCAGAAGGGTTTCGTACCCATTAGTGAGCGGTGTCTTTATACTTTTTTTTATTTATGCCCGTATTATTATTACAAACTTAAAAATTAAATAAACTTTTCCATTATTATTATTATTTTTAGAAATTTATTTAATACTATTTTCATTGTTGTTATTTTTGTTTGGTATAGATAACAAGAAATAGTTATTTTATAGTTTTTTTTTTTTTTCCACTTAACCTTATGTCCTTATCCACTAAACTTATTTATTGGGAATGTGATTTGATTATAAACTTTTTAATAACATATTTATGGTTTAATACATTTTATAAATTTTATTCATCTGAATTATTAAATTTTTGCTAAGAAAAACGCTACAAACACATCTTGAAAGATATAATTAGTAGTTTGTGATTTTAATTCTCATAGATACAAACAAATTTTTTTTTTTTTTAAAGCTGAATGTGAAACTCGAACATCTATCATAGATACGAACGAAAAGTACATAACTACTTGAGTTATGAGTGGATGTGCTAAGTACACAACGAAAAGGAGATCATAGCCTCTTGTTATTTGTTAGACATCTAATTTATTCCACTTTTATTGTAAATTTAAACTAATATTACCAAAAACAAATTAGCTAAATGGAAAATATGTGACTCCTTTGTATGTCCTTAGTTTTTGGCTTGAAGTTTCTTAGAAATTGTTTGAGGTGGAAATTCAAACTTCATGTTAGACACTCCTTTAATTAAACTAATATAATTACCAAAGAAAACTACTGTCAGGATGGAATTGTGGTTTGTGGATCAGAAATTTGAAACTGTCTCTTTCATTGTTTGGTGGTAGAAACTAGGATCATGACCTTTTTTATAGTTTCATGAATAATAACTTAATAACATTTTAAAGCTATGGAAGTTTAGATTAGATCAGATGTTCGATTAGATACAATTGGGAAATATCTACTTTCATAATATCGAAAAGAAAATTTCTTATACATACCTATAAAATACGTATAACGAGACTGAACACCCCCACTATTCAATTATTGCCTTCTACGTGCTTAGAAGATAGTTGAAAACCATTTAAATAGAAAATGGGTAATTTCACTAAAGTCTCTACTTTTTGATGAAATGTCACATATTTAAACGTCTTTGTTATATTAACAACTTAAGTTCCTTGTTTTTTAAAAATACATCGCCTTAGCCCATTTGACCAAAATACTAACGGTTAACTCTAACTATATATATATAGTATTTCTACTATCAGTTCGTCCTAATATAAAATATATTAGGACAAAGAATATGGACTATAGATTATAGAGAAATTTTGACAAGTGCATACACTTTGAGTCAAAGTATATGAATTTAATGGTCTACATTCTTCGTCTTGATTAAAATATATCAGGATGAACTGACAATAGAAAAACTGTATATATATATATAAGTACAATTTTACCTTTGTCAAAATGATTTATTGAGTTTCAAAAATAAATAATATTAAAATGGTTTATAAAAATAAATAAACAACAAAAATTTATTTTCTAAAAAAAGAATTTTTTTTTTTTTAAAGGATAAATAAAAAAAACTAATGGATTATAGAAAATGTAAAGTTAAAATAAATAATAAATTGAAAGTATTTAAAAAAATTAAAATTATTTCAAAAAATAAAAAGAAAGCTTTTTTAAGTAAATGGATCTCCACCGTTGGATTTGGATTGATCCAATGGTGGAGATGTATTTACTTAAAAAAAAAAAAAAAAAAAAAACTTTCTATTATTTTTTGAAATATTTTCTATTTTTTATTTATTTACGAAAATACTTTCAATTTATTATTTATTTTAACTTTATATTTTCCATAATCCATTAGTTTTGTTTTTGTTTTTCTTTTTTAAATATTTTTTTCTTTTTTTAGAAAATATTTTTTTGTTGTTTATTTATTTTTATAAACCATTTTAATATTATTTATTTTCGAAACTCAATAAATCATTTTGATAAGGGTAAAATTGTACATATATATATATATATATATTTAGAGTTGACTATTAATATTTTGGTTAAATGAACTAAAGTAATGTATTTAAAAAAAATAAGGGATTTAAGTTATTAATTAAAAAAAAACGTTTAAATATATGACATTTCGTTAAAAAAACAGAGATTTTAGTGAATTTAAATTAATAGAAAAGCATATGATTGCTATTCTGATACGGTCAATTTGACTAATAATATTCTGCGAGACCTAGGCCTGAAAAGTCTAAAAGTGAAAAATACGTTGGAAAAGTCAAATGTTAGAAATATGAATTTTTGACTGCTCTCTGAGCCCACTTGCAAAGCCAAGAATGAAGAACAACTGTCAACTTCTCAGGATCAACATGAGCAGGCCTGACTGGGACTTTGATTACTAAATATATTCGTTAAAGGCAACAGCTAAATCCACACAAAATAGTATTTTGTAATTTAGCTTTTTATTGAACAAGCTTTTCAATTCAATCCCTGTATGCTACAGTATTCACATAGTCACTGAATTGGTCCGACACATTCTGAACCAGGGTAGCAAGTTTGCTCTCCATTGCTAATTTAATCATCCGATAGACGTAAAACAACTTTTTTAATCATCTAAAAGCTTTACAAAAAATTGAAAAGATTCTTTTAATTAAAAGCTCTTTTAGCCCGTAGACAAGCTCTTCCAAACGGTCACTAATTACTAGTACCAAGAATAGGAAACTAAACAAGTACTCTCTTGCAAGTTGCAACTTTAACGAATATCAAATTATCAACCAGAAAGATAAAAGGCCTCAATATGTACTGCAGATGCCACTTCAATACAACAGTTGTGTCTTACAAGTTTTGGAAAATCAACATGTTAAAGACGAGCAAAAGACGGCTAAATGTAGCAATACATTGATTTTTTTGAAGGCATTTGATAATAGAAGCCTCGACCAAACTGCTGTCTAACAAACGAAAAGATAGAATCTTCAGGGGGGAATCAATCCTGCATACTAAATTTTCCTACAAAACTTGCGTATGGGATTATGAGTACCTCTACATATATGGCTGGTGTGAAGGCTGCAATCCACTGCCCAAGTATCCGCTATAATTGGCCGGAGCTGCATTGAATGAGGTTGAAGGAACCCTATCATCTTGGGGATAGTAGTATAGTCTTTGATCATTTGCTTGATGAGCGTATGCAGGCTGGCTGGGAACTTGATAATCATAAGGGTTTTGACCAGCCTGAGGAGGAAATCTCTCTGGCATTCCTCTGAACCCTGCCCTGTTGACAAAAACGGGTGGGACCTGCCTACCAGCAGCTACATTGCCGCCAGGAGCACGGGAACCCCGATATCCTCCACTGCCTCTTTGCTTCTTAGTGTGTTGATGTTTACCAAAATCTCCAGCCCTCTTCTTATCGGATTTGGATCTCTCCAGCTGAGCAACCCTTTTCTGAAGTGGATCGAGAGGATAGTCAGCTTCAAGCTTGTACTCTTCAACACAACTGACCACAGCCTTCAGAGCTGCAAGTTCTTGCGCATTTACATCAGTCTGTATGGAAACAAAACAAAAAACAAGAAGAAGAACCCCAATAAGTGTTTAGTTAGAGAGAAATTTCCTTGCGTAACTCAGTCATTATGCATATGTAAAAGAACCTGTCCACCGCCACCACCCGAGTTCCCACCCTTTCCTTGTGAGTTTCTCCTCAACTCCTTCAAGTATGCCTTCAAAAGGGGCACAGAAGGAAAGCTTTCTGTTAGCTGGAAAGCATGAATAAAGCGTACGGCATCTATTTGTTTCCCATTGTTAATCAAAGACTCGACAACACCTGCACAAAAAGTAGAGGCTTAGCAAAATTCACATCAAATAATGGTATAAAATCCCAGTATCACACACATTTCTCAGGTGACACACTATCTTGCACTATAAGTGTCTGACATTTTATGGGCAATGGAGGTCTGGTCTCCAAACACCATCAGGTCAGTTAATAAAAAGAACACCAACCTGGCACTTTATGTGATAACCCAAGGGAACAGCAGAGCTCAGGTGCCTGCCTGCGCCGAGCAAGTACAAGAACAAGCTGGCAGAGTTCTTCTTCATCAAACTCCGAAGCAATTCTATAGGTTGCAAGAAGCTGCAAGAATGCCTCTGCTTCCAATAAATTTGCATTGGAAGCATCAGTGCCTGCACCAGCCAACTTAGGCTTCCACACATCGGCAATCGCCTTAGCTTTCAGTTTGGTTTCAGGGTTCAGAAGGTGATCAGCACCTGGGTCAATTCTTGCCAGTAAGGCAGCCATAGCTTCTAAAAACATGATACAGGATTTGTGCATGCCCTGAAGGACAGCATCCCTCTTATCCAATGGTCGGTCAGTTACATCAGGAGGGTAAAACCCCTCCAGTAAATCCAGCACCAAACGGGCTGGTTCTGTCGCACTTTCTAGTGCAACAGAAAGTTCTTTACGAATAGCATACAGGTTTTTATGATTCTCCAGGGTAAAACTCAGAAGTCCTTTTGCATCCATCTGCTTGCAAAATTGTGTTAGTTCTGGACGTGGTTTAACATCCACGCCTTTAGCATTTTCGCCCATCTCATGAGGAATTTCCTCTGGGGAATTTGTATCACCAAGAGAGCTGCTTACCTTACTGTCTTGATTGTCCCCACCATCAATAGGCTCTAAAGTTGTTTGTTGGCAATTTACACGTGCATCTTCAATGGCTGCAACGGCAGCATCTTTAAGCTCCTGCACTCGATCTATGAATTCTTGCTCTTTAGCAGCGACAGCTGCCTCCTTTTCAGCAAGCAATGCACGAGTCTCTGATTCTTTCAC
Source organism: Acer yangbiense (assembly GCA_008009225.1). Taxonomy (NCBI): domain Eukaryota; kingdom Viridiplantae; phylum Streptophyta; class Magnoliopsida; order Sapindales; family Sapindaceae; genus Acer; species Acer yangbiense. The sequence goes on from CM017766.1 coordinate 1,309,668, forward strand.
ATCATATTCCTTCTCCTTAGCTTCTAGCTCTTCAGATTTTTTCTTTAACATCATCTCAAGATTGCGGAAGTGTTCTTCAATCTCCTTCCACTGAACATTGTTGTTTGGTGCATCCTTACGAGCTTCAAGTTCCAAAAATGCCTTGCCCAGCTTTTCTATCATAGAGGATGCAGTATCATTTGCTGGTACTTGTTCCATATTAGGCATGGTTATGAAGAGTTCAAATGCTTCAAGGGAAATTCTACACAAGGCATTGAAAGATCAGAAAATCATGAGCAATAAAAAGGAATATAGAGTCAAAATACACTCGGGACAGCAAGCCAAACCAAATTTTACAATGAAAATGTACTCAAGAAATATAGTGCTTCCAAAGTTTAAAGCCAAATCTGCCTCATTGAGGCTCTATAATCATATTTCAAACATAAATTATCCATGAAGGTCAACTCTTGATGACCTCAAACCATTTTACATGTCAATTGCCTTACAACATCTCCGCTTCAGCATTATTTTATAACATGGGTCATCAGGTAATCCCTACACTTTAATGACTGACTAGTAACGCAATGGATTGTAGATCACAACAGGCTCCATTTATGGACATAAACCAATTTGCATTCTTCTTGTTATAAAATATTCCACATACAAAAGTAAGGCAATTATAGGGATTACTTTTCGACTTCTTCTATCATTTTCTTTTCTCACATCTTACTACATAATCAGTTATCAATAACCTATAAGCTCTCTCTATCACTTCTGCAGGTGTAAATATACAAAGTCAACCTTTTTCCCGTCATCTATGGTCAGAATTACAATTAAGAGTAATGATAGACATCCCAACTTAAATCCCAATTTGTGAGGTGTCAATTGATAAATGAATAGTATACACATTAATTATGATTTATTTCACTTGACGCATGCCATATGAATTAAATTGACACCTCACAAGTTGGGATACAAGTCGTGATGTCTAGCATTACTCTACAATAATTATCATATCAATGTTTGTACATAACCTCAAGATCCAAGTACTTACAAGTATCAAACCAAACATCAAACTTCTTCCTTTTCAAGATTTTTTACAACATGTTTGACCATTTACTGAGTGACTAAAGGGGAGAAATGGTAACAAGAAGATACAAAGAAAAGTCAGCTACTTCTTCTTGTTTCTCTCCAATGTCCAATCAAGGATGCTATTAAGAAGTAAGTAATACACAGAGCTTGATCCTGGCTTAAGAATGTTACGTCACAGCTAAGAAGGCAATTAAGCTTGACTTGAGTTCAAGCTGAACCCAAAGTCTCGAATGCCTGTTTCAATTGACTTAGCCAAGCCTGAATAACCTAATATTCAGCTCAGATCAACTCATTTGCCGCTTAAATGATATAAAAGAAAATCAAACTCATTCAAGAGTCACCCAGCAGCCAGCACTGCTAATTACATCAAGGAAAATAAAAGTAATACAATGGCACAAAGCTATATCTATAAGGGCAAAACAGAAGTTACCCATAAGCATAAATCCATTTAACACCATAAAATCATCAACACCTATTCGGCTCACTATTTCATCAACCTCTAAGCGAAGCCAAAAAGTTAACCACAATACTTGACATTAGCCATTCAGTTATGAGACTAAATGTAGAATCAGACTATTTTACGAGACTATTTTATCTCCATCACATTTTCCTATTTTCCTAAAATTGCAGATTCTTATCTTTTTGAAAAGAAAAAATAACTAATATCTCAGATAAAATTGGATGCAATCCAACAACAATAAAGTTTAGACGTTCCCACCGGAGATTAATGTAGCACATACAATTCATTTTCAGTCTGATACTTTACTAGAAAAAGATCAAACCAATTACAAACAGCCATACTCAACCTAATTTCAGTTCAGTCTAATAATAAACAAAATAATTCAATCCTATTTGGGGATTACAAAAGGAAACCAAATGAAAAGCTTCATTTAAATGAATCAACACATAAAGTGTAGAAACCTCTAAGTGAAACCAAAATCATCAACACGTAAAACCATCAACACCTATTTCGGCCCACTATTTCATCAACCTCTAAGCGAAACCAAAAATTTAACCACAATACCAGACATAAGCCATTCAGTTGTGATACTAAATGTAGAATCAGACTATTTTATAGGACTATTATCTCCAGCACATATTTATATATATACATAGGAATTCATATTTTCCTAAAATTGCAGCTTCTTGTCTTTTTACAAGACAAAATAACTTATTTCTCAGATAAAATTAGATACAATCCAACAACTTAAATCCGATATCGAAACGGAAAATAAAGTTTAGTCCTTTTTGCACTGGAGAACTAATGTAGCACATACAATTCATTTTTAGTCTGATACTTTACTAGAAAAAAGATCACTACCAATTACAAACAGCCATATTCAACCTAATTTCAGTTCAGTCTAATACAAACAAAACAAAAAAAAAATCCTATTTGGGGATTACAAAAGACAACCAAACGAAAAAGCTTCATTTAAATGAATCAACACATAAAAGTGTAGAAATGCAACTTCTTTTTTTTATATATTCGACAGTAATCACTAACACGGAGAAACCAAATTAATCAGCGATTTTTGTAACGTCAAATGACACAAACATTCATTTCCAAAGCATCCAAATTTTAAGTAATGAAACATTAAAACGAAACTCAACAAAAAAGAATAAACGGGTAGGGAACAAAAGAGTACCTTTGTAAGCGCGAAGAGAACCGACCCTTGATTCTACACACAACAGGGAAATTAACGAAATGGATGTGATAAATTTTGAGGAAAAAAAAACAAGAACGGGTACTGGTTATTGAACCCTTTTTCTTCTAACGAGTATGAGCCCTAACTTCTAATTATCAGATAATGGGTGCTGATTTTCAATGGGTCGGGTAGTGTGTATCAGTTTATCTGGAGGGGTCATTATACTAAAATAAAACAATTAGGGGTCAAAATAAAAATATAATAAAATCTAGTCTCTTCTTTTAATTTTTCTAGAAATTTTGTTGAGGATGGGGACATGCCTCTTTGGCCCTCTCTCTTTATCTATTATGGTTAGATTTATAACTCAGCTAGTAGATGAATGAGCTTGGAACTTTAGTAAATGACTTCTAGGTCTCAAATCCTATCAATGGCGAAAGCTTTCAAAAAAATACTTGGAGCTTGTTTGTTTTTTCCACTTAAAACTTAATGGGTCTGAATAGAAATTATTAAGTTGATTTGTTTGTTTTGTTAAGTGATCAAAAAACTTAAAAATACCAAAAAATAACTTTAAATAAAAAATAATAAATCCTGACTTTTAACTTAATTCAAAATCACTGAATTGCATTTAATATATTTTCTTCCAAGATTATCCTACCAAAGATAACATATTTCCAATTTTATCATAAATTTATATTATACAAATTTATTTCTTTTAACCTATTACTTATGATAAACAAATCACATCATTACTTTCAACACTATATATCGTTGAACCTTCAATTCAAAAAAAAAAAAAAAATTAAATCAAAATCATTTCTAAATCGTTATTTATCCTATTTGTTTTTTTATAAAATAATAAAAAAAAAAACAATTATTTATCATATCTTAGTCATGAATGATATATTATAATTATTACATAAAAATGGTTTAAAATTTGTCAAATTTTTTCCCTTATTTTTATTTAGTTTTTTGTATCATATAAAATGAAAATACATAATAATTAATAGAGTAATTGGCACAAATCCCCCCTCGAGTGTATATGAATTTGCATGTTGCCCCCTAAACTTTTTTTTTAGGCATTAAACCCCCTGAACTATCGCTTATTGGCAGAACAAGAGTAAAAATGCCCCCTCAGGGGGGAAAAACCAAAGGATTGCCAATAAGCGATAGTTCAGGGGGTTTAATGCGTAAAAAAAAAGTTTATGGGGCAACATGCAAATTCACATACACTCGAGGGGGGATTTGTGCCAATTACTCTAATTAATAACAATAAAGGTATCAATGTCAAATTACTTGTTTTTAAACCATTTTATATTTAAAAAAACAAACAAGTGGACATTCTATTCATAGGTGATAAAAATAAAAAAACAAACATGTCATTCAGATTTAGATTTCAGTCACTATTCAGCAGTAAAATTCAAGACTATATGGTCTTCAGATAAAAAAACAAACGACCCATTGGTCCCGAATTAATAGATATTGTTAAAAAATAAATAAATAAATAAATAAATAAATAAATAAAAATTATTAGTCAACGTTCATTTATGCTTAATCAATGACATAATTTCTATATATAATTATGGAGAATACTCACAAAAACAAAAAGTGTTAGTATGATACCAGCATCTTTTTGAGAATAACTATATCGTTAACTTCAACGCTAAAGTGGTTCCCAATTATGAAAAGTTGTTCCCAAAATTAAGAACGAATTACACCTACCTCCCCTGAGGTTTGCTAAATTACAGATAAAAACGACTTTATCATTAACTAATATTCACCTCCCCCGCCGTCAGTCAATGTCCATTACATTTAGCCGTTGACCATATCAGGAAGGATAAAAGTCCAAAATACCCATGATATGACATCAGACACCCTATTTACTATTATAACCTAGGTAAAAGACGACAAAAAAAATAGAGATTAATTGAAAAAAAAAAATGTTTTTATAAAAAATTTATAAAGATTCAAATTTTTAAAAAAAAAAAATGCTGGTCCAACTATTTTTTAAAACATATATTTAAAAATTTTAATAAATATTTACAAAGGTAAAATAAATATTTTTTTTCAAAGAAATATAATTAAATTTTTTTTTCAATAAATATAATTTTAAAAAAGTTTGGTTTCCACCGTCCATCACATGGACAGTGGAGATCAAATTAAAAAACATTAAAAAAAAAAAAAAAAAAAACGAAATTAAAAAAAAAAATTTAATTAAAAAAAAAATCCAAAAATCAATCCACCAATTCATATCATCTTCATCAATGACTTGGAAATAAATTTCCAAATATAAAATAAATCACAAATCAATCCCAATAACAAAATATTACAAAACTGGAAATATTATTTTTTGTCTTAAAAATACCCAATCATCTATCATCACTCATCAGTGAAGATACCAGATCTCCAATAGGACCAACACCCACACCATCTGATACTCACCAAATCTACATCAAAAACCAGCCACACCATCACCAACACCCTTTCTTCGTCCACTAAAATTCCCAGAAAAAAACCAGTTCTTTCGACAATGAAGGATTTGGTCACTTTCTGGCCAACCCCAAATTATATTATAGTAAAATAAAAAATTAAAATAAAAAATGAAATGGCTTTTACTGGTACACCTCAAATAACCTAGAACTTTTTTCAAATAGTTAGCACCTGAAAAATCTCAATCAACAAAAGAGCATATCTCAAACTCCATTACTGGTACACACCTCAAATCAACAGCCTCCACCACCCAGTCAAGCCAAAACATCATCTTATAATTTTCTAAAATCATCAAAACTCATCTCTAATGAACACCCATTCAATTCAAACAAATACTCATCTCAAAACAAAATCCAAAAGTCAAACTTCAACACATACAAATCTAGAACCCAAAACCCTTAAACCACAAGAGATCGACTATAGTCGAGTAGACGACTGGAACATAAAGTCGTTGAAGGCGCGGTCCACTGACTAGAACATAAAGTCGTTGAAGGTGACGACCTCGTCTTCGAGCAATCTGTCTCCAGTGGTGTTTTCTCGTGTCACCTGCCGTTCCGGTCATCTCTTTTGCTCGACCGGCCGTTTCTAGTGGTCGCCGGTCTCGCTTCACTCTTTTTCCGTCACCAAGAGTCTTCCTTTTGTCATCTCTTCTGGTTCAGTTCTTTGGTGGTGCCGATTTGGGGATTTTGATTTTTTAGGGTTTTTGATTTTCTGGTCCAGTTGTGTGAGAGAGTGAGGGAGAGAGATGGTGGTTTGGTGGGTTTGATCTTGGTGGTGGTAGTTTTGATGATGATGATGGGTTTGGTTGAATGGTGGTGGTGGTGATATGATGATGATGGTGGTGGTGGTGAAATAGCTAGACCATTAGTTTTTTTTTTTTTTAATTCGTTTTTGTTAATTTGAATCTTTATTAATTTTCGATTAATCTTGTTGGATGATTGGTTGAATTGATTTGTGGATTTTGTTATTGGGATTGATTTGTGATTTATTTTATGTTTGGAACTTTTTTTCCAGGTCATTGATGAAGATTATATGAATTGGTGGATTTGTTTTGGGATTTTTTTTGTGGGATTTTTTTTTTTTTGTGGGAATTGATTTTTTTTGGAACTATTGAATGTTATTAAGGGGCTGTTTGTTTTTTTATATAAAGTCTTATAAGACCTTAATTTATTAGACATATGGATAAGTCTTATAAATTAAGATATGGATATTTTTGTTTTTTTCATTTTGGGTGACTTATTACAAATATAAAATTGATTAGGTTGTGTTAGGGTTTCTTCAAAATTGAGAATTTTTGGAAAATTGAATTTTAAGATTTTATTATGTGTGGATAAAATTATAAATATAAGAATTGTTATATGACATTTATGGAAATTTACTAAAAAAATCTACTGTATCACTTTTTGAATAAGATAAAAGTAAAAAAATTTTACTTTTTCTAAAAGACATATTTTAAGATATAAGTTGGAAAAACAAACTAACTAATTTATCTTAATTTAAGATATAAGAGGCAATAAGTCTTATAGTGAAAAAAATAAACAGCCCCTAAGATATGTTTTTTCAATTTTGTTTTGTTTTTTATTTTTATTTTTAATTTGATCTCCACCGTCCATCACCATGGACGGTGGAAACCAATCTTTTTAAAAATTATATTTATTGAAAATAAATTAAAATTTTTAATCTTTTTTAATTTTTCTTTTTTAAAATGACGTGTACCATATATAAGTTATTAAAGGACAAAATTACCCTTCCTCACAAGGTCAATGGTTAGTTTAGACGGCCGTTGACTGACGGCGGGGGAGGTGAGTGTTAGTTAATGATAAAGTCGTTTTCATCTGTAATTTAGCAAACCTCAGGGGAGGTGGGTGTAATTCGTTCCAAAATTAACCTGAATTAACCGTGTATTGTTCCAAAATTTGTTGCTGCCATACCTATGGGGGTATAGTAGACAAGTCCATAATTTTGATATCTTTCTAGATTATTATTATTATTATTTTTTTTTGGTATTTGTTTAAACAAAATGGAAAGGAAAAGTAATTAATGGACGAATATATTTTATATTTGAGATTTGGAGGATTTCAAATTTAGCTTCTTTTTGGGGAAAAAAAATAATTATTATAAAGTATATTTTTCGAGGAAAAGGTCGATGACTATTTGTTTTGAAACATGTCTAGTGTGTTGCCGATGAATCCCAATTTTACCGGAAAATTTTCCAGGTTGTGTGTAATGTTCGTTTTTAATAAAATTCCTTTAGTAAAAAATAAATAAAATGAATGTATCCCAAATTTACTCTGTTTGAATTGCCGCAACGCAAGTAATATATGGAAAAAAAAAAAAAAAAAATGAATCTCAAATTCTTTTGAAGTGCACCCACGATTATAAAAACTAGGTTGAGTTGATTCTTCAAATAGTAAAATGTAATTTTTTTTTTTTTATTACAACAACTATCGGGACCGGCGAGATTGGGCTCTACAAGCACAGCCCGAACTGCAGCTCCCACAGATGGGGAGAGAGAGCACCCACATATTGAGGGACAACACCCACACTATTGGTGGGAGGATTTGCATATATACATGCATACACTAGACATTGAACCTTAGTGGTAGGGGTTTCTAAGGAAAAGACCCACCACATTCGCAAGAGGCCATGTGTAGCAAAATGTAATTAGAAAAAGTAGGTTGAGTTGATTCTTCAAATAGTAAAATGTAATTATAAAAACTAGGTTGAGTTGATTCTTCAAATAGTAAAATGTAATTAGAAAAAGTTAAAAGCATTTTGCAGCACGTTCTAAATAAGCACATGTGAAGTACTTTCAGTTTCCAAGATAATTACAAAGTTTGTAGAATGTTTTATTAATAAAACACAATATAAGGTAGGATCTCATAAAATGCCCAAAAACCAAGCAAAAAAGTTAAATGGCACCAAAAAAAAAAAACACATTTCCATTACATATTTTGAAGTGACCAGCTTTGACTACCTATCAGAGAGTTACAGTATTGCAAATACATTTGAGGTCACAAAGCTTGTTCATGTCCTCTGGTAATACAACAAGGTATAAGCTAGTCCTTTTATACAGTAACAACTATCCAATGTTATTCAGACTGCAAAGACATAGTAGCCATTGCCCGGACGACTAAACTTTGTACATAGCTAGTCTCAGATGTGTGCAGAACACTTCGATGGTTATGGCTTCCGAAAGGGTAAAAAAAATTCTGTGAAAAATGCAGAGTTCGACAATCTGCTACGATTGCAACTACTTGCAACTTGCATATTTCATATATTGTGCGATTGGCGGTATGTCTTTGTAGATTAAGTGATTAACTACTCAATTCCGGGTGCCTGCTTGGGCTGACCATTCCAATTAGAAAAGGCAAAGCCCTGCGAGACTAGATAAACTATAAAAGCCACATATGCGCTTGTAAAAATGGATACCACAGTAGTAAATGCAATGCTTTTCGCTTCTTTGGAGAAAAAATCCACCAAAAGATACCCGTTGATCACTATAACCAGAGCTGCCACAAGCCACGATACCATCTGCAAAGTAAAAAAAAAAAAAAAAAAAAAAAACGGTTTAATAAGTGATGTTCATATGAATGTTTACTAATGAATTGTTTGGTAGAAGAAGTACAGCCATAACAACATGCAAAACAACCTCATGCAACATAAAATTTGAGTCGAGATATCAGATACAGTCACGGGTTCAGGACTAAGTATCTCCTTTATAGAAAACAGAGTCTCATATACAAAGTAAAGGTAGTAGAGCTTGGTAAAGAGGAATATACAATGGATAACAATTATGCTAAAAGCATGTTTGCAAGGGAATTTGTAAATGTGTCAAGTCCGTAATTTAATCCTAACGGCTAAAACCTTGCTCCTCTATAACACATACAACAAGAACGAACCAACCCTGCTGAAAACCTGAACGCACAAAATCCTACATTTATACCAATACTCAGCAAGATAAACATTAATCACTAACAATACAACTTTGTTGCTACAGTCCAACTACACCGGATGCATAAACTGACATGTATACACAAAATATAAAGGACATATCACATTACATGGCGATGCAGATTCTGTCGTAAAGAAAAGAAAAAGTATAATCTAGAAAGCAGCACAAGAAATGTTTATGATATGCATCTAGATTGATTTGAATGGCTTTCAGACAAAAATGTCAACAATGATGCACGATTTCAAATTCTATATGAACAGATTGGTCATATGTAAAAGGTTCTATATAAAGTCACTATTAACTCTGGTCTACAAATAAATCATTATGCTATGAGAAAACGAAGTTTTTGTCGAAGACAATACTACACATTACACTCGATGCTGAAGAAGTGAAAGATCTTTTTTTTTTTCAATTTATTTAAGTTACTAAGAATATGAATATAAGTTCAATTATAAGATAGTGTACACACATGTCTATCTTTACCGGATAATGCATTTAACACCTCCAAGGACAAAATAAGTCACACGGGAACCCTTATCAGAACTTCCCAAAAGTTAAAAGTTAAAATGACATTTAACATTATGCTACAGTTAACTTTCTTAATTTTTTTATATCGGAAACCAGTTAACTAGTATCAACTTAATAGATCATCAAACCAACATACCTGTAAAAAGGGGCCAATTTTGAAAGTTCCCATGATTCGCTCCTTTGACACCAAACACAAAAGTGGAATAAGAGCAAAAGGGATCTGAATTGACTGTAGCACATTAAGCCATTCATTAAGATTATCTAATGAGTCTTCATTGGTATCAAAAACAAGAGCGACGATCATGGTTGGGACGATTGCAAAGCTTCGAGTTATCAGTGCCCTCAGCCACTTTTTCAATCTCAAATTCAAGAAACCTCCCATGATAAACTGACCAGCATAGGTCCCAGTAATAGTGCTACTCTGTCCAGCTGCTAATAACCCGATACCCCAGATATATAAAATCGGGAAAAACCCACCTCCATACTTCTCTTGAAGGTACTGCCCTGCATTTACAAGGCCAATTTTATCGGCCAGTTCGGTCCCATAAAACCCCTTTGCAAAAACAGTCGTAAGAAACAGATTGATTATGAAGGAAACTACAAGAGCGATAGTAGACTCAATGGAATAGTAATTGAGAGCTTCTTGGACCCGGCCTTTCTTGCTGCGGTCAATATGTCTTGATTGTACAAGAGCTGAATGCAAGAACACATTGTGAGGCATGATAATGCAACCCACAACTCCAACAGCCTGCTGTATTGTTTTCGAACTAAGTTTCGGAATCAAGATGCCTGCAAGAGATAATCATCAGTTTAACATTGTGTTTGATGCAATGTGGCATGACAGTTCTTAGATACAGATGAAAAATCGAAAACTAAATATTGACAACAGAATTCACTTCACCAGAAGTGAGTTCCTTACCAAGAAGAAGTTCTTTGCCACTGGGCTTAGTATCACCAAACATCCAAGCAAATGAGAGTGCCATTGTTGCAATGAGAACAGCAAAAACAGCTTCTAATTTTCTCACACCGTAATTCTCGAGAAATAGAAAAATAAAACTGCAAAAGAACAACAAAATAAGTCCATTGCAATGAACTAAATTCTCACTAAACAAACAGAACCAGTGCTCCACAATCAATAGTAAAATGTTAAAAAAAAAACAGTGAAAATCTGAAGGTAGAATATCAAAATTTACTATTGCTAAACTAAAATTCAGTCATACTCATAATACATATTAAAAGTAAAATCTTTTTCTTTTCCAGCATATATCCATGCAAGCAAACAGACAAAGTTAAAATATCTCAAATAGAATACTGAATACATATCCCAGTTCAACCAATCAAGCCAGACCAGCATTCAACAAATATATTATAAATTAAAAAATAATAATAATTTTAAGTAACTACAGACTACGGTCTTATTGGCCAAAGAATTGAATCCATTAAAAATTCTATAAGCAAATCCTCAAACATACTCAAATCAATAAAAATGTACAAGAATGATTAAAATGGAAAACTCAACGGCTAAGAGAACCATTTTTAAAAAAAAAACTGAGCTGTACCCATTAAAATAAACATGAAAAATCCCAACTTTACCAAACAAAAAACACAGAGTAACTGAGAAACCACATAGAATGGTTGGTCAAAAGCTCAAACCCAGAAAAATGAACAAAGTATCAACTGAAAAAAAAAAAAAAAAACTCACCAATCTAAAGCAGTGATGACAACACCAGCCCATAGAGGAACAACACCATTACTCAAGATCTTAATAGCAATAGCACTCCCAATAACCTCTTGAATATCGGCTCCAATAAGCGCCAACTCAGCCATGACCCACAAAACTATCCGGGCCCACGAGGGGTACTCGTCGCGACACAGCTCGGCTAAGTGGCGGCCAGTAGCGACGCCGAGCCGAGCCGCCAGAAGCTGGACCAGAAGCCCCATACCCGTGGCCCAAAAAAGCAGCCAAAGCAGAGAGTACCCTGCAATCGCTCCGGCCTGTAGATCACCCTCCAGATTCCCGGGATCGAGAAACGCGATGCTCATTAAAAACCCAGGACCCGTGAACATCCATAGCTTCTTCCAAGAAAACGGCGGCGCTATTTCGTCGAGGTTGCCGGAGGAGTCGTCGATCCCTAGGATAACGATTTTCTCCGACGAATCGTACGCTGTTTCTTCCTCTTCGTCATCAGTTAAAAGTGGCCGCTCGTGCTCGTTGGGCGGCATGGTTGCTTTGCTTGGCTTGTCTGTGAGATAATCTAAAGTGGTTGTTGCTCCGGTTTGGTCAGGTTCTGTTTTTTTTTTTTTTTTTTCTTTCGAATTTAGTTGTGTTTTTATCCTTGAAGTGAAGGCAACTGGAAAACGACCCGTCCGGTCACTCTAACACTATTATATTATTATATATATTCCTTGTTTGACTCTTTTGACGAGGGTGTATTGGTAATTTTAAGAGTAGTTTGAGTATCAATGAAGTTGTGAGCGGGTAATTTTTCTTACGTGACATACATTTTAGGCATATTTTGAACATTAGGATACTTTGAGCATTTTAGGCATAATTTGGCATACGCCGCCGCACTTTATCACGTGTATTAACATGGTAAAAGTGTATTGATGTTTATTATTATAGTCAAAGTTTACCTAAAATATATCTCTAAAAGAAAAATTGAGTGACAGCCATTACAATTTATATATGTTGGCACGTATCACCACACTTTATCACGTGTATTAACATGGTAAAAGTATACTGATATTTAATATTATGGTCAAAGTTTACTTGTATCTATAAAAGAAAAATTAAGTGACATTTGTTACAATTTGCATACCTTGGCACACATCACCACATTTTGCCATATGTATATATACATGGTAAAAATACGATGATATGTATTATTATGGTCAAAGTATACCTAAAATGTGTGTCCATAAAAGAAAAATTCGTCAATTGGGTGACTAATCGCTACAACTTACATATAGTGATGATTCTCGTGAGAAATTACAGTTTTTTTTTTTTTTTTTTTTTAAAGCATGCTCGAGATTCCTTTCGAATGAAGAAAGATAAGCATCATCAATGAAATCTAATGATTTGCATATCAACTCACTTTTTATGTCTTTAGTCCTCTCTCAATTAGAAATAAAATATTTGAGTCTTGTCTGACTAGTATAAAGCAGCCATATATATATATCTCCATTATTGCTATAATGTTTAATCTAGATATATCGTAGTACATTCTTAATCAATCATCAGAACCTTTAAGAAATCAACTTGTGTTATATTTATTTCGATTTTTTTATATTAAAAAATATGGAAATTTGATTTCACTCTTATTGAGGGTTTAAATATAAATATACATATTTGCAAGAAAATCACTACAAAACCATTTTGGATATGCTTCATAATATGTCGTCAAATCAAATTGATTTGGATAAATCCGAACTTGTCTTATATGTCAAGGTTGGACAGTCCAAATAAAATAGGTTAACCTAAATTGATAAATTTCATTTAAAAACTTTGTCTTAATCTCAACAACCACATCAATCTATGCAATAGAATTTAAAGGTTAAGAAAACTTTTAATTTTTATATATTTTTCACAAAATATAACATAATTACATATATGTTTGTCACATAATTGGGGAGGACAGGCTGTTGGGTGTCTGGATAAAGTCCGCGATCCTCGATATAAAAAAAAATAAAAAAAATACTATTATAATTATTTAAATTAATAGTTGTATATGATTAATTAAACAATAAAAGCTTAGAACTTAAACAAATGACTTTCAAGTCAACGGTTCAAATCCTACTATAGTAAAAAGCTTAAATAAATAAATAAATAAATAAATAAATAAATAAGTGTCTTTTATTAATCGTACACGACGATTTTAGAAGCCTTGGAGGGAGAGTGTGAAAGATAGTTTTACAATGATTAATGATTATCTAGTTTGTGATACTATAAAAAGAAATATCGATGTGGCTAAACGACGTGGCATCGATTGTGTGTGGACCCCATTGTATAGAGTGACGACGAGGTACGAAAGCACGAGGAAGGACGAGTAAGAAGTTGCCAAATGTGTGGGGGCAACGCGTGTGCGTACGTGTTGTCGTGTATGCCTCGTGCTTTCTCGATAACAACGCTAAACTCCAAAATTCATCCCACGTTTTCTGCAACATTTTGATTCCACACCCACGCGCCATAACTTCCTCGTACCCTTCTTGTTCACTTGCTAGTAAATAGTAATCTACTATTTCTACTGTATTTGATTTTCAACTTCTTATTATTTATTAAGGTGTATAATAAAGGGATATTATTATTTTCCCCCCTGAGGTATACTCTATTGTTAAGACGAGGACAGGGTTTGGGTTTATTGGCCGGTCTCCCCCCTAAAATCAAACTTATGGTAACTGTCCCCCTTCTGGCACACTTTTCATCAAGTCAATGTATTTTATGCCCCTTTGACCATTAAATGGAAGGGCATTAACGTCATTGACCATCTCTTTTTATTTGTTATTTAAATTTAATAATAACACTAATAAGATCAGAATTCTTCTTCTCTCTCCAACCAACGACCACACACATTCAATCATCATCATCCTTCTTCTTCTCTCTCAAACCCTAGCCACCCAACCACCACCATCTTTGTCTCACATACCACCACCACCATCTCTCTCACTGTATTCAGACCACAACCATCTCTCTCACGCACACACCACCACCAAACCATCATCTCGTTCGAATCGGATCTGGGTTCGATTTAAAATCACCACCGATTGAAACCCAAATCACCACCAATCGAAAACCAAATCCAAATCGACCATCAACCACCTCCGATCTTCTTTTCTCTTTCTCTTTCCTTTAACCCAGAATCCATCCCTTTCTCATTCGCGGCGTGGATTTTTGGTGGTTTGAAGGTGGTGGCGGCGTGGATTTGTTTCTGGGTTGATGTTGGTGATTGACAATGGGTGTGCGTGGTTTGGTTCGGAAGTGGTTAATGGTGGTGGTGTGTTTGTGATTGATTTCGGTTTGATTCCGAATTGATTTAGGTTTGATTTTAAATTTATTTTGGTTGGATTTTAAGGTGGTGGTGGCATTTGTGTTTATGATGATGATGAAATGTTGGGTTGCTTGATGAAACAACGAACCAGAAGAATTTTTTTTATAAATTTTTTTGTTGATCTGGTGGAGAAGATGGAGATGGGTGTTCTGGTGGAGAAGATGGAGATGGGTGTTGAAGATTAATTTCACGATGATGATGATCTAATTTTTTTAATTCTTTTTAATTTTTGTTTTTAAATTCTTTTTTATTTTTAATTTTTTTTAAATTTTTTTTATAAAGAGATAAAAACAAATTTGTTTTTAAATTTTTTTATTTTTAATTTCTATTTTTAAAATTAAATAAAATTAAAAAGAGAATCTCCACCATCCATCTCAAAGATGGACGGTGGAGATCCATCTTTTTTTTTTTCAATGTTTTTTTATTTATTTTTCGTTTTCTGTTTTTTTAATATATTTTTTATTTAATTAATATTTTGAGGGTTAAATGGTAATTATATGGAATTAACTGAAGGATAAAATGGTCATTTCCTTCCCATTTAACAGTCAAAGGGGGTATAAAATACATTGACCGGATGAAAAGTGTGCCAGAAGGGGGACAGTTACCATAAGTTTGATTTTAGGGGGGAGACCGGCCAATAAACCCAAACCCTGTCCTCGTCTTAACAATAGGGTATACCTCAGGGGGGAAAATAATAATATCCCTATAATAAATGGATCAAGATCCTCTCATTGGCTTGTTTTTCCTTAACTTTATATAATCCAATAACACCTAAACAAAATACAAAATACATGATTAAGATTGATTCATTTTATTTTTTCTCTTATGCAACTTGATATTTGAATTACATTTGAAGAATGCCAAGGAATTAAAACAATGACCAATGAGAGGATCCCAACTTATAATAAAATCAGTTGCGAATCTAATTACATGGAACCGACAAATAAATCAGTAATTAAAGTTTCCGTTGAAAAGATAATTCTCCCTCTCATGTAAAGAATCAAATTCTCATTTTTGATCCTCTTTCTAATGGAAGTCGATTATTTCTCATTCATTTCATTCACAAATCATGGTTAGTAAACGTATCATAAAATATATATCTATTTAAATATGTTATTTTTATTTTTAGAAAGTATACATTATTTTTTATTCTATAAATACTTATGTTAAATGTACCTTTTTTTTTTTTTTTTTAAGATATGTTAAATGTACTAGTTAATTTAAGGTATTGGGATTCTAATCTTGGTGATATGGAAGTTATTGAAAGGTTGAATAAAAATTAAATTTGAATAATTATAGACATCCAAATTCTTAAAGAGGAACTCAAATTTTAATTTTAAGCATGCCAAAGAATTTTAATTACATAAATAAAAGGAAAAAATATATATACTCCTAAACTTGACCAATTGGAAATTTATGATTTAGATAAAAATAGTATATATATATATATATATATATGCTTTGTGTAGTTTTTTATGTATCACCTCTATTGACGACGATTTGAATATAAAAAATTGTCGGTCTAAATGAACTTATGAACGTCATATTCACCACCAAATTACATTGGACGGTGACATATAATTTATATAGTTACACATCATGTAATGTGTAGTTATGAGATTAATCTTTTTTTTCTTATTAGTTTTCAAATTTTTTTTTTTTTTTTAATTTGGAAAACTATTGATATTGATTGCGGACCATTAAAGCTAGATTAGAAACCAATAATTAATATCAAACTCTTTTTTTATTATTATTACTTGAGGATAATATCAAACTCTATTGTATACAAGCAGCATAATCCATATTCACACAATATATTAAAATTACAAAATATCCTATTATTCCTGTGTATAGAGGAGTATTAAAAAAAAAAAAAAATCAAACTTTTGATATTGATTGTGGTTCATTAGAGCTAGATTAGAAACCAATAATTAATATCAAACTCTTTTTTTTTCTTTTTTAAAGATAATATTAAACTCTATTGTATACAATCAGCATAATCCATATTCACACCGTTAATAGGGGCGTAGCTTAGCTGGTAGCCTGGTAGATAGATAAGCTTGAGGTTTGGGTAAATGACTCCCAGGTCAGCTGGTCGAATCCTACAAATAAAGAAAGCTTTTTAAAAAAATAGCCGGTCCCGAATTAATAAATTATATATTAAAATTACAAAATATTATATTATTCCTTTATATACCTTTTAATTATATAAATTCAACTCAAGATTTAATATTTGCATATCGTCATCTTACATACCTATTAGGCTATTATATATTAAAATTAATTATTATTATTATTATTCCTTTTAATTATATAAATTCAACTCAAAGATTTAATATTTGCATATCGTCATCTTATAACGTGAAGGCACATCATCATATAATATTATCATACGTGGAGGCTGCGGTGTACTCCACTCTCTTATAAAAACAGTGTTTTGATCAAAGAGATTCTCCAAGCATTTAAAAAAAAAAAAAAAAGCAAAAAAAAAAAAGACAAAGTTGCATATAAAATAATGGTTTGAAAAAGAAACAAATTAAATAAAGAATTAATTTAGTGGTCAATATGCTTTGGAACCATCAGAAAAAAGAATGGCTGATTTATTTTCTTAGCTCACTTGCTTTTGCTCATTATGTCGACATTATAAGCAAAAACAAACAAAATAGATTTTTATGTACATATCTGAATTCTGAAAAACACTTTTATTGCATGGTATAGAAGTGCACAAATTAATTAATAAAGCTACATGTACATTGTTTTGTGTGCAAGTGCTTTATTTTTGGGATATTATTATTCCCCCACGAGGTTTGTCATATTCGTAACTTTATCCCCTCTAGTTTCAAATATGACCGGTCTTCCCATTGAAAACCAAACTATTCAAAGATTTACCCCCTACCAAATTATTCATTTAAAAAAAAAAAAAAAAATGGTTTCAGTTTAGGGTTTTGAATCTGTTTATTGTTTAGATTATGGTGAGTAGAATCAAAATAAGTGATTTCAATTTCTAGGTTTTGATTTTGGTGAAAACTGACTTTTATTTTTTAAAATTCTAGAAAGTTTTTTTTTTTTTTTTTTTTTTTAAATAATTTGGTTTTCAAGAAGAAAACCGGCAATTTTTTAACCTTAGGGGGGCCAAAGTTACGAATATGGCAAACCTCAGGGGGGAACTAATAATATCCTTTTTTTTTTGGAAGTAGCACGGTTACAATATTGCCATTAGTGTTTAACGGTCAAACCACTATTTAACAAAAATATTAACGGCAAGGTGTAAATCCTTGAATAATTTGGTTTTTAGGGGGAAGTCTGGCCATTCTTGAAAC
Source organism: Acer yangbiense (assembly GCA_008009225.1). NCBI lineage: Eukaryota > Viridiplantae > Streptophyta > Magnoliopsida > Sapindales > Sapindaceae > Acer > Acer yangbiense. The sequence continues at coordinate 1,327,720 of CM017766.1, forward strand.
CAGAGGGGGTGCAAAGTTAAGAATATGACAAACCTTTGAGAAAAAAATAATAATATCCTTTTTTTCCAAAGAAAAAAAAAATCTGAAAGAGAATAATTCACATGCAAACCTGGAATCTTTTCTCTCACGTTGAGGTTATTTGTAATAATTTTGGTAGAGAAAGATAAGGTTGAAAATTATTGACTGTTGTCAATTTGCTGGGGGAGATTTTGGCCTAAATTGTGACTTGTGATAGGTTTGCAGAGATAAGACGGGGAGGTATTTTGTTTTCTTTAGAAAGAAAATGAATTATTGGTTATGGTTCTGTCATTGTTAGAGAGTAATTAAATCTAGATTTAGATTTATTTAGAAATTATAATCAAACATGTAAATTAATATTCTTATATATTTGTTAGTTAAATAAATAAATATAAATGGAGCTACTTGATTTGCTCATAATTATTAAAATCCAAATTTAATGATAAAAAGAGTTTATTCAGTCGGTTAACGTTTCAATTTCAAGTCACAATATCATAATATTCCAATAAGCTAATGATCAAACACAAAATGATAAGCATGCTTCATCATATCCTTGTACCTTTCACTCCCCATCACCAGTCTTTTTGTGATTTATAAACCAGATTGATCTTATAATAGTCACTCATGCATTTGACTTTATTGCAATGGTGATGGGAGGAGAATTTTTTTGTTATATATATATATATATATATATACGTCAAATCCTTTTAAATCATTTATGTAAAATGAAAAAAACTAATTATATAAAAGACATAGCACGTCACATACATACTATATATATCATATATATCATATATGTAACGTATACGTTTGGCCTCACCGGTGGCTAAGTAACATTGGTGTCTGGAGAGGCAAGTTTTTGTCGTGATCCTCAAACCCTCTAAATTTGATGGAGGTGGCTTTGATCGCCTCTCGACCTCACTAAAGCTTTTCTAGCAACTAGAGGAAGCGACATGCAGAGGCGAAGGAGAGGGGGGGGGGGGGGGGGGGGGGCATGGCCTCCCAGCCAATGAGAATAGGGTTAATAGGGTTATTAGCACTAGTCCTTTTGAATTTTATGCGAATTTACATTTTACCCTTTAAACTTTTTTTTTTCTTTGGACATTAAACCTCATGAACTCTCATTTATTAGCAAACAGTTTGGTTTATTGTCTCCTAAACACCTGTTTGAAAGGGTATCTACAGTCATCTTTTACCAATAAATGAGTGTTCAGGGCGTTTAATACCTAAAAAAAAGTTTAAGGGGTAAAATGCAAACCCACGTAACATTCAGGGGGGGACTAGTGCCAATAACCCTTATTAATAATATACATTTCTTTCATTTTTTACCAAGACAAAATCAATCATTTTTAGTATTTTTTAATTTCTTATGATTCCATATTTTATTTTCTAATGTAGTCTATATATGGGTTCAACTACTACACATTTACTGTATGGTTACATAATTAATTTTCAATCATTGGATTTTAATCCAAAGGTCTACAAAAATCAAATATTCAAAAATTTATAAGAAATTAAAACTAAAATGAAATAACCTCATGTATTTTTATTTTTATTAGGTACTCATTAGAACAATTAAATATATTAATGGTACAATGATATTTTAAATATTTTATATAAATTATATATTTATTAATTAGGAACTAATTGAAAGAGATATTTCATCTATCTAACAAGATGAAAGATCTTTTTTTTTTTTTTTTTTGTGCGGATATTGACACCCATAAATATAATAAACACACCCATATTTATAAGTACACCCATGTCTAAAATTTAAAATTAAAATATTACTATAAACACCCATCTTAATATCAATAGTACCCGGCCTTATTTAAATGAATGTTTTAATTTTAATAGAATTTATTTATAAATCCTCTTAAGTTATTAATGAAAAATTTAATACTGTTTTGATCCCTTTGTTGCCTGTGAAAAGGGTAGCGAAATTGACATTGTTATATGACTTGGTGAAACATTACATAATATGTACAGTTGTGGTCATTTCTAGATTGCGTTGTTTGTGGATGGTTGTGTCGTTGAGTGCCGGAAGATATTAGCTAGTCATGTAATTCCAAAGTACTGTTCTGTTTTGTGGGCGTTGCTTGGGGTCTGTTTGTATTTTGTTTTCTCTGGTCCTGGTGAGGACCTCTATTTTTGCGGTTTCTCTGTGTTCTTGGTGTTTGGTTTTGCCGCCCGCTGTTTGTGGTGTGCTTGAATAAAATTTTACAGTTCAAAAAAAAAAAAAAATGTAATTCCAAAGTAATTAGTCATGTAAGTTGTGTTTTATTATTTGATGTTTCTGTTAAAAACTCAGTTTGAGTAGTGAGTTGTGCCATTTGTAGTATTTTATTGGTTGTTGATGCTGTCTTTTGAATCTATATATCTGGTGCATGCGGTTATGTAGTGGAGGATCTGGGAAACTATCATTCTCTTTAAACAAATTTATACAGTGACACTATTTTTTGGGCCAAGTTATGCCCTTGTTTGCTGTCTTCAATTAATGGTGATGGTGATGGTGCTGCTGATGGAATCTCAAGAATATAGATAACTTTGGTTCAATTAATGCAAATGTTTATAAACTAGTTGATATAGAGTAATATTCATTTCAAGTCTAGACGCATTTTGTTTTGAAAATCTAGAAAACAAAATTGTCAATATTACGTGAAGATTGCAGACAAAATATATACTAAATTTCTCACTTTTTGTTTATCGATAGAGTTCATAACAAAATAAAAAATAAATTTGCACATCGGTATGATCAGAGTCTTCTTGAAATTCTTTTTCCATTACTTTGTTATACGATAATGGGAGATTTTGACACTTGAAATAGAATTAGGGTTTAGTTTATTTTTTATTTTTTATTTTTTTTATTTATTTTTTATTTTTTTAAAATAAAGTGATATAGTTGAAGGTATGAGTGTAATTAATAGGTGTACACAGTATTTGCTTTATTTTTAATTAAACTAATTTATCCTTATTGGTAAATTCCTATTGGGATATTTTTGTAAATAATTTTTTTATTAAAATATGGGTGTGCATACCATATTCATAGGTGTCGATATCGGCACCCTTTTTTTTTTTTTTCACAAATTCTTTGATTATGTATATTAAAATGGAAGTCGTAAAGAAATTTAAATAAATTTGATTATAGATGATTTTTAAGATACAAAATAAAATCAAATTTCATTTTGATTCTCAAAGTTAATGTCAATATTATTATTATTATTATTATTATGTATCTGACCCAAAAGTCTGTAATGAAAAATTACAAAAAATAGAAAGAAAAATTGAGAAAGTGATTAGGTTAATTTGAGGAAACCTTAAACCTCCTAAATATTGGTGTTTCGAGGAACCAATAACCTCCCAATTACAACACAAAAGTTGCTGACAATAATTCTCTAGATACTTTTCATTAATGAATTGAAGCTATTTATACAAAATATCAATGCTCCCTCTCTCCTCACTCTCTCATAAACTTAAGCAATTAACTAACCCACTTAATCAACTAACTAACCCACCAATCATAATTAAAAGAGCAGTAAACCCACTACCACTAACTAAATATCATTTTCTAATTCAAACTAAATAAAACAATAAAATTAATTATAAAAATAAAAATAAACTAAATATCATAATAAAATTATGAGGTTCGTATCGGTATCATTATCTTAAAAACTAAACATTATTACATTTTGGTATATTGATATATTTTTCTTATGCGACCTTTAATATTAGTTTATGTCTTGGTCCCTTAAAGCTAAAATCCTAACTCCGCCCCCAGCAGCATCCACCTTACAATCTCTCCATCCATTTTCTTCACACAATGAGAATAAATCAACAATGCGATTCTTGATCACTTTCTTCTTTCTTGCGGTCCTCCATATAGACTTTCCATATAACACGAAAAGGACTTGCACTTCGACTTCGTCATCCCATCCAACATGAGCGGCGATATTTAATTTGTTATATTCGATCTACTTTAGAAAAGAAAAAAAAAATTAAAATATTTTTTTATCAAATTTTGTTTTTAAAATTCTGTATTTTGAGCTTCTACATTCATAATATGCAATATATGTAAATAAGAATCAAATGTATTTTGATCACATTAGTGTTTCAACAAAGAATTTTATGATTTCTGATAACAAAAAAAGATTTTTACAAGAAATTATATGTGGTGCACTCGAGTTTCAAAGTGTTTTTTTTTTTTTTTTTTTTTTTTGACAGTGAGTTCTCAAGTTTTATACGTGAAAGTAAATTGATAAAAAGGAATTACAATAATTTGTTTTTAAATAAATATAATATATGTACGTAATTAATAAATAAATAAAAATACTAGAGTACGTACAAAGTGAATTTTTCTCCATTAAAGCCAAGGTCTATTGGGCCTAGGCCGGCCCAAATTTAACAATGATCTCACCAATTCAATGACGTGCTCGGGAACGTCTATTGGGCCTGGTCCGGCCCAAATTTAACAGTGGTCTTTTTTTTTTTTTTTTTAAATTTTTTTTTATTATAATTTATTTATTCGAATACCAACAAACTAGAGGTTTATACAAAGTGTTTACTAGGGCATTTATTTATTTCATAAAATGAAGATGAAATTTCACAAAAGTCCCTATAATATCACATATTTTTCTTAGATTTTTGTAGATTTATTTTTCAAAATTCCATGTCGGGTCCTTGGGTTTTTGTTATAGTGGTAGGAATGTCATGGGTTTGTTGATACTTGATATTTTTGATTCACAGATTTTTAATGTTTGATTTGTGATATTTTTTTCAAGTTCAGTTTTGGATTTTTAGTTTATATGTCTATTTAGGGCGCGTATGGTATCATTTTTAAATTGATGTTTTTGAAAACTAATTTAAAAACGATAAACATGTTTTAAAAACGTTATGTATTTGTTATATATAGTTTGTTAAACGTAATTTTCAGAAATGGAAAAAGATCTAAATGCGTATCGTTAAACGTTACCCTAAGTTTTTATGTATGTCCAAGACTAGGGGGACAATGTGATTATCATTCTAATTAAATGTTTGCCTGATTAGCCGTCTCATTATTATTATTAATTACATCTTTGGAACAACATTTAGTACCGTTGCTTTTGCCGCCTCATTTTGGATTCTTGGAAACTCTAGCTTTGTTAATAAATGAAAGCAAATTATATATAAAGTCAAGTTCTGTAGTATCTACTGTGTTAAATTTTCAGTCTGTGTTCAGACTTATCATCAAGAGATCATGGAAATAGATTGAAATCTTTTTTTTTTTGTTATGATGATCGAATAAGATTTTTGTTGGGTTTTGATCCGGCAAGGTGACATTCAGAGATTTACTTTCTCTTTCTTTTTTTATGGTATGATTTAGTTTGTTGTTAGGGGTTTGATATCACATGCTTGGCTGGTAATTACATTCAGAGATTCTACTTTTAATGGTGGAATAAGAACCTGCAAAATTTAAAGTTTTTCGCTTTAGCAGCAATAAGATCTCTTTAAAGCCATATATATATATATATATATATAGGCCTTCGATCGACACGTTAAAAAGTCTGATTTTGAAGTCGATTTAAATTAGAAAGCTGATAAGGTACACAATTAATTAATTAATTACTTTTTTTGTTGTGGTGCATGTGACCTTTAGTTAGATGCTTTACGTACTCTAGTACTCTTGTCAATGCTAATGAGAAGAGAAACTTTTAGGTCTTTGGAAACAATGGTTCAGTGCACATCATCTCTTTAACATAAGTGGTAATTAATGCATTTCTTCTTTCACATTAGTGGTTTGGAATTCGAATCCTAAAACATTTTATTAGTATATTTGAAGAGTTTCTTTTACATGTGTTATAGGAGTAGACATCTCACATTTTGTGAGTATATATTTTCATTATATATGAGTACGTACCTCGTTATGTGAGTAGATATCCTTATTATGTCTTGAAATAAAATAGTAAATGAACGGTTTGGATATTTACTCTTCTAACTTTATGGGTCGTTATGTGAGTAGATATCATTGCTAAATCTCAAAATGAAATAGTAAATGATTGGATATTTAATTAAAATACATACGATGATACTCGAATCACCCAGTATGACTAAACGTCATGTTACAGGCTCACAGCTTTTTCAAGTATAAGCTATAGGCTGATTCCAACCCAAGTGACCATTAACAAAACCCAAAAGCTTAAGCATTTAATCTTATATATAATGCTTTGAAAGCAATTACAATGACATGACCCATCATAATCATCATAACGTATATGATTTGTTTTGTTTTTGTAACTCTGTGGTCCAAATGATAATAAAAATTTTAAATATAATACAGATACACTGAAAATTAGAGAGTGATGAAATATATGATTAATTAGAAACAGAATACTTTCCATTAATCATGTGAGATATTGGTCATCATCACACTAACCCAGGAAAAAAGAAAAGATTCCTCTCATAATATATATATATATTTTATGATCTTCAATTCTTCTACATTACCCCAGCAAGCAAGCAACATACGAAAAGTTAAAAAGAGATGCTGTCACCTACTAATGGAGAAAGAGAGAGTACACTAGGGTATCTTCTTCAAAATCAAGAGTAATAACAATTTAAAAAGGTAGTGCATGGCAGATCCAAGGTCGGAGAGAAAATCTTGTGTGGGGATTCCCTATTAACCCTACCCTTGTCGTATTATCAATTATATTGCTGTTTAATTAAAACGATAAACCTTTTTCAGTAATATATATATATATATATATATATATAGAAATAAGGCTGCTAAACATATATAATCTATGTCAAATATATATATATATATATATATAATCTGCCCATCAAATGTTGTAATAATATATATGTATAAGACCATATGCAGTAATAACGACTCAAGCTTGGGACATTGACATGACTGAATAAGTATTCTTACCATCAAACCATATTGGACATTAATTTATAATATATATATATTATAATTAATTAATTATCAGATACGAAATTATACACGTTTATTACGAGATTCTTAATATCTATCTGTGTTTATTTGGATTTTCGCACGACAAAATATCCATGTACCAGATATAAAATGATGATGATGCAATTTGTAAGAGCTAGCCTAGTAATTATATGTTGTCAAAAACAAAGGAATATCCATCACGTGCGCAAAAATCCATGCATATAAAGCCAAAAAACATACAAAAAGAAATACAAAAAAAAAAAAAAACACTATAGTTGATAATAACTTTATGATGCTTAGATTTACAAGTTTGCCATTAGCATTTATACGAAACAAATAAGAGCCGTTCATGGGGTGGCTTTACATAAACTTTTAACGTCCTTTCTCGATCAACTTTTCGAAAGCAAATATAGCTCAAAGAAAAAGACAGACAACGAGAGACATATTTTTCACAGGACAACAAATCATCATTATATGCGCAGCACTGGGAGATTAATTATATGAACTTATATTAATTAATACAAACACAAATCAACCCCTTCACATTTCAAAAGAAAAACTAAAAACACTCTTTTAATTAAAAGCTATTAGATCAACAAAGCTAGATTATATATATATATATATATATATATAGAGAGAGAGAGAGAGAGGGGTCTTTATTCAACATGCTTCATGCAGTATATCAACGACGTCGTTCTGGGGTCCAGTGCGGAGCAGCTGGACTCAAGTGCTTAGACACCACTCTAGCGTCCAACAGCTCCAAAATTGGACTGAAACTAACACACCTTGGTGCTTTGTACTGATTAATCGACGCACCTCTTGAAATTGCATAGTCCATTAGCTCTTCAAACGTGCCGTTCCTCACAACCCTTATCTCTAGCGGTCCAATTGAGTTGTCAGCAACTCGGCCTTGTCGATACACCGAGTTCATCGACTCTTCCATGGCCAAACAACATCTGTTCAACACCTCGTCAGTTGGTGAATTCGACGGATCTTTGACAAGCAACTCCCAGAATATTACGTAATGTCCCGGTATTGTTGCGGTGTCAGCGTAACTAGTGTATTCGATTACACTAGTGTTGAACTCTTTCAACAATACAGATGCATTGTCAACACCCTTTTGCAACTCGGCCTCGTCAGTCTTATCCGAGTCAATGCTTAGAAGCACGTTCTTCCTCCTCACGAAGCTGAATTGTGGAGCTGAATTGTGGAATCCGGTCACTAGGAGGATGTCGCCGACCCGGTAACGGCAAAGGCCTGCGTAGGTCGTGATCACGAGCTCGTATTCTCTTCCCAACTCCACGTCAGCAAGATCGACAAGGCGAGGTGGCGAGTCGCGAGAGAGAGGTGGAGCAGTAGGGTCATGTGGCATGAACTCGAAGTAGGCCATGTTAGGCATGATAGTGTAAGAGACTTCGGACGGTTTACACATCGGTCGGAGATTGAGACCGAAGTAGCACTCGGAAGACGCGTACATGGTGCAAGCCATCGGCAAGCCACGACTATAATAATCAAGCGTTGGAATGTACTGAGCCATCGCTCCGGTTACAATCACATCAAGATACTTCGTGTTGGGCCAAATTCTAGTTATGATTCCTTCCCAATTCTCCTCTGAACATTCTTTTGTGATGAATTCAGCGAGTTCTGGGTTCGGAGTCAATATCTTGGTCGCACATTCTCTGACGGAAGGGTCTGTCACTTTGGGGTTCAAGATTCCAGTAGAGATATCGTTGGCTAAATTTTTCCAATTCAATTGAAGGAATCTGATGGCTCTAAGGAGTCCAGAGGCGAAAACTGCACCGACACGTTGGACTTCTTCACGCATGATCAATCCACAGAGCATCTGTGTGTACATGCTCTGGAAAGAATCGGCGCATAGAATGGCCTCGTTTGGGCTTGTGTAGACATTGAAAGCGTCGTATGGTCTGGTCTTGAAATGCTCACTCTTGTAATAGCTTGTGAGCACTGGACGTGCCAAGAGACCTCCTGGTGTTTTTGACTCTGCTTTCACAAACAAAAAGTAGAGTCCCTTTCCTTTGTCCAGATCAGGCACGTAACTATTGAATAAAAAAAGCTCATTCAGTTTGATAATATTTTTCAAATTAAAAAAAAAATGAAATAAAAATATACAGAATGGGTTATCAACTAGAACAAGATTCTCTAAGAAGAATACTAGAAGCCAAAAAGATGAAGTAGTTCTCAATAGAAAGTGATGATTATTATAAAGAAAAAAAGAGACGTCACGAAAAAGAAAATTATAATCTAGGGTTTGATCAACAAAACCAAAAAAAAAAAAAAAGAGAGAAAAAAAAAAAAAAACTAAAGAGTACTCACAGGTTCATAACAGGCATGAGAAGGCTGTATAATTGCTGACGACGGTCCAGCTCTTCATGAATGGTCGGCATTAGTTTTCTTTCTCCAGCTGAAGTCCCGGAACTGTAATATATTACAAACACAAAATCAGAAATAATTCGACAGATAAGGTTGACTTAGTGGTATAAGCTCCCTGCATCTGTATTTATGAGGATTATAAGCCCCTTATACACAATTTATGAGATCATGGGTTTGAATCATGCCCTCTACTCTAATCCCGAAATATTGAATAATTAAAAAAAAAATCAGAAAATATTTGTAAAATGAGACATGACCTAGTGAGGAACTCAGAAACTGGGTGAGCAGAGAGGATCGGAGAGCGATCACCATTAGCGATACGTTGGATCTCAGGCTGAAGATCTTCGTAGGTAACGATAGGGATTCGAGACTTGAAAGTGTCGCGGTCAGTTGCACCGTCGAGTTTGAAGCGTTGGAGGTACTCGGTCTCGGCGTTTCGGCTGAGTATCTCAGCCAAAACCCTCTCTTGAACGGCATCGGCATTTCTCGTCATCTCTTCAATGAACTGAAGAGCCTTTGCATCTTTCTCATGAACAGGAGGACCTAGTGGTGATGATGATGAGAGAATTGAATCAACGGCCATGATTGAAAGATAAGAGTCACAAAGACGGAAAGAAAGAAAAAAAAATCAATGGAGAGAATTTGATTTGTTTATTGAACTGAGAGGGTGAGTGGTTTTGAGAGTTGATGGATTGATCGGTTTTTATAGATGAAATGAAGAATATCAAAGTGCCCTATTGTGTTTTTTTTTTTCCTTCCAGTGCCACGTCATCAGTCCACGTGGACAAGCCGGACCAATAGTTAATTTTGCAAAGAAGCTAATAGATAGATGTTTTTATCCTTTTGTCGTAGACATGCTAAATATTTTTGTCTCTGTGGGCTGCACCATGAAGAGCAGACAAGGTGGACCCGCTACACGTAAGAACAAGTGAGTAGAACCCGACATGTGGGGTCCACGTGTCTGCCATGTCAGCGATAAATTGTTTGAGACTGGACGTCAGCTGGACCACGCGGCTTCTTTCTGGTGAGTTTGTTGGACTCAGATAGCGATGGCTGCCGGCTGTTTTTAGGATATATATATATATTACCATATTAAAATCTCTTTCCAAATTTATCTATTCTAAATATTTAATAGATTAGGCTAAAAAAAAAAAAACACTTAAAATGTTGACTTCAACATCTCAACCATACATTGGCTCTTAATCCAATGGTTGAGATTTGAATATATTTATAGCTCTTTGATTAAAAACCAATGAGTGGTTAAGATGTTGAAGTCAACATTTTAAGTCACTTTTTTTTAGTTAATCTAACTTGACCCATATTTAATTACCTAATTAAGATTAGTACTGAAAAAAAACTAATGAATAAACTCTTTTTTTTTTTTTTTTTAATCGGAATAAACTTGTTTTTGTTACTAACAGTATTTAAAAAAAAAAAAAACAGTATACATATATAATAAAATAAAAACCCAAAACAAATTTTTATCTCCAATTTAAACTCTCTCTCCAAATTTCTTTCTCCATAATTTTTATCTCTAATTATTTTGTTAAGAAAAAAAAAAATCTTACGAATAAACTTGTTTTTTTTTTTTTTTTCGGAACTATATATAAGTACAGGAAAAAAAAAACTCAAAACAAGTATCTTGTTTTTCAATAAAACAAAAATAAAAATAAAAAATTGAAATATGAAAACTTGTTTCATATGAACAAATGAAAACAATAAATATTGTTCAATACAATAAGTTTGAACTGTCAAAAAAAAAAAAAAAAGTGGTATGTTACTGTCTAGAGAACTTTAATTCAAGTTTAATCGAATATAATAGAAACAAAACGAATTTTCATATTTCATATATATATATATATATATATATATATTGTCAGTAAAAAAAACAAGTTTATTCAGCTTAAAAAAAAGTTTATTCATGAGTTTTTTTTTTTTTTTGTTAGAAATTGGTTAAGAACCAATAGAGATAGAGAGTTAGAGATACGAGAGAAAGTTTAATAAAGTAATTAAAGATTTAGGAGAGAGAAATTTAGAGAGATGGTTTAATATGGTAACATTTAAAGATTAAGAAAAGAGGAATTCATTTTTTATAATTTAATTCAAAAAGATTTTATCCATCAAATAAATTTAAATACTAGGATTGTTCATCTTAACTTTTATTATTCTCAAGTCGAATTAATAGTAAAAAGATTATATATATATATATGAATAATGCTATATTGTCCAAATTTGGTGCTTAAATGATGTGGTAATACTCTAGTCTATTCATTTAAATCATGCAAATATAATACAATTTAAATGAATGGTCTACAGTGTTGCCACATTATTTGGACACCAAATTTGGGCAATGTAGCATTTCTCTCTCTCTATATATATATAAATAAGATGATTCTCTAGTAAGGCCATTCTGAAATTATAAGTTAAGGACGTCCAACCACATCCACATATTCATATTGGGTGTGGGTATTTGCTAATATGGGGCTGTGGGTCCACTGTGAATGTGTGGCTGTGATGGAATGTCCTAAAATTATAAAGTCAGAACGATCTTGATTAGAGAAATATTTTTTATATATAATTAATGCTAGTGAGTACAATTCTTGCTTGCGTATATGATCAGCAACAAAGAAGAAGCTTTGATTAATCAGACCTAGCTACTAGGCAAGAATTTTTTTGTTATCTAATGATATATAATTCAACAAGTTTAATTAATTTAAATATGATGATGATGATCAGAGAGGAATATATTATTATTATTATACTTAATTAATTAATTGAAAACCAGTTATAATTATGTTTAGTGGATTTACAATTTAGTTCAGGAGTAATTGGGAAACGTTAGTTATTTACTTATCTTTTATATTTTTCATCAAATTAGTCCTTGCATTTGTAAAAATGTATCTGATACCCGGATTTGATCTAGTTTATTTAAAAAAAAAAAAAAGGAAATTTAACTAGATTTCTTAAAAAAAAAAAAAAAAAAAAAATTTGTTTTGAAGAATTTTTTTTATCTTTCTATTTTTAACCTTTTTTTTTTTAGGGTTTTTTTTAAATGTATTAAATATACATTCAATACACAATGCTTAAATATTTTTAAATTTTGATTATTCTTATAAATGGTAATAAAAAAAATATTTAATGGTTCTTTCAAAAATAATAATAATAATGGTAACACATTAAAAACATTAATTATTACATTCAATTCAGTAGATTTATTTTCTAAATATATAAAAAGCCCTTTGACTTTAATTGACCAATAAAATTTTGAAATTTTGGAACAAAAAATTGCAACAAAAAAAAAAAAAAATGGACAATGAATATCCATCCATCCATTTTTTTTTTCTCTTTTTAATCAACTGTGGATATATGATAAGACTAAAATACCTTTGAGATTTTTAAGTTTAACCATGTATAACTAACAAAATGATCTAAATAAGCTATTTTTATAGATGTGAGGACTGATTTGATGAAAAATATAAAGATAAGTAAAACACTGACGTTTCTCGATTACTCATAGACTATACCGTAAACACCCCTTATATTTATATATAATGGTGACAAAGTAATATTATGTGCCGCAATCACGTGGAGCTGAATTGATGATATATAAGTATATTATATAGATTTGGTTAGAAACTTAGAATTAGTGTTTTGTACTTGGTCTTGATCATGTCGAGGGTGATGGTAACAATTTTGATATCACGAGGAGGGTAGGTGGGCTTTTTGCATCATTGACAGTTGCATTACATATGCAATTCCAATATTGTTTTCTTCACCATCTTTTGGGAACTTTTTATTATATATATATATAGTAATGTTATTTTACTTAAATTTGGTGCGTAAATCTGATACCTAAATAATGTGGCAACACTTTAAGCCATTAATTTAAATCATACAAATATAATACAATTTAAATGAATGACTTAAAGTGTTGCCACATCATTTGGACACCAGGGTCCAAATCTAGGCAAAGTAGCATTACTATATATATATTCAATTTAATATTAGAGTAATACTAGACGTCCCAAATTTTGTCCCAAATGATATGACACGTAAGGTATAAGCATCTTATAAATCTTGAGATTATGTGGTGACTGATGTAATGCTGACACCTTACGTGCTATATCATTTGAGACAGAATTTAGGAAAAAAAATTGGGACATCTAGCATTACTCTTAATATTATTGTAGGGAGGGATAGAATTGAGATTATCGTATACGTGGACGGATTCAGAAAAATTTGTTTTGGGTCTAGGTACTAAAGTCGAGAATTAGAGTATGAGATATAATTGGAATCATAATCTCATTAACGTGGGTTTGATTGTTTGAAAAACATACCAACAAATCCACTCAATATAGATTAACATTGACATTAAAGAAATCCTAAGAAAGTTAATTATTTTTTAATAAAATAAAATAAAATTTGTTGTTATTTTAAAGGGGTAGCTAGCTAGAATGAGATGCATGTGTGTCTCATTTGTTTAGCAATCTAGTTATAGATAGGGCCATCTTTAGGGATAGAGGAAAGGAAATCATCAATTATTTTATTCTCATAGGGGTTCATATATAATCATTTTCTTTAAGAATTAGAAATTGAAATTTTGATATGTACAAAAATAATAAATAAATAAATGAATGAGATATTTACAAAACAAAAATACGTGAGTCGGGACCTATCAAAATCAAAAGCTCTAAAAATGGAAAGAGATTAAGTATACGAAAGCATGTTCTTTCTTCACATAAAAATGAGTTTTTATCAATTGAATTAATCAAAGTTTTGAGAGTCACAAATCACAAATTAAATTACGAGTGAAGTTAATATTAATTTCTGTAAGTATAATGAGTAATTTACGGGTCATTAATTAATTTACATCTTATTTTAACTTTTTTTTCTTTTTTAATTTTATTAAGATTTTTATTCTATTAGTACGTTGATCCTATATTTGAAGTATAGTCTTGAATTAGTATTGTTCTTATATATATTTTACTTTAGATTAGTATATACATATATTTATATGAACTCATAATCTCTTTGAAGAGATTGATTGATCATTATTGGTTAACCAAGTTCAATTCTTCTTTCTTTATTATATATAAATTTTTTTTTAAAAGAAAACAGTACTAATTGAATATTCTTAAAATAAAAAGAAATCATTACATGCAGAGGCGAATGTAAGGGGGGGCCCATAGGGGCCATGGCCATTAGTGATGATAGGCCCTTTCCAGTGCAAATGACAATGAGGATACTTCCGTTAGACAAAATTAGTGTTGCTTGTACATTGGGTTGCCATAAGAGAAAATCCATTCTCCTGAATGATGTCAGTCCATTGAAGATCCTGTGGCATAAAAAATTTCTTTATGGATCTTCTTGTATGCTCAAGTGGGATAAGAATGGGATGGGTCGTCATGTTGTGATAGAGAAGATCTTGACAAATGTTTGGCAAGCAAAATTTAATGGTACACTTAATTGGGTAAACCACTATTATTCACCCAAACATTTGGTCTTCCACTAGTGTCAACCATTATAGAAGTGGATCAACTATTGAACTGGGATTTTCCAAATTTGCATTAATTATCTTAGTTGAATTTAGGTCACGATGGCCTGACTATGGTAATGTTATAGTAACCACTAATGCATTTGAATTTAGACTTCGTGTGGGTCAATCAAATTAGTCTCCGTTAGTCCCTAACGGTATGACCTATTATATATGGATCAAATTGATGAAATTTGAATTAAAGAGTAAAAAAGTGATGTTTCCCAATTAAGTTGGGACAAATTGTAAAAACTGGCATACCATTAAGCATGCGTTTGTAATTGAAATGAAGGAAGAAATCTAGATATCTTGTTACGTTAATGAGTATCCCACCGAACAGTATCACATGTCTATTGATATTATTTGAAGATTGCATTACCTACAATCATTCTGGCTTCGCCCCTGATTACATGGTCCCTTGCCATAGTGGTGGGCCTTCCTTTGGGAACCCCCCACCATCAAGGTTCAAGACCTAGTGTGTGCATAGAATTATGTAAATTTTCCTTAGCCCATTTAAAAACATGGGTGTTGTCCCACTTTGTATGGGTGGTTGTCCCTCCTTCGTGTGGGTTCTCTCTCCCCGTCCGTGGGAGCTTCAATCTGGCTGCGTTTGGAAGTCGATTCTCGATGAGTCCCAGTTGTTTTTGTAATCATATAATCATGTCCTGGATCTGTATTCATGTTGTTGTATTCCAATAAAAAAAAAAAGAAAAAGAAATCATTAACAATTTTTTAATTGTTTTGATATATTAATTCACATAATTATTACACAAAACTTTGATCTATTTTCCACTTAATTAATCACATAAAGTCTTTGACGAGAACATGTTACATGGGCAAATGATAAAGGGAACAAACAAAATCAATTACTACTCGAAATAACAAGGAGAAAGACAGAAAGTGTAAAAGATCTCTCAAATGCCTTGTTAAATATGCAATATACACAACAACACATGATCAATTGGACTAAGAACACTAATTAAAGTTGTATGTTGTTAGGTTTTTCTTAATTAGTAAGAAAAAAAAAACATGTGAAACATTATCCATTCGTACAATTTAGCTTTACAAACAATAAAGCTTTGATAATAATACTAATATAATCACTTTACAAAAGAAAGCAACAGCTAAAGCAAAAATTTAAATCATGGAATTTAGATAATCCACTATTAGTGTAAGTTAATAATTTGCTTCTAAAAATGGGAACTAATTATACGATTTCTGACGTGCCGATTTGTATGTAGGTGCATGTCTGTTTCAGTTTTGGAATGGACGGTTGCTGGTGGGTCAATAACTTTGCTCCATTATAGATCATTAAAATAGGAAAGTCATATGGAGATTGATGGGCAACAATTTCATCATCTTTTTTTTTTTTTTTTTTTGAAGTACAATTACAACCGGGACCTGGCGAGATCAGATTCTACAAACACAACCCGGAATACTACTCCCAGTATCGGGGGGAGGTTACAAATATATTACAACTCTCACAACCAGAGAGAGGGCAGCTCCCACTAAATCGGGAGAGGGCCGGCTCCCCATACTTTGGGATTTAATAGCCAAAGGTGGGACAATTATGTACATACCAAGGCTTGAACCTTGGTGGTGGAACCTCCATTGGAAGACTCCAACCACCAAGGCAAGAGGTCATTGGTATCTGAGGCTCATCAATTATTCCTTGTTTGTTTGATAAAATCATAGTAAAATATATATCAAAAGTTTTCGAGTCGCCGCACCACAAGCGGTATATAAATATATATTAAAAAGTTATGAATTTGGACATTCTTTGTTAATGGAATTATATATGGATTCAATGTTAAAGAAACACGTTGAATACTTTCTTTAAAGATGGTATAATATCATGATGCGTTTATTAAATGGGAAAGAAAGCCGGAAAGTGAACTCAATTCTCTAGACATGGGATGAATGAATCAAGTTTCATTTTCAATCAAAACAAAATTCTCGATTTGTGTATGAGATCACATAACTTGATTCCTTGTAATTTTATTTCCCTCGTTAGGAATCTGATTAGTAAATACGTCATCAAGTTTATTTTGTCGGATAAACTACTGAATAAAGACACAAAATACTTCTTAAATATATTCTAAGGAAGCAACTGTCGTCACGCATTATTTCAATCAAATGAAAAAAAAGAAAAAAAAAATTTGTCAATACATATCACTAATAATAAAACTATATATATACCGTCCCTTCACTAATCAATACAAGTCCTTTTCATTTTTGTTAAACGCCCATTAGCAGACGGCCCTCTTAAATTAGTCCACCACATGCAATATAAAAAAAATACACATGAAGAAATATTTTTTGTTGCTTGTTACATGAAAACACCAATCAGCTTCGTTTTCAAAGACAAAAATTTTGAAGTCTAACTGAGAATATTTGAATTAATCAAATTATTAATGTCATGGTTGTCAAAAGGCCCTTGCCTTGGTGACAAGAGACTTCACAGTCTCTGGAAACCTCTTTCAGTGTTAAGAGGTGACTTCTTTCAATTATGGAAGTAGATATTCAAACTGTGTTTGTAACGTAAACTATTGCCATGGTTGATGAGACGTCATGACATTACGATTTCACATATTTTAAATGAAAAATTCACAAGCTAGGGACAGTGACCTCCCAACAACTGCCCAAAGGAGGGAGCTAGAGACGTTGACATATATGATATATGTAAAAAGTTCAAACTTTATTGGGTGCTCAAGCATGTTTGTGACAATTGAGTTACTCACATATCCTTATCCATAATCTGAAGTTGTGATTAATTAATTATAAGTATAATTTAATTAGTATTATATATATAATTTTTTTTTTTTGAAAAAGTTAACTAAAAGCCCTAAAAGGGATTTTTTTTTTTCAATTGTAAAATGTATTGAAGAGTTTTGAGAAAAAAAAAGAAGAAACAAAGATATATTTATTTAGAAGACATGCCTAGTACTGAAATACCAGTTTGACTGAATCTGATAACATTTTAGCAAGATTAAGTTTTAGTGTGAAATCAAAGAAATTTAGGGTGTAAATTAAAAACAAAGAGATTTAAAATTAGTAAGATTAATCTCGAAAACTCTTGAAGAAGAGTGTTTTCACACAATCTAGAAAGATGAATGCAAATCTAAATCTTAAACAATGATATAATTTTGAGTTGTTGAACCAGCTATTTTTGTCTAAAGATTTTTAGAGTGAGAAAATAAGAAGAGAGAGAAGAGTGGGAAAAAAACACTCAAATTATCAAATTAGTGGTATTTTCACAAAATACACGAGATTTGACGATATGAGGTTGGTCCGATGGTAACGTTTAAAACAAGTGTAATTTTCCCTCGTTTTTCTCTATAATATTTTAATTTTTTGTTTTAACTTATCAATTACATAGACTCTTAAAAAAAAATCTGATGTATATGAAAATTTTCCTAACACGTCTACTTGGCAGAATTCT
This sequence comes from Acer yangbiense, assembly GCA_008009225.1. Classification (NCBI taxonomy): domain Eukaryota; kingdom Viridiplantae; phylum Streptophyta; class Magnoliopsida; order Sapindales; family Sapindaceae; genus Acer; species Acer yangbiense. The sequence goes on from CM017766.1 coordinate 1,346,038, forward strand.
TGTTCCAGAATCATACAACATAAACTACCAACTTCCTCTTGAATTTTCACGTAATTGACATTTACATTTTGGATTACCTTCAAATTCAAATTCAAATTCAAGAGAAAGCTATTTACACAATTATTCAAATTGCAGTGTTTTGTAGTCTCAAGAAAAACTTGGTCAGAATACGGTTTTGAATTTGCAATCTAGTTTATTATAATAAATTAATTTCCTTTTCGCTTGTATTAGGATTTCAATATTTTCTAATCTTTTCAGCTACAAGCAACCTATAATTCTAGTTCAGGCTAAAAAGATCTAAATGTTGACTCAATTAATTTAATTTGTGGGTTAGATCGCAAATGTCAATCAAATCATGGCCACGAATACTTAAATATATCGAGAGCTCTATATATATATCAGTCTTTCTATTATCAGTTCGAACTGATAAAAGATATATCAGTTCCTTGTATGTGGGCAATTAGATTTAAAAGATGTTTTGACAAGTGCACGCAACCAAGTCAAAGTATTTAAATATAATGACTCACATACAAGGAACTGATATATCTTTTGTAAGTTCGAACTAATAATAGAAAATCTATATATATATATATATATATATATATATGACTCAACACGTGTTTTTTTTTTGAGTGTTTTTTTTTGTTTCTATCATATATACTCATGAATTGAGTTGAAATTATTTTGGTCGTATTCTATCGTTTTATTTTTATTTTTGAAAATAAATTATCATGTTCAATTGTGTCATACCATCACAATGACTAATAATTTGGTAACGAAGTACGCATTCAATTTTTTTTTTCTTTTAGTATGACCTAAATTGTATTGATAAAATAATAAAATATTTGATGTGTAAGATCGATTGTGTCAAAATAAAAACTCTGAAGTACGTGGTATGACGTGAGTGAAAATTAATTGGAAACCTGTCACATATAAAAAGTAAAAGATTTCAACTAAAGCTAATAATGAGAACCCACAAATATGAATTATTATAAGTTTGTCGGGTACTTCTAAGTTTGATTAAAGTTCTGTTTAAACGATATCAAAGGTCTTTTATCTTGGTGATCGAAGACTTCAAAATAAAATGAAGCTCCTTCACTATGATTCAACTCTAATATTGTAAATATAATTTTATATTTACCTTTCAAAAATGAAAAATGTGAGATTCCTTTTCCATGTGATGAGAGATTGAATTCTAGGTTATGGTCAATTTATTTTTATTTTTATATAGTATCTATTTATCTACCATTTAGACCAGATATATATTTTTTAAAACTTTTTGCTATTACTCATTAGTAGAATTCGAACTGTTGATTTAAAAATTATTTACCCAAACCCAAAGCTCGTCCATCTAGTAATTGATGACTGAATTATGTCTAATCACATTCCAAAATATTAAGAATCACGTGCAAACGATGTTTCCTTGTTGCCCTAAAAACGAACAAATGAAAGTGTCCCATCCAACTGTCAATCGTTTTCACGTTTCAACATCCACATGCTCGATCGAACCTCTAATGGCGACCAATTCTAGTATTTGTACAATTTCCAAATCAAAGAGTGGTCCCTGAGTTAGGCACAACTTAACTACAAAGTAGTGGAGACCAGTGGCCTACGTTATATATATTTATATATCTCACAGTTACAGTCGTACAAGTTTGTTCGATCGGTTCATTATTATTCCGTACAAAATATATGCCAGCAAAGTTGAAGATGATCACCAGATCGGTTACGTCACGCAAGAAAAAGGGTTGGTATGATACAAATCACCTTTTGGGAATAACTCCATAGTTCACTTCAATGTAAAAATGGTTTCTAAATATTAAAGTTGTTTCTAAAATTAAGTCAAAACTAACATTGAGTTGGTTCCCAAAAATTGTTGCTATCACACCCAAATGGGCATAATTATACTATAATAGTCAAGTCCTCATGATCGATAAGGTGAGGATCACGATTCATGATCATCACCAATTCACCATCATCAATCATCATATCCATGAAACAGCTGAAGTCAATTCACCATCATCAATCATCATATGCATGAAACAGCTAAAGTCAAAGAAGATAACATGAACATCACGCATGCATGCTCATCAAGATGTTGGTGGGGGCCATCGACTATATATATACATCTTTGTAATATTTGTGATTGAGGAATCACGTAACTAGTTATTGTGTAATAATTGACGGGATTTAGTTATTATATATGAGCTTTAGTTGTTGGGAGTTAAGTAAGAAATAATTAGTATATTTTTTTTTCTTTTCAAATCTTTGATTTTTATAGATCATTGGATATAAACTAACCTAGCAATTATATATACAGTACATGTATTGTAGGGGAACCAATTATTCAAAAAAAAAGAAAAAAAAAGAAGAGAAAAACTCTGTACGGTAGCAAAGCTCATCAATCATATATTGAAAACCATAGTTATTTGTTCAAGTAATGCTGCTTAATTAAGTGATTTTGATATATAATTATCTAAAGACACAACACGAGATAAAACAAAGGGAGGAATTTTATTGATCCCAGCTCACATGAATTGATTGTCATTTTTTCTTTTTAAAGGCATATGGAGATCGATGATCTACATAAAATTAATGGACGGCTGAGATAATATGTGGTTTTCTCACTGGTATCACTATACCCAATTATTGTTTAATTTAATTTGAAAGGGTGTTTATGATCATGAGTCATGACTAGCCATCTATTGTTTACTAATTGTTTCAATTACATTTAAGTATGAATTCTTCATGTAGTATAGTTGTAGTACGGCTATATTTTTTAAGAGTTCGCTCAAATCTTTCAAATTTTTTTTTTTTTTAAAATTAATTCCATTGTAGGTTTCCTTGAAATATTTGATTAAAGCCATGGATGTTAACAAGCCCATCAATGCTAATTAAAAGTTTAAAAATAATGCTACACGCCTAAACATTTCAACTTTATTACTCCAATTTATATATCAATTTGTATCAATTAACAGATCAATATATATTAATAATGATTTATTTGACTTGTTATATGTTACATTATATATATATATACTGTATATATGAATTAAATTGTGTGGAAATGGTGAGAAATGTCACATTTTTAAGTTGGTATTGTAAGAAAGTCACCGTTTTAATAACTTAAGTTTAAAAGGCACCTATTATGGTGAACGGACAAAAATGCCCTTACTTTACACATTCTCTTACTTTGAATTTTTCTGAGACTTTATTCTTTCATCTTCTTCATAGAGGTTTGTTTAACAAACCTCCAATGGAGATTGAACATCAAAACAGACCTCCATTAGTTTAGTGGCGCTACGCAGACGCATTCGGGGGTCGAGCTCCCCGTTGAGCTCGCAGTGGTCGAGCTCCCCGTTGAGCTCGTGGGGGTTAGGGGGCAACGCCCCCGAGCTTTTTTTTTTTTTTTAAATTTAAATCCTTAAGCTGGTTGTTCTCCGAGTCTTTTGTAAACCTTAAGATGGTTGTGTGAATTTTGATACTAGGTTCGAGCCTTTTCATACTTAGTTCGAGCATTTTCATACTAGGTTCGAGCCTTTTCATACACTGTTGAAAAGGCTCGAATCTAGTGTAAAAAGGCTCGAAAACACACGAAAAGGCTCGAAAAAAAGTTCAAAAAGGCTCGAATTTTTTTTCAAAAAGGCATGATTTTTTTTTTCAAAAAGGCACGATTACTGTATAAAAATGCTCGATTCATGTACAAAAAGGCTCGAATTTTTTTTCAAAAAGGCATGATTTTTTTTTTCAAAAAGGCATGATTATTGTACAAAAAGGCTCGATTCATGTATAAAAAGGCACGATTCATGTACAAAAAGGCTCGATTCATGTACAAAAAGGCTTGATTCATATACAAAAAGGCTCGATTTTTTTTTCAAAAAGGCATGATTTTTTTTTCAAAAAGGCACGATTACTGTACAAAAAGACTCGATTCATGTACAAAAATGCTCGAATTTTTTTTCAAAAAGGCATGATTTGTTTTCTTTCAAAAAGGCACGATTACTGTACAAAAAGGCTCGATTCATGTACAAAAAGGCACGATTCATGTACAAAAAGGCTCGAATTTTTTTTCAAAAAGGCATGATTTTTTTTTTTTCAAAAAGGCACGATTACTGTACAAAAAAGGCTCGATTCATGTACAAAAAGACATGATTCATGTACAAAAAAGCTCGATTCATAAAGGTTCAAAAAGGCACGATTACTGTACAAAAAGGCATGATTCATGTACAAAAAGGCTCGATAACAGTTCAAAAAGGCACAATAAATGTTCAAAAAGGCTCGGATAACTGTTTAAAAGGCTCGAAATATGCATTAAAAGGCTCGAACAATGTAAAAAGGCTCGAAAATGTACGAAAATGTTCAAAAAGGTTTTCTCTCAACGTTTGCAAAAGACACAAAGTGACAAAAATGGGTATTTTTGTCTGGTCACCTAAATATGTGCCTTTTAAACTTAAATTAGTAATGTGGTACTTGTCTTACAAAAAGCGCCCCAAATAGTGACAATTTTTTTTTGAACCCTTAAATTGTTACATCATAAGTTAATTACGTTATAAATTGGGATACGAGTTGGAAATATACAGCGCATTATATTAGTCTTGGAATCTCTTATGAACATATATATATATATATATAGTCTTTCTATTATCAGTTCGAACTGACAATAAATATATCAGGACGAAGAATATGGACCACAGATTATGGAGAAGTTTTGACAAGTGCATACACTTTGAGTTAAAGTATGTAAATCTAGTGGTCCACATTCTTCGTCCTGATATATTTATTATCAGTTCGAACTGATAATAGAATATATATATATATATATATATATATATATATAGAACACCGGTGTATATACCTATACACCGTGTAGGAAATATTCTGATCGTAATTTGAAAAGGTGTGATCCAACCTTCGATCGTAATATTTTCTACACGATATATGGGTATACCGGTGTTCTATAGATTGTCCCTATATATATATGCCCTAATTAGGTGGTACACGTTAATAAGGTTAGACAAATTGATCATATTAATTATCATGCATTAAACGCTTGGTATTTGAATCACAAACATGGAATTACGAGGCCAGGGCAGTGAATTGAAGCTATAGCATTAGCTTTTGTTTGCCTCCTCTTTGGCCATATATCCTCATCATCTTAAAAGAATTTTCTTTTTGTATCATCTTTTTTCCCATATATATCTCATTCAATAATTTTTTTGTTTTCTTTTCTTTTTTCTACTACATTATATTATTGAATATTGCTCCGTACAACTTCCGTAGTGCAAAAAATATTTATAGCAAGACCTAGCTAGTAGATATACGTTTTTCCAATGTTTGGTAATTGTGTGTGTCTATGATGATATCAAAAGCTCAAAATGTGTTCCTCATGAATAAATAAATAAACTCTATCTAATTCCACTTGCCTTGCCATGCATTTTACTTTTCTCTTAAGTCTCCCTTTCTATATATACCTCTTACCATTTTCTTATTTATAGCAGTATTTTTGAAGAATTCCTTACTTGCACGATTGAATGAAGCATTATATATATATATATATATATATAGTCTTTCTATTATCGAACTGACAAAAGTTATATCAGTTCCTTGTATGTGGACCACTGGATTTAAATACTTTGACTGACAAGTGCATACAGCCAAGTCAAAGTATTTAAATCCAATGGTCCACATGCAAAGAACTGATATAACTTTTGTCAGTTCGAACTGATAATAGAATTTCTGTATATATATATATATATATATATATATATATATATATATATATATATATATATATATGATGAACCATGATCATAATTTCTTATATGTGCAAATTCAATTATTGGGTTCGTCTCTGAAAATAGAGATATAGATAGATGGATTAGATGTCCATCCAATGAAAACTTGAGAAGTTGTGGATAAGATCGATGTGGTTGAATCCTTTGGCCAAAAAAAGAATGAAAGAAGAGAAATAAATTTTTTTTTTTTTTTTTTTTTAAAAGTCTTCACAAAGAGTAACGACATTAATTTGAAGTAATAGTTCAAAGTCAAGAGCACATCACCTTTTACTTGTTTAGCATAGATGGTAGTACACTTCCACTTCTGCATACGTTAGTATAGTTGGGGTTCGAGTTTTCTCGTTGATATTGTGAGTGTACGTACACCTCCCATTTTGGGGGTAGATTTTCAAAATACACATCTACTGTTTGATATTGGCACGTCCCGACCTATCTCTGACCGAATCGTTTGTGTTAGAATTTCTTGTAATATTGGAAAAAAAGAAAGAAAAAAAGAGTTTAAAAGTCAGGAATATCAACTTCCTGGAAATGTTATATTCAAATTTCAAAGGCAAGCGTACGTGCAATGGATTTCTGGCAGGCGTGCACACGTGCATAGCAATTTCATTTTTGATGATTTCAAGTTTGAAATAATTGAACAAAGATAATTACTTCATGTCGGGGGGATGAATTATATATGTATCATCCCTTTCATAATCATGAGAATGACTCTTCTTCATATATGTAGTGTCCGATACAATGTCATCATGCTTTTATAAAACAATCGACAATAAGCATATGATCTTGCATTTATTGCCTTTTCTGGCAAACCTCTGATCAACTATCGCGATGTATCAGAAAAAGGTTAAAAGATATTGTCATTTATTCTATCCAATGCACCATATCTGTATATATCCTTTCGATCAATGCCTGTTAACGTATAAGTGTGTTGTGCGTTATGGGTTCATGTTCATATTATTTAGTTAGGAGGCGAGATGAGGTTGACCGATGTTTATATATATATATATATCACTTGCAACAATATTGAGGTTGTGGATTTGGATCGAGTCTTCTTCTCCCGAAACCTTGAATTATTTGTAACTGTTTCAACAAATAAAAAAGTTGAAGATAAGGGACTTGACTGTTATGTTCCATTTTAATGAATATATTAGCTGAAGCTTTATTTATTTCCCTTGAAATGAGTGTGAAGTACAAATTTGAGATTTAAGAAGGGGATACTACTTGAACCTACAATATTATTGTGTGAGTGTGAAAAACCTATATATCACTGAACTACTTCAATTTTTGTAACTCGTAAAATCAATACGAGCTAGGGCAATGCCGAATTTAGACATAAAATAAGGTCTTATAATTGGGGTAGAATAGAACCAGCTGGCTTGTTGCTTCCAAGAACATTCATGAAATTGTGACCAGCTAGGATAAGAGCGTTCATGAAAATTTTGACTAGGATCAAATAATGACAGTTATATAAGCACTGTTTTGTTTTGAAGATGCATGGAAATTGGATTGGAATGCAAGGAAATCAACAAGCTAAAAAGCAGAAGTTTAGTGGGTTAGGGTTATAGGTGTCTCTATTATTATTGTATATAGGCCAGTAGAAAATTAATGCATCGATCGAAGACTTTCTTTGTTGAAACTTCAAACTTGAAAAAGTAGTGAATGGTTTGGTGAAACGAACACGAACAATAATATTGATTTCAAACTTTCACATGGGTGTTGCAACTTGCAAGAGGATCATCATAGCTAGGCATATATGATATATATGTCTTACTACATTTATATATATATATATGTTTATTGGTTTCATGAAGCATCTAATTTCCTTCTGGTCAAGCCTTCAAAGATTTCTTGTCTAAATTCACACGGCTGCTTTTTGGATTCTTCTTTAGCCTAATAAAGTCTGTTCTGTGTTACACAGGGTCCCTTGCCATAGTGGTGGGCCTTCATTTGGGAACCCCCCACCACCAAGGTTCAAGACCTAGTGTGTGCATAAAATTATGCAAATTTTCCTTGGCCCATTTAAAAACATGGGTGTTGTCCCACTTTGTGTGGGTGGTTGTCCCTCCTTCGTGTGGGTTCTCTCTCCCCGTCCGTGGGAGCTTCAGTCTGGGCTGCGCTTGGAAATCGATTCTCGATGGGTCCCGGTTGTTGTTGTAATTGTTGGAAATTTTGTGATAAACTCTTAATTTGAGAGCACAAATTGAGTATGATAAATTCCATGAAAATGGAAGATTAAAGTGGATTCGAATTCTCCTCCGTGAGAGCTTCGAAATGGTATACTCAAATTCACAAAATGGTTAATGGGTGAATGAGAAATTGAGTCTCAAAGTGAACCCATTGTGTAGGGATCAAAGTGAATCCCACATTGCTTAGGGAAATCATTTATATGTAGTATATAAGTGAATGTGTGATATGAGCTATCAACAGTGTGTGGTATAGATGCTCTCTCTCGCGCGCGCACAGGGGGGGGGGGGGTGCAAATCATGGACCTCGAACCTTCAAATGCACGACTCGTGTGTGGGCGCGACCTGCGTACCGAATGCCGCTCCGATTGGATCGTGAGAGTACAGTTGACTTTTTGCCATTTCCCTAAGTCAACGTTTTTGAGTTTGATAAGGAAAGGATTAAATTGTTTGGATTCTAATTTCTTACTTGATCACTAAGAATAAAGAATCGGTTTTAATTAGAAATAAATCTTTTTTAATTGGAAGATTATTTTCTAATTAATTAAATTTCCTTCATCATACTAAAAACGTGTTAATCAAGGATTTCCAACTAAACCCTAGTTTCGGTTTTTCTATAAAACCCGAGCTTCTCTTCACTGAAGAGATACACCGAAATACATAGCAGCAGCCGCTTTCTTTCTTCTCCTTTCTCTGTTCTTGGTAAGTTTGAACTCGGTTTGAGTTCGCGGAGAGTGGTTTGTGCTTCGCACTTCCACTGTTAAATCGTTGTATCCTGGGAGACTATCGCTATACACATACGGTGTTATATACGGCGAAATTATCTTAAGGACACCGTGTGAAACACGGGCCTCGATTTCCCTAATGTGTTGTTTCTGTTTATTGTTTTTCTGTCTCTTGCAGATTCGAACCAGATTGTTTTTGAGCAATACAAACAACAGTAATCATGTAATCATGTTCTGAATCTGTATTCTAGTTGTTGTAATCCTGTTGTTGTATTCCAATCAAAAAAAAAAAAAAAGTCTGTTCTGTGTTATGTGTAGCCTAACCTAGCTAATCACTAATACAATCATATCCCTTATGTTTGTTTGGCATATTTCAATGGGTGACTCTAATGAGTCCAAAATACTATAACATATTTTCTAGTAAAATTGTCTACGTTACACTCGTATTCGTTAAGTATGTGAACAATTAGAACTAAATAATGTTATCTATATATCAACTGCGGTGGTGACGATTCGAACCTAGAACATTGTAATGAGTTTTAAATGAGCGTTATTTACTATCAAGTCATATTTGATGGTGGTAAATTCTACATCTATTTAATGTGCATTCATTTCATCATGACCACTAAACTTAATTTTTTGTAATCATTAACATGGAGTCCTAATACAAAAAGGTTCGGTGCAATATCTTCATTTTGGGGTCATTTCTGAGCAAAGAACGATTTACTTTCTTCATTAGTACATTACACAGAAACGAAACCTTTGAGAGGGGTCAAAAGTGAATAAATTACAAAGTTATGGAAAAGTACATAATTTTTAAAAGTTTTTTTGGTTTTTTTTAAAGCCTGCATATATACCACCGGCCTTCTTGCTATGATGGTATGTAGAAGCAGGTCCATCTTTTGTGTTTCGCTTGATATGGTCTATTTTTAAACATCAAAAGGCCCAATAATATATGTAGAAAGATAACAGATAACAGATGTCTGTATTTTTAATGCACCCAAGTTATAATTCTAAATACACCCCGTGAGTATAATTTTTTTTGTGATATTTACAGAAGAAATTTATATTAGATTTTGAAGTTGTTATATGATTCGCCATGGACTAGAAAAATAAAGAGATTATTGTGGTTAGGGCCCATTGTATATATTACACTCCAAGTTCTACCCCCGGTTATGAGGGTAGACATCTCCTGATTTTGAGAGTGGAAATTATACGGTTATGTCGATCTTATACAGTTAGATTTCTCAGCATTGTGGGAGAAGACATATTCAAGTCATGAATGTAGTATTTGATCTCGATAGATTATGTAAACCCTTAACCTATTTGTTGTATGATTTTATTTATTTATTTATTTTTTATAAAGAAAATATCACCTCAGAGCTTGTTAATTTCTCAAGATATAAAAGAGCGGTAAAATAATGTGTCATAGGCTTTGAGCCTTTGATCTAAAAAAGAATCTTTGTGTGAAATATGAAGAAACTTAGAAAGAATTAAATTTTTATACTTCGAATTTGTTATATATGTATAGATATATATTGGTGGATAGTTTTACGATCCAAAAAATTAGTCTCTTGAAAAATTCCTCACTAGGTTGAATACCTATATGATTTCATAATCACGTAAAAATCCTCCAAGTACATTTAAGTTAAATACCTAATTATGTCAAAGGGATCATGAACCCTCCAAATTAGTTAAATTATGCGAGTAGTGTAATAGGATGCATGAAGCTATTATTTATCTTCTCAAGCACCTAAAATTTCTATCTAGATGATAGATGATCATGACATATATATATATATATATTATACAAGGATATGAAGAAGAAGAAAATAAAACCAAATTGAGATACAAATTATAGTCATGATCATCACAACCGGAGATTCAAGTCCAGTTTCTGGCAATCAGATGCTGGCATCGGCGTCTGCTGCTTAGACGACGAATTATTATGATCTACGCGAAAGCTTCCAGGCCAAATCGTATCGAAATTAGCCTCTTCAAGCAAGAAGGTTGGTGTGCAATTTACCATGCCAAAACTTGTGTTGGCATCAGCAAATCTTCCCACCAAATTACTACTACTTGGCCCTTCTGATCTGCTGCCGTTGGTGGCCACGGATGGCTTGTGCACAAGCGAGTGAGGCTGCACACCGAGAGATCGAAAAGGAAGCTGCAGAGGACTGAAAGGAAAACCTATTGATGATGCCATCATCATCCTGTGAGAATGGAACCTTTTAGCAGCTCCTCTCTCTCTCTTGTGCGCATTTTGATGACCACCCAATGCTTGTGAACTATAAAACTTTCTCTTGCAGAAGTTACAAGAGAAAATCTTAATGTTTCCACTAGTAGGTCTTGATTGAGATTCATGACTATTCTCTTCTCCAACTTCATGATCATGATCATCTTTGTTCAAACCACCTAAACTCAACCAATCACCAAAACTATTCTGATGATCTTCAACAACCTTGCCGTTTTTCAACTCTTTCGACGAATCCCCACCCTGGTTATTATTGCTGCTGCTTGATATCTCATCAGTAGCTTCTTCCTGGAAAGTCATGCTATAAAAAAAAAAAAGTGCAGTTTGGAGGTTTAAACTTTGAAGAAATAGTGGTGGTTGCTCTTAAATAGATCAGAAAAAGAGAGATCAGATATAAGAAAATAATGGAATATATGATGATATCATTATTAAAGTTACTCAAAATTCTATCTGGGGTTCCTTCTAACAAAGTGATGCTTCAACATTTAAGGGAGAAAATGCTTATGATGTCAACTAATAGTTGTAGTGTTTGGGGTTTGTCAAGCTTAGGATTCCTTTCATTGATCATCTTTTTTTTTTTTTAGCATCAAAATCAAGTACATGATTCGCTTTGTTTGCTGGGTGAATAACAAATAGCCTCTACATTGTGTGTGTGTGTGTTTTTTTTTTCTTTTCATTTGGATAATAGCAGCTTAACTAACAAATAATGCAAACACAAGAGTCAAACAATGAAATCAATCTTCCATATGTGCCATTAGAGAAACATTAAGTGCACTAGTGGTAACATACCAACACCGCTACTATACCCCACACTCTTGCTTTCCGTATGATTACAATATAATTTGACAAAACTACTTATTGAGGGGTATAAGTGGACCAACTTTGTTTTGTCGAATTTAATAAATCTTATTAAAAGCTAGATTAATTATATTATTATTCACATAAAACTAATTATAAGTTTATTGAGTTCAAAGTATAGTAACATGGTCCCAAGCAATCACATGCTAGGTTTATCCTATTTTTTCCCATACCATACTAGATTGTTCAATCTCCCATGCAGTGCCCTGCAAATTATGGACCACTCTCTCCATGTGCCTTACAGTAAATAACTTACAAAGGTTAGGTTACCCTTATTTATACACTACTAGTCCACTACAGTCTACTGCTATGCTGCTTTCTCCTGCAAGTCCCATGAAAGATATGGTTCAGGAGCTAACTTTGACTAATTTTATTGCTATCAGAAACTGTTTCCGACATAGAGGAGGGGTCTTTACAAGTCTCCCAACAATTTGGAGTTTAATGAGTAAAGGCGGAGACAATATTTACGATATCAAGATTTGAACAATGGCAACAACAGAACTATATTTCGAAGTCAAAATCTTTAATGCACCCGGTGCACCACTCAGACCACTATATTAAAAATATTATTTAAATCTTTTCCTCTTTTTTTCTACTGACATTTTTTAATATTTTTTTAATTAAAAACGGACACTTTTCCGGTGTACCAGTCATCAGTCGGTGATGATTGGTACACTGGGTGCACTCAAGTTTTTCTCAATAATTGAGAGGTATGAGATAAACTCAATATTGTATGGCATTATTTGAGGTGATCGGTACTAATAATGGAGATTAAAAAAAAAAAAAAAACAAAACAAAAAAAAAAAAAAAAAAAAAAGCAGCAGAGGTGGTAGTGGGGGTGTCTGTTTTTCAAATAGGGTTTTTTATTTCTTGAAACAAGAAGATCTATGTGGGTGTCTGGATGTAGTGGGTAATGTATATGTGTACAGTACAAGTGCATTGACAACCACTTGTGCAGTTGTGCTTAGCTTATTCTCCAGAATCTTTTCTTCTCTTCTCTAATAATAATAATAATTCAATCTACAAAAAAGCTTAGCTTTACCACAAGAGGATGATGTGATGAGTTCATTCATTAATCAAAGCAGCTTTCAAGCTGAAGCCTCTTTCAGATAAAATAATTGTGGTAATTGGAATGCTGACTCACATCTTGGGACACCTATTAGACTTGTCTTATCACTAAATTTCATGTCCAAATCCAAACATATTAGAGGCAAACAGCACCACAAATAGACTCCAATTATGAATTCTTATAAAATAACCCAAAACTTAAATAAACAATTCATATCTCTTCTAGATATGCCAGGCAAATAAATTGGTATTTTTAGCATTCTCTGTAATGAATAAAATAAGTTAGAGCAGGTATAAAATTATTGATATGCTTTCGGTTGTGGGGTAATCCAACCAATCTGAGAGCTTCCCTGTTTTCAACTACGAGCATCTTTAATATTACGATAGATTGTGAAAAAATTATATGGCACATAAAACAAATAGACATTGTGTTTAAATATGTCTCTCCAATACAATTATGGATAATCATGTCAAACCGATGTGTCAAAAAAAAATTATAGACATTGTCAAATTGACTGTCTACTTTCAAAAGCTCTGTTAGATAGCTATTATGTAGACTGACTCAATATTGGAGATAAATACAAAACATTATTAAGAAAGTTGTTTGATTAAAAATACAATAAAAAATAAAAATGAATAAATAATCAGACATGTCATTAATAAATTAATATTTTAAACATAAACATTGGAGACAGATTTTTTATTTGGCTGTCTATCAAATATACTTCTATGCCATGTAGGAAGCAAGTCTCTCAATATTGTTGACATGTCAACAATTATTGAAATACAAGTAACTTTTGCATCGGAAATGATCTAAGCCAAGTGTGAATATGATTGTATGCTTTGCAGTTGTTTTCTCTGCCAAATAAATAAAAGAAAATTGAACACTCTTGTCCACCTAGCAAAAATTATAAGTAGGAAACTGATCAGTTTCTATCTGTCTGGATTTTAGAATTTTACTTGCCACATATAAAACACATCCACCCCAAACAGAAAAGGAAGAATAATTTCCAGAATAAAAAAGGGGAGATGAATAATGCATATCAAGAAAGGCAGTATATGAAGCTCAATAATTACCAAATAATGCAATATCAAGTCACAGTCTTATCTGGGTATCAAGTTAAAGCATTTGCCGATAAATTTGGAATCAAGCAACAATCCTGGATGCCATGGAAGTGCAGATTCCAGATAAAAGAAGATATTACATGGCTTTTACCCATCAAAGAGGAGAGCAGAAGCTCCTCAACTTGGCAGTCTTACGTTACACCTTTATCGAAAGCTTATATCAAAGAAGTTTTTTTCAGTGACATGCCCTCCTAAGTTGGTTTTAGAACCAAGAATCTGCAAAGTAGAATTTCAGTGAGCTTATTCTGATAAGTTTCAACTTTCAACTAGGTTTGATGATCTAAGATGAAAATATGAAGCAAGATTGTTCCTCAAGTCGGATTTAGGGAAAACAACCTAATTAATTTCTTCTAATTCCTGTTCTTGTCTATCTGGTTCAAACAGCGAGATCTAGTAGAGTTTTTCTAGATGTAAAGTAATTTAAGAACCAAAATATTCTCAACTAAAAGACTTGAAAACGCGACTCCAATTTGACTTCAGAGTAAATGAACCACTTCTAAACAGTTACAAACAGAATAAACCATGCACCTTTTCGATTCTTTCTAAATTTGCAGAGCAAAATATCAGCTGTGGTCACTCCATTGGTAATCTTAATACTATCAGTATGACCATGTTGTACTTTCAATAGAAATTTTAGCTAGCCTATAACTGCAATGCAATACTAAGATGGGGTTCTGATATTGAACCAGATAGATAGATACATCCAATTGGTCAAAAGCTGAATTGTCTGAACCTCAAAAGGGTGACCAAAAACAAACAGGAAATGAACTGCCTCCTAACTTGGGCACACACGGTGTTGCATTGAATAATAGACAAGTAAGCTGTTGAAGACCCATCTTCTGTTGCAACATGTGAAAAACAAGACAAACCACACTGCGCAGAATTGAATGGTGCGGGGCAGGGTGCCAGCACAATTCTAACACTGGCATGTGCTCAAGATTATGGCAACTTTAATGAGCACTGGGCTCAAGTCTCAACCCATTATGTGCTTTTTCATGTCTAGCACAATTTACCCCAGTGGGTGACTTCTCTGCACCTCAACATTAAAGTTCAATCTACCTCGATTCAACCAGAAAAAGAATATTAAAAAAAAAAAAAAAAACACTAGAAAGAGTTGACACTTGTGTGACCTTGAAAATAGGTATGGAACCAAAAATTTCAGGTGACTTTTTACTTTGAATAATAAGATATCTAGGATGAAGTGATGAACAGATCTATAACTTAATATTTTTATCTAAAAGACATTGGCACATGACAGACATGCAATACCCTTTGCATTTTCCATAGATGTATACCAATTTTGTCCATGGAGTCAAGAGCCCTTTGCTTGTTATTACTGGGCATAGAAGCATCGTTTAGTAAAGCAAAAAATATATATTAATTTTGCTGTGTATTTTGTGAATAAATCACTCAGAAACAAATGTCTCATGAACATTTCAGGCTATGCACGAGTGGAGTCTACATTTTGAGCACATATACTACCCTATCAAATCCATTCATCAAACTAGTCAATATAATGAATGTTGAAGACGCTCTCTAATATTACCTTTGTTTCTTTCCAGGGCATTGTGTATGGCAAGTGGATATATCACAAGATAGAATTGAACAATGCCTACTTACAGGTGATGAATTTGATAACTGGTTGAACCATTTTTTTTTTTTATTTGCACATCAACTAGGCAAAAGAGAAAACCCAAATGTCCACCAATAATAGAAACCCAACTTAGAAACTCTGGAACTATGCAAAATCCAAAAAAACCAGAATAGAAAATAAAGAAATTGTACAAACAAATTAAATCAATATACGCAATAACTTGGAAAGATTATAAATAAAAAACAGCTATTCATTCTGTGATCATTTTAACCATTAACTACGCAAAGAAATATAATCTTAATTGATCCACCTTTGGATTTCAAACATAGAATTTATTGGACTAGACGAAGTCCTAAGAAAATATAGAAATCGTACAAGCACGGCACATAAATTTAAACAAAACATAATGGTAAATGAAACTTCTTGAAAATATAACCTACCTAATCTAAAAATATACTAAAATTACTTCCCACAAACTCCAATTACAATTGTGTAGTATATTTCCAAATCAACAAAAATAGAAAGAGAACTCACATGTCTTTTATTTCAAAAGACAACCCCGCTGATCTACTTCAAACTCCAAATGATGTAGCACTCGTGACGCTGATCCAACAGTTCATTAAGTACCTTTAGTGCATAGCAAAACCCATAATTAGTTCAGTACATAAATTTGATTTAACAACTATATAAATCCACTAGAAACCATTATCAAACTTACTCCTAAATTATATATAATATCCAAATAAAAACAGCTAGATCCAGCTGTGCATGGTAGTGGAAATCGAATGAAATTCAACATTAGAGAATAGAGACCATTAGAAAACATTATCCTCAATTTTCAAGCCATTTGATGTGTCCCATTTTGGAAATTTTGAGAAGGGAAAAGGATAATAACATAATTATTTTCCCAAAAGAGATCCAATTCATGAAACTTTTTTAGATTTGTGTTGTAGAAACCCTGCAAAACAGGATTACACATTATTTTCGTTTTCACAGTACTGGAGAGTGAGGATGTTTTATTTTTTACACCTAACAAAACCTCATTTGCTTCTCTAAAGATAGTAAGCCTCCTACTGTGAGTTGATTAAAAAAAAAAAAAAGATTTCTGCCTACAACTTGTTTATGAGAAGTGTACACAATTCAACAAATGAAACTATGAAAGTGGGCAGTTTTCAATCTTTCTCTCATTTTGTAAGACAATGGAATTCAAATATAAAACCCCTCAACCCTGTGTTACTGGGTTTCAATCCCAATATCTCTGATACAACACTTAGAGAGTTAGAGATCTTCCTGCTAAAATAGCTAATAGTGCCTAGTACGACATGATTTTTAAAGAATGAGAAAATAAAAATCATATAATTGCATGCTTTTTATTTTTTATATCTTAATGCCTCCTTTCGGGAATCTACTATTCTTAAATGGCTACGAACTTCCTCAACGGACGAGTACTAAACCTCAGAACCAAGCAACACAGCCTAAGGAGTTAAAGTCTCAGATTTTCAAAAATAGCTTCCAAAAGTTAAAAAAAAAATGAAAAAAAAAAAAATCTATAAATAAAAAACCAGTCTAATAGGCAAAACACTGTAACAATCCAATGGTACAGCAACAAGTAGAATGGTCTGTTGGGCTAAACAGATGTGATTGTATCTGACAAAGCAAGAGAATGATCATATGTCATGGTCAAACCATAAACAGCTCTAGATATACTCAACCATGTAACTGATCCGCCGTAACTGAAGTAACATACTTTTCATTATGCATAAATAAGTAGCCCACTAACTTCTAGTTATTTAAGGTTCATGATCGAAGAAATAGCCAGCTGTGCGGAGTTATAGAACTAAGTAACCAATTGTGCAATAATCTCAAAGACAATGCACATTACTTAAAGTTTCCCAGAAAGTAGCTAAGAGGTGATTCATCTATTAATGACACAACATGCTAAAGAATCATCATAATTCATAACTTTCTATAACATCCAATGGCAGTCCCCAAGGAAAAACATGCATGCTTAACATTACAGAAAAGAATCCATAATACTCTCTATGGAAAACATAAGCATAAGAACAATGCAAGAAACCATCTCTCTAATGACCAAACTGCACAGAATACTAATTTTGAATGCATTAAGCTAGAAACACGAATACATTAAAACATTATTAATCTATAATGTAACATTTTTTAGTAAACAAAATACGTATATCAGTTAAACAACTAGCATAAAACTTAACCTAAATAGTCAAGTAAATGAGACTAATTTCTTCCATAACTTGAAACATTTCAACAAATAATTTGAAAATAAATCAGAAGTCAACATAATTGAACAAAATAAAATAAATGTACCCTGAGACAACTCGCAACAAGCACGGGATTCGACAGAGATGTGAGGAGTGAGCCGAGTAGCCGCGACCACGCTGTGCAACGGCATTAGCGACTGAGCGCACCCTAAAGCTCCAATATTCCTTCAAAAACAAAAACGAAAATAATAGAAAGTTACATTATAAACATGAAACTATATGTATGTATTTGCAAAGACTTAATAAGTGTAATAGTATGTATATAGTATACCTAGGGAGGGAGAACATGGAGCGGCGAGATTGGAGGAGGTTGGCGGTGAGTGGCGGTGAAGGGCGGAGGCGAGGAACAGATGATGAAGCTGTTCTGATTGAAGATGATCTAGCGGTGGATATCAGTGACCTTGATAGAGATCCGCAGCGCCAAGCCATTTCTCTTGCTTTGTGTTTCTCA
This sequence comes from Acer yangbiense, assembly GCA_008009225.1. Taxonomy (NCBI): domain Eukaryota; kingdom Viridiplantae; phylum Streptophyta; class Magnoliopsida; order Sapindales; family Sapindaceae; genus Acer; species Acer yangbiense. The sequence continues at coordinate 1,364,385 of CM017766.1, forward strand.
ACTCTGATGTGATGTCAAAGCTCAAATCTTATGCCACAAAGGGTTTAGGCCTGTTGATTTAAACCCTACTCATACGACGTCGTTTCATCCCATTCATCCTGTCTTAACATCCACGGGTCTACGGGTCGGGTATGCTGACAATTAACATTTAACACCATTGTTTGATCCATCCAAATGGTTCATGCATTATACATAGGGAGATTTCCATTTTTTTTTTTTTAAGGTTTTTACCATCGGTAAGATTCGAGCCTCTGATTTAGGAGTCATTTACCCGAGCCTCAAGTCTGTTCATCTACCGATAAAGCTACTATATAGGAAGATTTCCAAAATGCCTTTTGACCTTTTTTTTTTGGAAAACAACCTTCTTGTTTCTAATTTCAATGAAAACCCCTCCTTACCACCGAATCAACCTTTATCTTCTATGGTGATATTAGACAATGCAACTTCTATTTCAATCACCCTATTTTAATCACCCACTTGTTAGTTATTTCCATCAAAATTATGATTAAAGTTGACGAGATGACGTTAGTCCAGTGATATGCCCTCACACGATCACACATAAGGGTTTGAGTCGTAGCTTGAAATACAAAACTTATATCACCGCCCACCGATTTAATGGTAAAAGACTCTCGTTCGGTATAGGAATGTATCACATTAGAGTCGCCACAACCGGTATGTCGGTATTTCAAAAATGGAAAATAAATGAGATATTTTCTACCAATTTCACTACTAAACATATATGGTCCTCATTAATCTACCTTGAAACAATTAAACAAATAATCCGCGTTCTTTCAAAGTAAAAAAAAAATCATCCATGGCAAAAAAACTGTAAAACACCATGAACATGTTAACAACAATGTCCACAACCCCTCTATTCACCACCCCACCACCACCCATAACAACACGTGACCTTCCACAGCCAGACAAGCTCGCCGTCGTAATTTCCAACTCGAAATCCAGCACCCAACTAGTTAGAATCCACGCCGCTCTCTACCGCCACAACCTCCTCCACCAACAACCTATCCTCAACTTCCATCTTTTACGTGCTTACTCTTCTCTCGACCGCCTCGACTATTCTGTAACTCTTTTTAACCAAACGCATAACCCCAATATCTTCCTCTACACCGCTATCATTCACTGCCATGCCCAACACAATCTCCATGAACAAGCCCTTCTCTACTACTCGCAAATGCTAGCTCGTAACATCAAACCCAATGCATTCACTTTCTCGTCTATACTCAAATCTTGTCCGTTGAAACCTGGAATAGCAATTCATTCACATACGATAAAATTCGGGTTGGATAAGGATTTGTATGTGCGGACATGTTTGGTCGATGTTTATGCTAGAGGGGGTGATGTTTTGTCTGCGCAGAAACTGTTTGATAATATGACTGAGAGGAATTTGGTTTCTATAACGACAATGCTATCATGTTACACGAAACGCGGGGATGTTGCTGCGGCAAGATTGCTGTTTGATGGGATGCAAGAGAAGGATGTTGTTTGTTGGAACGTGATGATTGATGGGTACACGCAACACGGGTTGCCTAATGAGGCTCTGGTGTTGTTTAGGCGGATGTTGGCGGCGAGATTGAAGCCTAATGAAATCACTGTAGTGTCTGTGTTATCTGCTTGTGGGCAGATTGGTGCTTTGGAGTCTGGTAGGTGGGTTCATTCATATATTGAGAATAATATTGGGATCAGATTCAATGTTCAAGTGGCTACTGCTTTGATTGATATGTATAGTAAATGTGGCAGTTTGGAGGATGCACGATTGGTTTTCGATATGGTTAACAAAAAGGATGTTGTTGCTTGGAATTCAATGATTGTAGGTTATGCTATACATGGATCTAGCAAAGATGCTTTGCAGTTGTTTAATGAAATGTGTGGCATTGGAGTAAGGCCTACTCATATAACCTTCATTGGCATTTTGAATGCTTGTGCTCATGCCGGTTTGGTGAATGAGGGATGGAGATTGTTCAATTCAATGCAAGATGAGTATGCAATTGAACCGAAGATTGAGCATTACGGGTGTATGGTTAATCTTCTTGGACGTGCTGGGCAAATAGAAGAAGCGTATGAGCTTGTCAAGAATATGAAGATTGAGCCAGATTCCGTGTTGTGGGGAACTTTGCTTGGAGCTTGTACGCTTCATGGTAATGTTGGTTTGGGTGAGAAAATTGCAGAGTTTCTTGTTAGCCAGAATCTTGCTAATTCGGGGACTTATATTCTTCTCTCGAACATATACGCTGCAAAGGGCAATTGGGATGGAGTAGCAAGGGTAAGGACCTTGATGAAAGGGATCGGAGTACAAAAAGAACCCGGGTGTAGTTCAATCGAAGTGAATAACAAAATACACGAGTTTCTTGCGGGAGATTTGAAGCATCCAAAGAGCAAAGAAATCTACATGAAATTAGAGCAGATAAATGGTTGGATCAAGGCTCAGGGATACACACCGCACACAGATATTGTGTTGCAGGATATTGGAGAAGCGCAAAAAGAGCGATCACTTGAAGTTCACAGTGAGAAGCTCGCTATTGCTTTCGGGCTTATTAGTACTCAACCAGGGACTACAATCAAGATTGTGAAGAATCTCAGGGTTTGTTTGGATTGTCATGCAGTAACCAAGTTGATTTCAAACATCACTGGGCGTCAGATTGTGATGAGAGATCGAAACCGATTTCATCATTTTGTGAATGGCTCATGTTCTTGTGGAGATTACTGGTGAATTGTGATTATGGAACAAGTCTAAAATGTTTATAAATAGTTTCTACATAAATATCACACAGCAAAATGGAACAAAATGATAATACAAAGGCCCAATTCAAAAAAATGTATAATTTCCACCTCAAGTGTCTCTATATAGACCTAAAATGGGAAAACATTATACCAAACAAAACAAACAAACAAAATCCAGAAGAGTCACAAATTGAGAATCCAATGAAAATAAATCTGTACATGAACTCTAACCAATTCACCTTCTACGGCAAATGTGCAAATGACTCACTGACTACTGAGTGAGAAGTATTGCAGATATCAAAACTAAAGATTAATGACTACATCTAAACTACTCATGAAATTCTTCCAAAAAAAAAATATAAATAAATAATAATCTACTCATGAAATTTAAACCTATCCAACTAGATTACAATTTTAATGGCTGAATTTTGAAGATGAGATAAATAGCTTCTCACATTTCTGACAAGCTCGGAGGATACCTAAGTCCTAACATCAAAAGGAACTTCCCAAGTCTTCACATTCTGAAGTCCAAAACACAAACTGTGTTGTCAGCAAAACAGGCAGCAATCTTGTCACCATCCTTATTCCAACATACTTCAAATATGCCACCATTGCCTGTGTATGTCTTCACGATCTTTCCTTCCTTCAGGGACCAGATGTGCACGGATTTATCAAGAGATCCACTGGCCAAATACTCCCCATTTGGGCTAAATGCAACCGAGTACACAGGATCCCTGGAGATTTGATAATAACGTACTCTCAGAAACAACATCAATCATATAAACTTAACTTCCTGGCATTTGGAAACAAACCCAGCAAATTGTATGTTTGTATCTAGATAGCATCAAATCAATTGTACACCATGGAGTTAACTGGACGGCACATAAAATGGTTAGCAGGTTCACTTAGATATACAAGGCCAAATGCCAAGTAATCACAGTACCACAATCACCGGTATTGGCCAATGAAACGAGTACACGGTTAAATAAATAAAGCTTGGGTCGGCAAAACAACATTCAAGTGTCATTCCACTTCAAAAATTTATTTGATAACTAATCTCGTGTTGTCTCCTAAACAAAGAGATCATAAACAAGTTCAAGTTCATATACCTGTGGCCGTTCAAGCTGCAGAAGAGTTTCCCTAACTCTACATCCCATAGCTTTACCGTAGAGTCAAATGACGCACTGCATGAAAACAGAATCACAGAATGTGAGAAACATGTCACTGAACCAAAATATTATAACTCTACCATAAAAATAAGTAAGCCTAATCATCATACACCAACAAGTGTTAATGCACTCAACCAAAAAAAAAAAATAAAAAATTCTTAAACATTTTATTTAGAAGGGCTTCCACGATCAAGAGACAACACGTACGTCCAAGAGAAACAACTAATTAAACAAACACTAATAAAATATGGTTATATCAAGAAAAGTGATAACTGTAGGCTAATTAACCAGGGTGAAAGTAATGACTTTTAAACATGCACTCATTCAGCTAATCTGAGGCAGCTTGTTTTGCTAATATGTACAGTTCAATGTCGAACTACGATTTTTGATAGAAATGCATGACAATCAGTGGTTAACAATAGAAAAGGTATTTCAAGAATGCTTTCAATAAGATATGCATAAGAAATCAACATAAAAAGTTCATTTTTACCTTGCCAGGACCAACTGCTGGTTAGGATTGTTTGTTCCTGGTCCAGTGGGACTCCATCTGATGGTATAAATCTCCTGCAACAAGTCATTCAATGTTTGGACTAACAATCCAATAACATGCATGCATGAGCATGTCAAAATGATGATTAAGGAAATAACCAACCAATGGTACCTTAGAATGCTGCCTCAGATCATGAACATACTCGTCCTGCTTCATATTCCATATCTGTTCCATAACATTAAATGAGTTGCCAACCCAATAAGAGAAAAGGCTACACAGCTAGGAAGAGAAATAAATTGTGTGAAACAAGCACATCTGATTAATAGAACCAAAATATGTAATACAACATGCACATGTCTATTCCATATGAAAAGCAAAGGAACTAAAACCAAGCTACTAGAATTGAACAGATATATTATTTCATGAAACCAAAATACTAAGCATTAGCTACTAAAGAGAAAGGTAGCAAACAATAACCTTTGCAGTGATGTCATCTGAGCACGAGGCCAGCAATGTACCTGTTGGATCCCATTTGACACAATTAACCTCACCCTGAAATCACACAAAGTTCAGAAAGTTAATTTAAAGAGCTTCCTACATTTTATTTACACAATGTAGGTAGTTTTGGCCTACAAATTTTAATGCTTTCCAGACATTCATATACTAATCATAGCTTAACAATAGTATTTCAGCAAAATAATTGTCAAGTCATGCCTTTCCACTAGAATAACCAAGAGCAGGTTTATACAACTAAAGTGAGCGGAAATATTTTCAAGAGGAGGCCTGGCATAATCCAACATCACTTCTTTTTTTGTCTGCTAACAACATTGAACCAAGTGAGCCCCACAAAAAGAAAATGGCCATAGTGTGAAATTATGGACCCAATAAAAAAGGGTGCACGTCCATCATAAACGAATTGGCTTCCAATTAGACATTCATGCCTACAACCTGAATTCAATTGATCACTGTTGATTATATACTTCAAATATAGCTTACTTTAGTTTGTTACAAAGACATAACATTGTTTTTAACTTATTGATGTCATTAGCTTGGCAGCTTCGCCTATTAAACTGAAACAATATAGGCTTTGTTCAGGTTTGTAATTCCAACTTGGGTTATAGGCAAGCTACTGGTTGGGTATTTTTGGCCAGATTGAATATCAGAATATGACACACCCCAAAGCCATAATTTGCCAGCACTACTTGAATAAACTACTAAAACACTTAGGCAGACACATTCAAATTAAGATGAAATCATGTAGAAATGTAGAATCAAAGATCAAACCTGATGCCCACCAAAAGTTTTGATGGGGCGGGTTTCTCCAATTTTACACACATATATCATGGTGTCTGTGGAGCTTGTAGCAAATGAGACATTATTACGCCAGTCAACATCAAGTGTTGGACCTAAAAATCACAAACATGAAGATTAACCCCAACAAAAAATGAGTGTGATGATGAGAAACATCACGGGTCCTCAAAATTGTCTAAAATGGCACCTGAATGAAATTCAAATTGTTGCTTCCATTCTTCTGCCTTCACATCCCATACAATTGCAGTTTTATCACAGCTTCCAGTAAGAAGATAATCGCCTTTCTTGTTCCACTTCAGAGAAAATATAGGACCTTTATGCTTACTCAATGTACTCTTTAGCTCGCCTAGACCAAATAAAACCAATAAGAATAGCTGCAGAAGCTCCAAAAAATGCAGAAATAATAGCTTAAGCACGGGAGGCACTGAATTTAAATAATATATAATCAAATACCAAAATGGTGGACATCCAAAGGGAAGTGTTATAAAAGTAATGGATGACCACCACTTACATGTCAATAAAATAACATGCACATGTCATGATCCCACTAATTGAGTGGCAATCAACCTATGATGAAACAACATTATGGTTTCATGCAAAGGAACATGTGGCGACTTATTGGTCAACATTTCATTGGATAGTAATTTGAAAAGATTGGGGAGAAAAATATAAGGAAAAAAGTAATATTTTTTATTTTCTTCCACGTCTTTGACGGTAGGAAAGCTTAATGAGGGAAAAGTTTGTAGATTATTGCATTATTCTCATCATATCTCATTTTCAACTCCCTTTCACGTCCAATTTGGTATTATTGAAAAAAGAGGTAGACAATGGAAAGTGCATTCCCACACCCTTTTTTTCATACTCTCCCCATTTTTCAATTGTGCCAAACAAGATAAAATGATATCCACAATCCATTTTCCTCCCCCACTCATCCATCCAACTTTTTCTGTCCTACCAAGCAGAGCCTAATGGTTGAACCCAAGATGCCTTCTCACCTTAATGATGAAATAGCTGTTGTACTAAGATCATATCATAACAAAAATACTACATAGGATGGTATAACTATAATTGGAAGATAATTTTTTATAGATAAAATCATAGTGCGATTATTTCAAATCAGTGGGGGATCAGGACTGGCTCGGATGGCCAAGCCAAGAATTTAGAAAGAAGGAAATTGATAACTTTACCCATTCTATAGACTAAATCATCTTCAGCCCAAAACAAATACATATGTAGTCCACAGGACCACAGCTCATCATCAATTTAAACAAAAAACCCATTAATCTTAAAACACATGCCAACCCATCATAATATATATATATATATATATAGTTTATAATTTTATCTCACCCCAAAAAAAAAAGGAATCTGGTTTCGCCCCTGTTTTAAATATATACTTTCAGGGGCCCCTTTTTAGATAAGATAATCTGTCCTTATAGGATACTATTTCCACCAATGGATTCATTACTTCAACAACACAACTGCACACCCAAACCCATTCAATTAACATATGGAGAATTTCTTAGCATAAAAAGATGACAAGAACAATGGGAAAAAAAAGAGCAAGAAGTTTTTTAGACAAGCAAAGCATCTCACCATTTGTACTCCAAATTCTAGCTTGGCCATCGTACGAACCTGTTGCAAGTAATGTTCCTTCACCCTGCATTCAAGCAGGTGAAATAAGACAAGAACATCATAGTTTGTCGATAGGAATGAATAGAGAATGAGAACCATATAGTCAGATAGCTAAGAAAATCCTAAAACTAATTTTCGAGAGTTTGAAAGAGCAATTAAAAAGCAGAAATTCAATGCTCAAGTTGTCTCTTGCTGCGTAATTAGGTACATCTTTATTCTATTGTAATTCATCAGAATAAATAAGACATATAAGTTGCTTTCTTGCATGCTGAAAGTTATAAAAGACAGCTTCAGGATTAACAAGAAATTAATGGAAAAAGTGATTATTTTCAAGAAATTAAACAAAATACTGAAACAGAACTCACATTCCAATCAAGTGTTGTGACATCCTTGCTTTTCTCATTTGTTCTTCCTTTTACATGCTTCAGCACCAGGACATTTTGTGCAGCAGATCTACCAGTTCCATTTGCAATTGGCCAAATACGAGCTGTCGAATCTCCAGACCTGAGAATTGAGGCAGTGAGAGCTAGAGGTAAGACATAATATAATAAGAATAAAACTTTACAACCTGATTAAGATAAACGCTCCCAAACTGATGGGATAATTATACCATTCATGCAATTATACCATATACATGCATAATTCTATTCACAATATTAAATTATCACCAAATCCAACAACAAAAATTTATATTCCAGGCCTAAGGCATCAATCATTTCCACTATTAACTTACTAATACTAAAGTTACATGAAATTTAAAAAATTGGCATAATTGTCACTAATATAAAAGCTGAAACAGTAAGAATATGAAAGTTAACATTACTAACATTGTAGAAATGATACACATTTGCAACAATCCAACTAGAACAAGGTCAAATTTTACTTTTTAGGATTCAATTTCTTAAAGTTAGATTGATACAAAAACCATTCGTCAAGATCATTGATCCAACAGTAGCTCAAAGCTTACCCCGTTGATTCATACTTGACAAGATTATTTATTCGAGTCTACCACCATGTGGATTTGTATTTCATTGTTGTCCTAGCCTTTATATCTGATCAGCAGCGCTCGATCAATCAGAAATAAAATTTCAACAAAACGTAAACCAGGAAAATAATTGCCCTTTCACACCCAGCTATCCTTCAAAATTGTTGTGCTTGGACGATGGCACTATCTTTACTTAGTTCAGATGTTCAGCACTTATATCAATTGGAAAATACCCAACATGCATTAAGTTTTTACTAATGGAACAACATAGGTCCCAATAAAAACATGTAAACTGAGTAATTGGTCAGTGAGGATGAAAACAGACGAATCAAACTAAATTACGTGTTATTGACACCCTAAAAGAATTATTTCCACTGAAAACCGTCAAGAAATAGAGAACCAACCCGGATGCAAGAAGGGAACCTGTTGGACTCCATGCACATGCACAAACCTGTAAAGGATGCAAGAAATAGGTGTATTGTTACCAAGGCATAAAGCTAGGAAAGGGGATAAAGAAAAAATAAACAATTACACATGCATAAAAAGCCCAAACCTCAGAAGTATGTCCTTCCAAAATTGTGACATCAGAACTAGGAATTTCGCAAGTCAGAGATGATGAGGTAGGAGCAATATCCATTGGTTCTGCTCCTATTAAATATGCAAAAGTTCTCATAATTTGTATTTAGTAAAGTGAGGCAAAAAGACAGCATGGATAAAATGAGAGGGGTCTAAAGGGAGATGAATATTTAACAAATCATTTACAAAGTCATCAATTAGCAACTAAACTAGGAAACTTCATAACATCATATGTTTTTAATTGACAAATGTTCATAGTAATTGCTTGTTTTTCCCTCTTCCATATGCATAAGCAAACAATGTGGATGTGGTTAATCTTCATTTCATAGTTCTTATAATTATGGAGGTGCAACCTTTTACACAGCAGGCAATTAAAGACCAAAATAATTAATTTCCTAAAGCATGTCAGCAACTTGTAAAATACTACTCCCATATCTCACCACATTAATGCCTTCCAAATCAAACTACCCTGGAATTTATTTAAAAACACGAAGTTGATATAAGATGTGATTTAATGGCTATGGTGTTCACCTGAAGAAACAACTCAAAAAATAACAATTACAAATACTCACGACACCAGACATGGATTGATCGGTGGTTGTAAATTGCTTATGGGCATGAAAGAATGAACACTTGAGCTAAATCACTGTATACTCCTCTGAAACATTTGGAAAGATTACAGTTCATCTAAAATAATTAAACAGATAAACTGATTTTCAATTTTCTAATTAATGACCAAACTGCGTGTGACCTGTTACCTTACTCATCAATCATTCTTAATAACAAACATTCATAAATCACAAGTGCATTCATAGTTGCTGCAAAGCAACAATGCAAAGCTATACTTGGTGGAAAAAAAGGTGGGACTTGGGAAAATTGCAAACATGTAGAGAATACAATTAAAATAATACAAAGAAAATAAAAGCAAAGGAGTAAATATGTTTCACCTCCAGGAACTCCATTTTCTTCAGGTTTGTTAACCGTTTCTTCTTGATCAATAGACATTTCTCTATCAGTATGATCCTCTGGCTGCTTCTCTCGCTGCTTATCCTTCTCATGTTCCTTCTCTCTGTCCAGCCTTTCCTTCTCTTTTGCACGTACACGTTCTCCTTCATGTTCCCTATCAACCTCTTTCTCTTTATCTCTATCCTTTTGTAGATTTTTCTTCTTTTCTTTCACCATCAGCCGCAGTTGAGAGACATCCTTTGTAATGAGATCCATCGGTTGTAAGAACGAGAAATCTTCATCCATGTCTGCATCACTCTGGCAAGCTTAACGCAAACATTGATTACCATATATTTTAAGATAACAAAAAAGCAAAAACACTTGAATAGACATAAGCAAAAACAGGATGATCAAAAACAAAAGTATTAAGCATGCTAACATTATTCAAATGTGCTTCCATCTCCAAGTACTGAAGTCCCTTTTGCACAAATGTAACAAGAGCACCAGGTGGAACCAAGTTTCCATCAATAGGGCATTTGTTGATAGCAGCTTCATATCCTAAAGAAAAAGCTGCGTGTGTGAATCCTGCAGAATATGATCAGCAAAGTGTAAAGACATAATTATCGATTTCTAGAATCTAGTTATCTAGGTGCTCTAATTCCAGCTCAATAAAATACAATGAACTAGTAAACAATGTTTTAAAAAGTGTGAGGCGGATCGAGGCAGTTTATCTTAGTGAGGTGAGGCAGCCGCCTCAATTTATAAAAATGAGGTTGGTAGAATGCGAAAAAGAGAAGAATAAGAGAAAAATGAATAACTTTAGAAAGCTGTTGTTCGAAAAAGCGGCCATGGCTGCCGCGATTTAGGCCAAATTGTCCTTCCTAGGCGACTGGTATCTAGTCAGCGCCAGGCAGCCACCTAGGGCCCTAGGCAATATTTAAAAAAATATATATACAAAAAAAAAACTCCCCCTTCAAAACAGTGTCGTTTTATTTAGGGAAAAAACAGAAAAATATTATATTATATATATATATATTTCGGGCTGCAGTGGCACCGCCTAGGCAGCCTGGCACCCACTAGAACCTTGGCTGTTAGGCATTTAGTCGAGTGTGAGAGGCTGTGAGATTTGAGTGAGGTGTTGTTTGGGTGTGAGGGGATTAACAAAATGAGTGGGGGCTGTGGATGGCTGTTTTTAGAGTTTATTTAATTTATTTTTAATTTAGACAAAAAGCTCAAAACATTGAGTTTTGAGTCAAATCAAAAGCCTAAAACTCACCGTTTCAATCAACAAAACCCAAATCTAATGACACCACCTCATCGCCCCAAGGTGGTGTTATTTAAAAACAGCCTTGAGGGGCCAGTCTCAAGGCGGTGGAGGGCTGAGGCGGCGTGAGGTGCCTCAAGGCAGCCACCTCGGCCGTGTTTTGAAACAATGCGGCTAAATATATTGTTCCGAGGAATCTTCACCAATTAAATTGGTAAATGAATAATTCAATGTTCCTGGTGCATACCGTGCATATGAGATTTCATAATACTACTTCGTAACAGTCATTCTACTACTAGTAACTAATCATTATGGCTGTAAACGTAAACAATTACAATCAGTAAAATTTTCTACAACTAGTACACTAATTCAGTATCTGAGATAATTATCAAAGCAATTCAGGCCTCTATTAAAGTTAAAGCATTTCATGACATTTAACTCACTTTAATCTTCTCTCTATTGAAACTTATATTGATGAACAAGCTGAACCTTAAAATCTACAGAAAAGGCCAGTATTTTAAACCATTATAAGCCACATAACAACCGTTTCACATGTTACAAATAGCAATTAATGCTTCTAAAATGAAATCAAGTGTATCTTCACTTCATTGAAAGCACAAATACTAAGCTATATCCGTGCTCATATGCCATACATGTACCTCAATCACCACCACCGGACCTATTAAACATGCATATGACACGTGCTACATACATGGCCTATAGAAACTTTAATTGCGGATCGATCCGCTCATAACTATCATTCCATAAACAAGACAATATTCGAAAGATTAGTTCCAAACTTATAGCTCTTTATCCAAATGAAACCCTAATAAGTAATTAAAACAGAGAAACCATCTCAAGAAGCTTCCCTTTTTATAATCCATACTAAAAATACGATACGAAATCCTAGAATTCGACATTAATACAGACAGAAAATGTGGGTAACAAGAAACTAAAACAAAACTATTAGTGAACTAAATGTACTAAATAATAGCAAAATATTCAGAAACATGGTATAAAAATAACACAGAAACCCTAAACATCTAATAGATCAACATATAAACGATGCAAAACAACAAATTACAACTTTAGTCGCGGATGGATCCGCTCATGACTATCATTCCAAAAACAAGACAATATTCGAAAGATCAAACATATAGCTATCTACCACAATAATACCCTAATACAGTAATTAAAACAGAGAAACCAGCTCAAGAAGCCTCCTTTTTTTATAATCCATACGAAAAAAAACGATACAAAACCCTAGAATTCGACCTAAACACAGAACAAAAAAAACATGTCTCTGGATTCTCAGTAACAAACGCTGCAGGAAAATAAAATAAAAACAAAATTAAAGAGAATAAAAATACCTGATTCTGTTAAGTAGCGAAAGACGAGATAATTCAATTCGACCGAAGTGATTGTGGTCATGGTCGCGCGAGAATCGCCGGTATCAATGGCTGTTAGATAAGGATCAGTCAGGCAACCATGCACAGCCCACCAGTTAAAGCACGGAAAACACAGAGAGCGTGACCGAGAAAAGAGAGAGAGACAGAGAGAGAGAGAGAGAGAGAGAGAGAGAGAGAGAGAGAGATTTTCACTGTCGCAGAGAGAGCTTTGTAATTTTTTATTTTTTTTTGCAGATACGCAAAGTGCTCTGAGTCTGGGTCTGGTTCTGGAACTATCGTTACAAGTTAGATAAGAAGGCGCACAAGCCGCAGGCGCATTAATTAAGTTTTGCGTGCGTTTCTTTTGCCTTTTATTTATTTATTTATTTATTATTTCATGGATTATGTGTGAAGTAAAACGTAACCGTTGTTACTTGTAAGCAAACTTGGGTCAGAATAGCAGCCAATAGCCCAATAAAGATATATCCATTTGGGCCTTGTTGGGCTTGTCATGCTTTTAAAAATATCACATCCAGGTCTTTCTTACAGTTTAGGCCTTTCTGTTTATTTATTTATTTTTTGTTACAAAGGAGGGCAAAGCCCAAAAACAAAAGAAGAGAACTAAGAAAAGGATACAAAGCTACGCCTAAAACAGGCTACACCTCTAGCATCAGCCTCCAAAATTCTTATGGAAACCAGGAGAGGGTCATCAAGAACAAGCATAACTATTTCCATGCCGACCCAAACGAGCTAGACTGAAAACATGAACAATGTCACAAAGCCACTCATCAGCAATCATCCTTTTGCGATTTGGATAAGGCTAAACAGAGGATGGTCAGAGATTGTATCTAGAGATAGCAGTTGGATAGTATTGAGGGAATCTATTTCAAAAATTATTTTTCTATGCTCAAAATTCCAGGCCATTTTAAGGCCTTCAAATAAACATCATAACTCAACTTCAATCCCACTACCACAACCTTTGTTCACCACAAAGCCTTTCGCTCACTAACTCAAACTATTTCGCATAACACTTCCTGCTATAATGATTATAAAGTTGGTGTCCCGGCTGCCATCAATATTCAGTTTCATCCATCCTTCGTTAGGAGGATTCCAAGCAACTAGAAACACAAAGTCAGTTCTAACAGGGGCAGACCAATTAGCATCAAACCAATCCTTGGCAAAAGAATTAATGATCAAATGGGCATTATTAGGTTGAATGAGTGTCATTTACCATCGAGTTACATAGAGTGGGGGGTAGTTTTTGGTTTTGTTAAGGTTTTTTTTTTTTTTTTTTTTGGATCTAGAGTGGAAATTGAATGGTTTTGGTGGAGATTAGAGATGGGGTGTATGAGAAATTAAAACGGATATTTTTGAGAATGAGGGTCTCAAGGCCATATATGGGATTATTCTGCAAAATTGGCAAACCTCATTCCGATGAAAGTCGATTACCTTTTAATTTCATTCCCAATTAGTTCAATTCTATGTAGCACCAAACTATATACAAGACTAATGTTATCAAATATATATAATACCAAATTATAATAATCTCCTACTCCAATCGTACTCTTCGTCTTCTTCTTTTTATGGTATAATGCTATATGTACCATTAATGTACTGAAAACTAGACATTAGATATTAATTTAAGGATCCATCAAAATCAAAGGTTTAAGAAAAAATATTAATAAAAAAAAAAACTAAAGAAAATATTTCCTTTCCGTATTATCCGTTAACAATACATTAATCGTACCAATAGTCCATTGTCCGGTGGTTGGAGACTTAAAAATAAAGCTCCCCACAAAGTTCATACCTGGTATTATAAATATAAGTCTACATTTACCTATTAAACCGTAAAATGTGGAGAGACCTCTCCCTTTTGAGTGAGATCGAGTTGTATTCTGAGTCGTGCTTGTAGAACCTATTCTCGTCAATTCTTGGCATACTATTCTCGTCAATTCTTGGCATACCCCTAACCGTACTATCAACTTTCAAAAACTCAAGGGGGGGGGGGGGAGAGAGATGGCAAAAACTCGGGTCGTGTTCAGGTATACCTGGACCCAAATTTTGTTCTAAAGAATTTTATTTCTTTCTATATTTAACCTTTTTTGTTTTCTTTTCTTTTTAGTCTTTTTTAGAATGTATTAAATATGCATTCAATACACTATAATTATTTCCGAAAATAAATGTTTTTGAATTTTAATTACTAATATAAATGATAATAAATATTTTTTAAAATAAATTAAAATATCAAATTAATTTTAACCAGTGTTTTTTTAAGGAATTGATGGTAAATTTTAAAAGAGCAAATTGCATTCAACTTCCCTGAGGTTTGATCTCTTGCATCCATAAACAACTTTATTATTAATTGACACTCACATCTCTTGCCGTTAGGTCAAACTTAACTGTTAACTAACTGTTACTTTTAAAAGACTAAACTACCCCTGGTCCCTAAATTAAATTAATAAAAAAACATTTAAAAAAAATGGATCTCCACCATCCATTGCAAACTTGAATGGTGGAGATCAAATAAACTTTTAAATAATTGAAAATTGAAAATTGAATTAGAAAATATATAAATTAAAAGAAAACAGAAATTTAAAAACAAAATAATTTTAAAAAGCAAAAATGAAAAATAAAATTGAAAAACTGGAAAAAAAAATATCATTGTTTATGCAAGTGAGATGCATCAATGATATTTATAAAATATGATATTATTTTTTTTTCAGGTTTTTCAATTTTATTTTTTATTTTTTATTTTTGCTTTTTAAAATTGTTTTGTTTTTAAATTTCTTTTTTTTCTTTTAATTTATATATTTTCTAATTCAATTCAATTTTCAATTATTTAAAATTATATTTGATCTCCACCATCCATGTTTGAGATGAATGGTAGATATCCTTTTTTTTTATGTTTTTTTTTTATATTATTAATTTAATTTAGGGATCAAGGGTAGTTTAGTCTTTTAAAGGTAACGGTTAGTTTTGACCTAACAGCAGGGGGTGTGACTTGTGAGTGTCAATTAATGATAAAATTGTTTCTAAAATTAGGGTTTAGTTTTATTTTTATTTTTATTTTTATTTTTAAAATCGGGTTTCGGTCGGGTATTGGATATACCCGGACCCGGGCTGGTACATAACCAGCTAAGTACCCAGATATTCCTTACCCGGTGTCGAGTAAGGAAAGTCCAGGTACTGCCTGGGATTTTTGGCCCGGGAAAGGCCGGGTACACTTGCCATCACGAGAGAGAGAGAGAGAGAGAGAGAGAGAGAGAGAGAGAGAGAGAGAGAGAGAGAGAGAGAGAGAGAGAGAGAGAGAGAGAGAGGCTACTAAAAAGAAGCCAGATACAAAGCATGGAAGATAATTTAACATTTTGTATCAAATGGAAAAAAAAATCTCCATGTTTTCCCTGTTTTGATGTTAAGGTTTCATTGATGATATACATATGACGTGTGTGTTTTTCGAATTAAAAAACAAAAACATGTCTTTCGAAAATGATATATATCACTATATCTATTAACTATATAAAAAGTGTGAGTTGTCGGTAAATTATAGCATCCTATTTTTTGTTTGAAAGTAAAATTACAGATACAACCCTTAAAGATTATATAATTACGCCTACAGAATCAAGACTGTTTGCAAATTTGCCATTTACTTTATAATTAACAATAGAACAAAAAAAAAAAAAAAAAAAAACTGGACTTTGATCGATAACAAAAGGTGGATTTCAGTTGATAGAAAAGAGAGAGCAGAGATAGCAAAACAAAAAGTCAAAAAGTGTAGAGATAACTATGAGATTTGGGAATGGACGAGAACACACACACACACACACATATATATATATCTGAGATCCAAACAAAAAACAAGGGAATTAGAGATCTAGAAAACAAACAAAAGAGAAGATCATTTGCTCAAAGTCTCTCACTATACATGTGATTCATGTTTTTTTATTGTGCAATTTTAATTTGGATTTCGTGTGGAGTTATTCAATTGAGCTATTCAGTTGTTGATTGCATGTGGAGGATTTTGTAGTTTTGGGGATCAAAGTTCAATGCTTTTATTGGGAATTTAGGGATTTAGTTTTGTGATAATTGAAAATAGAACATAATATATAGGCACATATCTAAGTTGAGAAGAAGCAAATGTAATATATGGTTAAGAGAAAAAACGTAGAAGAAAGAAAAAACAATCTTGAAATCTAAAACCACAACAAGAGATGAAATCTAAAGAGTTTAGTTAAGGTTAACTTTGATAGAGTAAGAGAGAAGTTTCAGATTTGTTTGGTTGAGAGATAGATTACTAAAGCCATTGTAGTGAACTTCTGAGTGCATTTGTCTAGATTTTCTGTATATATGATTCTTCGAACAACTTGAGCAAATATTTCTAGAGATTAAAAGAATTGGATGTGCTCTTGATGAAGATAAAAGTGCTTTGATTTTAATATATATATATATATATATATATATATATATATATATATGGTTAGGCTAAATCAACTTAAAAAAGTGACTTAAATTGTGTGTCTCATTTGTGTGTGTGGAGAAGAGAAGTAAATGAGTGGATGAGAAATGAGTGGTCCAGAATTTAAGTCACTTAAGTTTAAGTCACTTTTTTAAGTTGATATAGCCTGACCCGTATATATATATATATATATAGGGTGATAAGTAGTATTGATGTGGATAAAGAAAACCAGAGACTATTGGCTTATGCCGGGCGCAACTGGTTTTGTAGAATAGAGAGACAATTTTGCCCTTGTGAGACCGGTTGTAAACATTAAATAGTTAGGGGTAATTTTAGAGTTCTGAATGATAGTGGTGACATATGTATTGTTATGTGACTATTGGCTTATGTCGGGCGCAACTGGTTTTGTAGAATAGAGAGACAATTTTGCCCTTGTGAGACCGATTGTAAACATTAAATAGTTAGGGGTAATTTTAGAGTTCCGAATGATAGTGGTGACATATGTATTGTTATGTGTTATGTGGTTACCATGCATTTCATTTGATGGCATTTGTTTCATGTATTCTCTTTGAACCATACGTGTTTCATACAAGTGGAACATTAGGGACTTTTTGATAGTCAATGAAATATTAAGGACTAAAATACATAATTCTTTAAACCTTTTGACTAAATTAATATTTTGTTAAACATTAAGGATGATTTTGATATTTGCCCTTACATTAATAAATTATTTGCTCATGTCATATGAATAGCTACAAATTGTGAAAGCCCGAATTCAAATCACAATTTTAGGGAGATAAAAGAGGGTAGAAGTCCATCTAAGGAAATTTTTAATAGTACTGCTAATGATTCAAAGCAGCATGATGGAGCTGTTGATGTTACTGGGAACACTCCAATTCGGGAAGGGCAGTTTCTGGTGACAATCGGCACATTTAATGCACTTCTAGAAGATCAGGATCTAATGAAGAATTTTTGTCCAATTCAAATTCATATAATCCATAGAATTTATGTTATATTGATATATATATTTATACTTTTTTCATCGTTTTATATCTAACAGGATGGAATTGTTGATATTGAAATCACTGTCACACTACCTAATCGACATGACTACCTCATTCATGACAATAGTAAATGTAAAAATGTTATCGGATGAAATATCGATCGTCAAGAAAATATATATAACAGTGTAAATATCTCACTTAGAAATCTTTCAATAGTTGGGTTTTACAATTTTGTGTTCATAGACAATATAAAATTCCTTTTGAAAGTGTATAGAGCTTGCAAGGATATGATTCAGGTATTGATATAATCACATACCTTGCATGTGCCTCAAAAGTCAAAACCTAGTCATACAGAAAAGTCCAGGTAATTAAATTGTCAACATAAATTATTGGCACAAAACAGGTACGGCCATTCAAATCTTCAGTTGATCCAAATATAGTAGGATATATATACGCACACACTGACGTTAAGGATTTAAAAAATACAGAGACAAACATCATCATGTGATTCATGTGCATGTTGCAACTTAGAACATATCAAATTTAATTCAATAATAAAACCTAGTCAATTGATCCAGAAAACCTAGTCATACAGAAAAGTCCAGGTAATTGAATTGTCAACATAAATTATTGGCACAAAACAGGACGACCATTCAAATCTTCAATTGATCCAAATATAGTAAGATATATACGCACACACTGACGTAAGGATTTTAAAAATGCAGAGAAAAACATCATCATGGTGATTCATGTGCATGCTGCAACTTAGAACATGTCAAATTTAATTCGAAAACTGCGTTTCATTATAAATACATTTTTTTTTTCTACTAAATTGCTAAATGTGATAAAAGTACAGGGAAGGTGGCTACACTAGATTGATGAATCTAGAATGTATAATATATTAAAGAAAAAAAAATCACAGCTCTTATTTATTATCTATTTAATTAAACGTTAGGGTCAACTCAGTGACTCAATGTTGATGGGAGATTTGTTAAAAACTCTAAATTACCATAAAATAATAATTTTATTTCAAATTCATTCTTTGTTTCTTTTTGAGATGGAAAGTATTAATTAAAATTTTATATTTTAATTTTTCTAACAAAGGAAATTTCAGTAAATAATACAACAAAAATACACTAAATTAATTTTCCTTCGATCAATATATACCATGCATTAGCTTGTACTCCAAGTAAATAATTTTTTATTTCAATTCGCACTAAAACTCTAGCACCCAAATTTTCTGTCACAAAGTAGACAAATAAAAGTCAGCAAATTGATTCAGGGGACACTTATTAGAAAAGTCAATATATATACATATACATATATACAATTTTTCTATTGTCAGTTCGAACTGACAAAAGATATGTCAGTTGTTTACCTGTGGACCATTGGATTTAAATACTTTGACTTGGTTGTATGTACTTGTCAAAACATCTTTTAAATCTAATGGTCTACATGTAAAGAACTGATATATTTTATATCAGTTCGAACTGATAATAGTAAGACTATACATATATATATATAGTGGAAATGGTGGGAAATGTCACTCTTTTGAACTCATTTGGTGACTTTGTCAGTACTTTAATAAGTTAAGTTTAAAATGCACCAATTATGGTGAACTACCAAAATTGCCCTTAGTTCTTCATTTATGTTATTCTGTTTATACTTTTCTCTCTCCACACTTCCAAAAAAATGACACTTTCTCTCTCCACTTTCTCTCTCGAAATAAAAATTCAAGGTTGGATCGACTTTCTTCTTCAACTTATAAAACGTTTGGACGTGCTTCAGTACAAGAAGGTAATATTTCTGGCAAATACTTCTGTTAATTTGTTCACATTTTCATTTGTTTATATAGAAAACTGTAATATTTTTTGTTGGATCTCCGAGACTTTTGTTGCCTTGACCGAGCCTTTTATTGCCTTGACCGAGCCTTTTCCGAGTATTTTCTTGCCTTCATCGAGCCTTTTCCTTTTTTTGAAATGAATAGGTATGGAGCCTTTTCTACAAATTTTCGAGCCTTTTATTGCCTTGACTGAGCCTTTTCCGAGCCTTTTATTGCCTTGACCGAGCCTTTTCCGAGCCTTTTCTTGCCTTCATCGAGCCTTTTCCTTTTTTTGAAATGAATAGGTATGGAGCCTTTTCTACAAATTTCCGAGCCTTTTATTGCCTTGACCGAGCCTTTTCCGAGCCTTTTCTTGCCTTCATCGAGCCTTTTCCTTTTTTTGAAATGAATAGGTATGGAGCCTTTTCTACAAATTTCCGAGCCTTTTATTGCCTTGACCGAGCCTTTTCCGAGCTTTTTCTTGCCTTCATCGAGCCTTTTCCTTTTTTTGAAATGAATAAGTATGGAACCTTTTCTACAAATTTCTGAGCCTTTTCCGAGCCTTTTCTTGTCTTCATCGAGCCTTTTCCTTTTTTTGAAATGAATAAGTATGGAGCCTTTTCTATAAATTTCTGAGCCTTTTATTGCCTTGACCGAGCCTTTTCCGAGCCTTTTCTTGCCTTCATCGAGCCTTTTCCTTTTCTTGAAATGAATAAGTATGGAGTATTTTCTACAAATTTTCGAGCCTTTTATTGCCTTGACCGAGCCTTTTCCGAGCCTTTTCTTGCCTTCACCGAGCCTTTTCCGATCCTTTGCCTTGCCTTGGAAATGAATAAGTATCGAGCCTTTTAGAGAAATGTTCGAGACTTTTGAAGTCTTCTCCGAGCCTTTTCAATATCCTCACCCGAGCCTTTGTAAATGTAAGATGTGAAAATATTTTTTAGTCTTGTGTTTTTATTAATTGTTAGTGATGAATAATTTGACAGCATCATGAATCGGGTTAGGATTGTAATATCTTACAACGGTCGATGGGAGCAGTTTCCCGACGGAAGTCAGAGGTTTATTGGATCCGATAACCAGGAAATATATGTGTCAAAGAATATGACTTACGAAGAATTGTTGGCGATCGTGCATACCATTGTGAAATACGATGAAAACAAATTCACTGTTGATCTGTCATTAGTATCAATCGTTCCTGGCAATACATGTCGCACATTTATAAGGAATGACGACGATGTCCAGTTTATGCTGGGGGAAGATCGAGTGATCCCTCAAGTATGTGTCAGTGTAACTGAGGGGACAGTTGGAGATATGATAGGGAATGATATTCCTCGTCCTGAACATACCCAACAGTTTGGATCCTTTAGCGGTAGCAACCAAGGGTTCACCCAAAGGAGTGCCACCGAAGGTGGGTAAAACATGTGTGGTGTCCTACCGGTAACGGTCAACCATACAGATGTAGTTGAACCTCAAATTGTTGATGTGTTTGGGTGTCGAATTGAGCAGTACAATGAGCAGTACAATGAGCAAAACAATTACCCGAACCATTACGTGGATAATGATGCAAATAATGAACAGGTTGATGATCTGCAAAATGTGGATGAAGTGCCTGAACAAATTCAAACACATGGTAGACGTGTACAAGGAGTTAGTTGCACTGCACCAGATATGGCTGGCACTTCCGAGGTCCGGTATAACATAACAGTATCTGATTCTGATAATGTGACAACGTGGGTTATTCCCGGAGCAGATGCATACTCATTTGGTACTGGTACAATCAGCACCTTCGCAGTGCAAGAACCTAGAACCATGATTTATAAAGTTCAATTTTTTTTGAGTAAAAAGGATTTGAAAAGGCTAGTTAGCCATTTTTCAATGCGGTAGAACTTTGAATGGAAGGTGAAAAGGTCGAATAAGACAACTTTACATCTGGTCTGCATCATTGATGAATGTACGTGGAAATTAAGAGCGGTGAGGAGAGATGAAGGGACTTACTTTCAAGTCAGAAGTTTTGTCAACGAACACAGTTATCCGTTGGAGGAGATTCACTGTCGGCACCGACAAGCTAGTGCAGTCACAATCGGAGAAGTCGTTGCCCCTAGACTTCAGCAACATGATGGACGTCTCATGCGTCCCAAGGACATAATTGCCGATATGAAAACAATATATGGCATCCAAATCATGTACAGTAAAGCACATGATGCCCTGCAATATGCATTGTCATTAAGCTATGGAACGCACGAAGAAACTTTCCAACTGCTGCCATCTTTTGCATACATTCTCGAACAGCAAAATCCTGGCACAATCACGGACTTACAGTGCGCAGACGATGGTAAATTCCTTTACTTTTTCATGTCGTTATGGTCCTCAATTAGAGGGTTTTTGAGGTGTATGCATCATGTGATTGCAGTTGATGGTACACATTTGAAGGGAAGATTCGGGGGTACAATGTTTGTTGCAACTGCACAAGATGGAAACGAACAGGTGTATCCAATTGCTTTTGGGTATGGTGACTCAGAAAACAACGATTCATGGGAGTGGTTTTTGGAATGCTTGAGGGGGGCCCTTGGTCATATAGATGATCTAGTTTTCATTTCCGATCGCCATGCAAGCATTGAAGCAGGGATTTCTAAAGTGTTCCCTTATGCAACCCATACCATATGTTGCTGGCATTTTGGTGAAAATATGAAGAAGCAATTCCACAGAAAGGATGTTGCCGACATAATGGATAGTGCTGCTAGGTCGTACAGTGAAATCCAATACGATCGCCACATGGAGGAGTTACGTAAGCTGCACAGGGGTGCATATGATTATGCTATTGATGTCGGTCCACACAAGTGGTCCCGCGTTCACTGTCCCCAAAGAAGGTACAGGTTGATGACCACAAATGTTGCAGAGTGCATAAACTCATGCTTAAAATTCGCACGGCAACTGCCACTAATGACACTGGCAGAGTTCATTAGGAATATGCTACAGAAGTGGTTTCACGATCGTCATACAGCTACACAGTCCATGCGTCATCGATTGACCGACGTAGCACATGGGGTGATCCAGAAACGGGTCAAGAAATGCAGTTATATGACCGTAAATGCAGTTGACTGGAACATATTCTCCGTCAAACACAAGGGAAAACAGTGGACGGTTAACTTAGCCCGGAAGACTTACACGTGCAACAAATTCCAAATGGACTTTTTACCTTGTTCACACGCACTCGCAGCGGCAAGGTACATGACAAGTTACATTTAACGCTTTTCTATAACCAAACGTGAGTCTCACTGTTTTCATTGTTGCAGGGAGCGGAACTTGGATTTCACATCTCTGTGTGCAGACTACTACAAGAGGGAGACACTTATTGATGCATACTCGGTTCCTATTATGCCTGTTGGCCATCCTTCTTCATGGGTGGTTCCATCCGATATCGCAGCGCAGGTGGTTTTAAATCCAAAGACGAAGAGACAATTAGGTCGCCCCATGGAGGGTCGACACGTATCGTCTTCAGAGAGGACAACCACACAGTCGTGTAGAAGATGTGGACAACCAGGACATAATAGCAGGCGGTGTTCGAATCCGCCTATGGTTAATGAAGGTCCCAGGACAATTGTCCCCGATGATTACCGTCGCAAGTGTAGCATCTGTCACACAATAGGACACAACAAACAAACATGCCCTCAGAAGGACACGCCAGTGGAATGAATGGAGCCGTACAAGAGGAAGACGATCAAACATAACAGGGCAGTACAAGAGGAAGACGAATTGCCACCAGAAAAGCTTGTGATTGAGAAACATGTCTCCAACTTGATGTCTTCCAACATCGTTCAGACTTTGGGAACCATGCTCGATACAATTGTTTTATGAGACCCTTGGTTCTTATGCTTTTATGTAGAAGTAATATGATTGATTTTATGTTGGAGAAAAGCTTGCGATTGCTAATGTGTTCCAACATCGTTCAGACTTTGGGAACCATGCTCGATACAATTGTTTTATGAGACCCTTGGTTCTTATGCTTTTATGTAGAAGTAATATGATTGATTTTATGTTGGAGAAAAGCTTGCGATTGCTAATGTGTTCCAACATCGTTCAGACTTTGGGAACCATACTCGATACAATTGTTTTATGAGACCCTTGGTTCTTATGCTTTTATGTAAAAGTAATATGATTGATTTTATGTTGGAGAAAAGCTTGCGATTGCTAATGTGTTCCAACATCATTCAGACTTTGGGAACCATGCTCGATGCAGTTGTGTTATGGTTTTATGTTGAATACTTTTTTCTTTTTCTTTTTTGTTTCTGAAATTGATTTGAATTTAGTTGTTTGTGTTGTGTAATGTCATACTGGATCCTTTGTTAATTGCAAACACTTAAAAAGAAAAACAAATTAATTTTATTCATTATTGAAATGTTATGTACATAAACTAAATCACTATCTCGAAGACCAGTCATTCGAGTTGCAAAAAACCTCCACAGCCATCTTCTCTCGAATGGTGGTCATATCATTTTCCGACCAGTCAAAAGTATCCCTGTTCGCCGCCAGATACTCTGTCAATTTTAAAGTATGAGCACCACAGTTACCCCTACAATTCACCACATGAACAACCGTTAGAATGGAATTATATGAAAATGGATTTGGCTAAAATTAGATCTTGAAACAGTCATACCATGTGTCCTGTTGTGGCACACGGTCTACAGACACATAATACAAAGTGAATGCCCTAGTAGTCTTTAAGTACGTCATATCGCCCCTCCGTCTGCGATTGTGAAAGTTCACCGCATGCAGCATCGAGGGTAAAAAATACCGTAAGCAGGCGAGCTGCATTTTCCTGTGGCTGAATGGCACCTCCTGTCTGTACGGGTCAAAAAGGTAGATATTGCCTCCTGTGAGGTCGATGCTGGCCAGGGCCCAATGCGTACGTCCAAGGTTGCACGGAATTAGAACCTGCAGGTGTTTCAACAATGTGCGATCAGTGTGACATTTATTTTTCAAAACTTTAATGGAAAACATGTAAAATAAACACTCACGGAGTCAACATTGTGCCATGGTAAGTTTCCTAGCGGGAGCAGCCCACGTACCACCGTAAGGTCTTATTCGGACCACTTCTGCTTCTGTGAAGACCAACCTGTACGGGGTCTATCAGACCCACTTCCCATCTTCCTATCCCAGCGGTTACATAACCATGCCTGTACAAAAACGTTAGGTTATAGATGTATGAAACACATCAATGCACAAGCAAATACCGTACAATTTAAACACTTACATAAAACTGTGAATCCAGTATGTTGATCCTCGGACCGTAGACAGTGGGAAATGCTCGCTGACGCTTCCGCAGAATCTTCAAGTACGCGTCAATGTGCTGAAAGTTTGAACATTTTCATTTGTTAGGATTGTACAATTTTTGTAACAACATATACATATATTACAGTTATGAACATACCGTATCCTCCAACTCCATAAAGTTGCTTTGAAACTGGTGGAACCACAAGACATCGACTGGCAAGTGTAGATCCACATCACGCCTGCATTATTGTTGAAGAAGTTAGATAACCAAATCAAGTCAGTTTTACTAAGCTGTTTCAAAAAAAATACAGAGATTGTAATATCTACGATTATACTTACAATTCCCCCGTCGGGTTCCTCTTGTATGCTTGGTACGCCGCTAGGTGATCAGGATCTATCAGTTCGTGGGGCGCCCATACATGTGGTGGCTGTGGCATAGTCCTTGCCCTCTTCGGCCGACAGGGGTCAGTGTATGGGCTCCGCTCCTGCCAACCTGGTCTGCGAACCTGATCCTGACACTGAAGGGGTGGGGGACTCCGATCCAAACCATGGGGATCCACCAAATGTTTGCTCTGTATAGAGGGACTCCGTCCCCGTTTGCTGCCAACATGGGTGCTCTGTATGGAGGGACTCTGTCCTCGTGGATCACCTGCAAGCCCTGCTGGGATAGACCCGATGGGTGCAGCAGGACGGAGGAACTCTATCCCCGTGGAATGAATGGAGGGATGCGCTGCACTAGGATCAACCAAAGGGGTGCGCAGTATGGAGGCACTCTGTCCCAAGTCTTGGGGATGAACAACAGGGTCTGGTAATACCTTATGAAGTACCTACTCTATCTCCATATGTGCTGCCTCAGTGTCATCAGTACCACCAGTAACCTCCTCTCTTGGTGTCACACCTAGCCCCTGCTGATCAGACACTGTCTGCGTACTGGGGTGCGGCTGACGCCCAGTCTGTAAGTCTGCTCCGCCTTGATGACTACCAAACATGTCTATATCACTGAAGTGTAGGTCTTGGTCATCGATCGACGGGTCATCAAATGATGGGTCATCGGACCGTCTGCCTTCAGTAGGTGTCTGCGATGTCGAACCCTGAAGACCCCGAATCAAATCCAGCAACTCCTGATGCTGTTGATCTCACTTTTTGTCAGTCATTTGCACTTCGTCCCGTAACTCTCGAAACGCATCCAGCAGTTCAGTATACCTACGGTCCTGAAATGAAAAAAAATAAACACGTTGTGAGTACTAAAAGTTTCCAACTACTTTGAGATTCAATACTGCGGTGCAACTACTTTTACGTACCTTTGGATGCCCTCCAACGCCTCATCGGGAGTGACCTTCAGGTCGAGGCTCTGTGGGCAACACAAATCGAACCCGCCTATGCCTCACGGGGCTCATACTGTGACCCTCCACGTCAGAACCATCTGTATCACTGGGTCCCGAATACGGATACTCAGTATCACTGGGTCTTGAATACGGACCCTCAGTATCACTGGGTTCGGCAGTTGTATGGTGTTCGACATCGGCATCCGCATCATACAGATTGCCTCCCTCCTCAATGCCCTCATAGTACCGTTCAGCCAGCTCTACCGGTGTCGGCACCAATTTCACCCTCGCAAACATCTGAAATCAATGTTAGACCATTTGCAATCGCATACATACTATTAACTATTAACGTTAACATAACAGATACTTACCTGTTCAATGAAAATGGAATCCAACCTATCCCCCCTCGGTCGCTGACTCAACTCCCATTTTAGAATACGGGGGGATAGCTCGATTTCCCTACGGGTCCCACAATCTTCGATGGCAAGATCGGGGATAACCTCAAAAGCAAATATCTGCGTAATAGATAAGTACAATAATAATCAAACACATCAATCATATGAAAATAAAAAATACAATTAAAGTATGGAATCAAATTCTAAATTCTTACCAATAGTGCATAAGTACAACCATATATGTTGTACGTCTCCACCTTGTGTACTTCAACGCCCTTTTCTCGCTGTCTTTTTTCGAACCGTTCCCGATGACCATCCAACGCATGCTTGAACCCAGAAATAGATCGCCTATACACATGCGCACCCCACGGGAATGCATCAAAAGCGTCCAAGTTCTCGATTAGGCGAAACTGCCATAATGAGACTTTCTCTCTCTCGTCCAAACCCATTAGTATCCAGTTAAGCATATACAGTAAGCATAGCTTAACCGCATCGTACTGCTCAGCAAAACCACCGGTCCGTACAACGGCTCTCAGCTCTCCAAACTCGACATCATCTCGACCCTCAAAGTACCGCTGGTGTATGCCATTCTGTACCACATCATAGGTCGACGTGTCGGGAAGTTGTCCGAACTTCAATCCAGTAATCGGACAGAACTCAACTTTCGAGAACCGGACCGAATGCTTTCCTAAAAGAAATCTCATCTCATCTTCCGGCCCGTCGTGATGCAACTCACGAATAAGCAATCGATGGACAATGCCAGCTAAAAACTTCATGTTGCGTTGCATCCGAAGGAAATGTCCTAAACACGACTCAGTGTACCGACGTCGTTCTTCGACCGCAAGATCTTCAGGTACATTGTTAAGTGCATTTTCGATATCTCTAAGGTGACCGAAATGGTCATGCCGAGTTATTTTCCCCGCGTACCTTTCTTCCGCTGGAGTTTTCAGAAGATCTTTCAGTGGATTCCTCATCTGCATATTCACATAAAAAAAAAAAAATTAAAAGAAATTAATATATAACTTCATGAAAAGGATCGGACACTGCAAAAATAAAAGTCACGGACACTTTAAGAAAAGGCTTGGAGTGAGGTCCAAAAGTCTCGGAGACTTAATGAAAAGGCTCGGGTACTATTAATAAAAAGGCTCGGAGACTTTATCAAAAGGCTCGGAGACTTTCTAAAAAGGCTCGGAGATTCAAATTACAAAAACCTACATCATATTCTTTAAAAGGCTCGAATGAAGGTTTAAAAGGCTCGGAAAAGGCTCGGATGAAGGTTTAAAAGGCTCGAGATTCAAATTTCTAAAACCTACATCATATTCTTTAAAAGGCTCGGTAGAAGGTTTAAAAGGCTCGGAAAAGGCTCGGAAAAGGCTCGGAGAAAGGTTTAAAAGGCTTGGAAATGAAAAATTGCAGAAAACATAATCACATTACTTAAAAGGCTTGGATGAAGGTTTAAAAGGCTCGGAGAAGGCTCGGAGAAAGGTTTAAAAGGCTCGAAAATGAAAAATTACAGAAAACCTAATCACATTACTTAAAAGGCTCGGATGAAGGTTGAAAAGAATCGGAAAAGGCTCGAACGAAGGTTTAAAAGGCTCGGAAAAGGCTCGGAAAAGGCTCGGATGAAGGTTTAAAAGGCTTGGAGAATGTTCTATTCATCGTCTTCAACAAAATTTTTACAGAACTTTAAACCCTAACCTAACCTAATCAAACAAACCTAATGAACAATAAATCTAATCAATCAAACCTAATCTATATGTCTAACCAAACATCAAACGCAAATCAAATTAACAACAACAAAACGCGTGAGAGATAAAGTTCAACTCACCACTGGACGCTTGGAGTCGAGAGGGGTACTGTAGCACCACCGCCGGTGATTCGCCGTCGCTTTTTTGGCCGGATTTCTTGCGCCGAAAACTTCTCTCCCAACTGTTCTCTCTCCCTCAAGTTTTTTCTCTCACGTTTCAAAACACACAAACAGACAAAAATTGGGGTATTTTTGTCTGGTCACCAAGATTGGTGCCTTTTAAACTTACATTATTAAAATGGTGCTATTTTTACAAAAACCCCTCCAAATAGTGACATTTAAATTTCGAATCCTATATATATATATCTACTTTTACTTGTCATTTCTCTGTCAATTAGTCTAATAATCTCTTTTACGGAACATCAATCAAGACATTATCAGACTATAAACAGTATATATAGCACGTTATCATAATACAATAATCAATATAGTAGAAATTAATACAAATCTTACTTGTCATTTCTCTGTCAATTAGTCTAATAATCTCTTTTACGGAACATCAATCAAGACATTATCAGACTATAAACAGTATATATAGCACGTTATCATAATACAATAATCAATATAGTAGAAATTAATACAAATCTTAGCAGTGCTTGCAACAAATATCAAAAATGGAAGACACAACCATCTTCTACTCCTGTCTTTCTCTTCTTTTTCTCATATTTGCTTTCAAGTTATTGTTCCAATCAAAACCACGCTACAAGAATCTCCCTCCGAGCCCACTTTCGATACCGATTATCGGCCACCTCCATCTTGTGACACCACACATGCACCGTACATTTCACAATCTCTCACAAAAATACGGCCCAATTTTCTCGCTCAGATTTGGTTCCCGCCTCGTGGTTGTCGTGTCATCATCCACCGCGGTGGAGGAGTGCTTCACCAAAAATGACGTCGTTTTGGCCAACCGTCCGACATCAATACTGGGCAAGTACTTTGACTATAACAGAACAACCGTCTCAAGTGCACCATACGGCGAGCATTGGCGCAATCTTCGCCGCATCTGTGGTCTAGAAATCTTCTCAACCAATCGTCTCAACAAATTTCAAAGCATTCGAAAAGACGAAGTCAAGCAGTTGCTAGAAAAACTGTCTATCAATTCGCTACGAGGCTTCGCGAAGGTAGAGTTGAGGCCATTGTTGACTGAGTTGACGTTTAATACCATCATGAGAATGGTTTCTGGGAAACGATACTATGGTAATGTCGAGACTAATGAAGAAGCAGCCAAGCAATTTCGGGAGATTATAGCAGAGATTTTCGCAAATGGTGGCGTATCGAATCCGGTAGACTTTCTTCCTATTTTAAAATGGCTTGACAATGGTGCTTTTGAGAAGAGAGTATCAAGACTTGCCAATAGAACGGATGAGTTTCTACAAGGTCTTATTGAAGAGCATCGTAAAAACGATGGTTCGCAGTCGCAAAACACCATGATTGATCATCTTCTATCTTTGCAAGGATCACAACCCGAATATTACACTGATCAAATTATTAAAGGGCTTGTACTGGTAAGTTCAATTTATTATTTTATTTTTTTGCCAATCGTTAGTTCAATTGTTAATATATACATACAATACTCATCTGGATTTCGCTTGTTTTTTCATGCATAATTCCAAATAGACACCGGTTTCAGTTAATTTTTTTTTCAATTAACACGTACTCACACAAAAAAATCTGTGAGATTGCTGCACCGGTGTCGTGCAAGATTCCGCATTAGAAGAAATTTTTACATAAGACAGTCTTATTGATTAGACCGTCCAATAAAATTTGCTAAATTAAAGAAATTTACTAAATTAAAGTTTTAAAATATACTTCTATGTTTGTTTTATTGGACGGTCTTGTCATGTGACATTGCATGTGACCGTTTCATACAAAATTTTCTCAAATATTTAATTGAATTATTGAATGAGTAGGGCGTGTAATGTGTCAATATTTTTTACTATTATTTAGGTGATGCTACTGGCCGGAACTGATACTTCAGCCGTTACACTGGAATGGGCGATGTCAAATCTGCTCAACCACCCGGAGGTGATGAAGAAGGCAAGGGACGAACTAGATGCTCAAGTGGGACAACATCGCTTGATAGATGAACCAGATCTATCCAAATTAGAATACCTACAAAGCATCATATCAGAGACTCTTCGCTTGTATCCAGCTGCTCCACTTCTAGTCCCACACGTGCCATCAAGTGACTGTACAGTGGGAGGGTATGATGTTCCAGCCGACACAATCTTATTGGTCAATGCATGGGCAATTCACAGGGACCGAAACCTGTGGGAGGACCCTACAAGTTTCAAGCCAGAGAGGTTCGAGAGCCACGGGGACGGTGGTGATCATCAACTAGGGCACAAGCTGATACCATTTGGGATGGGAAGAAGGGCTTGTCCTGGAATGGGCCTGGCCCAGCGTGTTGTGGGATTGACATTGGGGTCGTTGATACAGTGCTTTGAGTGGGAGAGAGTTGATGAGAACGAAATTGACATGAAAGAAGGCAAAGGAACTACCATGCCTAAAGCTGAGCCATTGGTGACTATGTGTAAAGCTCGCTCAGTTGTGAATATTGCTCTCCATCAAAATGTTTAGAAACTGTATTAGGTTTTTGTGTGTGTCTGTATATATTATTGGGAATAAGTTGGTTTAATTAACAATTAGATCATGATCTAGTATTGAATTTAATTGGATTTTCTTTAGTTTTAAACCCACTTCTATTGTTTAGATTAATCTTAAAAATATATGTGACTATTGTTGTTTAAAATTTATGAGTAGAACTTATGCTGATGATTAAAATGATATGAGATGGTGTTCAGGAGATGACTATTCAGGTGTATCAGGAGATGTTCAATACTTAGATAACCCTAAAAAAATCAACATGCAAACAGTTTGTTTTTGGCTTTGCAACAGTTAAGGTGGTAATTAACGAGAATGTTGGTACGTAAACACCCTGTAATAATATATTAGAGTTACGAGTTTTTTTTTTACTAATGAAAAGTTACTTTCCTGATTTTTCTGTTTGGGCGGCTTTTATAGATCTCATTCTAATTCCTTGTTGTGTGGTAAGTGATTTTATAGGTTTGACTGTTTGAGTTAATATGTGTTTAAGGGCTTATTTGGTTTAGGCTTTTGAAAAACCTATATTGATAAAAGATCTACTTATAGTAGATCTATTAGAAATAGAATTTTTGAAAAAAAAATTATGGTTGTTTGGTTGGTAGACTTTTTTAAAAAAAAAAATCTATTTGAAGAAGCACCTCCCCATGAGCTTTTTTTGTCTAGTAGAGGTTTAAACTCTACTAGCATCTACTTACCCAACCAAACAACTCTTGAAAAACACAAATAGACATTTATAGACTTTTTGAGGCAGTAGAAACAGGGGCGAATCCAGGATTTTCTATCCGGCGGGGCTGAACTAAATACTAGTAATAAATTTTTTTAAACAACCTTAATAGGAATGATGTATTTCATTAATAAAAAGTAAATACACAACGAGTTATGAGATATAATAAATCTAACCCCTCAAAATGTATATTCCAACAAAATAAATTGAAGTCAAGAAAAAATAATTTTAATCACCAAATAGTAAAAAGAAAATGTCCAACAAAGCTAACACACTAATAATTGTATTTATATGCCATATAATTCTAGTAACAAACAAATCACAAACAAATTTAATTAAATCATACTAAAATTAATTTTAATGTAATAAGGAAGCACTAACAAAAAAAATAAGTATATAATAAAATAATATATAAGTAAATAGAAAATAATAAACTATTTTACCTTATATGGAGAGAGAGTTCTTGTAAACGTGGTATCAATATTGTTAAAAAAAAATCACAATAGGCAGAGAGATTAAAGAATGTATAAAACTATAAAAGATTAAAGAAAACTATAGAGAGAAGAAAAAGAAAATAAAGAAAAAAACGATGTGGTATTTGGGAATAAGGGGGCTCGCAACTCAAGAGAGTCAAGACACGTGGTGGGTTATGGGTGTCAATTTGATAATTTTAAATTGAGTAAAACGGTTGGACCCAAAAAACCAACCCAAATTTTTAACCCAAACCCATGTGGCAACATCACATGAGATCTTGGAAAGAGTGACGTGAGCCCATGTTGCGTGTGATGTTGCCACATGGAATTTGGGTTAGAATTTGTTAATCTGTCACATGGATGCTGGTACTTCAAAGATCAGCATAGATCAGTAAAGAAAAAAATTAGTAGAGGATCCTAATCCTAAATGGATAGTCCGACCACAAGGGTTGATCGTCTTTCCTCATTATCATATGCTTAATTGATATGATTCCCAAATTATAAAATAAATTGCACTTGTCTATGTGCACAATTGCACAAGAAACACAACAAAAATACATTTCCTTTTATTTGAAATGGAAAATGTAAGAGTATGTAAATAACTAAATTTACGCACACACTGACGCAAGGATTTTAAAAATGCAGTGACAAACATCATCATGTCATTCATGTGCATGCTGCAACTTAGAACATGTCAAATTTAATTCAATAATAACAGTATGGAGACAAAATGACGTTGAGCTAGTTATGTATATATGTGGTTTATATTCACATAATGATCGATATCATAAAGTTGTGATTTGATTAGTTGTGCCTGTTACTTGAAGCAACCTTATGGTATAGAATCTAGATGTAACCAGCAATTAAAAAAAAAAAAAAAAAAAAAATCTTTTCTGATTTATTTATGATCAATAAAAACATAATATTATCAAATTATCAAGGACCATGTGTTGTTGTTTTTTTTTTTTTTTTTTTTTTTTTTTTTGATCATATAAGATGTATGGAGTGTATGAATGGATCACAGAACATTCATGAGAATACATGAATGAATCATATATTTATATATATATATATATTTTCTGGAAATACGAGAGCTTGCGTCTTAGTTCTAGGGTATTTAATTTGAAAACTTTTTTTTTTTTAATAAATAATATCTATTACTAAAGTACTAAATGTGATAAAAGTATGGGAAAAGGTGGCTATTTTCTCGAATTTGCACGTACTTTACATTTTTCTATTAAAAAACTCTAGATTGATAAAGCCTGTTCTACGAAACTCTAGATGGTATAATATATTTAAAAAAAAAAAATTCACAACTGTTATTTATTATCTATAATTAAACGTCAGGGTCAACTCAGTAACTCACTGTTGTTGGGAGATTTGGTAAAAATTCTAAATTACCATAAAATAATAATTTTATTTCAAATTCATTCTTTGTTTCTTTTTGAGATGGAAAATATTACTTAAAATTTTATATTTTAATTTCTCTAACAAAGAATTTCAGTAAATAATACAACAAAAATACACTAAATTAATTTTCCTTTGATCAATATATACCATGCATTAGCTTGTACTCCAAGTAAATAATTTTAGATTTCAATTCGCACTAGAACTCTAGTACCCAAATTTTCTGTTGTTCATCGCCTCACAAAGTAGACAAATAAAAGTCGGCAAATGCTTTTACTCTTTTATATATATCACGTTTTTATTAGACAAGTCAATATAGATATATATACTTTTACTTGTCATTTCTCTATCAATTAGTCTGATAATCTCTTTTATATATATCACGTTTTTTTTTTTCTTACGACCTTTATATATAGCACGTTATCATAATACAATAATCAATATAGTAGAAATTAATACAAAGCTTAACAGTGCTTGCAACAAATTTCAAAAATGGAGGACACAACCATCTTCTACTCCTGTCTTTCTCTTCTTTTTCTCATATTTGCTTTCAAGTTATTGTTCCAATCAAAACCACGCTACAAGAATCTCCCTCCAAGCCCGCTTTCGATACCGATTATCGGCCACCTCCATCTCGTGACACCACACATGCACCGTACATTTCACAATCTATCACAAAAATACGGCCCAATTTTCTCGCTCAGATTTGGTTCCCACCTCGTGGTTGTCGTGTCATCATCCACCGCGGTGGAGGAGTGCTTCACCAAAAACGATGTCGTTTTGGCCAACCGCCCGACATTTACAATCAGCAAGTACCTTACCTATAACAGGACAACCGTCGCAAGTGCACCATACGGCGAGCATTGGCGCAATCTTCGCCGTATCTGTGCTCTAGAAATCTTCTCAACCAACAGTCTCAACAAATTTCAAAGCATTCGAAAAGACGAAGTCAAGCAGTTGCTAGAAAAACTGTCTAGCAATTCGCTACGAGGCTTCGCGAAGATAGAGTTGCGGCCATTGTTAACTGAGTTGACTTTTAATAACATCATGAGAATGGTTTCAGGGAAACGATACTATGGCAATGACGTGAATAATGAAGAAGAAGCCAAGCAATTTCGGGAGATTATAGCAGAGATTTTCGCAAATGGTGGCGTATCGAATCCGGTAGTCTTTCTTCCTATTTTAAAATGGCTTGACAATGGTGCTTTTGAGAAGAGAGTATCAAGACTTGGCAAGAGAATGGATGAGTTTCTACAAGGTCTTATTGAAGAGCATCGTAAAAACGATGGTTCGCAGTCGCAAAACACCATGATTGATCATCTTCTATCTTTGCAAGAATCACAACCCGAATATTACACTGATCAAATTATTAAAGGGCTTGTACTGGTAAGTTCAATTTATTATTTTATTTTTTTGCCAGTCGTTAGTTCAACTGTTAATATATACATACAATACTCATCCGGATTTCGCTCATTTTTTTCATGTATAATTCCAAATAGAAACCGGTTTCAATTAAAAAAAATTCAATTAACACGTACTCACATGAAAAAATTTGTGAGATTGCTGCACCGGTGTTGTGCAGGATTCCGCATTAGAAGAAATTTTTACATATGACAGTCTTATTGATTAGACCGTCCAATAAAATTTTCTAAATTAAAGTTTTAAAATATACTTCTATGTTTGTTTTATTGGACGTCATGTGACACTGCATGTGACTCTCAAATATTTAATTGAATTATTGAATGAGTAGGGCATGTAATGTGTCGATAATTTTTCTACTATTTAGGTGATGCTACTGGCCGGAACTGATACTTCAGCCGTTACACTGGAATGGGCGATGTCAAATCTGCTAAACCACCCGGAGGTGATAAAGAAGGCAAGGGACGAACTAGACGCTCAAGTGGGCCAACAACGCTTGGTAGACGAACCAGATCTATCCAAATTACAATACCTACAAAACATCATATCAGAGACTCTTCGCTTGTATCCAGCTGGACCACTTCTAGTCCCACACATGCCATCAAGTGACTGTACAGTGGGAGGGTACGATGTTCCAGCCGACACAATCTTATTGGTCAACGCATGGGCAATTCACAGGGACCCAAACCTGTGGGAGGACCCTACAAGTTTCAAGCCAGAGAGGTTCGAGAGCCACGGGGACGGTGGTGATCATCAACTAGGGCACAAGCTGATACCATTTGGGACGGGAAGAAGGGCTTGTCCTGGAATGGGCCTGGCTCAGCGTGTTGTGGGATTGACATTGGGGTCGTTGATACAGTGCTTTGAGTGGGAGAGAGTTGATGAGAATGAAATTGACATGAAAGAAGGCAAAGGAACTACCATGCCCAAAGCTGAGCCATTGGTGACTATGTGTAAAGCTCGCTCAGTTGTGAATATTGCTCTCCATCAAAATGTTTAGAAACTGATATATTAGGTTTTTGTGTGTTTCTATATATATTATTGGGAATAAGATTGGTTTAATTAACAATTAGACCATGATCTAGTATTGAATTTAATTGGATTTTCTTTAGTTTTAAAACCAACTTCTATTGTTTAGATTAATCTTAAAAATATATGCGACTATTGTTTAAATTTATGGGTAGAACCTATGTTGATGATTAAAATAATATGAGATGGTGTTCAGGAGATGTCCATTTGGAGGGTGTATCAAGAAATGTTCAACACTTAGAATCTTAGATAACCCAAAAAAAAAATCGGCATGCAAACAGTTAAGGTGGCAAACGAGAATGTTGGTAAACACACCATAATTATATATTGGAGTTATTATATTTCGTGATTTATATGTTTAGGTGGCATATATATATAGATCTAATTCTAATTTCTTGTTATTCGTTTGAATTAACAGGTATCTATCTTGTTGTGACAAGTGTGGATCATCTTACCTAGTTAGTTTATGCTTAATTGATGCCTAAATTATAAAATAGTGCTTATCGTTTGATCCATTGCACTTGTTTATGAGCACAAAGAAAACAAAAATATATTTCCTTTAATTTGAAATGGAAATTACAATGTAAAAGTATATATGTAAATATATATATATATATTTGAAAGGCAAAGTTTATTAAAAAGGCCAAGGCACCAAGGCCACAGCAAACAACAAAGACAGCCAAGAAACCAACCCACAAAAGAAACACAAGCCCACACCCAAGGCAAAAACGACAACTAAAAAAACAAGGCAACACCACACGAAACTGCAGCAAAAAAAACAAACCCCATAGCCTTGTTAATGACAACTCCTTTTTTCTTCCACAGGAGAAGAGACCCTGATCCATACCCTTAACAATCCACGACAACTTGAATTAAAATTTTATTTTAAACTGCAATCATCAAATCTGTGATTATCCTCCTCTTCTCTTCTTGTGATAGCCTCCTCCACTTCCTTTTCTACACCTGAGAAGTCAAAACCTAAAGCTGATCCTATAGCCAAAGTATTCGCAACTTCTTCTTGAACGGAGCTTACCGAAATCTTCCTCTGCACTTTTGAATTTCTGGTCTTCATATTGTGCTTAGAGATGGAACTTAAAGGGCCTCTCCTATTCTTTCGGACTCTCCGCGTTTCTGGGTTAGAGATACGATTCGCCATCAATTCCTCTGCTGCAATTGTAGCCCTCATGCAATTGCTTGAGAATTCAGAGTCTTCCACATAATCCAGACCCATCTTCCTCTCAGAGAACTTAGAGCAAGACCGATTATTCTCACTTTCCTTCTGGACAGCCATTGTAGCCTGCACCAGAGCTTCATTGGATACATGACTCTAATCTGATGGCTCTTCACACACCCTCCCTCTCACCGGACTATCAGAATCGCCGGAGAAAATAGAAGGGGTTGAAGGTACGACAGTCGCTTGAGTCTTCTCACCTGTAACTGTCGCTTGAACCTGCACTTCCTCTGATATAGAGTTCACACACTCTGTAACAAAGATAGAAGCAGGCTTGTTCCACCTCTGGATCCTCTTGTCATTAGATGGACTCACCAGCAAGTGACCCAGAGCCACGCACAAATCAATGTTATCTTTTTGTACCATAAACTTAGCTCTACTTGGGCCTTCATAAGACTGGTGGAAAGACACTTTCTTGGGCTTTGATGATCTCCTATCCCTTGATTTCAGCCCACTATATTTCAAGATTGGCCTACTAACTAGACCACTATCCTTACAAACTGATCCAGTATTGATACTAGCCTTTACAGAGCATTCCCCAGTCAGTCCTATGAGAATTCAAAAATAAACTTTCCACAACATCTTCATCAGATGATGAAGTGCTTTCATCCACGATTCTGCCACCATTCCTGACACATCCCTTTCTTTTCTCCAAATTCAAACTACCATTCTGCAGAGAAAAGGACATAGGTTTTATCCTGGCCTTATAAACCCACTTCTTCTTCCCTTTACCAATGACACCTTTCTGACCTGACAAAATAGCCCCATATTTAGACTTGCTCTGTCCAATCACACCTTTTGTGTCCATCCTGGAAGACTTCGTACTCTGACATCTCACCTCTTGAAAGGCTATAGCCTCCTTGAAAACAGGCGACATCTCACCTACCTCCTTAGGCCAGCCAATTTGAAAATTAGCTATTTCTGGACTGGTCTTCCTTCCAGGTTGAAGTTGGATCTTCCTTAAAACTAGAATACTATCCAGCCACACAGGGTCTACCGGATTTTTATCTTCATCCATGTTATATATATTTCAATTTATAACTTTATAATTAACCATAACAAAATATACATTGGTGTTTATCAATATTTGGGGCCTATCTTTGGCTTTGTATGTTGTTTGACACTGATTTTATTAAACCTAAATTTGTCAGCCTAAGCAAACAACAAATCATCACCACAGTACACAGCCCAATTCAGCCGTACAGGTTCAAAAGGAAAACTTTTTCTTTTCAAATCTATAGTTTGAATTGAATTAGATCAGATTATCAGAAAGCATCCTATTAATTAGTAGGTATGCACTTTTAAAGGCAATTTACAACACTTAAGGGTGCATTTGGTGCACAGGATATGATTGGACTATTTTTAAGAAATGAGATTGGATGAGATTGGATTGAATTAATTATAGTGTTTTCTGTGTTTGTTGCAATATGGGATTGGACTAAAATAGTCCAATTATGTTTTTTTTTATTCTCTCTTCCTTCACACACAACTAAAATCAGATCCACCGCTCTCCTCCTTCTTTGCTTTCTTTGCTTTCTTCTTCCTTCACACATTATGATTTGATGGCTTTATGACTTTATCAGATCCACCAAATAATAATAATAAAAATAGATCGGCGGTTTGATGGCTTCATGGGTTTTCATTTGCGGTTTTCGACGAATAGATCAGTTACCGACGAAGCTTTCCAGGTTGGTGGTGATGGGTGATGTGATTGGGGTTGTTTGAGAGAATTTTAATTAATTTATTTTTTGCAATTTTTTTTTGGAATCAAAGAACATGATGATTGTGGGATTTTGTTGTGTTGGGTTTGATTTTATTTTGGATGAAATTTGTTGAATGAAGTGGGTGAATTTGTTGAAATGGGTTGAAATTTGATGAATTAGAGATGGGATAAAATAATCTCATCAATTTGGAGGAGATTATTTTATCCTGCTTTGGCAGGATAAATTGAAAAGGGGATAAAAAATAGTCCCAACTGATTGGACTTACCAATCATGAGATTGGACTAAAAATAGTCCAATTCCAGTCCAATCCAGTGCAACAAACGCACCCAAAGTCTTAAACTGCTTTCATAATAAATAAATAAATAATTGATGGTAGACTTTGGAAAAATAATAATAATTAAAAGTCATAGTGCAAAGCAATATAAAACTCTGGTTATATGGATTCCTGAATCCAGTAACACAGTATTTTATTTTATTTTATTTTTTTTGACACCTCCTTAAAGCATAAACAAATAAATAGACAACCCCAAGAACAGGGGAGAAACAAGAAGAACACCAACAGAGAAGAGCAATTCAACTGGTGAGCCTCCTCCAGATGAGATCTTTCTTACACAACAAAGCCTGCCTGGCAAGCAAAAGGGCAACCCCATTCGAGCCTTTCCTGCCGGCAGAGATGAGGATAAACCAAGCTCCTTGATCAAGCCATTTCAATACTAGATTTTGGTCTCCCTTTCTGTTGCTTTTGTTCGATTCTCGGGTGAAATTGAGTATTTAATGGCTTGATTAAGGCTTTTACAGGATATTATTGTAAGCAAGGGTGTTTTGGTGCACGAGAGAAGATTTGGGGCATAAAGTGCAATTTTGGGAGTTTTAGGTGTCTTTGAAGAGATTGCCGCGGTTGGAGTGATGTTTTCTCCAACTGCGTCACTCAAGCAGTAGTAATCCACAAAGTGTGCCGTGGTTGAACTGCCGTTTTGGCCAACCGCGGCACTCAAGCGACAGAGATCCTCTAAGCTAGTGCCGCCGATGTACCGTTGCCTGCGTTAAGGAGCCAAAGTCCTGACACGGTTGAAGTGCCGTCTTGGCCAACCGCAGCATTCAAGCGACAGCAATTTTCGTGGTTCACCTGCCGTCTTCGACAACCGCGACAATCAGTGACCGCGGCAGTCCATCAGCTGGTTTTCTAGAAGGAATCTTAACCTATTTTGGAACCCATATATAAGCATCTCTTTCTTTCTTTTAGATCCATCCATCATCATCCACACGAAATTGGCCCAAGCTGCAGTTTTTCCACACCATTTTCATCATCCCTTCACATACTTCCTTCTTCACAACCATTTCCATCCATCCTTGGAAGTTTTGCAAGTAAGAAGGCAAGGATTCTCAAGAGGAGGCTCTCATGTTTCATATGGGTTTTCTCTATTCCCTTGTTTTCTCCTTTTCTTTTCCATTGATATGTAACTAATTTCTTAGCCAGGGGATTGATGTAACAATATTGGACTACTCTATGAATTAATTAGTCTATTTTCTTAATTCAATTCAATTTTAGTCTCTCTTACTTGATTAGTTTGTGTTTGCCTATTACTTATATTATTTTGAGACCTCAATTGATGTGGGTGTTTAGTGTAGACTATCTATGAAATTGGGTTTTAGTGTGAAAGACCTTTCCACCTTAATACCAATTATGAGCTTAGTAATTGAGAAAGATAATATATGCATGACCTTGCTATGTTGTTTTGGCTTAGAGTTTATACAATTATTAGGTGATGACCATTGCTTATCACATGACCTTGTGGGAGCAATGGAAAGAACCTAGCTCTTAATGATAAACAAGCCATAAAATTGGATTGAAGTGCTTAACGAGACTAAGTAAGAACATAGAGTGGTCTAAGAAGGTTGCATTGATTCCCTAGTGTTTTCTCCCATATATCCATTCGTTGTGTGATTGTTGTTGTGTTTAGCTTAGTTTTTAGTCGCAAGATTGCATTTTTATTTCTCAAGTTTGCATCTTTATTTTTAAGTTTACATTTTTAGCTTACAAGTTTGCATTTTTATGCAATTTCAAGAAACCAAATCACTTTTTCAAACCAAAAGCATTATGCAATTTAACTTTCTTGCACTTAGAGTAGTTTTATTTCTCCTAGACTAAGTAGTTTCAACCATTTGAATCACCGATCCCAGTGAACGAACTTAAATTAAATTGAAAGTAATTTTTACTGCATCACTCCTTCATAAAGATGTGAATGTCACTAACAATGTTGCCACAACTAGAGTTCACAGGGACACCAGATTGATCAAGTTCACCACATTGATGACATCTGATTCAACACAAAAATTTAGGAGACTGTAGTTTTTACCAAACTGAAACCCTTTGAGGATGGCTACAGCATTAGCAGTCACGAAATCCATGCCAGGCCTCTGAAACAGGCTAGAAGAAGACAAGATAACACCCTCATGGTTCTTGAGGACAATACCAATACCCGAACTTCTACTCTCAATGTCAGTGATAGCCCTGCAGTTAATCTTAAAGGAACCCAACAAAGGAGGGAATCCAGTAACATTGTAACAATGCAAAGCAAAGCACTTATGTAATAGCTATGAAAAAATAAAATAAAATAAACAAAAATTACAAACGCACACACTGACGTACATGCATAGAAATATCAGTCAAATATCATATGTATGTAGACAGGGATGGTAATGGGTCGGGTTGGATCAGATCAGAGGTGTCCTACACTCGAAACTCGATTTGTATGAGTTGCCTCAAACCCGACACATGTCCTAAAAGGGTTTTTTGTTTTCTACCCCAAACCCATCGGAAATGACAAGAGGTGCCCCATACCCGACCCAAAATGACCCGTTTCGTTTTTTTCTATAATAAAAAAAAATCTCAAGCCACTAAATATACAAATTATTTTACCATATAATCGAATTTTAGGACATTGACTTAAATTTCAACATTCAATTATATATATATATACAATTGTTTTTTTTTTTTTTCTTAATTGGAAATTTAAATATACACTTAAATACAAACATACACCATAGAAAAACATTTAACATACACTTAAAATTCATACATTAACTTAAATTTAACAGAACACACCATCTAAGTTTAGTAAAATTTAAATTCAAACATAAAATACAATTAGGCAAAGAGACAAAGAGATTAGAGATTTGTTTTTCCATTTCTATTTTAAAAAATAATTATAAAAATACTAGATCAAACGGGACAGGTCGGGGCATAAGAGATTGACCTATACCTGACTCGATAAAAACCGGGTCAAAAAAGTTTGACCCAAATCTGACCCAAACCCCGTTTTAAGTGTTCAAAACCCGTCCCGAACAGATCAGAGTCCCACCAGTTTGGGGCGAGTCGAAAATTTTTACCATCCCTATATGTTGATATGTTCTCCTTTAATTTTTTTCAAAACAAAAAATATATATAATAATATAACGATATAGATAAAAGTATTTTTATTTGTCCAAAACAATTTTATAATAATATGTAACAAACTTCGAATAATGTGATTAATAAATTAATTATGTACAAATGACATAACATTTTATATTTACTTCTTATAATGCAATTATTCTAATCTAAATGAATGTCATTTATCATCGAACCACATATGGTTAAGATTTATTTAAATTTGGAAAAAAAATTATAGTCAAAGTAACATTATCTATGTAGTGGTTAGTGGTTACTACACATTTCAACATTGATCGATTGAATTCTCAAGTTTTATTCTCTTTACCTAATATATATAAACAAATTAAGAAAACTTGAATAGATTTTCTATTATCAGTTCGTCCTGACAATAAATATATCAGGACGAAGAATGTGGACAACTAGATTTACATACCTTGACTCAAAGTGTATGCACTTGTCAAAACTTCTCCTTAATCTATGGTCCACATTCTTCGTCCTGATATATTTATTGTCAGGACAAACTGACAATAGAAAGATTATATATACAGATTTTCTATTATCAATTCGAACTGACAATAAATATATCAAAACGAAGAATGTGGACCATTAGATTTACATACTTTGACTCAAAGTGTATGCACTTGTCAAAACTTCTCCATAATCTGTGGTCCACATTCTTTATCCTGATATATTTATTGTCAGTTCGAATTGATAATAGAAAAACTGTATATATATTTGTTTCTTTGGACATAGTCGTATGACCAATGACCTATATAAATCGCACACATTTTCAACTAGTTTCCTCACCGAATCTTAATTCACTACATGAAAACATAGAAAAAAATTCATCCAAATTAAGTTTACAAATATGGAGGCAACAACCATCTTTTACTCATGTACTCTTTCAATTCTCTTCCTCATTTTTGTTTTCAAATTGCTGTTTAATTCAAAAACAAGCCACAAGAATCTCCCTCCAAGCCCACGTCTCGCGCTGCCAATTATCGGCCACCTCCATCTCTTGAAACCTCCTATGTACCGTACTTTGTACAGCCTCTCGAAAAAATACGGCCAGATTTTCTCGCTCAGGTTTGGTTCCCGCCTCGTGGTTGTCGTGTCATCGTCAACGGCTGCAGAGGAATGCTTTACAAAGAATGATATCGTTTTCGCCAACCGACTCAAGTTACTAATCGGCAAGCACCTTGGCTACAACTACACTAGTGTAGTGCACACACCCTACGGCGAGCACTGACGCAACCTCCGACGCATCGGTGCTCTTGAAATCTTCTCTTCGAACCGACTCAACATGTTTCTAAGCATTCGAATAGACGAAGTCAAACAATTACTAAAAAGACTGTCTAGTAGTAATTCTCTCAAAGGAAAAACTTCTACAGAGGTGGAGTTAAGGCCATTGTTGACTGAGTTAACGTTTAATAACATCATGAGAATGGTTTCAGGGAAACGATACTACGGCGACGATGTGACTAATGAAGAAGACGCCAAGCAATTTCGGGAGATTATAGCGGAGATTTTTGCGAACGGTAGTATATCAAATCCGGTAGATTTTTTACCTCTATTGAGTTGGCTTGATAATGGTGATTATGAGAAGAGATTATCTAGACTTGGTAAAAGAATGGAAGCGTTTCTACAAGGTCTTATTGAAGAACATCGTAAAAA
Organism: Acer yangbiense; assembly: GCA_008009225.1. Taxonomy (NCBI): domain Eukaryota; kingdom Viridiplantae; phylum Streptophyta; class Magnoliopsida; order Sapindales; family Sapindaceae; genus Acer; species Acer yangbiense. Next base: position 1,408,685 of record CM017766.1, read on the forward strand.
AGATGGTTTGAAGAATACAAACACCATGATTGATCATCTTCTTTCTCTGCAAGAAACACATCTAGAATACTACACTGATCAAATCATTAAAGGCCTTATACAGGTTAGTTTCAATATTATTAAAATTACATTCAACTCGCTAATCCGATCATAAGGTCTAGCTCTATTGGGTTCAGATCATTAATGGTTTAGATGTGCAGGAAATTAAAATTTAATTAAAAAAATAAAAAATAAAAATAATAATAAAATAAAAAAATAAAACAAAATAAAATCACACAGCAGAAAAAATAATAGAAAGAAGATTATAGATGAGTGAAGAACTCATAATTCAAAACAGTAAACATTAGCACCTATTTATAGGTGAATACAGAAGTAAAACAAAACGACTTCATCCTAAAAAACTGCAACTGAAACTGAAACCTGCTTCACTACCACTAAGTAACCATCCACTAATTGTATTACAGTGCCTACAAATCTGCTACTTAGTCAACAAAATAGTTTGAGTTTAATCAAATTCCAACATTAGAGTTATTAAAACATAAAAAATAATAGTCTCTTAAAACCAATTAAAACCCGCTATAACCCATTAATTTAAAAATATGTTAATTTTAGACATTTTTTATGTTAAATTTTGATCATGAGATAGTTTTGAGTTTTGATATACGTTTTAAAAATTATTTTTCTAAATTTATATAATTTTCCTATTTAATAAAATCAAAATATTAATTACCAAAATTATATATATATAAATTTTCAAGTCAGTGCATTATAATATAACTTCATAAAGATATTGAATATGAGCCACTAGTTTTACATGCTTTGGCTTAAGTAGTGATCGAGACTATATATATATATATATAAATTTTCAAATGAGGACATCATGATATAACTTAATGAGGTTATTGAATGTGAGCTACTAGTTTTACATGATTTGACTCAAGTGTGTATACACTTGTCAAAACCAGTGGCTCACATTCAATATCCTCATGAAGTTATATCAGGACGTCCGTATAAGAACGGGACTATATATATATATATTATCTAACAGTTAAATGGATCGGTTTCAAATTACACATTAGAATGACAAATGGATTTAAGTTTTCATTTTCAAACACAATAAACTAATTACAAGTGGATTTATGTTAAGTAAATTTTGAATCAATCCATTTAAGACTACATCAACACCAGGGCCGGCATTGAGATTTTCGAGGCCGAGGCGAACTATAGAAAATAAATTTACGGGGCCCTAAGAGTTCAAGTTGAGATTTTGTATCTGAATTATGAATTTTTGTAGCAATATTTAAGAGAGTTTTGAAGAACCCTAATTTGATTTTTGATTTTTGATTTTTTGATTTTTGTTCAAGGTTTGCTTCTGTTCGTCTGATAAGTGATATGAGTAGTGTTATACTGTTGTTTTCCCGTTTTAGATATATAAAAGACAATTAGTGTTAGAAATAGGATTCAACCCACGTTTGACTTTAGTATAAGAACTTGAGAATGATAATTGGGTTTTATAATTTGTGAGCCTTTCTTACAAAAAAAAAAAAAAAAAAAAAAATTCAGTGGACCTATTTTAAACTAATTTATGAGTTTGTTAGTTTAAAAAAATTATATGTTTAATGGGCCTATTTTAAAATATTATGGGTTTGTTAACTTAAAATCATTCATGGGTTATATCTGAAATCATTTTATTTTATTTTTACAATTTGGAGGCCCTTAAAGATCGGGCACCCTAGGCGGCTGCCTCACTGGGCTCCCCCTAGGGCCGGGCCTGATCAACACGTACGTATTCGATTTGACACATTTGTCATGTATATTTATAATGAATAGATTCCTCGATACAGGTGATGCTATTAGTCGGAACCGATACAGCAGCAATTACATTGGAATGGGCCATGGCAAATCTACTTAACCACCCGGAAGTCTTAAAGAAGGCAAGAGACGAACTGGACGCTCAAGTGGACCAACAACGCTTGATTGATGAACACGATCTACCCAAACTAGAATACCTACAAAGTATCATATCAGAGACCCTTCGCTTGTACCCAGCAACCCCACTTCTAATCCCACACATGTCGTCAAGTGATTGCATAGTAAGAGGATATGATGTTCCAACTGGCACAATCTTATTGGTCAATGCGTGGGCCATTCATAGGGACCCTAACTTGTGGGACGAACCCACAAGTTTCAAACCAGAGAGGTTTGAGACTGAGAATAGAGAAATTAGTGAAGCGAATAAGAAGCTAGTGGCGTTTGGGGTTAGAAGAAGGGCTTGTCTTGGAATGGGCCTGGCCCAACAGACTATTGGATTGACTTTGGGCTCATTGGTACAGTGCTTTGAGTGGGAGAGAGTTGATGAAAAATAAATTGACATGACCGAAGGCATAGGACTCACCATGCCCAAAGTTGAGCTGGTGGTGGCAATTTGTAATTCCCGCCCTATCGTGGATATTATTCTCCGTTAAACTGCTTGATGGTGAAAGACACACATTCATTACGGAAACGTTTCAGGTTCAAATTGTCGCTATCAATAAGGCTCGGTGTCAAGCCATTGTTTTAGTGAGTAGTGGTTTGGTTGTTTGTGTGAAGTCAGTGTATTAATTAATATATTTGGTTATTGATAATTAAATTAATGAAATAAAATCAAGTGGAAATAGCACTTTTTAACCAAAATATTAAGGGGTTTCTATTTTTACTCGGAATTAGTGTTTTCATTATTTTTACCAAACTTTCCACTAAAGAGATAAATTTATCTCTGTCTTTTCTATATATATATATTTTTTTTTTAATGATTGGAGGTCTGGGCGACCTCTGATGGAGGTTTTGACTTCTGATGGAGGTCACTGGCCAGGTAATTTTTTTTTTTTTTTTAAATATGTGAAGAAGAAGGAGATTAAATGCACCAAATTAAATACACCGGGAATTAGACACATATAGATTAAACACGCTAGGAATTAAACACAATGATTAAACACACTAGGAATTAAGCAAGCTAGGAATTAAACACACGGATTAAACATGTTATGAATTAATTAACTGGTGGTGTGTTTAATTGAAGAAGAATGGTGGTGTGCTTAATTGATGAAAACTGGTGGTGTATTTAATTGAAGAAAACTGGTGTGTTTAATTAATTAAAGAAAACCGATGGTATATTTAATTGAAGAAAAATGGTGTGTTTAATTGAAGAAGACTGCTAGTGTGTTTAAATTCAAATCGAAGAAGACTGCTGGTGTGTTTAAAACTTTTTTTCTAGATTTGAAAAAAACATTCTTCTTCTTCTTCTTCTAACCTCCATTGGAGATCTCACATTTTTTTATAAGTATTTTTATTTCAGAAATCATCAAGGATATTCTTGTCTCTTAGTGGAAAGTTTGGTAAAACAATCATAAAAACTCTATTAATTATATGGTTAGTTTCAATTTTAACCCATATATTTACAACCACCATTTTTTTTTAAGTAATTTTATTTTAGAAATCATCAAGGGTATTCTTGTCTCTTTAGTGGAGAGTTTTGTAAAAACAATCATAAAAACTCCACTAATTATATTGTTAGTTTCAATTTTAACCCATATATTTGCAACATAATTTCATATGAGATATTAATGAAATATATACATGGTTGTTTTTTTTTAATTAATTCTATGTGGGAATACCAATTGTAATCAAGAAAGGGGACTTGATTCCTACGACGAGTGAGGGAAATTAAGTCCCCTTTCTTTCAGGAACTTAATTTCTGATCTGTGTTTAGGGTCTACAAAATTTAAATCTCAAAAACACCGGTAAGCACTGGAATTCAAAATTAGGAACTTAATTCCCTTTCCCTTAATGGGATTTCAATCTAATTAGTAAACAAACCAATTGACATTAAGATGGATTTGTAGAAATCGAGTGAGGGTAGTGAGTTTATCAACCACCACTTAATAATATTTGAAGCCTATACCCGTGATCAGAGCCGGCTCCACTAATGAGTAAACCCAGTAAAATGCTGAGCCCCCAACACGGTGAGCCCCTCAAATTCTTAAAAAATATATTTTTTTTTGATTATGTATAGATATATACAAACTAAATAACACTCTTTTGAATTGCTCATTATTTAATTTTTAATTTGATGTTGATTGTAATAGTCTCAAACTAGCTATGCTTTATTTTTATTTTATTTAAAAAAAAAAAAAAAAAACTTTTTAATCGACAGAAACATTACAATATAGATTGGCATAACCACAACAAAAGTGACCTGATCTATGTCAATTCTAAGAGCCATAATTAACATATTAGCAGGTAATGCTTCACCAAAAACGACATCGTTTTCGCCAACTGACCCAAGCTACTCTTGGGGAAGCACTTCGGATATAACAACACAACTCTCACGCACGCACCGTACGGTGACCACTGGCGCATCCTCCGTTGCATGATCGCATCACTGCCATCGAAGTCTTCTCTTCGAACCGTCTCAAAATGTTTTTGTCCATAAGAAGAGACGAAACCAAACGGCTACCGGAAAAGCTGTCTCGATCATCGAGTCAAGGAGGATTCTTTAAGGTAGAACTGAAAACAATGTTTTCAGAGTTGACGTTCAATATTATGATGAGAATGGTTGCAGGGAAATGGTACTACCGTGATGACGTGGAGGACGAGGAAGAGGCGAGCAGATTTAGGAAGATTATGAAGGAAGCTATATCGTATGGTGTGGTATCGAATCCTGGAGATTTCTTGCTTATCTTGAATTGGATTGACGGTAGAGATTTCACCAACGAAGTGGTGAGTCTTAGTAAAAGAGTTGATGAGTTTCTACAAGGTATGATTGATGAGCATAGAATCAAGAAGGTTGGTTTGTAGAGCACCAACACCATGATTGATCATTTGCTTTCTCTTCAAGAGTCGTAGCCAGAGTACAAAACCTATCAAATGATCAAAGGGCTCATATTGGTCAGTGATTTTTTAATTGGGTTATTATATTTTTAGTCCCTGTAGTTTACGTTAATCTAAGTTTAGTCCACGATTTTCTGACTTTACTAAGTTCAGTCCTTCTGTTAGGGTTTCGGTTAAAATAAACGAACTGGTATTGTCAGAGGGTACAATGACCGAAATACCCTTAATCAAGATTTCTGATAAAGGGCAATATGGTAATTTCATATTTAATTAAATAAAAAATAAAAAATAAAAAACAAAAACAAATTAAATTTAAAATTAAAATATATAAAAAACTAATTAAATAATAATAATAATTATTATTATTATTAAATGAATAAAATTAAAAAGATGGATTAAATTTACAATTAATTTATATTTATATCAAAACTATTATATTTATATAATACAAAAATAAAATATTTTAAATCTCCACCATCCAAATCTTAGATGGATGGTGGGGATGTATCTATTTAAAAAATAAAAAATAAATATAAAAAAAAAAAAAAAAAAATTCCATCAAACCAGATCAATCCACACCATCGTCATCTTCATCATCAGCCAGATTTCAACTTTTTCCAGATTAAATCCATCTCCAACCATACCAATCAAAAACCATCGTCAACCATCGTCACCTTTTTCCAGATTTCACCTTTTTCCAGATATCAATCCAATCAAAAACTCAACAATCGTTGATGAATCAACTCAATCAAAACAGATTAACAGAGATTCGATTTGATCTATTCAAACCCAGAACCATCAACATCGACCGATCCAAACCCAACCCAACCCTTGCTAATCACAAATTTAAAAGATTTCCTAAACAAAAATCTAAAACTTGGAAAATCTGGAAAATTGAAGAACACATGGAAAGATTTTTTTTTTTTTTTTTCCAGATTTTTGGTGGTTCTTGCAGAATATTTTTTTTTCAAATTCACAAGAAATCACAAATTTAAAAGATTTCCTAAACAAAAATCTAAAACCCATGATGGATTTCGTGAGCTTACAAAAAAATTAAACAAAGAAATCGAATTTTTTTTTAAGAACAATCTGGAAAATCTGGAAATTAAACAAAGAAATCACAAAGAAACCCACCATCGTACAAGATCAATCGTATTGAACAGACCTTGGAGGGGATGCAGCCGACTTTGAGGCACGTGCCGCCAAGGGCACCGCGCTTCTCGATACACGTGGTCTTGAGGCCGAGTTGGGCGGCTTTGATGGCGGCGACATAGCCTCCGAGTCCACCTCCGTTGATGACGACGGGAAGAGAGAGAGAGACCCAGCTTTTTTAATTGGTGGATTTTAGGGTAATCTGGTGTGGTGCAGTGAGTTAGAGACTTGATTTGATAGACGGTGTTGGTGATGGAGGTAGAGATGAAGACGGTGATGGTGATGGTGTAGTGTTGGAAGATCTGGGCTGGGATGGTGGGAGAGAGAAATGAGATTTTAATTTTGTTTTTATTTTTTGTTTTTATTATTTGTTTTTAATTATTTATTTTATTTTTAAATTGTTTTTTATTTAATTTATTTGTTTTTTAAAATTATATATATATATATATATATTTTTTAAATTATTTTTTAATTAGTTTTTTATAAAAAAATATTTATAATTTATAATTTAATTTTTTTATTATTTAATTTCATTTAATTTATTAATTTAAATGGACTTAATATATATATATATATATATATTTTAAATTTTTTTTTAATTAGCTTTTTATATATTTTAATTTTAAATTTAATTTGTTTATTCATTTTTTATTTAATAGGAGGGCATAAGGGTCATTTCCGTCAGATTTCTAGAAGCTTTAGCTGAATTTCCCATAATGCCCTTGTTGACCTAACGGAAGTCAACGAAACCCTAACGGAATTGGACGGTAGGGACTCAATTTTGTATTGTCAGATAACTACTGGATTGCAGTAAGTAAAGTCAGAAAATCGTGGACTAAACTTAGATTAACGCAAACTACAGGGACTAAAAATATAATAACCCTTTTTAATTTCTTTTCTTTCTTTTGCATGCATGTGTGTGGTCCATGTGGTTAATTTGTTTACCATGGAAATTCCTTGATATAAAAATAGAAAAAAGAAAAATGTGTGGCTATCGATTGGGGGGTTAATTAATTATCTTCTTGAACCTATAAGTGATTTCTTGTCTTTACTCTATCCGATGATGACATATAAACTGATAAACATGTCTAGGACTTGTAAAATGAATTCTACGACAGAAATGTAAGACATTGTTTTAATTATGAATGAGTACATTTATCATGAATACTTTATGCATGAATGACACATAGACATGTCAACAAGTGGGCCATTCATAGGGACCCGAAGCCGTGGGACGAGTCAGATAATTTCAAGCCTGAAAGGCTCGAGACTGGGAAGGCGAGACCCGAAAGCTGATGCCTTATGGGCTGGGAAGAAGGTCCTGCCCTGGTTTGAGCCTCTCCCAGCACGTGGTGGGCTTGGCTTTGGGCTCGTTGATTCAATGCTTCGAGTGGGAACGAGTTGGTGATAAGGAAGTTGACATGACCGAAGGTAAAGGGATCACCATGCCCAAGGCTGACCCATTGGAGGTTCTTTGTAAAGCACGACCCATCACAAACAATGTACACATTTTTGTGTGATTACTAATTAATTAGAATGGTTGTAGAATTTTTGTGATATCGTAGGTTGTGTACGAGAATTAAATTTGTGTGTTTAATTACAATTATATATACATCTGTTTCTGTTAATATTTTGTAAAATAATATCTACAATCAATTATGATTCCAATTGTACTCATTGCTGTGTGATTACTTATTAGAATGGTTAATTAATTTTTGTGTTATTATTATAGCTTTTAGGTTGTGTTCCAGAGATAAATTTGTGTGTTTAATTACAGTAGTACTTTGCCTAAAAAAAAATAAAAAAAATTGCAGTAGTACTTATGTACGTGCTACTGGTTGGATATATATATATATATAAATTATATAATTATAAGAGTTCATAAAGAGACTTGTATTTGTTTTTCTCATTGATTACAAAAATGCTATCGTCTGTATAGGGGTGGAGCCAGGATTTTGGCTTTGAGGGGGCCAACACGTACAAAAGCTGTTGTTTAAGGTTCGATCATGCAAGATAAATGTAATGTGTCTCTTTTTTATATGTCAAAAATCATTTATAATTAAATGTATCTAATTTTCAGATCGAATTACATTTCAATTACATAATCAAAGAGTTTTTGAGAAAATTGTTTTTCTTCCTTTTTCAAAATTGATGTCTAATTTATTATTATTATTATTATTATTTTGTACAAATCCATGTAAATCTAAGTTTTTTCAGATCCTGCATTTTTATTTTTTGTGTATTTTTTGGAATGGATGATGCTCCAACAGTCAAAAGGCCTAAACCCTAAACCAAATCAATCAAGTTTTGTATAAATTTTAAAATTAAAAAGCACTGTCCATGTTAGACACACACATTGCCAATATCCTCTCTCCTCTCTCTCAAGTTCTGTACTTCTTACACCGTCTCTAACCTCTCTCTATCTCTAACCTCTGCAAATATTATCCACCATTTTCATTGCAATTGATTTCGTTCTTTGTCTCTCAAAATGATTATTACTCTTGATCAACTCATCAAGATCTCTTCTTTTTGCAAGGCTGCCATACCTAAGACATAGTGATACAATAATAATCTTTCCTACTTAATTTTTAGTACTTATTTTCTTGACTAAAAAAATCAGAACATTGAAATTTCTTAGGGGGGCCATGGCCCCTGTCGGCCCCCCTTTAAATCCTCCCCTGGTCTGTACCATCTTTTTTTCACGATTTTTTTTTTTCACTTTTTTTTTTTTTTTTTTAACAGCGAATTTTTATTCAAGAGCCAAGCAAGGCAATAACAACACAAACATAGAGGCAAAAGACACAATACAAGCTGAAGCCTATAGAAATAGAGTACTTCAAACAAAAACAAAACACCTGACCAAAAAGACCACAAAACAGAAGACTGCCAACTCTTCATCAGACACCCCACAACCTCCAGACCCATACATTGCCAACATCAAGGACCCAAAAGATCTAGCTGAGATACAAACTTGAGTCTAGCACTTCATTAACACCACTAAAATTGCATCCTCGAACCCCACTTCGAGTCTTCATTCTATGAATTCTTGAAGGAAAAACATCATTTTTTATCCGTCTTCTATTAGAAGAAGTAACAATCCCCCCTGCCTTCTCCTTCTGAAAAAGAGGATCCAAATCTCCAAGATCAACATAAAGATTAATAGCTGGATTTGTAGAAATAGAGTGAGAGTAGCGAGTTCATGAACCACTGCTCAATAATATTTGATGCCTACACCTATGATGAGCTTAAATATGAAAACAAACTCTTTTAAATTGATCATTATTTAATTTTTAATTTGACAAATTGATATGGAGAATATGATTTTTTTTTTTTTTTACTTAAAAAAAAAACTTTTTCCTAAATAGGGAAATTCATTCTAGCAGAAACATTCAATATAAATTGGAATCAACACAACAAAAAGGACCTACTTATATTATAAGTTCTAACCGTGTTAGCAAGGAACAATAGGAAAAAAATGGAGAGCTTGATTGACCAACGTTCCACTATTATTTCCATGCCAATCTATTAGTATAGCATGTGATGGTTGGAGACTGGCCAAAATGTATTGTTGAGGTTCCTTTCAAATGTTAGATCACATCATGCGTGTTACTTGATAAATTGACACAACATGTGCTTTGAAGCCGTACTTATATCAACTTATAGAAAATCTATGTCGGCCAACAGGTGCACACGCGACATGAGATAAGGTGAACCAATCATAAATTTTCTTTGTTAGATGGCATATACCTACTGGTTAGTATTAGAGTGTTTAAATATTATTATCAGACATTTTTCTATCAGCTTAATCTTTTAATTTGGGTATGATGGTTAATTAATATAATATCAGAGCCATGTTTGATCTATGAATCCTTGATTACTGACATGGTATCTAGGAATCCCTTGTTTGAATCTCTTCAAATGCTTATTTTATGTATTTATTTTGCAAAGTGCATCTTTATTTGGGTTACCCATTGAGGGAGCTTAAACCGATGTCCCTATGTGCTAGCCGTTACCTTCCTTTCAGATAGGTCCTTCCTTGTGTACTATACTTATAAAATTCCAATTTCAATAAACGTTTTTGCATTTGAAGGACCTATTATAAAAAGGGCCATGAAGAACCTTTTCTATAAACCAGATACGAGAGTTCACAGATGACAGTCCACTTACGTACAAAGTCTATCAGCCTATTAGAATGTTTAAATACTATTGTTAAAGCCAATTTTACGGTATGATAGTGAGGAGTGTATTTGCTTATATACTAATCAGCTAACACATGAAAGTGTTTAAAATGTTTTCATTTTGGCCCTTTTTTTTTGTTTTTTTTGTTTTACAAAACTGACTCGTCAAACTAAAATTTGTGGCTTCACCTCATCGAATGGATAATGCAAATGTCTCTAATTGCCTACGCATGGGAATATGTAAGCAAAAGCATAAAATTGTAATCCCACTCACTAGCTCACTTAGATCCAAATCACGGGATCCAATAAGTTATTTTGGTCGAAATAGTGCATCTTTATGATACTCCCAAATTAGCCCATGCACATATTAATTTGCGTACTCAATGACGTAAGTTATAAACCACGTGCATGCATAGATTTTCAGGTGCCCTTTCCTCAAATTAAAAAAAAAAACGTGCATGAATTAAATATAATATACTTATTTGAAGAGATACCACATCTTTTGAAACTATAGAACTCGATCAAGAGTCGAGAGTCAAGTCTTCTAGAATAAGGTGTTAGGTGTGGGTTCAATAATAAAAACCATTATTCATTTCATGTTTAAAATCTTTTGAAAGCAAGCTAGGAACTCATTGTTTTGTCCCCACCAATCTCGATTTTGATCTTCCTGTCCGATATTACATTAGCTTTCCAGAGCAAAACATATGCATGTCGTCTACACACAATAACAAATCCAAAGTCTTTACCTACGATATATATACTCTGGATTGAATGGTGTACAATTTTCTTCTTGTAATTAAGAAGTAAATATTTTTTAAATATCGAAGTAGATTATATAGGTACAAGATAAATATATAGATTCAATGCTTATACAAATATTGATTTTCTTGTCTTGAATATTTATCCGCTTATGGAGAAGCAAAACCTTATCCAAACTCCACCCATTGTTACATCCAAATCTTTATTAATATTAGAACAAAGAAGTAACATCCGTATACCAAAGTTTAATTCACCGACGTGTAGGGATGTCAAAATTACCCATTGGTCCGGGGACTTATGGGGACTTGCCCCGTTAGGGCCGGTTTTAACCGTACCATTTAAGTTGTCGTATGGGGACGGTATTTTTTTTCAATCTCTGATTTAATTTCAGTACAGTTACGAGATTTCAAGTCCCCACCCCTCCCCGCCCCGTCCCTGTACCCACTATATATATATATTTATAAACATAATTTCCCTCGTAATTTTCCCTCACACTAACATACTCACTACAAGAAAAAAGGCCTATTGGGACGAAAATCTATTGGGACGTTTTTTTTTCGTCCCAATAGGAGGTATATTTGGACATTTCGTCCCAATAGGCAGCTATTGGGACGAATTCTATATTTCATCCCAACAGACATCCTATTGGGACGAAAAACAATTCGTCCCTAAAGGTCTTACCATTTTGGACATAATTCGTCCCAATAGACATTCTATTGGGATGAATATTTATTTCGTCCCAATAGAATGTCTATTGGGACAATTTTTGTCTAATGTGGTAAGGCTTTTAGGGACGAATTATTTTCATCCCAATAGGATGTTTATTGGGACGAAATAAATAATTCGTCCCAATAGACTGACTATTGGGACGAATTTATTTCGTCCCAATAGGTTTTCTTTTTATTTAAAATTATAATTGTTAATAAATTTTGTTGACCTTTAGGGACAAATTTCTTTCGTCCCAATAGGATATCTATTGGGATGAAATACATAATTCGTCCTAATAGGCAGCCTATTGGGATGAAATTTATTTCGTCCCAAAAGGTATTCGGGTGGCAGGTACCCCTGGGTGCCTCTCATACAGGTCTTTAGAGTTTTCCCCACAATGGCGGCCTAACCACGGCCTGAACAGGGTACTAACTTTCCAACCCACTAGAGACAGACAGGGACCTTAAGCCAAAAAGCCAACAAATCTCATCTTCTGATGTGCAGGATCCTCAACCTAGAGGCAAGCACAGAGCATACTGAGATAATTACAGACTGCTATTTATATGAGTGACATGGTATTCAAAGGAAGAAGAGGAACAATTTAGCAAGACATGAGAGTTAACACACAAGGAAAATATTTATTGATTTTGTTCTGCTTCTTACACAAGTGACGAGCTCTCCTTATATAGGGGGAGAGATAGAGTGCAGACAAACCTATTATACAGTAAGGCCACAAACGTGGCAGACACCTAGCTAAAGCAAAGCAGGGCCATCGGCCAAAGGTTACAGACTTTCAAATATAAATAAAGACAAAAGATGCCTAATAAAACGAAATAACATAATTAAACCTAATAAGGCCAAACAGTTGCCTAATAAAACAAAATAGCAAAAAGAAAGTGAATTATTTCATTTCACGTGACGGGTTGAGATCTTTGACTTGAGCGAAGCTAAATCACGGACTAGAAGACATATTACAGTTGGCATGATTTTCATCATCTGAATCTTGGGCTCCACAGATGAAGCAGGGCCATGCAGCGTCAAAGGGGTCCTGAGAGTCAATCATGTATGAATTCAGAAAAGGGTTCCAGCTTTGAGAGGGGTCTCTGGGAATATTTGGTAGGATGAAAACTTCGTCGGTGGAGACATAATTAACATCACAGAGGAAATTGAGCAGACCGACTTGAAGGATTTGTGGATATATTTTTGGATAATCATATGTGGTATGCCATTCATAACTGGAGTTGGCAGTCCAGAGGAGTCTTTTGTGGGGATTGTACCTGTAGGGCCTATTGAAGATCCATATACAGCATACAGAGGCAGCTGATTCATAATCAAGTTTCCAAATGTTATATTTGCCCATGAGCTCAGTGAGTTCGCGCTTCCAGTTGGTCAAGGACGTGAACCATTGGAGGAAAACCCATAACAGAGAGTTCCGTTGAGAAGGATCATGGAGATGACCGTATAGGGCCTGAAGTGGGAAGACGATGGCATGATGATGGAGAACTGATAAACACCAGAGGAACCAAAGGAGTTGAGGAGAAAAATAGTAGAAAGGTGGCATTATAAACGGGTCAAGAAATGGTCTGGACAGGTTGTTGACAGTGTGACGACAGTCTTGTCTGTTGATCTGAGCTAGGTAGACCGGAAGTTGAGTCTTGGCGAAAGACTGGATCTGATTTAAAGAAGGTTGATGATCAGGTGGCAACGTGGCCAAGAGTTCTGGTGGGAAAGAGTAATCAGGTATGGCTGGTGAGGATGATGAGGGACCAGCATGAGATGATGAGGGACCAGCAGGAGAAGTCATGAAGACAAGAGGATAATGACCTGTGGATGTGATGAGATGAGTGAGTGGAGGTCTGGAGAGCATGTCAGCAATTATATTATGATGGCCCTTCACGTGACGAACAGTGAAGTCATATCGGGCAAACCAATCTTTGAGTCTCAAAAGGAGAGGATTGGGAGGAATCTTATTGCGAAAATCGAGGATCTTTGGAAAAGATGAGTTGTCCATTTCAACAATAAAGTTTCTTGTCCTGAGGTGAAAATCCAGCTTTTGGATTCCGTATTTGACAGCAAGAATCTCTTTATAGATAGTGTGATAATGCTGTTGGGCATCTTTGAATTTTCCACTAGCATGACCACAGTATCTTCGTTGACCGTCTCGATCTTCAATGAGAACGGCTCCCCAGAAAATATCACTGGCATCAGTCTGGAGGATGAGCTGGCCCGAAGAAGGGATGACGAGGGCAGGAGGAGATTGAGTGATCTCCTTTAATTTGATGACAGCCTCAGTGTGGGAGGAACTCCAGGGAGGAGGACGCTTCTTGAGGAGCGTAGAAAGAACTGAGGTGTAATGACTGACATGTGGAATGAAATCTCTGACATAGTTAACGATTCCGAGAAACTGTTGAACTTGTTTCACACTAAGATCAGAATCGGGGAAGTCTAATAATCGGACAGCCAAATGAGGACCAGGACGGTATTGGCCGTTGAAAATGTACATTCCAAGAAATTCAATTTCAGATTTCCCAACTATGCTTTTCTTTTCAGAGAGCATGATACCATAGTGATGAACAATGTCATGGAACTGTTGGAGAAGGAGATTGTGAGAGGTATCATCTGGAGAGAACAAGAGGATATCATCAATGTAGACGAGTGCTGAGTGCAAGAGAGGATGAAAAATCCTGGTAACAGCCTTTTGGAAAAGGGAAGGAGCAGTCTTTAAACCAAAAGGGAGAACAGTCCACTGGTATTGAGCATTAGGAAGACAGAATGCTGTCTTGTATCGTTCATCTGGATGAATACCAATTTGCCAAAAAGCACCTTTGAGATCAAATTTGGAGAAGATCGTAGCACCTGGAAGTTGAGAGAATAAGACATTTGGTCTGGGAACAGGAAACTTATCATCTCTGAGAAAGAGGTTGAGAGGCTTGTAATCCACGACTAATCTCTTTTTTCCTCGGAGCAATTCAGTGCATTTTTCAACGTAAAAGGCTTGGCACGCCCAGGGAGAAGAGGTATGTTCGATCAGACCTTGACGAAGTAGCTCATTGCATTCTTCATTAGCGAGCTTGAGATCTGAGGGAGACATGCCTGAGTGGGTAGCCTTGGTAGGATTAGTATCTTCATTAAGCTTAAAGGGAAGCTTGATAAAGAAATCTGGATTCTTCCACAGAGGAGAAGGATGAGAGAAAGTGGCATGATTGTCAGCACAAAGCAGGAGCAATTTCTGTTGAATATATTCAAAAGGGGCTTGGACTTCTGAGAGAGGGAAAATCTTCGGAATGTCAGAAAAAGCTTTGAAATGCTTTTTGTATCGAATGCCAGTAGGGAGAATCCGAAGAGAGTAACATTGGTGAAAAACATCCCAGCTGATGAGAATATCTTTATCTGGAAGAGGAGTGCCGACGACTTGGACCCAAAGAGTAAAGGACGGGAAAAACTGAATACCAATCTTCTTTCTGGAAATCAGATTAGTGGAAAAAACCTTTCCATCAGCGGCCCGGAAATGTCGAACTTGGGATTTCTAAAATTCGGGAGGAAGGACCTTTGGGTTCATCATTGTAGTATGAGAACCTGTGTCGAAATAAGCGATGACATCAACAGGTTTGGAGTACTTGTCAGGTAGAATCCGAACCGGAGCTTGGGGACCGGAATGAGAATCGAGCTGAGTAGCCTGATAGGATTCTGGGATAGAACTGTAGTCAGAGGAGCCAGAATATTCCGAATCAGAAAGATCTTCTTGAAGAACAAAGGTCGTGGAGGAATCAGCCTGATCCTGTTCAGAGAAGATGGATTCAATGTCTGCATCGGACGGAACTTCATCAGCAATATCTTTCAACTGCTGAACTAATCTGGCGGACTTTGCCTTTTTGTTGGGACATTTCTTAGCATAATGTCCGGATTTGCCGCAAATGTAGCAGCGTTGGGATTTATTCCAACCGCGCTGTGCTTTCTTGCGGAAGAACTTGAATCGTTTAGGCCTGCCTTTCTTGTTTTTGAAACGTTTGAAATGATTCTTCTTCTTTGTGTTGCAGGTGCAAGAGCCCAAGGATTTGCATTTGATTTGAAGAGAAGGTTGACGGCATTGGGACTGCAGGTGTTTGCCTTCTGTGAGCATCTTGGAGAAGAATCTTTGAGTGGCACAGAGTTTATCCAGAGAGCTGAGAGCATACATGTGGAGTTCACCTAAGGATGTATCATTGAGAGATCGTTCTGAGGTGTCTATTTTTCGTTGTATCTCATCTTGGAGGTCATCTGGAAGAGAGTTGACATAGACTTGTTTAAGACTATGATCATTAATTCCACCAAGGGTATGATATCGTTGAGACATCCGCTTGTAATGGAACATAATGTCATTTCTTTTGAGAGAGCAGCAACGCATGTCAAAGCATTCTTGTCGCGCCTGTTTATAGAGATGGTCAGGATCACCAAGGAATTCTGTGAATATGTATCCCATGGCTTGGGAGGCTAAGGGGACTCTGACAAATTGGAGTTGTCTGTATTCACCAAGAGCTTGGTACCAATCTCTGAGAGAACCCGTAAAACGAGAAACGAACTCACGTAGAATTGTTTCAAGGTTCTGTTCAGACTTTGCCAGTTGTAGGTCAAGCCATGCGCTCATCTCTGAAACCCTTTTTCTCCAGGAACCAGGAGAAGTGTCATCAAGAGTAAACCAAGGGCCATTGGTAGGTTTAGCAGGAGAACGGCCAGGAACATGTTCTGGAGGTTCTTCGACAAAGGGAGCAGGAGTGGAGGAGGCAGTCTCATCGGGAGACTCATAGGTTCTTGTTGAGGGCTGAGGATCTGTGCGGGATGCCATGAAAACTTGAGTAAGGTCTGCATGATCATGAGGAGAAGAGGCAGCAGTATCCAGCCAGGATGAAGGACAGGAAGTCTGTGACAACCGGGAGGAGACGTCTTCAGAAAAGGATGTGGAATCAGACTTGGATGAGGAGGAAAACGTCTTAGAAGCAAACAGAACTGGGTCATATGAGCTGGAAGCAGCGTGTTTGTCTTTCTGCTTCGAAGGAGACCTGGTCTTAGGTTTTGCTTGAGGGGAAGAGAGAACGGGATATTTCCGGAACAATTCACCAGTGGATTTAAAGTGACTGGAAAAATCATCAGATCTGGAAGGGGGTGAATGTGTAGGAGATACAGGGAAAAACAGTGATTGTGAGTGATGAGAGTAAGGTTTTGGTTTGTGAGAATGATCTTTGGTCAGCTGTTCAAGCTGTTCTTTAAGTTGCTTGATTTCTCTTTCTTTTGTGTCAAAGTCTGGGCCAGAATATCCATGAGAAATATATCTGTGAAGATCAGCATGAAGCTTTGCTATTCTCGATTGAAGGTCAGAGGCCAAATCTCTGAAGGAGGCATCAAGACTTTGGAGATGGTGATCATGTTGAGAAACATGTCGTGTAACACGATCAATCTTCTGATCAATAGAGTTAAGAACTCTATTCTGAGATCTTGGATGTTTTTCTTGGTTTGAGGAAGGTTCAAGTGGAGGGAAATCACAATCATAATCTGAGGTCATGTAACAAGGGACTGGTGCAGGTTGATTAGGACCTGTAAGGGTAGGTTGTGGAGGCAGGAGACCTTCAGATCGTAAGATCTGTAAAGCTCTATCATAAATGGGTAGAGGTTTATTTTTGATAGGATGGAGGCCTATCCAAGGACTATCAGGATGATCTGGTTTGTGAGGTTTATTCCAGGGTTTGCAGAAGGTAGGAGAGGTGTCCTTAAGACAGCGTCGACAGATACAGTCTGCATCACACATGTTTGGATCATCATCCCAGATGAAGTGACCACGGATCTTATCAGTGTAGATCGGAGATCCGTCAGCTTCAAAACTGTGGATAGGAATGTCAGCTTCAGTGGTAACCGGTTGGATCATAAGGGCTTGGAATATCGGAGGAGTCTCCGAACTGGAAGAAGCCTGAGAACCGATGAGGGGAGCATAGATAGTTTTGATGGAACCATCTGGCTGAGGAACATATGATGTATCAGCAGCAACGACAGGAGCTTCGTCCTGGAAAACCTTTTCATAGTTTGTGAGCCATTCAAGAGGCATGATCTCTGTGAGCTTTTCTCTGGGCAGTTGTTTTGGAATTTGAAGGATGGTGGGAACTTCATCTTCTCTTTCTGCTTTGATGAAGATGGTGTCACCATTATGGCCAGGAAGTGGGAGATCAAGAGCATGATCTTGAAGTCTGTAAGCAAGCTGATGATGGACAGTAGCCATGTAGGAATTGGTTTGCATGGGAGCACCAAGAATCTGAACTTGGATCTTGAGACATTTGTGAAGGTTCTGGTCTCGCAAAGGAATGTTGAAGTTGGGATAGTATGTGAGGGATATGCTACCAGCATGAAGAGTAGATAGGCAGGTGCCAATCACAGCATGTTCATACTGAGTGTAGATGGTGTTGAGCAAGGCCAGTCTGGCAGTGACAGGTAAGCCTTTTCGCCCATGTAGGGAGAGGATGATTCTGACAGCACCTATGTGGAGATGAGAGTATCCTTCCTTGATCCATTGATCTATCATGTTTTGATCAATGGTGAGAGTGACATATTGTTCACTAGAAGAGGATGGAATCAAACATTTATCTAGGCCTGTGGACTGGACATATTCTTTGAAAATTCTTGATTTATTTTTTTTGAAGTTTTTTCCTTAAAGATAGATTAATAATTAAATTACCATATAAATTAGAAAATGATGCAATATGGATCACTTTGTTTGTCCAAAGTGGTTCTCTATAGAGATGAATTTTGTTTTTTTCCTAATAAGTTCTTCATAAGGATCAATAACTATTAGTTTTGAAAGATTTTCTATTATTTTTTAAAAAATGAACTAAACCGTTGGAACCAGAACCGAACTGTCGAAACCGAAACCGTTGGTTCCGAATCAAAAATCAAAACTTGAAAATGATGAAAAATGCCACATTTTTAAAGTGTTTTTGTAAGAAAGTCACCATTTTAATAACTTAAGTTTAAAAGGCACCTATTATGGTGAACAGACAAAAATTCCCTTACTTTACACACATTCTCTTACTTTGAAGTTTTTATTTTTAAATTTTTTTATTATTCTTTCATCTTCATCATAGAGGTTTGTTTAACATATCTCCAAGGGAGGTTGAACATCATTGGATAATTAGTTTAGTGGCACTACAGAGATTTTTTTGGTTTTGAATCTTCCATTATTGAGCATTTTCATTTTATTCTTCAAGTATTTTGTAAACCCAAATCAGAAATCGAAACCGTTGGTTCCAAATCGAGAGCCGGAACCGGAGTCATGTTTAATTCCGAGTACGATTAACAATTGACCATTTGATCTGACAATATATGATTTGAACAAAATAGTTTAATTAAATGTTATAATAAATGTTTTTTAATATCAATTTGTTTATCATATAAAAAAAAAATTTAATTAGTGGAATCAATCTACAAATAAAATTTTGATCGAAAAATAATCAATAAAAAATTAATAAGTAGAGGTTATATATAAACATTATGCTTTTGTTATCACAAAAAAAGGAGCAACAAAGTGGTTGGGCGTGTGTGGGTAGGTGGGTGTGTGTGTGCAGGGTTCGACTCACCTTGAGGACAACAATTAAAATTGATTTGTGTGGATGGCTGGTGGGTCAGTGGGTGGTGGCTGAGGCAACAAATGTTTTTTATTTTTTTTTATTTTTTAATTTCGTCCCTATAGGATACCTAAAGGGATAAAAAATTATCTAAAGGGACGAAATATTTCGTCCCTACAGGTTGTCAAAGGGGACGATAATACAATTCGTCCCTACAAATTGTCTATTAGGACGAATATTTTCGTCCCTATACCTTATCAATTGGGACAAACAAAAATCGTCCCTATAGGTAGTTTTAAGGGACGAATTTCAATTTTCGCCCCAAAGAAGCTATTGCGACCCACCTGAGGGGACGGAATTTGGGACGAATAAAATTCGTCCCAATAGACCTATTGGGACGTTTTTTGGGCTATTGGGACGAAAAAAAATCGTCCCAATAGCCCTTTTTTTTGTAGTGACTTTTTCCTCTCTTTTTTTTCCCTCCATTGAAACACTACTCCATTGCAGATCATTATATATAATATACCCCTCACACTATTATTTTCATATTATTCAATAATATTTATATCAACTTTATCAAAAAATCATTAAAAAAATACATTAATAGGATGGGGATGGTATAGGACAAAAAACCGATCCCCTATGGGGAATCCCCGTACCCGCACCGTTGATTTGAAGGCGGGTATTCATCGGGGATGGTATTTCTCATACAAATTCTAAATTACCATAAAATAATAATTTTATTTCAAATTCATTCTTTGTTTCTTTTTGAGATGGAAAATATTAATTAAAATTTTATACTTTAATTTCTCTAACAAAGAATTTCAGTAAATAATAGAACAAAAATACACTAAATTAATTTTCCTTCGATCATTATATACCTTGCATTAGCTTGTACTCCAAGTAAATAATTTTAGATTTCAATTCGCACTAAAACTCTAGTACACAAATTTTCTGTTGTTCATCGCCTCACAAAGTAGACAAATAGAAGTCAGCAAATTGATTCTGGGGACACTTATTAGACAAGTCAATATATATCTACTTTTACTTGTCATTTCTCTATCAATTAGTCTAATAATCTCTTGTACGGAACTTAATCAAGACATTATCAGACTATAAACAGTAAATAATCACCTATTTATATATAGCACGTTTTTTTTTACCCATTTATATATAGCACGTTTTTTTTTCTCTTACAACCTATATATATAGCACGTTATCATAATACAATAATCAATATAATAGAAATTAATACAAAGCTTAGCAGTGCTTGCAACAAATATCAAAAATGGAGGACACAACCATCTTCTACTCCTGTCTTTGTCTTCTTTTTCTCATATTTGCTTTCAAGTTATTGATCCAATCAAAACCACGCTACAAGAATCTCCCTCCGAGCCCGCTTTCGATACCGATTATTGGCCACCTCCATCTCGTGACACCACACATGCACCGTACATTTCACAATCTATCACAAAAATACGGCCCAATTTTCTCGCTCAGATTTGGTTCCCGTCTCGTGGTTGTCGTGTCATCATCCACCGCGGTGGAGGAGTGCTTCACCAAAAACGACGTCGTCTTGGCCAACCGCCCGACATTAACAATCAGCAAGTACCTTACCTATAACAGGACAACCGTCGCAAGTGCACCATACGGCGAGCATTGGCGCAATCTTCGCCGTATCTGTGCTCTAGAAATCTTCTCAACCAACAGTCTCAACAAATTTCAAAGCATTCGAAAAGACGAAGTCAAGCAGTTGCTAGAAAAACTGTCTAGCAATTCGCTACGAGGCTTCGCGAAGATAGAGTTGCGGCCATTGTTAACTGAGTTGACTTTTAACAACATCATGAGAATGGTTTCAGGGAAACGATACTATGGTAATGACGTGAATAATGAAGAAGAAGCCAAGCAATTTCGGGAGATTATAGCAGAGATTTTCGCAAATGGTGGCGTATCGAATCCGGTAGACTTTCTTTCTATTTTAAAATGGCTTGACAATGGTGCTTTTGAGAAGAGAGTATCAAGACTTGGCAAGAGAACGGATGAGTTTCTACAAGGTCTTATTGAAGAGCATCGTAAAAACGATGGTTCGCAGTCGCAAAACACCATGATTGATCATCTTCTATCTTTGCAAGAATCACAACCCGAATATTACACTGATCAAATTATTAAAGGGCTTGTACTGGTAAGTTCAATTTATTATTTTATTTTTTTGCCAATCGTTAGTTCAATTGTTAATATATAAATACAATAATCATCCGGATTTCGCTTGTTTTTTCATGTATAATTCCAAATAGACACCGGTTTCAATTAAAAAAATTCAATTAACATGTACTCACACGAAAAAAATCTTTGAGATTGCTGCACCGGTGTCGTGCAAGATTCCGCATTAGAAGAAATTTTTACATAAGACAGTCTTATTGATTAGAATGTCCAATAAAATTTGCTAAATTAAAGAAATTTGCTAAATTAAAGTTTTAAAATATACTTCTATGCTTGTTTTATTGGGCTGTCTCGCCATGTGACACTGCATGTTACCGTTTCATACAAAATTTGTCGATATTTTTTCTATTATTCAGGTGATGCTACTGGCCGGAACTGATACTTCAGCCGTTACATTGGAATGGGCGATGTCAAATCTGCTCAACCACCCAGAGGTGATGAAGAAGGCAAGGGACGAACTAGACGCTCAAGTGGGCCAACAACGCTTGATAGACGAACCAGATCTATCCAAATTACAATACATACAAAGCATCATATCAGAGACTCTTCGCTTGTATCCAGCTGCCCCACTTCTAGTCCCACACATGCCATCAAGCGACTGTACAGTGGGAGGGTACGATGTTCCAGCCAACACAATCTTATTGGTCAACGCATGGGCAATTCACAGGGACCCAAACCTGTGGGAGGACCCTACAAGTTTCAAGCCAGAGAGGTTCGAGAGCCACGGGGACGGTGGTGATCATCAACTAGGGCACAAGCTGATACCATTTGGGATGGGAAGAAGGGCTTGTCCTGGAATGGGCCTAGCCCAGCGTGTTGTGGGATTGACATTGGGGTCGTTGATACAGTGCTTTGAGTGGGAGAGAGTTGATGAGAATGAAATTGACATGAAAGAAGGCAAAGGAACTACCATGCCCAAAGCTGAGCCATTGGTGACTATTTGTAAAGCTCGCTCAGTTGTGAATATTGCTCTCCATCAAAATGTTTAGAAACTGATATATTAGGTTTTTGTGTGTGTCTATATATATTATTGGGAATAAGTTGGTTTAATTAACAATTAGATCATGATCTAGTATTGAATTTAATTGGATTTTCTTTAGTTTTAAACCCACTTCTATTGTTTAGATTATTCTTAAAAATATATGTGACTATTGTTTAAAATTTATGAGTAGAACTTATGTTGATGATTAAAATGATATGAGATGGTGTTCAGGATATGTCCATTTGGAGGGTGTATCAAGAGATGTTCAACACTTTGAATCTTAGATAACCCAAAAAAAGTCAACATGCAAACAGTTAAGGTGGCAAACAGTTAGATAACCCAAAAAAGTCAACATTTTATTAAACCTAAATTTGTCAGCCTAAGCAGACAACAAATCATCACCACAGTACACAGCCCAATTCAGCCGTACAGGTTCGAAAGGAAAACTCTTTCTTTTCAAATCTATAGTTTGAATTAGATCAGATTATCAGAAAGCTTCCTATTAATTAGTAGGTCTGCACTTTTAAAGGCAATTTACAACACTTAAAAGTCTTAAACTGCTTTCGTAATAAATAAATAAATAATTGATGGTAGACTTTGGAAAAAAATAATAATTAAAAGTCACAGTGCAAAGCAATATAAAACTCTGGTTATATCGATTCCTGAATCCAGTAACACTGTAACAATGCAAAGCAAAGCACTTACGTAATAGCTATGAAAAAATAAAATAAAATAAACAAAAATTACAAATGCACACACTGACGTACATGCATAGAAATATCAGTCAAATATCATATGTATGTAGATAGGATGGTAATGGGTCGGATCGGATCGGATCGGATTAGAGGTGTCCTAAACCTGAAACTCGATTTGCACGAGTTGCACCAAACCCGACACGAGTTCTAAAATAGTTTTTTGTTTTCTGCCCCAAACCCGACCCAAAATGACAAGAGGTGCCTCATACCTGAACCAAAATGACCCGTTTCGTATTTTTCTATTAAAAAAAAAAAGTCAAACCACTAAATATACAAATTATTTTACCATATATAATTGACTTTTAGGATATTGACTTAAATTTCAACATTCAATTATATATATATATATATAATTGTTTTTTTTATATTATTATTGGAAATTTAAATATACACTTAAATACAAACATACACCGTAGAAAAACATTTAACATACACTTAAAATTCATACATTAACTTAAATTTAATAGAACACTCCATCTAAGTTTAGTAAAATTTAAATTCAAACATAAAATACAATTAGGTAAAGAGACAAAGAGATTAGAGATTTGTTTTTCCATTTATATTTTTATATTTTAAAAAATAATTATAAAAATACTAGATCAAACGGGACAGGTCGAGGGCATAAGAGATTGACCTATACCTGACCAGATAAAAACTGGATCAAAAAAGTTTGACCCAAATCTGACTCGAGTCCCGTTTTAAGTGTTCAAAACCCGTCCCGAATAGATCGGAGCCCCACTAGTTTGGGGCAGGTCGAGAATTTTTACCATCCCTATATGTAGATATGTTCTCCTTTTTTTCAAAATAATATATATATATATAACGATATAGATAAAAGTATTTTTATTTGTCCAAAACAATTATAATAATCTGTAACAAACTTTGAATAATGTGATTAATAAATTAATTATGTACAATTATAATAATCTATTCAAAGTAACATTATCTATATAGTCGTTAGTGGTTACTACACATTTCAACATTGATCGATTGAATTCTCAGGTTCTAATCCCTTTTCCTAATATATATATTATTATATACAACCTTTGCTTGTAATCAACGTTTATATTACGAGTGTGACTATATATTTTAACATTTTAGTTAAGACTAAAACTATATAGCACCAAAAGTTCAAACAAAGTATAAACAAATTAAGAAAACTTGAACTGGTCAATATATATATATATATATTTGTTTCTTTGGACATAGTCGTATGACCAATGACCTATATAAATCGCACACATTTTCATCTAGTTTCCTCACTGAATCTTAATTCACTACATGAAAACATAGAAAAAAATTCATCCAAATTAAGTTTACAAATATGGAGTCAACAACCATCTTTTACTCATGTACTCTTTCGATTCTCTTCCTCATTTTTGTTTTCAAATTGCTGTTTTATTCAAAAACAAGCCGCAAGAATCTCCCTCCATGCCCACGTCTCGCGCGCTGCCGATTATCGGCCACCTCCATCTCTTGAAACCTCCTATGCACCGTACTTTCTACAGCCTCTCGAAAAAATACGGCCAGATTTTGTCGCTCAGGTTCGGTTCCCACCTCGTGGTTGTCGTGTCATCGTCAAAGGCCGCAGAGGAATGCTTTACAAAGAACGATATCGTTTTCGCCAACCGACCCAAGTTACTAATTGGCAAGCACCTTGGCTACAACTACACTAGTGTAGTGCACGCGCCCTACGGCAAGCACTGGCGTAACCTCCGACGTGTCAGCGCTCTTGAAATCTTCTCTTCGAACCGTCTCAACATGTTTCTAAGCATTCGAAAAGACGAAGTCAAACGGTTGCTAAAAAGACTGTCTATTAGTAATTCTGTCAAAGGAAAAACTTCTACAAAGGTGGAGTTAAGGCCATTGTTGACTGAGTTAACATTTAATAACATCATGAGAATGGTTTCAGGGAAACGATACTACGGCGACGACGTGACTAATGAAGAAGAAGCCATGCAATTTCGGGAGATTATAGAAGAGATTTTTGCGAACGGTGGTATATCGAATCCGGTAGATTTTTTACCTCTATTGAGTTGGCTTGATAATGGCGATTGTGAGAAGAGATTATCTAGACTTGGTAAAAGAATGGAAGTGTTTCTACAAGGTCTTATTGAAGAACATCGTAAAAAAGATGGTTTGAAGAATACAAACACCATGATTGATCATCTTCTTTCTCTGCAAGAAACACAACCAGAATACTACACTGATCAAATCATTAAAGGCCTTATACAGGTTAGTTTCAATATTATTAAAATTCAATTCAATTCACTAATCCGATCATACAAACTCATTCACAAAAAACGGTTTATGGGTCTAGCTCTGTTGGGTTCAGATCATTAAGGGTTTAGATGCAGGAAGAAAAAAAAATAGAAAGAAGATTATAGATGAGTGAAGAACTCTGTAATTCTTATTGAAGAACCGATAATTCAAAACAGCAAACATTGGGTGAATACAGAAGTAAAACAAAACGATTTCATCCTAAAAAACTTCAACTGAAACATACTTTATTGCCACTAAGTAACCACCCACTCATTGCATAACAGTGCCTACAAATTTGCTATACAGACTTGTTCAAAACAAGACTTAGTCAACAAAATAGTTTGAGTTTAATCAAATTCCAACATTAGAGTTTATTAAAACATAAAAAATAATAGTTCAGGTTTAAGTTTATCTCTTAAAACCAATTAAAACCCGTTATAACCTATTAATTTAAAAATACGTTAATTTTAGACATTTTTTACGTTAAATTTTGATCATAAGATAGTTTTGAATTTTGATATGCATTTTTAAAATTATTTTTCTAATTTTTTTATTTAAAAAATTTATTATAATTTTCCTATTTAATAAAATCAATATATATATATATATAATCTAACAGTTAAATGGATGGGTTTCAAATTACACATTAAAATGACAAATGGATTTGAGTTTTCATTTTCAAACACATTAAACTAATTACACGTGGATTTATGTTGAGTGAAATTTGAATCAACCCATTTACAACTCCATCTACACATATTCGATTCGACACATTATCAGGTTTATTTATAATGTATCGATTTCCTCGATACAGGTGATGCTACTAGCCGGAACCGATACAGCAGCAGTTACATTGGAATGGGCCATGTCGAATCTACTTAACCACCCGGAAGTCTTAAAGAAGGCAAGAGACGAACTGGACGCTCAAGTGGGCCAACAACGCTTGATTGAAGAACACGATCTACCCAAATTAGAATACCTACAAAGTATCATATCAGAGACCCATCGTTTGTACCCAGCAACCCCACTTCTGGTCCCACACATGTCGTCAAGTGATTGCACAGTGGGAGGATTTGATGTTCCAGCTGGCACAATCTTATTGGTCAATGCGTGGGCCATTCACAGGGACCCAAACTTGTGGGACGAACCCACAAGTTTCAAACCAGAGAGGTTTGAGACTGAGAATGGAGAAATTAGTGAAGCGAATAAGCTAATGGCATTTGGGGTTGGAAGAAGGGCTTGTCCTGGAATGGGCCTGGCCCAACGGACCGTGGGATTGACTTTGGGCTCGTTGATACAATGCTTTGAGTGGGAGAGAGTTGATGAGAAAGAAATTGACATGACCGAAGGCAAAGGACTCACCATGCCCAAAGTTGAGCCTGTGGTGGCGATTTGTAATTCCCGCCCTATCGTGGATATTATTTTCCGTTAAACGGCTTGATGGTAAAGGGCGCTAATCCAGTCTGAAATGTTTCAGATTCAAATCGTCGTCGTAAATAAGGCTTGGTGTAAAGCCGAGTCATGGTTGGATTGTTTGTGTGAAGTCAGTGTATTAATTAATATATTTTATTATTGATAACTAAATTAATGAAATAAAATCAAGAGGAAATAGCACTTTTTAATCAAAAAATTAAAGGGGTTTCTATTTTTACCTGAAATTAGTGTTTTCATTGTTTTTACCAAACTTTTTACTGAAGAGATAAATTTACCTCTACCTTTTCTATTTATTTTTATTTTTTAAAACTAATTTTCTTTTAAAAAAAGTTTTTTTGTTTAATTACTTTTTTTAATGATTGGAGGTTTGCGTGACCTCTAATGGAGGTTTCGACCTCCATCAGAAGTTGCACAGACCTCCATGGATGTTTGCGTGACCTCCATTTCACTTGTCAGGAAAAAAAAATTAAAAAAAAAAAAAAAACTGGAAAAAAGGGAAAACATTCTGTGAAGAAGAAGGATATTAAACGCACTAAATTAAACACACATATATTAAACACGTTAGGAATTAAACTGGTGGTGTGTTTAATTAAAGAAAACCGGTGGTGTATTTAGTTAAAGAAACCGGTGTGTTTAATTGAGGAGAATTAGTGTGTGTTTAATTGAAGAAGACTATTAGTGTATTTAATTGAAGAAGACATACTGTTGGTGTGTTTGAATTTTTTTTCAGAAACTTAATTTTAAATTTATGTGTGGGGTCCATGGAACTTAATTCCCTAAAAAACTAGTAAATACCGGAATTCAAATTAGGAACTTAATTTGATGTGATTTCTGATTAGTAAACATGTCAATTGACATTCATATGGATTTGTAGAAATCAAGTATAGCGAGTTCGGATCTGAAATTTAACGTCGATGGGTCGGCGAGAGGGAAGCCAGATCCAGCTGGTATTGGGGGAATCTTGCGGAATTCGGAGGGTCTCTCTTTATGTCGCTTCTCCATTGCGGTTGGCATTCAGAGTTCGAACACGGCTGAGATTCTTGCTATTCGGAAAGCTTATGAGCTGTGTGGGTCGAATCCTAGCCTTGCTGACAGGAACATTCAAATTGTGAGTGACTCCTCTGTGGCTGTTTCTTGGGCCAACAGTACTGACAACTTTGGAAGCTTGCCTCATGTGCAGATCATTTACGACATAAGAGGTTATCTGCAGAGTCTCAATGGTTTGTCGATTGTGCACAATTCTAGGGCTTCAAATGACGCGGCGGATGCCCTTGCGAAGTTAGCCTCCGGTGGCGGTGTGGACAGTATTGTTTGGGAGGTTTTTTAACAGCTTTTTTTATTTTTTATTTTTTTTTCTGTTTCGTTGGGTGCTGGTAGTGCTTGTGTTTTTGTTATGTTGTACTCTGTTTTCCTCCGGAGGTGTGTGGTCTGCTGTTGCTCTTCTTTGGCTGGTGTGTGTCCTTTGGGCTGCCTTGTCAAAGACCAGCGACAGGGGTGCTGTGGTTGCCTATGTCGCAGCTCTTTGTTGTTGTTGGTGCTCTGCCTTGTTTCTTGCTTGTTTCTTTTGGCCCTGGCCTGTGATTAAAGCTTGCTTTCTTTCAAAAAAAAAAAGTGTAGCGAGTTTACCGCTTAATAATATTCGAAGCCTATTCCTGTGATAAGCTTAAATATTAAAATAAACTCTTTTGAATTGCTCATTATTTATTTTTTAATTTGATGTTGATTGTAATAGTCCTAAACTAGCTATGATTTATTTATTTTATTTTTAAACTTTTTAACC
Source organism: Acer yangbiense (assembly GCA_008009225.1). NCBI lineage: Eukaryota > Viridiplantae > Streptophyta > Magnoliopsida > Sapindales > Sapindaceae > Acer > Acer yangbiense. The sequence goes on from CM017766.1 coordinate 1,437,367, forward strand.
GACAGAAACATTACAATATAGATTGGTATCAACCACTACAAAAGGGACCTGATCTATGTCAATTCTAAGAGCTAGAATTACCATATTAGCATGGAACCTGAGGAACAAATGTAGAGCTTGACCAACACCTTCCACTAGGGTTAGTGGGCTTGTGTTGGCTGTCCAGCTGTGGGTTGCTTGATGTGGTGTGTGTTGTTTTTTGTTGTTCAGTTGTGCTTTGTTGCCCCCTTTCTTAGGGTGGGGTTAGGCGTGTGTTGTTTTTGTTGTTCTGTTGTGTTGTTTGCCCAGTTGTGGGTTGTTTCTGCTGGCCTCTGTGCCTTGTTTCTAATCAAAGTTGCTATTAAAAAAAAAAAAACACCTTCCACTATTATTTCCATGCTTAATTATATTATCTACTAGTAGAGCATGTGATTGTCGAACTGGCCAAAGAGTAATGTCGGTTCCTTTCAAATGTTAGATCACATCATATTACTTGATAATTTGACATAACATCAACTTATAGGGATTTAGATTCTCTGTTGATCTGATTTTTTTGCTAACCTTTTTAAAACATGTGATTGGTTGTTGATAAAGTGGTTGTGAAAATCAATCACATCTTAACCACCCAATGCTTATGTGTCATGAGATTAAATAAGATCAGGAAAAAAATCAAATCAGTAGAGGATCCAAATTCCTACTCTTATATAAAATCGCACATATATCAACTTATAGAAAATCTTGATCGGCCAATAGGTGCACAACATGAGATCAGGTGAACCAATTAAGTGAATTTTCCTTGTCATATGGTATGTTACCTATTGGTTATTATAAGAGTACTTAAAAAAAAAAAAAAAAAAATAGGATTCGAATCCACAACCCCACAGTGTAGGCGTGAGAGGTTTGATCTAGCTAGGAATCCTGTTTTTTGAGTCTAATCATAAACATATTTTCTATATTTATTATGCAATATCCCTAGTTTTATTTGGGTCTATAAGTAATAAGAGTGCTTAAATAATAATCAGCCTAAACTTTTTGGATCTAATCGTTACTGCTATTAGAATGCATTGAAAGTGTTTAAAATGTTTTCACTTAGGCCCCTATTTTTTTTATTTTTTTTACAACAATTAATGACCCATGAAAATTTACTAGAAAAAAAAGTCTATAAATAGTCTCAAAAGCTTGCTAACCAAGTGTTCACAATCACAAGTAACAACACACATCTATCTCTCAAAAACTTTAGCTATAGCCAAAGCTAGAGCTGCGAACATAGAAGACACGACAATCTTCTACTTATCTCTCTCTCTCTCTCTCTCTCTCCTCTTTCTGATTTTCATTTTCAAGTTGTGGTTTCTGCCAAACCTCCCTCCAAGCCCACGTCCTTCACTGCCGATTCTCGGCCACCTTCACTTGTTAAAACATCCCATATGGACCGAACCTTCCACGACTTAGCTAAAAAGTACGGCCCCATCTTTTCTCTCCAGTTCGGCTCCCTTCTCATGGGAGTCATCTCGTCGACCTCGGCTGCAAAGGAATGCTTCACTAAAAACGATATCGTTTTCACCAACCGACCCAAGTTACTCTGATGCAGCAGCAGACATGGCATTGGATTACATTGAGGGATATATGGGATCGCAAGAAGGCCAAATGATTTCTACTAGTGTTGGTGTCGGAGTCAGCATGGCGTGAAACTTTCACGGTTGAAGCGAATTGTCGACATCTTCAAAAGTCACAACCTTTGGTCATGAGGCATACTCTTTTTTGGCCAAATTCCATCATTTAGGCCTCGAAATTGCCGTTTTTACCGTTTTATGAAAGTTTTGTTTTCGCAATAAGTCTGTCAATCTATTAGAGCGTTTAAATATTATTGTTAGAGCTAATTTTGTCGGTACAATAAGTGAGGAGTGTATAAGATTGCTTATACACTAATCAGCTTACACGTGGGAAGATGAAAGAAAAATTTGACATTTTCAGACATTTTTCTATCAGATTAATCTTTTGACATTTAAATATTATTGTTAGATTCAATTTTCTGGCGGTTGGTAGAAGAATTTTCATTTGATAAAATAAAAAAATAATAATAAAATAAAAAGACTATCTCAAGTTTTTCTACGGTCAAGCTTGACTGATCTCATATCATTCTTCAAATTTTAAAATAAAAAATAAAAAATTGAAAACTCAATTTTAAAAAATTTTGGAATCTTAAATCTGATCTCAGACTATTTTACATATTCAGGCTTCAAACAAAATCAACCAACATATTATCTCGCCTCTAATCCTCAATATCTGTTGCCGGAATTTATAGGAGAACCAACTATAGGGAAGATGAAAGAAAAATTTCAATCGTCAGAATTTATGGGATAAACAACTGGGGAGATAAGTTTTTTATTTTTTATTTTTACAAAGCAACCGGAGAGAAGATGAAAGGGCTCTGGCTAATTTCAGTTTTAAATGATATTGTTTTAGTAATCAATGAGAAAAAAAAATGTAAAATAAATATTAACCATACATTTTTGTGATGGCCAGATGTACCCAAATTCTTGAAAGTTGAGCATAGTTTAGCAGAGAAAAAACAAACAGAGGATACTAATCCCTTTAGGATACTCCCAAATTAGCACATGCACATATTCATTGTCATCCAAACGCTGCTTTGCGTACTCAATGACGTAAGTTATAAACCAACCACACCACATGCATGGATTAATTAAATGACTAATTGCACAAACGTCCCCTAAGTTTAGACATAATTGTATGCATATGGAACTTTTACCCTGAATTGCACAAACGTTCCCTGTTGTTAGTTGACTTCCGTTAACTCTAACCGTTGACCACAATTTTAACCCACAATGACTAAAGTGCCCATATTTACCTATTTTATTATTTAAATTAATAATTAAAAAACGAAACAGAAAAGACAAAGAAAAAAAAAACAAAATTAATCATTTTTTTTTTCTCTTTCATTTTCTCAACCCCTGAACACAATCCAAAAAAGCTTAATAAACAAAAACCAAAACTCAATCCCACAAATCAAAACCAAAACTTAAATTCTCAAACAACAACCAAAAATCAAATCCACAAATAAAAAACTCAAATCCATCAATACCACAACTAGTTCACCACATCCATTTAATCATGCAATGGATGTGGTTAACTGGATGTGATTAAGAAAAAAAAAATGATTGATTTTGTTTTTTTGTTTTCTTTGTATTTTTTGTTTCGTTTTTTAATTATTAATTTAAATAATAAAATAGGTAACTAGGGGCACTTTAATTATTGTGGGTTAAAATTGTGGTCAACGGTTAGAGTAAACGGAAGTCAACTAACGGCAGGGAACGTTTGTGCAATTATGGGTAAAAGTTCCATATGCATACAATTATGCCTAAACTTAGGGAACGTTTGTGCAATTAGCCCTTAATTAAATATACTTATTTGAAGAGATCCCACGTCTTTTGAAACTAGAGAACTCGATCAAGACACAAGAGTCAAGTCTTCTACAATTAGGTGTGGGTTCAATCAATAAAAAACCATTCATTTTCTGTTTAGTATCTTTTGAAAGAGATAAGTTTTATGAAGGAAAAAAATAAAGGGAATAGTTCAGAGATTCATAAATCAGGGATTGAGCTCAGCCAACTAGCATGAGCAGAGAGAAGGTTTTCTTATATACTATTATAACAGCTGTTTGATGCAGTAAAAATTACTTTCAATTTAATTTAAGTTCGTTCACTGGGATCGGTGATTCAAATGGTTGAAACTACTTAGTCTAGGGAAAAATTAAAGCTAATCTAAGTGCGTGAAAAGTAAATTGCATAATGCTTAGTTTGAAAAAGTGGTTTGGTTCTTGAAAATGCTTAAAGATGCAAACCTGTAAGCTAAAAATGTAAACTTGACACTAAAGATGCAAACTTGAGAAATAAAAATGCAATCTTGACATTAAAGACTATGCTAAACACGACAAACAACACACAACGTATGGATATATGGGAGAAAACACTAGGGAATCGATGCAACCTTCTTAGACCACTCTATGTTCTTACTTAGTCTCATTAAGCACTTCAATCCAATTTTAGGGCTTGTTGATCATTAAGAGCTAGGTTCTTACCATTGCCTCCACAAGGTCATGTGCCAAGCAATGGTCATGTGCCAAGCAATGGTCATTACCCAATAATTGCATAAACTCTAAGCCAAAACAACATGACAAGGTCATGCACATATTATCTTTCTCAATTACCAAGCTTATAATTGGTATTAAGGTGGAAATGTCTTTCTCACCAAAATCCAATTTCATAAATAGTTTACACTAAACACCCACATCAATTGAGGTCTCAAAATAACATAAGTTGTAGGCAAACACAACATAATCAAGTAAAAGAGACTAAAATCGAATTGAATTAAGAAAATAGACTAATTAATTCATAAAGTAGTCCAATACGGTTACATCAATCCCCTAGCTAAGAAATTAGTTACGCATCAATGGAGAAATGAAAGAGAAAGCATAAGAGTAGAGAAAACTCATTTTCTTGAGAGCTTCCTTTTTCTTGCAAAACCTCCGAAGATGGATGGAATGGTGGTGGAGGAGGAGAAAATGTGAAAAGATGATGAAAATGGTGTAGAAAGGTGGTAGCTTGGGTGATTTTTGTGAGGTTGAAGATGGTGGAATATGAAAGGTTTTCTTTTGGGTGAGTAGTTATTTTGGATCTAAGGTTCAAGGTAGTGGGTGTGATGTGTGTATGAAAGAGAGTGTAAAAATGTGATGGAATGGTCTTGTGTGTTGGAAAAGGGGTGGAAAAGGTTGTGTGTGTGTAATGTGTTAATGGTGGAATGAAAGGAGAGGGTTTTCTTGTGAAATGTGGTGTAAAAGTTTTTGTACAAAGAAAACATTATATATATATGGCTACCAGAAATTAGGTCTGAATTCGTCACTTGGGCTTAGCTGGACGGAAAAGTCGCTGTCATGTTCGCTGTTGGGGGGCGACCAGCTAGGGGGCGAAGATCTCTGGAATGCTGGAGCTGAGGAGGTCGCCCCCAAAGTCACTGTCAGGTGGCGACCGGCTAGGGGGCGAACATCACTGCCCCTTGGTGCCAAAAAGGTTGCTGGCATGTTGGCTGGTGCGTGGCGACCTTGGCAGCGACCACTTCGAGCTTGGTTGGCCATGGAAGTTTGGAAGAAATTGGAGTTTAGGAAGAACATCGCATGGAGGCCTGGAAGTGGTGGAAAACGGACCAGGGGGAGGCGCGCCACCGATCTGGGCGGAAAACCGCCGGAAACAACGCCGAAAAATGGTCGGACGACGACGGTTGGGGTCGGGTCGGGTCGAAAGCCGGGTCGGGTCGGGTCGGGTCGGGTCAAGTCCGGGTCACGGGTCTGCAAAACGGGTTAGCTGCATGTTGAAGACGATGTGACGTCACGATGACGTCAGCGCCCACCAGCCCAAAACGCACAGCTTCATTAAATGACGTGGCATGCTGTGCTTTGGCTGGAAAATTACAATCAGCCCCCTTAACTCTTTCTTAATCACAGAATCTTCAATATATTCTTCATATTGTCACTTTGACCCCTAATTTTCCAAAATTACGCCAATGCCCCTGAACTCCAAAAATACCTGAAACACTTATTTTAATATATTAAATACCCAGTTTTTACCCAAGGAACAAACACAACAAGTAGGAATTGGGGACCTAAAAATATGTATAAAAATAGTACGATCACTGTTGTACACAAAGAATCTGTACATGTGTCAATAATCTAATTGTTGGATATACAACATTAGGGAAATAACTAAGCTGTCTAATAATTACAGTAACTACATATTTATTTACAATCTATCAGAAAGCTAGGAACTCATTGTTTTGTCATCACCAATCTCGATTTTGATCTTCTTGTCCGAGACTACATTAGCTTTCCAGAGCAAAACATGCATGTCGTCTACACACAATAACAAATCAAAAGTCTTTATCTATTCTGGATTGAATGGTGATGTACAATTTTCTTCTTGTAATTAAGTAGTAAATATTTCTTAAATATCGAAATACGCAGATGTTTAGACCGTATATATATTATATAGGTAGAAGATAAATATATAGATTCAATGCTTATACAAATGTGCTTTGTCTTTCTCCTCTGCTTTATTGAATAAACTTTACCTTTAAAAAAAAAAAAAATGCTTATACAAATATTGATTTTCTGTCCGCTTATGGAGAAGCAAAACCTTATCCAAACTCCACCCCTTGTTAGATCCACCTTTGTTAGATCCACCTCTTCATGTTTGTTTTGGCTTTTGCCTTCTCTTTGGTGAAATAAAATCTGCTGTTAAAAAAAAAATGATTAGAACAAAGAACTGAAAGAAGTAACATCATAGACCATAGTTTAATACACTCACCAACGGAGGAAATTTGGGTTTTTGTCACTTTTTTTAGTTGGTATTTCAAAACTATCACCACTTTAATAACTTATGTTTTAAAGGCACCAAAGTAAGTGACTTTCAAAAACACCCTTACTTTACTCTATTTTTTTTATTTACTTTCCAGTTTTTCTTTTTTGATTTTATTCTTTCATCTTCTTCATAGAGTTCTGTTTAACAAACCTCCAATGGAGGTCAAAATCAAACAAAACAAACTTTATAACATTATCAATGCATCTTCATTGGATTAGTTTTGTGGCGTTACGCTGACGCACCCGGGGGTTGAGCTCCCTGTTGAGCTCGCGGTTTTCGAGACTTTGTGATTGTGTTCTGAGACTTTGTGATTGCTTTTCGAGACTTCTGGGTTGTTGTTTTGTGCTTCAATTCCCTGTTTTTGTTCTGTTAATCTTCTCCACCCCCGAATCCCCAATTTGAAACCTTTCATTGTCAGAGAAAGCTACATACTTCGGTTTTTCAGAGAAATCAAAAGTCGCTATTGTGTTTGGTCGTGGTCGTTGATGGCGACGTACGTGTGTTCATAGTCCACCGTCGTCGTCGGTGTACGTGTGTTCGTCAATTCGTTAGTTCGACCTCCATTCCTCCATTGATGAAGGGATTTTGAAAGGAAAAAAAAAAAAAAAAAACCAAAATGGTGAAGAAGGTTACTGTGAGGGGCATTTTTGTTCGTTCACTATAATAGGTGTCTTTTAAATATAAGTTATTAAAATGGAGACAGTGTTGAAAAGCCGCCTCCAAAAAGTGCTAAAAAAATTTTGGACTCCTCATCAATGTGTTAGCAATCTGTGGTAGGCTTAATTTTTAATGGATTTTTTTTTTTCAAGTGTAGGTTTAACATATACTCATATAAAGAGAAAAAAAAAATGAAACAAATTTTAATCATATATTATATTTTTAACTTAGATGTCAGTTTGCGTATGAGAGTATGTCACAGTCTAGAAAAAAAGAGTCTATAAATTAAATAGTCTCAGAATCTTGCTCACCAAGTGTTCACTACTCACAAGTAACAACATACATCTATCTCTCAGAAACTTCCAACTATAGCCAAAACAAGAGCTACAACTTAACATGGAAGACACGACAATCTTCTACTCATCTGTCTCTATTCTCTTTCTGATTTTTGTTTTCAAGTTGTGGTTTCAACCGACAGCGCGCCGCCGCAAAAACCTCCCTCCAAGCCCACGTCCTTCGCTGCCAGTTATCGGCCACCTTCACTTACTAAAACATCCCATGCACCGAACCTTCCACAACTTAGCTAAAAAGTACGGCCCCATCTTTTCTCTCCGGTTCGGTTCCCGTCTCGTGGTGGTCGTCTCATCAGCCTCGGCTGCCGAGGAATGTTTCACCAAAAACGACATCGTTTTCGCCAACCGCCCCAAGCTACTCTTGGGGAAGCACATAGGATATAATAACACAACTCTCACGCTAGCACCGTACGGCGACCACTGGCGCAACCTCCGTCGCATCACCGCCATCGAAGTCTTCTCATCGAACCGTCTCAACATGTTTCTGTCCATCAGAAGAGACGAAACCAAACGGCTACTGGAAAAGCTGTCTCGATCGTCGAGTCAAGGGGGGTTCTCGAAGGTAGAACTGAAAACAATGTTTTCAGAGTTGACGTTCAATATTATTATGAGAATGGTTGCAGGGAAGCGGTACTACGGTGATGACGTGGAGGACGAGGAAGAGGCGAGAAGGTTTAGGAGGATTATGAAGGAAGCTGCATCGTACGGTGGGGCATCGAATCCTGGAGATTTCTCGCCTATCATGAATTGGATCGACCGTGGAGATTTCAAGAATAAAGTGGTGAGTCTCAGTAAAACGTTTGATGAGTTTTTGCAAGGTCTCATTGATGAACATAGAAACAAGAAGGCTGGTTTGGAGAGCACCAACACCATGATTGATCATTTGCTTTCTCTTAAAGAGTCACAGCCAGAATACTACACCGATCAAATAATTAAAGGGCTCATACTGGTTAGTGATTTTTTTTTTTAAATTTCTTTTCTTTCTTTTGCATGCAGTGTGGATTGTTTACAGATTCGACCATGAAAATTCCTTGCTATAAAAAAAGAAGTGTGTGACTATAGATTGGGTGTTATCTTTTGGAAATCTTAGCATATACTATAGATAAATATGTCGGGACTTGTAATGTTTGATGGGGACATTGTTTGATTCAATGAGTGTAGAATGAGTATTTGTCTTATTTATACTCCAATCTAACTCTATGCATGGATAACCCATAAACATGTCACGTGTATAGAATACTGTGTACAGTTAATTTAAATGAAAATTATTATTTTTAAATGATTTTCTCTCCTATATAACTTTTTTATATGACATTTTTATTTGAATCAATCATATTTATTTATAATTATTTCATACAGGTTCTACTATTAGCTGGAACAGACACTTCTTCAGTTACTTTAGAGTGGGCAATGAGCAATTTGGTCAATAACCCAGAAGTCTTGAAAAAGGCTAGAGTCGAACTGGATGATCAAGTGGGCCAAGAATGCTTGATCGATGAACCAGATGTTTTCAAACTACAATATCTTCAAAATATTATATCAGAGACCCTCCGATTGTACCCGGCGGCCCCACTTCTAGTTCCACATTTATCGTCTGACAATTGCACAGTAGGAGGATATGACATTCCATGTGACACAATCTTATTGGTCAATGCGTGGGCCATTCACAGGGACCCGAAACTGTGGGATGAGCCCAATAGTTTCAAGCCCGAGAGGTTCGAGATTAGAGAAGGCGATGCTCGAAAGCTGATGCCTTTTGGGCTGGGAAGGAGGTCCTGCCCTGGTTCGGGCCTGGCCCAGCGAGTTGTGGGCTTAGCTTTGGGCTCGTTGATTCAGTGCTTCGAGTGGGAGCGAGTTGGTGAAGAGAAAGTTGACATGACCGAAGGTAGAGGGTTAACCATGCCCAAGGTTGACCCACTGGTGGTTCTTTGTAAAGCACGACCCATTACAAACAATGTCCTCGTCGCTGCGTGATTACCTATATTAGAATGGTTAAATAATTTGTGTGATATTGTTGGTTGTGTTCTAAAGATAAATTTGTGTGTTTAATATTTTGTAAAATGATATCGGCAATCAGTGATGATTCCTATTGTTGATGATGAATTTGTGCGAAAACCATATATACTGTAGTTGTTCGTTCTCTCGAATATAGGTGGAACTGAACCAAGATTTTGATTTGTACTAGATATTCCTAGAATAATCTCTTCTTTCACAGAAAAGATAAACGATTCGGTTAAGTTAGATTATCTAAACTTTAACTCTAAATAACCATGAAAACTTACCTCTAATTACTAGTATAAGTGTGTATAACAGATTAACATAGTTGTCGTTATGGCCTTGTGTAATGTTTTGGGTTAGCCCATCTCATTACATATTTAGGCCCAATCAGGAAACCCAACTGAAGTCCGACCCGGAAGCCCATTCCAGAATCTTCTCAGCAGTTGTAACAAACTGATTTGGTGACAGCTGGTGACTCAATTCTATTCTACTCGTTTTCTGATGCCATTAGCTGGATCACGTGGGGCAATCCATCGTGGCACACTCTGAATGGCTGAGTTAGATATTGGGGCTGAGTCAGACGATAAGGCATATAAAAGGAACAAGATGATGAGAGAGAACTATCAGATTTATTTTTCTTAGGGTTTCTAATTTTTGCTCTGTCTCTCTCAAACGAAATAGCTCTCATTTTTCTCTCTTCTTCTAATCGCTGTATCTTGGTGAATCCAAGGGTCTTTCTCTGTAATTCTTATGAGATAGTGATGTAGTAAGAGTGTTCTTAGTGCTTGATTGTTGAGGAGAGAGTTGTTGTGATCTGTGTGCTCACAGTGTTGTTTGATCTAGGGTTTGTAAAGGCAGATTTGATCTTGTAATAGTGGATCTGCTCTTGTAATCGTTGATTAGGTGTTTGGTTAGTGTTTTCGGGTTGTGTAAGGGTTTCAGTCGGTGTGTTCTTGATTGTAAGGATTTCATATAGTGGAGAGAGTCTTGCTTGCAAGGCTCAATGTGGATGTAGGCTTGATTTAAGCCGAACCACGATAACTCTTGTGTGTTCTTTACAGTCTTTACATCTGTTCTTCTTTTGCATTTGTTTCTTCCTTGATTTTATGTTCAGCATCATTGACTCACTTCTCTGATATTGCAAGTGATTCTTGCTGTTGAAATAATATCAGAAAGTGTTGTTAGTGATTAGTCCGAACATAATATTGAGAAAGACTTGGTAGAATATTTGCTTCAGATCCTGTCTTTGATGACAGTTCTTTTCATGTATTATTCTGCTATTCTCGATGTTGTTGGTGAAAATTATTGCTGCAGTTTGTATAATTGATTCTCACAGATTTGTATAAGTGATTAACTGCAGGTGTTGAGGTTTTTGTTTAGGTTCAAAAATACAACACCTTGTTGTGTTGTCAATCAACTGGTATATATAGAGTTGATGCATGACATTTAATTGGTCGCGCTTAAACTGATAAGTATTTTCTTACATACAACTGATATGACACCTTCATGTAGTTCCTCTGAAAGCATGTTTTCTGTCGGGTGCATTCAAGTTCATAGAGCAATCCATCCACAAAGATATGTTCGTTGATGTGATTCAATTCCTGTATTTTCAGAGCCTTTTTTTCTGTGTACATACAAAGCATGATAGATAACATTATTATACATATAACATATATATCTGTGAAATGATTTTGTTGAGATCAAATAAAAACACATGAATATGGATGTGATTCAAGTTTCCATTAAATGATGATCATGTGAGCATATATATTTGATTAGGCTATGTTAGTTCACTGATCTTTTAGGAAGACAAGGACGTTGAGACATGACTTGGTGTTTTTGTCCTCTGCTTTGCGATTCATGACTACTGCTTTTGTCTAAAGTTTGTATAAAAAAAAAAAATGAAGAAGGGCGTGTGTGGTCTTATGTATGTGATGAGCTTAAATATGATAATAAACTCTTCTAAATTACCAATTGTTTAATTTTTTTTTATTTTTTTTTAATGTTGACTCGTACTATATATATATATATATATATAGTCCAAAAGCCTCTTGTTTCTTGTGGAGAGCATGATTATCGATTTGCTTTATGCTTTTCAATTTTAAATGCCACCATTGATTCCATAAAAAATTAATTAAATTGCAACTTGCCTCTGTTGCATCATCCAGTGCGTTTGATTTTGAACAGGCATGGCATGAATAGAAAATATATTTTTTATTACAACTGGTGACCTCCCAAGTTAATGGGGACATCGCCGTTTAAGTATGTGGTGTGTTTTTTCCCATTGCCATTTAAGTATTTCGTGGAAGAAAGATATCTTCGTTGCATGAACACCTAACTGTACGTCTGACGTGGTTTAATGGTAAAACGCGGTTGATGTGTAAAATTTATTAAAAACAAGTCTAAGAGATCAGATAACTACATACAATGATAGATTGATTAGTCAATTAAGAAATAGTTACTAGAGTGACTTTTGAATGTGTTCTTATGCTTCATGATCAGTTGTATGTGGTTGTCGAACTATGAACCAGACACTGAGACACGTGGTCTCGAACCAAATTTATGATATCAGACCAACCTATAAGTTCGAGTCATCGTACGAACACACCATAAGATTTGTTGAATAATTGAATCTAGTGCTCCTTGGTTTCCAATAAATTTTTTATTATTTAAATGCATAGTGTAAAGACCACCACTTAAAGTTTAAAATACAATTTTCAGGTCAAAGAATGACAGTCATATCTTGCGGTGGTCTATCTTTGGAGATAGCAGTCTTTTTCTATATAGAATGAATTAATCCTTTTTAAGTATACACTCATTATTCTAACAAATCCAAACATGGAATTTTCTTTGCTATACACATCACTTTCTCTTCTCATCTTCATCATAGCTTTCAAATTCTTGCACCAAACCAGATCATCAAGACACAAAAACCACCCACCAAGCTCTTTCAGAGAAACACAGTTCAGTCTTTTCTCTCCGGTTTGTTTCCCGTAACGTAATCGTCGTTTCATCATCTTCGGCAGCCGAAGAATGCTTAAACAAAAATGACGTCGTTTTCGCAAACCCTCGTTTAATAATGGGCAAATACCTCGGCTATAACAACACCACCATCGCTCTGTCCCCTTACGGTGACCATTGGCGTAACCTTCGCCGACTAAGCGCCGTTGAAATCTTCTCTTCGAGTCGCTTGAACATGTTTTTGGGTATTCGAAGAGACGAAATCAACATATTACTTGGAAAGCTATATGGGGTTTCAAGCAATGGTATTGGTTTTGCTAAGGTGGAGCTGAGACCCATGTTTACAGAGCTGAGACCGATGGTAATTAATTTTTGTGTTATTATTATAGCTTTTAGGTTGTGTTCCAGTGATAAATTTGTGTGTTTAATTACAGTAGTACTTATGTGCTACTGGTTGGATATATAGAAATTATATAATTATAAGAGTTCATAAAGAGATTTGTATTTGTTTTTCTCATTGATTACAAAAATGCTATTGTCTGTACCATCTTTTTTTCACGATTTTTTTTTTCACTTAATTGACATTCAGATGGATTTGTAGAAATAGAGTGAGAGTAGCGAGTTCATGAACCACTGCTCAATAATATTTGATGCCTACACCTATGATGAGCTTAAATATGAAAATAAACTCTTTTAAATTTCTAATTGTTTAATTTTTAATTTTCTAAAAAGGGAAATTCGATCATTAATCTAGCAGAAACATTTCAATATAGATTGGCATCAGCACGACAGAAATTATTGTTGAGGTTGACTAACGTTCCACTATTATTTCCATGCCAATCTATTAGTATAGCATGTGATTGTTGGAGACTGGACAAAGAGTATTGTTGATGTTCCTTTCAAATGTTAATTATATCACATCATGTTACTTGATAAATTGACACAACATGTGCTTTAAAGTCGTACTTATATCAACTTACAGAAAATCTGGATCGGCCAACAGGTGCACGACATGAGATAAGGTGAACCAATTAATCACATAATTTAATTTTCTTGTTAAATGGCAAGTACCTAATATTGGTTAGTGTGTTTAACTACTATTATCAAACATTTTTCTGTTGGCTTAATTTTTTAGGTATAATGGTTATTAATATGGTATCAGAATTAGATTTGATCTAGGAATCCTTGATTACTAACAAGGTATCTAGGAATCCCGTGTTTAAGTCTCTTCACATGCTTATTTTATGTATTTATTTTGTAAAATGCATCTTTATTTGGGTTTAGTCCACTTACATGTAAAGTCTGCCAATCTATTAGAGTGTTTAAATAATGTTGTTAGAGCCAATTTTGTCAGTACGATAAGTGAGGAGTATATAAGATTGCTTATATACTAATCAGCTGACATGTGAACGTGTTTAAAATGTTTTCACTTAGGATGAGATGATGCAAATGTCTCTAATTGCATACGCATGAGAATATGTAAACAAAAGCATAAAATTGTAATCTCACTCACTATCTCCCTCTCACTAGCTCACTTCGATCCAAATCACGGGATCCAATAAGTTGTTTTTATCGAAATAGTGCATATTTATAATGGATTAGGATCCTCTGCTGAGCTTTTTCTCTATTGAACTATGCTTAACTTTTCAGGATCTGTGTACATTTGTGGCAAGTGACAAAATCAATGGCTAATATTTACTTCTTCTTTTTTTGTTAGATTTGTTCTCATCCATCTCAAACGATATGGTTTTAGGTAAAATGAAACCCCAAACCCAATCACTTTTGACATTTCTATTTGCCATGTTTTTCTTGTTTCTTCTCTGCCCATAACTTCCGGTGGCTGGAAGAAGAATTTTCATCTCATGAAAAAAAAAAAAAAAAAAAGACTATCTCAAGTTTCTTTACAGCCAAGCTTGAGATCTCATATCGTTCTTCAAATTTTAAAATAAAAAATAAAAAACTGAAAACTCATTTTAAAAAAATTACGGAATCTTAAAGTTGATCTCAGACTATTTTACATATTTAGGCTTCAAACAAAATCAACCATCCTCAACGTTTGTTGATTTTCTGAGAAACAAAAAAATTTCTCATCTAATTTTCTGATTTTGAAAAAAAATAAATTATGTTGCCGAGATTTATGGGAGAACCAACTACAGGGAAGATGAAAGAAAAATTTCAATGGCCGGAATTTATGAGATAATCAACCGGGGAGGCGGGGAGATAATTTTTTTTTTTTTTACAAAGCAACCGGAGAGAAGATGAAGGGCTCTGGCTAATTTCAGTTTAAAACGACATTGTTTTGGTAATCAATGAGACAAAAAAAAAATGTAAAATAAATCTTGGCCATCCATTTTTGTACGTAATCGCCATGTACACAGATTTTGAAAAGTTGAGCATAGTTCAGTAGAGAAAAACCAGAAGAGAATCATGATCCCTATATATAGGATACTCCCAAATGGATTTGGATCCTCTCATTAGCTCATCTTTGTCCTAACCTCACCTAATCTTATGACACATAAGCATTGCAATGAATGTATGATTAAGATGTGATTGATTTCCACAACCACTTTATCAACAACCAATCACATGCTTTAAAAAGATCAGAAAAAAGACGAGGTTAGGAGATAATCCAAATCCCTCCCAAATTAGCACATGCACATGTTAATTGTCATCCAAACGCTGCTTTGCGTACTCAATGACGTAAGTTATAAACCACATTCATGAATTAAATATAATATACTTATTTGAAGAGATCCCACATCTTTTGAAGCTATAGAACTCGTCAAGACTCAAGAGTCAAGTCTTCTAGAATAAGGTGTGGGTTCAATCAATAAAAAACCATTGGTCTTTGAAAGCAAGGAACTAATTGTTTTGTCCCCATACCAATCTCGATTTTGATCTTCCTGTCCGAGACTACATTAGCTTTCCAGAGCTAAACATGTCGTCTACACACATTAACAAATCAAAAGTCTTTATCTACTCTGGATTGAATGGTGTACAATTTTCTTCTTGTAATTAAGAGGTAAATATTTCTTAAATATCAAAGCACGTAGATGTTTATAAATATAAGTAGAATTTCAAAATGGTTCCTAACTATATAATGCGAAAGACCCTTCTACCCTTGCTTATACTATTTGTTACAAAAAAAAATTATATCATTTTAGAATTCTCTAAGGATATAAATATCATTTTACTGTGCTAATAATTATAAATAAAATAAAATAATAAAATACCATATATACCCTCTATAAAATAGATTTTATATAACTATATCAATTATTGAAAGTAGGAAACACCGAAAAAAGAAAGGGTATATAAGTCCTTTTACAATTTTAAAAAAAATCACAATAAAATAAAAGGATTAAAAATATGGTTTCTTTTATATATATATATATATAGGTACAAGATAAATATATAGATTCAATGCTTATACAAATATTGATTTTCTGTCGGCTTATGGAGAGGCAAAACCTTATCCAAACTCCACCCCATGTTAGATCCAAATCTTTATTAAGATTATAACAAAAAAGTAACATCCATAGACCATAGTTTAATACACTCACCAACTTTTTAGCAATTTGTAGTAGGCTTAATTTTTTATGGTTTTTTTTAAAGTTTACGTGTAACATCTACTCGTATAAAGAGAAAACAAAATTAACAAATTTTAATCATATATTATATTTTTAACTTAGATGTCAGTTTGCGTATGAGAGTATGTCACAGCCTAGAAAAAAAAGGTCTATAAATAGTCTCAGAATCTTGCTCACCAAGTGTTCAGTACTCATAAGTAACAACATCTATCTCTCAATAACTTCCAACTATAGCCAAAACAAGAGCTACAACTTAACATGGAAGACACGACAATCTTCTACTCATCTGTCTCTCTTCTCTTTCTGATTTTTGTTTTCAAGTTGTGGTTTCAACCGACAGCGCGCCGCCGCAAAAACCTCCCTCCAAGCCCACGTCCTTCGCTGCCGGTTATCGGTCACCTTCACTTACTAAAACATCCCATGCACCGAACCTTCCACAACTTAGCTAAAAAGTACGGCCCCATCTTTTCTCTCCGGTTCGGTTCCCGTCTCGTGGTGGTCGTCTCATCAGCCTCGGCTGCCGAGGAATGCTTCACCAAAAACGACATCATTTTCGCCAACCGCCCCAAGCTACTCCTGGGGAAGCACCTCGGATATAATAACACAATTCTCACGCAATCACCATACGGCGACCACTGGCGCAACCTCCGTCGCATCACCACCATCGAAGTCTTCTCTTCGATCCGTCTCAACATGTTTTTGCCCATAAGAAGAGACGAAACCAAAAGGCTACTGGAAAAGCTGTCTCGATCATCGAGTCAAGGAGGATTTTTTAAGGTAGAACTGAAAACAATGTTTTCAGAGTTGACGTTCAATATTATGATGAGAATGGTTGCAGGGAAACGGTACTACGGTGATGACGTGGAGGACGAGGAAGAGGCGAGGAGGTTTAGGAAGATTATGAAGGAAGCTACATCATACGGTGGGGCATCGAATCCTCGAGATTTCTTGCCTATCTTGAACTGGATTGACGGTGGAGATTTCACTAACAAATTGGTGAGTCTAGGTAAAAGAATTGATGAGTTTCTACAAGGTCTGATTGATGAGCATAGAATCAAGAAGGCTGGTTTGGAGAGCACCAACACCATGATTGATCATTTGCTTTCTCTTCAAGAATCGCAGCCAGAATACTACACCGATCAAATAATCAAAGGGCTCATACTGGTCAGTGATTTTTTTTTTTTTTTTTCTTTTCTTTCTTTTGCATGCATGTGTGTGGTCCATGTGGTTTGTTTACAGATTCAAGTTCAACCATGGAAATTCCTTGATATAAAAATTGAAAAATAAAGAAAGAAAAAAGAAAAATGTGTGGCTATCGATTGGGGGGGCTTAATTATCTTCTTGAACCTAGAAGTATTTTCCTGTCTCTACTTTATCCGACGATGACATATTATAAACTCATAAACATGTCTAGGACTTGTAAAATGAATTCTACGACATAAATGTAAGACATTGTTTTAATTATAAATGAGTACATTTATCATGAATACTTACTTTATGCATGAATGACAGATAGACATATCACGTGTAGTACAATTAATGGCCTAGTGAGGACGAGTGTTGTCATTTTGGAATGGAAATCAATTAGTAAATAGCAAATTTTAACTGATAAAATTCATTTATAATTATTTCATACAGGTCATGCTATTAGCGGGAACAGAAACGTCTGCCGTTACATTAGAATGGGCGATGACCAATTTAGTCAACAACCCAGAAGTCTTGGAAAAAGTTAGAGCCAAACTGGATGATCAAGTGGGTCAGGAACACTTGATCAACGAATCAGATGTTTTCAAACTACAATATCTTCAGAATATCATATTAGAGACCCTCCGATTGTGCCCAACGGCCCCACTTCTAGTTCCACATATATCATCCGATAATTGTACGGTAGGAGGATACGATGTGCCGTGTGACACAATCTTATTGGTCAACGCGTGGGCCATTCATAGAGACCCAAAGCTGTGGGATGAGCCGGATAGTTTCAAGCCCGAAAGGTTTGAGACTAGGGAAGGTGAGACCCGAAAGCTGATGCCTTTTGGGCTGGGAAGGAGGTCCTGCCCTGGTTCGGGCCTAGCTCAACGCGTGGTGGGCTTGGCTTTGGGCTCGTTGATTCAATGCTTCGAGTGGGAACGAGTTGGTGATGAGAAAGTTGACATGACCGAAGGTAGAGGGTTAACCATGCCCAAGGTTGAACCATTGGAGGTTCTTTGTAAAGCACGACCTATCACAAACAATGTACACATTTTTGTGTGATTACTATTCAATTAGAATGGTTGTAGAATTTTTGTTTTATCGTAGGTTGTGTTCGAGAAATAAATTCGTGTGTTTAATAATTACAATTATATATACCTCTGTGTTCTTTTAATATTTTGTAAAATAATATCGATAATCAGTTTTGATTCCAAATTTCCAATTGTTGCTTATGATCCCCAGTGGCGTAGTTCAGCTGATAGATGGACGAGTTTGAGACTTGGTCAAATGACTACCAAGTTAGCGGTTCGAATCCAAACAACGGCAAAAACTTTAAAAAAAAATTGTTGATTATGAATTTGTGTGAAAACATTGTACTCATTGCAGTGTGATTTCTTATTAGAATGGTTAATTAATTTTTGTGTTATTATTATAGGTTTTTTTTTTTTTTCTTTTTTTTTAATGTATTACATTAATTTGGAAATTTTTTTAGGAGGAGAGGACTCGAACCTTTAATCTCGTGGTGCATGTATGAGGGGTTATTAGATTGTGTTCTAGAGATAAATTTGTGTGTTTAATTACAGTAGTACATATGTGCTACTGTTTGGATATATAGAAATTATATAATTATAAGAGTTCATAAAGAGACTTGTATTTGTTTTTCTCATTGATTACAAAAATGCTATCATCTGTACCGTCCTTTTTTCACTATTTTGTTTTCTTCACTTAATTGACATTCCGATGGATTTGTAGAAATAGAGTGAGAGTAGCGAGTTCATGGGCCAAAATCATAAATAGCCTAAAATTAAGGGAGTAGTCAAAAATATCATTTCTCAATAACTTTTCTTTTTTTTATCCAAGAGAAATGATTTTGGATAAAATTGCCCTTATTGCAAATATCACATGTAAGAAAAACAACTTTTTTTAATCATTTTCATCGCCTCAATCAATGGAGGTCTATTCACAGACTAACTTCCATTGTTGGAGGTCTGAATTTTTTTTACTCATCTTTATTTTATCTCCATTGATGGAGGAACGTTCGATCTCCATCAATGGAGGTTTGAAAAATAAAGGTTTTATTTTTATTTTAAAAAATTGAAAACGGGAAGAGAGATTGAAAAATAGAAAACTGGAAGTTTCCTGGACATTACAAATTGAAATGTAATTTTAGCGTATAATCATTTTATAATTTCAACGTGCAAAGATGCATTTCAGCATGTAAATATATTCATATTTCAGCGTGTAAAGATTTTCATCGTGTAATCATGTTGATATTTCAGCGTGTAAAGATTCCAGCGTAAAGACGTGAAATTGAATACTTTTAAAGGACTTTGAGGGGGTAAACGGTATCCGATTTTCTCCCGTAATATACCGTTGGAATCGTTTCGACGAGGATAAAAATATTTTCAAGAGAAAAGAGAAAGAAAAAAAAAATTAGAGAGAGAAACATGACAAGAAGAACTTATGAAAGAAAGAGAAAAAGTTGTGTCAAAGAATAAAATGAAAAGGTAGATAAGGGCAATCTTGTCTAAAAAATATTACTCTTGGATTAAAAAAGGAAATTTATTGGGATGTGACAGTTTTGTAAATTGCATTCATTTTTAGACCAAACGGAGGAATTTTGCCGTTCATCAACCACTATGCTCAATAATATTTGATGCCTACACCTATGAACTATGATGAGCTTAAATATTAAAATAAACTCTTTTAAATTTCTCATTATTTAATTTTTAATTTGATGAATTGATGTGGAGAATATTATTTTATTTTATTTTATTTAAAACAATATTTTTTCCTAACAAGGCGGGAAATTTGTTCATTCTAGCAGAAGCATTTCAATATAGATTATTGTTGAGGTTGACTTACGTTCCAATCTATTAGTACAGCATGTGATTGTTGGAGACTAATTGTTACTTGATAAATTGACACAACATGTGCTTTAAACTTTAAAGTCGTACTTATATAGTTATATCAACTTACAGAAAATCTGGATTGGTCAATAGGAGCACGACATGAGATAAGGTGAACCAACCAAATTAATTTTCCTTGTTAGAAGGCATGTACCCTTTGGTTAGTATTAGAATATTATTATCAGATATTTTTCTATCAGATTAATCTTTTGGATATGATGATTATTAATATGGTATCATAACTAGATTTGATCTAGGAATCCTTGATTACTAACATGGTATCTAGGACTCCCGTGTTTTGAGTCTCCTCGCGTGCTTATTTATGTATTTATTCTGCAAAGTGTATCTTTATTTGGGTTTAGTCTATTTATATGTAAATTTCGTTCTGTTAGAGTGTTTAAATATTATTGTTAGAGTCAATTTTATCGGTATGATACATGAGGTATGTATAAGATTTCTTATATACTAATCAGCTAACATATGAAAGTGTTTAAAATGTTTTCACTTAATTCGACCCATAATTTTTTTTTTTGTTTTGTTTTAGAAAACTAACCCATCAAACTAAAATTTCTGGCTTCACCTCATCGAATGGATAATGCAAATGTGTCAGCTAATTGCCTACGCATGAGAATATGTAACCAAAAACATAAAATTGTAATCTCACCAATTAAAGTTATTTTTGTCGAAATAATGCATCTTTATAATACTCAATGACGTAAATTATAAATTGTCATACAAATGCTGCTTTGCGTACTCAATGAGACAATGACGTAAGTTATAAAACAAATTCATTAGTTAAATATAATATACTTATTTGAAGAGATCCCACGTCTTTTTAAACTAGAGAACTCGATCAAGACTCAAGAGTCAAGTCTTATAGAATAAGGTGTAGTGGGTTCAATAATAAAAACCATTCATTATATTAATTTCTTGTTTAATATCTTTTAGGACACAAATCGTCTATCAAATATTGTTGTCCCAATTTGTGTCTAATCAATCAAATTGGAAGATGTCAACAGCTATATTTATATTTAATTATTATCTTAAAAAGAGTTTATATTTAATATTTATAACGTTCAACTTTTTCTCCGTTAACTTCTTAGTATTTTTTTTTTCCAAAAAATTTAAATAACTTAACTTTTGAAATTTCACATTACAAAATATTATTTCCAAATTTTGTCCTCATTTCTCTCATTTCATGCGCTTATTGCCTTTCTGTTTCACACTCTCTACAAAATTTTCTCTTCCATAAGCCATTCTCTCTCTCCCTTAAAATTAGGGTTTTTAACAATCCATATTGTTATTTTGAAGTAATTTTGAAAAAAAAAATATTCTTATTACAATTTTAGCTTTTTTTAACAGAACAATAATATGGAAGGAAAGCTAATCTATTTCTAAGATAATCTTTTTCTGTGGTGAAAATAATCATATTTAAAATTGTAATTTGAATGGTAGAAAATTATATATAAGTTTTTTTTTTTTTTTTTTTTTTTTTTTTTTTTTTTTTTTTTTTAACATAAAAAACGAACTAGACCAACATGTATAATCTGAAAATTTTAAATTCAATTTTTTTTTTTTTTTATCTAAAAATACCGCACTCAATAAAATAGTATATATTCAAATATAAAATCTGGTACAAATAAAAAATATATATAAAAGCTGGTATTAAATCCCTAATTTTAAGGGATAGAAAGAAAATGGCTTATAGAAGAGAAAATTTTGTGAAGAGTGGAAAAGAGAAAGGTAATATGCGTATGAAATGAGAGAAATGAGAAAAAAAAATTGGAAATAATATTTTGTAGCGTGGAAATTCAAAAGTCAAGTCATTTAATTTTTTACTGAGAAGTTAAGAGAGAAGAAGTAGACGTTAGAAATATTAAATGTAAACTTATTATTATTTTATTTATTTATTTATTTTGAGCAGCCAAACTTTAATCATCGAGCCAAGAAAGCCAGGAAAAACAAAGAGCAACAAACAAAACAAAACAGCCCCTGAAAATGTAAAATCTTTTTAAGACAATAATTAAATGTAAATATAGTTGCCAACAGGGTGTAGCTCAGCTCAACTGGTAGATGGACGAGCTTGGCTTTGGGCAAATGACTCTCAGGTCAGTGGCTCGAATTTTACCAATAATGAAAGCTTTCAAAAAAATACCTGATTCCAAATTAATAGATGTTGTCAAAAAAAAAATGTAAATATAGTTGTTGACATGTCACAATTTAGTTGGTTAAACACAGATGAAGACGGCAATATTTGACAAACCATTTGAATCTTTATCTTTTGAAAGCTAGGAACTTAGGGCGCGTTTTTAGAGGGTTAAAATGTATTAAAACAATCCAATACTGTGTTTGTGGTTTATTTGTATTGTATTAGTTTAATACATAATTTTACATCTAATACACCATTCCCTGTATTAGCTAATACAGAATAAAAGGTGGTATTACGATATATTGTATTAGATAAAATGTTTTGATTTTATTTTCTTTTCAACAGATCTCTCATATATCTCATTATCTCTTCTTTCTTCGCCCAAACCCAGAAATTTCAACACCTAAACCCAGAAACTTCAATACCCAAACCCAATCATCAACACAATTTCAACAACCAAATCCACCCAAACCACCACCAAATTCACACCCAAACCGCCACTATTTCTTAAAAATTCTGAAAACACAAATTTTTTTTGAAAAACATCTTCAACACAATCGATGGGTCACCAAGATCCGATCTCATCTCAGCCAACCCAGACCCATCTTACCTTCCCTAATCAACGCTGCTGTTCTGGCGAGATAACGCACGCAACCCGTGTGATTTGTGGCGATGAGGAAGATCAATGGTCGTCGACCACGATATGGTCCAGATCGAGCGACCCAGACCCAGACCCATCTCCGCCGTTGTTCGTTCTATCTGTGAAGATCGATTGCCTGTCTTCGTCCAGCGGCAGCGGCGCAGCGACGGTGGCTAAGGCGGCGGCGGCAGCACAAGTCACAAGTTTTAACACACAACTTCCAACTATAGCCAAAACAAGAGCTACAACTTAACATGGAAGACACGACATTCTTCTACTCATCTGTCACTCTTCTCTTTCTGATTTTCGTTTTCAAGTTGTGGTTTCTACCAACAACGCGCCGCCGTAAAAACCTCCCTCCAAGCCCACGTCCTTCGCTGCCGGTTATCGGCCACCTTCACTTACTAAAACATCCCATGCACCGAACCTTCCACGACTTAGCTAAAAAGTACGGCCCCATCTTTTCTCTCCGGTTCGGTTCCCGTCTGGTGGTGGTCGTCTCGTCAGCCTCGGCTGCCGAGGGATGCTTCACCAAAAACGACATCGTTTTTGCCAACCGCCCGAAGCTACTCATGAGTAAGTACTTCGGATATAACTACACAACTCTCGCGCAAGCGCCGTACGGCGACCACTGGCGCAACCTCCGCCGCTTCACAGCCATCGAAGTCTTCTCGTCGAACCGTCTCAACATGTTTTTGTCCATAAGATGAGACGAAACCAAACGGCTACTGGAAAAGCTGTCTCGATCATCGAGTCAAGGGGGGTTCTCGAAGGTAGAACTGAAAACAATGTTTTCAGAGTTGACGTTCAATATTATGATGAGAATGATTGCAGGGAAGCGTTACTACGGTGATGACGTGGAGGACGAGGAAGAGGCGAGGAGGTTTAGGAGGATCATGAAGGAAGCTGCATCGTACGGTGGGGCATCGAATCCTGGAGATTTCTTGCCTATCATGAATTGGATCGACGGTGGAGATTTCAAGAATAAAGTGGTGAGTCTTAGTAAAAGGGTTGATGAGTTTCTGCAAGGTCTGATTGATGAGCATAGAATAAAGAAGGCTGGTTTGGAGAGCACCAACACCATGATTGATCATTTGCTTTCTCTTCAAGAGTCGCAGCCAGAGTACTACACCGATCAAATAATCAAAGGGATCATGCTGGTCGGTGACTTTTTTCTTTTTCTTTTTCTTTTTTTAACTGTTCTTTCTTTTGCATGCATGTGTGTTGATTGTTTACATATTCAAGTATTCAACCATGAAAATTCCTTGCTATAATTATAAAAATAGAAAAATCAAGAAAGAAAGAAAGAAGAAGAAGAAGAAGAAGGAAGAAAAAAAAAAAAAAAAAAAACTGTGTGGCTATAGATCGGGTGTTATCTTTTGGAAATCTTAGCATAGATTATAGATAAATATGTCGGGACTTATAACGTTTGATGTGACATTGTTAAATTCAATGAGCTTACAATGAGTATTTGTCTTATTTATATTCCAATCTCCCATAAACATGTTATGTGTATGGTTAACTGCGTATATTTAATTGTATTTTTAAATAATTTTCTCTCCTATATAAGTTTTTTTAATATAACATTTTTATTTGAACCAATCATATTTATTTATAATTATTTCATTCAGGTCCTACTATTAGCTGGAACAGACACTTCTTCGGTTACTTTAGAGTGGGCAATGAGCAATTTGGTCAACAACCCAGAAGTCTTGAAAAAGGCTAGAGCCGAACTAGATGATCAAGTAGGCCAAGAACGCTTAATTGATGAACCAGATGTTTTCAAACTACAATATCTTCAGAGTATCATATCAGAGACCCTCCGATTGTACCCGGCGGCTCCACTTCTAGTTCCTCACATGTCGTCCGATGATTGCAAGGTAGGAGGATACGACGTGCCACGTGACACAATCTTATTGGTCAACGCGTGGGCCATTCACAGGGACCCAAAGCTGTGGGATGAGCCCAATAGTTTCAAGCCCGAGAGGTTCGAGATTGGAGATGGTGAGGCCCGAAAGCTGATGCCTTTTGGGCTAGGAAGGAGGTCTTGTCCTGGTTCGGGCCTGGCCCAACGAGTTGTGGGCTTGGCTTTGGGCTCTTTGATTCAGTGTTTCGAGTGGGAGCGAGTTGGTGAAGAGAAAGTTGACATGACCGAAGGTAGAGGGATCACTATGCCGAAAGTTGACCCACTGGTGGTTCTTTGTAAAGCACGACCCATCACAAACAATGTCCTCGTTGCTGCGTGAATACCTATAGAAGAATGGTTAAATAATTTGTGTGATATTGTAGGTTGTGTTCTAGAGATAAATTTGTGTGTTTAATATTTTGTAAAATAATATCGGCTATCAATGATGATTCCTATTGTTGATAATTAATTTGTTCGAAAACCATACTCTAGTTGTTCGTTCTCTGAACCAAGATCTTGATTTGTACTCGATATTCCTTGAATAACCTTTTTTGTAACAGAAAAGATAAACGATTCGGTTAAGTCAGATTATCTAGACTTTAACTCTAAATAACCATGAAAACTTACCTCTAATTACTAGTATAAGTGTTTATTGTTTTTGAAGGCAGTTTATTAAAAGGCAGACCAAGGCCGCCAAAGAACACACAAAAACAAAACAGGGCAACAAGGGCCCAAACGAGACACAGAGCAAGAAAAAACAACCATAGACAAACCGAAAACAAAACGCAACAGAGCAACACTGCCTAGCCAGAAGCCCGCAAAACAGCAGCACAGGGCAAAACAGAGTGTTTTTAACATATTAACATCGTTGTCGTTATGTCCTTGTTGTGTTATCAATCAACTAGTATACGGATGATGCATGACATTTAATTGGTCGCGCTTAAATTGATAAGTGTTGTTTTACATACAACTGATATGACACCTTCTTGTAGTTCCTCCGAAGGCTTGTTTTCGGTCGGGTGCATTCGAGTTCATAGAGCAATCCATCCACAAAGATATGTTCTTTAATTCCTATATTTTCAGAGCACCTTTCTTTTATACGTGTGTACAAAGCATGATAGATAAACATTATATATATATATATATATATATATATATATATATATACACAAAATATATATCTTTGAAATGATTTTGTTGAGTTCAAATAAAAACACATGAATATGGATGTGATTCAAGTTTCCATAAAATGATGATCATGTGAGCACATATATATGATTAGGCTATGTTAGTTCAATGATCTCTTAGGAAGACAAGGACGTTAAGAGATGACTTGGTGTTTTTGAGATGGATTCCTCTGCTTTGATTCATGACTACTGCTTTTGTCTAAAGTTTGTATAAAAAATAAAAATGAAGAAAGGCGTGTGTGGTCTTATGTGATGAGCTTAAATATGATAATAAACTCTTCTAAATTACTAATTGTTTTTAAAAAAAAATAAAATAAAATAAAATCATGTCGATTCGTATTATATATATTGTCCCAAAAGCCTCTTGTTTTCTTGTGGAGAGCATGATTATCGATCTGCTTTTATGCTTTTCAATTTTAATTGATTCCATAAAAAAAATTAATAAAATTGCAACTTGCCTCAGTTGCATCATCCAGTGCGTTTGATTTTGAACATGGCATGAATAGAAATACAATTATTTTTTTTATATTCAAAATATATAATTGACTCGGCCTCCCAGGTTAATGGGGATTGGGGACATTATCGTTGAAGTATGTGGTGTGTTTTTTTCTCATTGCCATTTAAGTATGTAGTGGAAGAAAGACATGCACCTTCGATGTATGAACACCTGATAACAATGGTATAGTGGTAAAACGCATTGTTGATGTTGGATATGACTTGAATTCTCCAATGGTTACCAAACATGATTTACCAATGCGAAGACTTCCTGGAGACGTGAGAGCGTTTGGGAGTATGAGGTTATGTTTGAGGGAGGCTTGGAGGATGAAACGAACAGAAGAAACGAAGAACAGCTCAAACCGCTGCCGAGCCGCTGTGGCTTTGGCAGCAGTAATGGCAGTGGTAGGACACCGCTGCTAATTCTTTAGCAGCGCAATGAGAGCGGTCCATTTCTAGTAGGACACTGCTGTGGAGAGCACTATGGCTTCCACAGCGGTTGTGATGAAACATTGATGACGTGACGCATGAATCGCGATTTTCTGAGTGATCAAGTTCTACACGGTTTAGGAAGCGGGTGGCCAACTGCAACTTGAATCGTAGTCAATCACATGTACGCGTTGAATCAGGAAATATTTATGGAAGAGGAAATATGTTGCTTCTTGAAGTTCGAATAGGAAAAAG
Organism: Acer yangbiense; assembly: GCA_008009225.1. Taxonomy (NCBI): domain Eukaryota; kingdom Viridiplantae; phylum Streptophyta; class Magnoliopsida; order Sapindales; family Sapindaceae; genus Acer; species Acer yangbiense. Next base: position 1,464,494 of record CM017766.1, read on the forward strand.
ATTTCTCCTTGAAAGAAGACTTGTCCTAAATAGGAAATAGTATTTATGCGGAACAAGTATTTTTGTATGACTAGGAGATAGATTTCCTTGTTAGTTTAAACTCCCTGTAATACATATAAATAGACCATGATAACTAGGTTATTATGTGTGTGAAAAACACCAGAGAGTGGTGGAGCAAAATAGCAAATACTAGAGAGATCTCAAAGTGAGGGTGTAATTGGGTTTGGGGTATTATTTAGAGAGAGAACCTGAGTGTGTGGTTGTAACAATTTACTACATATTGGAACTTTCTCTTGTCGTCCTGACGGCCGTGGTTTTTTTTCCTGATTTGGGTTTCCACGTAAATTCTTGTGTTGTGTGCGATTGGATTTAAATTATTTCTCTTCATCTTATCTATTCTTTATCATTGTGTTTGTTTGTGTTCTATCCGGCAACGCTTCCGCACGCTTAGTGAACGGTTCGTTTCGCTAACAATTACGCTAACAATTGGTATTAGAGCCCCGGTTGCTTGGTAGTGGTCTTAACAACTTTATGGCAAGGATGATGAGATTCGATATTGAGAAGTTCGACGGAAAGATAAACTTTGGCTTGTGGCAAATTCAAGTCAAAGATATATTAATCAAACATGGTTTACACAAGGCGTTGAAGGGTAATTCAACCCCTGCAAACCCTGAAGGCTCTGGAGATTCTAACAAAGAAACGACTAGTACTACTTCTGGAAACCTAAGATGAGCGATGATGATTGGAAAGATTTGGATGAGAGGGCTGCAAGTGCGATACGATTGTGCCTAGCCAAGAATGTTCTTGCAAATATTCATGGAACATATTCAGTGAAAGAACTTTGGGAGAGGCTTGAAGAATTGTATCAAGCGAATAGCGTCTGCAACCGTTTCTACCTGAAGGAGCAGTTTCACATGCTGCAGATGTCTGAAGGTATGAAAATTTCTGATCATCTAGGAGTGCTCAATGGTATAGTTTCAGAATTAGAGTCGATTGGAGTAAAGATTGATGAAGAAGACAAAGATCTTAGACTCATCTGGTCCCTGCCATCGTCCTATGCGCACATGAAGCCAATCTTGATGCATGGGAGTTCAACCATATGCTTTGGAGATGTAGCGAACAAACTTATCTCTGAGGAACGAAGGCTAAAGAGTGAAGGTAAATCTTTTGATAACTCTGTTCTTTTGGTTGACAGGAAAAAGGGGAACTCCAAAGGGAAAGTCAATTATTGGGGATGTGGACAGTCTGGACACATAAGGAAGGATTGTCAAAAGAAGAAAACAAGTACGGTTAAGGGCTCCAAAGAGGGTGATCCGGCAATCACCTATCTTGAGTTTGACGACTACAGCGATGTCCTCTAAATGGGCATAAACATCCTCATGGCATGACCGCTAGTTGCCGTGAAAAGGATGTAGCTGATAGCGGGTCCACAATTGTGCACGGACATTGGTTAGGAAGTGATGCAAGGTGTGTGGTGGATAAGGATGTCGATGGCTGAGCGAACTCCCTGGGAACCTAACGTGAGGAGTTGCACCACAATTTTCAGCAAGGTAAATTTCGACATGTGCTGGTGAAATCTTGGGATGGTTGTTTCCTAAGTGGTTATACCTAGTGGTGGGTATGTTTGATTCTTGATGATAGGATCATAGCTGAGGACAAGTTTTTTGGGAATTCTCGCCATAAGGGAGGATTGTTGGATATGGCTTGAATTCTCCAATGGTTACCAAACACGATTTACCAATGCAAAGACTTCCTGAAGACATGAGAGCGTTTGGGAGTATGAGGTTATGTTTGAGAGAGACTTGGAGGATGAAATGAACAGAAGAAACGAAGAATAGCTCAAACCGCTGCCGAGCCGCTGTGGCTTTGGCAGCGGTAATGGCAACGGTAGGACACCGCTGCTAATTTTTTGGCAGCGCAATGAGAGCGGTCCAATTCCAGTAGGACACCGTTGTGAAGAGCGCTGTGGCTTCCACAGCGGTCGTGATGAAACATTGATGACGTGACGCATGGATCACGGTTTTCTGAGTGATCAAATTCTACACGGTTTAAGAAGCAGGTGGCCAACTGCAACTTGAATCGTAGTCAATCACATGCACGCGTTGAATCAGGAAATATTCATGGAAGAGGAAATAGGTTGCTTCTTGAAGTTTGAATAGGAAAAGGATTTCTCCTTGAAAGAAGACTTGTCCTAAATAGGAAATAGTATTTATGTGGAATAAGTATTCTTGTATGACTAGGAGATAGATTTCCTTGTTAGTTTAAACTCCCTGTAATACATATAAATAGACCATGATAACTAGGTTATTATATGTGTGAAAACACCTGAGAGTGGTGGAGCAAAATAGCAAATACTAGAGAGATCTCAAAGTGAACATTGGGTGTAATTGGGTTTGGGGTATTATTTAGAGAAAGAACCTGAGTGTGTGGTTGTACCAATTTACTACATATTGGAACTTTCTCTTGTCGTCCTAACGGCAGTGGTTTTTTCCCTGATTTGGATTTCCACGTAAATTCTTGTGTTATGTGCGATTGGATTTAAATTACTTATCTTCATCTTATCTTTTCTTTATCATTATGTTTGTTTGTGTTCTATCCGTCAACGCTTCCGTACGCTTAGTGAACGGTTCGTTTCACTAACAATTACGCTAACAGTTGACGTGTAAAATTCTTTAAAAACAAGTCAAAGAGGTCTAATAAGTAATAATTACACACGATGATAGATTGATTAGTCAATTAAGAAATAGCTAGTGATTAGAGGGACTTTTGAGCGTGTGGTTATGCTTCATGATCAGAGTTGTACGTATGTGGACATGTGGTTGTCGAACTATGAACTAGACACGTGGTCTCAAACCAAATTTATGATATTAGACAATCCTATCGGGTTCGGGTCATCGCACCGACACACCACATGATTTGTTGAATAATTGAGTCTAGTGCTCCTTGGTTTCCAATAAAATTTCATTTTTTATTTATTTATTTTTTATGTATAACCACTATCGGGGACGGGTGAGAATAAACTCTACAAGCACAACCCGAAATACTACTCTCCCTATCGGGGAGAGCATACAGGTGGAATACAGCTAGTCTCACAATTCGAGAGAGGAAAGCTCCCAGAACCGGGAGAGGGCAACTAACTCACACTTCGGATTTAAAGGCCAAGGTGGGACAAAGAATATATATACAAATATATGCACATACATAACTTTTAACCGTGGTGGTAGAGGCTCCCAGGGAGGGAGCGTCCAGCCACATTTGCAAGAGGCAAAATTTCATTATTTAAAAGCAAAGCGTAAAAACCACCGCTCAACCAAACATTCTTTTTCTATATAGAATGAATTAATCCTTTTTGAGTATACACTCATTATTCTAACAAATCCAAACATGGAATTTTCTTTGCTATACACATCACTTTCTCTTCTCATCTTCATCATCGCTTTCAAATTCTTGCTCCAAATCAGATCATCAAAGCACAAAAACCACCCACCAAGCCCAAGAGCTCTTCCAATTATAGGCCATCTCCATCTCCTCAAAGAGCCACTTCACAGAACTTTACAAGCTCTTTCAGAGAAACACGGTTCAGTCTTTTCTCTCCGGTTCGGTTCCCGTAACGTAATCGTCGTTTCATCATCTTCAGCAGCCGAAGAATGCTTAAACAAAAACGACATCGTATTCGCAAACCGTCCTCTTTTAATCATGGGAAAATACCTCGGCTACAACAACACCACCATCGCTCTGTCCCCTTACGGTGACCATTGGCGTAACCTTCGCCGACTAAGCGCCGTAGAAATCTTCTCTTCGAGTCGCTTGAACATGTTTTTGGGTATTCGAAGAGACGAAATCAACATATTACTTGAAAAGCTTTATGGGGTTTCAAGCAACAGTACTGGTTTTGCTAAGGTGGAGCTGAGACCAATGTTTACAGAGCTAACGTTTAACATTATAATGAGAATGGTGGTAGGGAAAAGGTATCATATCGTAAAAATATAAAAAAGAGAAGAATAATTTTATTCGTAATCATATAAAATGTTTTATATATTGTAGATAATAATTGGGAGAATCAAATATTCGACAGGTATTACGGCGAAGACGATGACGAGGAAGCAAGAGAGTTTCGAGAGCTTATAAAAGAGATGTTTGAATATGGAGGGGCGTCGGATCCTGCAGATTTCTTGCCAATTTTGGAGTGGTTTGATTATCAGGGACTTGTTAAGAGAGCTGTGAGTATCGGGAAAAAGACGGATTCGTTCTTGCAAGGTTTGATTGATGAACATCGAAAAGCCGCCGCCGCCGATGAAAGCAGAAACACCATGATCGGCCATCTACTTGTTTTGCAGCAATCACAGCCTGATTACTATACCGATGAAATCATCAAAGGCCTCATTATTGTAAGTGAAAATGAATTCCTCTCTCCCTGTTACATAATCCTTTGTTTTCTCTCTTTGAAATTTCTTTGCTAGAAATAAAAAAAAAAGGACCCACACGTTTAAACCGATCAACCCATCCAAACCAAACCAATTTAAATGGATTGGAAGAATTGATTTTGGTGGACTCGGAAGGACTTGAGATCCCTCCTCCAACCAAACAATAGATTGTAACTCCTACCATCCATCACCCTCCCTCGATATCTACCTTTTACTAAACATAGCCTTAGGCTGTGTTCGGTGTGTCGTTTCCGAGTACTGTTTCTTTGCTTTTGAGTTCAATTTTTTTTTTTTTTTTTTTTTTTAAACATGTTTAATACGTGTTCTCATAAAAAAAAAAAAACAAGAACACTCAAATCAGTTTTTGGCTTTAATGTCCGGAAAGTAGTGTGCATTGAAAAAAACAAATGGTGTTATAATAATGTGGCTTTTTACCACATGTGTTATAACACAAATATCCCACAAATATCACATACAAATATCCCACAAATATCCCACATAAATACCCCTAAATATCTCACCTTCATCCACCGTCCCTCTCACCTGATGCCACCCTTTTGTTCAACTTTCTTTGCCTATATATATGTCTGTCTATCATGTAAATAGTTGGTTAGAAAAATATCAAAGATCAAAAAAGTAATCACTGCTCTCTCTCTCTCGTCCCTTGTTTTAAATTCTTCTCTCATCTCTCTCTCAATTTTTATTAAATGTTCTTCATCTATCTATTTCTTTTATTTTATAACACGTTATCAGCACGAACGTATGTAAATAAAAAGGATCCCTGAGGGGTGATTTAATTACATCCCAATATTCTGGATCTATATATATTTCGTATACTAGATGGCTGTGCCGTCAACGAAACATATATATATATAGTTCTGGATTTATTTTTATGCACATAACAGGTGAGCTCAGCCTCCTGGAATTGTTTATTTTTATACACATAAAAGGTAGGCTGAGCCTCCTGAAATTATTTATTTTTATGCACATAACAGGTGAGCTCAGCCTCCTGGAATTGTTTATTATACTCTTTAATTATATTCACACTAAATCAAATTTACAATTTAATTTACAGAAAAAGAAGCTGTAAGCATGTCTAAACTTTCAAACTTGAAGTTCGATGCACTCAAAGTGTCAGGAGAAAATTATATGTCCTGGGTTATCGATGCCGGATTATACCTAAAATCCCAAGGCCTATATTACACCATATATGATAACCAGGCTAATGAACAGGATAGATCCACTGCCATGGTCATAATCCGTCATCATCTACATGAGGATTTGAAGGCTCAATATCTTACCGTCACAGAACCTGAAGATCTGTGGCGGAGCTAAAAGATCGCTATGATCATCAGCAGAATGTTACGTTACCAATTGCAAGGTATGAATGGCTGAATTTACGGTTTCAAGACCACAAATCAGTCTCTGATTATAATTCTGATTTGTTCAGGATCACCACAATGATGAAATGTGTGGTGAGGAGGTATCTGAAAAGGAAATGTTAGAAAAAACATTTACAACTTTTCATGCCTCGAATATAATATTGCAACAGCAATATCGAGAACGTAGATTCTCTAAGTATTCAGAATTGATCTCATGCCTACTAGTAGCAGAAAAGAATAATGAGCTACTGATAAAAAATCACGAATCACACCCGACTGGTTCTAAAGCATTCCCAGAAGTGAATGCTAATACCGTCGGATACCTTGGTCGTGGTCGTAATCGTGGTCGTGGTTATGGACGTGGTAATAATCATAATCCAGGTCATAAACATGGTTATGGTCGTAACACTAATCGTGGCCGTGGTAATGGTCGTAATCCAGGTCGTAATCCTGGTCGGGGCTATGGACGTAATTCCAGAAGAGGACGTGGTTATTCCGGACCTAGTGAATATAAAGGAAAAGGTATTCAGAATATGCCGAATGCAAAAGAGGGCGTGTGTTATAGGTGTGGCTGTTACAATCACTGGTCAAATGAATGTAGCACACCTAAACATCTTGTTGAGCTTTATCAAGCATCAATAAAAGAAAAGGGGAAGATATCTGAGACACATCTCATTGAAAATCCATACCCTATGGATATTACACATCTCAATGTGACTGACTTTTTTGATGATCCTAAGGACAAGTTGACTGCTTCAATGGTGATGGGAATGTCCATACCAATTAAATGCTACTTCAGTAGTATTATTTTGTTAATGCTTCAATTGGTATGGTGGTAATGGGAATGTCCATACCAATTAAATACTACTTACAGTAGTATTATTTTGTTATTTGTTTATGTAAAATATTTCTCAATGTAATATATACTTTTTGAATCACTCTGTCTGATATGCATTTTATTTTATTTTTCTTTATGAAGCATACAAAATGAATCTAAACGATAAATTGGGGGTTATTGAAAAGCTAGAAGCTGGAGATATATGTCTAGCCGACAGTGCAACAACTCATACAATTCTACGTAGTCAGAAATATTTCATAAATTTAACATTGCTCAAGGCAAGGGTTAATACTGTATCAGGTCCAACGGACCTGATAGAAGGCTCTGGAAAAGCCATGATATTGTTATCAAACAATACTAAACTATGTATCGATGATGCATTATATTCAAGCAGATCCAGAAGGGATCTGCTTAGTTTCAAAGATATACGAAGAAATGGATATCACATTGAAACTATGAATACAGAGAATATTGAATATCTATGCATCACTTCTTATGATTCAGGCCAGAAAATCATTAAAGAAAAGCTGCGTGCTTTATCTTCTGGATTATATTACACTATTATCAAAAGTGTTGAAATTTATGCAGTTATGAATCAGAAGTTTTCAGATCAAAAAATGTTTGTACTCTGGCATGACCGTCTCGGTCACCCAGGATCTACAATGATGCGTAGAATCATTGAGAATTCTCATGGGCATCCATTAAAGAACCAGAAGATTCTTTTGTCCCATGACAATTTTTGTACTGCATGTTCCCAAGGGAAATTAACAATAAAACCATCTTTTTCTAAAGTTGGTTTTGAATCCCCATCATTTTTACAAAGAATTCAAGGGGACATATGTGGACCTATTCATCCACCAAGTGGACCATTTCGTTATTTTATGGTTCTAGTTGACGCATCTGCCAGATGGTCACATGTATGCTTATTATCAACACGTAATGTTGCTTTTGCAAGATTACTTGCACAGATTATCAGGCTTCGGGCTCATTTTCCTGATTACTCAATTAAATCCATACGCCTTGATAATGCTGAAGAATTTACTTCCAAGACATTTGATGAATATTGCAAAGTGGCTGGGATTGATGTTGAACATCCAGTTCCACATGTTCATACTCAGAATGGATTAGCGGAATCACTTATTAAACATGTCCAGATAATTGCAAGGACTTTATTATTACGAACGCAATTACCAATTATACTGTATGGGGGCATGCTGTTTACATGCTGCTGCATTAATCCGGCTTCGGCCTACTGCTTACCATCAGTATTCACCAGTACAACTTGTACTTGGTTACCAACCAGATATATCCCATTTACGTACATTTGGGTGTGCGGTATATGTCCCAATTGTACCAACGAAAAGAACTAAAATGGGACCCCAAAGGCGTTTGGGAATATATGTTGGTCTTGATTCACCATCAATTATTAGATATCTGGAACCTTTGACTGGTGATCTTTTCACAGCACGGTTTGCAGATTGTCATTTTGATGAAATAAATTTCCCATCATTAGGGGAAGAAAAAACTTCTTCTGAAGAGAAGCGTGAACTTTCCTGGAAAGTTCCGAGTCTAATTCATTTAGACCCATACACATCTCAATGTGAGAATGAAGTACGTAAGATAGTACATCTTCAAGCAATAGCAAATCAGTTACCAGATGCATTTACAGATGCTACTAAGGTAACAAAATCATATATCCCTGCTGTTAATGTACCAGCACGAATGATTGTTCCAGAAAAACATTCTAAACAAATAATAGCAAAAGAATCATCTTTGCACGCCAGAAGCGTGGTAGACCGTTTGGTTCAAAAGATAATGTTCCTCGGAAAAGGAAAATAAATAAATCCACTTTCTCTAAGTTAACTCCAGAAGAGTTAAGTGTCCCTTCAGGGACACAAGTTAAATCCCCTATAGGGGAAGGAATCTCTGAAGAGATACAAGAGTATAGAAATGAGGAAATTTCTATAAATTATACAAGAGAGTTGTGGAATCGTGAAAAAACAATCATTGATGATATATTCTCATACACAGTGGCAACTGAAATTGTAAATGATGATTATGAACCTCATAATCTCGATGATTATAGGCAGAGGTCTGATTGGCCTAAATGGAAAGAAGCAATTCAAACAGAATTGACTTCATTAGCCAAACGTGAAGTATTTGGATCTATAATCCAGACGCCTGAAAACGTCAAACCTGTTGGGTACAAATGGGTTTTTGTACGGAAACGTAATGAGAAAAACGAGGTCGTAATATATAAGGCACGACTCGTAGCACAGGGTTTCTCGCAGAGACCTGGCATCGATTTCGATGAAACGTATTCACCAGTGATGGATACAATTACGTTTCGATTTCTGATAAGCATGGCTGTCTTGGAAAGACTTGAAATGCGCCTGATGGACGTAGTGACCGCTTATCTATATGGTTCACTGGATTCAGATATTTACATGAAAATCCCTGAGGGGTTTAAAATGCCAGAATCATGTAACTCAAGATCTCGTAATTTGTATTCGATAAAATTACAAAGATCCTTATACGGATTAAAACAATCTGGACGGATGTGGTACAACCGTCTCAGTGAATATCTGAAAAAAGAAGGATATATTAATAATCCTATATGTCCATGTGTTTTCATTAAGAAATCAGAATCTGGATTGCTATATCAGCAGTTTATGTTGATGATATGAATTTAATTGGAACTCCTGGAGAACTTCTAAAAACTGCTGAATATTTAAAAAAGGAGTTCGAAATGAAAGATCTGGGAAAGACAAAATATTGTCTCGGCCTCGAGATCGAGCATAGATCAAATGGAGTACTTATCCATAAATCAGCATATATTGAAAAGATTTTAAAAAGATTTCATATGGATAATGCTCATCCATTAAGTACTCCTATGGTTGTTAGGACTCTTGATCCTAAAAGAGATCCATTCCGTCCAAAAGAAAATGATGAAAAGATACTTGGTACTGAGGTACCATATCTTAATGCTATTGGTGCATTATTATATCTGGCTCAATGTACCAGACCAGATATTGCATTCTCTGTGAATGTACTGGCTAGATTTAGCTCAGCATCAACTCGAAGGCATTGGAATGGAATCAAACATCTTTTACGTTACCTTAGTGGAACAAAAGATTTAGGATTATTTTATACAAAGTCTAACAATTTTTCAGGTTTACTTGGTTATGCTGATGCCGGGTATTTGTCTGATCCCCACAAAGCTCGTTCACAAACGGGATATGTTTTACATATAATGGCACAGCAATATCCTGGCGTTCCACAAAACAGACTTTGGTTGCTACATCATCCAATCATTCTGAAATCGTCGCTCTTCACGAAGCCAGTAGAGAATGTGTTTGGCTGAGGTCAGTTATTCATCATATTCAGAGTACTTGTGGGTTTTCATTATCTATAGAAATGCCAACACAGATATTTGAAGATAATGCGGCATGCATTGCTCAAATCAGAGGGGGTATATCAAAGGAGATAGAACCAAACATATTTCTCCCAAATTTTTCTATACTCACGAGCTTCAACAAAGTCGACAAATTGATGTTCAGCAAATACGGTCCTCAGATAATTTTGCAGATCTGTTTACCAAATCATTGCCTACATCAACTTTGAGAAGCTGGTATATGGAATAGGCATGCGTCGACTTTCTAAATTACAAGATTGAATGCTGAAGTTTTATGAGGGGGAGCGTTCAATCAGGGGGAGCAAAGTTCTGAATGGACATCTGTACACTATACTCTTTTTCCCTTCGATCAGGTTTCGTCCCACTGGGTTTTCCTGACAAGGTTTTTAACGAGATAGTTTTGAGAACATCCAACATCACAAGATCCAGGAGATCATTGTACATATTTTACTTAGGTTTTATCCCATTGGGTTTTTCCCTGGATATTAGTACATGTGGTATAAATCCAAGGGGAGTGTTATAATAATGTGGCTTTTTACCACATGTGTTATAACACAAATATCCCACAAATATCACATACAAATATCCCACAAATATCCCACATAAATACCCCTAAATATCTCACCTTCATCCACCGTCCCTCTCACCTGATGCCACCCTTTTGTTCAACTTTCTTTGCCTATATATATGTCTGTCTATCATGTAAATAGTTGGTTAGAAAAATATCAAAGATCAAAAAAGTAATTCACTGCTCTCTCTCTCTCGTCCCTTTGTTTTAAATTCTTCTCTCATCTCTCTCTCAATTTTTATTAAATGTTCTTCATCTATCTATTTCTTTTATTTTATAACAAATGGCACAATTTTTTTATTTTTGTTTTCATTTTATATGGGCCCATCACTTAAGTTATTTAAAAAAAAAAACTTAAATTATTATTATTTGTTGTTGAAAAAGTTGGTTAGTTTTATACGAACTTTCTATTATCATTTCGAATTGATATAAAATATATCAGTTCATTGTATGTGAATAATTGGATTTAAAAGATGTTTTGACAAGTGCATACAGCCAAGTCAAAGCATTTAAATCCAATGACCCACATACAAGGAACTGATATATCGTATATCAGTTCGAACTGATATGAGAAAAACTATATATATTTATACAGAATAATTTTCCAATAAGAACTTTTTACAATGCATACTTTAAGCACAATTGATGAAATTGTATGGAATATATTGAATATTGATTTGATTTTTTTATATAGATGATGAAAACATTGAAATACATTTATGGAAAAAAATTTAAAAAAAATTCGGGTGCAAGAACTAATTTTTTTCGATTTTGTTGACGATAAAACATTTAAAAATAGGGAAATATAAGATAAAATAGTTCTCAAATTCAAAAAAATTCCAAATTCTTACTAAATGTGTATTTTAATTTTCTTATGATGCAAACAAAAAATCTCATTGAAAAACATTTGATTATGTACAATTTCATTAAAGGTTCTTAAAGTCTATATTGTAAAGTCCTTATTGGAAAATTGCTCTCTCTATATATATATATAGGCTTAGATAGTTATTAATTATTTTATTTTATTTTATATAAAATCATAGTTTATAATTTATTTATTAATAAATAATAGAAATAAGAGAATAACATCTTCATTAATTTACCCACTGATATTTTATTACATAGAATAAAAATAATAACAACAAATTATATATTATGTATATAATAACCCTTACACCTACATCACGAGGTTGTTGGTTCAAACATTCCCCTAAAAAAATACTGAATTTATATATATATAATATTATAAGAGTAAAAATAATATTGTGTGTAGTTTAATTATATATATTATCAACAGAAAAAAATTTCAAATTAAATAAATAAGTAACGTTAAGGGGTCGCTCGGTAATTTTTTTTGGCTTTCGTATTCAGTATCAGTATTATAATTTTTATCCGGTTTAATTACTTTGAAGATATATTTTTAACGTATTGTGAAAGTAAAAGTAATTAAATGATGATTTGTGTTTTTTTAATTTTTTTACAAAAAAAATATATAATAAAAGTTTTTATTTTATTAATTTAAAGAAATATTAATAATACAATATGTTTTTAAAACAATTTCACTAAATATATATTGTATATATTTTTTTTCAATCATTTATACGGGACGGACTTTATCGAACAGTCCCTTAGCCGCTGCACCCATCCAAATTGATTGTATGAATCTTAAAATTGGATGGAACTACAAATTTTTTTTTTTTCATGTATTATAATGAAAAGTGTCACTGTTATAAAATTAAATGTGTTATCACTAAATAAATACGTGTCAATAACACAAGCATTACACATTTTTATTTGCCATTTTTATTTGCAGGTGATGTTGCTTGCGGCAACAGATACATCAGCTGTGACATTAGAATGGGCAATGTCTAATTTGCTCAACGCCTCAACCATCCAGAAGTGTTGAACAAGGCTAGAGCCGAAATAGAAAGTGTACTCGATCCTGATCAGTTGATAGACGAATCAGATCTTTCCAAGTTACATTACTTGCATAATATCATCTCAGAGACCCTTCGATTGTACCCTGCAGCCCCACTCTTGGTCCCACATCTATCGTCCGATGATTGTACAGTAGAACGATACGATATACCATGTGATACGATATTATTCGTCAATGCATGGGCCATACAAAGAGACCCGAAGTATTGGGATGATGCGACAAGTTTCAAGCCCGAGAGGTTCGAAAGCGGAGAACCCACAGGCTACAAGCTAATGCCATTTGGACTAGGACGACGGGCCTGCCCTGGGGTGGGCCTGGCCCAACGTGTAGTGGGCTTGACTTTGGGCTCATTAATTCAATGTTTTGACTGGGAGAGAGTCGACGGAAAAGAAGTTGACATGAGTGAAGGGAAAGGACTCACCATGCCCAGAGCCGTGCCTTTGGAGGCCATGTGCAAGGCACGCCCCATCCTCAACAAGCGTAGCTGAGGAAGTGTCTGCCCGAAATGAAAATATCCTGAAAATTAGATTTGAGTTTACACAGGATTAGCTATTAATTAAACTAATGTTTAGGTTAATATTTTGTAAAATAATATCGACAATTAGTTATGATTCCTATTGTTGATGTTGAATTTGTGCGCGAAAACCACTCTACAATTTTTCGTGTTTAACTTGACAAGCATTGTTTTACATGCAATTGATATGATACTTTCATGTAGTTCCTCAAAGGCTTTTTATTGGTCGGGTTCCTCCGAGGTCGTAGAGTATTCCATCTACAGGTCTATATTCCTTGATGTGATTCCTATATTTTTTAAAGTCGATGTAACTTTCGACATCCCTTCGGATGTTACATTAAGTAAGGCATTTAAGTTGCATTCGACAATTATCGAAATAATATAAAATTTTAATGGTTTATGAATGCATTAACGCAGTGGACTGCCCGTAATCAGTGGTTTTTTGAAGGGAAGTCGGTGGACTTTAGATCAGTCCTTTCTTTGGTTTGGCGTGCGGTTTCAGAGGCTAATCGCCTGGAGATTGGTTGTATGCGTAATTGTATGGACGACCTTTTGATTCTTCGTCGTTTTGGTCTTCGGGGTCGCCCTTCTAAAGCCCCGGTGATCAAGAGTGTGGTTTGGTCGCCTCCGGCCTCTGGTTGGATCAAAGTGAATACAGATGGCGCTGCTATGGGCTCTCCGGGGTTGGTGGTTGTGGTGGTATCTTTCGGACTGTAGATCCTTTGTGAAGGTTGCTTTGCTATTCCTCTTGGTCAAGTTTCCGCGTTTGAGGCTGAGCTTCTGGCAGCCTCATTGGCCATTATTTTGCTTGGAAGTATGGGTGGCATCGAATCTGGCTTGAGAGCGATTCTTCTTATGTGGTTCATCTTCTTTCTTCTCGTTCTGACATGGTTCTTGGAGGTTCGTCAGGAGCGTGGCAGCGCTGCATCTTCTAGATCTCGCATATGGATTTTCAGGTTTCCCATATTTTTAGGGAGGGGAATCAGGTTGCAGATAAGCTTTCTAAGCATGCTTTGGAGCTTCAGCTGATTCTTGGTGGTCTCTGCCCCACCGTTCTGTTCTTCTTCCGTTGGCAATGACTGCATGGGTCGGGAGTCTTTTCGTTTTTCTTGATGTTTTCTTTTTCTTTTTGGTGTGGCCTGCGTGCCTCTTTTTGTTTGGGGTTGTTTTCCCCCCGGGTCTTTGCGCTTTGTTGCTTTTTATCTCTTTTTTCTTTTCTTTTATCTTTTATATATATGGATACTGTCTAGGGGTTTTTCAGCATATGATCGCTTGTGATGCTTTTTCCCTTTAAATCAGTCCAATTTTATTAAAAAAAAAATGAATGCATTAACGCCCTAAATGTAAATTATTATTTTTTACACACATGCATGGTTCAAGTTTCCATTAAATAGTGATCATATATGTACGTGAGCAGTGAGCACATATGATTAGTTGATGTTAGTTCACTAATCTTTTAGGAGAATTGAAGACAAGGACGTTGAGACATGACTTGGCGTTTTTGATCATGAGATGGATTCCTCTACTTTGATTCATGACTGCTTTTGTCTGAAGTTTGTATAAAAAATGAAAATGAACTGTGGTGTTCTTATGTGATGAGCTTTAAATATGATAATAAACCCTTCTAAATTACCAATTGTTTAATTGTTTTAATGTTTATTCATAATAGTCCCAACATGATTATGGATCTGCTTTATAGTTTATACTTTTCAATTTTAAATGCAACCATTGATGATTGATTCCATCAAAAATTAATTAAATTGCAAGTTGTTCCTCAGTTGCATCATCCGATGAGTTTGATTTTGAACATGGCATGAATAGAAAACAATTCCTTACATAGGTTGATTTTATAATTAAAATAAGAACTTAAATCAGCTGTCAAATTTTGGTGTCCCAATTTGTATCCAACCAATCAAATTGGGACATGTGTGCATATTTAATTATTATTTTTCAACTGCTTCTATAAATGTAAACACATGTCCCAATTTAGTTGGTTGGACACAAATTGGGACACTAAAATTTAACAATTGATTTGATTCCTTAAAACAAATGGACTCGGCCTCCCAAGTTAATGGGAACATTGCCATTTAAGTATGTAGTGTGGACTGTGACTTTGCGACAAAAGCGTATGGAAGAAATAAGGTTAACAAAGACCTGATAACAATATATACCACCGTATAATGTGGTTTGATAGTAAAGCTCGTTGTTGAGAAGTGAAATTCGTCAACAACAAATCTAATGGGTTAGACAACTACACGAGCTGAAAGGTTTGAATAGTCAACCAAAAATGCTGACTATAAGGACTTTTGAGTGTGTGCTTCATGGATTGTAAATAAGTATATATGTGATTGTCAGAACATTGAAACCGTTGAGATTCTCTTTGACAAGGACAAGGATCCTCTGTTTAGCTTTTTGAAAGTAGGAAGTACACGGACTACAAATTAATGTCATTTCGGCTGGGATGACGAGCCTGCCCTGGAGTGGGCCTGGCCCAACGTGTACTGGGCTTGACTTTAGGCTCATTAATTCAGTGTTTTGACAAGTAGGGAGAGTCGACGAGTCGTGCCGTTGGAGTCTCTCTCTAAAGCTGCTGCTTAGAAGCTTAACAATTTGCTCGATATTGTTATTGTTTCTTCAAAAACAAAAAACAAAAGTTTGTCACAATTTTTCTTTCTTGAATTATTATTTAATTAGTTTCTTTGTATTAATTCAACCGTTTATACATTAAACTTCAATGTGATAATTTGTTTGGAAACTAAGGAAGTGTAGAAACGAACCACAAAAAAAAGAATAAAAAGATAAGTAATTAAATTAAAGGTCAATGATTTCTAGAGCCATTCATTTGGTGAAGCAGTCCCTAAATGGTCATAAAATTTTAAAAATGGATCAAATTATCCATTTCATAGAAATAAAGTATTGATTGTAGCCATTTTACCCATTCATTATTTGAAATGCTTATGTCATAACCTGTTAGAATAGGGGTCAAAACAGTAAATCAAGAAGTGACAATATTGTAAAATCATCAAGTCACCATCTTAACATGTTTTTTACTGGTTTTTTAACTGTATTTTGACTATTTTTTGAGTTGATTTTGAACAATAGCTTTACTCTAAATAGAACTTTTCAAGACTAAATTTTGTTTAAAATTTCTTTAAATCAGATTCACAAATGAGAAAATACTTGAACAATCTGTCATTTCCATTCAAACAAACAATTTTTACAAACTAACAGCCTAATCCTTTCATTTCAATTCAAACATGTAGGTTTTGAAAACAAAAATAGGTGCAGCGGAAGGGTGGGCCAAGATTAATTTTCTGTAAAAACAAAATCGTTTTACTGATCGTTATGATCATATTGATTCTATTATTTAATTTAAAGGAAGTAAAGAATGAAATTGTTACCCATGCTTTTAAAATAATAGAAATCGAGAGAAAGATAAGAAAGAGATTGAGGTAATGATTAACGTCAATAAGTTATTTAAAATAGAAAATAATAAATTAATCAAATCATTACTTTATATATAATTAAATAATCAAAAGGGCATAAAATATTGCCCATAAAATTCTTTATGGGTGTCATATTACAGATAACGGCAGCTTTCTGTTAGATTTTGACAGAATAGTTGTCAACGAACAATGTTTTATCGAAATTGTGATTTTGAAACAATTTAAATAGTGAATGACCTTTTGAGACTCCACCTATCAATTAATGGTGTATAGTGCTATTTTCTCTTAAATTAATGTTATCGTAGTGACCTCTCAGGTTCGAGTCACGATTCGTCCCACCACAGGATTTCTTGAAAAATATGTAGTGGTTGTGAACTCATATCGACATTGTGTGGTAGTCTCTCTTCATCTCTTGGTGATAACAAAAATGGACTAATTGCATAAACGTCCCCTAAGTTTAGGCATAATTACATGTATATGGAACTTTTACCTATAATTACACAAACATCCCCTGTCGTTAGTTGATTTCTATTAACTCTAACCATTGACCACAATTTTAACCCACAATGACTAAAGTACCCCTAGTTACCTATTTTATTATTTAAATTAATAATTAAAAAACAAAACAAAAAAGACAAAAACAAAAAACAAAAACAAAAAAAAACAAAAAAAAAAAAAAACCGAAACCAATCATTTTTTTTTTCTCTTTCATTTTCTCAACCCCCAAACACAATCCAAAAATAAACTTAACAAATAAAAACCAAAACTCAATCCCAAAAATTAAAACCAAAACTCAAATCCTCAAACAACAACCAAAAATCAAATCCACAAATAAAAACTCAAATCCAACAATTCCACAACTAGTTAACCACATCCATTTAAAAAAAATGATAATAATAATTAAAAAAATTAGAACTTCAACTGTGGATTTTTAACTTTCTAGGTTGAGGTTCTATTTTTTTTTATTTTTTTTTTAATGGATGTGGTTAACTGGTTGTGGCGTTGATGGATTTGGGTTTTTATTTGTGGATTTGGTTTTTGGTTGTTGTTTGAGGATTTGAGTTTTGGTTTTGATTTTGATTTGTGGGATTGAGTTTTGGTTTTTATTTGTTAAATTTATTTTTGGATTGTGTTTGGGGATTGAGAAAATGAAAGATAAAACAAAAAATGATTGAATTTTTTTTTTTGTTTTGTTTTGTTTTCTTTGTCTTTTCTGTTTCGTTTTTTAATTATTAATTTAAATAATAAAATAGGTAACTAGGGGCACTTTGGTTATTGTTGATTAAAATTGTGATTAACGGTTAGAGTTAACAAAAGTCAACTAACGAAAGAGGACATTTGTGCAATTATGGGTAAAAGTTCCATATGCATACAATTATGCCTAAACTTATGGGATGTTTGTGCAATCAATCCTAACAAAAATCTATAATAACAAGTAACCTTAAAATCTTATATGAATAATACTTCATATATAGAATGCAATTCTTCTAAATATACACTCATTATTCTAACAAATCCAATTAAACATGGAATTTTCTTTGCTATACTCATCACTTTTTCTTCTGATTTTTCTAGTAGCTTTCAAATTGTTTCTCCAAATCAGATCATCAAACCATAAAAACCATCCACCAAGCCCAAGAGCTCTTCCAATTCTTGGTCATCTCCATCTCCTCAACAAAGAGCCACTTCACAGAACTCTACACGCTCTTTCAGAGAAATACGGATCCGTCTTTTCTCTCCGGTTCGGATCCCGTAATGTAATCGTGGTGTCATCACCATCAGCAGCCGAAGAATGCTTAAACAAAAATGACGTCGTTTTCGCAAACCGTCCTCGTTTAATAATGGACAAATACATCGGCTACAACAACACCACCTTGGCTTCATCCTCCTACGGTGATCATTGGCGCAACCTTCGCCGAATAAGCGCTGTTGAAATCTTCTCTTCGAGTCGTCTCAACATGTTCTTGGGGATTCGAAGAGAAGAAATCAAAATATTACTTGAAAAACTGTATGGGGTTTCAAGTTTCAACTTAGAGTAGTCTATTTTTGCTATAATTTGTTTATCTTTAAAAACTTGCAAGTCAGTAATATTCTTTAAATTTATTATTTATATTATCTTTGAGTAGAGATTTTAACATTTAAAAGGTATATAAATTTAAATTTAAGAATTTATTTTAATTTTTTCTAATTACATGATAAGTCGAATGGTAAATTTTAATATGATTACTACTTATCAATTATTATTGTTTGTTTTATTAGTTTTTTTTTTTTTTTTTTAAGAAGAGTTTGTTTTATTAGTTAAGAAATTATATTGCAATAAGAAAATTTTCAATAGCATTAGTTGGATATTTCTAGCTAGGTTCTATCGTTATTATTATTTTTTAATTATATATATATAATTGGACCTTTTTTTTTTTTTTTCCTCCTTTAGGGTCTCAAAATCTGTTGAGCCGCCCATGGTTTCAAGCAACGGTGGTTTTGCTAAGGTGGAGCTGAGACCGATGTTTTCAGAGTTGTCGTTTAACATCATAATGAGGATGATGACGGGGAAGAGGTATTACGGCAGCAAAGACGGAGGAGAGGAAGGAAAGGAGTTTCGGGAGCTTATAGAAGAGATGTTTGAATATGCAGGGGCGTCGAATCCTGCAGATTTCTTACCGATTTTGAAGTGGTTTGATTATCAGGGACATGTTAAGAGAGCTGTGAGTATTGGGAAAAAGATGGATTCATTCTTGCAAGGTTTGATTGATGAACATCGAAACGCCGCCGCGGAAGAAAGCAGAAACACCATGATCAGCCATCTACTTGTTTTGCAGCAGTCACAGCCTGATTACTATACTGATGAAATCATCAAAGGCCTCGTAAGTGTAAGTGAAAAATGCAATCCCATCTCCCTATTACAGTATCATTTAATTTGCTTTCTCTCTTTCAATCTTTTTTCTTCTAAATATAGATAAAGGGAAATTCTCTAGACCATCTGAAATTTTTCGTGTGGATCCCTATCGTTAACCGTGTAAAAAATACATATTTTTTCATTTTGCAACAGTGCCAATTAAGATTCCTAAAAAAAAAAAAATTACCCAACTAGAGAAAAACCTTCAAAACCTTTTCTTTTTATCAAATAATTGCTGTATATAAATCTTAAAATTGAATGGAACTTTTAGTTACATTTCATTTCATGTAATGTATTGAAAAATGGAACTGTTATAAAATTAAATGTTCCATAAAAAAAATGTATCACTGCCCAATGTATCTTATTGGTAATGTCGTGTATTCAACCAGGTAAAATCCCAACCGTCATATAAATAAATAAATGTGTAAATAACATAAGCATGAAATATTTAATTTGCAGGTGATATTGCTTGGGGCAACAGACACGTCGGCAGCGACATTAGAATGGACGATGTCTAATTTGCTCAACCATCCAAGTGTGTTGAAAAAGGCTAGAGCCGAAATAGAAAGTGTATTAGATCCTAATCAGTTGATGGACGAACCAGATCTTTCCAAGTAACATTACTTGCAGAATATCATCTTAGAGACCCTTCGATTGTACCCAACAGGTCCACTCATGATCCCACATCTATCGTTGGATGATTGTACAGTAGAAGGATACTATATACCAGGTGATACGATGTTAATTGTCAACGCATGGGCCATACAAAGAGACCCGAAGAATTGGGATGACCCGACAAGTTTTAAGCCCGAGAGGTTTGAAAGCGGAGAATCCATGGGCTACAAGTTTATGCCATTTGGGCGGGGAAGACGGGCTTGTCCTGGAGAGGGCATGGCCCAACGTGTATTGGGCTTGACTTCGGGCTTATTAATTCAATGTTTTGATTGGACGAGAGTCGACGATAAAGAAGTTTACATGAGGGATGGGAAGGGACTCACCATGCCAAGAGTCGTGCCGTTGGAGGCCATGTGTAAGGCCCGTCCCATCTTCAACAAGGCTTTCTCTAAAGCTGCTGTTGCTTAGAAGCTTGTCTCTTGATGATGATGATAATGTAATAGCTACGGTGTATTTGGTATGGCTTTTCAAGTAGAGCTTTTATTGAGTAAAACTTTTAACAAATAAATAAATAAATAAATTTGTTATATAAATTAGGGTAAATTACACTGCACCCCTTAAGGCTTGGATGAAAGACACTTAGATGGAAAAACTTTGTTATTCTACACTAACACCCCTGTTTGACCATGGTAAGGTCCAAAATACCCTTGTATAATAGTAAAAATTAAAAAAAAATTACACTGACACCCAAGGGCATTTTGGACCTTACCATGGTCAAACAGGGGTGTTAGTGTAGAATAACAAAGTTTTTCCATCTAAGTGTCTTTCACCCAAACCTCAAGGGGTGCAGTGTAATTTACCCTATAAATTATAAAAAAGGTGTTAACTGTTATGAAAATTTTATCTAAATGGATGTCCACATTTATATATTTTATACAAGTAAATTGCAAACTCTTTATCTCCCCACCATCTCCTTAACACCCAAATTTTATGATCATTATGAGGTGTTACGATATTGCCTTTTCTTTTTTGTAACCATTAGATTGTGTGTGTTTGGTATGGCTTTTGAAAAAATCAAAAACGTTTTTTTAATGCTAAAAGTTATTTTGAAGTTTTTTTTTTTTAGTTGTTTGGCAAAACTTAAAACAGTTTTTTTAATATATGAATTATCTCAATTACCCTTTATAAAAGTCATTTTATATCTACTTGGAGCAACCCAAAATTTGGGCCTTTCCAAAAAGCTTTTTTTTAAATTATTTTTTTTTAGCTTTTTTAAAACATTTGAATTGTCTCAACTACCCTTTATAAATTTTAGATATTCCACAATAACTCTTTTATTAAAAATACATTGTCAACACTTTTTTTTTTTTTTAATTTACACAACAAAAACCCTTTTTTGTTAGAAGCTCTAGTCATTAGAAGCTCTTCTTTAAAAGTCATACGAAACACACTCTAAGGCTATAAAAGGAGCCATTACAATGTATTTTTAAAAATAGCATTTTGTTGTATAAATTACAAAAAATGTGTTGACAATGTATTTAATGAAAGAGTTGTATGGTGGAATATCTATAATTTATAAAGGGTGGTTGAGATAATTCATATGTTTTTACAAAGTTCAAAAAAAAAAAAGCTTTTTGGGAAAACCCAAAGTTTGGGATTCTCCTAAGAGACATAAAATAGTTTTTATAAAAGGTAGTTGAAATAATTCATAGATTAAAAAAACTGTTTTGAGTTTTGCAAAATAATAAAAATGAAAAAATAAAAATAAAAATAAAAACAACTTTTAGTATTAAAAAAACACTTTGGACCTTTACAACAGACATACCAATCACACACTTAGTAACCTTTGTTATAAAACCAAATTATAAAAAGATGATGTCAAATGAGCTATATGATTTTTTTGTAGGTTTAAAGAAAAATAATTTAATTAAAAGGGTTATAATTAATATTTATGGTTAATTTTGACATATTAGAGATGATAAATATTAAATTATTAAATTTCAATTTTTTTTTTTATGGTGTATGTGTGGGGAGTATAAATAATTGTGTGGAGAACTATTTTGGCCGACAATAAAGACACCCTAGATATGATGCTATAATTTTTATGATGTTGATCTATTTTCTATAGTTGAAATTGAATTAATTATATATAATTAATGTATAATCGATGCACATATCATATATAATCTCAACCATCAAAATGTTGTTTTTGAAAACATAGCATGAGCAAACAGGGACGTAGTTCAGCTGATAGATGAACGAGCTTGAAGCATGGATAAATGACTCCCAAGTCAGCGATTCGAATCTTACCAATAGCGATTCGAATCTTACCAATAGCGAAAGCTTTAAAAAAAAATTCATGATCCCAGATTAATAGATAATGTTAAAATAATAATAATAATAATAATAAACCTGGCATGATCACGTGATACACATGTATTCGAAACGATTTTGTTGAGATAAAACAAGAACACATGGGGTACCAGTGACGTACCACACGCAGATGTTACCATCACCGTACCTTATATCTGTATCACGTTATCATGCCAGATTTTCAAAGACAACATTTTGATGGTTGAGATTACATATGATATGTGCATCAATTATACATTAATTATATATAATTAATTCAATTTCAAGTACTATAGAAAATATATCATCATGCATGTTAGTAAACGAGTGTCCTAGCCTTCACCAGTGATGTTATTTGCAGGTGATGTTGCTTGCGGCAACATACACATCAGCAGTGACATTAGAATGGGCAATGTCTAATTTGCTCAACCATCCTGAAATGTTGAACAAGGCTAGAGCCGAAATAGAAAATATACTCGATCATGATCGGCTGATGGACGAATCAGATCTTTCTAAGTTACATTACCTGCATAGACCCTCTGATTGTATCCAGCAGCCCCACTCCTGCTCTATCGTCCAAAGATTATATCGTAGAAGGATACCATATACCATGTGATACGATATTATTCGTCAATGCATGGGCTACACAAAGAAACCCAAAGTATTGGGATGACCCATCTAGTTTCAAGCCCTATCCTCAACAAGTATTTCTCTCAATCCGCTACTTAGAAGTTAAACAAATTGATTATAATGTTTATTCAGTTTGATAATGTAAAAAAAAAAAAAAAAATCGCTTGGTATCGTTTCTTCGGCATTGTAATAGCTTTTAACAATTTTTCTTTTTTCTTTCTTGAGATATTAGATATACTGATACAACTGCTCTTTTTTAAAAATATACCATTGATATTTATTCTGGAAGAACTCCGAAGTTGAAAGAAAATAATACATTTCCATTTTCCTCTTTAGACAATTAAATATCATGTATGCAATCGAAAACCAATCCAAATTATGTGCTAAGTGAGTTGTTATTACCATATTATTCACCACATCATCTCATGATTTGGGTGGTGATGATAACTTATTTGACACATCATTTGAGTTGAAATTTGGATTAACTTTTTAGGTTGTATAGGATTAGTCTTTTATTATTTGGCTTGTACTGATCAAGTGATGTCATTCATTGGCCATTTAACAATTAGCACTAATTACTACTATTAAAATTATCAATTAACAATGGAAATGGATAAGTACAATGTAGAATTTCGATGCTTGAATTATTATTAAGCAAAGTCGCATACGCATGTCAATTATTTTACCACCAAACCCATCCTTATCCAATCTTACTAATATGATATTCCATAAAATAATTATATACTTTATGAAAAAGTTTATAAAAAAGTTTACTTAGATGACAATATTTCATGTTGATTTGAGTTTGACGTACAATAATTTCGATATATCCCTTAAAATCCATAAACCTTTTGGATCTTATTAATAAGAATGGCAATAGGCCAGGTTCGGACGGGTTTGACAAAATCTAAGCCCAAACTCACGAAACTTTGTGTCTACCAAACCCACCTACGAACCCCGTGAAAATAAATGGGTTCAGGTTCGGGTTTCACCCGTGAGTTTGGGAGACATCCAAACCCACCCATAAACCCGTAAAACAAGCAGGTCCACGGGTCAAACCCGCGAAACCGCCAATTTTTTTTTGTTTTTTTAAAATTATTTCTATATTATTTAAATATAAGAAATGTTATAATTTTAAAGAATAAAAACATTTAATATATTGAAATGTTTACATTTTTATTCTCTATATAATTAAAAAGTTTTTATTGAAGTTTAAATTTATAATACTTTAAATAATAAAGTATTATATAATTTTTATTATTCGCGGGTCACCCATAGGTTTGTTTTCCAAACCCACACCCAAACCCGAACCTGTTGGGTTTTTACTTATACGGGTTCAAGTGTCGTAAATTCACCAACCAAACCCTCTTCAAGCGAATTGGATTCGGACGGGTCCCACGGGTTCGGGTTTAATTGTCATCCCTACTTACTAACCATAGAGATACAATTTTTCACTTCAGTTAGCTCATCACCAATTAAGAATTCCCAAGAAATTCCAAGAGTTCTTGTTATACGCGCGTTCCAACTTTCAACTCCTTTTTTTAGGTTCATCGATATTGAATCAATCGAACATACTTTTAACACTTGTTCTACTTTTAAAAGACCCTGCATTGTATCGCCAGATCTTTATTTTTTTTTTCATATATAAATGTATTTATGAAAAAGAGCACTTATTCACCTTGCCAATATTTCAGGTTTATGTATTTCAAAAAACAAAATGTTGATGTACAACCTCCTTTATTGATTCTGCACATATTTAATTTAATAGATCTAACAACTCTCGCTCATTTACCACCGACCACCAAACCAAATTGGACTGTCAATGGCATACACTTCACTACATACACATTTGATTGGTATTATATTGTTAGGCTGATGTTACATTGAAAATCTTGACCAATGTTTAAAGACTTTATTTTTATTGAACCTGAGAAATTTATACAAAAGCAGCTAAACGTATACATCATCTTCAAACAGCAGAGGGAATCCAGTCATTTGTTGCAGGATTGCTCTTGAAATTTGGTCTCTGATGATCTCCACCTCCATGTCCACTTCCAAACTGATCAATATCATATCCATTTTCTTTACTATCACTTCCTTCCTTGATCACCACTCTAATAAACCCACTTCCAGTCTGTTACATTTTAATCAATCAATCAATCAATCATTCAAATCACCCACACACAAACACGAAATCTCAAAATAAATAAATAAATAAAAAGCTAGATATATAAAGGTTGAAATAGCTGAACCGTGTGATGCTGTTTGTCAATGGAAACCAACTCTTTGTAGTACTCTGTCTCCACAAACTCTTCTTGCACCATCGCTCCTTGATCTCCTGAATATATAAGTGCCTGCCACAGGTCCACAGTGCCACCAATACAATAAACAAATTAGCTGAAAAAAAAAAAATCTGAAATCTAAAAAGTTGTAGAATTCAGATTTCAGACCTGAGATTGAGACAGAAGGGATCTGAGCTTTTCAAGTTGAGGAATGTTTTGTTCTGTAGTAGTAGTGGACATATCATCCGTTGAAGGGTTGTTGGCGGCTGCTGATTGGTGGTCTGGTTCGCTTCTGTTGGGCTTGGTGGGTCGTTTTGGGGCCATGGATTCGAACTGAGACCTGATCTGATTAGCAAGCATGAGCTGTTGGTCTGCATCAAAAATCTCGTCGCTCCGGCTTGGTTTAGTCACCGTCCATTGACCCACCATCTTCTTAGTTCTTACTTTGATTAGTGGTTTTATTATATTGATGTTGAACAAACAAACAACTCTACTTAATTTCTCTTTTGAGTGCTTGATAGGGCCGGCAATCCACAACATATATAGTGCAAAAGAATTAGGTGGCAAGAAATTGAAACTAGGACCACCAACTAACCAACCAACGTGGCTTGTTGATAAATAGTGTAGGACAATATCTCAAATTTCGATTCGATTTGATAAGTATAGATATATCAATCAAACCCGATTGGACTTCAAGATGTTTTCACTTTTTATAGCGGGTTTGGATTTGCCACCACCACTACCAGGGTATTGTAAATAGATTATCATATTTGCTATTAAATCATAAATTGTGAAGGATGCTTCCACTATTGCGGAGTTATAATCTCAACCATGCTTGTGGAATTTAATCTTGTTCAGTTTTGATAGACCATTAACCCATAATGTTCTTCTTTTTTTTTTCTTTTTTTAAAAAAAAAAAAAAAATCTAATATCGTTATGTCCCGACCAGGGCAGAGGGAGCTCCCATAGGGGCCATGGCTCCCCTTCCCTTGAAAATGTTTTCATAGTTTTATATAAAAACTTTGTGAAATAATAAAATTGTGTTTATATTTAGAAAAAAAAAAATCATGTTGGCCTCCCCATAATTTTTTTAATTTTCTATTTCTGGCTTCGCCATCGGTCCCGGTATTTATTTATTTATTTTTTAAAGATGGGTTTGGATTTTTATTATAATATAGAATGTCTGAATGTAAAGAGTGGCGACATTTGCATTCCTCTAAACTAGTTTGTACACTCCAAATTTATATATTTTTAAAATTTCAACATTACCCTTGAATTTAATTATTAATATTTTATTTCAAACAAATAATAATTTTTAATAACTATTTTACTTTTTTTTTTTTTTTGAATTTTTAACTAACTAAATCAAATTAAAAAAAGTAAAATAATTAGAAAGAAAAACAAAAACCCAAATCAATTCAGTCTGTAAATTAACTCCAAGGATGGAAATGCAACCCATTTGCGATTATCACATGTTGAGTTTATATGATTTGAGTGAGACGAAAGAGCCCAACACACACGGCGGAGAATATGGGTTGCATGAGGAAATAGAAGATTCCTCTCATCTACCAGGAATCTGGAAGTATCCTCCCATGTCCCATATACAATATCTATATTGTATTATATTTAATAATTTTGTTAATTAAAATATTTTAAAGAAAATTTAAAAAGAATGATACATTTGGTAATGTGTGGGGGTATGAATATAAAATTTCATCTTTTAAAATATTTAAAGGGGCACACATACAAAAAGGGATGCACGTAAGGTTTTTGAAGTGCGTAAATATCGTTACTCAAATGTAAAATATGAGCAATTTCAGCCCATATGATGGTTTTTAATGGGCTTTACGGTCCATAATCCCACAACATGGTTGAAACTTGATATCTGTATATTTGAAGAAGAAGACCAAAAAACAACAATTTTGACTAAAAAACATCACCATCCTTCTTTAGATTCCCGTGAAAAATCGTGCCACTTTAGCACGACATGGACTTGAAAATCACGTGCTCAAGTCAAGCTTTTGATTTTCCTTTTCCTTTTCCTTTTCCTGCTTCGCATTGCATATGATTAATTTGCATCCTTGAGTAGTTGAGTATCTTAATTGCAGATTCTCATCTCAAGAACTATTGTCATCCATCCACTTGAAGTTCCATGTATGTTGATAAGATTCCTTCAATTTCCATGGAAAAGCTTCACTTTTTCTTCTTCAACATGATTTTCCTTGTCTTTCTTCTCCAATTCACTTTCCTCACAGCCGACACTCCTCCGAACAATTACTTATTCATCAACTGTGGATCAAAATCCACCGTTAACGCTGACGACAGGAGCTTTGTTGGCGACGTGATCAATAATTCCGGCCACTCTTTCGCGGTAGGAAAAAGCAAGTCTATCCAAGAACACCCCAATTCATCAACATCAACAGACACAGCACCTCTGTATCAAACAGCCAGAGTTTTCAAACAGAGATCATCATATGAGTTCGATGTTACTGAAAAGGGCACATACATGGTACGACTCCATTTTTATGTATTCAAATCAAAGAAAATTGATCTGGGTGATGCTCAGTTCAACGTTTCAGCTTCAGGAATTTCACTCTTATCGAATTTCAGGATCCTGAAAAACACTAGTTCTTTACCTGTAATTAAGGAATTTCTACTCACAGTCAATGTAGGAAAGTTCAGGATCAATTTCATACCAGCTCAGGAAAAATCTTTCGCTTACATAAACGCCATAGAAGTCCTTCTTACCCATCGAAACTACGGTCTGGCAAGTTCGGATGATTCGCTTCCTCAAGTATCTTCAAAAGGAAGAAATGGTACTTACCATACTTTGCTACCTTGGGTTTTAAAAACCATTCAAAGGATCAACATTGGAGGTTCATTTCTTGACGCTAGTAACGAAACAGTTCTCTGGAGGAATTGGATTTCAGATGAAAAAAACCTACTTCCAGGGAGTTCTGTGAAAACCTGTAATCCTCCTGCTACAGGTTTTCCTCTTAGGTTGGATGAAGAGGACGCCTTGTATTATGCTCCGAAACTTGTCTACTTGACTTGCAGAGAATTAAAGCTGAACGATGGTCCGGGATCGAATGTTTCCAGTTGGCGTTTTGCAGTGAATAAGAATGCTAGACATCTTGTTCGGGTACACTTCTGTGACTTTTTAACCGAAGCAAGTAATGTTAATAATTTCAGCTTTTTTATTTACAATTCATTCAATCAAACTATCAATCCTTATAATATGAATATTACGTCACCTGGTGTCCCGTTCTATTATGACTTCGTTGTTGATTCAGATGATTCTGGATTTTTAAATATCAGTATAAGTCCCCAAGACCTAGAGGATTCTATGAGTAAAATTGCATACCTGAATGGGGTAGAGATTATGGAATTCCTGAAGGAACGGGGCATGGAACTGGGTTCACTTCCTGTGCAAGGCACGCAGAATAAGAAGAGATTATTGATTGGTTCAATTGGTGGAGTGGCTATCGTCTTCATATCGATAATGGGATTTTTCTGGGGTCGTAAATGCTGGAAAGCGAAGCAGGTGGAAAAGAACTTAGTTTCACAGGCTATGCCTTCTTATGAAGATGGTAGAACTGTCCATGCCTCCCCTGCTATCAACTTTAACCTGAAATTAAAGATACCTTTTTCAGAAATTTTGGAGGCAACTCAGAATTTCAACAATAAATTCTTGATTGGGGAAGGCGGGTTTGGTAAAGTTTACAAAGGAATTCTGAAGAGTGGTGTGAAAGTAGCTGTAAAACGAAGTGATTCAAAACACGGCCAAGGCCTTCCTGAATTCCAAACTGAGGTATTGCTATTATCAAGAATTCGCCATCGCAATCTTGTTTCCTTGATCGGATACTGCAACGAGGGTTCTGAGATGATTCTAGTCTACGAATTCATGGCGAAGGGGGCTTTGAGAGATCATCTCTACAGCTTGAATGAGTATGACAACTCGGAGAAATCAATGACACAACCCAAATTGAGTTGGAGTCAAAGGCTTCAAATTTGCATTGGGTCCGCCCAGGGTCTTCACTATCTTCACTCAGGTTCAGATGGAGGAATCACCCACCGCGATGTTAAGTCAACGAACATCTTGCTCGATGAAAACTACGTGGCTAAAGTTGCTGATTTCGGCCTTTCAAGATCAAGTCCTCTGGAGGGAGATAGTTTCAGTATGGGCATAAAAGGAAGCTTTGGTTATCTTGATCCCGAGTACTTTAAGACTCTTCAGTTTACAGATAAATCTGATGTATATTCTTTCGGCGTGGTCCTTCTCGAAGTGCTTTGTGCAAGACCGGCTATTGCTACCACAACGCAAATGAAGGAGATAAATTTAGCCGATTGGGGGCTGTTTTGGCTGAACAAAGGACAAATTGAAGAAATAGTTGATCCTTTTCTGTTGGGGAAAATTAACCCAAATTCATTGAGAAAATTCGGTGAAATAGTTGAAAAGTGTTTGAAACAAAATGGAGACGACAGACCTACAATGCGCGACGTGTACTGGGACTTGATATACGCATTGCAGCTGCAACAAACGCCGGTGCAAGCAAATCCATTTGATGACAGCACAAAAGATACTTCAATAGAGTTGGAATTCCTCCCAGATTGGTACTTGCATTCAAATAACTTTCCTGCTGATCGGGAAGAGGTGACCATGAGCGTGGAAGTGGACGAAACTTCGTATAAAACATCTCGTAAATCGTTCTCCTGATCGAGGATTGATTGATGTTGCCGGATAATCTCAACTGGTTAGAAATGTGTTACTGTTTAGTTGCTACAACTTCTGTTACAATGTTTAGTGTACTTTATTAGATGTACTTGTTATAAGAGTCGATTTCTTTTCTTTTTTTCTTCTAACACTTGGTTTTTTGGGATGTTTTGTTATAATTAGAGAAAGAATCCATTTAATTTTCAAAAAGAAAATTAAAATTTTTTCAAACACCAGATTTCAGATATTAAAAAAAAGACTTGGAGACTACATAGAAATACTGAAATAGCAAAAATCGGAAGCAAAAAACCTGAAGCAAGAGACAGAGAGATGTTGGTCGTTGAGTTCAATCTTCAATGCAATGATTTTCGAAATGAAATAAATAAATAATATAAAAAAAATAAACAATAAAAAAAATTAGTTTTGATTTATGAATGAGCTCAAGTTCAGTTTTGCGGGCCGGACAAAACTAATTTAAGCCATTGGGCCTATTAAAATGATGAGGCCCATAACTGGTGTACACCATTCAGTAAACAAATTGATGACATGTGTAGACAAGTCATCACGAATAGCCAACCTGTCATGACACGTCAGCCTTGAATTGCTCGGGTGTATATGCAAAGTCAGCAGATTCGGTACATTGGTGACATGAGTGGGTACGTCATCAAGTTTGACTGGTGAGTATAGCCACCTCAGCGAAGGGTTACTCACATGGAAAGACATGTCAGCATATTAGATGATGTATTGGATCACATCAGTTAAATTGAATGACATGTCTTATCAAGTGTGCCACTCCATGCTTTCATTTCCAGACACGTCAGCCATTTGAAGTGACGTGCCCAGTCACTTCAAAAAAAGTCGCTAAAAAATAAAAATCTAATAAACCCTAAAATCTCTATAATGACAGAGAAGAAGATTGAAGAAGAAGACGAACAAGGAGAAAGAAAATGGATAACAAGAAAGAGAGAAGCCGAAATCGAACAAACTTGCAGGATCCGGTACTTGATGAGTGATCATATATATGACTATTTTTTTATTTTATTATTGATTTATTGTAGAATCTTTCAATTTGTTGGACCATTTCTATACCCATCCAAACACAAGAAAACATTGAATTTTTTTGGAAAGTTCCAAAATTTTCAACTTTTTTCCCTGCTAGGCCCGCAATCAACTGATTCCCCCCTGTCATACGTTTCAGTTTTTAGTGCATTAACTTAATTATGTAATAATTTAAACCAATTTTATAGTTTAAGACAGATTTTCTTTGTTGAATTTTCAACTCCCAAGTCCGTGAGTTGACTTGAGTAGTTGAGTCTTCCTTATCTCAAATTTACACCATTTATCTTTGATCTCCAAATCTCAACTCTTCAATTCTATCCCTGCAATAGCTTTTCATAGCTTTCATTGACAAATTTCAACCCCGCAAAATCATGAAATCTGTACTTCTTCCTCTGGTTTTTCTATTCCAGTTCTCATCAGTTTTGCTTATCTCTTCAGCTTACACTCTCCCAGATAAGTACTTCATCAACTGTGGTTCAGACACCGACATAAAATCCGTCGATCGGGTATTCACCGGGGACCTGAATTCCGGTTCCGTCTCCTTCACAAAACAGAGGAGCAGCCCTGTTCGAGACAGCAACCAGGTGGCAGGAAAAACAGAAACTATCTATCAAACTGCAAGAGTTTTCAGACAAAATTCTTCGTATGAATTTCAAATCACCAACACTAGTACTACTTATCTGGTACGTCTTCATTTCTTCGCTTTTCCCTCTACAATCAATCTCTCCACAGCTGTTTTCGATGTTTCGACTTCAGAGTTTTCTCTGCTACGTAATTTCACTTTCCGAAATAGTACTAATGCTCCTATCACAAAGGAGTTTCTTTTCAACATCACTTCAGGAAAATTCGATATCTATTTTGTACCTCAAGTGTCGTCTTTTGCATTTGTTAATGCCATTGAAGTCTTTCCTGCTCCGGAAAGTTTCATTCCTGCTACCGCTCTGCATATTACTTCTTCTGGAAGTAATGGAAATTATTACAAGGAAATATTTTCTAAGGTTTTGTATACAATTCATAGAATCAATGTTGGAGGTCTTACACTTACAGAAGATAATGATACTTTGTGGAGGAACTGGGTTCCGGATGATAGTTATTTGTTCAACACAAACACCGCAAAAAATGGCACGTACTCGGGAAAGCTTAATTATATGGGGAGAGTTAATAAATATACTGCCCCGGATTTCGTCTACCGAACTTCGAAGCAGATGAACATAGTTGATGGCAGCCAAAGCAATAATTTCAACATAACCTGGAATTTTAGTGTGAGTAAGAACACTAGCCACTTCATTCGCATTCACTTTTGCGACACTGTTAGTCCATCGTTGAAAGTTCTGACCTTCAATCTGTTTATTGCTGACAAGTTCAGAAAGCATATCGATACCTATGATGAAGGTAATTATCTGTCCGCAGCTCCTTTTTACTTTGATTTCGTGGTCGATTCAGATGATTCTGGAATTCTGAATATAAGTGTAGGACCTAATGCAACAAGTGATTGGAAGACAGCATTTTTGAATGGTCTGGAGATTATGGAAATAATGGAGAAATCGGTTTCTGAAGCTCCTGTGATAAATAATGGGACAAAGAAAGGACTTGTCTTGGTTGTGGTTGTTTCAGTTCTCGGAGGTTTGGTTTTTATTGGTGTTCTTGCAGTTTTTATATTTTTTGGTCTGAAAAAATACAGGAAAACAAATCCTGGAGAGCCTTTGGATTCTTGGTCAGCGTTACCGGTATTCGGAGGAGGAAGTACTCATAGTAGGGTGACTGAGAAATCCGTCAATGGTTCTAATTCTTTGAACCTTGGTTTGAAAGTTCCTTTCGGTGAAATTCAGTTCGCGACGAAAAATTTCGATAGCAAGTTAGTGATTGGTAAAGGTGGATTTGGGACTGTCTACAAAGGAATTTTCAGGAATGGTGTGAAAGTAGCCGTGAAACGAAGCCAACCAGGATCAGGCCAAGGCCTTTCGGAATTCCAGACAGAAATAATGGTCTTGTCCAAAATTCACAACCGCCATCTTGTTTCCTTGATCGGGTATTGTGATGAGAGGTCTGAGATGATACTGGTTTACGAATTCATGGAAAAAGGGACTCTGAAAGATCATCTATACGATTCCAAGTTCCCTTGCTTGTCCTGGAAGCAAAGACTTGAAATCTGCGTTGGTGCAGCCAGAGGTCTTCAATATCTACACAAAGGTTCAGATGTGGGAATCATTCACCGTGACGTCAAACCAACAAACATCTTGCTAGACGAAAACCTCGTGGCAAAAGTTGCTGATTTTGGCCTTTCAAGGTCAGGCCCTCCTGATCAAGATCAAACCCACGTCAGCACAGCTGTGAAAGGCACTTTCGGCTACCTTGATCCGGAATACTTCAGGACCCAACAATTGACAGAGAAATCTGATGTTTACTCATTTGGGGTTGTTCTTCTTGAAGTTCTATGTGCAAGACCAGCTATCGATCCATTGCTCCCGAGAGATCAAGTGAATTTAGCTGATTGGGGAAAGCTTTGCAAGAACAAAGGGTGTCTTGAAGACATTGTAGACCCTTTAATAAAGGACCAGATCAATCCAAATTCATTGAAGAAATTTGCCGAGACGTTCGAGAAATGCTTGCAAGAAGACAGCTCAGACAGGCCTACAATGGGAGATGTATTGTGGGACTTGGAATATGCATTGCAGCTTCAACAAAGTCCAACAAAAAGAGAGCCACACGAGGACAGCACAACTGATGCTTCAGATGTCTTGACATTGCCTAATGTCAGGCGTGTTCCTTCACTTAGCGAGTCAATAGTCGTTGAAGATAGTGTGCTCAATTCGGACAGTTTGAACATATCAGAAAGTGAAGTTTTCTCCCAATTGAGAATTGCAAATGCTAGGTAAAATTGCTTCGTTTGTGAGTTTCTTGAGCTATCCACTGTAAATCGTATGATGTAGGCACCTTTAATAATCAATAATCCTAATACGGGAGAGGAAATTTAACTACTAATCGTGATTAGATTGTTTGTTGATTCTCGATTTGTGATTAGATTGTTTATTAATTCTTGAAGTGTTTACTAAAATGAAATCAGTTGCTAATATGGACTTGGGTTTGACAACCTTGACATGGGTTTAAGTGGCATAAACTGGAATTTTGAGTACGAATTGAGCCTGAAAAACCCAATTAGGGAAAAGGTATGACTCGAACCTACAATCTCTTGAATATAAGTGTGAGAGGTTTAACATTGACTCAACCCCGTCTTGCATTTTTGGCACTCTACAAACGTTATATTTATACTTTTTTTAATTTGGAAAATTTTGTTCAACTAATGATTGTAATTATAAAAATGGCTATTTTTATAAATTCTAAAAAAATCTTTATAGAATTCTAAATTCACCCTACTTGGCCAAAGATGAATGAGATTCTATCATAGTAAACCATTCAGATAATTATAAAAGATTTCATTAACAATATTAGTTGGTGTCACATTTTTGTCTATAGAGTACTATATATAGTCTATTAAGAACAGTGGCATTATTGGTTTATTGGTTTAAGAACATTTTTGTGTATAGAATATATAGATGTATTCTTTTGTTTTTTCAACATAGCTTGTAGACCCTAGTTCAATTAGAACCAGTCAAACCAACGTAAGTAATTTAAAATGTTGTTAGTGCTTATTACTACTTTGAAAAAAAAAAAAGTTTGAGGCAGAAGGAAATGGTTAATTTTATGTCTTTTTAGGTTATGTTTCCTTGCCTTCTGTTGAGGTTTACATAGGTTTACATACGTTTTATATATATATATATATATATATATATATATAAGGCATTTTGATTCTTTTAAATTTTTGTAACCAGCAGATCAGGTACCATTGCATGGAAATGGAAAAACAGTTGATACTGTCAATTAAACTTTTCCAAATCGCAAGGAAGCTTTAAAAATTCCAGTCTTACATGTAATTCTTTTTCTTTTTTTTTTCAAACTATAAAACTATATAATTTGATTAGAGGTTTAACAATCAAAGATCTTGCACCTGTCCTTTCCTAAAAGCGAAGATTGCAGTTGCCCGATGTGGGATTTGCACATTTCCCCTATTGAAGGGTCCGACAAAACTTTGCAGGTTTTCACCAGGCCTCTAGGATATAGTGTAGAGGTCGTCCGATTGTTTCTCGAGTTTCCGGCTGCTCGCGAATTGCTCAACTAACGTATTTGTAAGCTGCACATAAGAGGTAATAGAATTATTAGGCAAATTAGTGTACCATTGTAAGGCAGGACCGCCGAGGCTAGATCAAATGCTTTACACATGCACGCTTCTCTGAGATCACGTGGGATCGCTGCGTTGAACATGCGTTGCTTGTATTAAGCTATGTGTTGTGGTTTTATCCTTATATAAAACCTTAAACACCTTCCTTTCAATACTCATGCAACACAGTAAGATTCACTTACTAGAAACAGGCAGGAATATATATTCAATAAATCTTTCCAATCTATCTCTAAAACTAATAAGGTTCAGTAAAGACAAATCTAAACCAGCAAATAAGAATATCAGAGATGAGAGGGCAGAAGAAATCAACACAGAAATTTATTGTGGTTCGGTCAAAATGACCTACATCCACGTTGAGCCTCACAGAGAAACTCGTCCACTATATGAGAGTCTTTACAAACACCAGAGTTACCCAATAAACATCAGAAACAACCCAAATACCCTCTAAAGTTCCAGATCCGTTACCGCTAAAGAATCAGGAACTCTAATCAACCATTACAAGCTAAGAACACAAATGATATCACTCTCAATCTTTACATAAAGAGTATACAACTCTTATATCACTCTTAAATCACTATACACTTGAGATTACAACAAGAACCACTCAAGAACACTTGAATCACCAGAAGTGAAAAAAGAGCCCTTTTTCAGTTGAGAGAGAACACGAGAGAGAGCAGAAGAAAATTGAAAACCCTAGCCAAATGAAATCTAATCGTCTCTCTCCTCATCTCTTTCTTTTTATACCCATTTCATTCTGACTCAACATCACAATCACAGCAACCAATAAGATCACGCCATCTCAGCTTTGCAATATTCACAGCTAACCTTATCTAATTTCAAAATCAAATAACCTCAACAAAAAAACGCCACCGTATTGATGATGTGAAGATTTGGGCCTGATCAAGCTGTGGGCCTGGAACGAATCAGATTGGGCCTTCATGGACTGGTTCTGATTTTGGGCAACCAGAGAACTTTATTGGACTAATTTATAACACTATGTGGTCGTCCAAATCTATCGTGTCATCAAACTGCTTCATATTTAGGAAGCTGAACTTCTTGGGCATCTTAATGAGAGCAATCACATCGGCAAACGGTGAATCTGTGAAGCTGTTCGCCGTGCTTTTCTTGATGGGTGCCGGGTAGGGATGGCAATGGGGCGGGGTTGGGGCGGGGTGTCCTTCCCCGCACCGCACCCCACCGCACCCCACCCCACCCCACCCCATTTATTTTTTAAAAACCCATCCCCTCTTAAAACCCCACCATAGATGGAGCGGGTTGGGGCGGGGCGGGGTACAACGGGGAGTACTTTCCCCATCCCCACCCATTTACCCCATTTATATATATATATATATATATATATATATATATATATATTATTTAAATAACAAATATATAACTATTGAATATGATAGTTATATTCAATTTTTTTTTATCAGTTAAGTGCTCCCACATAACTGATGTGCATCTTCTTTTTTCTTTTTTTGCCATCGTCTTCACATTCAATTGGGTTTGTTTCCACCCCATGTTGTTCTTCTATGTTTACACAATTTTCTTTTGATGACACCATATTGGATCTTCACTTTCTAGTGCATCTATAAACATATTTATGCCTACTTGAAGTAGTAATAAACGAATTAAATTTAATTCAAGAGTTGAGAATTATTTAAGTAATAAACTTGAAAAAAAAAAAAAAACTGTTGTTATTAAACATTTAATTTTAAAAGTTATTTGAAAAAGAAACTTACTGTATGTCCTCTTGTGTTTGAGATTTAAGTTTGAACAATGAACTTCGAGTTATTTGAGGATTAGAGACTTAGAGTTGAAGTTAGCGGCTAGTGTTTTTTTCAATAGTATTTTGTTTTGTCACTTTATATTAAATAACGGTAAAGAGATGTAAAGTTAGGGTTAATGTGTATATATATATATATATTTCTTTTTTTTATATAGATATATTTATTTTCTTTGAAACTACGTAGTTTAACTAAGTATTATTTTAAGCGGGGCGGGGCGGGGCGGGGCGGGGCAGGGCGGGGTGGGGAGTATAAAACCCATCCCCACCCCATACCCATTGCGGGTTAGACTATCTATCCCCATCCCCGCCCCATCCCCACCAAATTGAAACCCATCCCCACCCCAAAAGTGCGGGTCCCCACAGGGCCCCATCCCCGTGGGGAATTTTGCCATCCCTAGTGTCGGGACTCTTGGAATCCTTTGAATGAGGGCTTCTATTTCTGCAAATATGTATTTATAAATTATAACTATTGAAAAAATATAAAGCCTAGATCCGCCTCTGTAAGTCTGGATATGATATTATTCGTCAATGCATGGGCCACATAAAGAGAACCAAAGTATTGGGATGACCCGTCCAGTTGAGGAATGTTTTGTTTTGTAGTAGTGGACATATCATCCGTTGAAGGGTTGTTGGCGGTTGCTGATTGGTGGTCTAGTTCACTTCTGTTGGGCTTAGTGGGTCGTTTCGAGGCCATGGATTCGTACTTAGACCTGATCTGATTAGCGATCATGAGATGTTGGTCTACATCCAAAATCTCATCGCTCCAGCTTGGTTTAGTCACCATCCATTGACCCACCATCTTCTTACTTCTTACTTTGATTAGTGGTTGTATTCAATTGATGTTGAACAAACAAACAACTCTACTTAATTTCTTTTTTGAGTGCTTGATACGGCTGGCAATCCACTGCATGTCTCAGGATTCGATTCGCTATACGTATAGATATATCAATCAAACCCGATTGGACTTTAAGATGTTTTCACTTTTTTATAGCGGGTTTGGATTTTCCACCACCAGGGTATTGTAAATAAATTATCATATTTGCATATTAAATCATAAAATTGTGAAAGAACCCTTCCAATGTCGTGGGGTTACAATCTCAACCATGCTTGTGGAATCTAATCTCATTCTGTTTTGACAGACCATTAACCCATAATGCTGTCCACTTTAGAAAAAAAAAATATATATATAATATCGTCATGTCCCGACCAAGGGCGGAGTAGCGACCATAGGGTCCGTAGCGACCATAGGGTCCATGGCTCCCCTTCCCTCAAAAATGTTTTCATAGTTTTATATAAAAACTTTGTGAAATAATAAAATTGTGTTTATATTTTGATTTATTTATTTTTTTCATTTTGGCCTCCCCATAATTTTTTAATTTTGTATTTCTAGCTTCACCATCGGTCCCGGTATACTCTGGCCTATAATGTCAACTATTTTTATTATTATTATAATATAGAATCTCTGAATGTAGAGAGTAGCGATATTTGTACACCCCAAATTTATATATTTTTAAAATTTCAACATTACCCTTGAATTTAATTATTAATATTTTAATTCAAACATATAAGAATTTTTAATAACTATTTTACCTTTTTTTTTAAAAAATTTTTTTTAACTAATTAAATCAATTTTTTTTTTAAAAAGTAAAAAAATAATAAAGAAAAACAGAAACCCAAATCAATTCGGTCTGCAAATTAACTCTGGAGATGGAAATTCAACCCTTTTGCCATGATCACATGTAGAGTTTATGTGATTTGAGTGAGATAAAAGAGCCCAACACACACGGCAAAGAATAGAAGATTCCTCTCATCTACCGGGAATCTAGAATGGATCCTTCCATGTCCCATATACAATATCTATATTGTATTATATTTTATAATTTTGTTATTTAAAATATTTAAAAAAAAAATTAAAAGGAATGACATATTTGGTAATGTGTGGGGTGTGAATGTGTGATTACAAAATTTCATCTTTTAAAAATATATCAAATGAGTGTACATACAAAAAGGGATGCACATACGGTTTTTTAGGGGTGTAAACATCGTTACTCAAATGTAAAATATGAGGCTCGAATCCTACCAATGACGAAAGCGTTCAAAAAAAAATACCTGGTCCCGAATTAATAGATAGAGTAATTATATTTGCACCCCTTAAAAACCGTATGTGCACCCCAAATTAATATGTTTTTAAAAATCCAATAATACCCTCAAGTAAAATTACTAAGAGGGCTAATTGTTTGTTACTTTATTAGTACACCCATCAATAATTATTAATTAGTTTCCTATTTTAATCTTTTCTATTTTTTTTCCTATTAATGGTTTGATATTAACATATATCATAAGAACTCTTTCCATTTTAATAAACCCTATATTATATTCTAAATATATTTTCAATCTCTTTTAAGAAAATACAAATTGATTGCTAAGTATGAAAAATGAATCAAAATCATGAGACAAATTTGGTTGTGAAAAAGTAATGTTTTAAATTAATTTTTATTAGAAGAACAAAATCATTATGTATATAAACATATTTTTAAATTAACTATATTATCTATATTTTTATATTTCTTTTAAACACACTTTAGACTTTTTTTATTTATCAATATTATATGTTCTTTCTTGTTAAAAAAAATATATTATATGCTCTTCAATTTCATCGAACACTATTTTTTTATTTTTTTTGAAATATCATTTAACACCTATCTACTTCCACATCAACTAGGACATAATACAAATCTTGCATTCCTACAACTCTCTCAAACAGAACGTGGTTCTCCAATAAATTAAAAAAAAAAAAAAAATCTTAAAATGGATTTTTAACGAAAAATGGAGTTTGATTTTGAAAAAACCAAGAAGAGAAATGAAGTAGGGAAGAGAAAGAATAGTAAGAGAATTAGGACATAATACAAATCTTGCATTCCTACAACTCTCTCAAACAGAACGTGGTTCTCCAATAAATTAAAAAAAAAAAAAAATCTTAAAATGGATTTTTAACGAAAAATGGAGTTTGATTTTGAAAAAACCAAGAAGAGAAATGAAGTAGGGAAGAGAAAAAATAGTAAGAGAATTAAAGGTAACAAAAAAAAAATGAAATAATAATAAAGTTGATTAAATAACATAATAATAGTCATATGTGGTGTATACTTATAAAAATACAATACGGTATAATTAAAGAAAGGGTATTTTTGGTATTAAGTGGGGTTTATTTACAATAAGAAATTTTTAAAAAAAATTAATGAGTGTGATTATAAAAGGGGTGTAAATACAGTTTTTAAAGGGTGTCATTATCACTACTCTAATAGATATCGTAAAAAAAGAAAGAAAAAAAAAAATTGTAAAATATGAGCCATTTCAGCCCATATGATGGTTTTTAATGGGCTTTACGGTCCA
The DNA here is from genome assembly GCA_008009225.1 of Acer yangbiense. NCBI lineage: Eukaryota > Viridiplantae > Streptophyta > Magnoliopsida > Sapindales > Sapindaceae > Acer > Acer yangbiense. The sequence goes on from CM017766.1 coordinate 1,504,984, forward strand.
TAATCCCACAACACGATTGAAACTTGATATCTGTATATTTGAAGAAGACCAAAAAACAACAATTTTGACTAAAAAACATCACCATCCTTCTTTAGATTCCCGTGAAAAATCGTGCCACTTTAGCACGACATGGACTTGAAAATCACGTGCTCAAGTCAAGCTTTTTCTTTACCTTTTCCTTTTCCTTTTCCTGCTTCGCATTGCATATAATTAATTTGCATCCTTGAGTAGTTGAGTATCTTAATTGCAGATTCTCATCTCAAGAACTATTGTCATCCATCCACTTAAAGTTCAATGAATGTTGATAAGATATGATTCCTTCAATTTCCATGGAAAAGCTTCACTTTTTCTTCATCAACATGTTTTTCCTTGTCTTTCTTCTCCAATCCACTTTCCTGACAGCCGACACTCCTCCGAACAATTACTTATTCATCAACTGTGGATCAAAATCCACCGTTAACGTTGACGACAGGAGCTTTGTTGGGGACGTGATCATCAATTCCGGCCACTCTTTCGCGGTAGGAAAAAGCGAGCCTATCCAAGAACACCCCAATTCATCATCATCAACAGACACAGCACCTCTGTATCAAACAGCCAGAGTTTTCAAACAGAGATCATCATATGAGTTCGATGTTACTGAAAAGGGCACATACATGGTACGACTCCATTTTTATGTATTCACATCAAAGAAAATTGATCTGGGTGATGCTCAGTTCAGCGTTTCAGCTTCAAAAATTTCACTCTTATCGAATTTCAGGATCCTGAAAAACACTAGTACTTTACCTGTAATTAAGGAATTTCTACTCACAGTCAAAGTCGAAAAGTTCAGGATCAATTTCATACCAGCTCAGGAAAAATCTTTCGCTTTCGTAAACGCCATAGAAGTCCTTCTTACCCATCAAAACTACGGTCTGGCAAGTTCGGATGATCCGCCTCCTCAAGTAACTTCTAAAGGAAGCAATGGTACTTACCATAATTTACTATCTTGGGTTTTACAAACCATTCACAGGATCAACATTGGAGGTTCATTTCTTGACGCTAGTAACGAAGCAACAGTTCTCAGGAGGAATTGGATTTCAGATAACAAAAACCTACTTCATGGGAGTTCTGTCAAACCCTGTAATCCTCCTGGTACAGGTTTTTCTCTTAGGTTTGAGGATGAAGAAGACGCCTTGTATTATGCTCCGAAACTTGTCTACTTTACTTGCAGAGAATTGGATCTAAACAATGGTCAGGGATCGAATGTTTCCAGTTGGCGTTTTGCAGTGAATAAGAATGCTAGACATCTTGTTCGGGTACACTTCTGTGACTTTTTAACAGAAGCAAGTAATGTTAATAATTTCAGCTTTTTTATTTACAATTCATTCAATCAAACTATCAATCCTAATAATAAGAATATTATCCCATCTGGTGTCCCGTTCTATTATGACTTCGTTGTTGATTCAGATGATTCTGGATTTTTAAATATCAGTATAAGTCCCCAAGACCTAGGGGATTCTATGAGTAAAATTGCATACCTGAATGGGTTGGAGATTATGGAATTCCTGAAGGAACCAGGCATGGAACTGGGTTCGCTTCCTGTGCAAGGCACGCAGAATAAGAAGAGATTATTGATTTTTATTGGTTCAATTGGTGGAGTGGCTCTCGTCTTCACATCGATAATGGGATTTTTCTGGGGTCGTAAATGCTGGAAAGCGAAGCAGGTGGAAAAGATCATAGTTTCACAGGCTATGCCTTCTTATGAAGATGGTAGAACTGTCCATGCCTCCACTGCTTTCAACATAAACCAGCTGAAATTAAAGATACCTTTTTCAGAAATTTTGGAGGCAACTCAGAATTTCAACAATAAATTCTTGATTGGAGAAGGCGGGTTTGGTAAAGTTTACGAAGGAATTCTGAAGAGTGGTGTGAAAGTAGCTGTAAAACGAAGTGATTCAAAACACGGCCAAGGCCTTCCTGAATTCCAAACTGAGGTATTGCTGTTATCAAGAATTCGCCATCGCAATCTTGTTTCCTTGCTCGGATATTGCAACGAGGGTTCTGAGATGATTCTAGTCTACGAATTCATGGTGAAGGGGGCTTTGAGAGATCATCTCTACAGCTTGAATGAGTTTGACAACTCGGAGAAATCATTCACACATGTCAAATTGAGTTGGAGTCAAAGGCTTCGAATTTGCATTGGTTCCGCCTAAGGTCTTCACTATCTTCACTCAGGTTCAGATGGAGGAATCACCCACCGTGATGTTAAGTCAACGAACATTTTGCTCGATGAAAACTACGTGGCTAAAGTTGCTGATTTCGGCCTTTCAAGATCAAGTCCTCTGGAGGGAGATAGTTTCAGTATGGGCATAAAAGGAAGCTTTGGTTATCTTGATCCCGAGTACTTTAAGACTCTTCAGTTTACAGATAAATCTGATGTATATTCTTTCGGCGTGGTCCTTCTCAAAGTGCTTTGTGCAAGACCGGCTATTGCTACCACAACGCGAATGGAGGAGATAAATTTAGCCGATTGGGGGCTGTTTTGGCTGAACAAATGGCAAATTGAAGAAATAGTTGATCCTTTTCTGTTGGGGAAAATTAACCCAAATTCATTGAGAAAATTCGGTGAAATAGTTGAAAAGTGTTTGAAACAAAATGGAGACGACAGACCTACTATGCACGACGTGTACTGGGACTTGATATACGCATTGCAGCTGCAACAAACGCCGGTGCAAGCAAATCCATTTGATGACAGCACAAAAGATACTTCAATAGAGTTGGAATTCCTCCCAGCTTGGTACTTGCATTCAAATAACTTTCCTGCTGATCAGGAAGAGGTGAACATGAGCGTGGAAGTGGACGATACTTCGTATACAACAGCTCATAAACCGTTCTCCCAATCGAGGATTGATTGATGTTGCCGGATAATCTCAACTTGTTAGAAATGTGTTCCTGTTTAGTTGCTACAACTTCTGTTACAATGTTTAGTGTACTTTTTTAGTTACTAAAACATTAAAAAATGTGCATTTTTAATTACTTGTAGTGTTAATTTGTGCATTTTTAATACGTGGTTTAATTTGAAGAAATCCATATAAAATAGAAATCCATATTGGACCATTTCTTTCAATTTATCTTTCAATTTGTTGGACCATTTCTATACCAATCCAAACACAAGAAAATTTTCAACTTTTTTCCCTGTTAGGCCCGCAATCAACTGATTCTCCCGTCATAGGTTTCAGTTTTCTAGTGCATGAACTTAATTATGTAATAATTTAAACCCATTTTATAGTTTTAAGACAGATTTTCTTTGTTGAATTTTCAACTCCCAAGTCCTTGAGTTGACTTGAGTAGTTAGAATCTTCCCTATCTCAAATTTACACCATGTATTTTTGATCTCCAAATCTCAACTCTTCAATTCTATCTCTGCAATAGCATTTCATAGCTTTCGTGGACAAATTTCAACCCCGCAAAATCATGAAATCTATACTTCTTCCTCTGGTATTTCTATTCCAGTTCTCATCAATTTTGCTTATCTCTTCAGCTTACACTCTCCCAGATAAGTACTTCATCAACTGTGGTTCAGACACCGACATAAATTCCGTCGATCGGGTATTCACCGGTGACCTGAATTCCAGTTCCGTCTCCTTCACAAAACAGGGCAGCAGCCAAGTTCTAGACAGAAACCAGGTGGCAGGACAAGCATCAACAACTATCTATCAAACTGCAAGAGTTTTCAGACAACCTTCTTTGTATGAATTTCAAATCACCAACACGAGTACTACTTATCTGGTACGTCTTCACTTCTTCGCTTTTCCCTCTACAACCAATCTCTCCAAAGCTGTTTTCAATGTTTCGACTTCAGAGTTTTCTCTGCTATGTAATTTCACTTTCCGAAATAGTACTAATGCTCCTACCACAAAAGAGTTTCTTTTCAACATCACTTCAGGGAAATTCAATATCTATTTCGTACCTCACGTGTCGTCTTTTGCATTTGTTAATGCCATTGAAGTCTTTCCTGCCCTTGGAAGTTTCATTCCTGATACCGCTTTGCATATTACTTCTTCTGGAAGTAATGGAAATTATTACAAGGAAATAGTTTCAAAGGTTTTGTATACAATTCATAGAATCAATGTTGGAGGTCTTACACTTACAGAAGAAAATGATACTCTCTGGAGGAACTGGGTTCCGGATGACAGTTATTTGTACAACTCAAAAACCGCAAAAAATGGCACGTCTTACGCGGGAAAGCTTAATTATATGGGGAGAGTTAATGAATATACTGCCCCGGATTTCGTCTACCGAACTTCGAAACAGATGAACATAGTTGATGGCAGCCAAAGCAATAATTTCAACATAACCTGGAATTTTAGAGTAAGTAAGAACACTAGCCACTTCATTCGCGTTCACTTTTGCGACACTGTTAGTCCATCGTTGAATGTTCTAACCTTCAATCTGTTTATTGCTGGCAAGTTCAGAAAGGAAATCAAAACCTATGATGAAGCTGATCAGTTGATTCTGTCAGCAGCTCCTTTTTACTTCGATTTCGTGGTCGATTCAGATGATTCTGGAATTCTGAATATCAGTGTAGGACCTAATGCAAAAAGTGATTTGGAGAATACAGCATTTTTGAATGGTCTGGAGATTATGGAAATAATGGAGAAATCGGTTTCTGAAGCTCCTGTGATAAATAATGGGACAAAGAAAGGACTTGTCTTGGTGCTGGTGGTTTCAGTTCTCGGAGGTTTGGTTTTTATTGGTGTTCTTGCAGTTTTTATATTTTTTGGTCGGAAAAAATACAGGAAAACAAATCCTGGAGAGCCTTTGGATTCATGGTCAGCGTTACCGGTATTCGGAGGTGGAAGTACTCATAGTAGGGTGACTGAGAAATCCGTCAATGGTTCTAATTCTTTGAACCTTGGATTGAAAGTTCCTTTTGGTGAAATTCAGCTTGCAACGAAAAATTTCGATAGCAAGTTAGTGATTGGTAAAGGTGGATTTGGGACTGTCTACAAAGGAATTTTCAGGAATGGTGTGAAAGTAGCAGTGAAACGAAGCCAACCAGGATCAGGCCAAGGCCTTTCGGAATTCCAGACAGAAATAAAGGTCTTGTCCAAAATTCACAACCGCCATCTTGTTTCCTTGATCGGGTATTGTGACGAGAGGTCTGAGATGATACTGGTTTATGAATTCATGGAAAAAGGGACTCTGAAAGATCATCTATACGATTCCAAGTTCCCTTGCTTGTCCTGGAAGCAAAGACTTGAAATCTGCGTTGGTGCAGCCAGAGGTCTTCAATATCTACACAAAGGTTCAGATGTGGGAATCATTCACCGTGATGTTAAACCAACAAAAATCTTGCTAGACGAAAACCTCGTCGCGAAAGTTGCTGATTTTGGCCTTTCAAGGTCAGGCCCTCCTGATCATGATCAAACCCATGTCAGCACAGCTGTGAAAGGCACTTTCGGCTACCTTGATCCGGAATACTTCAAGACCCAACATTTGACAGAGAAATCTGATGTTTACTCATTTGGGGTTGTTCTTCTTGAAGTTCTATGTGCAAGACCAGCTATCGATCCATCACTCCCAAGAGATCAAGTGAATTTAGCTGATTGGGGAAAGCTTTGCAAGAACAAAGGGTGTCTTGAAGACATTGTAGACCCTTTAATAAGGGACCAGATCAATCCAAATTCATTGAAGAAATTCGCCGAGACGTTCGAGAAATGCTTGCAAGAAGACAGCTCAGACAGGCCTACCATGGGAGATGTATTGTGGGACTTGGAATATGCATTGCAGCTTCAACAAAGTCCAACAAAAAGAGAGCCACACGAGGACAGCACAACTGATGCTTCAGATGTCTTGACATTGCCTAATGTCAGGCGTGTTCCTTCACTTAGCGAGTCAATAGTTGTTGAAGATAGTGTGCTCAATTCGGACAGTTTGAACATATCAGAAAGTGAAGTTTTCTCCCAATTGAGAATTGCAAATGCTAGGTAAAATTGCTTCGTTTGTGAGTTTCTTAACCTAGCCACTGTAAATTGTATGATGTAGGCACGTTTAATAATCAATAATCCTAATAAGGGAGAGGAAATTTAACTTCTAATTTGTGATTAGATTGTCCGTTGATTCCTGATTTGTGATTAGATTGTTTATTAATTCATGAAGTGTTTACTAAAATGAAATCATTTGCTAATATGGACTTGGGTTTGACAATCTTGACAAACTGGAATTTTGAGTGCAAATTGAGCCTGAAAAACCCAATTAGGGAAGGGGCATGACTCAAACCTACGACCTCTTGAATGTAAGTGTGAGAGGTTTAACATTGAGTCAACCCCGTCTTGCATTTTTGGCACTCTACTAATGTTATATTTATACTTTTTTTAATTTGGAAAATTTTGTTCAACTAATGATTGAAATTATAAAAATGGCTATTTTTATAAATTCTAAAAAAATCTTTATAGAATTCAAAATTCACCCTACTTGGCCAAAGATGAATGAGATTCTATCATAGTAAACCATTCAGATAATTATAAAAGATTTCATTAACAATATTAGTTGGTGTCACATTTTTGTCTATAGAGTACTATATATAGTCTATTAAGAACAGTGGCATTATTGGTTTATTGTAGAATCTTTCAATTTGTTGGACCATTTCTATACCCATCCAAACATTGAATTTTTTGGGAAAGTTCCATCCATTTCAACTTTTTTCAAAATTTGCAACTTGTTTCCCTGTTAGGCCCGCAATCAACTGATTCTCCCGTGTCATACGTTTCAGTTTTATAGTGCATGAACTTAATTATGTAATAATTTAAACCGATTTTATTGTTAAGACAGATTTTCTTGGTTGAAGTGTCAACTCCCAAGTCCTTGGGTTGACTTGAGTAGTTGAGTCTTCCCTATCTCAAATTTACACCATGTATTTTTGATCTCCAATTCTCAACTCTTCAATTCTATCTCTGCAATAGCTTTTCATAGCTTTCATGGACAAATTTCAACCCCGCAAAATCATGAAATCTATACTTCTTCCTCTGGTATTTCTATTCCAGTTCTCATCAATTTTGCTTATCTCTTCAGCTTACACTCTCCCAGATAAGTACTTCATCAACTGTGGTTCAGACACCGACATAAATTCCGTCGATCGGGTATTCACCGGTGACATGAATTCCAGTTCCGTCTCCTTCACAAAACAGGGCAGCAGCCAAGTTCTAGACAGAAACCAGGTGGCAGGACAAGCATCAACAACTATCTATCAAACTGCAAGAGTTTTCAGACAACCTTCTTTGTATGAATTTCAAATCACCAACACGAGTACTACTTATCTGGTACGTCTTCACTTCTTCGCTTTTCCCTCTACAACCAATCTCTCCAAAGCTGTTTTCAATGTTTCGACTTCAGAGTTTTCTCTGCTATGTAATTTCACTTTCCGAAATAGTACTAATGCTCCTACCACAAAAGAGTTTCTTTTCAACATCACTTCAGGGAAATTCAATATCTATTTCGTACCTCACGTGTCGTCTTTGCATTTGTTAATGCCATTGAAGTCTTTCCTGCCCTTGGAAGTTTCATTCCTGATACCGCTTTGCATATTACTTCTTCTGGAAGTAATGGAAATTATTACAAGGAAATAGTTTCAAAGGTTTTGTATACAATTCATAGAATCAATGTTGGAGGTCTTACACTTACAGAAGAAAATGATACTCTCTGGAGGAACTGGGTTCCGGATGACAGTTATTTGTACAACTCAAAAACCGCAAAAAATGGCACGTCTTACGCGGGAAAGCTTAATTATATGGGGAGAGTTAATGAATATACTGCCCCGGATTTTGTCTACCGAACTTCGAAACAGATGAACATAGTTGATGGCAGCCAAAGCAACAATTTCATCATCACCTGGAATTTTAGTGTGAGTAAGAACACTAGCCACTTCGTTCGCGTTCACTTTTGCGACACTGTTAGTCCAATGTGGAATGTTCTGACCTTCAATCTGTTTATTGCTGGCAAGTTCAGTAAGGAAATCAATACCTATCATGAAGCTGATCAGTTATATGGTCCTTTTTACTTTGATTTCGTTGTCGATTCAGATGATTCTGGAATTCTGAATATCAGTGTAGGACCTAATGCAAAAAGTGAAGTGGAGAATGCAATTTTGAATGGTCTGGAGATTATGGAAATAATGGAGAAATCGGTTTCTGAAGCTCCTGTGGTAAATAATGGGACAAAGAAAGGACTTGTCTTGGTGCTGGTGGTTTCAGTTCTCGGAGGTTTGGTTTTTATTGGTGTTCTTGCAGTTTTTATATTTTTTGGTCGGAAAAGGTACAGGAAAACAAATCCTGGAGAGCCTTTGGATTCATGGTCAGCATTACCGGTATTCGGAGGAGGAAGTACTCATAGTAGGGTGACTGAGAAATCCATCAATGGTTCTAATTCTTTGAACCTTGGATTGAAAGTTCCTTTCGGTGAAATTCAGTTCGCAACGAAAAATTTCGATAGCAAGTTAGTGATTGGTAAAGGTGGATTTGGGACTGTCTACAAAGGAATTTTCAGGAATGGTGTGAAAGTAGCCGTGAAACGAAGCCAACCAGGATCAGGCCAAGGCCTTTCGGAATTCCAGACAGAAATAAAGGTCTTGTCCAAAATTCACAACCGCCATCTTGTTTCCTTGATCGGGTATTGTGACGAGAGGTCTGAGATGATACTGGTTTATGAATTCATGGAAAAAGGGACTCTGAAAGATCATCTATACGATTCCAAGTTCCCTTGCTTGTCCTGGAAGCAAAGACTTGAAATCTGCGTTGGTGCAGCCAGAGGTCTTCAATATCTACACAAAGGTTCAGATGTGGGAATCATTCACCGTGATGTTAAACCAACAAACATCTTGCTAGACGAAAACCTCATTGCGAAAGTTGCTGATTTTGGCCTTTCAAGGTCAGGCCCTCCTGATCATGATCAAACCCATGTCAGCACAGCTGTGAAAGGCACTTTCGGCTACCTTGATCCAGAATACTTCAGGACCCAACGATTGACAGAGAAATCTGATGTTTACTCATTTGGGGTTGTTCTTCTTGAAGTTCTATGTGCAAGACCAGCTATCGATCCGTTGCTCCCGAGAGATCAAGTGAATTTAGCTGATTGGGGAAAGCTTTGCAAGAACAAAGGGTGTCTTGAAGACATTGTAGACCCTTTAATAAAGGACCAGATCAATCCAAATTCATTGAAGAAATTTGCCGAGACGTTCGAGAAATGCTTGCAAGAAGACAGCTCAGACAGGCCTACAATGGGAGATGTATTGTGGGACTTGGAATATGCATTGCAGCTTCAACAAAGTCCAACAAAAAGAGAGCCACACGAGGACAGCACAACTGATGCTTCAGATGTCTTGACATTGCCTAATGTCAGGCGTGTTCCTTCACTTAGCGAGTCAATAGTCGTTGAAGATAGTGTGCTCAATTCGGACAGTTTGAACATATCAGAAAGTGAAGTTTTCTCCCAATTGAGAATTGCAAATGCTAGGTAAAATTGCTTCGTTTGTGAGTTTCTTGAGCTATCCACTGTAAATCGTATGATTAATAATCAATAATCCTAATAAGGGAGAGGAAATTTAACTTCTAATTTGTGATTAGATTGTTTGTTGATTCCTGATTTGTGATACAATGTTTATTAATTCCTGAAGTGTTTACTAAAATGAAATCATTTGCTAATATGGACTTGGGTTTGACAATCTTGACAAACTGGAATTTTGAGTGCGAATTGAGCCTGAAAAGCCCAATTAGGGAAGGGACATGACTCGAACCTACGACCTCTTGAATGTAAGTGTGAGAGGTTTAACATTGAGTCAACCCCATCTTGCATTTTTGGCACTCTACTAATGTTATATTTATACTTTTTTTTAATTTGGAAATTTTGTTCGGGATTGTAATTATAAAAATGGCTATTTTTATAAATTCTAAAAAAATCTTTATAGAATTCTAAATTCACCCTACTTGGCCAAAGATGAATGAGATTCTATCATAGTAAACCATTCAGATAATTATAAAAGATTTCATTAACAATATTAGTTGGTGTCACATTTCTGTCTACAGAGTACTATATATAGATGTATTCTTTTGTTTTTTCAACGTAGCTTGTAGACCCTAGTTCAATTAGAACCAATCAAACCAACGTAGGTAATTTAAAATGTTGGAAGTGCTTATTACAACTTAAAAAGAATGTTATCTTGCTTCAGAAGCACTTTTGATTCTATATCAAAAAAAAAAAAAAAAAAAAAAAAAAAACAAAAGCGCTTTTGATTCTTTCAGATTTTTGTAACCAGCAGATCAGGTACCATTGCATGGAAATGGAAAAACAGTTGATACTGTCAATTATAAACTTTTCCAAATCGCAAGGAAATTTTAAAAATTCCAATCTTATATGTAATTCTTTTTTTCTTTTTTTTTTCAAGCTATAAAACTATATAATTTGATTAGAGGTTTAATAATCTAAGATCTCGCACCTGAAACTTGTGGCTTATATTATTCCTTGTGAATTTGTTTAAGCTAACAACATACAATTAAAACCGATAAATGATAATATCAACAGACAAGAAGATCAAAGAATTTCTCTGCGGTAAATTAACATTGGTCCAATGTACACAGCTGCTATAAATACACATAAATCATAAATACATACAGAAAATCAAGAAATGAAAATGAAACCAAGCTAAGATTGATGATAACTAATGGCCGGAGCCTTTCCGGCTAGGTCCAGAAGCCAACGGATACATTTCTTCCCCCACCAAAACTCTGTCTTTGACAGAGTAGTCATCAGAAGAAGCAGAAGAGGAAGAGAATTTGCTAAGAAATCTAACCCCAGCACGACGAATAGCTTGTCGGAGACTGCTCTTGTTCTTCGCGGATGCCACTGATGGAAGAGCTCTGCAATAGACAGAACTTGACTGTGAAATCACTAGCAACATCAAGATCATTAGAACTAAACAACGGGAGTTGTGTGTTCTCATGTTTGTTTGTTTGATGAAGTTGGTGCTGCTGTGGTGTTTTGTTTTGGATTTAACTTTTTTTTTAGGCCAATTTGAACAACAACAACAACACCCTTTTGAAAGATTCTCTATTGGGGAAAAGAATGGACGTGAAAAAAGAGTGGTTTAATAAGCATCTCCAATGTAGAAGGTCTTTATATAAGGAACGGTTTTGGTGAAAAAGGTGTAAAAGGACGGTGAAGAGCTTTCTGGTGTGGTGGGGTCCTTCAATTTTAAGAGTATTTGACTGAGAAAATTCTTTTCTGTGATGATCATTAGATGAGGTGAAGCGTTTTGAAGTTATTACGGGGTTTCTTCTATATCGATTGAAATTAAGATTAGTCTGTGGAATGAATAAGAAATGCTAACATTAATCCTATGATGATCCTTGAAACGATAAAATTACGATACCTAATCCGTCAAAGTGGACAATAATTCGTGAGTGACGATCTAATACTGTCAAATTGGACAATAACTCGTGAGTGACGACCTAATACGTACATGGGAGAAATTTTGGCGTCAATGGAAGCCAAGCCAAGCCAGACAAGTTATGTTTTCACATCTTGTCTTGCTGGATAGAATTTTGACTTTAGAATCTGGTTTACCAACCTTGGAAAACTCCGGAGATCCTACTCCAAGAGTCCAAGCCACCACTTTGGTTGATAATTTTGGCATGACAAGTGGAAACCAATCATAAAACGGGAGGTGGGTAGTAATTTTTTTTTATTTTTTTATTTAATTAATGCAACAAAATACAAGATCATTTTTCATATTCTTGATGCCATTTTAAGAGGTAGACAAGAGTCATTGTTAGGACAATTTTTTATCACCAAACAAATATTGTAACGTGTATAGTCAGATTCTCAGTGGAATAGCCGAATAGGTACTACCAGCTGATCAACTTGAATACAGCAGTAGCTAGCCACATCAACAATTTATAGAGGACCGACCATTTGGTATAATCGAAGACCTACAATAAATGGATTTTATTGGTAATTATTCAAGATATTTGATAAGCCAAACCCAAATTAGCTTTTCCTTTTTCTTTTCACATTGAACTACTACTATACACCAATGTGTTGGATTGCGAAGACTGAATCATCGGTAATGTTGCAGTATGCTTAACTCAGTAGTGGTTTCTTGTTATATTCAGTGACGGTTTTATCTCAGGTTTTTAGTATTTAATCTCATATATTCTTAGGGTTTCATTATGTCAAAAAGAAAAAGAATACAAAGAACCAAATTAGAGAGGGAGTGCACTTCACTGTTATAAACGTCAATTTGATGATGAAAATTGAGTACTAGTACGCTCCGTTGATATAGACTTACGCTGAACCATGAAAATTTAGTGTGTTATTGTTTGATTGCTTTTGGATTTGTATGTTCCGTAACACAATGCTATGTAGGTTTACACGAGTAGTAGTTCACGGAAGAATTTGGATCCTCTGTTGAGCTGATCTTTGTTCTGACCTATATAGATCTGCTAACATGTGTAATCAATGGCTGTAATTTATTTTTTTATTTATTTCAATTTCATTATTTTTAAATACAAGTCTTATTTTTAAGTGGTTTAGATCAAGAAAAATATTAGTAGCAGCAAAGGATCCAACCATGGGTTTGCAAATAAAATAATAAGGTAAAAGAGGAATCTGTGAAGGGAAATAAAGAAAGTGATAAAAATAATGGAGAAATTCTGTCTAGTGAATGTGAGGACTGCAGAGAGTTGCTTGGAAAGGAATATGCCTATATAAAGAATGAATTGAATTGCAACTCCTCAAGAAAAGGAGATGTGGGGGTCTTACATGATTAATTTGACTCCCTTGATTCTTTGTCCAATTATTTTGAATCCGTGGAGGACTTTCTCTCTGAGACGAACTCAAATTAGCAATCTAAAAATGTGTCTCGATTTATATCTAACCAACCAAATTGAGACATGTGTTTATATTTATGGAAGAAGTTGAAAAAAAAAAGTAATTAAATGTAGACACATATTCCAATTTGGTTGGTTATATATAAATTAGGACACTATTTTTGGACAGCTGATTTGAGTCCCTCTCAGGCAGGGGCTAGAGTATAAAGTTTAAAAAATTTATAAGTAAATATCTAAATTTTTTAATAAAGAAAGTTCAATTCTTTTAGGGGTCTGAGATATCTCACACCATGCTACTAGCTAGGCTGGCAGTGGTCGCAGCAAAAAGACAACAACTCTAGGCTTAGGGGGTGCATGATCAAATGCATCATATTAGTATTTTAATTAGGCCGCCTATTTAATTAATCAAACAAGAAGGATAGAGTATGCTGGTATTTTCAGTTTTACTAGTTGTGTTGAAATTTGATTAATTAACCCTAGTGGTATACACCACGAGGGAGGAACCAGAAGTTTAGAGTTAGAGGGGTAAATCACAAAAACTTAAATTCGGTAGAACCAAAATGTAAAATGCATATTCTTTTAGAAGTTTTATAAATATATATATTTTTTAAACTATTATTTCAATGTTATAATTATACCCCTTAATTTTGAACATTTTAAACAATATGGTTCTAATTGGTTTGGAGAGAATGATAATGTTGTAGTAAGAACTAAAAAGCTTTAAAGGCACATTACCGCTTAACACGGTGATAGTACAAATTCCCTTCCGCATTAGTGGTGGAAGATCCGAGTCCCCATCATACGCATTTCACAGAGATGTTGTTGCTTCCACGTACGGTTCCAACTATATATATATACAAAAAATTTCAAGTCAGTGCATCCTGATATAACTTTATGAGGATATTGAATGTGAGCCACTCGTTTTACATACTTTGACTCAAGTGTGTATGCACTTATCAAAACTAGTGGCTCACATTTAATATCCTGTTAATATCCTGATAAAGTTATATCAAGATGCACTGACCAGATCAGGACCGTGTATATATATATATATATGCAGCTTATCTAACTCTAATGGTTGAACCAATCTTCTGTCCCATAACAGTGATATGAGCAGCAGTAGTACATTTCACTTGACTCACTTGTGATCCATCACATTTAATTACCACATGCAAAGTCAGCCCAAGCCCAAGCAAACCTGATAGGCTTTTATGATTCAATTTAATTGGGTTATAGGCCTATTGGGTTCTGATTCAGTAGATGATTTTGGTGTGTCTCGATTGGATACTTTAATAAATCAAACAATGTGTTTATTTATTACAAATATAATTCCATAGATTTTAATTTGATAAATTTGATAGTTTTACTTGATTTCATGTGTTTATCTCATTACAATAGTTGGATGTGGTTAAATCAAGCTTCATTGTTGCCAAGAATATCATCTCTCTCTCTCTCCCTCCAATTATTAATGATAATTTAGTTATAATCCTCTATAGATAATCGATCATGGAGTTTCATGTAGTTTTTACTTTTTTATATATTTACTAATTTTGCAACTGATAGCTAGGTGAATTCATTTGTTAAAACAGAGAATAGTATCGCATTGATGTGAGTAATCATTAATCAACCATTCACTAATTTACAAAATGTGAGGCAGGGATTGTTGGATACAAATTAAAGTTTGTCGTAGTCTTCTTCCATTTATTTTTTTTTTTTCTAGAAAGTGTCTTCTTCCAATAATATAGCAAATTGGCAATCAATTTATGGAGTTTCAAATTTTCAATCCAAAATCGCTTATGAAAACTGTTTTGAAAAAAAAAAACCTATTATAGCATCTCCAAGGCAGTTCCCTAAACCTACTCCTTAACTAAAATAGTTATTGGGGATGGTTTTAGAACACTTCAAATGGCTCTCTAAATGGCTCCCTATTTTAAAGAACCACTAAGTGGCTTTCCAAATGTAGGGAGCCATTTCAGGCTCTCTATCTTCTTTCTCTTATTTTTTAAAATATTTTTAAGTTGATTGTTCTCTTTCGTATAATTTAAAACAAAATAAATTTATTTATATTTTAAATTCAAAAAATATTAAAATATTAATGATTAGCTATAATAGAGAAGATGGTTTGAGTGACCTCATAAAAAATTGCTAACTAAAATAGCTAAAATTTAGAGAGCATAGTTGGAGATGTTCTAAGGGGGTCAATTTTTTTATGAAAAATTAAATGTTATATTGTAAGATGGAGTCTTGTGTTCAAGGAAAAGTAGACCTACTGCTTGATTATGACATGCGGGGTATGTTATTCGGATCTGATCTTTTTTCTGACGTAAAATACTTAAAAATAATACTCTACATTTAAAGATAATGGAAGTAAAATAAATAAATCTCAACCATTTATCATATATGTCACCTGATCTTTATAGGTTAGGACAAATATCGAATTAGTAAAGGATTCAAATTCATTTTAGCCCTAATCAATATTGTCTATTAGAACACATGTTTTTTTTTTTTTTTTTATTGTCTAAATGTGTGCCACATGCATTTTATTTTATTTTCATACGTAGGTGTGGCTATTAGAACACTGTTCACGGTTCGCATCAAACCACATTGAAATTTTTTATTTGATAAGAGGCCCATTATTTGTAATCATTAAGGGCTCGTTTGTGTAGCACATCATCTTGGATTGAATTGGATTATATCGTATTAGGTTATTTCTATATGACTTTATTGTATTTTATTATATTATAAAATAGAGCTTCTCATTGCAATCCACAAATTATCTATTCACACTCCAATTTAATTTTTTTTATTAATGACAATTTTAACCTAAATTAAAATTACTAAACAAGCCAAAAAAATTAAAGACACTCCAAACTAATTAAATTATTAAAAAAAAAATCTCTCTCCTAAATCATTAGATTAAATATTATATATTAAACTCTCTCTCATAAATCTGTTATTACCATATTAAACACTCTCTCCTAATTAATCTCTCTCCATTTAAAAAAAATAAAATCATATCTCTAATTAATAGTTAAAGGAAAAAAAAACTTATAAATATTTTAGTTTTTTACTAACAGTAATATATATATACTAAAAAGTCAATTTTTTTTTTTTTAAAAAAAGATATATGAAAATTTGAATTGTTTTAACTAGATTCGATTAAACTTAGAATTTCTAATACTAATAAAAGAATTAAAGTTCTCTAGGCAATCACATATCTACAAGAGTAACAAAAAACATTTTCATATTTCGAATTAAAAAAAAAAAAAACAAGGTACTTGTTTTTTGAGTTATTTTATTTTTTTATTATTATTTTTTTAGTATATACATACATATGGTTCCTAAAATTCAAGCTTATTAGTAAGTTTTTTTTTTTTTTTTCCCTTAACTGTTGGTCTTGCTTGAGAAAGAATAGAGATAAAAAATTAGAGATATGTATTGGAGGAGAGAGAGTTTAATATGGTAATTAAAAATTTAGGAGAGAGTATTTAATATGTAATAATTAATCTAATGATTTAGGAGAGATAATTTCTTTTTTTAATAATTTAATTCAAAAAAGATTAAAAAAAAAAATCTTGTAACAAAATGAAGTGTCTTTAGAATTTTTTAAATTTTAATTTTGAAAATAGAGTGTTTTTAGAAAAGAAGTGTAAAAAGAAAAAATTGGATTGTCAAAAGAAGCTCTCATTATAAAAATATAATTTTTTTAAAAAAATACTTAATAATTAATTTTAAATATCCTTACCATGAATAAATCAATAAATATTTTTATATAAAAAAATCAATAAATATTTATTTTAATTGAAACAAAAAATTTAAATAAAATTTTCCTATATGTTTTGAAATTATAGAAAAAAAATGTTAATAACATAACACATAATTTATCAATATTCCATATTCATTGAAAAATAAAAGAAAAAAGAAAAGTGTTTTTTCTAATACCATACAACCTAATACCACCAAATATAATATATTAGTTAATACGGTGTTTGTTGTATTAGGCAATTAAAATGTACTCAAATAATACAATACAGTGTTTGTATTGTATTATTTTAGTACATTTTAATTGCTTAAGAGCATCTCCAATGGTATCCTCAAAAGTAGGAGAGTAATCAAAATTTGATTATTTATCCAACAAACATTGTCCAACAGAGTTATCAAAATTTAGCAATAGCAGTTATCAATAATCAAATTGCCTCTCCAATAATCAAATTTGAAGATTAACTTTCAATCATCAAATACAAACTTAACCCAAAATAACTATTGTAATTTTATTCTTTCTCTCTCTTCTTTTCTTTTTTCTTTTCTCTTATCACATATTATCTCATCATTGTTTCGACCCCAAAAATTTCAATCAGATAAAATTCATCTCTTCATTACGAATGGATCAATACCCATATTATATGCATTTTCCTGTGTTTTATAATTTTTTTTTTTTTTAGCAAATATATATATATATATATATATACCATGGCAAATATGCTCGTCTGCTGAGCGCATCCACAACTGCTTTCTACTTAACACCAGATCCCACTCTACTCAGAACTCTTGCCATCTCGCCGGGACAACTTCTTCTGTGTCACAAAGTACGTTGTAAGTGTACTATTGTGGACTATACAATCATCAAATTTAGTAATCTTTGAAAAGGTGGCAACTTTTGAGGATCCAAATTTACATATACCATTGGAGATGCTCTAATACAATATAATACAGTCAAACAACGAGGCCAAGTGTTTACCATACTTAAAAATAATAATAATAATAATAATAATAATAATAATAATATATATGATCAAAAGTGTTTATGAACTTCTCTTTTCCCTATACATGGGTGTTGAGCCTCACTTTTGCATATTAAATCACAAAACGTTGGCAGTAAGGAAACTTTGTAATGATTGATCTCTTCAGGTCCCGACATTACCTCCAATTTGTAATGATTAATTTCATTAAATCTTGATAGACCTCCTACACCCGATCGTTAGATAAACCTATAATATGTAATTAATTGATTCTATCAAGGCTCGGTCTCCTAATTTGTAATGATTGATTTTATCAAGTCCCAACAAACCTAAACCCAAACCCGATTAGCAAATCAGTGTCATATTTAAAATAAATAAATAAATAATTGCAATACCATAATCATTAATAAAGATTAAAGAAATAATAAGACAATCTTATTCTCATGAAACAAAGCAATACAAATGAAAATCTAGCAAGATACAGCTTCGATTTCACTGATAAAACGATCGATGTTAATATCCGAAGAACCACCGTCCGCGACGGCTTTCTTGGCTGCTTCCTTCAACGCCACCGCCCTCTTCTTCATCTCCGCCGCCTTCAACCCAATATCCGCCACCTCCGCAATACACCTTTCGACCACTCTATCACTGAAAACTCCATCATCATCCCCATAAATTCTCATTTTCACACCCATTTTCAAAACATCGACCAAGAGCTTAGCGTCAATCGGCTGGTCGGACCACTTTGGAAAAGCAACGACGGGAACACCACCCACGACGGTCTCTAGAGTCGAATTCCACCCACAATGAGTCACAAAACAAGCAACAGAGCTGTGCATTAGTACTCTCTCTTGAGGACACCATTTCACGACCAAACCTCTGTCTTTGGTCTCCTCCAAGAACCCAGTTGGCAGCTCACCAGATTTCATGCCGGATATTTTCTCCGGTGGTTTAATCACCCAAAGAAACGGCCGGTTGCTGTTTTTCAAAGCTGTGGCTACGTTGTCCATTTGATCTTGTGTTAACACATTTATACTACCAAATGAAATATACACGACCGATGAAATTGGCTTCTTGTCAAGAAATTCAATGCAATAATCTTCAACGCTCCAAATATCAACATTACCAGCAACGGTTTCTTCTTTTCCAAGCATAAATGGTGACACTAATGGACCGATAGGGATGATAGGAGCATTAATCGAAGCCATTAAAGCTACTACGTCAATCTCTAGCGCATCGAAAGAATTTCCCAGAACCCATATGATGTTATCAAGCCTTCGAAACAAATCCGAAAGAACTTTCTTCATAATAAGAGGATCATCGGGGAGAATAAAGGAAGGTAGCTCCTTAACTTGTAAAACCGGCATAGCAGGCAATGAAACGACGTCGTTTGGATTCTCCAATGTGTGAATGTGGTGGCTGTTGATTTCTGGGTGTTAAAGAAGATGAAGATGGGATTAGGGTTTTTTAAGTTTTGATTAGTTTTTTTTATTATTATTATTAAATCTGAAAAAAAAATTATTGCAATCTTTATTAAATAGTTTTATATTTAATTTTGTATATCAATTTACATGTTTGCCCTTATGATTATTTTTGTTAAACTTTTGTCAAGATATGGGGAGGTGGGGTAATGCAGAGGGTGAGTAAAAGTATTCTCGTGAGTTAAAATGAACTCTTTAGCCACGTCAACTAATACAAGTGAAGTGGCTGTGCACGTCACATGACCAAACACCCCAACTTCATTTAGCCCACATGACTGGTGACATGGCCTCATATTAGATTTTCAAACCGGCCAAATCGATTGACGTGCCCACTCAGTTACTATTTACGGCCAACAAAAATTGGGAAAAAAAATGGAAACGAAGAAGATCATCAAATGGGGAGTCAATTTTTGTTTGGTTGCTGAGAAAATTAGGTTGCGTAGGCGTAAATAGTGTAGATCTTGATCAACTATTCTTAAGCAAACATGTTCTTAAGCAAAATAAGCGTAAATAGTGTAGATCTTGATCAACTTTTCTTAAGCAAAGTAGCAAACATGTTCTTAAGCAAAATAACAATAAATCAAGAGAAGCTTACCAGGAGCCAGGGACGGAGGGAGTATAGGACGAGGGAGGGCCACTGCCCCCCCTGAAGTTTTGAAGATTTACAATTTTGTCTATATATTAATTTTTATAATATTCTTAATTTTTAAGTCTTTGTATTTTTACCCCTATTTTATTTTTTTATTTTCCTAGTTTTTATAAAAATCTAATATTTTTCCATTAAATCGTATTAAAAAATATTATTAATTATATATATATACATATAGTATTTATTTTTGATGCATCTTAAATATAAATAAAAATATTATTATAACACATATGTTGTATCTCAACTTATAATATCATTTTCCATTCATATAATGTTGTTTTCTCTTATAATCTTACCTAGCTATCTCACTCACCCCTAATACCATATTATATTTTTGATATGTTATTTATTTTTAAATAATCAGTGTTTTTTTTTTATATTATATAATTAAAACATATCAACCAAACATATACAAATATTACACAAGATAAGGTTGGCCTAGTGTATGCCCATCACACCCACACCATGGGGTTGTGTGTTCAAGTCTCTCCCCCTCCCCATACCCCAAATTATTACAATATTTAAAAAACATGTACATATATTTATGTTTAACTGTTATGATATTTTATCAAACAAACTTTTATAATTATAAAAAATTAAAATAGTTTTGGATGTTAGAAAAATACTATGAGTACAATTTAAATTTTAATTAATTTTCTAACTCCTAAACACTATTATTGAATCATGAATAAATGACCATAAGGTTTTCCCTTATTATTTTTAGAGTAATTTTTAGACATTCTAACTCTATAAATTAAGGTATATTCCATCTACTAATGTGTCAATTGTCAAATTAATACACATTAACGGTATTTTTTTAATTAATTTTTTCTTTAACATACCCTCTAAAATATATGATATAACTCATTATATTACGACGTCCCCTCTGGAAACCGTTTCTGGCTCCGTCCTTACCAGGAGCTATATATCATAAGAACCAGCAACTATGTTGGAAGACCGAGCAAAATCACCATCATCGATCGACAAGCTTGGCTAGCCCAAAATCAGCAAAGAAAAATCAAAGTATAATGACATAAAACAAAATGACTAGTGACTGACTACTATAATTTCATTTCATGAGTGGAAATTATTGGAGAACTGTTTTTGATGGGTAGCTTGGGAATTTTTGAATACATTATACCACACAATTTTTTATTTTTTTTAATTCATTAAAAATATATATATTCTTGAAATTTTTAATATTTTTTTAGAAATTTCTTAAAATTGCTTGAAATTTGTTTGTTGAGTTTCCACAA
Organism: Acer yangbiense; assembly: GCA_008009225.1. NCBI lineage: Eukaryota > Viridiplantae > Streptophyta > Magnoliopsida > Sapindales > Sapindaceae > Acer > Acer yangbiense. The sequence goes on from CM017766.1 coordinate 1,525,969, forward strand.
ATTGTAGTTACCCATAAGGTTGAGGAGGTCACGGTTCCAAACGTCAAGGGGATTGAACCATTGGAGGAAAGTCCATAGGAGAGAACAGCGTAGACTGGGATCATTGAGGTATGTGGACATAGCCTGTAAAGGGAAAACAAAAGCAAAGTGATGTAGAACAGACAAGCACCATAAATACCAAAGAAGGTCTTGTGAGAAATAGTAATATGGCGGCATGATGAAGGGATCAAGAAAAGGTCTGTTGGGGTTGGAGACGTCACATTGGACACCTTGGGTTTGGATCCTGGAACGATAAATTGGGAGATAGTGTCTGACGAAGTGTGAGATCTGGTCAAGAGAAGGTGTATGGCCATGAGTGATAGAAATTTGTAATTCTTGAGGGAAATCTCAGACAGATGGGTTCGATGGTGATGGTGATGGTGATGTGGAGGATGAGGCTGAGGTGGCCATGAAGACAAGAGGGATTTTCTTCACGGAAGAGAGTAAATGGGCAGTGGATGGTCGTGAAAGCATATCAGCTATTATATTATGATGACCTATTATATTATGATGACCTTTCACGTGCCTAACAGTGAAGTCATAGCGAGCAAACCAATCTTTCAATCTGAGGAGCTGGGGATTAGGAGGAATCTTATTTCGAAACTCAAGAACTTTAGGAAAAGAGGAGTTGTCCATTTCCACAGTGAAGTTCTGAGTCCTCAAGTAGAAGTCAAATTTTTGGATACCGTGTTTGACAGCAATGATCTCTTTGTAGACTGTGTGGTAATGTGCCTGGGAACTTTTGAATTGTCCACTAGCGTGTCCACAATAGGACCGGACACCTTGTCGTTCTTCAAGGAGGATAACACCCCAGTGAGAATCGCTGGCATCTGTCTGGAGAATAAGGTGGCCGTCAGAGGGAATAGTAAGAGCTGGAGGTGATTGGGATAGTTTCTTTAGCTCAGTGACGGCATAGGTATGGGCTTGTGACCATGGAGGAGGAGACTTTTTTAGCATTTGAGAAAGGACCGAGGTGTGTCTGCTGACCTGGGGGAGGAAGTCTCTGATAAAATTGATAATACCGAGGAACTGTTGGACTTGTTTAGTGGTCAGGTTCGAGTCTGGGAAGTCAAGGAGTTGGGAGGCAATATGGGGACCTGGACAGTATTTGCCTTGAGAAATTTTCATGCCAAGGAACTCGATTTGAGTTTGGCCAAGTGAACTTTTGTTGTTGGATAGCATGATGCCATATTGGTTTATGAGAGTGAGGAACTGTGTAAGAAGCTGAGAATGAGAGGTTTCAGAGGAAGAAAAAAGGAGAATATCATCCACGTATACGAGAGCGGAGTAAAGGATAGGGTGGAAGATTCTGGTAACGGCCTTTTGGAACAGAGATGGAGCTGTTTTGAGACCGAAGGGTAAAACTTTCCACTGGTATTAGGCATTAGGAAGACAGAAAGCTGTTTTGTATCTGTCACAGGGATGTACACCGATTTGCCAGAAAGCACCTTTGAGATCGAATTTAGAGAAGATGGTTGCTTTGGAAAGCTGGGCAAATAATGTATTTATCCTGGGAACTGGGAATTTGTCATCTCGTAAGAAGAGATTTAATGGCTTGTAGTCAATGACAAGTCTTTTTTTTCCCCGACGTAATTCAGACCTTTTCTCTACATAAAAGGCTTGGCAGGCCCATGGAGAGGAAGTGGGCTCAATGAGGCCTTGTTGAAGTAATGTATCACATTCATCTTGGGCCAATCGTAAGTCAGAGGGAGACATTCCGAAGTGGGTGGCTTTCCCCACTATTATCCAGATCCCAAAGCAGATTCCTAAAGAAAAGCTTCTTGAAATTATGCCTTTGGAATGGATATCCAACTATGAAAAAGCCTTCCAAAACACCACTCCAATCATCGCATCTGAGTCCTCCCACAAAAGACAAGAGGATGGCTCCATCTTAACAACGTTCAAACCTGTCACCGATGCTTCTTCTAGCACTCATCCGACAGCTCCTCCCGTCTTCCAAGCTCTTATGATCAAACCAGTCACCACTGAAGATGATATCCCTATCCACAGCTTTGAAGCTGACGGTTCTCCTATCTTCACTGACAAAATCAACGGCCACTTCATTTGGGATACTGACCCTACAATGTGTGATCCTAACTGTGATTGCAGAGAATGCCTTTCGGCTTTTTCCATCCCTTGCAAACCAGCCATCAAACCACAAAAACCTGACAGGTCATCCAAACCTTGGATAGGTCTTCACCCCGTCAAACACAAGCCTTTGCCCATCTATGACAGAGCACTACAGATCCTTCAATCTGAAGGCCTCCTTCCTGATATCCAACATCAGACTCCTATGCCACAACCGATCCCTTGTTTCATGGCGTCCAAATACGATGCTAACTTCCCACCTCTAGAACCCAGGTCTATTTCTGACAAGAATCTCCACTCCAAACCCTATATCCAAACCTCTGAAGTCCAACCTGATGGTACATTCAAGAAACCATCTCAAGCAGAACAAGTCCTCAATTGGCACACTCAAAATGCAGAAGCTCAAAACAAAGTTCTCTTCTCCATTGATCAAAAGATTGATAAGGTCAACAACCGCGTCAAAACTCAAGACCAACGTTTCCTGTCAATGGACAAAGTCTTTAGAGATATGTACTCTGATCTTCAGGGTCGCATTGCCAAGCTGGACAGTGATCTACATAGCTATATCAACCAAGGATACATTGGCCCAGATTTCAACCAAAAAGAACGAGAAATCAGACAGCTCAAGGCTCAACTAGAACAAATGAACAAAGACAAGTTGCAATCTGCTTCTATCTCCTCTTACCACAAGCCTTATACTCGTTCACTCTTTTCTACGTCCCCACCATATTCTCCTCCTCCCCCAGATGACTCACAATTCTTCAAATCCACTGGAGAATTATTCAAACGATATCCTCCCTTGCGATCACGACCAACCCGGTCCAAACAAGATCCCGCACCATCTTCTTCTTCCAAGAAAGAGAAACAACCTGTGTTGGACCCATTTGACCCTGTCCTACATGCTTCAATACATCGTCATTTTCACTCCGACGAAGATTCTGATGTTCATTCCCTCCAGTCCACACAGTTCTCACATAGAACTATCCCCAGAACCAGAACCAGAATTGGTAGAAGAATTTCACCAAACTCTCATGGCTTCCAGGACTGATCCTCAGCCTTCCACTCGTACATATGAATCTCCTGATGAATCTTCCAACATTCCATATGTTGAAGAACCTGCTGATAATCCTCTTCTGACCCATCTTACGCCGGCAAGACCTACTAATGGCCCCTAGTTTACTTTTGACAATGCCTCTCCAGACACATGGAGAAAAAAGATTTCAGAAATGAGTGCCTGGCTTGATCTCCAACTTTTAAAACCTAAACATGATCTTGAATCAGCTCTCCATGAATTTGTATCAAGATTCACTGGTTCTCTCAGAGACTGGTACCAAGCTCTCGGAGAATACAGGCAACTTCAATTCGTCCGTGCTGACTCGGCCTCCCAAGCTATGGGCCTTATTTTCAGAGAATTCCTTGGTGATCCTACACATTTTCATACACAGACAAAACAAGAATTTTTTGAAATGAAATGTTGCTCCCTAAAGAAGAAAGACATCCAGCACCACTACTCTCGAATGTCAGAACGATACGATGTCCTTGGAGGTATCAATGACCCCAGCCTTAAACACGTCTACCTCAATTCCCTTCCTTCAGAGCTTCAAGATGAGCTCCACAGAAAAATAGAATCTTTCGGTAGAACTATACCGGACATTACTCTTGGTGAAATCCACATGTTCACACTCACCTCCCTCGAAAAGCTCTGTGCAACTCAGAAAGTCTTCTCCAAAATGATCAAAGAAGGAAAGAAATATGAGTCTCAATGCCGCCAACCATCTCTCCAGATTAAATGCAAATCTACAGACCAATGCACCTGCAAGACAAAAAAGAAACGCCACTTTAAACATCGGCATTTCAAAGACAAAAAGCATTCCAACAGATTCAGATCCTTCAGGCGAAAAGTCAGACGTGGAAAGAACAAATCCACCAAATGTTACATTTGTGGACAACCAGGCCACTATGCGAGGCGTTGTCCGAACAAGAAAATCAAGTCTGCTAAGCTTGTCCAACAGATCATTCAACTTGCAGATTCTGTTCCTTCCGATGCTGATGTTGAATCCGTCTTCTCGGAACAAGACGAAGTTACTGACGACACAGTCTTCGTCATTCATGACACTGGTGTCCCGAATTCAGATCCTGATACTGACCACTACTATTCCTCAGATGTTGAGGACACCCCAGATGTCTTCCAAGCCCAAGTAGCCAAGCCACTTCCCTCTATTGAACCAACTGGACCACAAGCCCACGTCCAAATTCTTGAAACCAAATACTCTAGGCCTATCAATGTTATTGCCTACTTCGACACTGGTGCTCACACCTCCATGATGAACCCCAAGGTCCTTTCAGCCCATGCATGGACCCCACTCGTCCGCCATTTCAAGGCTACCGATGGCCGGATTTTTGCCACTCATTTGATATCAAAGTCCAAAATTGGTATCAAACTGTTCCACTCTTTCACCTATTGGACCTAAATCCTTGGCACTCCTCTCCCTGACAAAGATATCCTTATTGGATGGGATGTCTACAGCAAGTGCGGAACCCTCAGAATTCTCCCTAACGAAATCCGTTACAAAAGAGATTTTAAACCTTTCACTCTTCTCCCAAAGATTTTCCCTCTATCCGAAATACACCCAACTTTCCAGCATATCCAACGGAAACTGCTACGGTTTTGTGTAGACAGCCATTCAGACTTCCATCATCCCTCCCCTTTGTGGAAAAATCCAGACTTCTTCATCCATCTCCCTTTCAAGCTAAATGAAGACGTCAATCCTACCAAAGCCACCCACTCCGGAATGTCTCCCTCTGACTTACGATTGGCCCAAGATGAATGTGATACATTACTTCAACAAGGCCTCATTGAGCCCACTTCCTCTCCATGGGCCTGCCAAGCCTTTTATGTAGAGAAAAGGTCTGAATTACGTCGGGGAAAAAAGAGACTTGTCATTGACTACAAGCCATTAAATCTCTTCTTACGAGATGACAAATTCCCAGTTCCCAGGATAAATACATTATTTGCCCAGCTTTCCAAAGCAACCATCTTCTCTAAATTCGATCTCAAAGGTGCTTTCTGGCAAATCGGTGTACATCCCTGTGACAGATACAAAACGGCTTTCTGTCTTCCTAATACCCAATACCAGTGGAAAGTTTTACCCTTCGGTCTCAAAACAGCTCCATCTCTGTTCCAAAAGGCCGTTACCAGAATCTTCCACCCTATCCTTTACTCCGCTCTCGTATACGTGGATGATATTCTCCTTTTTTCTTCCTCTGAAACCTCTCATTCTCAGCTTCTTACACAGTTCCTCACTTTCATAAACCAACATGGCATCATGCTATCCAACAACAAAAGTTCACTTGGCCAAACTCAAATCGAGTTCCTTGGCATGAAAATTTCTCAAGGCAAATACTGTCCAGGTCCCCATATTGCCTCCCAACTCCTTAACTTCCCAAACTCGAACCTGACCACTAAACAAGTCCAACAGTTTCTCGGTATTATCAATTTTATCAGAGACTTCCTCCCCCAGGTCAGCAGACACACCTCGGTCCTTTCTCAAATGCTAAAAAAGTCTCCTCCTCCATGGTCACAAGCCCATACCTATGCCGTCACTGAGCTAAAGAAACTATCCCAATCACCTCTGGCTCTTACTATTCCCTCTGACGGCCACCTTATTCTCCAGACAGATGCCAGCGATTCTCACTGGGGTGCTATCCTCCTTGAAGAACGACAAGGTGTCCGGTCCTATTGTGGACACGCTAGTGGACAATTCAAAAGTTCCCAGGTACATTACCACACAGTCTATAAAGAGATCATTGCGGTCAAACACGGTATCCAAAAATTTGACTTCTACTTGAGGACTCAGAACTTCACTGTGGAAATGGACAACTCCTCTTTTCCTAAAGTTCTTGAGTTTCGGAATAAGATTCCTCCTAATCCCCAGATCCTCAAATTGAAAGATTGGTTTGCTCGTTATGACTTCACTGTTAGGCACGTGAAAGGTCATTATAATATAATAGTTGATATGCTTTCACGACCATCCACTGCCCATTTACTCTCTTCCGTGAAGAAAATCCCCCTTGTCTTCATGGCCACCTCAGCCTCATCCTCCACATCACCATCACCATCACCATCGAACCCATCTGTCGGAGATTTCCCTCCAGAATTACAGATTTCTATCACTCATGGCCATACACCTTCTCTTGACCAGATCTCACACTTCGCCAGACACTATCTCCCAATTTATCGTTCCAGGATCCAAACCCAAGGTGTCCAATGTGACGTCTCCAACCCCAACAGACCTTTTCTTGATCCCTTCATCATGCCGCCATATTACTATTTCTCACAAGACCTTCTTTGGTATTTATGGTGCTTGTCTGTTCTACATCACTTTGCTTTTGTTTTCCCTTTACAGGCTATGTCCACATACCTCAATGATCCCAGTCTACGCTGTTCTCTCCTATGGACTTTCCTCCAATGGTTCAATCCCCTTGACGTTTGGAACCGTGACCTCCTCAACCTTATGGGTAACTACAATTTGTGGAAACTCAACAAACATGAAGCCGAAGCCGTTCAATGCATTTGGATCTTACACCGTTCATACAGATACAACCCTCATAAAAAGTTGTTATGGACCACTAATATCAGTTATGAATGGCACACCACTTATGATTACCCAAAATGGTATCCAAAGACCATCCAAATTTCCCTGCTGAATTTCCTCTGTAATGCCAATAATGACTTCACTGATGAACATTACATCATTCCTGATGTCCCTAGACAATCTGGTGATCCAGAAGATCCTCTCTCGGTCCAAAGCCACATGATTGACTCCCAAGACCCTTTCAGTTTCAGCACATGGCCCTGTCTGATATGTGAAGCCCAGGATTCTGATGATGACAACCATGCTACATGTAATCTGGATACCCCGTAACTCATGGCTTATGCTTTAATTATGTAAAGTTTTTCGGTGTGTTTTACTTATGCTTTTACTTCGAGTATTGTAATAGTGAATCGGCACTTCAAACGACTTTGTAATCTTGCTGCCTGCCACCTGTTTCGCATGGCACTGTTTGTTGTTTGTTTGTTTTCGGTCTCTCCTGCCTATAAAAGAGACCCTCCTCTTCTTGTAAGATCATCAACCGAAAAATATATTTCCGGTGTGTTTGCTTTCTATGGCTTTCTAAATCTTCCTTTCTTTTCTAAATGATCTGAGAATCATAGACTGTAATAATCCAAGTATGCTCTGTGCTTGCCTTTAATTAAAGGATCCTGGAATTCATTTATATGTTAAATCAAACGGTAAGAGAAGTATTTGAAATTTAACCTTATTCCGTCCATAGTATAAGTATATCAAGACTGTGTAATTATAAATCAATTGACATTATTCCGTCCATAGTATAAGTATCAAGGCTCGTTTGGTAAAATGTATTGAATTGTATTGGACTGTATTATCATTAATACAAACATATGTTGGGTGATGTATTGTATTATATTTTGTTAAGTTATTTCTATGACTTTATTGTATTTTATTATATTATATATATATATATATATATATATATATATTTTAAATAGTTAATAATTAATTTTAAATATCCTAATAAATCAATAAATATTTTTATATAAAAAATAAATAAATGTTTATTTTAATTGAAACAAAAAATTTTAATAAATAATATTTTTATAAATAAAATAAATATTTCCTATATAATTTTGAAATTATAAAAAAACTTAACAATATAACACATATTTCGTTGATATTCCATATTTGTTGAAAAAAAAAATATTTTTTCTAATACAATATAACATAATACCACTAGATATTATGTATTAACTAATACGGTGTTTACTGTAATAGACAATTAAAATGTACTAAAATTAAATAATACAGTGTTTACACCGAACACTGTATTATATTATTTTAGTACATTTTAATTGCTTAATACAATACAATACAATACATGGTAGCAAATATGACCGTATTGTACCTACCTAAAGCACCAATTCTTTCTCTTTATTATTATTATTATTATTATTATTATTATTATTTTGTACAACCTGGATGAAAGGGGCATTTACCATTTTTTGGTTTAGCATTTATGTATTTATGTATGCACTTATTGAGAGGCCAAAAGTTTGGCCAATTTAGCAAATGACAGTAGAGGATTTACCTCCCTTATTCAAAAAAAATTTGGAATAAACATTAATTTTGGTGTATTCAATTGAATCTAGTTGTATTCATTATGACTTTTAAAATTGCAAATAAATCTAATAATATTCAAAAAGTCAATGATTTAATAGATGTCCATCTTTTCTTTTCTTTTTTAACTTTTTATATTAGTTTAGTTTTTTTAATTCAATTCAATGGTTTTCTTTTATTATTATTATTTTTATAATATTTATAATTTTAATAAATAATAATTTAATCTTATAATTTGTTAATATTTGTTAAAATATTCAAAATATTAATATTATGTATGATATGTATATATAGAAAAAATTTCAGGTCAGTGCATCCTGATATAACTTTATCAGAATATTGAATGTGAGCCACCGGTCAATGTATCATGATATAACTTTATCAGGATATTGAATGTGAGTCACTAGTTTTGACAAGTGCATACACACTTGAGTCAAGGTATGTAAAACGAGTAGCTCACATTCAATATCCTCACGAAGTTATATCAGGATGCACTGACTTGAAATTATATATATATATTAATTATTTTATTTAAAGGTACTGTTGAAATTATAAAAATATACTGATTTAGGGTGAATATACAAATTCCAAGGGTGCAAATATTACCGACCTAATCCAACTCTCATTTTTACTCAGCAAATCAATTAAACCACAGTAAATCGGGCCAAAATCAATAGATAAATCTCGTAATCTTCTATTTTACAGGCCCATTAATGCAGTTAACGTTTCAATAAAGCCCAAACTTTGCTGTGTAAAAATGAAAGCTGACTGGGCACGTCATTCGATGTAGCCGACTTGGCTGATTACATCGGCAAGGATTAGCTGCGTACTTAGCCACGTCAGCTAAATAGAGTGACGTGCACGTGATCAGACACCCCAATTTTAATTAGCCCACGTGACTGGTGACGTGGCCTCGGATTATATTTTCAAACCGGCCAAATAGATTGACGTGCCCACTCAGTTAATATTCACGGCCAAAAAATTCAAAAATGGAAACGAAGAAGAACATCAAATTGGGACTTGGGAGCCGACTTTTGTTTGGTTACTGAGAAAATTAGGTTTCGAAGGCGAAAATAGTGTAGATCTCGACACCGACAGCTTCTCCAAGTGATCAGTTCTGTTTTGTCATGTGTTTGATTTTCTGTATTATTTTTAGATTAATACAGAATTTCATAGCTTGAAATTTGACCAGTCATGGAAAATGCAATGGCCACCACAACAAACATATAGTGTAGTCATCAGACTCCCAACTTGGCCCCCAATCCCTTGGAATTCAAACACTAGTAGTTGGTCTCACGTACGTTTCTTTGAAAATTGTACATTTCCAACGTGAGAGATTACAAATGTTGATGTTCGAAGTAGTGATAGTATATGGAGATTGGAGAAGACAGTGCAAGCTTGGATCCAAATAATAAATAATAATTTAATCTTATAATTTGTTATTTGTGTAAATATTTTATTAATATTAGATTATTATGTATGAGATATATTTATATATATATATATATATAAAGGTACAGTCTTTCTATTATCGGTTCGAACTGACAAAAGTTATATCAGTTCCTTATATGTGGGCCACTGGATTTAAATACTTTGACTGACAAGTGCATACAGCCAAGTCAAAGTATTTCAATCCAGTGACCCACATGCAAGGAACTGATATAACTTTTGTCAGTTCGAACTAATAATAGAATTTCTGTATAAAGGTAATATTGAAATTATAAAAATAAACGATTTGGGGTGCATATACAAATTTCAAGAGGGCAAATATCACCCCCTTAATCCACATCTCAATTTTACTCAGCAAATCAATTAAACCACAGTAAATTGGGCCAAAATCCACAGATAAATCATGTAGTCTTTAATTTTATAGGCCCATTAATGAAGTTCACGTTTCACTAAAGCCCAAACTTTGTTGCGTAAAAAAGGAAGCTGACTGAGCACGTCACTCGATGTAGCCGGCTTGGCTGATTATATCAGTTAGGATTAGCTGCGTAATTAGCCACATCAGCTAAATCGAGTGACGCGCCTGGCACGTCACGTGACCAGACGTGACTGATGACGTGGCCTCGGATTATATTTTCAAACCGGTCAAATCGGTTGACGTGCCCACTCAATTACTATTCGCGGCCAAAAAATTTGAAAAAAAAAAAATCAAAATTGGAAACGAAGAAGATCATCAAATTGGGAGTCGACTTTTTGTTTGGTTGCTAAGAAAATCAGGTTTCGAAGGTGCAAATAGTGTAGATCTCGACACCGACAGCTTCTCCAAGTGATCAGTTCTGTTTTGTCACGTGTTTGATTTTCGGTTGTTGATCAGCTACTACTGACTTTAAATTGTTTTTAACAGCAAAAGTCAGGGTTTCATTGCATGATCCTTGTCGATGTGTTCTTTTTTATGAATGTTGAAAACAACCTTGAGTGACTAATAACGTAATAGATAAGAGAGAAAAGGAAGTTGGAGATTTCAGATTTGGTTACTGTTTGCTGGGAAATCCAGATTTTTCGTTTAATTCCAGAGATTATGAAATGGGTTTTGTGTAAACTTTACGAAGAGAGACAACAATTAAAAAAATCAGATGCTTGGTCCAAATTAGAGTGAGCAGATATTCTTTTTTTTTTTTTTTTTAATCCATGGGTGTTCGGGTCAGCTTGCGCGCACCTCAACTAATCCTATGAGGCCCTAAAGTTATCAACTGGGTAAACCTCCAGTAGCCCCAAGAGAAACGTGGTTGCCAGGGATCGAACCCAGGACATCCGAGTCTACGGCTCATCCCAATGACCAGCGGCACCACCCCTGAGGGAGTTAGGGATATTCTTATTTATTTTAATATTTATTTAGACGAATATGAAATATATGCGGTTGTTGGATATTCTTAAATTATACTTTTTTTATTTTTTTTTTATTTTTTTAAGCTTTGTTTTGTATTTGATTTTTACAAGTTATTATAGTCAATGATTTATCTTATGTTGACTTGTATAGTTTACTGATTTATGACACATTGGTTGATCAATTCAATTTCAATAAATTTTGTTGAATGTATTTTTTATTTAATAATAAAATACTATAATAATTTTGAATTACTTTTTTTATTTTTTGTTTTTTTCATTTTTCATACGTTTTGTTTTTTTGAAATATTATAATAATTCGGGCTTTTGTGGAAGAAGAGGAGAGACTCGAACCCAAAGACTTTACCACTAGGCCAACCTCATTTTATTGTTTTCATTTATTAGAGCATCTCCAATGCAATCGTGGCTTGTGAAAAAAAGAGATGCCACGTAGGATAAATAGACGTTATGTTAATAATTGTGTCTCCAATGCAACCGTGCATATTCAACCTCAAGTTGACGTGGCAAAAAAAATCTTAGACATTGTCAACATAACCGTCCACTTTCAGACGGTCTGTTGCATAGCTATTTTTTAGGTTGACTCAGCAAACATTTAAAACTAACATTAATTTTTCATATATTTTTGGTAAAGAAATAAAATAAAAAATAAAACAGAAAAAAAAGATGGACACGTCATTAAAAAAAAATTGTTTTAGACGGAAGCATTGGAGAACAAATTTTGAATTGATTGTCTATCAAGTCTATTTTTATGCCACATAGGAAGTAAGTCTTTTGACATTGTTGCCATGTCAACAATTATTGGTATGCAAGCCACTTTTACAATTATAGCATCTCCAACTATGCTCCCTAAATTTTTGCTAAATTTTAGCTATTTTAGCTAGCAACTTCTCATGAGGTCACTCCAACCATGCTTTCTGTTGTAGCTAGTCATTAATATTTTAATATTTTTTAAATTTAAAATATAAATAAATTTATTTTGTTTTAAATTGTATTTAATAACCATGCTCTCATGATATCATTTTTTTAAGGGGTAATTACCCTAGTGGCCATCAACTCTTGCCACCACTATTAAAATGGCCACCAAATGGGGAAATGGATGGAAAATGGCCATTTTTGGCAAACATTGTTACACTAATGGCCATTCCATCCATTTCCATCCATTTCCATCCAATGAATGGCATTTTGGTAAATGAGGGGATGATATTAATTTATTTTAGATATTTTTTGGAAATCAATTTTTTCTTTTGTTTTTTGAAACAAATAATTATATTTAGTGTGTATATATGTATAACATATCCCAAACATATATATATATATATATATATATATATATATATATTTCTTTTTTGAGAAGATTAAGGCTACAAAATCTAAAAATACTAAAAAATATATTTGAGATAAGTTGAAAAGAAATATATATATATTTTTTCTTTTTTGAGAAGATTAAGGCTATAAAATCAAAAAAATTCTAAAAAACATATTTGAGATAAGTTGAAAAGATATATATATATATTCTTTTTTGAAAAGATTAAGGTTACAAAATCTAAAAATTCTAAAAAATATATTTGAGATAAGTTGAAAAGAAATATATATTTATATATATATATATTTGAGATATGCTATATGTATATGTACACACTAAATATAATTATTTGTTTCAAAAAACAAAAGAAAAAATTGATTTCCAAAAAATATCTAAAATAAATTAATGTTATCCTCATATTTACCAAAATGCCACTTATTGGATGGAAATGGATGGAAATGGATGGAATTGGATGGAATGGCCATTAGTGTAACAATGTTTGTCAAAAATTTCCATTTTCCATCAATTTCTCCATTTGGTGGCCATTTTGATAGTGGTGGCAAGAGTCGATGGCCACTAGGGTAATTACCCATTTTGTTAATAACAAAATAAATTTAAAAATATTAAAAACATAAGAGAGAGAAGATAGGGAGCTCCCTACATTTAGAAAACCACCAAGAGGCTCTCTAAAATAGAGAGCTATTTAGGGAGCCCTTTGGAGTGCTCTAAAACCAAAATGGCTCCTTATTTTAACTAAGGAAGGGATTTAGGGAGCCCCTTGAAGATGTCCTTAGTTATTACCCTGTTTTTAATACTTTGTTTGTATTAAAAAGCTGAAAAAATAAAAATAAACAATTATATGCAAACCCCCAACAAACAACTTACAGCTAGATTTATAAAAAGACTTCCACATTTACAGGTCTTGTTGATTGAAATATATATATTTAATAATTTTCAGCCTTGCGGGTCTCTATTGAATATTTGAATTAACATCGGTAGGCTATTGTAATGACAATAATAGCTATTGGGAATATGAAAAAGGAAAAAAAGTACAGAATTTCATAGCTTGAAATTTGACCAGTCATGGAAAATGCAATGGCAACCCCAACAAACATATATAGTATAGTGACTATAGTCATCAGACCCCCAACTTGGTCCCCAATCCCATGGAATTCAAACACTAGTTGGTCTTTGATCTTATCACAAACTGCTACAACTTTCATGTACGATTCAATCACCCAATTGCCCAGTGTCTGCTGAAATATATATATTCTACATTTATCAGGTTATGTATACTTGAAGATATATTATCGTGCGATTTCACTAATTTTTATTACCAATAATTAATTTTAAAAAAATTACATTATTTATCGGTAGTGAGATTTAGTGAAACCTTACGATAATATCCTTAGATATATCTGACCTGATAATATATATATATATATATTATTATTATTATTTTTCTTCACCTTCCAACTTTGACTCGCAATCTTCACCTTCCACCCCAGAACCTCCCTTGTTGCTTCCTCATAGTTTACCATTACGTAGATGACCCTTTACGAGTCTCACGTTTGTTTGAAAATTGTACATTTCTAACGTGTGACGTGAGAGATTAGAAAAATTTTATAATCTCATCACGTTGTATGAATGGTGTAAATTTTCCAATCTAAATTGGTCAAAGATAAACATTTTTCTCTCCAGTCAACACCACCAATATTACCAACTCTGGATATAAATAGCAAATTAACCAGATCGATCTTTCATATACTAAATATCATATATACTAGCTATCACATAATTCTGTTTTCGATCGTCTCTCTGATATCATAACTGTAAAATATATATTATGGCTCGTAGCTTGTTTTTGTTTTTTCTGTTGCTGAATTCCATTTTCGTTATTGATCGGACCGAGGCTCGTCCCTTCAATATCATGGTGCCGCAGATCAACGTCCGATGTAACGAAGGCGGGCTTGACGGGTTTTTCGATGGGTTGTCTCTCGGAGCGATCAAGCAATCTGGTCCGAGTCCTGGTGAGGGACACAAGTTCATCGATTCTCTAGGAGGCATTAAGGAGTCTGGTCCAAGCCATGGAGGCAGTGGACACTAATTAATTGCCATCACTCTCCAAGTCTCATTTTTCTTCTCAATCTTTTGTTCTTTTATTCACTAAATTTATCACGTGATCAATCTTGCACCTTTATTTATTTATTTATTTATTTTTAATTTTATACAGAATTCCAATAAATAACGGTGTTATTTAAAACTTTTTTCGATTAATATCGATGTTTCTTTTCAATCTCACACGTGCGGTGATGATCAGTATAGTTGTTTACTTATCTTGAAAATAAGATATATATACTTTTTTATTTATTTATTTGTTGGAATGTAAAGAATTCATCTTGGAACTACCTCTTCCTCATGACAATATTGTAAGGATTGGCTTTCAATGGATAGAAAGGGATTACTGTTATTTAATAAGAATTCATCTCTTAATTTATTTATCTTTTTGGTTCATTTTAAAACATGTATGATGTATTGATGTGTAGATTAGTTTTAGAAATCATATGCCTAATATTCTCTCAAGTAAAATCGAACCTAGGAAGTGTGGTATTTATGACGAAATAAGGTTGATCTGGTGTTATACCTCTCATACCTACATCATGAGTTTGTAGATTCGAGTCCTCACCTCCCAAAAAAAACCTCGATTTTATATAATACTTAAAAAAAAAGAAAAAAAAAGTGGTATTTATGAGTCCAGTTAAGGCTTTACTCACCTCATGATTAAAATAAATTCAAAATATTATTATTGAAATATAACATCAATCAAGTCAAATGTCAGTCAGAACTTAATAAGATCAACCGTTACAAACATAATCTATAATATTACTCTCATTACATACGACAGGCACGTCTCCTCACATTTTACAATCTAATAAGCAACTTGGACCCTTATCACACAAGTGAAGGAGAAGTTCCCAATCAGTTAGCTAAAAGTGGTGCAATTAAAATCATAAGAGCAATTCCAACCAACACACCATTTACATTAAAAAAAAAAAAACACCAATTTAGGGTGAAAATCCTCTCCAACCAACACATCAAAAACACATGAAAAAAAAAAAAAAATTGGTGTAACTCCGGTGCACACTAAATTTTTTTTTTTTTTTTTGTTAAATGTCATATCAGTCTTTTTTATTTTTTAAAATTAATTATTTAACTCTCTCATACTTAATTATAACAATATGTATTCCAAAAAAATATATCGTTAGAAAGATCTCGTTGAGATCTTTAAAATAATACTAATATTGATATATATATATATATATAATTTAATTAATATACTTATTAATTAATAATTATACATTTAACCAATTTTAAATTTTATAATAATTTAAAGATTTATTGGAAGAATATTCTCTAAAAATACTCTTTTGATGTAAAATTTGGTATAAAACATTGGAGTGGAAATTTTTTTGGTGTAAACATATTCTTATGGGATGCTCTTTTAACATTAAATTGGTGTAATAAGTTGAAGATGCTCTAAAAGAAAGTAAACTATTCGACTATATTGTTAGAATTATCAAAAACAGTATAGTACTTATGATTGATGTCCTAAAAAGTTGGCTTTGATTGACTAAGTCATATATCCTTACACGGCTACACCTACACCCTACTACATTGCTGTTGATTTCGAGTCTGTATCTTTTTCAAAAATTCCAAATTTATTATAAAAGTTAATAAAAATATATTTTAAAAGAACACCGAGTCAACGAGTATGTAAAAAGATTCTTAGTTCTAAGTCAAAAGTCAAAACAAATGAATTTCTACAAAACCAACCACAATGACTCCATATTGGACGTGTAAAATGAAGTCAAACTATGCATTCAAAGTCAAACATTAAAAATGCAGCAGAGACTGGTTTGCACGCGCACACCGTCCTGGGTTCTATACACGTATGACGTATCAATGTATCATGCATATTCTAATGTCCATGCACGTATTTATTTTACCGTGGACCGTAGGGCGTAGTCCACGTTAACCAATCACTTTTATTATTTTCTTTTTAAAAAAAACAAAATTCAATTCGAAAAAAAAAAAGAAAAAAAAAAGATTTTCAAGTGGAAATGCTTGCAATTGAATGTTTGTCATTTTCATTGGAGTATTGTAAGAAACGGTGAGCGGTGGAAATTCCCATTTTGAGCGACGCGTGACGTTTGTTGCATGCAATTGGTGGAGGATATTTTCGTCAATTCACATGTGTCTCCACTTACCACCTAGCATGCATGAGTGGTTACGGCAGAAGCGGCCACTCCACCACACAAATCAATTCAATTCGAAAACTGTAAAACGGCGTCGGTTCTATTCTATCAGCTGTGGCAATGGCGGAGAATGTGAAAATGCACGCGGTGCAGTACGAGAGATATGGTGGCGGAGCTGCTGGTTTGAAGGTTATTTACACACATGCCACTTTTTTTCTAATTTTTTCTAAAAAAATTGTTCATGAAGTGTGAAGTGAAGACCCATTCCACTGATTCATCTGTTGTGGTGTTTATTAGAATTTAATAAGTTCAATTTACTTTGAAGGGGTTTCTATTGATTTTGATTTATTTATTAAATTCATATTTAAGTGACATTACTTGTGTGACACACTTAATTTGGAATTTTTTTAGTAAATTATCTCAATTATTGTATGATTTTTATAATTTCCTTTTGTTGGTTGATCATTTATATTTCATCAATGTTGGGTAAATGTTCTTCTTGTTGAATTTGTTTGCAAGTCATTTTATATTTTTTTCATTGTTTACTAAAATTGAAAGTAAAGGGAAAAAAATGATCAAGTTCATTTCTTTGAATATTTTTCTTTCTGTGTATGAGGAATTGGTTCATCAATTATAGCATCTTTTAAGTCCAGTGCTGCTGTAATTGCTTATAATGAATATAAATCTATATATGCTTGTCACAGCATGTTGACGTGCCGATTCCAACTCCAAACAAAGATGAGGTTTTGGTGAAACTGGAAGCAACTAGTATAAATCCATTTGATTGGAAAGTTCAGAAGGGCATGATCAGGCCTTTATTGCCTCGCAAGTTCCCTCACATACCCGGTAAATCCATTTCGCCTCTTGTTTTGTGTAATGGAATTTTTCGATTACTTCATTCTCTACTGGTAGGATGGAATTTACATGTGAAATTTAGATACATCAGCTCAGTAGGGGCCTCTTTAATTGCTCAAACATGTATTATCTAGATATTTTGTATGATGTTCAGAACTTGTCGTTTCAATTGAATACCGACACCTTATTGTAAATATGTAAGAATCATTGTATTGCATTGCTACTTTTTATTTTTTTACTGAAGAAGGTTGATCTTGGAACAGCGCTTGATGTGGCGGGGAGAAGTTGTAAGGCTAGGATCAGATGTAAAAAATTTCAAAACTGGTGACAAAGTTGTTGCTATGCTTAACCTTACTGTAAGTACTCATTGATATTCTTTTGAATGTCATTCTCTGTCTTCAATTTATTATGAATTATTTCTAGTATGTCGGTTTCTTTTTCCATTGAGAAAGATTAAAAGTTCGATTACGAAGTTTTAATGATAGTGTCTTTGCGATAAGCAAAAATGTAATTTCATCTACTTCGAAATTACCTTCAGCTGAGGTGATTTGGTTGGATTGGATCAAGTGGTCTTGTATGCAATTCATTTTTTATCATGTCAGGTAGTTGGGGGAGTAAATTGGGTTTGGTTTTCTAGTTCTGTCTTTCCATCGCCCGTGGTGATCATCCAATGAAATAGGATTTAAGACAACGTTGCATTTTTTAATTAGTCTATAGATTAAATTTCCAAAAAAGGCACGAATGTTTTGAATATCGGCTTGTTCTAGCTACATGCTGGTTTGGGCCATAGGCATCTCCCCAGCATATCTAGATGTATAAATTTTATGTTTTTTTTATAACTTTGCCCCTTGTAAATGAATTTCTCATAAATATCTGGTTTCATTCAGCACTCTTTTGTCTTTAACGTGTGGTGTGTGCTATCGTATCGTGTATTTGTGCTGCCATTGCTTGCAAATTTTACGTGTACTAAATGTGTAACCTATACTATTTTATTTAGACCTGATACGCTTTATCATGTTTCCGTTTTGAATTATGCTTCTTGATGACAGAGTGGAGGTGGACTAGCGGAGTTTGCTGTGGCTAAAGAGAGCTTGACAGTTGCTCGGCCGACAGAAGTTTCAGCAGCTGAAGGCGCTGGCTTACCAATTGCTGCTCTCACCGCTCATTAGGCCCTTGCTCAATCTGCTGGGATCAAGCTTGATAGAACTGGCAATCAAGCAAACATCCTAATCACTGCTGCCTCAGGTGGTGTGGGTCACTACGCCGTCCAGTTAGCAAAACTCGGGAACACACACGTGACCGTCCACCTGTGGGGCACGCAACATTGAATTCGTCAAGAGTTTAGGGGCAGACGAAGTTCTTGATTACAAGACTCAAGATGGTGCAGCTCTAAACAGCCCGTCTGGTCGAAAATACGATGCAGTAATCCACTGCGCGTCTGGCATTCCGTGGTCTACTTTCGAGCCTAACCTGAGTGCAAACGGGAAAGTGATATATATGGCTCCTGAGTCCTGGCCCTAGTGCTTTCCTGACATTTGCTTTAAAGAAACTAACCTTCTCCAAGAAACAGCTTGTGCCATTGATATTAATACCGAAGAGTGAGCACCTAAATTATCTTGTTCAGTTGGTGAAGGAGAGGAAGCTTAAGACAGTTATCGACTCGAAACATCCGCTGAACAAGGCTGAAGATGCTTGGGCTAAGAGTATCGATGGCCATGCAACTGGTAAGATCATCGTGGAGCCGTAGGTCATGAGCATATATATATTTCCTGGCATTGCAAAGCTTCTTATATTCCAGTGAATCTGTTGAATCTGGCTCGATCTAGTAGCGATAATAATTTGAGTAATGCTATACATCTCACATTTATATTTAAGCAATGTATTGATTTAATTATAAAGTTGTTTGACTATTTTAATGATATTATTAACGGCATCAAAAGCAAACTTGAATGTACTTAAATATGTATTTTGTTTAGAGTTTGGACGAATCTCGATGGAATGTAAGTGATTGTACCTGAGATATATTTCAAAATGCTTTCAATTAGTCAAAAATTCACTCTTTATTTATTTTTTTATTAGAGATGATACTGTACTAAGATATACGGGGATGTCCGAGCAACATGAAATATATAGGTCACGTTGACATAACATGAAATACTGTATTTTCTGATTCAACTAAATCTTTTTTTATTTTTCCTTCAAAATACTCAACCGTCGCAACAAACATACAAAACTCATCAGGTACATGATTTAAACAAAGGAAATAATGCAATTAAAATAAGAGTTTTACATAAAAACGTTGAGATTTGACACTCAACTTCGATGGAGGTATTTCATATTACATGAAATCTATGGTTACAACATGAAATATTGCATTTCGGATTCAACTTTGACTCTGATAATTGTGTTAGTGTTGCAATTACCCACATGCCCCTCATTACAATAATTTCACGTTTCACTTCAAAAATGGAAAAAATATTGACTCTAATAACCATTTTAGAGCATCCCAATAGGTCGGAATTTACAAGCTCCTTGACTATATTTAGGGAGGCTTGACCGGAATGTGCTCCAACAGGCTCCTATCCCACTCCCTAAAGTTTATTCCGGGCAAAGGCTCCTCAAATGTAGAGAGAGAAGACATCCTCCCTGTTATTTTTTTATTACTCCTCAAATGAAATTGGTGATCAAGATGAGTCCACATCATTCATATCCAATGGTCCAAATTCATCCTCCTTATTTTTTATTTAATCCAAATTCTTTTTATTTAAACCCAAATAATTCATCTTTTTACCTACATTTTCTTTCTCCAATGGCTAGCTGCTGTTAAACTCTTTTTTTTTTTTTTTGGGAATTATAGTTTGGTCCTTATCTTTTAAGGAAACGTCACTTTTTTACTTGACTTATGCGTATTAAGGTTTTTGGTCCTCATCTTTTTGGAAATACATCAAAAAAATCCCTCTGACCAAAAAGTTAACGTTAATAGAAGTGTCAAAAAGACGATTTTACCCCTAAGCAATGCAAAAAGACTGAAATACCCCTCTAACAATTACTCTTAAACCCATTTACTATTAGGAAATTAAAAATGCATCCATCAAGGATTGAACTTTCAACTTCATGGTTAAAAGCAACAAGCTCTAAGCAATTGAGCTACTCCAACTCATTGTTGGAGGCTTGTTAATTTAAATGTATATATAGTTATATAATTTGTTTAAAATAATTTAAAATATGTTTATATAATTTAAAATAAACTCATATATATATATATATAATTTGAAATAAACTCATATTTAATAATAATATATCAAAACAGGTTTATGGAAAAGAAAATAAGGAAAAAAAAGGAAAAAAAAAACGGAAAAAAAATTCTTTTTATTTTTTTATTTTTTTTCCCTTTTCAATTTATAGGCTTTGATTTTCTAGGTTTTTTTTGTTATCAAATTGAAATAAAATATTTTTTGTAAAGGAAAAAAATTCAAAAAAAAAAAAAAAAAGAAAAAAAAAAATCTACTGGCTTTGATTTTTTGGGTTTCATTTTGTTTTCTTATTTCCATTTGATAAAGAAACCCAGAAAATCAAAACTCATAAATTAAAAAGGGAAAAAAAATAAAATAAAAAATAAAATAAAAAAGAAAGAAAGAAAGAAAGAAAAAATTTCCCTTTTTTTTTTTGATTTTTTTTCCTTTTGTTTTCTTATTTTCTTTTTCTTTTTCTTAAATATGTTTTCATATATTATTATTAAATATATTTCAAATTATATATATATGAGTTTATTTTAAATTATATAAATATATTTAAATTATTTTAAACATATTAAATAACTATATATACATTTAAATCAATAAACCTTCAACAATGAGTTGTAGTAGCTCAACTAGTTAGAGCCTATTATTTTTATCCATAAGGTTGAAGGTTCAATCCTTGATAGATGCATTTTTTATTTAAATGGGGTTTAAGAGTAATTGTTAGAGGGGCATTTCAGACTTTTCGTATCCTTATGGGTAAAACTGTCTTTCTAACACTTCCATTACTAAAAGTACCGTTTTACCCATGGACCAGTTAACTTTGACTAATCATTGACTGACGGAAGGACCTTTTTGATACATTTCCAAAAAGATGAGGACTAAAGACCCTAATACACGTAAGTCGGGTACAAAAGTGATGTTTCCTTAAAAGATAAGGACTAAACTGTAATTCCCCCTTTTTTTTTTTTTTTTCATTTGAGTATTGAAAGAAACGGTGAGCGGTGGAAATTCCCATTTTGAGTGACGCGTGACGTTTGTTGCATAAAATTAGTGGAGGACATTTTCGTCAATTCACATGTGTCTCCACTTACCACCTAGCATGCATGAGTGGTTACGGCAGAAGCGGCCACTCCACCACACAAATCAATTCAATTCGAAAACTGTAAAACGGGCGTCGGTTCTACTCTATCGGCTCTGTGGCAATGGCGGAGAATGTGAAAATGCACGCGGTGCAGTACGAGAGATATGGTGGTGGAGCTGCTGGTTTGAAGGTTATTTACACACATGCCATTTTTTCTATTTTTTTTTTTTTCTAAAAAAATTGTTCATGAAGTGTGAAGTCAAGACCCATTCCACTGATTCATCAGTTGTGGTGGTGTTTATTAGAATTCAATAAGTTCAATTTACTTTGAAGGGGTTTCTATATATTGATTATTTATTTATTTATTAAATTCAGTTTTAAGTGACATTACTTGTGTGACTCACTTAATTTGGATTTTTTTAGTAAATTATCTCAATTATTGTATGATTTTTTATAATTTCCTTTTGTTGGTTGATCATTTATATTTCATCAATGTTGGGTAAATGTTCTTCTTGTTGAATTTGTTTGCAAGTCATTTTTTCTTTTCATGTTTACTAAAATTGAAAGTAAAGGGAAAAACAATGATCATGTTCATTTCTTTGAATATTTTTCTTTCTGTGTATGAGGAATTGGTTCATCAATTATAGCATCTTTTAAGTCCAGTGCTGCTGTAATTGCTTATAATGAATATAAATCTATATATGCTTGTCACAGCATGTTGACGTGCCGATTCCAACTCCAAACAAAGATGAGGTTTTGGTGAAACTGGAAGCAACTAGTATAAATCCATTTGATTGGAAAGTTCAGAAGGGCATGATCAGGCCTTTATTGCCTCGCAAGTTCCCTCACATACCCGGTAAATCCATTTCGCCTCTTGTTCTGTGTAATGGAATTTTTCGATTACTTCATTCTTTACTGGTAGGATGGAATTTACATGTGAAATTTAGATACATCAGCTCAGTAAGGGCCTCTTTAATTGCTCAAACATGTATTATCTAGATGTTTTGTATGATGTTCAGAACTTGTTTCAATTGAATACCGACACCTTATTGTAAATCCGTAAGAATCATTGTATTGCATCGCTACTTTTTATTTTTTTGCTAAAGAAGGTTGATCTTGGAACAGCGCTTGATGTGGCGGGAGAAGTTGTAAGGCTAGGATCAGATGTAAAAAATTTCAAAACTGGTGACAAAGTTGTTGCTATGCTTAACCCTACTGTAAGTACTCATTGATATTCTTTTGAATTTCATCTTCTGTCTTCAATTTATTATGAATTATTTCTAGTATGTCGGTTTCTTTTTCCATTGAGAAAGATTAAAAGTTTGATTATGAAGTTTTAATGATAGTGTCTTTGCGATAAGCAAAAATGTAATTTCATCTACTTCGAAATTACCTTCAGCTGAGGTGATCTATTTTTTATCATGTCAGGTAGTTTGGGGAGTAAATTGGGTTTGGTTGTCTAGTTCTGTCTTTCCATCTCTCGTCGTGATCACATCTGATGAGAGATTTCAGACAATTGAATTGTTGTCAGCATTGCATTTTTTAATTAGTCTAGTCGTCTAGATCAAATTTCCAAAAAAGGAACAACTGTTTTGAATACATCGCCTTGTTCTGCAAGCTTGTTTGGGTCATACGAATCTCCCTAGCATATCTAGATGTATGAATTTTATGTTTTTATATAACTTTGGGACTTGCAAATGAATTTCTCATAAATATATGGTTTCATTCAGCACTCTTTGGTCTTTAACGTATGGTGTGTGCTACTGTATCGTATCTTCACCCATGCCATTGCTTGCAAATTTTAGGTGTACTAAATGTGAAACCTATTGTATCGTATGCTCATATTTCCGTTTAAATTATGCTTCGTGGTGACAGAGTGGAGGTGGACTAGCGGAGTTTGCTGTGGCTAGAGAGAGCTTGACAGTTGCTAGGCCGACAGAAGTTTCAGCAGCTGAAGGCGCTGGCTTACCAGTTGCTGCTCTCACCGCTCACCAGGCCCTCGCTCAATCTGCTGAGATCAAGCTTGATAGAACCGGCAATCAAGCAAACATCCTAATCACTGCTGCCTCAGGTGGTGTGGGTCACTACGCCGTCCAGTTAGCAAAACTCGGGAACACACATGTGACCGCCACCTGTGGGGCACGCAACATTGAATTCGTCAAGAGTTTGGGGGCAGACGAAGTTCTTGATTACAAGACTCAAGATGGTGCAGCTCTAAACAGCCCGTCTGGTCGAAAATACGATGCAGTGATCCACTGCGCGTCTGGCATTCCGTGGTCTACTTTTGAGCCTAACCTGAGTGCAAACGGGAAAGTGATAGATATCACTCCTGGCCCTAGTGCTTTCCTGACATTTGCTTTAAAGAAACTAACCTTCTCCAAGAAACAGCTTGTGCCATTGATATTAATACCGAAGAGTGAGCACCTAAATTATCTTGTTCAGTTGGTGAAGGAGAGGAAGCTTAAGACAGTTATCGACTCGAAACATCCGCTGAACAAGGCTGAAGATGCTTGGGCCAAGAGTATCGATGGCCACGCAACTGGTAAGATCGTCGTGGAGCCATAGGTGAGCATATATTTCTTGGCTTGCAAAGCTTCTTATATTCCGGTGAATCTGTTGAATCTGGCTCGAGTAGTGAACCAAAACTGTAGATGAGTATTTGAACAGAGCTCTAGTAGAGCAAAAAACGATAAGAATTTGAGTAATGCTATACATCCCACGTCTGTATTCAAGCAATGTATTGATTTAATTATAAAGCTGTTTGACTATTTTGATGATATTATTAGCGGCATCAAAAGCAAACTTGAATGTACTTAAAGATGTATTTTGTTTGGAGTTTGGACGAATCTCGATGGAACTCAAGTGATTGTCCTTGAGACATATTTCAAAATGCTCTCAATTAGTCAAAAATTGACTCTTTATTTTTTTCATTAGAGATAATACTACTAAAATGTAGGGATATCCGAGCAACATGAAATATATAGGCCACGTTGACAAAACATGAAATATCGTATTTTTCAATTCAACTAAATCTTTTCCCATTTTTCCTTCAAAATCTTCGACCGTTGCAACAAACATACAAAACTCATCAGGTACATGGTTTAAACAAAGGAAATAATGCAATTAAAATAAGAGTTTTACATAAAAACGTTGAGATTTGACACTCAACTTCGAGGGAGGTATTTCATATTACATGAAATGTATGGTTACAACATGAAATATTACATTTCGGATTCAACTTTGACTCTAATAATTGTGTTAGTGTTGCAATTACCCACATGCCCCTCATTAAAATGATTTCACGTTTCACTTCAAAAATGGAAAAAATATTGACTCTAATAACCGTGTTATAGACCGTTAGAGTAGCAATTACTCACGTGCGACATGCCCCTCATTAAAAGGATTTCACATTTGACTTCAATAATGGAAAAAATATTGACTCTTATAACCGTGTTAGATTTGCAATTACCCATATGCCCCTCATAAAAATGATTTCACATTTGACAAACAGAAAAAATAAGCGGCATCAAAAGCAAACTTGAATGGCCCCAGGGGTAGCTCAACTGGTACATGAACGAGCTTGGGGTTTGGGCAACTGACTCCCAAGTCAGTGGCTCGAATCCTACCAATGACAAAAAGTTTCAAAAAAAAAAAAATACATAGTCTAGATAGGTGGATAGATAGATACCGTAAAAAAAAAAAAAAAAAAAAACTTGAATGTACTTAAAGATGTATTTTGTTTGGAGTTTGGACAAATCTTGATGGAACATAAGTGATTGTACTTGGGATATATTTCAAGAGTAATACTATATGACCTAAAAAAATAACTCAAAATTCAACCAAAATGATGTGACAAATGAGTTATTGTCACCACACAAATCATGGGGTAACGTGGTGAATGATACAGTAATAGCAAATCACTTGACACATCATTTAGGTTGGTTTTTTGACTAAATTTTTGGATTAACTAGCATTAGTGATATTTCAAAATACTTTCAATTAGCCAAACGTTCGCTCTTTATTTTTTTTTTTCATTAGAAGATAATGCTGTTAAAATATAGGGGTTGTTCGTGCAACGTGAAATATATAGGTCAGGTTGACATAACATGAAATATTGCATTTTCCGATTCAACTAAAACTTTTTCGATTTTTCCTTCAAAATCTTCAACCATTGCAACAAACATACAAAACTCATCAGGTAAATGATTTAAACAAACGAAATAATGCAATTAAAATAAGAGTATTACATAAAAATGGTGAGATTTGACACTCAACTTCGAGGGAGGTATTTCATATTATATGAAATTCACAATCACGGTTACACTACAACATGAAATATTGTATTTCCGATTCAACTTTGACGCTAATAACCGTAATAGAGTTGTAATTATCCAGACGCCCCTCATTAAATTGATTTCACGTTTGGCTTTAAAAATGAAAAAAATATTGACTCTAATAACCGCGTTAGAGTAGCAATTACCCACACGTAGCATTGCCGGCATACCCCTTGTTAAAATGATTTCCCATTTGACTTCAATAATGGAAAAATATTGACTCGTATAACCATGTTAGAGTTGCAATTACTACCCATATGCCTCTCATTAAAATGATTTCACGATTGACTTAAAAAATGGAAAAATAAAGGAGTTGATGCAATAAGTGCCCAGCCATTCACATGTCGGGTAATGCACTAGCACACAATCTTGCTTTTATGGCTTCCTTCTCTGCTAGGGATCGCCTTTGCCCGGATTTCAGCTCTTCTTCTGTTTATCTATAAATAAAAATAAATAAATAAATAAAGAAGTTGATGCAACTATGCAAGTGCATGATGGGATATTTCGGCAATTTAGTGGCTATGTGGTGAGATAAATTTTTACAATGGATTAGGATTACTAACAATCAAACTCCGTTTGTGCTTAAAAACAAATTTTAACAATCAAACTTCGTCGTAAACAAATTTTATATATTTTATATAGTCATTTCACTCATTTCCATACATTCTCACTTTTTGTAATGTTAGGCTATGTTCATCATGTTTAATTAAAAACATGAAAACTATTACACGTGCCTAAAACCAAAAATCAATAATTTAATAAAGTTTTTTTCTTTTAAATGAATTTTATAAGGTTCTTTTTTACGATTTCCTCTATGTTCAATCTATCCATAATCCACTCCACTCCAATTCAATTATTAAAAATTAAAGGGCTTCAATTAATAATAATCAGAAATAGAGGGGCCAAAATTGCAAATCACCTGTTCAAATATCGGTGAAAGAAAAAAGAGAAACCTGACGGGACCAGTTGCAGCTACAGCAGAGAACCGTGAAGCAGAAATTGAATAAGAAAGAGAGATCGTGTAGTGTTCGTCTCTCTCCTTTGCTTCTACGAAGCATCATAATGGGAAGTTCATCGAAGGACGACACCACCAGCGACGGCGACACGTCGAGCAGAGACTCTCCTCCTTCCAATTCCTCCATCTTCTCCGAGAGCGAACGTGTCCTCGCTTATCACGGCCCTCGCATCTACGAAGCCAAGGCAATTATTATTTATTTTTATAAAAATTATTTAATTCCTCTCTTTCTTTCTTATAATTCTCAAATTAAGCTTAAAGAAAAATAATATAAAAAAATTATTTTTTTTTATTTTTTTTGAAATATCTGCCTAGCGGTTTCATATTAACTTTTTTAAGAGTAGAATCAACTGTCTTGTTTTATTTTTGTTTATTCTTCATTTTAAATTATTGGTTTTGTCTGCCTGATGCTTTTGCTCTTGGTTGCTGAAAAATTAGTGATAATTTGATCATTTGGGAATTGATTGATGAAATCAGTTTTTTTTTTTTTTCCTTATTTTAATTCTTTGTCTTTACTTTCAATTCCACAAGCATGATTTTATTTATGTTGCAGAATGTAGCATCCAGTTGCTTTGTTCTTAAGTTAATCAAATAGTTGCTGTATTAATCACAGTTTAGTGGCAGTTGTAGTTATGGAGTCTGAGAATATGTGGATGTTAAGTTTTATTTTTGTTTTTTTCTAATTGGACGTGGTGTTGGAAATGCAACACTGAGCACGCAGTTGTAGTGATATGCTTATCATTAAGACCTTTTGATATAGATTTTAATGTTGCTAAAGATGGTTTTTAGTTTGAAATAGAGGGAATGCAAAACTCTTCGATATTAAACCTGTTCTATGGTTAATTCTTGAGTTCTTATGCACATGCAATCATGTTAGAAGTACTGATTTCTTTTATTGCTTATTCTTTATATTAATAAGTTTTAGTGGTTATAATCTCATTTACATACTTATTTTAGGTTCAAAAAGCTGAGCTTCGAAAGAAGGAGTGGAGATACTATGTTCATTACCTAGTGAGTCTGCCCACCTCTCCCCATTGTACTTCTTTTTTTTACTCTTCTCTTTTATGATCTACTTACTTCAGAAATTGCTTTCAATAGTATTCCAACTTAACAATTTCGAGAGATTGTACCACTTAATATGGTGGGTAAACAGAGTATTACTGCATGACAGTATTAGCTGACAAATTAATTGCTATCTTGCAGGGTTGGAGTAAAAAGTGAGTATGCCTTCTGTTGTATTTGCCTTGCTATATTCTCTAAGTTCTGATTTCAAAAATTAACGAGGTACTGGGTGCTGCATCCGGAGGTCATTTTCTCTCTCTTTCCTTTCTTCCACCCATCAAAGTTACCATGAGATTTAGTGCTCCAGTGATCTGCAATTCAGAATTGCAGTATTTGAAAAGTCTTTTAGACTAAAGCACAAAATTCGATTGCTTATTTGTTCCATTATTTTCCTTTACATGCAGTAACACAGATTAGGTATCATAATAAATACAAAGTTTCTGCTGTGGTGTAACAACCATACCACATTAAGAATCAACAGAAATAGGGATTATGTGGTTTTGTGTCTTAACATGATCAATTCATGTCAGCTATTGAGATGTGTGCACTTTCATTCACTGCATGTAAAGAAAGCCATTCCAAACGCTAATTTATTTTTCTTAGGGTTAAGCATTTGTACATTGCATCTGTGCATCTGTTTTACAATGAATTAATTTCATTAAATTGGCCAAAGCCATCCCAGATGGTGTTACCATCCAGAAGGATACCCAATGTCTTGTTTATTTTTTCCTTTTGTGTTTATAGACAAATCTAGCACAAGTTTTGTGCTTTTTAAGCTATTTATCAATTTTATATTTCACATAAATGATAAACCTATGATATTGGTACCTTGGATTTGAATATTGCATTAATTTTGATGGAATGGGAATTGGAGAAGCTGTGGCT
Organism: Acer yangbiense; assembly: GCA_008009225.1. Classification (NCBI taxonomy): domain Eukaryota; kingdom Viridiplantae; phylum Streptophyta; class Magnoliopsida; order Sapindales; family Sapindaceae; genus Acer; species Acer yangbiense. Next base: position 1,555,173 of record CM017766.1, read on the forward strand.
GTGCTCAACAGGTATTGGGCACGTACACAGGTGGGACACATGAGGATTCTTTGTCAAATACATACAGTCATATGTTAAAGGTTTATTATGTTTGTTATATTGACATAGGGATGTGAAGGTCACAACGATGAGAAATTGTATTTAATAAATAATCTTTTTAAGAGAGGGAGAAATTGAAAAAGTTTGATTTCATTAATATTATCCCCCTTTTCAAAAAGGAATACAACAATCATTACTATGGTATGGACATCTTGCCAACAGTTGGGATGAATGGGTAGGCGCGGAGCGGCTTATGAAACATACTGAAGAGAATGTCATGAAGCAGAAAGCCCTCGAAAAAAAGCTGGGTGTAGACAAGAGTTCGAAATCTGGACGTTCTGCACAGACTAAGCAAAAGAGTTCAACTGGTAAGCTTAACTCATTTTATTTGTTTGTCTGTTTATTTATGAATTCTGTGATAGTGTCTTAAGAGCTTGAAAAGATGTTACCCTGTTGCTTGTGTTGATTGTACGAGTACATTGGTAAATGTTTATCTGTGTGAATTTGGATCCAGTGGATGTCAAGGATAATTAGAACACCTCATCCCTCATCCCTTAGCACCGGGTCTCCCATGCTTCATTTGGCATGAGAAAATTAGCTTACAGGTTCTTTGGGTAGGGACAGTTACCACATAGAGGTTCTCTTCTACACCTCTCCAATCCCCAATCACCCCCTCTAAAATCTAAGACACATACATAGCCATATTGGCCATTTGATGGCTATATGTACAAAGTTAGAAAATCAATTTTCATTCTTATATATGTATGAGGTGTTTCCACTATGTCTTCAAGTGTTCTTAGTAGGATCACTTTTATGTCATGTTTGATTGACCCCAACTCCTAGAAAATTATGGTTACTTTGAATTGATTTTCTTAACAATGCCAGATATCAAATGGAGAACCATCTGTCAGTTCTATAATGTTGACCAGGATGAATGAGGAATGTTTCTAACATTGACTAGTATAGAGAAATTGGTAGAACCCCATCTTCTCCAGAACACGATCCAAGAGTTATGAATTTACTACTCCGTCATGGGGTTTTTCACTGTCAATCTGAATGATGGCTACTTCCTTCATGTATTTAATGACGTTTTCCCCAGATGTTAGTGAAAAAAAGTTTATTTTGTAGTATCTGTTGTGAATAAGCGTACCCCTTTGTTGGGACTTCGGGAGCCTAGGATTCACCTTAACCCTTTTGGCTATGACTTTCCCCATAATAATTGTCAACCACTATTGCAGCAAACATTCCCATTGATTGGTTATTAATGATTCATTTCAGCAGCTCTAATCAATCATTTTCATGAATCATCAAGACTTGGGCCCTTTTATCTATATTTTAGTTAAAAGTTTATTCGATTGAAAAACCTTAGTTTGTTTTAACATAGTAGGCAAACTGCAAGAATGACATTTTTTTTTGTAGTACACTACTAAGCTTATTATTCTATGACATCACACCAATTGAATATTGTTGCCTTTATTTCATATTTATGAATGTATTTGATTAAGTTTTTATGTTATCTCATCTTGTTGAAGTTTCAAGTGTTGCACAAGTTAATCGGTATTAGTAGTGCCTTTGTACCCACTATTTGACTTTAGTTATTTTGCTTCTGTACAGATGCAAAAGTGGATAAAGAGGACCTCAAGAGTAACGGTATTTTTTTTATCTTTATAATTCCTATGTTTCTTTCTTCATGCCACTTCAGAAGTGATTGTAATTATATTCAAATTAATCTTTCACTAGCATCATTCATTAGAGGTCTCGCTGAAGTTTTTTGTAGATATTGTATAGCAATCTTTTACGAAGGGGAGTAGAGATAAAAAATTTAGGTTTCTTTGCCAGACCTCTCTATACGATTACATGATAATTTTCTTACTACACTTCATACTTTTAGACACTCCCCTCTTGTTTACACATTCATTAGATTGATTTTAAGAAAAAAAAAATTAGAAAGTTTGCAGATGCTGTCTATTTCCTTGCTGAGTATGCTATGTCGAGAGTAAAACTTGTATCTTGTTAATTTTCTGATAAAATATTGGAGTAGCAACATAATTTGCTCTATTGTCTGCCCTACAAGATTCATATTACAACATGTACATCGAATAGTGCATCTTTATTGTGAGTACTAGCCAGTTCATCTAGTAGACGTTTAGTCTCTTGTCGTTGTGAAAAGGTCTGGCATTTGAAACTCACTTATACCAGGGTTTAAGAGGTTTTGATTTTTACTTAATGGAATAAAAATTAAAAAAGAATGCACTTCTATTTCATGAAATTTTTACGAGGAATGTTTAGCTTTTAATATTGTGATTGCTAAAGTTGTGGGAAGCTCTTGATCATCCTGTGGAAATTAAAGTATACATTGTGATTTATGTAGCATTTGGCCTTAACATCCTTCATTGTAACAAATCCTGATGAAACACCGTAAGGTTTTCAGTGTAAAAATCTTAAAATTGATTGCATGATGTTGATGGCTGCTCACAGTAGTAGACTTTTGCTGTTAAATGCAACATAAGATACATTTAGCGACTACCATTTAATGGGATGCTCTCATACATACAGCTCTGTATCTTTTTTTCTTTCTTTTTTTGTAAATTGTAAAAATTAGGCAATGAACTTCATTTTGTAACATATGTTGATATTTATTGCAGCAGCAAAAGGGAAGAAGCGAAAGAGTGACTCTGGTGTTGAGGTCCGGTTTTTTCTATATGATTCAATATAGAGCTTAATGACTAAGATATCTTTTCTGTTTTTCATTTTCTGAAATTGGTCATTAATCTCCCTCTTTTTTATTTGTATTTTCTGAAAAAATTTATAATTTTATTCATTCTATTGCATCCATAGGTATTATGTCAATAATCCTTTTTATGATTATGTTAAAATATGTATTCTTTTAAGACATGAATAATTGCCATTGGTGTCATGATAGAATCATAGAATAAATATTTGTTCAATGGTTTCTTACTTCCTTAAATAAAGTTATATATTAAATGAACCTTTCGTTTGTAAGATGTAAGGATATATTAATAGCATGTTTAAATCTGATTCTGGAAGAAACTTGTTTCTTAGTTTCTGAACATCCATCTGATGCATAGGTTTCCTTCTGCCATCTGTGTGAATTGTTGTTCCCCTATCATTTTTCTTACTCCCTCCCTCTGATAATCAGCCTATAGAGCTCTCTGATATGCTCAAATCTGATTAATGGGCATGGAGGATATAATGGGTGATAAGGAGCACAGATTAAACTTTTCGAGCTCACGCTAGTATTTTTTTTTTTGGCTGTTGTCAGTAGTATTTTTGTTAATTTAATCAAGTCAGGGATAATCTGCAAATGCTTGTGCACATACTCATTTGAAAAATTGTCTATCTACTATTTCTTATGAGTCTTAACTCTTAACAATGCTTTCTTTTAATATTGTTGTTGATTTTGTTGTTGTTAGAAGGACACTTTATCCATGGAAAAGTTTGTCAAGATCCAAATTCCTGCAACGCTGAAGAAGCAGCTTGTTGATGATTGGGAATTTATTAATGAACAGGATAAAGTATACTTACTATGAACCGTTGAAGTTCATTATCTTTTATCACTATATAATGATGTTTGAATATGATTTTAGTTTAAATAGTGTGTCTAGCAGTATCCTAATTGCTGTTAATTTTATGTAACTTATGCTTTGGTCGTTTTCATGAAGATATGTAGGTGAAACTTGAAGAATGAAATTCTTTTATATATTCAACTCATTGCTAAAGAAACCTTATTCAACCATTTGGGATATATGCTACATGGATATTAGACAGTCCAGTTCCAAGTAGGACCAAAACTTGTGAATAGCTTTTGCTTTTCTCATAACATTGAGCACATCTTTTAAAATTCACCTACCCATTTAATTTTGTTTCAAGTTGACCATATAGATTCTGATGCAATCATGGATTTTCAATCCCATTGCTCGTATGAGAAATTTATCGACTAGATGCACCTTCATATAGATGTTTAGTTAATCAATTGTCTCGTGATTTTGTTAAATAATTTTGTCCACGTCTATTGGAGTACTTGTAACTTTTAGCCTGTAAGCTCTAGTAATTTTATTGTCATTTATTGGGGTTAGCAAGTCATCAAATTTAATAATGTATATATCTTCTTTCAAATTATAATTATCCTTTTAATGTGTTATTATTGAGTCGAAATATGTTGAATTGGTTCACATGTGCTGAATTATTTCAATTCTACAGAAGATAAAGAATAAGTTGTAAAGATTTACGGTCTCTTTTTTAATCCATTTGTCGGGAGGATTTAGCAAGTCGGGAGTTTATTTATATCGAAAAAGTTTCTCATAATTGTTGTTTTCCTTTTCTTTTTCTTATGATAGAACAGGCTTATGTCCTCTTATTTATGTCTCTTCATGTGTATATATATGATATTCGCAGTATTCATCCTGAAGGAATAAAAAAAATAAAAATATGGAGTGAAGCCTATGCAAATTTACAGTAGAGGGCCTAGAGGCACATCATGGTTATGTTTTTCTGCATTGATGGGTTGACAATTAGATACATCTTTTGTAAATTTAATATAACTTCTTCGTGTCATAAATGGTTTTGGAAGCTTTATTAAAGTTGCTTTTAACTGATTTTGTATTAAACTTATCTGTTAGATACCCTTTATTTTCAGCTTGTTAAACTTCCACGTTCGCCAAATGTTGATGAAATTTTGTCAAAGTATCTTCAATACAGGTCAAAGAAGGACGGCATGTAAGTTCTATTTCTAAGTTGATATGCTATGTTTTGTCCTGTGCTCGTTATTTGAATTTTTGCTGCTTTCATAATATATTTTCAACTTTTACATGAAAGTATCACATATTATTCTTGTAACATTATGTGAACACCATGGTATTTTTAAAGCTTGAAAGTCTTTGCCAGTTTCAAAATGTACTGGACTCAAACGATAAAATTTATAATGAACCAAACATAACTTTCTAGTACATAATATTATTGTTGTTTGGTATCGATTGATTCTTTTTCCAATTTCGACTCTTGATCCTGTCAATAGCGAGGAAGCTCAGGAAATGTTTCCAGTGTATAACTTCTTGACTATAGGAATAATTAGAAAGACATGATGGCACCAGCATAGTTGATGATGTTTGATATAACTTGTGCTAGGGTTTATTAAACTAGGACACTGTCTCTTGCAGAGTGTTTCAACCAAACCAGTCAACATAGTTAAATCCAGTTTGACCTTGGTTTATATCCCGCTTGAAATTTTGTCAGGATTCAATGTTGGGTTTCATGGGATTTTGCGAAGTGCTTGACTTTTACTGTTAGGGTTATACCAGTATCCTTTTCATGATGATTTACAAGAATAAATATAGTTGATGGTTCTGTATAATTTCCTTTCTATCAAATCTGTGGCCAGAAAATCACCAGATATTTTTACAATAACAATTTCCAATGAAAAAAATAAAATTGGACTATATTTCTTGGTAGTGAGAACACCCAAAATCAATTTATAAGTGAAAAAGGAAAAAAAAACTCAAATCCAGTGTTACTTTAAGTTGCCATTTTAAAATCCCTAATTACACTTGTAGTGGTGACACAGATCATATTGTCTTTGATACAGGATGAGTGATTCAATCGGAGAAATCTTGAAAGGAATTCGGTGCTACTTTGACAAAGCATTGCCCGTGACGCTACTTTACAAAAAAGAGCGCCAGCAGTATCATGATGTGGTCTTAGATAATGTTTCTCCATCAACCATATATGGAGCTGAACATCTACTACGCCTATTTGGTATGCCTATCAATAACTGCTGATGCTTTTGAATGTGCATAATTAAATTACATCTAAACTCTTAAAGTTTTCTTTTCGGTAATTTACAGTTTTAATATCTAGTTGAGTGAAATAAATCCTTGCTGGCTAGACTTTCAGCTATCGATTGTAAAATCTTCTTTTTGTTTTGTATTTATTCCTTAAGATTCTGTTTAGTCTCCATACTAGTATATTTCTCCCTTTTCTCCATTATAAAATAGAGATGATCTATGTAACTTAATTTCTATCCTTTACATAATAGTAATTTTGTTTGCAGTTAAGTTGCCTGAGCTATTGGCATATGTCAACATTGAAGAGGAAACATTGACCCGCTTGCAGCAGAAATTGATCGACTTTCTCAAGTATCCCTCAATCCATACTCTTTTTGAATCCTGTAACTTATAGAGAAAACTATTTCTTTAAATTCTGAGTTTTATATTGGGTATTTGGGTGTTTAAATTCTGTGTATGCATCATCAGCTTTCTCATCACTATGTAGCTTTGTTTTCTTTCATTTAATTGACGTAGAAATATATCTTGGACTTTGAGGAACCTTGATTAGTGACAGGGACGGAGTTAGGAATTTTTGTTTGGAGGGGCTACTATTATTTATGATCTTTGTTATTTTATTCAGCCAAGTTTTGTTATTTTGTGTCAGCATATGGGTGTGTGTATAGGTTATATTGCAATAGTTATCCTACTCTTGTTCGAAACATCGCGTCTTCACCGGATTATAAAATTGTAATGTTATAATTCTGACCAAATGCGCACATGCATACCCTATTAGTGTTACTATGCCTGAGAAATAACTATTTTCTTTGTCGAGCAGGTTTTTGCAGAAGAATCACAATACTTTCTTTCTATCCGCTTATGACGGATCTAAAGTTTCCGATGGTAAAGCCAAAGGGAAAGATGACTAACATATCTTCAGAAATTGCTCTCTACATATTGGAGTTGGTAGAATTTCATGACCAAATCGGAATGCTGTCTTCTGCTTCTACAACTATCCCGGAAGACGGCAACCAATTGTTGTAAGTTGTAACATTAGTATTTGTTATTCTTTGTTGCTTTCAGAAGGTGAGTAACATTTATTAAGGACTCGTAATCCATACAACAAGCAGAGTTAATTGTAATAGCCAAATGTTTATTTCTGAAACCCGCCATTTAATTACTATTGCATTATGTAATTGAGAATTTCATGATCCGAGTCTAGTTATAGAGAAGATCTCCATTGCTCGGAATTATTGGAAAACGATATCGGAAGTTACGAACATTGTTTTAGAGATGATATTGCTGTTGTTGAAAGACGGGTGAATCATTCCATGTTGCTTCCAGCCACGTCCAGCACAAACCTGTACCTGACATCATTTCTTTCCATTCTCTCAAATGCCTTGTTTGCATAATCCATTTTGACCACCTCTATCATTGAAGACAAACCCTTCTCTGCCCAGAAGTCTAGTATTTCCCGTGTCTCCTCCATGCTTCCGATGAAACTTCCGGTTATGGTTTTCTTCCCTGCATATCAACACAAAATCTCAGTTATTTAATAGAATTTGCATGTTTAGCAAAATTGGATTAGAAAAATCTTGAATTGCATACCTAGAATCAAGTCATCCGAATCAAATTGCAGGGGCTTTGAAGCCACGCCAACTATAATCAATTTTCCATTAACCTTGAGAAGTGAAAGGTAGGATTGCAAATTGTGAAAAGCTGGAACGGTGTCGAGTATATAGTCAAGGCTGTTTGCTGCTTTCTCCATCTCCGTCCCATCAGAGCTCACCAGAAAAGCATCTGCGCCTAAGTGCTCTAAAGCCTCCACCCTCTTCTTGTCGGAAGAGCTAATGACAGTCACATGATGTCCCATCGCCTTAGCTATTAGGACGCCAATATGTCCGACTCCACCTAAACCCAGAATTCCGGCCCTGAGAATCTTATCAGAATCTCTGAACTGCTTCAATGGACTGTAAGCTGTCACCCCAGCACATAGTAGCGGTGCTGCCTGCTCTGGTACCAGCTTTTCTGGTATCTTTACCACAAACCTGCATTCACTTTAGAATTATTTGAGAACTATAAAGAAATGTAAGTTAGTTTCAGTTTCTTTTCGGTAAATTTTTCGTACTTTTGATTAACAACCATGGCAGAAGAGAATCCTCCCTGTGTATATGTTCCATCTTTATTGATGCCACTGTAGGAGAAAAGTCTGTCGTTGCAGTAATTCTCCAAGTTTGAGTCACAATACAAGCATTCACCACAAGATCCTACTAAGCAACCAACTCCAACAATGTCTCCAACTTTGAATTTCTTTACTTCTGAACCTAATTCCACCGCTTCTCCCACCACCTCATGCCTTTAAATTTCAATAAGACGTAAACAAATAAGAATCAAATAAACCTACTTTAACATGCGAAATCATGCACCTGATAAGCTCTAACGTATTTGAATCATGAAAAATTGACAAAGATAAAAAAGTGTGTACCCCGGAACCAAAGGATAGCTTGGGGGGTGAATCTCACTCCTTATCTGAAGAAGATCAGTGTGATCCATTCCACAGAACAGAACTTTTAACAACACATCCTCAGTACCTGTTTTCCTGTTTAAGAGCATATTGGAATATTATTAATAGCCAATTGCATGAATGCTCATGTTGTGCGATAACGGAGAAATGCTTCAATACATCTGACGTATAGTCGTTTATGTCCAACCCACTTATATTATATCATATGACATGTATCTCTCATGTAATTAGCTATTCTTGTCACATGACATAATTTGATTGGGTTTGACGTATACATCAGGCGCACTGATTCATTTATCCGGAGAATGAGCTAGAGAGAGAGAGAGAGAGGAACCTGAGAGTGAATGAAAAAGGTGACAGATGTCCAGATGAATCTCTAGCTGCCAATCCAATGACCCTTTTGCCCTCCATTTTCTTTGCTTCAGGTTTTGTTTATGAACACCAAAGAGTATGAAAATAGTGAGAAGTTGAAGAGAGAGATGAAAATATGATGGTATGGATAAGTTGATTTCGAGAATTTATATCCTCAGAAGACATCTTTGGTTTTGATTTTAAAATACAAAATATTTGAACAAAAATTATTAATATTTGGTAGATGCAACGCATTCAAACCAAAAGAATAAAAAGTAATAATAGAGAACAACTTAAAATAATGCTGTCATAAAATAATGTATAGTGGCTACAAAGAATACTAAAATATACCAAGTTGAATAAGATATCAGATATTTGGCTTGATTGACAAGGATTATTAATTGAGGGACCTTCAATAATCGGTTTTTGCTCATTACAAACGTCATAGCTTGTCACGTCGAAGATTGCGAGTGAGAGGGATTGCATCTTATTCTTAGCTGCCCCTTCTAGAACTGCCTCTCGAGTCTCGTCTCCGAAAGTCTCCAAAAGAATCACATGTCATGCAGCGATTCGAACTCATAACGTTGATTGACCGAATGAATCAAGAGCCTTTTAAGTTTTACCCAAATCACATTGGATGGTATAACCACATATTTTGAAGGGTTAATTATCATTAAGTTATTCCATTTAATATACATTAGAGACTTATTACGTATTAATATAGGGGATCAAGTTTCACTATTCACATTTTATAAATACGAGTAGTGATTTTTCTCTTGATGACCCCTTGACAGTTTCAGTTTGTCATTACAGTCAATTCCCATTACATCTACTTCATTCTAATTTAACCACCTCATTCACCTTAATGAATAGGGTTCGAGTTTCATTATACACATTTTATTCGATATTTTGATTTATTCCATCTGATGACCCTTAAGTCTTAACCCAATCACTTAACTTTTATAGTTCGGTCCAGTATATCTATTTAATTCTGATTTAAACTTTTATCTTGTGCTTGTAAAATATGAATGGTATTGGTAGGACTCGAGCTCCTCAATCCTCACATGTTTGTAAAATGTTTACGATGGTTGGTACTCGAAACCAATGTGCAACTTTTATGCTCTTATTTCTTGGATCTGGATCCTCATCTCATTTAAGTGTCCTCACCTTTATAATCTATTGTCACATGTCTAATATAACAAACCAATTGTCTGGATTATTTCTATTAATTTTTATGTCTTTACCCTACCAAAAATATAATTAATTAATACCATTGATTTATGCGATAACATTTAAATGTAAGAAGACGATCCAAATCCGAATTTCATATGTTTATTTATTGTTGCTATTTTGAATTTTGGGCTACAAATAGGCCAAAATTAGGCCCAAAATGAGCACATAGTGTGGATTGTATAACGACATCCAAAACTTTTGAGCAAACATTATACAAATGAAGAAACGCAGAGTCAAGACTCAAGAGTCAAAGACAAATTGAGAGTACCTCCATCTCCAACTAACTCGGCCCTTCGCTAATGGCCTGAAATTGTTCAACAATGGAAACCACTCTCCTCCATTCTTCGATTCGACTCACCAATCTCCCATCTCTCACTCACTCCACCACTACAATCAAATTCAAACCACTCAATTCGCCTTTCTTTATTTCTTCTCCTGTATTTCGCTTCAATCTGAAACCCGTTCACGCTTCTCTCAAGTATCGTACGCTTAATTGCGTCGCTCAGGCCCACGATCACCGTCAACATAACGACCACCACCATCACCATCACCACCACCACGGCGGCGGTGGTTGTGCGGAGCTGAGTCGGCCGCAGAAAGCAGTGATCGAGTTTGCGAAAGCGACGAGATGGTCGGACTTGGCGGATTTCTTGAGAGAGCACTTACAGCTCTGTTGCTGTGCAGCGGCTTTGTTTCTAGCTGCGGCTGCATGTCCTTATTTGTTGCCGAAACCGGCGGTCAAGCCTCTGCAGAATGCATTCATTTTCGTTGCTTTTCCACTCGTTGGGGTAAAATTTTTGTTTCCATTGATTTTCTTAAATTTTGGCAGATGAACTTTGATTTTGATTTTACGACTTTGTTCGATCCGGTTGAAAATTCTCTGAGCTTTTGTAGAGTAAATTAGAATTAGAATTGAATTGAATGTTAAGCTTTCAGTGGAGATAATAGAAAGCCAGTTGTACTCTCAATCTCACTGACATTATCTTGTTGCTTGAGTAGCCTTAGTGTTGAGATTCGGCTGGCGAATAACTTAACAAGCTTATTAGACGAACTTCATTTTGTTAGTTTTCTCGTAGTTCATGGTTTAGGCTAACAAGCTTCTGTTTCGGGAAGTTGATCATGCCTGCCTTGCTTATTGGAGTTATGAGTAGTGTTATTCGCAGCATGATTAGTAAGATTGTTATTCTTATAATTACAACATGGTTAAGAGACTCTTTGTATTGTGCTGAAAGCATGATTAGTAAAAAAAAATAAAAATTGTTGGGATTGAGAGAAATTTTTTGAGTTATTTCTTGGACCTGATTTCTTCCATAGGTGGACTAGACTATAAGGTTAAGCATATTAGTCATTTCATATAATTGTCCTGATGCGTGTGTCAGGTGTCAGCATCTCTTGATGCTCTTACTGATATTGCCGGTGGAAAAGTAAACATTCATGTACTGATGGCTCTTGCGGCCTTTGCATCAATATTTATGGGAAACTGTATGGAAGGAGGTCTACTTCTTGCAATGTTTAATCTAGCTCACATTGGTAAGCAATTCAAATTAATGATTTAATAAACAGTTCTTGGAGAAAAGTTAAGTTTCACAAGCTAATATGTATCAGTTCTTCTGCAGCTGAAGAGTTCTTTACCAGCCGCTCAATGATAGATGTTAAAGAGTTGAAGGAAAATAATCCAGATTCTGCCCTTGTGCTAAATGTTAATGATGACAACCAACCAAACATCTCTAATTTGGATTACAGAAGTGTTCCTGTACATGATGTGGAAGTTGGTTCATATATTTTGGTTGGAGCTGGTGAGGTCTGTGATAACAAATGTATTATTTTTCTTTCTCCTACAGTTTTTGTATCAGTTGATGCTTTTAATTTTTATGTTTTGTGTTTTGGCTACAGTTCTACTACTGAAAGTCCGGTTTAAATAAATAAATATAATTTTTGTTTGCACCTGTTTCCGTGGTCTTTTTATAAACCATTAGGGAATTTTGTTCACCTTATATTAAATTAAAATCAGTTAGCTAGCAATGACCATTAGCAGCTGAGGCATTTATTGATTTGTGTTTTTGTAGCCTATGTTCACTAGCTAATTCATGAGTGAGAATTATTACATGAGCTTAAGCAGTACAGATTTATTTAGATATGAATTTCTGTATATTAATGGCCAGTGGCAACTAATTTGCTGTTTTTGCTCGTCACATATCCATGTTTAATAGTTTCTCTGTTTCTGGTTATAAAGCTCTCACTTAAGTGTATACTAAACCTTTAAGATTAAGTATTTTATATTTGAAGGCATATGAATGTTTTTCATGTCATGTAAAAACAGCATAAGAACCATGGTCATGCTGATATGTATTACTGTATTAGGCACTTCTTTATGAACGTTGATGCATTTGGATTATGTTCTCTTCTATAATATATATAGCATCTAAGAAGCACTCTGGATAACAAATATTGGCATTTCACTAGGTTTACCTTTCCTTCTTGTTCATTGATTTTACCACCTTCTCAGTCCTTTTTCTCAGTTGAAATGGCATGCCAGTTTTGATCACTAGATAGCCATGTTGATTATGTCATTCTACTTTGAAGTTTGTAAGCCTTTAAAAGCTATGCTGAAAGATGGGAAGTTTCATAATGAATCTGGTGTTATGTTTAGGCTGTGCCTGTAGATTGTGAAGTTTTTCAAGGTAACGCAACAATTACCATTGAACACTTGACTGGAGAAGTCAAACCATTAGAAGCCAAGACTGGAGACAGGATTCCTGGTGGCGCAAGAAATTTAGATGGTAGAATGATTGTGAAGGTATGCTCAATGATTTTCTCATGTTTAGACTTCCCATTGCAACAGATATGCGGAAAGAAATTGAATCGGTGTGTATGTGTTCTTCCAATCTGTTCAGAAAGCCATGAGTCCATAATCTGTCAAAAGTATTTTTCATTTGTACATTGTCCTTTTTAATTTTTCATTTTCTTTTTCCTTTTTCTTTTGGTTCTGTCAATACTTGTTGATACCTCCAGTTATGCATCATTGTTGAGTTTTCCTTTGTGAATTGAATCAGGCTACCAAGACATGGAAAGAATCAACGCTTAGCAGAATTGTACAGTTGACTGAAGAAGCACAATTGAATAAGCCAAAGCTTCAAAGGTGGCTAGATGAATTTGGTGAGCGTTACAGCAAGGTGGTGGTTGTTTTATCAGTGGCCGTTGCTCTCATTGGTCCATTTCTTTTTAAGTGGCCATTCTTCGGCACCTCAGGTAATTTGCAGGAAAAGCTGGCACTTATATGCATGTTCTTTAATTATCATATTTACTGGTTGCATTGAACTATATACCAGTGATGTTTTTAGTCTTTTATGTGCATAATGTATTTGCCCAAGAAAGGGTTTCAGCGCTAAAATGTGTTAAGTGTATATTCTGGTGTTCCATCTTCTATATAGTTTCTTTTAACGTACTCTCGCTCTGTCTCTCCTAAATTTCTTATGAAATTTGTTGCGTATCTATAGATTTAGTATTTTGAGTACATTCTTATCTTAAAAGTTTTTGATGCATGTTAAATGTTCAGCATGCAGAGGATCGATCTATAGAGCATTAGGGCTCATGGTGGCAGCATCACCATGTGCCTTGGCTGTTGCTCCATTGGCCTATGCTACTGCTATAAGTTCCTGTGCAAAAAAGGTATCAATAAACTGCCATAATTAAGTACTTACATGCTGGTTCGCTGCTTGTTTACTTCAACTAGGTAAAATATGGGTGTTTTATAGAATAATTAAAGCATATATATAAGTAAAAGTGGGAAATCTTCTAGAGAGATTATTCACTAGGAATAAATGGAAATTGGATGTTTCCAAATTCGAGCTTCAATAGGTCTTGGTTTGGCGTGAATGAAATTGCATCTGTGAATCACAGTCTTTATTTACAGGGAATATTACTTAAAGGTGGACAAGTACTAGATGCTCTAGCTTCTTGCCATGCTATTGCTTTTGATAAAACTGGGACACTGACAACCGGGGGCCTTATGTTTAAAGCAATTGAACCGATACATGGTCATTTGATCAGAAACAACAAGAAAAATTTTGTGTCTTGTTGCGATCCCAGTTGTGAAAAAGAAGCTCTTGCTGTAGCAGCTGCCATGGAAAAGGGTACTACTCACCCTATTGGAAGGTATTTTGTCAAATAAAGACTTGAGATTCTTGTGCCATTTTTACCTTTTAAATCTATTTTTCTGATATAGCATGCACCATAATTAGTGTCTTGATGACTGGGCAGAAGTTTTACCTGTACATCAACTGCAATTCAATGTGTTTTAAGTCTGAGAAAGATGGAGTTTTATGTATTTTTTTTTATCATGTCTTCTATTTATCTCTGTCATGGCGGTTCCTTTTCTTTGCTGACCTATCTTCCAAGGACCTACTCTCTTTCACCATCTGCATAATTAGAAACGTTCATACTCAGATATAGCTTTCCTCAATGATGATTGCAAACTATAACTTGATCACTAGGGATAGAGTGATAGACCTACATCATTATGTAATGGTGATTTCCAAGTTGAAGTATGTGGTGCCAATGTCAAATTTATTTTACTAGAGTTCCTTATAATCCTCCATTTAGTTGTTATGCACTGATGCTTATCAAGTTTCCCCTTCACTTGCAGATGAATTATGTGTGTGGCTCTATCCATATATATTCCTTTTTGCAAGTCTATTTTTGGAGTTCTGTTTGGATCCGATGTTTGTGAAAGATTACTATAACGATTTATATTGGAGTCAAATGAAAGCATCTATATTCTTTCCAATAGTAATTTGTAGTTGTATTATTTTCCTTTTCAATTTTCAAGATGTTAACAATGTTTATCTTTCATGTGAAATTATTTATCACCTATTCCTTTGTTCCAAAATGCAGAGCTGTGGTAGACCATAGCATTGGGAAAGATCTCCCTTCTGTTTCCATTGAAAGTTTTGAGTACTTTCCCGGTAGAGGTCTTACAGCAACTCTGAATGGCATCAAGGTACTCATTTCCTTACCAACATATCTTCTGATGGTAAATTTATTTAGGATTAATTATAAAACAATCAACTCCTATGATCCTTCAATATGTTTCAACGGAGGATACTTGGCAAAAAAAAAAAAAGAGGAAGCAGAAGAAGAATATCTTATAAGACATTGTTTGAATTTATCTGTTATCTCATTCAGTGGTCCATGTAGGTATCAATTAAATTCTCAGAGCCTATATAAAACTTGTGCATGATTTACAGCTAAATTATACCGGATGACTGAACGTGCGTTTAACTACATTAAATAGGTCATGCAGGCATTTGTGCTATTTCTTACCATCTTGTTTGAAGTGTTTTTTGAACTAGTGATAATATTAATTTATGATCTTTTGTACTTTGTTATAGTCAGGAACTGAACGGGGTAAAATGTTGAAAGCGTCTCTTGGTTCTGTAGAGTTTATCACCTCTCTCTGTAAATCTAAAGATGAATCCAGAATGATCAAGGAAGCCGTGAACGCTTCTTCTTTTGGAAGTGACTTTGTTCATGCTGCTCTTTCTGTTAATGAAAAGGTGTGCTTCACATTATGCTAATTTTTTTCATTCATCTAAAATTTTAATTCTATAAGTTTAATAAAAGTATGCACATTTTTACAGTCTGCCTCTGACTTGCACTCTATTGGTTTTGGATAATTTTGTGTTTCCTGCAAGGACCTCTGTTAGTGTATTCTTCTTTGACTGCATTGGCCGATAATGGAGATATTTTAATGGCTTTTGAAAAACAAAGACATAGTATTGAATTCAATTGTCTTTATAATTTGCCACTTCATACAAATAATAGTAAGGCACAAAATTTAAAATTGATGGATATTCGTAAGTTTCTGACTTTTATCATGACTTCTCATTCTACGAGGTCAACTATTTTGTGAATGACATTTTCTCAAAAATTAATTTTTTTCTGCCATTGAGTCTGTCTAGGTATCGTTGATTCACCTTGAGGATAGGCCTCGACCAGGAGTTTCAGATGTTATAAAGGAATTAAAAGATCTGGCAGGACTACGAATAATGATGCTAACTGGTGACCATGAGTCCAGCGCATGGAGAGTGGCAAATGCTGTGGCCATTAATGAAGTTTACTACAGCCTAAAGCCTGAGGATAAACTAAATCATCTCAAAAGTATCTCCAGAGACATGGGTGAGCTCGAATGATAATTTCGGATCCTTATAATCCTTATCACTATGTTTCTGCTACTTGGTGTTAATTTCTAGAATATAATTTACTCAGCCACTTCTGTGGAAGATTAACTACCAACACTGAAGTCTTAATAAATAATTGTTCATTATAAAGGACCCTGTATTAGCTCCTATCGTAACTAACCAAACAACAGAAACACGGTAGGGAAATAGAACACGCCTCTTATGTGAATAAAATCATATATGTATTTACGTACAGATCCGCTCATATATGTAATTCTGTATATATTAATCGGCAACTCTTTCTTTGAAAAGAAAGAAAAACTCAATACTTTGGCTCAAAAAATATTTACCTCATCATTTGACTTGTAGGTAGACCTGGCACGGTTCCGGTTCGAAACCGGCGGTTCCGATTCTAAGGTTTGGTGGAACCGGAACCGGAACCGACGGTTTTGAACCTTTTTTTTTTAAAAAAAAAAACCCATATCAGATCTCTGGATCAGTCATAAATCTGAAATTCCAACCACAAAATCAACCACAAACCAACCCAAATCACCCCCAAACCACTCCCAAATCAACCCCAAACAACCAAACCACTCCCAAATCAACCCCAAACAGCCATGGCACCACCAAATCAACTTCGTGAATCGAAGATGAAGATTAGAATCGAAGAAGAAGAGAAGAAGAGATCAAATCGAAGAAGAGAAGAAGAAGAGAATCGAAGAAGAGAAGAAGACGAAGAGAAGAAGAAGACGAAGAAGAAGAATCGATGAAGAGAAGAGAGAAGAAGAAGAATCGATGAAGAGAAGAGAAGAATCGAAGAAGAAAAGGAAGAAGAGAAGAAAGAGAGAGAGAGAGATCAGAAATTAGGGATTAGGTTTAGGATTTAGGAATTTAAGATTTATATATATATATTAAAAAAAAAAAACCGCTGGTTTGAACCGGCCGGTTCTGCGAAAACTAGAACCCGAACTGGCCTCCTCCGGTTCCGGTTCTGGTTCTGGAACCGGAACCGAAAAATCCGGTTCCGGTTTTTACGGTTTCGGTTCGGTTCGGTTCGGTTCCACGGTTCGAACCAGAACCTTGCCAGGTCTACTTGCAGGTGTTTCTTATTACCTTCCACTGAATGTTCTTTATCCTTCTTTCACATGCTGGTTTCTACTATGTATACATAATACCATAGTATTCTGTAAGGCATGGTCTGAAGTTGATAGTTTGTTGTCTTGAAATTTTATATGCATTTTGGAGCAGCTGAATAGATCTTGGGATCTTCTTACAGGGGGAGGTTTGATCATGGTTGGTGAAGGCATTAACGATGCACCAGCACTGGCTGCTGCAACTGTTGGGATTGTGCTTGCTCAGCGGGCTAGTGCAACTGCCATAGCTGTTGCAGATGTCTTACTGCTGCAGGACAATATCTCTGCCGTTCCATTCTGTATTGCAAAGTCTCGCCAAACAACGTCCCTGGTAATTGTTAACTTTCCTCTTGTCATTAGTTGTAGTCATTTTCTCCCCTTCATTTTATTGATCTTTGAGCACATGTACTTGCAGGTTAAGCAGAATGTTGCCCTTGCTTTATCCTGTATAGTTTTGGCCTCTCTTCCATCTGTTTTAGGCTTTTTACCCCTGTGGTTGACGGTATGTACTATTTACCAAATTGATGAGTGTTTACAGACTTGATTTCCTGAGATTATCAATGTTTTGAGAATTCGAAAGAAAAATCTCTTGCTATTGATGAAACAAAACTAGGGTTTTCTGAGTAAACAGATCGCCGTTTCTGAAATTTGGCAACTTTTTCATGAAAAGATGCTTGAACTAGATCTTGAGGACTGTTGTCATGTAAAGAACATGCATGCTTAGTTCCCGAACCTTCATCTGTACAATGGTTACACACTTTGGTGTCCCCTTGACTAACATCTATAAATTTTCATGTCATTTACGTGATATGCCTCTTGAGTCAAAAAAGTCCATGATATTTCAAAAAAAAAAAAAAAGCATCCATGAGCTTTGTTTCAACTTTAGTAGCATATGACATCTGACATTATAAGCAACACTCATCAACGACATTAAATTTGAATCTTGCCTGTGATATTCTTAGTTGTTGCATAGAACAACCCACATGATATTGTAATTAGCTGCCCAGTTTTCGGTCACTTTTTCCTGTTTTAGTTCTTGGTTGGTTCTAACTCGAGCTTATAATTCCATATCTTCTCATTTGGTGTGTATATATGCAGGTTCTTTTACACGAAGGCGGCACTCTTCTTGTTTGCCTCAATTCCATACGCGCTCTGAATGAGCCCACGTGGTCTTGGGGACGGGATTTATCACATTTTGTTAGTGAACTCAAATCTAGGTCCTTACTGAAACAGAACACCAGCTCGGACACCATCCAGGCTGCACCTTCGTAACTAAACGCTCGATATTTCCTTCTTTTTTTCTGATTCTTTTTTAAGTCGATTGATGCATACAAGCTCTTGACAATGTCCCATGCACTCATGTATAAAAAGAGGTGGAAATCCCAGAACACGTTCAAGAAGTATTTTAGGGCAACAACAAAAAAAACCTCTATCCTGAAATGTACAGATTTGACACTCACAATCTTGTAAAAAGCGTTTTCAGGCAAGTTTTTTGTTTTTTGTCCCCTCATTTTTGTTGGTAAAGTAAATACTAAATATCAGTTTCGCTTTCATTTTGAATATGGTAGCAATTGATTATTATCAGGTAACAAATTCTTCATTTTTCAGTTAATTCGTTCGGGATTGGGAGGGTAAATGGTCCGATCCCGCAATCTCATGGATGGTGTGAGTGTACCAGAAAGAGTTAAAAATCACTTCCGTTTTTGACTTTTTTATTACTCTCACGAGATCAGAATGGGAACATAGCTATTGCTGTATGGGGGTTTATTGCTAAAAACATGGAAAACGTGTCAATTTCAAAATTCACATAAAATTTCTTGTAACTTACAAGGTTGTTGGAACATCTCAAGCTGAAAATATTTAGTAAACATAAGTGTAACGAAACACCTCGCTCACTTTCTTCTCGAACTGTCAACGAACTATTTCAACCATTTTTTCGGCTTAATTTCCTCTGTATGTATTTCCATGGTCATATCTTTTATATCTTTATAGGACCATAAATGAATTAAAACGATGCTTTTAACATTTTGGTCCATAAATTTGAATTTCCCTGACCTGGAAATCTGAGAATTCCAGATAAAAATCCAAATTTAAGATTCAATTTAACCATAAAATCGAGAAGAAGAAAAAATGAAATTAAACAACTTTGATTAACATTTAAAAGGATTTTTTTTTCCTTCTTATCTAATTTTTTTTTTCTTTTTGCATGTTTTTTTTTTTTTGTCCCCTAAAAATCTACTCGAACAACCAGAGATTGAACACCAAATTTTGTTTCTTGTTCCCAATTCTCTCACCTTCCTTCAAATCTATGGCCTTTTTTCTCATTACTCGTCTCTCTCTCTCTCTCTCTCTCTCTCTCTCTCTCTGTACATTGATTGACCAAAATTATTGCTCTAAACAAAAGAGAGAACACAATTTTTCTTCAAGTTTTCTCCATCTCTACTACTCACTCAATCTTGCTAATTCCAATCCTGGGCATTGCAGCAATATTTCTAAACACTCCACCGCTACCGCCGCCCTGATAACACACCCCACCACCACCGCTACCGCCGCCGCCGCCACCACTACCTGTTCTCTGCTGCTCAAGAGCTGCCATGTAAGTCCTCACCTCCTGCCTTATCATGTCCTGCATCACCAGCATAAACTCCGCACTGAACCCCACAAACCCACCACTTTCATTGCTCCTCTCTTCCCTATTCACCGCCGCAGCAGCCGCCGCCGCCGTTGCCTCCATCAAAGGCTTCGTATTTACTTGCTGAGTCGACTCGTTCACCACTTCTGTCGAGTCGACACCTGGCAGTGACAAACTCAATGAAGTTGGAGGATCGTTGGAAGACGACGTCGTTTCAGGCACCATATTAACATCAACACCTCCAGTTCTCGCCACCGGTTTGAATATATTATTATGATGACCCGGAATGCTAGAATCGCTGACGTCAGATCCCGAAGGACTACCGGGGCTCATGTAAAGTCCGGTGGCGGTGTTCATCGGCGGCAAACCGGATCCGGCACTCACCGATCTTTTCAACGGCTGCTGATGTGGAACATCATCACCAAAATCCCCATCGTACCCTTGACAGCTACCGTAATTACAATCGTCGGCGGTCAACGAGGAACAGCACTTGCGTTTAAGAGTTGAGTTCCAGTGATTCTTGATGGCGTTGTCGGTGCGACCATTGAGAAGTCGCGCGATTGTAGCCCACTTGTTCCCAAAACGCGCGTGGGCGCGTATGATGGTGTCGTCCTCCTCCGCCGTGAAGGCACGGTGCTCCACCTGCGGCGACAGCTGGTTACACCACCGCAGCCGACACGATTTCCCCGATCTTCCAGGTATGGCTTTGCTGATAAGAGACCAGTTTCTTGGTCCATGCTTGTGGACCAGCTGTTGAAGTGCTTCGTCTTCTTCGGGGCTCCATGGACCCTTGATCCGATCCACTTCTTTTCTATTAAGAGCTGCCATCGATCGAAAATATCTATTACTACAATTACAAAATACAAATAGGTCTTTTTCTTTCAGTTTAAGATTTCAGTTGTTTTGAGAGAGAGAGAGAGAGTTTTTGAAGATCGTTCTTTTTTTTTTCTACAAATTGTAAATGGAGGAGGTGGAGAAGAGAGAGATATATAAGAGAGGGAGAGAGGTGACCGGAAGAGCCGGTGAGATTTAGAGAGTGAGGAGGCGTTATGGGCACCGCTTCTTCGAGGTAAGCGGTTGGAGGGAGGGAGTTTTTTGGGTTTTGGGATACAGCTGTCTGATGACACGCGTCGATCATCTGTTGCACTTGTTTACATAAGTCACTCTCTTAAATAACACCTCCTACCACTTTTCTGTCCACTCTCTCTTGGAGGAGCGTCTACGCTACTCTCTCTATCTCTATCCCTATCCAATCTACTAGAAAGAAAAGAGAAAGTGGATTTTGAATTTGGCAATGACATGGAGCGGGACGGGTCAGCGGGTTATGCAAGTGTTGTGTGCGTCTCTCTTATCATTATTTCGATTCAACTTTAAATTGAATTTGGAGCGTCGAAGATATTATATGCTTATTGCTATGAAAATGAGTAATAATTCATTAAGAAATCATACAATTTCAATGAAACAACTAATATTTTGTACTTTAATTATAGTTATATTGAGATATAATGAACATCACTTAATACGCATTTTAATTATCTTTTTTTCGCTCCAAGAGCGTAGCTCAGTCGGTAAATGGACGAGCTTGAGACTTAAGTAAATGACAAAAAAAAAACCTGGTCTAGATAGGTAGTATCAAAAAAAAAATTATCTTTTTTTCACCTACATTTTGCATAAATAACAGGTTGAGATTTACATATGCTCTTGGTTGAAATGGGATGTTGTGCAATTCCCTTCACATTCGAGTTAGGGACTCAAGACTCGTATAAAATCATATGTGGAGAAAACCCTTTTTTGAAATAATTTTTTTTTTAAGGATCGTTAGATCTAAACGGTCTCCAAACCCGATAAGTATATGATTTAATGAAAAATAATTCAATATCAATTATCAAAAAAGCATACAGCATAATGTTGGCGAGTGTTGACACGGAGCTGTGAGAGCGTGGCCTATAACCTCGCCAATAAAATAAGTTAAGGAAAAAAAAAAATTGCATCTTTACTGTTGTGGAAGTTAAAGAGACAAACAAAACACAGACAACCATATTTTATTTTAATTTATAAATAATAAAAAACAGAAAAAGAAAAAAATATATATATATTATGAGAAGATAAACATGATAACGGTTGAGGCTTTGTTTTGTTTCCAAGTCTCTCTTTGACTCAGACGCCAGCCTGTAAACCATTTTCGTGTTAGATTTTTTTTCTCTTTTTTTTATATATATTTTAATTTAATTTAAAATAAATAAATAAATAAAGGAAATGTTGAGGTGGCACAAAACTACAACACCGGTCGCCGAATCGGAGGACGAATCATTACTGCTTTACTGCAAAATCCAGCCTGTAAACCTGCCACTACCTTAACGGCTTCTTCTCTCCACCTACACGTGTCAGTTTTCCCGTCACTTTCCTTCTAGACCTGCTCGTCTTTTAACCTGTACGGAACCGGTAAACCATATCCTTAGTGCACACGCTCCTAGACACAAGGGACCTTGCCTTGCACCTTCCTAATCCATAATTATTAATTAATTAATTTAATTTTGGGGGATTTAAGAGAATGATTAAAAAAAAATATACGTATTAAATGGAAAAGATATGGTAGACAGGTTCGTATCTGTTTCTGTTACTCGTACATCGTACCTACTACCTACTACTTTTTTTTCTTTTTTTTTCTTTTTTTTTTTAATTTTTTTAAAAAAATAATTTATTTTCACTTTCATCGTTTTTGAAGGTTTGACTATATAATATATCGCGATATTTTCTCGCATTTATTTCTACCAAACGTTAACGGTCATGTGGATTTTTTCATATTTGCGTTTTCGTTTCCTTACAAGGAAAATCTAAACTGTTTTCTAATCCTTTTATTTTTCAGCTTCCTATTTTTGACAACAAAAAGTTTGATGAAAAGTTGTAATTTTCAAATTTTGACAACAGCTTTTTCATTGAAACCAAACATATTCATTTTTACGGTATATACAGATATTCTATTATCAGTTCGAACTGATAAAAGATATATCAGTTCCTTACTTCCTTACATGTGGGTCATTAGAAAGATTGACAATATATATATATATAAATTTTCAAATGAGGACGTCTTGATATAACTTCATGAGGATATTAAATGTGAGCCAACAGTTTTACATGCTATATCTGATTGTTTTCACAAATTAACTAGCTATATCTTTAAGTTAAAAAATAATAATAATAATAATAATAACTAGCTATATCTTTAAGATTAATGAATTTTGTTTTGACTATATTGCTTTCACAAATTACTCATTAATTCTTTGCATAAAAAAAAAAATTCGAAAAAAAACTTGGTGATAGATATTGAGTTACAAAAATTACAAGATAGAAGTTATGAAAATAAGGGTAATTTTTTTTTTTTAAGGTACATTAAATTTGAATTTAATATATGGTATAAATCATCAAAATAAATTTGAAGTTACAAATGAAAATATAGATAAGGCAATAATAGAACCATACAACAATATTTGTAAATATACATTTGGGATAATATTATTTTTATAAAAATGTTTAAAATCATTATCAAAATAATATATAATATTTAAAATATCTGATTGTAAAATAAAATTTGGGTTAAATTGCTCCCATCTTCTTACAAAAAAATAAAAAATAAAAAATAAAATAAAATAAAAATTCATTAGAGAGGTGAGATATTGATATGTATCAATGGATAATGGTTTGTGTGTGTGCACTGATCATATGTGGTGATTTATGTAGACAAAACTTTGATCATATCACTTTGTGCACTGCACCTGCACATGGAAATTGTGAAATTAATGAATTTAATGCTACAATAGTTGCCACAGTTGGTACGATTGGATGTATGTTTTTTCCTTTCTATCTATATAATAAATTCTTCGTTATGACAACGACTCGAATTTATAACATTTATCATAATTCGAATTTATAACGTTATAATATACATGTGAAGTATGAATAGTATATTAGTTGTATCTAAAATCAAGATTGGATATGTTTAGACTTTAGATAGCTCATGCAGCAATTCTGCGATAGTTGGCAATACCAAACTATGTGTAATCACAAGTGTGTAAAGTATTATATATATATAATTATTAAGTGAGGTATACTTTAATTTAATTTTAGTAAAGACCTTTATGAAATCGCATTGATTTTTATGAATTTTGATCTGAATTTTTATGTGGATAATAAGTTCATTGAAATCTAACTATGAATAAAATTTAAGAATTTTTCAAGTACAAGAACTATTTTTTTGAATTTACCTATATTTTTCTCATTTTTTCGATGCCATTATATTTTACAAAATCGATATAAATAGTTATAGTGCTTAAAAAATTCTCAAATTTTTTTTCATAGATAGATTTCATTAAACTTATCATTCGCACAAAAATTCAGATCAAAATTCTTAAAAATGGATGTGATTTCATCAAGCTCCTTACCGAAATTCAAATAAAGTATACCTCACTTGATAAGTACTCTATATACATGTGTGTGTATATATATAATGAATTTTTATTAAGTTCTATCATTTTGATAAAATGTAAATGAATCCTTAAATATAAATAAAATTAGTTGATTTTATATTCTTCATTAAAGTAATTACATATAAGCTATCTAAGGTTTGCCTAACAATATGTGGAAACAACTATTTAAAAAAATTGACATTAACATACCATATTGTTAGACGTTAGTACTTGATCATTCACTTTAAAGTTTGACCACATCAAAACAGTAAAAAGATTTAAACTCCTATCACTCTTAATTTAATAAAAAAAAATTAAATAAATAAATAAAAATAGAGATCCAAATATCCAATGTGGACTATGGAGATTGAATCTCCAATTTTTTCTTTTTAAATTTTTTCTAATTTTTGATTCTCTTTATATATATATATATTTCTTATCTCCAATATCAATTATCCATCTTACAAAAAAAAAAAAAACCTGTTTCTCAATCTTATTATTTTGTTGTAAATGTTGTCTGATCAGTCTATCTAAAAAATGAATGATGGAGATCCATCTATTTTTTTAAAGAAATTTTTTCATGAAATAACCAAAATACCTTTTCAACGATTGAGTTTAACTAAGGGGTCGCTTGTTTTTTACACTTAAAACTTAATGGGTATGGATAGAAATTATTAAGTTTTTATTTATTTATTTATTTATTTTATTAAGTGGTCAAACAACTTAAAAATACAAAAAAAAAAAAAAAAAAAACTTAAGAAATCCTTAATTTTAACTTCATTCCAAATCACCGAATTGCATTTAATATATTTTCTTCAAAGATTATCCTATCAAAGATAACATATTTCCAATTTTATCATAAATTTATATTATATAAATTTATTTCTTTTAACCTATTACTTATGATAAACAAATCACATCATCACTTTCAACACCATCGTTGAACCTTCAATTCAATTTTTATTTTTTAAAATCAAAATCATTTCTAAATCATTATTTATCCTATTATTTTTTTTAAACAATTATTTATCATATCTTAGTCATGAACGATATATTGTAATTATTACATAAAAATGGTTTTAAAATTGTTAAATTATTTTTATTTAGTTGTTTGTATCATATAAAATGAAAATACATAACAATTAATAATAATAAAGGTATAAATGTTAGATTACTTGTTTTTAAACAATATTATATTTTTTAAACAAACAAATTGACGTTCTATTATGAGGTGATAAAAATAAAAAGCAAACATGTCATTCAGATTCAGGTTTCAATCACTATTCAGTTTTTAATAAAATTCAGAACTATTCAGTCTTAAGATAAAAAAAAAAAAACGACCCCTAATACTATAGGTGGTTGGTATCGGTTTTTAAAAATGTTGTTTTTTTTTTTTTTGAGGGAAACAAAGACACTACAAACGAACCCGGCATTCAACCGAAACAACCGAACTAACACAAGAAGGGTAATCTTTCACATGAAAGGAATTAAACATCATCTAGGTTATGTGTAATTACTTTTTCTTCATTTAATATTATGATTTTTTTTATTTACCGAATATTATATAAACAAATAACAATACAGTATCATGATTACTTGTTAAGTGATGATCTTGTTCTGGATAATTTCAGGTCGCTTTACTCTAATATATAATACTACCCATCGATCTACGAAAATATCTAACAACCACATGATGCTTTTGGCAGTTGATTTTGAAATTGACTAGTGGATCGTTAAAATTAGTTTATTTATTGAATTTAAAACTTGTAAATATTACAAGTAGAAGTGGGGTATGAACCTTTTTCAAAGAAGATCACTATTAATTTATAAATTGCAGAAAAGGCGTATCTACATGTAATCTTCAAATGTCGCCCCCATGTGAAAGTAAATTCCAGAATGTTGCATTTTTCTAATCTATTCAACTCCACCTTGCACTTTAAGGTCATATTACCCTTGAGGGTTTTTCTAAAGGGGAAGGACTCGAACCCGCAACTTCATGGTATATGTGTAAAGGGTTTACACCGAACCAATCTCATCTCGTCTTAAGGTCATATTACCCTTATTTAAGCATTCATTCGCTTGCCACTACCCCTTCAAACTTAGGTACACAATATCGGGTCATGCTATTATTCAGGATCAGCAATTATAAGTATTTGTTTACTATCTATTATATTTTAATCTAACGGTTCAAATAAATGAGAAATTTAAAAATAAAATAAATGATGACTCTATCATGTATTGTTAAACCCACAACATCTAAGGTTTGTGTTGATGATAAAAACAAAGTGTATTGATGATTGATTAATAATTTAATAACCTTCGGGGTCTCGAAGGTTATTAATCAATCACCAATGTGTCTTATTTTTATTATCAACAACTTGTAATTTAAATATTTAATTAGTTTATAAAATTTGTATAGTTACTTAATAGTTAATAGCTATAAGAGGAATCATCTAATATAAATACTGAAGTTTGACCCTAATTGAGTTAGGGGTTTCGATGTTTGATTTCAACCGTTAAAAAACATGGTTTAAAAAATAACTCTCTATTTATAGAAGAATATTTAAATACTTTGTAATTATATATATGAAACTTAAGTTGTTATTATATAGGTAATAGGGAATGCAATTGATTTTTATTTAAAATTTTTTTTTTTTAAAAGAATGCAATTGATTTTAATACTTCTGTTTTTTTTTTTTTTTTTAATTTAAAAATTTAAAATAAAATAAAAAAAGTAGAGAAAGCGATAAAAAGTAAAAGTAGATGCAGGAGATCGTACTTTAAGCTTTGAAACCTGTTTTTTTTTTTTTTTTTCCCCAGCTTTTAAACCTGTTTTTATCTACTTCAAAGTTGAAGCCGCCACGGCATGTGCGTAAATGGCTTTATCACGTGCTGCATCCTCGCACGGAGGAGACACACGTGTAGCTTGCATCCTCTAGTGCGGCAGACCGCAGACCAACTCTTTTGGAATTCGCATTTATGACCCTCCCTTGTCTTTTCTTTTTGGCATGAAGGGCAGGGACCTTATCGTAATTTCGATTTGTATGGTACCGACTATAAGCCTATAAGGTACGGTTGCTTAATTACTTAATCTAACTCACGTGATTATCCACATTCTTACAGGTTTCCTCATATTAATGGTTTTTTTTTTTCCTTCTAAATCCGACATTGTTGAGATAATATATATAATGTCGGAATTCATGTGGCTCCATTTTTAAGATTTCAACGAAAAACTCAAATGGGCAAATGGCCCTTTGATTCATTGGTAATTTCACAATTAGATTGCTAATTTGATGATTTATCGGTACAATATTCGGCCGGATGTTATACACAATTATGAAACTATTGGACGTGTGACTTTTTATTTATTTATTTTTAATATCTATTAATCTGGGATTATGTATTTTTTTATTTACCTAAACCCCAAATTAGTCCATCTACCAGCAGAGCTACGCCCTTGTTGGCATGTGACTTTTAATTGTAGTTCATTTGATAAATTTGAGAGCTGGGGAGGCTATGAATTGAATTTACAACTTATTTTGTATGTATATGATAAACTTATCACCTGATGTCCGGATCAACCCCATTTTTTGTCAAAATTAAAAATATATATTGAGACTCTTTTATAAATTCCATATGATTATATCTAGATATTACATAACAATATTTTTTTTCATTAAAATAATGTCTCTCTTTCCTTTAAAAAAAATTAATAGTCTCTTGGCAAAGGCAAGGGAGATAAATCAATAATTTTGATTAAATTATAAGATAATACATTATTTAATTCACTTGGTAAAAATATATAATCTCACTCATTCTATAGATTAATAATTTATTAAAAGATAAACCGTCACACACGATATATTATTCGTTTTGACCCGTTGAATCTTACAATTTTATCCTTAAAAGAGCTCTTGTGGGATCCGGACTAATTTGTGTTTATTTATATCATATATTAGTATTAACATCGTGATAGAAAATGCTAGCAATATTGCCAATGAAGGATAATCCATATGTTTTTTTAGAGCTCTTTTTATGGATAAAAGTTTGATATTTAATAGATTAAACCAGACAATACATCATAGATGACAGTATCATGCGTATCCCTTATGAAATTTTAGTGTCAACATATCTTAAAAGTGTCGGGACTGTATTCTTATATAGACTTAGTTCAATTATCTAATAATGGTGTCCAAATTTATATCTAACCGACCAACGTTTTGTGGTTAAATAATGAACAAAATTTTATTTTTCAGTCCATACTCCATTTTATCAGCAATAGAAATGCACGTGTAACACGAATGGTATTAGCAAAACGACAAAAGAAGACAGTTGTCTGAAAACACACACCTAACACATGTTGAATTCTAACAGCTTCCACGTAAGAACAAGGAATCGATAGTTCAACTTCAGACAGAAATAGCCCCTCTCCTGGCTCCTAGCTTGTTGAGTTCATACCCCACGTCATCACAAGATTAGTTGAACTCGGCCCCACTTTCAAATTTGCTTGTCGTTTTCCGTATTACGTGGCAAAATCAACGTCAACATCATCATCAGATCCAAACACTTTAATAAATAAAAATAAAAATAAAAATAATTATTATGGGTTTGTTGTCTCCTTTTGAACCGTCAATGAGATAAACGATGGAGAAGCCATGTAAATGAGGAGGACTTTGCCAGCTATAACGCATTACTACTTTTGTATTTATTTATTTATTTTAATATTAAATTAAATTAATAATTTTGAGTTTTTAAGAATAAACATGGTTTGAGTTTCGAAAAAGACAGCATCTCTTTATTTAATTATTATTATTATTTTGATATCTATTTATCTACCTACCTATTAGATCAGGTATTCATTTTTGAAGCTTTTTACCATCAGTAGCTTTCGGTTCGAATTCTATAAATGACGAAAGTTTTAAAAAAATACCTATCCCGAAATAATATATACTGTAACAAAAAAAAAAAAAAATCGAACCGTTAATTTGAGAGTCATTTATCTAAACGACAAGTTCGTCCCTCTACCGACCAGGATACATTAATTTTTTTTTGTGCGTGTGTTTTGGGGATTCACGTTAACTTCACAATCCCACGATTCGCGCTATTGTAAGCCGTGTGCATCCATCGTACCGTGTCCTTCTCTCTCTCTCTCTCGTGCATTTCTGATTTCTTCACGAAATATTAGTACTGTTATTAAAGGGACTGTTTATGTTTAATATAAACCGACGGCGCATTTTAGCTTCTGGAGATATATTAATTATAACGTCATTTCACTATTGTAATTAAGTTGATACCATGTTACTGTATTAGTAGTATGCAACTTGCAAGAGATATGTAGGCATGTAGGCATGTAGCATTATTAAATAAATTAATTTGTTGTAAACTTGTAACATTTAATTTTGTTTTTATGCTTTAAAATATTTTATAATAAAATTGAAAAAAATTTATTAAGCAAATCATTCATGGGCCTAAGAAATTTAAAATGCTAATAATAAAATTAGTGAGTGGAGTATGTTTTCTCGTTAGATTGTCTATTTATGAATAAAGAGGGTAGCAAACCACATAACAAAAAATATATTTCCAAGTCAAGTGTATATAAAATATCTATAGATACACTTACTTTTGGATATAGTGTATAATTAATATTTCTTTATATATATATATATATATATATATAATCAAGTTGATCTATAGAAAGAAAAAAAGCATTACATACAATCATATATCGAAAAACACTAAAACCATATAAAGATAACTAAATATAAAAAAGAGAAAAAAAAAACAGAGAAAAGAGAAAGGATATAAAACGATCCATTGTTATTATAATTCTTTTTTTTTATTAAATCTATAACCAAACATGTCGGTGGTATCTATCAATATCAAACACATCAAGTCCGATCTATATATTTACTCATGTACGTGGGAGAGATTTACTCTTATTATAGAAAAGTTTTACGGTTTTATGGACAAAATTGAGATTATATATACAATACCTTAGCAAAGAAGGTAAATGATCCATTAGTTAGGAGGTTTATTCACTTTATTCCATTTTGTTTATAAAACTAACTAACGTTTTGAATAAGTTAGGTAAGATGTGACCAAAAAAGATTATAATAAATCACAAAGCTATACAAACTTAAAAATCATCTCTAGTTGCAATTATAAAGTTTGATTATAAAATATAAAGCTGGCTTTTAATTAGAAATTACCGTTTTTCAATAACAAAAATATAAAGAAATAAAAATTTAAAACAACCGTCTACTGTATTAGGTAAATATCCGGAAAAAAAAAATAAAACACCTTTAATAACCATCAATCAATCTGGTTTAATGGTTGTAAAAAAACGCTTATTTAACCTATCACTATTTCAGAATCGAATGATCGACATTGTAAATGATATATTATTCGAAACACATTCTTAATAGCATAACATAATAAAAAAATTATTAACCAAATATAAAAATCATGTAAATCTAATACAATTTAAATGAACAGTCTATAGTGTTGCCACATCATTTGAGCATCAAATTTGGGCAATGTAGCATTATTGAAATTATTAATCAAATATCAAAAAAAAAAAAAAAAAAACAGTTGTAAACCGGTGTGTAAAATGATGGGCCATGGACATGGTTTGATTAGCCGTTAAATTAAGGCATCATATTGCTGGCTTAGCTAATTAGAGAAATAATTGGACAAGGAATTTGGTCAAAAGCATTATTAAACATTAAAGTTTAAATGGAATTATTTCATTATTTCATTCAAATACAATCTCATTGGTTGGATAGTTAGTTGATCATTACTTGTGTGGATAAAGTTTGAACTATTAATCAAACTCAATGTTTACTAATCTAATTATATAAGTAGTTATCTAATGCGGGAGTAATAATTCTAATAATTATAGACCATGAAGCTTGATCAAATCATAAATATCTGTAATTCTTTTAAAAAACATTTAATTTATAAAGTTTATAAGTAATTATATGTGTTCAAAATTTTCATCGATTCAATTAATGAGTCAATTTATCTCCAAATCATAGATAATTCATTATCATACTATACATATCATATAAGTTACCGATTCAGATGATCGGTATAGTATTTGGATCGTTGATCTGAGAGTCATTTGTCCAAGCCTCAAGCTCGTCCATCGACCAGCGAGCTACGCTTCTGTTGGCTATATCAGGTAGTTTTTATTTAGAATATATATAACATAATTTATTTATTAGACCTACATTAATTGTGTTAAAAACTTTATTGTAGTCAAATCAATATTGAATATTTTTCTTTGCACAAATAGAACTTTGGGTTGTATCGCATTATGCAAAACAATGAGCTACAAGTTTTTATTTTTATATTTTTATTATTAAATTATCTTTTCGATAATGCATGTATCCATCTTTAAAAGTGATTGTGGGCGGAGTAAGTAGTGCTTTTGCTTTCTTTTAAAATTTAATTTAATTTAATATATACTCTAATTACTATTTGAAACTAAATATGATATATATTATATAATACACTTTAGTAATGGAAGTCTAAGCTTATGATTAATTAAGATAATATTGAGGATCCATCCATGATCACTTTGATTACTTTTAAAATTGCCATCTTTTTCTTCCATACTTATAAACTGAAAACTTAGTGGGCTTGGCTATTAATTTCTTCTTAATTTGATTATTAAATTTAAGCAAGGACACATTGATGGGATCTAAGCAACATTGCCCCCCCACCCCCACCTTGCCAATTTTATACTTAATATCACATTTATATTCTCACTCAATTATTTTAGGCTTCCGCTTATACCTTCTCTTTACATCGGTGATAGAGGTTTGAGTCTCACATTTATTTATAAAATCACAAAATGTGGGAAAATCTTCTTCTTGAAATGGGAGTTACTTTTCAAGTCGTGCTTGTTTACGGCTAGTTGATTTTACTAGTTTCTAACACGCCCCTTGTCCCGCCCGATGCCAGGCTCCAAAGTTCCAACATTTGTGGGAAATTGCATCTCATTTGTTTTAGATCGAACAACAAAGATTTCATTGTTTCATAATACATAATAGAGTTTCTATTATGCACGAACATCCACACTATTGAAGTTGAATCTTTTCCTCACATTAGTTATTTTCTCACATTTTTCAAAGTTAATGATAAAGTAATAATATAAATTAATCAAAACATATATAACTACTCATTTATTATAATGGTTATATTTTATGAGATCATTAAAGGCGGGGAAGAGCAGAGGTGAGAAGAAGATCCAAATTCTTTATATTACATTGGTGATAGAGGTTTGAGTCTCACATTTATTTATAAAATCACAAAATGTGGGAAAATCTTCTTCTTGAAATGGGAGTTACTTTTCAAGTCGTGCTTGTTTACGGTTAGTTGATTTTACTAGTTTCTAACACGCCCCTTGTCCCGCCCGATGCCAGGCTCCAAAGTTCCAACATTTGTGGGAAATTGCATCTCATTTGTTTTAGATCGAACAACAAAGATTTCATTGTTTCATAATACATAATAGAGTTTCTATTATGCACGAACATCCACACTATTGAAGTTGAATCTTTTCCTCACATTAGTTATTTTCTCACATTTTTCAAAGTTAATGATAAAGTAATAATATAAATTAATCAAAACATATATAACTACTCATTTATTATAATGGTTATATTTTATGAGATCATTAAAGACGAGGAAGGGCAGAGGTGAGAAGAAGATCCAAATTCTTTATATACGAACAAATTTAGAATACGGGATCAATTATCAAGGCTGCGATATCAATCATTTAGGTCCAAATTGCAAGGCAAGTAATTCATTCATACTGCAGGAACAAATAATAAGTATCAATGGACAATATTCTCAACACGATACATATAATTTTCAAAGTAATTAGCTAGATGAATATTGATGATCAATATTATTAACACATCAAAGTAAAAAACAGTAATCATCAAAAACTCCAACTACTCCATTTAATTCGAAGAGGCTCCACACAAGAATGTGATGTTCCAGTTAAAGTACCACGGACTGCCAAGGCCATGCTACATGAATACAGATATATAAAACCAAAACAACAAAAGTACTGCAGATGCAGTGAAGATTTTTACGAATCTTTCTTTTTTCCTTCAACAATCACAGATTGCTAGACAAAGAACTAACCGAACAGGTTTGTGTTCTTCTTTTATTTATTTTTATTTATTTTTCTGATAAAAACTATAGATAATCGGCTTTTATATATGCATGCATGATTTGTCCTTCAAAAAAGCACTTGAAATGCAGAAGCCAACAAAAACCCCTTAAAGAATTTAAGTTAGAAAAAAGTCCTTTTCTGTAAAAAAATATATTAAATGGTTAGCCACCCAATTATGTTGGATTTGTCAAAGTGGTGGAGCCTTTGTGTGATCATCATCTAAATTGTGTCCAGTTGTTAGGTCAGGAGTCACTGTCTTTGCAAGCTTGAAAACGGAAAGCTTGTCAAATTCCACATTTCCACTAATCAAATTCATTTTAACCTGAAAAGATAAACCAGAATACTAGTCAGTGGAAGTAGTTATGATTATATATATTTCTACAGAGACTGAATGACTGTTGTGTGGCAACAAGTTATCAAGCACGAAAATTAAGTCATTGGGTTTGAACGAGAGAAGCGTGTATGTTCTGGTTCTGGATGATGAAATCAAAGGGTATTTCGGTCAAAATATAAACGGATTTAAAAGGTTTGTAAATCAGGGGCGTTTATTAATTGGAAATCCGACAACGCACGGAACGCCCGTGGATTGAAGCTTCTCTTCAAATCAGGCGCGTTTATTAATTGGAAATAAAATGAAATGAAATCAAGTTCCGTGGAAATTAAACCGAAAGATTATTCTTTAGATGGGAGGGGGGAGTCAAGTTCCAATTCTAAGAGGAATTTAATTCTTGATTTATGTGTGAGACTTACATAATCTGATTCCAACTAATTTTAGTAAACATGATAATCATAAATCAATAATTAAGGTTAGAATTTCTTATGGATAAACACGAAATAAGTCTTTAACACCTATTCTAGTCAATTGATAGCAAAACTTAAATATATCAATACAAATATTTTTCTATTTTTTTTAAGGAATGCAAATATCCTTCATTGATAACACCTAATCTAGTCAACTGATAGGGAAAATGTAGGTTTTGACCTAACTTCATCATGCTAACAAGAATCCAAAAGCAATTTTGAAGACAAACCCAATTTTATTTCTTCATCTTTTCAATAACCGAGAGACCAGTTTTCTCATCAACCAAACAGGAAAAAGAAACAGAAAAAAAAACTAGCAATTCCTGTAAGCCGCCTAATAACAGTAATACATAACTTTATTATTGGTTTAAGTATTACATTATTATATAAATTCGGGGTTTTTTGAGAAGAGGGATGACTTGAACCCGTAGGCCGCAGCCTCGTGGTGCAGTTATGACAGGTTTACCATCGGATCACCTCATCGATCTTGTCATAACAGTAATACATAATTAGTAATAATGATTTCAAAGTTGAGTTATTGGAGGGTAGGTGTCGGTCTCTAGTGGCCGGGGGCATGGCGTGCATGGGATGTGAACATGAATATTATCAACACACATAAAATTCAATATGGGGTCTAATTTGTTGATCTTGTGATTTTCTATTATGAAATCAATGTAGGACCATGATGATGATGATGATGCACATATATACAATTGTTAACAGGGTTGGTTCTTTCTTGTTCGTTTCTGGCTGCTATTGTATTTGGAAAATTAATTATTGGGCTTCTCATCAACTTTCCCCAGAAAATGACAAGGGCCTACGATTGAGTACCGTGGAGATGAGGAAAACTTGTGTGAGACGACCAATTTGTCAAGAAAATTTTAAGGGAATTAAAGTAATCAGTGAAATGGAATTTGAAGTCTTCTCTGCATATATAGTTGAGTTAGAATTTGGTTTCTAATCTTTTGATCACAATTTTACTTGTTCTTGAAGAAAGAACATATCAGTATCAATAACCAATCACATGAATTAAAAAGTTTAGAAAAAAGATTAGATCAGCAGAGAATCTAAATCCATATATATAAGTCACCACCCTATATTAGTTATCACTATAACTGCTTGTGATACTCTTCATGTGTGGGGCAGTAGTTTTACGTAAAATTTATCGAGAAGGTTCATTTTCGAGTATTTATCTCGAACTATATCAACTAATCATACAATGTCTCTTGTTGTCATGACCTAGACAAGCCATTTCACTTAACGAGTGGGAATATGCTCATGAGTTCCATTCCACCAAAATGAAATGTCCAATTTCATCGTTAATTAACCGACCGTATACCTTTTAATGTGCACAATGCAATGAACTATTGGTTTTGATCTCACACTATTCATGAAATGTAATGCATCAATTAACCTAATTAAGTACAATGGCAGCATATGAATTCATGTTTATGTGAACAATAATTCAATTAACTGATTTAATTGCAATGTGAAAACTGATGTAATATCAAAAATCACTTTCCATTAATAAGATGTTTCTAACAACATAATAACTATAATAAATTCTAAAATTCAAATTTGTTTTTGAAAAATAAATGTGTGATAAATGCTATTAAAAGCTTATTCTGTAGAAAATACTTTCTACCAAAACATTGATGAACTTGTCCTCCTAAGGGAGGATAGAAAAAAAGAAAAGAAAAAACTAGTGTAAAAGTGTAAAACATGAAATTGTCTTATTGAAGAAATTATAATTAAATATACCAAACCTCTCAACATCATTGGATGATTGGAGAATAACAACACTGATTGGATGATTAATAAGAAGGCTTATCTCCAAAAAATATCTTTCATATAATAATAATAATAATAATAATAATAATCCAAAAGTAATTAACCCTATAATTAATTGTTGTGGTCGCCATCATATTTTTGAATTGGTTAGCACTAATTACTTGCTACTTGTTTTTATTATATATTTTTTCAGAGACCTCGAACAAGTAGGAGTTTATCTGGGTATATCAAGATTAATCATTACATGTACGACTCAAATATCAACATCATATAGTCGGACTCGATTACTCGAACCTACCACCGCAATATTGGAAGGAAAAATGTACAACACTTGAGCTAAAAAGGGGTGCCCGTCCACTGTCCACTTGTTTAATTATTATTTCACTAAATAAAAACAAAAAAAGATACAATTAGTGACAAAGCTATAATAATTCACCTAACAATTAGATTGAGAATGCCTAATTGGTTGTGGAATTGTTGTCGCCCTAGTGCGAGTCTAAAGTTTTTTGGGCCGTTGCAAATGGAGACAATAATCAAACAATATAGTGACACTAATAAGTAATAACCAAGAGTAGCGATCACTCATTTTTTTAATATCGTTATGATCATTAGAGATATATCAACTTGCTTGATAATTAATTAATACTATTAATTATTAAGTGATAATATGTGAACAGCTCAATTTCCACTAATACGATATAATTATATATGTTGTGAGAATATATATTATCGTAAATCACCTCTTAACACAAGTGGTAGTATAACATATAAATACAATCTCACGCCTCATTCGGGTTGGAACAATAATATTAGTTAAACCCTTTAATTACAAGTCTGATACAAGCTTGAAGAGTTTCCAATCATTTGAAGCCCAGGTGAAAAATACCATTATGGGCTGAATTCGTAAGTCTAGCCCATGTTAATGCTCAAAGACTGCCATTTTCTAGTTGTTTGTATAGAAGTTTATTTCAAGCTGGATTTGAATCTATAACTTTTAGAGCTACAAGTTTTTGGGACTCACACACTTGAGGTAGCACTAACATAAATATGTGTATTGAACTATTGATAATATATCAGTTGAAATTCCTTTCTTTTCACCCCGTCTTCCACGTGTTAGTGGTGGCGAGTTCGAGTCTCACCATACACATTTTACAAGTATATGTGAGATTATTATTTCTGGTGCTGTGGGAGTAAATTTATTTCGTTAAAAAAGTAGATATTTGAACTACAAAGGTAGTGTTTGATCTCAACCGGTCCCAATAGATCCGTTCAGTTTCATCAGAATTTATTGTAATTCTTTATAAAAAAATCTTTTCTTTCTACTTCTATTAAAACCTTACTACATAGTGGCATAGTGCCATAGCGGTGATTTTTTTTTTTTTTTTTTTGAAACATTACATAAATTTACGGTTTTTTTTAGGAGAAGATAACTCGAACCCACGACCTCATAGCGTAACTGTGAGGGGTTTACTACTGGACCAACTTCATCTCGACGTAGTGAGAGTGGTTTGAGTCTTGTTTAATTTACTCGTAAAAATACTATTAAGGATAATTTAGGTACTATTCGAGCCGAATAAGTAAACATTGAAAAGGAATAAATGAGGTTGGTCGGGTGGTTAACCCTTCATACCTGCACCATGAGGTTGCAGGTTCAAGTCCTCCCCATTCCAAAAAAACTCCGAATTTATGTAAAAGTTTCAAAACAAAACAAAAAGTAAACATCGAAAAAAACAAATGTGGTCGAACTGGGCTTTAAAAGCCCATGACTGAAATGGATCCGTTGCAGTTCTGTGTAAACACACACGTGTCAGCTCCAAGTGGTTTCTACAAGCTTAAAAAAAAAAAATGGTTAATTGCACTAATTTACCCTGACATTGTACAATATTACAGCGATATTCAACTTTTGCATTTATTAACAAAAACATACCCTTGACCACTTTGACTAACTATAAAAGTCTAAAATACCCCCAGTTATTATATTAACATTTATATATTATCAAGAAAAATTCAAATTAAATTTATAATTAATTAAATTTAAAAATAAAACTAATTAAATTTATAATTAATAATTAATAAATGTAATAAAATTAAATAAAAACAATTAAAATAATAAAATTAAATTAATATTTTAAAAGAAATTTATTATACAAAATGTTTTAATAAAATATTAATACCCTTCCTTATAATAAATATTTAATTTGTTTAAAAATAACAAAAAATTAACTTTTGATTCCACCAAATCAAAAAAAAAAAAAAAAAAAATCATTTCCAAAAACCACCGTTTCCTAATCCAAATTAAAAACCATTAAATATTGGATTAGGAAATGGTGGTTTTTGGAAATGATTTTTTTTTTATTTTTTTTATTTTTATTTTTTTGATTTGGTGGAATCAAAAGTTAATTTTTTGTTATTTTTAAACAAATTAAATATTTATTATAAGGAAGGGTATTAATATTTTATTAAAACATTTTGTATAATAAATTTCTTTTAAAATATTAATTTTATTTTATTATTTTAATTGTTTTTATTTAATTTTATTATATTTATTAATTATTAATTATAAATTTAATTAGTTTTATTTTTAAATTTAATTTGAATTTGTCTTGATAATATATAAATACTAATATAATAACTGGGGGTATTTTAGACTTTTATAGTTAGTCAAAGTGGTCAAGGGTATGTTTTTGTTAATAAAAGCAAAAGTTGAATATAGCTGTAATATTGTAAAATGTCAGTTAGTGCAATTAACCCAAAAAAACATGGCGATGACATTGCACTCACTGTCCTCTCTATTTCGCCGACCAAACCCCAACTCTTCAAAAACATCCAAAACCGCCACTTCAATTCACTCCTCTGCACCACCATCACCGCATATGGAAAACACCCAATCTAAGAAGCGAGTGGCCGTTTGCGGCGGCGGTATCATCGGCGTTTGCACCGCTTACTTCTTAGCCAAAAAGGGAGCCGCCGTCACACTAATCGAG
Source organism: Acer yangbiense (assembly GCA_008009225.1). NCBI lineage: Eukaryota > Viridiplantae > Streptophyta > Magnoliopsida > Sapindales > Sapindaceae > Acer > Acer yangbiense. The sequence goes on from CM017766.1 coordinate 1,594,270, forward strand.
AAATCCTCCGTCGCATGCGCCGCCTCGGGAAAAGCCGGAGGCTTCCTCGCTCTGGACTGGTGCGACGATGAGGCCATCTCTTCCCTTGCTCGCGCCAGCTTCAATCTCCACCGTTCGCTCTCCGATGAGCTCAACGGCCCCGAAAATTACGGGTATCGACCACTGACTACTCTCAGCCTCACCGTAACCGAATCGCAAACCACCTCAACCTCTACCAACGCCGGTTCCAGCTCTATCCTCCCTTCGTGGGTCGACGGCCCGATTAAGAGTCCGAGAACAATCGGGTCACCCGAGACGACGGCCCAAGTGCACCCGAAGTTGTTTACCAAGACTCTACTAAACAAAGCTGTGAATGATTACGGTGTGGAGGTTGTGATAGGGAAAGTGGAGCGAGTAGGTGTCGAAGTTGAAGGAGGGAAAGTTGACTCGGTGGTGTTAGAGGGCGGTCGAGTCAACGAGTCAGACTCGGTGGTGTTGGCGCTCGGTCCATGGTCTGGTAAATTCGAAATGTTGTCGTCGATTTTTAGAGTGTATGGTCTCAAGGCTCATAGTATTGTTGTGGAGCCAAAAGAGGGTGCTTCTATAACGCCACACGCTCTGTTTTTGAGCTATTTTCCTGCTCGTGGTGGAAAAGCTTTGTACCCAGAATGTATCCTCGTCCAACTGGTAATTTTTGTTTGTAAATTTGATTGCTTTTTTGTGATCAATTTTGATTTTTGGGTATTCTAATTTGAGTAGCAATTTTATGCATTGTTTAGATAATGTAATGTTTTAGTTGCTGCACAATACTTTCATTGATTAGATGAATTTTTATACTTGTTTAGAAGCGCATTTGGTTGATTCTTATTAATGTAGAAAACCCAATTTTGGTAAGTAGAAGAAAGGAGAATTGGCATTGTTGTTTGTTGATGGATTTGTTTGTAATATAAGTATCGAAAAATTTGAACCTTTCGGGTAGTATTCCAGAGACGACATTCGTAAACCATGATGGAAAATGAGTAGCAATTTGGGTAGTATTCCAGATTTGTTTATTACTTTTTTTGTGATCATTTTGATTTTTGACTATTCTAATCTGAGTAGCAATTTGAGGTTCTAATAAGAGAAAGCTAAGATTAGGCATTGTTTAGATAATGTAACATTTTAATTGTACAATATTTGCTTTGATTAGATGACTTTTGATACGTATTTAGAAGCACATTTGGTTGATTCTTATTAATGTAGAAAAACCCAATTTTGTTAAGTAGAAGAAAGGAGAATCGGCATTGTTGTCATTGATACGTATTTACAAGCGCATTTCTTTGATTCTTATTAATGTAGAAAATCCAATTTTGTTAGGTAGAAGAAAGGAGAATCGGCATTGTTGTTTGTTGATGAATTTGTAATATTATCATTGAAAATTTTGAACCTTTCCGGTAGAGACGACATCCTAAACCACAATAGAAAATGAGATGATTGTTTAGATAATATAGCATTTTAGTTGCACTCTTACATTGATGAGATGACTTTTGATGCAGTATGTGCATTTCTTTTATTCTTATTGATGTAGAAAACCCCAATTTTGTTAAGTAGAAGAAAGGAGAATCGGCATTGTTGTTTGTTGATGAATTTGTAATATTATTATCTAAAATTTTGAACCTTTTGGGTAGTATTCCAGAGACGACATCCTAATTCCTAAATTCTACACCACAATAGAAAATGAGAAGATTGCAACGAAAAAGGTGAACAAATTGTTAATATAATTTGCATGTAGGAAACTACATTACTCCTATAAGAGGAAGATAAATAATGAAACGCGATTAATTGTACAATTCCAGCAATTTAAGATACAATGTTATTCTTTGGTTCTTAACTTCTTCCATGGTTTTTTTTTTTTCGATCTTAACCTAGTCGATCAGTGCTTCATTATCTGTAATTTCTCCATGAAACTTGGTAACTCAAATTTATTGACTGATATTCTTCTGGACCTGTCTGCAATTAGAGATCTGAATATCTGATCTTACGTATATACAGCTATTCGTTACTTTAGCCATCGGTTAGTTAATTGTTTCCTTACCTTTGATTTAGTATCCATTAGGGTGCCATAACCATTGTCTTGGTTTCATTAGGGCTCTTTTAACTTTAAGCTATCTTCACAAACATGCTCGATTATCTTTACTTATCCTTTTATACTAAACTTGTTATCCATTTTCATGTGAACAAATGAATACGAATCTTTTCCTTTTGTTTTTCCAAAGTACTTTCTACATGATGATAAAATGGCATGTAAAGGCTCTCCGAACTGCTGTTAATATATCGATTGATTGGTGTCAGGGGAGGTGTACGTGTGTGGGATGTCATCAGAGCAGGAGGTGCCAGACAACCCAGAAGAAATTTCAGGTGACCCGGATTCCATACAGGTGCTAAAGAGGGTGGCCAGGACGGTATCAAGCCATTTAGGGGAAGGGGAGGCGCAAGTAAAGGCGGAGCAAGCATGTTTCTTGCCTTGTACTGATGATAGTATTCCCATCATAGGGGAAATTCCAGGCGCTAAAGGTTGTTATGTAGCAACTGGGCATAGTTGCTGGGGTATTCTAAATGGTCCTGCAACTGGGGCTGCTTTGGCCGAGCTTTTGATAGATGGCCATGCAAGCATAGTTGATCTTAGTCGGTTTAGTCCTACCAGATTTGTTCGACGTAGAAAAGTATAGACATTATCAGGTACAAGAGGATTGATGAGAATGTTGTTATTAGTATATACATAGTTGTATTATCTCATTGACAAATAAAACATTCAATCTGTAAAACATATAAAAGCATTCGAATACAGCGTTGTTCTCGGATCAAGTTGAACCTGATTTTTTTTCGTGCGGATTAACCGATTATCTTTAATCGTTAATAATAGCAACTTGTGAGGGGATAAAAGATTTGCATTTGCTATATTCTAAAAAATACAGTTGGGAATGTATGGTGATCATTAAACAAATATTTTGGTTTGGTTCTGACATTGCTTTTAAGATAATTCTTGAGATTGGAATATTGGATGGATTATGGATATTAATGGCATTCACATTACAACTCACAAAGATTACTTTATTCCTCACTGGATTGGAAATTTATTCCATGGAATTTAAGATTCACAGCAAGTCAGTAAATATAACATTCTTTAATAATTTAAATGTCCGTGTTTTATAATCCAATGTTTCAAACACCGCTCGATACAAATTAACAATTAATGCCAACTAATGCCGTTGACGGACTGTCCCCTTAAATTTAAGGATAAATTTAGAAATCTTTCATTCACTTGACTTTGAAATACAATAGGGATTTACTGGAACGATCTACTCAAATCAAGTATTTTTTTTTTTTTTTTTTTTAGAAGTACTGCAAGAACTATTACAATAGGATTGTCGAGATCAAACAATAAATATGCGGTCCGGATATCTACTCCTACAATCTAGGAAGAAAACTCCCCATATATGCTCGTAAAATGCACATGGTGAGATTTGAACATCTCACCATATATATGAAAGGGAGGTGTACTACCAGCTCTGATAAAAGGTAATATGCATATAAGTTGTGTAATTAATGATCATGCATAATAATATAGAAAATGCGTGCGTACTATTGACCTACTAATGGAGTGTTGGCACGTTGTATATTTTTTCTCTTACTTTTTACATTTCTCTCTTTATATTCTTTCAAAATGGGCCACGTACCAATACTTTATTGATGGGGTCAGTAAACATGCATTATCCTAATAATATATAACATGTAGTTTAAGACATACGATGTTATCTTAATTTAATATGGAAGTGGAGTGAGTGGTGTGGTGTCATGTCTCGTTAAACACATTCACGGGATTCTCTGCGAATATCGAATGTAAACCAGTTGGTGATTTCCACACTTTCGATGCACAAGTCCTTATCGATCTGTCTCCAAAAAAGTTATTGATTTTATTACAACTCAAAAAGGTTTGATCAGCTATTAGTTCCTTAGTGGCCAAGCACGTGAGGATATATAATTAGGATAAAGTGCGAGGTTGTGTTTGGTATGGCATTTTAAATATAGCTTTTCGAGTAGATCTTTTATTAATAAAACTTTTATTGAGTAGAGTTTTTAACAAAAAGTTATATGTTGTTTGGTATTCAATTTAAAAAGCGCGTCAATTTAATTGATTGTCTGACCATATATTTTTGAAAAGAGCTTTTTGTTGTATAAATTATAAAAAAGCGTTAGCAATGTATTTAATTACTTATAATGAAAGAGTACTGTATATGATAGAATAGTTAAAATTTATAAAGGGTGATTAAGACAATTCATATGTTTTAAAAAAACTCAAAAATAGCTTATTAGGAAAGCTCAAATTTTGGACTCTCTTATTAGACATAAAATAGCTTTATAGGTAGTTGAGATAATTTATATATTAAAAAAACTTTTATTGAATTTTGCCAAACAACAAAAAAAAAAAATTTCAAAAGAGCTTCTAGCATTAAAAAAGCTCTTTTGGACAATAGAAAAGACATACTAAACATGCTCTAAGTAATACAGTAATACAGAAGTTTAATAATTCTCCAACTAGACCGGTCTAGAAAGAAAAAAAAAGATTGAAGTACATAATAATGTTGTAGAATCGATTCTATAATGCTACGTAACTATTAAATTATTTATCGATTATTATTAAAAAAAAAAAAATGACCGACAAAACCAAGAAATAACTATTGAAAAAAATAATTGATTCTAGAATCAAATTATTACTGACCGACGAAACCAAGAAATAACCCCTCACGTGTAGTTTCGTAACCACGTACAACAGGATATAATTTCAACTCATGCATTTTTTTTTCAAAACCAACCTAACAAAAATTTTTTTTTTTTACAAAAGTCAAGACAAAAACCATACTCCTTTGTCCCATCCTTCATAGGCGATCGGACAATTTGATGGTATTTACTATTCACCACTCATAAATATAGATAAAGTGATTAACTAATATCTAATGTAAAAAAAAAAAAAAAAAAAAAAAAGTTTTAAATACTTTTTAAAAGAAATAATGGTCAAGTCTTTTCGCATATATAAAACATTATCTGCTTTTAATCAACGACATTTTTTTAAGTAGAATCACTTTGGAATCCACCTACAGTGTTTGCTGCTCCCACAAAGCAAAGTTGATCGGTTGCTTTACTACCATAAAAGATATTTTTCTTCTTTTTGTTTGATATACAGAGAAAGATTTGGCCAGTAAACATACAAGGATATATAAATCCTATAATTTTTTATTTTTTTATAACGCTGAAATCCTCCGAACCCACTTAGCAAATTCGAGTTCGAACCCTACCATTTTTGGGAAAGAAAAAAGTATGGTATTTAGCTATGTAGGTACCTATGAAGGGATTCGAAACGGAGTAAACTACATACCTGACTATTATACAAACCACCGTCAATTAAATATACATTCCGTACTTTTAGTCAATTATTTGTTTTTATTAGTTAATTTAAACCAATATATATATATATATATATATATATATATATATATATATATATATATATATACAAGATTGAGTACCACACATATGACCGTCCAACATTATTGTCTTTAACTAGTAAATATGAATAAATCCAAATATCGATTTGATCTGATTAAAGCTGAGTACCTAACAGCATTGCAATCTAAGTTGAAAATATTTGGCTTGATGTGTGATGCAATACACCACCAGAAATCAAAGCCAAAACAATTATTTGCCAGCAAGCAAAGGCCAATTTAGTAATTTACACAATTACATTTTGAACAGTCAATAGTCAAATGTTTTAATAGTTGAAGTCTTCAAAATGAAACTCCAATATTATATATATATATATGATCTCGTTCTGGTAGACATCGTTATCGTCTTGTGACTATCGAGAATTCAATTATTGCATGAACGATCGAGAAGCAGATACAAAAGATTGACTGTAGTAACAGTAGATTCCAGAGTTACATGCAAACGAAGAGGAGACAAAACCAGATCCGTTATTTGTGAATTGTGGTGAAGAAAAGGCAGAAAGCTGATAACTCCAAGCAAGTCCTGCAAAACGGAGTACACACTCTTCCTGTTGACCTCCCACTGTATGTCCCCAAAACTTCACTTTTCATTTCACTCCCTCCCCCAATTTACATTATTGGTCTTCGTATTTACATTCGCTGACTTTGTACGTGACACATTTTCTTGTATTTTCGATTTACTATTATGAAATTACAATTAATGAAATACATTATATTTTTGTTTAACTATGAAACGGTTAACTAATTAAATGTATACAAGTCCATTTAGGAGCAACGACCGATACATGCACTTGTTGATATCAAAGAGTGTGTGGGGTGTGAAAGTGATTTTACCTAACCGGTTTCTCCTATGTTATACATATTTATACGAGTTAGGCTTGTATGAACGTACATCTTCTTATCGATTAAGATCCAAAGTTTGTAAATCCCTCAATTTACCTCTAATTTAATTATGCTTTACCAAATGTCAATGAAATCCATTGATAGCTTAGTAAATGTATTGTATAGTTTTAACCAATTAATTATTGCTAATTGTTAGAATCTCGATACCGACCATCAAGATTTGCAGGAATAATTGTGACCTTTTTAAAAGTTAAAAATATCATATATCTTGGTCAAGTTTAGAATACGAGGCATGGACCAATTGCTTAATTCTTCAAACCTCTCTATTTTCTATCACCATCTTTTTTACTTTAAGCAAAAGCTTCATGCTTTATATAGCTTTTCTAACTATTTTTTTCACTTTCATTGTTAAATGGAATCAAGAAAGGAATTAATTCTAAAAACCCAGAAGAAAAAAAAAAGGGAAAGAAAAAAGTTAGAAGCTTTTCTACTTTTATTCGGATCTTTTAATCTTGGATGTGATTTGTTTAATACTATGATCACAAGACTCATCAAGAGATCGAGGTTTGTTATTATTATTAATTAATTAATTCTGTTTTATAAATTTTATAAATTATAATGATCAGGTTCAGGTGGGTAAAAAACCCTAAAAGCTGCCACAGACAATATTAAAAAGGAGAAAAAAAAACACAGAGAAAATTATAAAATATATAAGAAAAAAGAATGAGAAGATGACGACACAATGATGGATATATTCTAACCAATGAATACTTGCCAAGTTTTTCTTCTTGCCACACGGCATACATCAATTGGTCGGATCCAGAATTTTTACGAACATGAAACAATAGTAATACATTTCCATGTCAACAAAGCTCTCAGAGATCTCGAATTTTGAAGTCTGCAGATGTGCAGGGATGAAGTGATGAGCAAAATCCAAACAACCCTAGTTCTAGGTAGGTCTCAAAATTCGATAAAAGCTACTGGAGAATCTATAAGGGGTGTTGATGATAAAATTTTATAAAAAAAAACGAAGAGGTGGACCGTCTGATCGTTGTCCACCGTCAATCTGAAGAGTGAAGACAATCTGTGTGGGGATCAAAAACAAAGACTTTTTTGTTTGTTCATTTGTTATGTTTACAGTTAATCATATGTAGTGTTTCGTTTCTAAAGTAGACATTAGAACATGTGTCTACAAACCTAACTAGTTTTTGGTCAGCTTTTTGTGCTGTTCGACGAATCTATAATGCATTTGCAATTAAACATTTGTAGTTATTTTCGGATTATTCGTTAGTAAAACTTTAATAAAATTATTAATATTATTAATATTATTATTTGGAAAATGTTTTGTAATGTAAAAAAGAGAAAATGATCGAGATTTTATATTTTTAAGATTTATATATATGAAAACAAAACAACAAAACCGAGAGGTACGGTCGTTTGTTTTTTGTTTTTGTTTTTTTTGTCTGAAAACTTAATAGTTCTGAATTATTTTATTGAATACCGAATAGTTCTAAATTGAAACCTGAAACTGGATGACATGTTTATTTTTTTTATTTTTATCGTCTCTAACTAGAGTGTCAACTTGTTTTTATTTATATTTTTTATGATACAGTAAAATGGATTAAAAATAAGTAATTTGACATTTATAATTTTGTTACTATTAATTGTCATATATTTTCATTTTATATGATACAAAAAACTAAATAAAAATAATTTAACAAATCTTAAACTATTTTATTTAATAATGATGTGATATTATTCAAGATTAAGATATGATAAATATATTATTTTGTAAAAAAACAATATGATAAATAATGATTTAGAAATGGTTTTGATTTTACAAAATAATAACAATAATAATAATAGAATTTGAGGCTTAAGGTGTTGAAAATAACAATGTGATTAATGTTTTTTTTTTTTTTTTTTTGTTTTTTTTTTTTGTTTTGTTTTAAGATTATCATAAGTAATAGGTTTAAAAAACAATTTGTATAATATAAAATTATAATAAAATCAGAAAATATTAAAAATATATTAAATACAATCCGGTGATTTGGAATTAAATTAAAAGTTGGGATTTGTTTGACCACTTAAAAAAACAATCAAAACAACTTAACAAATTCGATTCAAACTCGTTTAAGTTTTAAGTTGAAAAAACAAACAGCTAATTATTACAGTATTATTCATTGTTTCAAACATCTTTTGACCGTTTTTCATGTTTCTAAATTAATGATTGTTTCCTTTATTAAGACTTAATAGGGCAAAATAACACTTTTTTGTGTTGATTTGATTCTATTACTTATTAAGTCTTAGTCAAATTAATGAAAATGAAATCTCAACCAAAGGATTAAAAAAAAAAAAAAAGCAAGAGTCTTATTTTGTATTTGTGTTTGATGGGTGTTTTTGATATAAATATATTTTTAGTGCTATTAAAATTCAACTAGTTCCATAAAATCAAATTTATAAACTCTTTTTTAAATGTGTTTTTAGATTTATAAATTAAAAAGAATAACTTTTTTTTTAATTACTATAATAAATTTAAGATTTAGGGGGAGTTGAATATACAGCTCCAACGAACAATCTTATTGTGTAGGTGTGGAGTATACCGCGCAGACGGTTTCAAGTTTAAAATTTTGACTACCTAATAATAATTGCTGCCATCTACCCAGTCTTTTATGAATTTTTTGAATAACCCGCCACAAAAAGAAACCTATATAAAGATTTCATTTAAATTTAATTACCAAGACATCAAAAATACATTTTTTTTTTCTTAATTTAAATTACTGTAAAGTCTGTAAATAGAAGGATAAATTAAAAATTACCTGAGAAGACAGTAGCCGTCCCCATCAAAAGCCATTATCGGCAACACCAAAAGGTCCAAAACGAGCTTCAGCATTGGTACCGCATAATTAGGTGTGACATGTTCATTACTGGGTCCATGCATGGATCATATATATATATAGGGGCAGATCCCCATGGAGGTCGGGGGGCCATGCCCCCGCGATCCACTGAAAAAAAAAAAAAATAGTTAAAAATTATAATTTAAAAATATATATATATATGAATTTTACATATTTGTACCATAATTTTAAGTTTTTATCATTCAACCCTAATTCCACAATTCCAGTTCCACCTATATAGAGAGAGAGAGAGAGAGAGAGAGAGAGAGAATCCTTCTCCTATGAGGGTGGTCTTGAAATAATAATTTCAGAACCATCTCTCACAGCGGCACAGTCACATGTTTCAAATGGGCCTACAACCACATATTAACAAATACCTACAACTAATATGAATGTGTGACTGTGGTTGGACGTCTTTAACTTATAATTTCAGGATGTCCTTACCAGAAAACCATCATAATATATATATAAACATATAAGTTAAGAACGTCCAACCATAGTCATACATTCATATTAGGTGTGGGTATTTGTTAATGTGGGTTGTGGACCCATTGTGAATGTGTGGCTGTGCTTTGACGTTCTGAAATTATAAAGTTATAACTGTCCTGATTAGAGAAGTATTTATATATTAAGTATTATACTATTATATAAATTCTGGATTTTTTAAGAATGGAGGACTCAAACCCACATCCTCGTATTGTAGGTGTGAGGGGTTTATCATCGGATCAATCAGATCTTATCATGCATGGATCATTGATAACTTTCAAATCTCTTCTATAATCACAACAACAATACACTACTATCTTCTGGTCACATTTTTAAGCGGTGGAGAGCAATGGATGCAGAACAGATCGAGTTGTTTTCACATTTCCATTCAATAATGATGAGATAATTTTAGGGCAGTTTTGGGGACCCCTCCACAACAATAATGGTGCTATTTCGAATATGTATAATTGTCATGGGAGTAAATAAGAGAACAAATAATTCCCCACATTTGACATTCCCATTGTTGTAAGAATTGATGATTTGTATATAACTTAAAATAGTAACAAATTTCAAATAATGTTTTCTTCTTCTTCAACAACGGTATCATCGAAAAAACTGTTTCTTCATGTCTGTGATATTTACTCATATATCGAGAGATATCTACTCCACGATATTAAAAAAAAAAAAAAAAAAATCAGAGATAGTTGACTTGAACTTAATGGAGAAAGAGTGTTGATGTTCAATTCTACCAATTGACTAATTAAAAAAAAAAAAATTAGAAGTTTAACAATAAACTGATCTCTCTCGAACTGGTAAACAATCTCAAACAACCACCAGAAAATTAGCCTAAACTTTATAAAATTTTGTAGTACAAACACGTTACTGGCGGTAATATAATAATCAGAAAATAAAAAAAAAAAAAAAAAGTTGTAAAAAGTCAAATCTAATAGAAGAGCACTGCAGCTTTCCAACTCCACCTATGTGTCTTGTAGCAAAGATGCTATTCTCATCAATTTGTTAAATGTGAGCAGATAAAAAATAATTAAAAAATAATAATTAACCCAATGACTATCAATTTGGTTGACCATTATCAAAATAGCTATTAAATAAGAAATTTGTTTCAAAATAACCATTTTTAACGAGTACTGTAACACTAATGACCATTTTATCAAACTTCGTTAAGTCTGTCGTTAAATGGGTGACCATTTTGATAGTGGTTAACCAAATTGATGGCCACCAGAGTAATTATACTGTATTTATTTATTTATTTATTTATTTATTTATTTTTGTAAATCAAAACAATTGAACTAATGGTTCTTTGATTTCATGTTGCTGCCCATGTGTCAAGTCTGTTGAAACCAATTTATTTATTTTTGAAAAAAAAATATTTATTTGTATGTTGAATTTACAAATTTCACATCAAGAGAAATACAGTAGTTATGGTTTTTTTTTTTTTTTTTTTTTTAATAACAGAGCGTAAGTGCGTATTTGGGAGTTTTTATTTTATTTTAAGAAAAACATTTTTTATAAAAATAAAAAATCAATTTTATAAAAAAATATCAAAAATATCTTCTTTTGTTAAAATTTAAATTACTATGTAATGTTAAAATCTCCCCTAAAAAATGCATGTTAAGAATAGTTCAAAATTAATGGCCACTAGAGTAGTTATAAAAAACTTAACGATGTTATAACGGGATGACTATTAATGTTAAGGTGTACGGCAAAAATAATCATTTTGAAACTAATTATTTATCTAATTGTCATTTTGATAGTGGTCAACCAAAAGAATAATGTTTGGGTATCAATGGGAGTTTAGCACGTGGTTTTTTTTTTTTTTTACTTTTTATATTTATCTCACAAATTGAACCGCATGCTATACACTCATTGGTGGAGTCAATATTTTAGATACCAACTATTAATATCTAAGTATTATTCCAATTGGAATAAAAAAAAAAAAAAAAGAGTAAAAAGGGGAGAGAGAGAGAAAGAGAGCATTCCATCATTTCCTGAGAAAACTTTTATTTATAGTTTTTTATTTTTTGACGGATTTTATTTATTGTTGCAGAGCTGCTACACACACAGCATTTTGGTAGCAACAAGTTTGGTTTGGTGAGCTGTGTTGTGTTTTTTCTTTTTCCCTTCACTTAATTGTTAAAAAAAAAAAAACCAAATCTCCTTATCACATGGCATCTCTCTCTCCATCATCATAAATCTCACTTACCCATCCCTCTCTCTCTCTCTCTCTCTCACTCTCTCTCTGGTATTTCAAAGGAGAGATGTTGTGGGATCAGTTTGAGAAATCATGATCTTCTCTGCTGGTGCTGGTGTTGGTGTTGTTAGTGTTGTGTTTGCTGTTTTTTTTGTAGTTGTTGTAGTTGAATCTCATGGTGTGTTGTTGAACACAGATGGGATTCTTTTGCTTTCTTTCAAGTACTCAGTTTTGAGTGATCCACTTCGTGTTCTTGAGAGCTGGAACAACAATGATGAATCTCCATGTTCATGGAATGGAGTTACATGTGAATTGTCAAATTCTCGAGTTACAGGTTTGTCTCTTCCAAATTCTCAGATTCTCGGTTCGATTCCAGCCAATCTGGGTATGCTTGAATACCTTGAAAATCTTGATCTATCAAACAATTCTCTAAATGGGTCACTTCCTTTTTCGCTTTTCAATTCAACCCATCTTCGTTTTCTTGATTTGTCAAACAACTCCATATCTGGTCAGCTACCAGAGACCACCATGTTACAGAATCTTCAAGTTCTCAATCTCTCCGACAATGCTTTGGCGGGAAAGCTACCAGTTAGTCTCACTAGTTTGCAAAATCTAACTGTTGTGTCTTTGAAGAACAATTACTTGTCTAATAGTCTTCCAAGTGGGTTCAACTCTGTTCAAGTTCTAGATCTGTCTTCAAATCTCATTGACGGATCTTTGCCTCCTGCTTTCGGAGGCAACAATCTTCGTTACTTGAATGTCTCTTACAACAGAATTTCAGGCCAAATTCCTCCACAATTCGCTGAGAAAATCCCAGGTAATGCTACAATTGATCTCTCATTCAACAATCTTATTGGAGAAATCCCAGAATATAGTGTTTTTATTGATCAAGAAACGAGTTCGTTTTCTGGGAATCCTGATCTTTGCGGTGAACCAACCAAGAATCCATGTCCAATTCCTTCTTCACCAACTTCACTTCCTAATGACTCTGCTTCAACTTCACCACCAGCAATCGCTGCAATTCCAAAAATTGATTCAGACCCAGCAAGCGACACAACCTCTTCTCATCAACAAACAAATGGTCTTAGAAGAGGAACAATAATCGGAATCGTCATTGCGGATTTTGCAGGAATTGTAATTCTCGCTGTTGTTTTCTTTTATCTCTACAAGTGTATAAAAAAGAAAAAAGTCGAGTCCACATTGAAGAAAGAAGCAAACACAGCCAAAAAAGATAATTTTTCAATCGCATCATCTTCGCCTTCTTCAGAGTCAAGAGGGTTTAAAAGATGGTCGTGTCTACGCAAAAGAGGAGACCACAACGACGACGACGACGAGGAATCAGATTCCACAGCATCCCACACCGACGAAGAGAATCGAAAAAGTCAAGACAATCAACGGCATCAAGAGCATGATCAGAACAAGAAAGGGATATTAATGACCGTTGATGGAGACAAAGAACTCGAGCTCGAGACATTACTCAAAGCTTCTGCTTATATACTTGGTGCTTCAGGTTCAAGCATCATGTACAAAGCTGTTCTTGAAGATGGAACCACACTCGCGGTTCGCAGAATCGGTGAAAGCAGCGTTGACCGGTTCAGGAATTTCGAGACCCAGGTCAGAGTCATAGCTAAATTGGTCCATACAAATCTGGTTCGCATACGTGGCTTCTTTTGGGGCGTCGATGAGAAACTCATCATCTATGATTTTGTTCCAAATGGCAGCCTTGCAAACGCTCGTTACAGTAAGTGATCTGTTTTGTTCTGTTTTTGGTGCACGTTAGTAAATAATTATTGGTTTAGCTATAATGCACTGTCAACTAAGATAATAGTGTGACGGTGGAGTAGTTGCAAATGAAACTGTTGTTTTAATGCATGGAAAGTCAACTGTCTGTGACTGTGACTGTGACGGTAATTCTGGGCGGTCGTCGTCGTCGTCGTAAATCGTATTTCGTATTTCGCTATCGTGAGCCCCACGGCGTTCGCTAAGATCATGAGAGTCAAAAAAAGATAATGCCTTTATTGAAAATGACTACACTTTTCCAAGTCCTTGTCGCGTATCCGCTAACATGCGCACGACGTTGTATTTTACACTGAATTTAGTAAATGATTTATTGAAGTGGCTGTTTGTTTTTTCAGGAAAAGTGGGCTCGTCTCCTTGTCTTCTACCATGGGAGGCCAGGCTCAAGATAGCGAAAGGTGTGGCCCGTGGGCTGAGTTTTCTCCACGAGAAAAAGCACGTGCATGGAAATTTGAAGCCCGGTAATATCCTCTTAGGTATTGATATGGAGCCGAAAATCGGAGATTTCGGGCTCGAAAGGCTTGTAACGGGCGAGACAAGCTATAAAGCCGGAGGATCTGCTAGGAATTTCGGAAGCAAGAGGTCTACAGCTTCTCGTGATAGCTTCCATGACCTTGGGCCTGGGATCGGGCCTGGGTCGGGACCCAGCCCGAGCCCAAGCCCGAGCTCATTAGGTGGCATATCGCCGTATTATGCACCGGAGTCACTGAGGAGCCTGAAGCCCAACCCGAAATGGGACGTGTACTCGTTTGGGGTCATATTGCTTGAGCTACTAACCGGGAAGGTGATAATTGTGGACGAGTTGGGCCAGGGAAATGGGGTTGTAGTGGACGACACGAACCGGGCCTTGCGGTTTGCCGATGCAGCGATTCGGGGTGACTTGGAGGGGAAAGAGGAGGCCTTGCTGGCCTGCTTCAAGATAGCCTACAGTTGTGCGTCTCCTGTACCACAAAAGAGACCATCAATGAAAGAAGCCCTACAAGTTCTTGAGAAATTCCCTTCTTCAAATTCGTCCTACCATTACGGTCACTAATGGAAATAAAGCTTAATTAGCACTTTGTAGAGAAATATTGTATGTATGAGTTGACTGATTGATAGTTCCTTAAATATTTTTCTTCTTCAAGGTTTAGGGATGTTCTTGTTTGTAACTTGTGTTGAGTTCTTGAGTTAGATCTTGCCTTGTAACACTAATTTTTCTTTCTAATTTTTAGCTATATGCAATTCCACTATCTCTTTTGACTAAACAATTTTCAATGGCATTTTTTAAATCTTATGAAATATTTCGTGTGGGATCGATTCCACAAAAACGACCTATATGCTATTCAAAATGTGACAATGTCACTCTGTAAGATTATAACATTATAGAATAAGCTATTTAACATCACTAATGGTGGCAAAGCCGCGAAGTCTTGAAAAATTTCCTATTAATCGTAATTAATTAATAAATTTTATGTTTCCTTATTGCAAAATGAAAATTCTACAAAATTTATTCCTCTCAAACTTCATTAAATTTTAAATTTGAAAATTTGACTAGGTCTCTTATTACAAAGTCTATCTTACATTAAAAAAATTAAAAATACAAATTTATTGCACTGGTTAATTACTATATATAAATATATTATTTCATTTTGAAAATTAGTTGTTGTCTCACTTGTTTGTTTTACCTGTCTGCTAGTGAGTACTTGGGATGATGAGGTGGCCCAGTATAAATGCAATGACTCAAATGAAATAACATTCAATATTTCAATGTTTGTTGGACTGATTTAATTAGTCATTTAAGTTTTAATAATTAACTATTTAACTGCAATAAAGTATTAGCATTATCAAGTAAATTATATTGTTAATTATTACAAGTAAGTGAGTTACAATGATTGTCCACCATACCTTACTATAACCACGTTTATTTAATTAGAATGAGATGTCACTTGTATATTTTGTAATGTCGGTGTGTTAAGTGACATCACATGAAATGATAAAATAGCTTCAGTTCTCGATAATTATATATATATATTTTTATATATTCTTAAAATTTATTTGAAAAAATAAATAAATATATACTGCTGAGAACATGTGTTAATGCATAATTACGAGATCAAATAAAATAGTTAACAATTTTATAATTTCTTAACATATGTTATAACGTCAAACATTAACATAACATAACACAATATTTTATCATCATTTTATGTTAAATAAATATCTTATCATCATTTGAATTTGACATACTTTTGTAAATGAAGATTATATTCCTTAAAATATAATTTTTTATTTCTTATTTAAGTATAATTTCAACAAAAAAAAAAAAAATTGGTATAATTTCAAATATTCTAATTTTTTTAATACATTTTTTTTTTTTAAAATTATACTGATAAGGTTAAATTATATTCAATAGTCATATAAACAAAAGTTACGCTATTATATTTATTCAGTGTAATTATAGAATATATTAATAAATTAAAATAAGAGGTAGGCTCTCTCATATCGTAATTATTAACCCGTCAATATAGTAGCAAAATCCTATAATCAAATATTACTATTTAAGGTAAAAATTAAAAATTAAAAAAAAAAAACAAAAGGTCATATGATAAAAGTTTACGTGGCTTAATGGTAATTCCCTATCTACCACACAGCGAGTTCACGAGTTCAAATCGTATCTCCGTTCATAAATCTCAAATTTGTACTTTAAAAAAAAAATAGTTGTAAATCGATCCTTATTGAATTGGGCTTTGGAAAAAAGAAAAAAGAATTTTGATCCTCTGCTGATCTAATATTTGTACTGATTTGTATAGATATGATGACATATGTAATCAATGACTGAAATTTATATGTTTATTTTTTATTTTTACTTCCATTATTTTTAGGTCAGGAAAAAGATCAGATTAACAGAACCCGGATTCCGAGCCCGTATTGAATTGGGCCTTTAGGATGTGAAAGGCTTTGAAGCCCAAATCCATGTGAGGAGCGGTGATCAGACAATTAATTTTGAATTGAAAAACTCCCGCTCTTCACTTATTTTAAATCCCCACACGCACTATCTCTTTCTCGAAAAGAGACGTTAGAGAGAAACTTCAAGAGACTTTAGAGAGAAAATTCAAGAGAGAGAGAGAGAAAGCAAGAGATAAACAAAAAAATGGCTACAAACATCGGTATGATGGATTCTGCTTATTTCGTCGGTAGATCGGAGATTCTCACTTGGATCAACTCTACTCTCCAACTCAACCTCTCCAGAGTCGAAGAGGTTTCATATTTTTTATTTGAATTTTCCAGTTCATCTTCAAATTCTAACCCTAACATATTTATTATATTGTGTTTGTTTGGATCTGTGAATTTCAGGCGTGTTCTGGAGCGGTTCATTGTCAGCTGATGGACGCAGTTCATCCAGGGATGGTACCGATGCACAAGGTCAATTTCGACGCGAAGAGCGAATACGAGATGATCCAGAACTACAAGGTCCTTCAAGATGTATTCAACAAGCTTAAGATCACTAAGGTTTTTGATTTTACACTTTCAATTTGTTGTTTATCTATTTATTTTTCGGTGATTGTCAATTTTTATTTCATAGATCTGAAAATCTGCATGTTCAATTTCAATTTCAGATGCTTCAATTACTGTGTTGTTATTATGATTTGAATTTAGGTTTTATTGTGATACTATTAGTTTCTGATTTTGTTATGTTGTTGTGCATTTGAAATTTAGCACATAGAGGTGAGCAAGCTTGTGAAAGGAAGGCCGCTTGACAATTTGGAGTTCATGCAATGGATGAAGAGATACTGCGATTCTGTTAACGGTGCTCTTATGCATGGGTAAAGTTAATTTCATCTCACAATTTTTTTTTAATTACTATTTTATCTTTGACTCAACATTATCTGCTCAAATAAAATTGTGATTGATTTTACTAGCGGATATCATATTTTCATATTTTATTGAGATTGTCAATTTGAATGGGTATTTTTTTGTGCTTTACTGGGCATGTGATGGGCCATTTGGACTAATCTGAATCATTTTCAAATTGATGTTATTTGAAATATTTAGGGTTTGTCTTGGTGTGAGTAGGCCAAATGCCCGAATTACAAGGGTGATATTTGAAGGACCATTACTTACTCAGCAATACGAAATCCTTAGCTAGTTAGCTTCAAAATTTTGATTGTTGGTTTCTTGAATTTGATTTTTTCCAATCAGTGGATGATAATTTTAATTATTGTTGGTGTAGGTGAAATCATGTGAATGCTAGTATGTTTCTTGTTTAAACATGCTTTTAGGGTTTATAGTTTGAGAAAATTATTTTTAGATTCGCTGTTTTCCTCTTGAAAAGTTATATAAACTTGAATTGATAAGGTAGATGAACACATATAGTGGTGTTTTACCTTCTCTTGTTTGAGATAATTATGTTCAGATTTGCTGTTTTCCTCTTGAAAAGTTATATCAACTTGAATTGATATGGTAGATGTACACATATAGTGGTGTTTGCCTTCTCTATCTTTGATATAATACAAAAGTCTTAGGATACTTTCTAGTTTGTACTTTTGTTGGAGATTCAGTTTTGAGGAATGTTCCAGTAAATTGATTTTTAATATCATTGTTAGTTACAATCCACTCGAAAGAAGAGAGGCTTGCAAGGGAGGAAAGGAAGCTAGCAAGAAATCTGCTTCATCACAATCTTCATCCAAGGGTTCAACAGCTGCTCCCAAAGCTCATTCCTCTCACAATGCTCGAAGAAATGATGCATCTTCTGTGAACCCTTCAACTCATGCTGCTATTAAGGCATCTAAACCTTCTGTTGTAGTGCCAGCATATGATGAACAGGTACATAACTTTCATATCAATGCAATGGCAATGGCAATTATTTTAACTTAAGAATATCGAGTCTAATTGTCTATTTTCTATGCAGATCACAGAGTTGAAGCTGTCAGTAGATAGCCTTGAGAAGGAGAGGGACTTCTACTTTGCAAAATTGAGAGATGTCGAGATTTTGTGTCAAAGTCCTGGGATTGAACACTTGCCTGTACTGTTTTCTTGGCCATATATTTGATGACATGCTATCTACATAACAGTATTTGAAAACCAGTATCGTAAAGTGCTCTAATCACTTTGTTGTTTTTGCAGATTGTAGGAGCAATTCAAAGGATCCTATATGCTACAGATGATAATGCATCAGTGGTGGCAGAAGCTCAAGCCATGATGGTGTCCGCTCAGCAGAAGGAAGCAGAATCCTTGAGTCCCATCGCTGAGTTGTCGGAGGAAAGAACGACTTCAGAGACTCAAAAGAGGAAAAACATTTTGAATCTTGACGTTGATGCTACTGGCATCGCAAACTTGTCTCCAAGGCAAAGGCTTTCCAATGTTTCTGATGTCCATTGCAGTGGGTCACCTCTTATGACTTACTGATTATTTCTGCCTGCCTTGCAATACAGTAATTTTTCGATGTTTCTTGCTGTATATCTGCCTGATATTTCATTGTATTTTAAGAAAGTTGTAAGGACATATACATTTTTACAGTAGCTTGAGTTGTTGTTTACAGAGCCTCTCCTGCTCCTGTTGTTGTCTGCTTAGAAGATATGAAAATAATATGACGTTTCTGTTTTTCGCCTAAGGAGCTTTTAGTGCTCATTCTGTATGCTCTTCTCTTCTGATGAGAACTCAAAGGGAAGTCTTTTTTGGTATAATTTAGCTGGTTTTACCTTATTCTTCACATTGCTTTATTACAATGTATCTAGTTTGGAATTTTTTTAATTTTCAATCTTCGATTTTTGCATACCCTTGGATTGTAATCAAATAACTAACAACTAATCTTGTAATCAATAAATAACTAACAGATAATAAAAAAAGACTGAAGAATTCTGGAAATAAAAGGGTGACAAGTGGAGGTGTTTGCAGGATATCAGGCTGCTCTTATGGCTAAATAATTGTCCCTGTAAGACTAAGCAATCAACCACAAACCTTTCAATAAACCCGAAAATCTAATATAAATTCTTTAACAATTCCAATTTCTCTCCAAGAATCCGAATTCTAAGACCTTCAACATGAATATTCAAGCAAGGAAGGTAAACTTGAAGCCTATGCTGATTTTATAGATTTTTTATTTTTTTATTTTTTTAATTTCTGATTGAATTTCCTCAATCTTGTATTTTGTTTTTCAACAGGAAACTGAGAGTGTAAATGAGCAAGGTGGAATTGAAAGAAGGGTGGTGGAAACTACAGATTATCGGTCGTCAGCAGGACAAGCACAAGAGCTAAGGACAGTAGAGGTGATTCACCAGTCACATCCCAACACCAATCCCAACACCAGCGGCGGTCTCTTGGCGGAGGCTGCAGCTGCGGTGGAATCCACCCTCCAATCCGCCAAGGAAGCAATCTCTGGAAAATAATTGCATCATGTTGTTGCATTTGCATATAACTAAATAGCATCCCTTTGTTGTTTTTTTTTCTTTCTTGTGCAAGAAGAAATAAATTCTGCATCTATATATGTTGGAGAACCTGCTTTTATGTTGGAGAAGAATATGCTACTTTTCATATAGCTTGTCTTTCAAGTTTGGTATTTAATCAAATGTTGTACACTTTCTACATCTTAGTTTATCACAATTATATATAATTTCTACTTTCTAGAAACTAAATTGAGTTTCTATTTGAGAAATTTAAGCTCAAAAATGCCGACTATTAAGGGTTTCTTCCACTTTGGTTAAAGTCAATACTAATCTGTGCTATAAATAACTAAAGACCGGTCTTAACCCCATGAGAGCCCTTTTAAGAACAAAACCGTTATTGAATGACATTTTTATCCCACCATTTACTTCGGTGGCAAACCCGCCCTCTCCAACAACAAAAAAATTGTAAACTTTCTTTATACAAAATTATATATTTATCTATAAATTTTGTGAACTTTATACTTTGGCCCCTCTTAATTTAACAATTCACAGAATCAAACTTATAAAACAGTTCCCACTTGCCACCTTTTGAAGTCCTGTCAAAATATAATACAAAAAGTCACCACTCAAAAGTAAAAACGAATCTAATTAACTAGCTAGTACCCTTTATTCTTCTTCTCCAATCTAATTCTCTCCTCATCAGATCGAATCCTATTCTCATCATCTTTTTCTTTTTACGGTGTCTTCAAATAATATATACTCTGAGACCATGAATGTCTCTCTCTCTTGTTCTCCTATATATATATATATATATATATATATATACAGTTTTCAGCACTACTACTCCAGCAGAATAATATATCACACACAGCTTGTATATTAATTAATTGATATCTTCCCAATTTTGATCAGGTGTGTAAAATAATAATCTCTGTCTTTGATGATCTTTTGAATATTATATATATATTGATTCAACTTTTATGATGATTTTATTAAATATTTTGTGAGTTTACAGAGAGAGATGGGTATGACAATATCAAGATTGTTGAGGATGCTGTTTGCGAAAAAAGAAATGAGGATTCTAATGGTTGGTCTTGACGCTGCTGGAAAAACAACCATTCTTTACAAGCTCAAGCTTGGAGAGATTGTCACTACCATACCCACCATTGGTATTTTTTTTTTTTTTATTATTCATAGTCACACAAAGCACCACCTATTTGTTCTTACTCATTTATATATGGATACATACACATACACATACACACTTAAGTACTTTGCAAAGTTTTGTACATGATATATGAGATTTTGATATAAGATTTCTTTTGGAGTTGTTAATTTTTGAGCAAACGCACTCTTTTAAAAATATTATTTAGTCTTTATAAAAATTGTTTAATTATGAAATTCTAGATGTGTCTAAAAGACAAATTAAAGTCCGTAATCTTCTCACAGAGTTCGAATTTTCTCATGGTTGATCTTTTTGTTAGTCTTTCCCTAATTAAAGTCTGTATTCTTCTCATAGGGTTCGGATTTTCTCATTGTCGAGCTTTTTGTTAGTCTTTCCCTAATTAAAGTCTCATAAAGTGTTTTATTCGAATTCGATATCTAGTAAAAAAATAGGCCAAACCAGCATAGGATCCTAACCTCCTTTCCACTTATGTAGTGTATGCGTGCCATAAAGAAATGTATTTTTTTTATGGACATACAAATTTATGTTTTTTTTTTTTTTTAAGAAAAGAATTATATGCTTGAATTGTATTAAAAATTGGCTTTTGATACAACACGGAAGACTAAATTATAATATATAAACAACGAAAATTGTTTTTTGTCGAATTATATAAACATTTAATTATTTAATTTGTTTTTCATGATCCAGGATTCAATGTGGAAACTGTTGAATATAAGAATGTTAGCTTCACTGTCTGGGATGTGGGAGGCCAAGATAAGGTACTTAATTAGCATGTATGATGTATTTAAAAGTATTATATCATTCTAAAATTCAAGTGGGGGTTCGAGTTATTCGTTTCCCGAGCTGTGGAAGTAGATATTCGGGTCAAGTTTCCTTAATCGTTTGGGTCAGATTTCAAAAAATAAATAAAGAAAAATTGTTGCTTGTTCTAATTTTTTTTCATATTCAGATAAGACCATTGTGGAGACACTACTTTCAGAATACACAAGGTCTCATATTCGTGGTCGATAGTAATGACAGAGACAGAGTTGCAGAAGCCAGAGACGAACTCCATCGAATGCTGAGTGAGGTCTTGTTTCGTTTCCTTCATCAAACTTCACGAATTTAATAAATTCAGGACTGTTCAGTTCAGTATCGCTGTCTTAAGTGTTTTTAGAATCAATTGATACCATTTACAATAGTGTAAGAAGAGTTTCGTGTGTTTCAAATTCTATTTTGTTATGGAATATGTAAACCCGAAGTCAATAATCAAAATACACACCAAAGCAAAATAACAAAGAGAGCTCGACTCTCGTGTTGCGTCAGCGTAGCACAACATTACTGATTCAGGCTTTACAACTTGACATATTTCTCTGCATTCCACAAAATTAGTATCCGAATTCGTAAAACGACTATAAAAAGTTTTTTTTGTTTCATGTTACACAGGAGGAACTACGTGATGCAATACTGCTTATATTTGCCAATAAGCAAGACCTCCCAAGTGCCATGAGTGTCTCAGAAGTCACTGACAAACTTGGCTTGCATTCGCTTCGCCAACGTCGCTGGTAAATCCGATTTCCGACTAAAATACTGGATCAGAACTTGAATATTTTTCCCCATTTTATAACTTTGTTTTGACTATGAGAATTTGAAAAATTGAACTGTACGTGCAGGTATATTCAGGCTGCTTGTGCCACTTCTGGTGAAGGACTCTATGAAGGTCTTGATTGGCTTTCTAGCAATATCTCTAGCAAGGCAAGTTAATAAGCTAACCTCCTCTTGATATTATAGGATAATATATTAGTTACAACTTTTCGGCTTCGTCGTTAGCATTAGGAGAAAAATTTTGATTTATTACCGAGTGGCACACCCGATCACTAAAGATATGACATGTGGCAAGAAATGCACATGTATCAAACACATGTCACATTTTCAGTGATTGAGTGCACCGAAAGATCTTCTCATAGCATTTCTCATCAATAAAGGTTTTTTTGTTGTTGTTGAAATTTACCCAATAACGTAACTATATTGTTCATTTTTTGTTAATTAATAAGCCAACCTCGTCTTGATATTATAGGATAATATATTAGTTACAACTTTTCGGCTTTGTCGATAACATTAGGAGAAATTTTTCAATTCATTAATGAGTGGTACATCCGATCACTAAAGATATAACATGTGACAAGAAATGCACATATCAAACACATGTCACATTTTCAGTGATCGGATGCACCGAAAGATCTTCTCATAACATTTCTCATCAATAAAGTTTTTTTTTTGTTGAAATACCCAATAATGTATTTATATTGTTCATTTTGCAGGCATAATTTTGACCGGTAAAACTTTCAAGTTCCATGTCAGAGTCATCTTCTATAAATTACAACACAAGAAGATAACTAGATAAGCTTTTATCTTATATATATGGAAAATGTGTTTGGTGTGATTTCTTGCTACAATAGAAATGTTTGGTGTAATGTAACACAATATGGAAAATGGTTTGTAATTTTGAAAACATATGTTTTTAACTCATATTTACTAATGGTGATACAGAATTCAGAACTGATAGTTTTGCTATTTGTTATATTAATTTATATATATTTTTTTACTATTATAAATTTAAGAGTCAAACAGGATTAAATCAACGAGTAAGTAAACATCTATTTCGGTAAAAATTTAAGGTAGAAAATTTTGTCGAAATATCTGGATATTCAAAAAAATAATCGGTACCTCTAAAATATATATATAAAAAAAGAGTGGTGCTATTCACAATCCTCTAATGAACTAATAAAGCCCCTTTTTTTTAATTCAAAAAATTATTTGATTCATTTCCAAATCTGCCCCTTTTTTAAATAAATAAAAACAAAACAAAAAAAACTCTTTTTATTTTATTTTTTTATTTATTTTTTATATTTTATTTTAAGTTATGTACTTTTTTCTTTCTTTCTATATTTCTTTCACTCACCTCCTACACCCATTCATTGCCTTTTCTTATGTTTTTTTTTTCCCTTCATTTCGTTTTACATATTAGGGAAGATTATTTTTTATTTTTTATTTTTTATTTTTTATTTTTTTTTCCTTCATTTTCGTTTAAGAAAAAAAAAACATAAGAAAAGACAATAAATAGGTGACAGACGTGAGTAAAAGAAATGTTGAAAAAAAAAATACAAAAGTACATAACTTAAAAATAAAAAATAAAAAGTACAGAGAAATATAAAGGTAGTTATGTTTTCAAAAAAAAAAGGGCAATTTTGGAAAGAATCAAATAAATTTTTGAATTTTGAAAAATGGGGTTTTATAAGTTCATTAGAGGGTTGCCAATAGCACCACTCATAAAAAAAAAATATAAAAAAAAAACTTTGATTTAAAGTCAAAATTCAATTATTTGGTTTGAATAAAGACTGCAAAATTTTGAGAAAAAAAAAAGGAAAGAAAGAAAAAGTCTACAAATATTAATTTTAGAAACCATTTCAAAGTTTAAAAATCAGAAAAGTTATATCTTAGTTTTGGAAAAAAAAATTCAGATCAAGATTTTAAATACACTAATAAAATCTCACAGGACTCCTACACTATATAATAATAATAATAATAAACATATTAAATTTTTATATCTACAACTATTAATTGTCTTTTGTGTACATCCACAAATACAAAAATGTCACGTTTCAAAGTCTATGGAGATTCTTTATTCAATAAAATTGTAATGTTCGTTGGACTCCAACATCCTTGTAATGATGTTCTCAATGTTAGGTAAGTGTTTGGAGACTTCTGGTTTGAAACTTTGGCATAATTTTGAAGATGAGAAAGTCCCGTCGGCACCTGATATAATGCATCCGTCCAATGAGTGCATCTGTGCATGTAATATAATACGAAAAACCAATCAAATGAGTTTTTCCTTACGATTTATTGGGTGCTCACAATTTTTTTAAAAAAATTGTTAACATTTTGCCCTAATACGTTTCATTATTTACGTTTTGACACTAAAATTTTAATAGTTTTTCAAATTGATCCCTCAAAATCCTGGAGCTGGCATTGCCTCTGTTAACATGGTGCAATGCATCCACTGCATGCAAGTTTTTCTCGTTGAAGTCATCGTCAAAAGTCTTGAATGTGAATGCCATCAATTTCAGTATCACAAGTAGGTGAGGTTGTTGTTGACAACATCAGAAGTGTAAAAAAACAGAGCAGGTTTTTAGTTTCAGAGACAGCTAACTCTCATTGATAGCTACTGAAAATACTTTAAAAGATTATTGTAATTACACAACCACATGAAATTATTTCTATCTTTTAGTTTTAGTTGATTGTCCTCTTGATAAGAGACAGTTTGTCCTTTCAATTTTTAATGTAGTAGGGTTTTTTTTTTCCTTTTGCTTTTGACTTGCAGTTTTGTTGTTAGAAGAGAAAATTTTGAACCTGTGGAGAGAATTTGGTGCTAAATGGTACTACTTTTCTAATATAGAAACCATCTCTATCAGTCTATGCTATATAAAACTTATTGAAAAGTAATATAATTGAGATCAGTGTAAGAATATTATTTAAAAAATGGGTTTGTTAAATTATTTACAAAGTCATAGATTTGGTGTCTTTGAGATGGTCATTTGAAACTTTCAAAACTCAATTAATTTGCAATTTTGATACCTACAAATTTTAGATTATTTGTGTCTAATGAGAAACAGAATTGATATTAAAGCCAATTTTTACTATATTGTATTTGTATTTGTATTTGCTTCACATTTTTGGTATCTGAATCTATCACCTGCAAAGCTTAATGTTTTGGGTCTAAGAGTATCTCCAATAGGCCAGAAAACACAATGTCTTTGACTATATTTAGGGAGGCTGGACCGGAATTTGCTCCAACAGCCTCCCTATCTCACTCCCTAAATTTTTTTCCGGCTAAAGCCTCCCCAAATGTAAGGAGAGAAGACTTCCTCCTCCACATCCTTCATATTCAATGGAAGGAAAATATAAGGAGCCATTTTTTCACTCTAAGCCATTTTTAGCAAGGCTTGTTGGAGTGTTAACTCCTTATATGGCTCCTTATTTGTAAAAAGTACAACAGACTTCCTAAATATAAGGAAAATATAGAGAGCTATGTTGGAGATGCTCTAATGGCATTTTCACAAGCGATATTGTCAAAAAAACGATAAGTTTGAAAATACCTGTAAACTTTTGCATCAAAGAGTTTTACAGTAAGCTATGAACACAACAACCAGAACCAGTAGATCATCAAATCTAACTAGATTAAAGATGAATTCTTTCAAAAATATACATTTCTGCAAGACATTTGCTACAGTATTTACAAAACTTAATTAACTTTGAAGGGTTTCTTTCCTCTTACATGTCTGCTGAACAGACCTGTCTGAAATCTCTCATGATCATTTGACAATATGGACAGTCCTGTTTCAGAATCAGAACCAAATGTGAAAACAAGAGTACTGAAACTTTTGACAATTTCTCCCAAAATATATTAAAAGGACAAAACAATCCATATAGCTGTTCTCAACCACTTCAATTCTGTTTTCTAACAAGAAGTCACATGTGCACTACACTACTACTATTCACTCCATTTTTTTTAATCCAACTTTGACCTGTTGTGCACCAATCTTTTCTTTCTAGTTTCTTCTTCTCAGGCATCTTCTTCTCAAGGGAAAGCTAAGACACAGGAGTTGTGTGGTGGGGGAGACAAACATCTTCCAAAGACATATCTAACTCCTTTGATGTCTTGTTTAGCTGATATATAAACATAGGAGACTTCACAATCTCCATCAATCCACCAAAGTTTAAACCTTGACACCTTGTATATATATTGTCTTATCGTTACTCATAAAACCGTAGTAAGTGTGGAGAGACCTCTCCGGGTGTTGGCAGCCGATTTCTTCCGATTATGGAAGTAAACATTCAAGTTCCAGTATCCCTCTGACCCGTCTGGCAGTCGGATTTCTCAAAAAAAATAAAATAAAAAATAAAGTCTTGCAAAAATGCAGGTACAAGCATCATAATTTCTGACTTCTAAAACTCTTCTGTTTCAAAGTTCATAATTGTACATGCACTGATGCACAAGTTCATCACTGGACTCTAGTAGTACTCTACTTGTAGCTGCTTCAGTACAATATTTCTAACAATAAAAAGGTCAATTTAATGATGTTCATAAATAGAAAATAGATGAAGAGGACACATTTCTACATTAACCCTAATTTTCTATCAAATCATAAAAACAAATGGGAACTCAGGAAGTATATATATTCCAAATATGTAGGAAAATTTTGTCAAATTCATTTTGATAAGGCATTTAGTAGGAAGCAATTACTACATGAAACCAAAATTATTGTTTGTGGGTCCAACTCTCTTAGCTGTTCTATTGATAAGCAAGACATTATGCATATTAGTGTCAAACTATACTGACTTTAGAACAAAAGCAGAATCAGGACCACAGTTAAAGAAAACAAAGACCTCTTCTTCACAAATCACAAATTTGATCACAATCATGATTGTTTTTTCACTAAAAATCTTCAACATCCTCCCACCCTATACCCTTTGATCTCTTCTTCAGCTTTTAAGGGTGTTAAATGAAGTACCAAAATCTTATAGCTTACCTCTTTCCATGTTTTCCTCACAATCTTTCTAGTAATAAAAAAACTTTCTGATACAAGCATTTATACAAGATACAACACATACCCCACAAATCCTGAAACATAACTCTACATACTCAACATATCTCCAATACCCTTATAACATTTATCTTTCAGGGTTGTGAAAAGTGTCAAAGAATAGGAATCGCAACCAGATATATATATACCACGATTAATCCTGCTCTAGTTCTTTCGGGTAATACTGATATTCCTGAAGTTTTACTTATGAGTGCATTACAAAACAAGGAAAACATTTTATAATAATTACGGTAGCATTATATTTGTACATGGAGATGAGCTATGGACAAGAATCACGAAACACACAGCAGTTAACCAATCAGCTTTCCCTAACTTACAGAGGGAGACTAGCAATGACATTCATGTATTTGAATTTTTCTTCCAAACAACATAGACAATGTGATATTATGTTATAATGAAACTAGAAAGACTATTCATGCATTCATAATTTCTTTCCCTGCAACAACAATCATGTTCCGGAAAACTTGTTCTTAAATGAGCAGATAATAGCAAATCCACGACTGGTCTATCACACAAAATGAACGATGATAAGAGAAGAATATAGCCAAAAACAACAGGGTCATAATAGATACAAAGGCCAGATCTAGATCATTATGAGTATGAAGCTAAACTTGCTAAATACTTGACATAGTATCCATAGTTCAGGTTAATACTTGATCAGCAATCGACACATTCAATTAATATACATCATAAAAAGGTAACATATGAATACAAGTAATTCATAATTGTTATGCAGAGGTACATAATAGAAACTTAAATATTAACATAAAAGTATAAGGGTTTTCAAAAATAAAATTTTTTACAGAAAAAGATATCTTAATAACAAGAAGAGATTGTCAGCTAAATGGCAATTGGTTTTCGGTTAATGACTTTACCCTATGATTTGATGATATTGGAAAGGTTGAGAGTATAAATTAATCACCGTCTCTCTATCTTTGTTCTAAATTCCGTAAAACCGGATAACAAGCATAACGTCCAACATCCACTTGTACTATTATTAGGAAATCCCCAAGTTATCTATACATTAGCTCAAGAGAAACTACCAAAGAATTTTGTTATCCACAACTATCTGCTGTTATTGCAACTAAATTAATGAGATTGATAGGCAAATAATGCTAAGAAGCCATAGATGACTTAATTCATTACAAAACATGGTGGTAGAGAGGACTTTCTATTATCTTTGCCTATTTCACATAAGAGTTTTTGGCTAGAATCGCAATAATAAACTCATTAAACAAAGTAATTTCACCTGGATAACACATACTGCCGATAATATGCAATAGACTGAAGGAGGGGATTATATAATAACAAGTTCTATAGTAGACAATAGGACAAAGAAGACCTAACGAGGACTGCTAATCACATCCACAAACGTACGATTTAGAGAAGGCAATCGCATCTGTTGAACATGGGCTCTGTTCCTTTTGAATCGAGGCTCCAGTGATGATGAAACTGACGATGCCAATGCCCATGAATCATTTGAGCTGTCACAGCTGAAAGTTGCATCAATAACACCACTTGGGCTTCCAGGTAAAGATACATGCTTGCGTTTGTGGTGATTCCAGCTTCCATGGCTGCTTGATAATTCTAGGATGAACGTGTAACACTCATTTACTTTATCCTGTTTAAACATAAATCATAATAATTATTAGGCAATCAAGTTTGGATAACAAAATTAACAAAAACTCAAGATAAGAGATGATACAAAATCAGAGGAATCCATGTAACTAGATACAAACCTCACTGATTTTGAGTACTCCCATCAGTTGATTTTGGTATTCGACATGATTATACGGCTCAACCTCCTTAATAACATGCATCATTGTTGCAGTAGCTAATATAGAAGGAAGATAACACATAAACCTTGAATCTGAAATGAAACAAATGCGATTCAATCAAAATTTCTCAATCTGTATTCTATGTTAGATAGGCTAAGCTCCTAGATTGCAATAAAGATAGTATTTTTATTGCTTACCAGTAATGATGGAGAGAAGCAAACGCTCACACCTACGTAGAAATTCCCAATGCAAATGAGTCTTCAATCCAAGCCTTCTTACAATGTGATCGAAGAAAGAAATTGGGGTCACCGGATTCATCCTCCATTTAAGAGTTGAAAGCAACAGAAGCTCCATTCTCTGTATAGTTTTTGCCTCAAAAACATATTTTGCATCCTCCGCCTAATACAACACAAAAAATCCCCACATTGTTAACACGTTTATAGATTCAACAGAACACAAAGACCTCACATTGACAACCCAGATAACAGATTCAAGAACAAACACAAAACCAAACACTATGCAAACGAAAAAGTGACTTTCAACAAACACTCAGATCGGATTTTTCACAATAAATAAACATACTTGCAAGTCTAAAAGAAGTGGCACTTGGGTCTCCTCCACTTTGGCAGCTAACGATAGACAAGCCACAGCAGCAAGTTGGGTCATCCATGGCTTGTCTCTCTGAAACTTCAAGCTTGATGTGAAACTATCAAAGTAGTTCACAGCAAGCACAGATGTCAGAGCATTGAACCCATAATGTGCTTTGACCTTCAATATCCACTCAACAGCTTCCTTGCGAGCCAACATCAAAAACCCATCTGAGATTATGAGATCACAAATCACTCGGGTCTCGTTTTCTTTAGAAATCAAAGACGACAACTCACTGTCCTCCCAAAACAAGTCTTGTTCAAGCAAAACAGATGGTAAAAGAGTCTCCTTTACACATTTTTCACTCTCGAAATCATCAAGCTCATCACAATCCTCAAAAACTTCTTCTTCACAGTATAGACCACCATTGACAGCCATTGAAGGACTACTTTGAAGCTCTTTAGTCTCTTCTAGCAGAGCCATCTTCTTCGTAGAAGAAGACAATGAATCCTCTGCTCATTATAACATCAAGAAACCAAATTTATGCATTTGTTTCTCTGTCTCTGTCTGTCTCTCTCTCTCTCTCTATCTGGACACTAGTGAGAGACAGATATAGAAATAGCAAGCAAGCGAAGGGTTTTATCTGATGATACTTTCACGCCTGTCCTTTTTTTCCCGAGTTTTTTTTTTTTTTTTTTTAATTTCATTTTATATTATACATTAATCAACAAGTTAATTTATTATTTATTTATTTAGTGTTTGGCGCGCAAGAAAATAGGATGCAACGGCACTGACTTTTTATTTTTTTTATTTTATTTTCTCTCTAGACTCAAATCAGCTGTCAAATTTTAGTGTCCCAATTTGTGTCAAACCAATTTAGTGTCCCAATTTGTGTCAAACCAACCAAATTGGGATATGTGTGCACATTTATAGAAGAAGTTGAAAAAAAAAAATTAAAAGTGCTATAAATGTGCACACATGTCCCAATTTACAACTAAATTGAGACATCAAAATTTGACAGCCAATTTAAGTCTTTTCTCTCGTGATAGTGAAATCTATAAATAGAATTAGAAATAAAGAGTGTCTGCACATTTTCCAGATAAAGGAAGGAAAAACAAAACAAAACTAACAATTTTATATAATACTGCTTTAACTAAATTTGATGTTCAAATCTGATATCACGATGTGTTATCACTATAATCCATTCATTTAAATCATATAAATCTAATACAATTTAAATAAATGAATTAGAGTAATGCTCATATCATTTACACAAGATTTAAATATTAAATTTGGGTAAAATAACATTACTTAATTTATATTTATCGTATCGTTTTTATATGTATAGGGTAATATTCCGTATATTAGCTACGACTACGAAACCATATCATGACTGTCTGTGTGCAGATAGCCTGATAGGTAACTACTTGAAAACCACTCACTTTCAAAGTGAGTGTGCGCTGCACGCATTCAAATTCATTCAAGTAATTAATTTCTTTGTGGCTTTGTGCTTTCTTAATTTATTTTTATAGTGTAATAATTTAAATTTATAATCCTCCTAATTAAATATTTAATTTTAAAGGGTTTATTCATTTAAATTAAATTTAAACTTTTTTTTATAAAAGAATTAAATTCAAAACATATATGAGTATTGATTTTAATCTATGTTATTAAATTTGATAAAGATTGTATCTTTCTTTAAAATAACAATTCAATCACTTAAATTTATAAAGGTAGTGTTAACCTATGCACTTACCAATTAATTTCTAAAAATAGAAATAAACACATATATCAATTACTGTATTTATTATCTTATTACAATAAATGCAGGGATTATTTTCCATTTATAGTAATAAAGTGGTTGTTAACATGTGCCCTAAAGGCACAAGTTAACACTACCCAATTTATAAATAAATGTTTTGTGTTAGAGCATTCCCAATAATCTCATTTGGAGACCTCCCTTAGCTTAATTAAGGGAGAATCTTTATTTTTACAGATCCAACAGATCCCTTAAATGCTTCATTAAATGTGTTTTGGTGGAGCTCACTCTTTAATTAAAGGGTGGCTTCAGCCCCCCTTAAGTGGGCTCCACATATTTAAATTTATTTTATTTTTTGAAAAATACTAGATATTTAATTTTTAAATCCCAACAGCTCTTTTATTATCTAATAAGTAATTTGTTTTACAATCATAATTACAAAATAAAACATCAAGATAATAATAATAAATTATTAAGGGAGTCATTTAAGGGATTATTGTTAGAACACATACTCCCTTAATGGTCCCTTACAACAACATCTGCCCTTATTTAAGGGGGTCACTAAGGGAGACTATTGGAAATACTCTTACGTATGAGAATTTAAATTTGTCTTGTTGGGATTTGGATCATATAATGATAATGATCTTTTTAAGGTATGTGATTGCTTGTTGATAAAATGGTTGTGGAAACCAATTATATCTTAACCACACATTTATTGCAATACATATGTGTCATGAGATTATGTGAAGTCAGGAAATAGATCAGATCAACAAATGATCCAAATTCATAACGTTGATGTACTAGTGCAAGACTAATAAATCAACATTAATATATTAAATGCAAATGTAGGTCCCTTATTAAATTAGGTCAAATAATATTAGTTGAGAATATCTTAGTTCAACTACTCGACAAGATTGATAATCAAATATTAAATCATCAAATGTTAATTTATTATTTTTGTCATGTAAATTAATAATTTATAACCTACTTTCTAGAAATATGTTGACTATTACTTCAATTTACGGGGATGGCATCCCTTGCAAACTACAATTATACAAGAAGTAATCATTGGAACAAATCTAGCTCCTAAGTTGTGTTTTTTATATTTTGTATAAAAAGCTTTCATGATTCAAAATTAAAAATAATTTAACAGTAAAAGAGTACTATAATAAATTTGTTATTAAATGTATATATGTTAATGATTTTACAAAAAGTGATGAACATGCTTTTAATCTATTTATTGAACTACAAATTTAGGAATTGCAAAATGGGGGGAGACGAGATTCTATGACCTTATTGAAGAGTTTAATAATTAGTCATCTATTTTTTTTTTTTTAATTTAAAAAATCTGACACTTATCTAATTTTGGGTATCTCGATTTCTGATAAGATTAATCGCTACAACCATAACATTGACACTATTGGATATTAAGTGTTTTAGTTGTGGTTAACTTTAGTGACTGCTCATATTGTTTTCCTTATTAATTACGATGTACACTTGTATTTGTTTTGTATAAGGATTGTATAGCTGTACAACTTATCTTTAGGAGGGTTCAATATTAGGTTGCTGGTGTAATATATATTTGCGTTGCAATCAATAAAGAAAAGTGAGCTGTTCACATTAAAAACAATTTAGTTCTTTCATGGTATCAGAGCACAACGATCTGCTCCTTAAATCACAAATTTTTCTGCTTCTTCTTCTTGTTCAATGACTACCTCCACCGACACCTCTCCTGACAACAGCTCCCCTGAAAATAACTCCTCTGCAGCACCTCCTACCATTGTTCATGTCACACCGGCCACTTCCACCTCTCTGCGTTCCAATGAGATTCATCTTATTACCATCAACATTAATGCACAGGCTCCTCTCAAACTCACCACCAATAACTATATGTCCTGGAAAATTCAATTCCAAACACTCTTCACTGGATATGATCTTCTGGGCTTCATTGATGGTTCCAAGCCTTGTCCACTGGCCTCCACAACAGTTGGTGATATCACCACTCCGAATCCTGCCTACGGAATCTGGGTTCGTCAGGACCAGCTCATCTTGAATGCCATCATTGGCTCATTATCTCCTACTCTCATCTCATTTGTTGCTAGAGCCAAAACGTCCATGGAAGCATGGACTATCCTTGCGAATACATATGCCAAACCGTCTCGTGGTCGTATCCAGCAAGTCAAATCTCTTCTCAAGAACTCCACAAAGGGTACACAGTCCATCACTGATTTTCTTCATTCCGTTAAGGCACGTGCGGATGAACTTGCTTTGCTAGGTGCTCCAGTGGATGATGATGACCTCACTGAGAGGATTCTAGACGAACTGGATGATGATTACAGAGAATTAGTTTGTGCGGTCCAAGCCAGAGACAATCCCATATCCTTTGATGAGCTCCATGAAAAATTGCTCACCTTTGAGGCTTCACTTCAGAATTGCAAAAAGGAGACGTCATCATCTTTCCCTGCTACCGCCAATCCTACATTCAAATCTGGCACAAACTGGCGTCCACAGCAAGGTGTTACCTCCTGGCGTCCTCCATCTTCTGGCAATACTGGCTGGCGTCAGTCTTCATCTCATTCCTTTCGGCCTCCCTTCAACAACACAGGTCCTTCAAACCGTGGCAATCAACATGCTCCACGTCCCTATCTTGGCCGCTGTCAAGTTTGTGGCGTTCAAGGCCACTCCGCCAAGCGTTGTCCCTCGTTCCATATGGTGCCTGTCCAGCCGTCTACTGGTCCACCCCCAGCTGCACAACCTTCTCCAACGCCTTGGCAGCCTAAGGCACATTATGCAGCTGCCGGCTCCTCTTCAAATTCCGCCTGGCTCCTAGACAGTGGGGCTTCGCATCATGTGACGGCAGACTTGAACAACTTGTCTCTCCATGCTCCTTACAATGGATCCGATGATGTCATGATTGGAGACGGAACAGGTCTCTCGATTACAAATATTGGCTCCACAAATCTTTGTAATTCAAATAACAAATTTTCTTTGCAGGATGTTCTATGTGTGCCTAATATGAAGAAGAATTTGATTTCAATTTCTCAATTTTGCGCTACTAATACTGTATCTGTTGAATTCTCATCAACTTCTTTTCATGTGAAGGATCTTCGTACGGGGGCAATTCTTCTGAGAGGTTCAGCTAAGGATGGCGTGTATGAGTGGCCAACTTCCAGTCTCGTGTCACCACCAGTCCTAGCTTTTTCAGGCATCAGAACCACCTCCTCAACCTGGCATCATAGATTAGGTCACCCAGCATCTCCCATATTACACCGTATTGTTTCAAATTTTAATTTAGAATTGTCTTCTCCTTTGTCAAAGGATTTTTCTTGTCATTCATGTCAATGCAATAAAAGTCACAAGCAACCATTTTCTTATTCTTCTCTTGTCTCATCCCAACCTCTCGAAATCATATTTTCTGATGTATGGACATCTCCTGTTATCTCTCATGACAACTTTAAATACTATGTTATTTTTGTTGATCACCACACCAAATACATTTGGCTCTATCCTCTTCGAAAAAAATCGGAGGTCAAGGACACTTTCATTAGATTTAAGGCCATTGTAGAAAAATATTTTGCACGAAAACTCATCACATTTTACACTGATAATGGCGGTGAATACATGGCACTCAAAGACTACCTAGCCATGAATGGTATTTCTCATCTCACAACCCCACCTCACACACCCGAACATAATGGGTACTCCGAAAGGAGACACCGTCATATTGTTGAGACGGGGCTTACGTTACTCACTCATGCCTCTCTTCCTCTAAATTTTTGGCCTCATGCATTTGCTACGGCTGTGTACTTGATCAACCGAATGCCGACCCCTACTCTTAGTTTCTTGTCGCCCTATGAGAAAATTTTTGGTCAGCCTCCAAACTACTCCAAGCTGAGAGTTTTCGGGTGCCTTTGTTACCCTTGGCTCCGGCCATATTCATCTCACAAACTAGATAGTCGGTCCACCTCATGTGTCTTCCTTGGGTATTCCCTGTCACAAAGTGCTTACCTATGCTATGACCCGTCCGGTTCCAAAGTATTTGTCTCCAGGCATGTCAAATTTGTGGAAACCGTCTTTCCCTATAGGTCGTTACAAACTGATCTAGTTCGTCCCAACACCACCACCATCAACTCTTGGGTTCCATCGGTCATTCCGGTGTCTTCTCCACACTCAGGTTGGCCTTCATTATCTCCATCCACTGCTGTCCTCTCTCCAGAATTATCTCCACGTGCAGCTCTCATTCACGTGACCCATGCTGCTGCTCCTCAGCTTCATTCACCGGTGGTCAGCCCAACAGCCGATCCTATGCCACTGTCCTCTTCTTCTGCTGCTGATTCATCGTCGACTTTGGCTGCCCACTCGGAGACACCAGGTCTGCAACCACCTGCCATCAGTGCTAGTCCTGATTCGACCATTCCAGCTGCTGCTATTCAGTCTTCTGCAACAGGTGCGTGTCCAGCCCAGCATCCAGCGTCAGGTGTGGTGCCTCCACCTGTCAATGATCATCCGATGACCACAAGAGCCAAGAATGCCATTCACAAACCCATTCAGAAAATGAACTTACACATGCACCTGCAGTCTTCGTCTGAGTTTGAACCATCAACAGTCACCCAAGCTTTGAAGGATCCAAATTGGCGTCGGGCTATGTCAGAGGAGTACGATGCTCTTGTTCACAATGGTACTTGGGAGCTAGTTCACCCGGATGCGGCCTCCAACATTGTGGGGTGCAAATGGATTTTTCGAATCAAACGAAAATCCGATGGCTCTGTTGACAGATTTAAGGCTCGTTTGGTTGCTAAGGGGTTCAATCAGAGACCGGGTGTGGATTATTTAGAGACATTCAGCCCTGTCATCAAACCAACAACCGTCCGGCTTGTTCTTAGCATTGCTATTAGTCGCGGCTGGCCACTTCGTCAACTGGATATCAATAATGCGTTTCTTCAGGGTCGGCTCACAGAAACGGTTTTCATGGCACAACCTCAAGGCTTTGTTGATTCTGATCGGCCGACACACGTTTGCAAGCTCCGGAAGGCTATTTATGGCCTCAAGCAGGCGCCGCGAGCTTGGTACCATGAGCTGAGACAGTTTTTGCTTGATGTTGGATTCAAGAATTCTTATGCGGACACATCTCTTTTTGTTCTTAATACAGGTGGTAACATCCTCTACCTTCTCATTTATGTTGATGATATAATTCTCACAGGTAATAACTCGGCTCATGTGGATCGATTTGTTGAGAGTCTTGCTCAGAGGTTTTCCTTGAAGGATCTCGGTCCCCTTTCTTATTTTCTTGGTGTTGAGGTGGTTCCGCATGCTCATGGTATTCTATTGTCCCAACGGCGGTACATACTGGATCTTCTCTCTCGCACTAACATGTCAGGTGCCAAGCCTGTCCAAACACCCCTGCCTACCAGCCCTCCTATTAGTCTCCACTCGGGTACGCCTTTAAGCGATCCCACCACTTACCGAACGGTGGTCGGCAGCCTACAGTATTTATCGCTCACTCGTCCGGACATCTCCTACGCCGTCAACAAACTTTCGCAATTTATGCATCAACCCACTTCTGCCCATTGGGAACTTGTGAAACGTCTCCTACGGTATTTGTGTGGCTCGCTGAATGAAGGAGTGGTGATACATCGCAACTCTCACACTGCTCTTCATGCCTTCTCTGATGCCGATTGGGCTGGAAATAGAGACGATTACTCATCCACAAGTGCCTACATTGTCTATCTTGGGCGAAATCCGATATCATGGAGCTCGAGGAAGCAATCAACCATAGCTCGCTCCTCCACGGAGGCTGAGTACAGGTCGGTTGCAGCCACAGCAGCTGAGCTGAATTGGATATGCTTCCTTCTTACTGATCTTGGTATCACACTGTCAACTGCGCCTGTCATTTACTGTGATAATGTGGGGGCTACACAGCTGTGTTCGAATCCTATCTTTCACTCTCGCATGAAGCATGTTGCGATTGATTTTCATTTCATTCGAGACCAAGTGCAGTCCGGCGGTCTACGTGTTTCTCATGTTTCCTCCAATGATCAACTCGCGGATGCACTAACTAAACCACTGTCGCGACCACTTTTTCAGTCTCTCAAAGACAAGATTGGACTCTCTTGTCGTGATCCATCTTGATGGGGCATATTGGATATTAAGTGTTTTAGTTGTGGTTAACTTTAGTGACTGCTCATATTGTTTTCCTTATTAATTACGATGTACACTTGTATTTGTTTTGTATAAGGATTGTATAGCTGTACAACTTATCTTTAGGAGGGTTCAATATTAGGTTGCTGGTGTAATATATATTTGCGTTGCAATCAATAAAGAAAAGTGAGCTGTTCACATTAAAAACAATTTAGTTCTTTCAGACACGAAATGCAACTCCCGTCACAAGGGAAATACCTCCTCACACTTTTGCAATTTAATGTTTAAATGTTGAACTCGAAACTCTACCACCGATATGAAAGGGAAGCCGAGAAGGTTCACATCAGTAAGAGTAGATTAATTTATTAATCTTTTACTTTAACGAGTGTGGACAGTGTTAGAGCATCTCCAAGGGATCCCTTAATCAAGCTTATTAGTTTAATTAAGGAATAAGCTGTATTTTTACAACTCTAAGGGATCCCTTAATTAAAATCAAATATATCTTACTTCTTTAATTAAAGGGTGACTTCTAAATGGACTCCATATATAAACATGAAATATAGTTCAAGGTAAATAAAATAAAAATAATAAATAAATGGGCTCAATAAAAAGTAATAATAATGAATTATAAATGAGTTTTAAGGTTCTATTATTAGAAATTTAGAAGACAAACCTCCCTTTAATGGCCACTTACGAACAATGTATACCCTTAAATAAGTGGGTCTCTAGGAGACGGTCTTACATACGCAGACTGTGAGGGTTTTTTAGTGGTCCATAAAGGTAGTAAAAAAAAAAACGTTGACCGTATCAAACGGAAAACTTGTCATGTTTTAATGGAAAACGTGCGCGACTCGCGAAACATTGAAACATAAAATGCTTCGATATTTTTTTATAGAGATAAAATAAACATTAGTGGGGCGCGAGCATTCATTTGATAGGATAACTCGTGGTATCATGGTCTTCTGACATGTGATACGTGGACCAATCACACTTACGAAATAGTCAACCCTATGACCTAAAACGGTTTAAAAAGCATGGTCTCCAATCTCCACAGATTCTTCTCTAAAATTCAAATATCTCTTTTTTACTTTAATACTTTTTTTCCACCGAATAATTTCCCGTAGCCGTAGGCTACTACACGTGTTATAATATATATTGAATGTTAAATAAATAAATAAAATATTATTTTTGAAAATTTTAAAATTTTACTTTGGCCCCCCTAAATGTTATATATTAGTATACTAGACTCCCCAAACAAACTTTTCTAGCTCCATCCAAGCATACACTAATTAGGAATTAAATTTTTGTTGGAAATAAAACTTAAAACTCCCCATTCAATATAGTAAAGTCTCACGTTTAAGTCGCAATATTAGAGATAATATATAAAAGAAAAATAATAATAATTAACAAAATCTTTCAAGTATGCAGTATTTAAATGGAACGAATTATTTCATGATTATATATAGAGAGATAGAGGAGGAGGTTTTAGGTATCGGACTCTCGTTTGTTTTTTCGTATGGAATCAATTTTGTAACGTTACACTACTCTATAACATATACATTTCATGGAGAAAGTACATATAAACATATTACTAAGTAACATTGCGGACTTGCAAAGTCCACCTATTAAAATACAAGTGTAATCTAAGCTATGAACAAATTTTTTTTTTTTTTTTTTTTTTTTGAAGAATATGCTATGAACAATTATGACAATGGAAACACATGTTAAATAGAAGGAAAACCAAAAATAAAATAAAATAAAAAACCAGTAGAAAGTAAGTTTTGCTTTAAAAGGAAATGACAGTTAATACTTAATAGGTAGATTATCCAAACAAAGAAAGCTACAAAGATGGTGTTAATAATTCAAACATCGAAGATATTTGTTTTGGCAGTGAAGTGACAGCTCACATCAGGTAACTTCCTCGAGACCCAAAAGGAAAAATAGATACATTTGGATTTGCACGTCGCACCTTCGTGACTATTCTTCTTGTGTATATATTTTGTCTTTTACCAAATATTTTGTTTTATTAGAATTCTCCAATTCAATTTTATTACAACAACTAACGAAACTTCTTAAATATTTACAACAATCTCACATCATATGTATTTATTAACATTAATCTTGTTAGTTGTTCTTCTCCTCTTGACTTAGGAACAGTTCCTGAACCGTAATTATGTAACGTTATAGAACTAGCTTTTTATAAATAATAATGCTAAACATCCTACCTAAAATTTCACATTTTTCATCCCACTACATGTGGCATGTGAGGTGTCAAATTGTGAGTGGATACACATTAATTACACCTACCCCATGTATCCACTCACAATTTGACACCTCACATGCCACATGTAGTGGGATGAAAAAAGTGGGATTTTAGGTGGAATGTGTAGCATTACTGTTTTATAAAACAAAGGTCAAAGGTAGGGATATCAAAATTACCCATCAATATGGATACCTATGGGAGCCCGTCTCGTTAGAGACAGGTTTAATGCCTACAATTTTAATTATGGTATAGAGCCGAAATTGTTTTCAATATCTGATTTAGTTTCGTAACAGTTACGAGATTTTAAGTCCCCATCCCGAATCATCCATGTACCCGTTATCATATATATATATATATATATAATACATTGATGCCTCCAAATAGTTAACTTTTTTTTTTGGTCAAAAGTATACTCTTGATCCTTTGTGTTATTTTTATATTATTCAATAATTTTTTATTTGGATAAAAATTAATAAATGGAAAATCCGTCTCCGACTCATCCCATACCATTGACGTCCCTAATAATGAGTTCTCTTTATTTGAATTCTTTTGTTCTTCTCAAACAGTACTTAGTTTAAAACATGTTTGGCTCATTATCAAAATAATATTTTTACTTTAAGATTTTAAAAATCATTAAATGCAGCTGTATTAATGCATTCAAATGATCATTAATTATGCCAGTAAAATAGTAGCCAGTTAGCTAAATCTAGTTGTTTTTTTTAATTTTTTTTTATTTAAAAAATCTCATTTTACTAATTTTTTTTTGTCGTATTATATATATTTTTAGAATTAATTACAAATCGATGTTAGAAAGAGATAGATATGATTCGAAACCCACGAATTTGCTAATATTTTATTTTATATTTAAATAATTAAATGTATACATTTTATTCTCAAATAATAATACTAATTTCAAATTCATAAATAACTCCAATAATATGTTGAAAATGTAACATGAAAAGCATTAATTTATCCAAAAACTCATTATATTTATTTAAAAACACTAATTTAATCCACCGAAACAAAAAGAAAATTGTAGAAAAATAAAAATAAAAATAAAAATACGCAGTAAGCATTATAGATTGTAGAGAATAGAGAGCATTTACTGAGTTTTGGTGAGAGGAGTAATAAACGGCAGGTAGCGTATAAATAAAATGAACAGTTTACGAGTAAATGATTGTAATTAAAAAAATTAAAGTGTAGTGTGTACCATTTCACACGTACGCATTTTCTCTCTCTTATGAGTTGTCCTTTTTGTACTCTCTCTGTCTCCCAACCCCTTCGCAGATCATCTTTAGTGATTTACACGTTTCACTGCACATCTCTCTTATTTTTATTTTTATTAGACAAATTATTAAATGACCCCTTTATTTTGTGTATTCTCCAAAATCTCCCCTTTAGTCTCATTAATACCCTCAATCTCCCGTATTTTTTTTCTCCAATACCCCACGATTAGGGGTGTGCACAAAACCAACAAACCGAACCAACCCGATTAACCCAACCTAAACTTTATGGGTTGGTTCGGTTTCACATTTAATAAACCGATCAAAGATTGGTTCGGTTTGGATTGCTAAAAATAAAATTAATGTAACCCATATGTTCTTCTGTAAATTTTTTCTCTGATACCCCATGACTTTTATCTGATATATTCCTGAACCGATCGGTGTCAGATTTTAAAAATAATTATAATAATAATGTAATAACAATTTTGTTTTACAATCAAATAGGACAAATTAACAAAATACATATTTTCATTATTAATAATAATGTGTTTTATAATATCAAAGATATTTCCAAGTAGATCCTAATCAGGTATGAATTTAGATTTTCTTATGAATAGAATTTGGATAATTATTTCCGATCTTGTTAAAATATGTGATTTTGAATTTATGATCCCACCTTTTATTAATTATTAACAATATATTCAATTTATGTGAAGAAAAAAACATTTATTGAGATTAGACCCGTGTCCATCATGTATAAATCAATTATCTGTCATCTGAACACAAAGTACATTGAATAATGGTGATATTTATTTAATTGTTATTATTTTTATTTTATTTTTAAATATTATTTTTCCATTAAAAGCCTCAATAATTGAAGCATTATCACATAAATACCCAACATTTAATCAAATCTGCCATGAGAATTTAATCAACAAAATTAAACAATAACTACAATTCCAATTGTTTCCAAGAAAAAAAAAAAAAAAAAAAAAACTCAAATTCCAATTAGAGAAAGAGCAGAGCTCGGATAACCAATTGAAGTTAATTTATTAAATTATCATTTTTATAATTAATGTGAGGTGAAATTTAATTTAGGTCTGCAAG
This sequence comes from Acer yangbiense, assembly GCA_008009225.1. NCBI lineage: Eukaryota > Viridiplantae > Streptophyta > Magnoliopsida > Sapindales > Sapindaceae > Acer > Acer yangbiense. The sequence continues at coordinate 1,637,069 of CM017766.1, forward strand.
TTGCAGTTGTGTTCTAGTGGTTTGAGCGGAAAAAAAAAAAACAGAAAAAAAAAAAACTCATCGGAATCTATTAAGATCAAATATTTATTTCTCAGAAGTACTTGTAAAACACGCATGATAAAACTCGATTTCTCTACCATTAATATGTTAATTGGTAAATATCTAATTTATTTAGGCCTAATCAAATACATGTTACTCTCACATGAGAGTTGGTGAAAATATATGTGTAAAGGTAGAAATTCACATGGAATAGAGACAATAATCTATTTACATCTTATCAGATATCAGATACATATTCAATAATGAAGAAGTAATTAATGAGAAACGAAATTATAAATATCATATAGGATTTTATTGATTCATCCTTGTATTTGATATACAAATATCATTTTTCACTTGGATGGGTTGTCAAAGATCACAACATGATCCACACCAGCAAAGTCGATTCCCTAGTATTCGAAACAATTTGATTTAAACCTATGTAGCACGGATATGGATACAGGTACAGAATACAGATACGGTACGATACGGGGATACGGTAAATCTTCAAAAAATAGGATACGGATACGGCATGATACGTCAATTAAAATAATATATATTTATATTTAAAAAATAATAATAATATATGAAAACATATTTGATAATTCATTCAAAATAAATACATATTCAAAATCCAAATAAAACATGTCACATAACTACATAAGTCATAATAATGTAACATATTATAGTATCCAAATAAAACATATCACATAAGTCGAACATATTATAAAATCCAAATAAAACATACGTCACATAAGTCATAACATATTACAAAATACAAATAATACACAAATAAATTTTCATAAAACATATTTTAAATTCCTAATTAACTTCATTATCATCGTTCATATTGTTAAAGAATATAAATAATTCGCCTCTAACTCTGGTTCATCAAGAGAAATGTTTATAATCTCAAGTATCCTGGTATTCTCCATGTCAATGGAATCAAAACCAAAATTTCCTTACAATTTCATTTTGACTCCTAAAATTTTGAAATTATAATTTGACCTCGTTTTATACTAAAATAATTATAATATTGCCCCAAACGTATCCTCCAAGTATCCCCTAAGTATCCTCCAAGCATCCCCCAAATATCCTCTAGTCAAACTTGTGAAAAAGTCAACGGATACACCATTCGGCGAATTGGATACGTATCCTGAAGCATCCGGAAAGTATCTGAATTGGATACGAGTTCGAAACAAGTAACCTCCACCAAATTGAGTATCCGTGCTTCCTAGATTTAAACAGTATGAATTTATAAATATATACCTTTGATTAGAACACTCATTAAGCGACCATGTAACGTTATATACATTCAGACATCGTAAAAATTACACATTCTTTTAAATTGAGGTAAAAAAAAATTCACGATTATGTAAATATGTAACGTTAGGTAGCGAATTAATTAGCTTAATAGTACGTTTTGCATAAATCAACTTTTTTTCATTGATTAGTGGTCGTGGAAACACTTCTGAGACCGGCCTGACATACTGCTAATTAATTAAAGATGTTAAAAGCAGAAGCAATATATATACTGCACTTCAGTGTCCTTCGAAAAGGAAAAGCTAGCTATATATGCACATTATTATATAATCATATCTTTTTCAGATTTATAGGGAGAAAGATACATCTACATATATGCACATTTCTCGTGTTTCCAATCTGGATTCAAATCTAAAAAAAAAATTAAAAAAATTAAAAAAATAAAAAATAAAAATAAAAATTCTTTAGAGAGAGAATCCAAATTTGTATAAACTTGTTAGCTTTAAGTCTTTGTATTGCTCTTACATTGTATAAAGGTTTCTGGGTTGCCAGCCCATATGATAGTGATAAAACTTGTATCCTCGGGAGAAAATCATTGGGTGCAACGCTAGGGCTGTATCCGGCCATTAAAAATGAGACGTGGTAGGAAAAAGCTTATGTGCCGCACATGTGGCTTCGCGAGGGGCTATCCGGGCTCAATTTTTTTAAAAAAATATAGTTACATTTTTTACATTTGTACACCATAGCTTTTGTTATTTACGTTTATTTTAAAAGATTTATTATCATGGTATCTGATCCTCCAAAATTAAAGAAGCTGGCTTCACCTCTGTATGTAGCAATCGGATGTTCCATCATCTGTGGCCGGGTGCACCGAAGATGTTCTCCATTGTACCGTCTAAAAAGAGAAATTCATATAAGGTTACCTAGGACTAGGAGGATTGCATTTTCAGTCTCTCTCTCTTTCATGGCTCGAGCTGCGAGGTAATGAGAGAGAGAGAGATGGGTTACAGTATTTGGTTGGTTGGTGGTGGTGGGTGCAAGCAAAAGAATTTAGAGCAGTGTTGTCCAGCAAAAACCCAACTTTCAAGTTGAAAAAAAAAATAAAGAAAACAGAACAAAGCTGGTTACATTACAAGCGTACACTTACAAATTACAAAGCATTCTTTTCCTTTTGAGTTATCAATGGTGGAAATGAATCATCATGCGCATTTTTCTATTCTTGATTTCTGAACAAAATTGCCAACCAGAAATATCATGAAATCTCTCAGCATCATTTTAGTTAAAAGTCAATTTCTTTCTCTCCAGCTTTTTTTTTTCCCCTCACACGCACACATCAAAGTTTGTAATAGTATATATATATGGATATGATAGTGTGCAAACCAACAAACCTCTACGGTCCAAATATATATATCTATATATGCAGCATCTATGATCTATCTATATCAACCCTTTGTGCCACTTTTTGCATTTTTGTTTACATTTGCAGTGGTCATGCTTGATTGACGACGTCCATATATGAAAAGGAGTTAAGAATTTATTTTTATTTTTATTTTGAAAAAAAAATAATGATTTGTTGATCGATTGATAGGTCACTTTTCTTTATCAGGTGAATCAGCATGATCAACTATTTTACATACATAATATCGAATTATCGACATTGTGGTTTGACCTAAAAATCTAGATTTAAATTCTCACACGTGATTGAATTTGTATTTATTATTATTATTTTTTGATAGTATCTATCTATCAACCTATCTAGACCAGATATATTTTTGGAGCTTTTTGTCATTGGTAGGATTCAAGCCGCTGACTTGAGAGTCATTTGCTTAAACCTCAAGTTCGTCCATCTACTAGCTGAGCTACACCTCTTGAGGCGAATTTGTATTTATTTTTACTTTATTGTTTGCCTTTATACATATATATATATATATATATACCTATGTGTGTGTGTGTTTTAATTTCCCCTTTCACTAACTATCGTGTTGTCATTTTAGCAAGCTCGTGGATTGCTCTTGATGGATGTGCTTTGAATAAATCCCCACGTTATCATTAGAAACCCTAACATACAAATGATGGCATGCCCTTTACTAGTTTGGAAATGGGTCAAACCTCTCCCTAAAGTTTTGACTTAATTAAAAATGCCCACTTGAACTAACACATGAAGGTTATTGCAACATGTTTTAGGGGTTGAGATCCTCTAATATGCTAATCTTTGTGGATCGACCTCATATATTTAAATATAATGTATGGCATTTAAAAATTTTAAAAGTAAAAAACAATAAACAATAAATCTCAACCATCAATTACAGATATCACTAGATTTATTGAGTTCGGTATAAAAATCAGCACATAAGAGGATCCTTGTTTTAGATCTTTTAGTGAATGGAATTTCAAAAGCAAAAACTTTATGAGAGAAGTGTGGGACATGTATAATACTCCATTGTTTCAAGTTTCAACCAACACGACTTGTTTGTGCTAATGATTTATAATTAATGTGTTGGGTGTCAACTAAAAGGACGAGGTTAGGTCTAACTTTTATAATTAATATGCTAAGAAGTTAGATTAGCCTCGTTGTGCACACATACTCTTGATTTAGTTCAAGAAACATCAAACATATATATTTTTAAGCTGCAAACATATTTTATATAAATAAGAAAAAACTTTGAATCCTCTCTCTTTCTAGTTTCTTCATATATATTGGCTTCTTGGGGAAGGGAATTTGAACTTGAAAGTTGAGACCTCAGCTTAGTTGAAAGGTGTGGTTACCAACAAATTGTGTCTATGACAACCGGTAAACCTATATTAAACCTAAATTTACGACTTTAATATCCAACAATATATTTACTCATAGTCCATTCTATTTTTAACCTTATTGGCTTATTATAGGAGTAAGTGAATGATTGCCCGTGGAAATCATAAATATATATAATATGTAGATTTAATCGGAACGAATCAACAATATAATAATAATAATAATAATATGTAAATTGTCAAGAGGGATGTAGTTAAGCTGATAGATGGACGAGTTTAAGGGTTTGGGTAAATGATTCCCAGGTCAACAGCTCGAATCCTACCGATGGCGAAAGTTTTCAAAGAAATAATTGATCCCGAATTAATAGATGTCGTTAAAAAAATAAAATAATAATAACACGTTAATTTAAATTAGCATAGTCTGGGCTTAATTTTTCCTACTCTCCAAATTCAAACTCAGCCCAAAACCTAAATAGGCCCATAATTATTGAAATCCATCACAAGTCAAGTCAGGCCTCCCAAGCAGAAAAAAAATAAAATAAAATGGAGAAGGAAATGTAGGTTGGTTATTCTACTCAAACATGTTTTTCTAAATACTTCTAACGTAACATTCTTCTTACTTCTTGTTTGTACACGAAATAATAATAAGAAAGAAATACCCTTTTCTTATTTCTTTCAATAACATTCAAAGAACCGACACCAGACGTGTTAAAGGGCTAACAAGACCTACCAATATTAAACATTGTGATGCATCTCGGATGCCTACTTATATAATTGAAAGAAGTTGGATTTCCAATCAGAGAAAGATCTCTCCACAGTTATTACACGGTTTTATGGTCAATTGTGGGAACATATATACAAAGTGTCAAGGCTTGAACCTTTGTAGGTTGATGGAGATTGCGAAGTCTCTGGTCATCACTACGTAAACTTTTGGACAATGAAAAAACAAAGAAACATTAAAGTAAGAACTATTTATCTGAATTCAAAATAAACAAGTGGGCTCTTTCAAAAGAAATAAATAAATAAACAAGTTGGCAGTTGGGGCAACTGGTCCTATGCTTTGGTTGACCAGAAAATAGAAGACATTTCTAGTATCTAATATAATAGTGTTAAGAGACTAAAGAGAGTATTGTGATGTTTAATTTTCTTTGTGGAAGAATGTGAAGCTGTTGTGGAAATTTCGAATTGCAGTTGAACCAAGATGACAACAAACGATGTCTTCTAACGTTTTTAACCGCTTGATTCTTATTTTGTATTTCATACTATCTTGGATGTTGTGGTATAATCTCATAATTTATAAGATTATATGGTAACTAATATGATGTTAACACCTCACGTGCCACATCATTTGGGATAAAATTTGAGAAGAAAAAAAATTGAAACGTCTAACAATACTTTTCATATAATGCGTGGGTGTGTAACCATTAAGCAAATGTTTCTCATAGATGCTACTCTCGGTACATTTTCATTCAAATTTTGTACAATTGCATAAATGTCAAATATCTAAATATTCTTTAATACTAGTTAGCTTATTATTACATTCACTTACATGGAGAGTTGATTTGTAGGGGATCTCCTACAATCTTTTTATGTAGAAATCGATTTCATAACAGTAAATAGTATAGTCTATAACGTTAAAAGATCAAATCTTACACGGAAAACTCAGAAATTGATTCCACAGCATTATATAATCCATAATGTCGTAGAATTGAATCCCACATGCAAAAAAAAAAACGTATATTTTGCATGATACATGATATAAGAAGATTATGCCACAACATCCAAGATAATATGAAATACAAAACAAGAATCAAGCGGTTAAAAACGTTAGAAGACATCGTTTGTTGTCATCTTGGTTCAACTGCAATTCGAAATTTCCACAACAGCTTCACATTCTTCCACAAAGAAAATTAAACATCACAATACTCTCTTTAGTCTCTTAACACTATTATATTAGACACTAGAAATGTCTTCTATTTTCTGGTCAACCAAAGCATAGGACCAGTTGCCCCAACTGCCCACTTGTTTATTTTGAATTCAGATACATAGTTATTACTTTAATGTTTCTTTGTTTTTTTATTGTCCAAAAGTTTACATAGCGATAATCAGAGACTTCACAATCTCCATCAACTTCAAACATTGACACTTTGTATATATGTTCCCACAATTGACCATAAAACCGTGTAATAAGTGTGGAGAGATCTTTCTCGGTTTGGAAATCCGACTTTTTTCAATTATATAAGTAGACATCCGAGACGCATCGCAATGTTTAATACTGGTAGGTCACGTTAGCCCTTTAACACGTCTGGTGTCGGTTCTTTGAATGTTATTGAAAGAAATAAGAAAAGGGTATTTCTTTCTTATTAATTATTATTTCTTGTACAAACAAGAAGTAAGAAGAACGTTACATTGGAAGTATTTAGAAAAACATGTTTGAGTAGAAATGGCATTAAAAAAAAAAAAGACTTACAGTATTTTAAAAATTATTTAAACATTTTTTATTGTAGAAGATGTAATTACTTATTCAAACGTTTTGAGATGCATACAAATGTATCAAGAAGACATAATAATCATATTGATGATTGCAAGTTATTGTCACATGAATACTTATGATTACAATTAGCATGAGATTAAAGACTATATCGACGAGACTAGATTGATCCAATAGTATATTTATCACCCTTAAACTTTTGAGATTTTGGGTTTGAGTCTTCGTCTCAAACTTAGGGGAGGTTTGTTTTTTCAACTTAACATTTAATGAGTCCGATGTGAACCTTTTAAGTTGCTTTTTTTTTTTAGTGGTCACTTAAAAATACTTTAAATCAACTTAAAATAAAAAGTAACAAATTCTGACTTTTAATTTAATTCAAAATAACTATATTGCATTTAAAATATTTTTTCTAAGATTATCCTTCCAAAGATAATTATTTCCAATATTATAATGATTTTATATTATACAAATTTTTTTTTTGACATATTATTAATAATAAATAACTATAAACAAATTTTTTTTTTTAAAAACATATCATTCGGTTTCAATTTTCAATCTCTATTTGGTTTTAAAAAAAATTCAAGACGCTTTAGTCTTAAGGTAAAAAATAAAATAAAAATAAAAATGACCTCTACAATAAAGACAGGGAAAGGGCCACATAAGTAGACGTTGATATTCAAATCAAAATGTCAAGAATTGTCTCGATCTATTTATTTTCCATTTGAGACTAAAAATAATATTAAACGCCGGAATTTGAGACCAATTTTAGCTTCAACGGCAACCAATTGACAATTTCTATTGTGTGCAAGTGTGTTTCACAATCACATTTAAGTTCATAGAAATAAATCTGAGAATGTGTTTGGGATGACTTTTCAAGTAAGAGTAATGCTACTTTGTCCAAATTTGGTGTCCAAATCTAGTGCCCAAATGACGTGGCAACATTCTTGTCCATTCATTTAAATTGTATTATATTTACTTGATTTAAATGAATGAATGAAAGTGTTGCCACGTCATTTGGACACTAGATTTGGGTACTAAATTTGGACAAAGTAGCATTACTCTTCAAGTAAAGCTTATGTAGTTGATCTTTTACAAGTAGACTTCTATTGAGAATGGCTTTTAACAAGAAGCTCTAAATTGTTTGGTATTCATTTAAAAAAGTGATTTTAAGTTAATAGATTATTTATCAAAATATCTCCAAAAGAGCTTTTGTTGTTTAAAATTACTAAAATGGACATTGATAAAATATTTGTAATATAAAGATATAAAGTGAAATATTTAAAGTTTATAGAGGGTAATTAAGATTATCAACCTCTTAAAAAAGAAAAAAAGCTCAAATAGAACTTCTTGGTTTTGGGCTTCTCCCAAAATATATAAAATGGATTTTTTAATATTAAAAAAACATTTCTTCAATTTTATCAAACAACCAAAAAAAACATCAAAACAGCTTTTACCATTAAAAAAGCGCTTTTTGCCTCTACAAAAGCCGTACCAAACACAAAAGTGGAGATGTTATAACTTATAAGTCATCATGTTGGACGGCTGTGATGGAATCATCACACACGCAAAATAACGCACCATAAAAAGCGCGTCCATGACGGTAACAATTTATACTGATAAAATAAATAAATAAATAAATGGTTTTAAGTAGTCGGCTGTGAGGCGATTGTAACTATGACAGTATGACACGCACCCCTTTTGACGGGGCCAGAATTCGTGAACTAACGAACGTAACACGAACCTCTCACGCATTTTTTTTACCATTATAAGGCTCTTTCTTGTGTTTTTTTTAAAATAAATTTTATTCTCTCTCTCTCTCTCTCTCAAACACACTATAAAGAAATAACTGTCTTCCTTTTCTCTCTTGAGCGTGTATCTCACTCGCGCGGATGGGGCAAACGCCATCCTCCATGCTAGACCAGAGAAATCGGTTTAATTTTCTGCCGCCGGCGATTCTTTCCGGTGAAATCGATGAGTTTTCGGACGACGAAGTGGTTGGAACACGAGATTATATCAGTGATTTGCCTGATGATTGTTTGGCTTATGTTTTTCAATTCCTAGGGTCTGGAGATCGAACGCGATGTTCGTTGGTGTGTAAGCGGTGGTTGTGTGTTGACGGCGGAAACCGACTGAGGCTATCTCTCAACGCGAATAGTGAGATACTGTCGTCACTGCCTGCGCTCTTCACGCGCTTCGAGGCCGTCACTAAACTCGCTCTCCGATGCGATCGTAAGTCTATCAGCTTAAACGACGACGCTTTGGTTCTGATCTCTCTCCGTTGTCAGAAGCTGACGCACTTGAAGCTCCGTGGTTGCCGTGACATCACGGATCACGGTATGGTCACATTTGCTCAAAACTGCAAAACTCTGAAGAAACTCTCCTGTGGCTCCTGTATGTTCGGCGCCAAAGCTATCAATTCGGTTATTGATCACTGCTCGCTTCTCGAGGAGATCTCGATCAAGCGGCTCAGAGGAGTCCACGACGGAGACGAGCTGATCGGGCCAGGAGCCGCCGCCGCCGCCGCGTCTTCGTCTCTGAAATCGATTTGCTTGAAGGAACTGGTCTACGGTCAGTCTTTTGAATCTTTAATTACTGGAGCTAAAAAACTTAAGACTTTGAAAATTATTCGTTGTTTAGGTGATTGGGACAAGGTTTTAGGAATAATAGGTAACGAAAAAAACACAGCTTTGATTGAAATTCACCTTGAAAGGCTTCAAGTGAGTGATATTGGACTAACAGCGATTTCGAAATGTCCAAATGTTGAAAATTTACACATTGTTAAAGCTCCAGAATGTTCGAATAGTGGGCTTGCTCGTGTAGCTGAGAAATGTAGCTTATTAAGGAAGCTTCACATTGATGGATGGAGGAGTAATAGGATTGGAGATGAGGCGTTAATTGCCGTAGCAAAACACTGTCCTAATTTACAAGAACTTGTTTTAATTGGTGTTAATGCAACACACTTGAGCTTGACTGCTATTGCTTGTAGTTGCCCAAAATTGGAAAGGTTAGCACTTTGTGGGAGTGGAACAATTGGTGACGCGGAGATCGCGTGCATTTCCGCGAAATGCTTGGCTCTGAAGAAACTTTGTATCAAGGGGTGTGCTATTTCGGACCTTGGGATTGAAGCGCTCGCTTGGGGATGTCCCAATTTGGTTAAAATTAAGGTTAAGAAATGTAGAGGAGTGAGTAGTGAAGTTGCTGAGTGGTTGAAAGGACGTAGAGGGTCGTTGATTGTCAATTTGGATGCTGGTGAGCCGTTGGATACTAGTGTTGTTGATGGTTTGATGTTGCCGATGATTCCTGGCCAAGTAAATGCCGTAGAGGCCCCTTCCAATGGTAATGGTCGATTGGGATTTCTTAGGGTAAAGCTGGGACTTTTTGCCAGTAGGAATTTAGTACCTTGCTCGCTCAGAAGATGGTCGAACGGTGACAACAGTAATAATGACAACTTATGATGATCATCTATCAAAGAATTGGAAATTTTACTTTTGCTTTAGTCATTTTTATGTCTTTGATAGTGTTGAAACCATATTGAAAAGTGGTTGAACAGATAGGTTGAATTGTTTTTGTGCTTTAAGCTTGTTTTGGTTTCTTTATTTAAGTTCAATTTGTTTAAATTTTGTAATCTGTCAAATGTAACGATTGTAGAAAACTGAAATTGTTAAAGATTACTGTTATTGCAACCAAAAATTATCTGCCATAGATCTGCTGATCCACTCCTACTATCTGTGCTGTTTTGATATCTCTTTTTCTCCTCGTGTTGTGTCTGTCTGTGCTGCTATATACAGCAGCTACGTGGGTACGTGAAGCTACAACGTATTTTCGGAGTTTAATACGAATTATTTTATCTGAACTGGATACAGATTGTGAATTATGATTTCTTGATGTTATGCGCCCTTATTTTCTTTTGAGTTTGAGCCATTTCAAGGAACCTGAATTTGAACTCAACTATTGATTTGTTATATTATCATCAAAAAGCTCTCACTATTATAATCTGAGTGAAAGTGTTTACTGTTGATGCATTATATATCTCTCTTTCAATACTGCTTCTTAGGTATGAGATTTCGGATTTAATTAGTTTTTATCTATTGTTCTAGACATAACTATATCCGAAATCTCAGATTTACTTATGTTTCTCTAATGTTACATAACTTTTGTTATGGACATTACTATATCCGTAATCCGGATTTAATTATGTTTTCCATAACGTTACAGAACCATTATTCTAGACATAACTAAGTGTTTGTTTGGTTGAGCTTTCTACTGGCTCAAAATGTCTACCAACATCTATTTGTGTTTTTTAGAGTTGTTTGGTTGAATTTTTTAGATTGTCTATTTTAAATTGAGTAGAGGCTAGTAGAGTTTAAACTTTTACTGGACAAAAGCTCATGAGGAGATGCTTCTCCAAATATACATTTTTTTTAAAAAAAGTCTACTAACAAAACATCTATGATTTTTTTTTTTTTCAAAAACTTTATCTCTAATAGATCTACTACACCGATAGAGGTTTTTCAAAAGCCCAACCAAACAAGCTTTAAATCTAGAAATCAGAATCGTGGATCGGAGAAAAAATTACTTTTAAAATAGTTTTTGACTTTTTGTTTACTATTCTATTTGAGTTGAGTCATTGAGAAACTACGAAGCACATGACAGATATGTTGAACAGTTGATCTATTGATTAGGTCTTTGATTGTTTTGCGTGGGACAATATAAGAAATTTCTCAGTTTTTTGGTGGACATTCATGAATTGACTGAGTCGGATCTAAACTAAACTCAAAAAAAGGAAAGTTGGTGGTGTGAGTTGGGCAGGAAGATTGATTGGTTCGGACGGTGGACTCCAATGTGGAAATCATTACTGTTTACTCGCTTTAATGGTGACTTTCAAAAAGCACTTCTATGGTCTCCAATATGCTGATTCACGCCTTCACGAGTTCACGGTCTCTTGCTTTTCAGCATTCACTACTTTACTTTTATGAAAGTAACCTTTTTTTTTCTAATTTGATACAAACCTGTTGCAACTTATTGTTTTTTCTTTATCAGTTTATGCAAAGCAAAAAGCAAATTTGCCTAAAGGGTGTAGCTCTTGGGCAAATGACTCTTAACTCTTAAATCAACTGCTCGTATCTTATCGATGGTAAAAAATTTTAAAAAAATACCCGATCTAAATAGATAGATAGATAAATATCGTTAAAAAAAAGAAGCAAAAAAGCAATTTCTAATCTATATCAACTTGTTTGATTTCTATTTTACATGGGTTTCAAAATCATTTTTCAATTAAAAAAAAACCTTTTTTTTCATGTAATCGTACAACAATAATGCTACTTTGTTTTAATCTATTCATTTAAATTGTATTAGATTTATATGATTTAAATGAATGGATTATAATGATGCCACATTATTGAAGTACAAGATTTGGATAAAGTAGTATTACTCATCTTATAATTTGTTTAAATTCTGAAAAGAAATATATAATTTACCCGCAGTAATGCTACACATCCCACCTAAAATCCCACTTTTTTTATCACACTACAAGTGACATGTGAGGTGTCAAATCGTGAGTGGATACATGTGATTAATGTGTATCGACACCTCACATGCCACATAATAAAAATGATTTTAGTCACGTCATGAGTTAACTCGTGAGTCGGTAATAGAGTCAAGCAGCTCGATTCATGTGTCATAGACTGAGACTCATCTTTACGGGTCTGACCATGTTTCTATATAGGCCCGATAGCTTGATTCGTTTGGGCTCAGCCTGGAAATTGAATTTGGGCTGAGTCATAAATAAAATCAAAGCTGGTTATTTTTTGGGGTTCAGTTTGGGAGTTCTTTTAGTACAAGCTAGGAGGCCAAAAAAAAGTAATTCGTTAAAATACACAATAACAGCCTTGGAAGTTGCCGCAGACAAAGTTAACGAACCCTAAACCCTGAAAACCCTCGTCTTCTCGGTCGCATACTGTGTAATCTGCAACTGCAAACCTCAAAATGGACCAGAAACTCGACAGTCTAGAGAAAAAGGTGTGTTAGAAGCTCTTTTTGTTGTTGTTGTTTTTCCTCATATGCTTGTTACTTGCTCTGCCCAAATTATGACTACTATTTGTTGTAGCTAGCAAGTTTCAGTTGTCAGCTGTTAGTTTTCAGATTCTAAATTTCAATCTTCAATGCATCCACTGTAACTTTTGCAGCTTGTTAGATTTCATGTTATAAATGTTTACGTTGTGTTTGGTGGCTTTATAGTTTCAATTAGTCGGTCAATTTCTGTATTGATAATTCGATTTTTGAAAATATTGTATTAGGTTCTTGTTGAACTTGTGAAGTTGGTCCAAAAGCGTGGGATGCAAGGTACTGTCGGAGGCTGGAAGGACTTTTTAAATTTGTATGATAAAAAGTTTGGTTCTAGCTTAAGTGATCCAGCTAGGAGGTCCAATGATGTATTGTCGTCTTTTCTGAAGACATTCGGTAAAGAGGAGGATTTGAAGGTAATAAAATGATATAATTTTGAAATATTGTTTTGAAAAACTCCTTGATGCGTGTAAATATGTATGATTCCTTGTTGTTTGCAGTTTCTCGCGAAAGCATTGCAATGCCATTTGAATCGTGATTTGGTGGAGAAATCTAAAAAGATAATCTCGGTTGATGAATCTCCTGAGCAGGTATGATTTAGTACATCTTTACTCACCGATTAACTGGGCTTATTTGCAGTGAATTAGCATGCTGTGTGCTTTAGTTATATCCTCGTTAATTGTTTTGAGATATGCATAATTTGTATAAGGGAAGTTAGTTAACTCATGGCTTGGTTGATTGCATTGCAAATTATTTTTTCTTTGCTTTTATAAGCATGTTCTTGTCTCCGTCTTTCAATTTGTTTGACATTCTTTCTTGTTTTGTTCTGAAAACTAATTAAATGTGATTTTTGTTTCCTTTTTGCAATATATGTCTGATGCTTTTTGTTCCAAAATTATATTTTGGTGTAATTATACCAGTGATTTGTGTGTGTATTTGATAAGAACCATTATACCTTTCATATTGAAACAATGGTCATAATTCTTTGACTTATCTTCCAGCTACCATTTTATGTCAAAGCTAGTTTCCAAAATGAGATATTTCCTTTTGCATAACTTAGCAACTGATGCACAACTTAATTTGGTGATAAGTCTTGCAAGTTGCAAATTTTCTGGTATTACTTATTCTTTTGTTACGGTCTTATGATATTTGAGAGGCACAAGTTTGAAGTATGTAAGGCTTTTGTATTTCTTATTAGAAGGTTCTATTGTAATCCTTGTTAATTCGTGATGATGGCAGTGCAGAGGCTGGTCTGCTCAACTCTTGAACACCCACAATACCCATTATGTTATATATTCCCATCATACGAAGAGGTTGGTATCTCAAATCTCAATTTTAACATGTGTATTTGTTGTTACTTATTTTCGTACGGGTTGAGTTCATTTGGGTTCGACACAATTGATTGATAAGAAATTGACCTGATAAATATTTTTACTGTTTTCATACTGATTTGATATGTAAAGGTGATAATAATTCTTACATTCTGTTTTTGATGTTTAAGTTATGAAGTAAACATCATTAATTTCTAATGACTTAATATAGTTGGCTTTTAGTTTAAGCATGTTTTTTTAATTGGTTGATTGCAGATAGGTTAGACAGATTAACTCAAACTAAATTCATTGATTTTTTGTTGGGTTTGACTCATTTTCATTGGTTGTGTCAAAATGATTGCTCCTTACCCAAACTTTTATTCAGTTTAAACTTTAAACATGGTGTAGTAATTTATATATCTTTTATTCTAAGTTGAACTGGCATTACCATAATATACTCGTGGCTGCTTATCATATGCTGTTCTACTTGCTCCATCAATGGTATTTGTTAATTGAGTTCTAACATATAGACTGTCATGTCTTTTCTTAAGAGTTTTCAAGGCCCTAAACCAATTTTCTTTTGACCTCCCCTTATCCTTGTCTCACGTTTGGCTTGAACCATGCTATTCCTCCTTATTGGTGCAGTCATTTCTTGTCTTCATTGCACATGACTACACTTTCTTCTACTCATCATATTTTAATTGGTGATACCTCTAGCTTCTAAGGGATGCTTCCTTTTCTTTTTAATTAATTGATCCATCTTATGTTGGCTTTGTTTTGTTAATGTTTGTGCTGGTTCTTCGTGGCTCCATATTCTGTTGCCTAAAACAGGTTACTATACCGTTCCAAATTTCCAATTAATGGTTTTTAAATTTTTGTCTTATTTCTTTTTCAGTTCTATTGGCAATGCAGATGTTAAAATCAATTCAAAGTTTAATGATAACCATTTTTGTGTGTCTTCTTGCCAAAAATTCTTGCTTCTGATCTCAGTTGAACTAAATATACTTTTGCATTTTTACGTTCAACTATTAGCATAAATAGAAGGTACATGTTAAAAGATTAGGAAGCAGAATGAGTTATATGACTATCACCTCTACGTGCTTATTGAATTTGAATTACTTGTTAAAAATGTAGGCTCTCTGTTACTGATTTTTGTGTGTTTTCGTTACTTACCTTCCAATCGAGCTACCCTAACTGTTAACTTGTGGTTGGTGAACTAGGAGTGGGTGGTTACAAATCTTGGTAAAAAATCCAAGGTGATGAGATCAAACACAATGTATGCTGTTGATTGTGAGATGGTTCTATGTGAAGATGGCAGTGAAGCTTTGGTGAAAGTGTGTGTTGTGGATCGCAAGTTAGAGGTATTGTTTTGCTTTCGACCTTTGCAATAGCATATTCCCAACCACCCAAAAAGGAAAAGAAATTCTTTCGGAGGTTGTTTGTTTGGCAGTTTAGGACCTATGAGAAGTTCTAGCTGTCCAACCTTTAAGCTTTTTTGGGCTGTAATTGCAATTGTTAAAGTTGTTAGATTTAATAATGATGATCCCTAAGCACCCAAAGAAAATAAGAATTTGGTGTTTCGTTTTTCAGGTCATAATTAATGAACTCGTCAATCCTCAAAAAGCAGTTGCTGACTATAGATCTGAGATTACTGGAGTTAGTGCAGATGATCTGGTTGGTGTTACCCGTTCATTAGCAGATATACAGGTAAAATATCCTATTGGTTTTTCTGGTTTTCTAGGGGTTATTCTTAGTTCCTTCATTTGAAACTATATACTGCAATTTGTAGAAAAGAATGAAGAAACTACTATCACATGGAGCTATTTTAGTGGGCCACAGTTTGAACAATGATCTACAAGGTAAACTGAATCATACTAAATATTTGAGCTTGTTTTATTTAACAACAAAGAAATTATCGTTATCAAATGGGATAACATTGATTTTAGTCATACCTCTTTATCTCTTTCTTTTGCATCTCCTTTGTTGCAGCACTAAAATTGGACCATGCAAGAGTAATAGACACCTCCCTTGTCTTCAAACATTCAGATGGACTTAGAAGACCTTCTTTGAATAATTTGTGCAAGGTAAGTTACATAAAGTTTTGTGTACACATGTCTATTCTCCTGCATTGTGTTTATTCTTTTAAGATGTATTGATATCGTAAAAGAAAAATAATAATTTCTTCATCAGCTTTTTACTTCTTTAAAAGGTGCCCCAAGAAGAACCCTATTTTGATTTATATTTTTCTTACCATGAAAGTTTTTAGTCTTTGCATGTGTGTAGTTGGGAGGGCCTTTTTTCTTTTCATCTAAATCATACCTCTTAAATTAAGCATTTTCTTTGGGCTATAAGGATTGCCACCACCACTGGAGACCTGTGAACAATCCCTTTGATTTCTTTTTATTTAATTCCTTTTTGGGATTCTGTATGATTACTTTAAAGTTTAGCACAATGATAAAAGGCAAGCAGCTATGGGAAATTTCATGTCATTTTAAATATGTATTTTTGGTCAGGCCATACTGGGTTATGAAATCCGGAAGCAGGGTTCTCCACACAATTGTGTAGATGATGCATGTGCAGCAATGAAACTAGCTCTTGCTGTAATAGAGCGTGGAGTTGATTGTGTAGTTCGAGAAGATGTAAGTTTGGCCATGTGATTTCTGGTCATTTCTAATCCTGCTTGATATGACAGCATACTCATATTGTTTTAGAAATTGCAGGTGCCGGAAACTGAAAGGGCAAAGCTGCTACTTCATAGAATACCAACCAGTGTGCCAAGTGAAGAATTACATAGAGTTGTTCCTGGGGACTTCACAATTGAAGTCAAGGTTGAGTATTAGCTTATTTTAGAGTTGCCCTTTCTTCACAATATATGCATCGAGTTATTTCCTCTGCTGTGTTCTTTATCCACGTTAAGTCTCTGATGTCGTGATATTTTGTGACAGCCATCAAAAAAAGCTGAAGGGGGAAATTATTGTGTCATTGCTATATTTAACAATCCACAAGAGGCAGACCAAGCATTTGAAATTGTGAATGGCAACCAAGAAACGGTATGTATAATTGAATTATTGATTATTGAATGTACATATATCTTCTTTATCATTTTTAACTGGCTCTTACTTTTGAGGAATTGATTTCCTGCATCAACAAATCGTTTATTTCTCTGTTCCATAGCATGATGAGAGACTAATATTGTGACCGGACTAGTTCATAGTCTGTGGAAGGCACTTCAAGTAGTGTTTCTACCTCACTAGTTAATCGGTAGTGTTAATTTGAATGTTATCGTTTTGTCTTTTGTTAGGATTCGTGTGGACGTCCCCAGAAACTTGTTGAATTTCAATCCAACGCGGGAATAACCACTAGCTTATATGTTCGTAAAATGGCACTTGATGAGCCTCTTGACCAAGTTTCGATGAAGAAGAAGAGGGTTTTCCAAGGTGAGGAGAACTCAGGTGAATCAAAGAAACTGAAGACGGAGCAGGAAATCAAAGAGGAGATAATGGTAGACTCAAATCAGTCAAACTGTGACGATCACTTGAAGGAGATTGAACGATTGAGACAAGAAGTGAGGGAAAAGGATTTTCAAATATCTAAGCAGGATAAGATAATCTCTGAACTTAGAAAGAAAGTGAAGAATACGAAGAAAGACAAAAAGAAGACATGAAATTAAACATGGCTCGAGCCATGTCTAGCTCATATGCGAGGGATGCAAATGTCCTCACTAATTTGCTGCCCACAGGTATTTATATCCGCCAAGAAATTTTGCGGTGCAACTTGGCGTAGACGTCGAGTATCATGTGAGATGCTTAACAGCTTATGATAATGTCTGAAAAACTGATTCGTCTATGTTTGAAACGTACAATTATTGTATTTGAGAAAAAAAAAAACTACTCATGCCCACTAATGTGGCATCGTACGGCAAAAATTTTAAATTCTAGTTTTCTTTCTATTTTGAGTGGATTGACAACAACGGGGTGAACTATTTGAATTGAGCTTTAATTGTTATATGCTTGTTAATTGATTAATCCAATTGCTAACTTGCAAGATAGGATTTACTTGATTAATGCAAACCTTACTTAATTTAGTTTAACCTATAATTGAAGTGCTTAATTGTTATCAACTAGTAATTAGGTATTTTGCATGATTCATTAGTTCCCTAACATATCTCATTATCACTCTTGCATAACTTTGCATTAGTGGTAATTAGTTTAGCTAGTTAGTTAATTTAGTTAATTGTTATTGGTATGTTTAGTGATTAGTTAATTGCCTAAGGGATTGACAACCCTTAGTTGTAGTTGCATTTAGTTTAATATTAGTTTAGTTTAGTTGTTAGTTTAGCTTGTGACATCTTCCTTTACTTTTATTTGCATGTTAATAGTGTAAATATATTGTGTATATATATATATATATTATCTAAGACCAAGAACTAGCTTAAGGTAAACACCTCCTTCGTGGGAACGATACCCTTGCTTTTAACCGCTATACGACTCGTTCGACTCGTATACTTGTGAAGGGTGAAAACACTTGCACGTACGATCATTTATAATAGTTTTTAGAACTATCGCATCGCGTTCGCGCCGATCAAGTTTGCTTATAAAATGCTCATGGTTAAACTCGATCTCCACCATTAATGTGAAAACTCAACCTACTGCTAACATGAAAACAAACCCAATTCCATTAGTTTTTTTTTTTCTTGACATTATAGGCCGATAATATTATCCATGGCAGACAATGATATTTACCCATATACCTCATACGACATAAATCATGATGTATTCTTAATTTTTTCACATATTTGACAATGTTGTGGATTCTGCACGGTATGTCACGAGTCAACTCATGAGTCGGTTATCGAGTTACTTGACTCAGCTCGATTCACGCGTCACAGACTCAGAGTCAGCTTTATGGGCCTGATTTTGCTTTTAATGGGCCCAGTAGCTTTGTATTCTTTTGGGCTCGGCCTGAAAACGGAATTTGGGCTCAGTCATAAATCAAGAGTGTCGATATTTGCACCCCTAAAAAACTGTATGTGCACCCCTATTTGTATGTACACCCCTTAAAAAATTTTAAAATATGAAATCTTGTAAGCACACCCCACACATTGTCAAATATGCCCTTTCTTTTATTTTTATTTTTAAATCCAAGAGTTGACATTAAATGGATATTTTTCTTTATTTTACTTAAAACAAAATAAAAAACAAATAAGCAACAACAAAAAGAAATATGCAGATCTGATTTGTGTTCATCCTTCTCCTTCTTTCTTCATTTTCCTGTATTGTTAATAAATTTTTTTAAGTAACTTTTTATTGTTAATTATTATTTCCTTTGTGAGGTGGAGAGATAATGTTAGTTTTCTTATTTTTTTATTTTTATTTTTTTGTTTCTATGTTGTTGGTGTTAATATATGATGTTAGTGTTCTTATTATTATTATTTTTTTCTGCGTTGTTGGTGTTAATATAAATGTGTGTGTTCTGTGTTGTTGGTGTTACTATATAATGTTAGTGTTCTTATTATTATTTTTTTGTTTGTGCGTTGTTGGTGTTAGTGTGTGTGTGTTCTGCATTGTTGGTGTTATACTATATAATGTTAGTGTTCTTATTATTATTATTTTTGTTTCTACGTTGTTGGTGTTAAATTGTTAATATATAATGTTAGTGTTCTTATTATCATTTTTTTTTTGTTTCTGCGTTGTTGGTGTTAATATATGTGTGTGTGTGGAGCCACACTCCTCCCAAATTTTCGATGAGTTCGCTTTCCATCTGTTCTAGAGAGTCAAGTCAATCCTCCATTATTTTTCTTAAGAGAATGGATTGGTATTGAGCTTTCCATTTTTGATTTGTGTTTTTGTTTTTCTTTACTATTTTTAATTTGATTTAGTTAGTTTTTTTTTTTTTTTTGAAAAGGATTTAGTTAGTTAAAATTCGAAAAAGTAAATAGTTACAAGAAATTATTATATTTTGAATTAAAATATTAATAATTTAATTTAAGGGTAATGTTGAAATTTTAAAAATATATAAATTTAGGATGTACATACAGTTTTATAGGGGTGCAAATATCGCCACTCTTAATCAAAAAAAAATTGGTTTTTTTTTTCGAGTTCGTTTTGGGGGTTCTTCCAATCAAAAAGAAAGATCATTTTGGAGGACGAAAAGGTAATTTCATTCAAGTTGTACAAAGTTAGCGAACCCTAAACCCTCAAAACCCTCTTCTTCTCGGTTGCATTCTCTGTAATCTGTAACTGCAATACTTAAAAATGGATCAGTTACTCGACCGTCTCGACCGTCTAGAGAAAAAGGTGAATGAGAAGCTTTTTTTTTTAAATTCAATTCTTCGTATGCTTGTTACTTGCTTTGCTCAAACTATGACGACTACTTTTTGTAGATGAGCAAGTTTCATTTGTCAACTGTTAGTTTTAAGATTCTAGATTTCAATCTTCAATGCATCCACTGTAACTTCTGCAGCTTGTTAGATTTAATGTTATAAATGTTTACGTTGTGTTTGGTGGCTTTATAGTTTCAATTATTTGGTAAGATTCCATATTTAATAATTCGATTTTTAAAAAATATTGTATTAGGTTCTTGTTGAACTTGTGAAGTTGGTCCAAAAGCGAAGGATGCGAGGTACTGTCGGAGGCTGGAAGGATTTTTTAAATTTATATGATAAAAATTTTGGTTCTAGCGTGAGTGATCCGTCTAGGAGGTCCGATTATGAATTGTCGTCTTTTCTGAAGACATTCAATAAACAGAAGGATTTGAAGGTAATAAAATGATTTAATTTTGAAATATCATTTCAAAAAAACTAGTTGATGCGTGTAAATATGTATGATTCCTTGTTGTTTGCAGTTTATTGAGGAAGCATTGCAATCCCATATGAACCGTGATTCGGTGGAGCAATCTAAAGACATAATTCCGGCTGATGAATCTCCTGGGCAGGTACAATATTCTAATACATCTTTACTTGTCGATGAATTGGGGGCAGCGTGCTTTAGTTATAAGTTCATTGATTTTTTTTTTGAGATATGCATAATTGGTATAAGGGAAGTTGGTTTAACTCATGGCTTGGTTGATTGCATTGCAAATTATTTTTTCTTTGCTTTTTATAAACATGTTCTTTGTCTTCGTCTTTCTTGTTTGACATTCAATTTACAATCGTGTGATTTCTGGTCATTTCCAATTCTGCTTGATACGACAGCATACTCTTATCATTTTAGAAATTGCAGATTTTGGAAAGTGAAAAAGCAATGCTGCTGCTTCATAAAATACCATTTAGTGTGCCAAGTGAAGAATTACATAGAGTTGTTCCTGGGGACTTCAATTTTGCAGTCAGAGTCAAGAATGATCAGGTATCCTAGTTGCTTCCTGTATATTGTGAAGAAAGGGCAACTCTAAAATAAGAACGAATATACACGCATCAATTTATTTCCTTTGCTCGTGTTCTTATCCGTGTTAAGTTTCTGATGTGGTGAAATTTTGTGTCAGCTAAAAGCAAATGCTCGAGGGAGAAATTACTGTGCCGTTGTTATATTTAGCAATCCACAAGAGGCAGATCAAGCATTTGAAAATGTGAATGGCAAACCAGAAAAGGTAAGTTCAGAGATATCTTCTCTATCTTTTCTAGCCGGTTCTTACTATTGAGGAACTGATTTCTTGTATCAACAAATCGCATGATGGTGACAGGACTATGGTCTGTGGAAAGGCACTTCAAGTAGTGTTTCCATCTCACTAGTTGATTAGTAGTGTTAATTTGAATGTTATCGTTTTGTTTTTTATCAGGATTCAGCTGGACTGCCCCAAAAACTTATTGAATTTCAATTCGATGCGGGGATAACCACTGAGTTATATGTTCGTAAAATGGCACGTGATAATCCTTACGAAGTTTGGAGGAAGAAGAGGGTTTTACTTTTCCAAGGCAGGGAGAACTCGGGTGAATCAAAGAAACTGAATACAGAGCAGAAAATCAAAGAGGAGATATCAGGCGAATCAAAGAAACTGAAGACGGAGCAGGGAATCAAAGAGGAGGAGATATCATGCGAATCAAAGAAACTGAAGACGGAACAGGAAATCAAAGAGGAGATATCAGGAGAATCAAAGAAACTGAAGACACAGCAGGAAATCAAAGAGGAGATATCAGGAGAATCAAAGAAACTGAAGACACAGCAGGAAATCAAAGAGGAGATTATGGTAGACTCAAATCAGTCAAATTGTGACGATCACTTGAAGGAGATTGAAAGTTCGAGACAAAAAGCGAGTGAAAATGATTTTCAAATATCTACGCAGGACAAGATAATCTCTGAACCTAGAAAGAAAGTGAAGAAGACGAAGAAGAAAGACAAAAAGAAGGAACAAAATTAAACATGGCTCTAGGAAATTTCGAGCCATGTCTAGCCCTTACGCTTATGTCCTCCTCACTAATTTGCCGCCTATAGGAAATTAAACTGGCTCGTCTATGTTTCAAACAAAAACTATACATGCCCTCTAATGGGGTATTGTGCGGCAAAAAAATTAATTTCTAGTTTTCTTTATATCCTATCCAATTTCGTGTGGCATACTTCACCCAATTCAATGGTCTGGCAACCAACAAACAGCGTGTAAACTCGCCATTTAATCCTTTGCATCTCTCTCCATTGAGATGAAACGACGTCAGAATTTATTTTGACTTCCGAAGCAACCGGAAGTCAAAAGAAAACTAGAAATAGCATTTTAAATGATGCTATGTTGCTTAGCAATGTAGCATCATTTAAAATGCCATAAGCACCAACAAGGAAGCGGTTCTTGACACACTATTGATGAGAATTTTATCAGCTTAAAGAGAGCCATATGAAAAATTGTATCTCTTTAAATAATTAAAAAAATAATAATAATAAATTTAACGTATGATTAACTAATATACACGTCATTCTCATACAAACTATTGGCAATAGTAGTGTGACTCACTCGCTTTCATAATCTTCTTCATCTCCAAATGTGAAAACTGAAGTATCGGCAGCGATTGCCTTGAAATCATTTGCCCCTACTGATTCCAGATGGGGAACTGCTTGTGTCGAATCAGGGTTTTTACTGCCGTCAACAGTTGGTTCTTTAGATTCCTGGCTCTTGAGGGGCAATTTTTCGGTTCCTGCCCCGGTATTAGATTGGTCATGTGCAGCAGGATCCCGTGGAGAAGCAACATGAGTTTGCCGGCTCTTTGAAGCCCCGGTCTCCTCTCCATCACTGTCTGAGAATACATCATCTTCTTCACTTTTAGAGACTTTACTTTGGCTGGAACTACCCAAAACTCCACCAGCTGGCACCGAAACAGAAGCTGAGCTGCCATCAGATCTCTGCTGGCTGGCTGAATCAGCTTTAGAGCTTGTTGGTAGAGTACCATTATAGTCTACCATCACAATCTCAACCTTGAATCCAGGGGAAGGTAATTTTCTCTGCAAAGCATAGCCAACAGGTCTTTAAAAGAAGGTGAAAGCAGAAATCAAAGGAATTGGAAAAGAGTGAAAATAATGATGACTATGCATAAATATACATCAGAAAATAGACTGTATCATTCACCTTCTCAAAACCATCCAGATCAGAAGCATCCAATATTTTTCTGTTCTCAGTCATTGTCGTATTTAACCAACTGGAGGCAAAATGTAAAAGAAAAATTAAAGATGATTTTGTGAAATGGTGCATATGAAAAGAGAGAGTGTATAAAATTGAAAGCAAAAAGCAAAATCCGGGAAGGAGATACAAATTAAACGATGGAAAAATTTATTACGCTTTTAAGGTTCGTCATAATGATTAGAATTAGAGATTTAGAGGATTGTGTCTGCTACTACAACATTGATAATGGTTATAGAATGAGATTGAAAATTGCTGTCCTTTCAGCATAATATTCCTAAAACTTTTCATGGAAAGGACTTCTTCTTTTGTAAGATGACAAACTAAACAACAATGTAAAACAGAAGGGACAATTTACTAACCAGTAAAAATCTCCTTGATTGTCATGAAAATGGATTTTGAAGTCTCCCACCAGTTCTGTCAGACCAGGCTGCCCGGGCAAAGCAAAGACCACAATACCTTTCTTTTGTGCCTTCATCCAGAAGTCTTGTGGCTGCATTCGAAATCAGTGGGGATCAAATGAGCTATCAAAGTTATTCACTCATGCAGATTAAGAAGTTAAAATAAGGGTTTACCAATAAATCCTTAGTTTTAGGATGCTTTTTTGTTGAGAACAAAATTCCTGTGGATTAAGGGAAAATCAATGTTAATATAGAACCGAAGAAAGGTGTAATGCATTAATCTTGCATGAGTAGCGAATATATCGGAATTCTAGTTAAGCATTCCCTGATCA
Source organism: Acer yangbiense (assembly GCA_008009225.1). NCBI lineage: Eukaryota > Viridiplantae > Streptophyta > Magnoliopsida > Sapindales > Sapindaceae > Acer > Acer yangbiense. Next base: position 1,661,313 of record CM017766.1, read on the forward strand.
AACGGAAGAAAGGAAAAAAGAAACAAAGAAAGAAAATTCGGGATCAACAACTTGCAAACTTAGATATTTGTACCTTAAGCAATTACAAGAAACATCTTCTTCTTGGAACAGGCACTACATCCTAAATATGTTTTAATACAGGTGCAATTGCTAAAATTGCATATGCGATGAATGATCTTGGCAATAAAAAAAAAATCCAAAAAAGTAGATGATTTTTGTACAATATTTTTCTTTTATGCAACTTGCTGATGGCTCACAATATCACAATATTTTAAAATTGATTATTGTGGAAGGAAGAAATAGGCTTACCGCTATGATTAGAGATAGTAATAGAGGGCCTAATCCAATAAGGGCAGTGATGAAGACGAAATCCCCTAAGCATGCACCTGTACAATCATAATTTCAGTAACCTTTTGATGGTCATGTGAAGCATTTTGAGAGAAAGATCAGTGGTGTACCTACGCCCAGGCTGAATTTCTCCATTGAAATATGTTAAAATGCGCTCAAAGTATTTGACGTACCTCTAAGGAAAACAGAAAAATAATTAATCATCGGAATGATGCAAAAAAGGCTTAACCACTAGAGTTAACAGCATTTCATAAGATAATGACTGACAATCTGACTTGGAAGAACTAGAGCTTTCCCATCTACACATCTTTTTTGGTTGTAATAATCAATGGCCTCATCAGCTGTTGGGAAGAACTGCACACAGATGTAAAAGATAGAAATAATGCAGTCATAAATGTGATTCATATAGCCAAAAGAAGAAATGAACTTTCACCAAAAAAAATCCCAGATTTTAAGCAATTGACAATAAAACTCACCTTAAGGAATAGAAGAAGGCTACAAATCATTAAACCTGTTCTCGCAATACCAGCTTTGCAATGAACAACAACCACATTTGAAATATCCTCCTTCAACCACGAGTATGCACTTTGACAAAATAATGGTATGAGTTGAATAGGGGGGCAATTATGGTCATCAAATGGGAAGGTCGCTACCTGAGATCACTCAGAAAACTAAACATAAAGGAAGCTGGAAAGTGATTCCACATAAATGATAAACAAGTTGTAGCTCAGTCTAAAATTGGCCAATTTCAAATTCTTCATTGATCATATCATTTAAAGCCCCACATCAGAGAAAGGGTATAAAAATGTTAGTCATACTATCTTCTTACTTTCTTTTGGGTTGCCTAGATCTTTCATCTTTGTAACATGAAATGATGTCAAAAGATAACCAATAACTGAGCAGCATAATGAAACAGTAACATATAATATGTATCATGGCAGATATCAAATTATAAATAGCTACAAGTAATCCCCTCATCCAAATTGTTTTCTGGCCATCCGAAACTTAATTAAGGTTTGAGCATAGAGTTGTTTACATCCAACCATGGCATTCAAGGAATGAGCTCTACTACTGGCACAAATTTTTCCTATTTGTTCAACAGTGGAGAGTATACTCTTGATGATCGCTTCACAATGAAGTAGCCACTTTTTCCAATGAATAAGGTTATTATTTGTGAGCTGACCTCAACAACTTATCTGTGCTTAGTTTCCAAAAAAGACCATATTTAATTTAAAGAAACTTGAGACTGAAAATGCATGCCTCACTGTAAGAAAGTCTTTTCGAACAGCAACTTTCAATATCCCCATATTTGTACTGGGTACATAAATTGAAAAGGAAACTTTATTAATCACACCAGAAATGAAGAACATTATCGAATTGACAGAGTACAAGTTGCAGGACAGCCAGAAATTGAATAATAACTTGGCAGTGAACAACTCAGAACCAGATGCAATGTCTCATGAGTTACAGCAACTGAACAAATGCCTTTAGTTAACAACTTATTTGCATGACAATGCAAGGTTCTAAAACTTTTTAGATAAACAAAAATACATATAGAAATGCATACATACATACATAGAGGCTTGATTTGGTGCGAGATCCCGCACGTTTTTTCATACAAGATTCAACTCTATAACGTTATAAAGTCAATATCCCAACTTTGTAATGTTACAGAGTTCACTCTATAATTCACTCTATAAGTTACAGAGTCGAGATCCCGCACCAAAAAACGTGCGGGATCCCACACCTAATAATTGACACACACGCATGTCTCAAGATCAACAGATGAAAAGAATTTCGAAAGGAAAAAGAAGAATACAGCCGTACCTTCCCCTGAAATAATGATGCATCATACAACCTCTCCGAACAAAGATTATATACTTTGTATTTTCCCTGCATATCAAATATTGGTTTAATATACACTCATTTCCAATAAAAAAATTGACAGAAGCTACAGGGATTGCATTAAGCTTGGTAAAATGTTGAAGCACATTGAAGAAGTTGACATCAGATCAGACTAATGAAAGATATAGGCCACTACCAACTTTGAAAAAAAATCAAACACTAGAATAGGCCACTGCCAATCACTAGAACAAAGATACACCTCATATAAGAAATTCATTCCATTGAAACCAAATGATCCTTTACATAAAAACACCAAAAACCAATTTGAGAAGCATCTAGTTGCTCTGATGAAGGAAAATATAGAGATGAGAGACAAAAGTCACAAATATTTCAGCTCAATGTTTAAATTAAGAAAAGATTATGGATGTTTACATTAGCTCCCTAAAACCAACTGTTTTGAATATTTTGATTGCTGTATTCACTATTTGGGTATTAAAAGTTCGCCTTTTAGGTTATACCTGTAATAGAACGAAGCACCCATTCAATCTATAAGAGCATCACATTTTATCAATCAAAGCCAGCATCGTGTGATGGGCACAACCGCACAACACAGCACTCATCAATTTCATGAGAAAATCCTACATCATACACCTATACTCAACGAATATACATAACCACCACAACTATAGGTGGTTGAGAGGCAACACAATCATCCTTCCTCACTCAATGCTTGTGTTCTATCCACATTAAGCAGTCATGAGGAGGTGGTGCAGTCATTTGACAATGCTGCTGAGAGGTTAGTTTGGGGTTCACCAGGCCGTAGCACCTTATCAACCCCAATTCTAAAAAAAAGAGAAGATGCACACATGATCTTAGTCTCCAATGAAATGACCATAACTCCTCTCATTATTTGCATGCTCATTATATATTCTGACTGATTCTTGAAAAGCATTTTTCCCATTTTAAGAAGAATTCAATCTTTTAACATGATCTTAAAAATCCAATTAATGTTTCATAGTGATTACATTTAAACATCCAAATTCCTTATCAAAACTTAGTTCAGATACCTTTGTAGTGCTTAGTTCCAATATTCACAGCCTTTAAATTCACAACTGGATAGTATCATAGTACCTTGTGATGAGTTTCAAAAAACTTGATTACTTCTTCCATGTGATTCCTATAGAAGCCCTGCATCACATTTTTTTTAATTTTAACTCGTCAAAAAATAAAAATGTTTTTATCTAATTAAATTCCACAAAACTATATTCACCTCAATATATCCAAACAACCCAGAACTCATGTCACCAGCTGGAAACCCCATAGCAATTATATTTTCGGTGATATATGTCATATCCAAGTCAAATCCTCCTTCCTGTATATTATGCATAATATCATATCAGAAAGTAAAATATCAGCAGTATTAAAACGAAAAATGAAATGCTACATGGTACAAATACTCCTAATTAGACTTACATAGCCTTCATCACAGATAAAACTATAACAGAACACAAACAAGGTACCTGGTATCTTCGTTTGTTTTGAGAGACAATATGGCGTGCTTTGACCTGCATAGCCTTTACTGCACTCTTAGAAGAGTCAACAAAACCCTTTGTCAATGACCCGAGAACTCCACCTTGTGGCGTTGTTGAGGTGCCTTCAACATTCTCATCTTGTACACGAGTCATTGAGGGCAAACGTAATCCAAGTTCACTAGTGAAACGTGAAAATGTTGACATCCCGGCACTTCCAGTCTGTGAATTATCCTTTTGTGGTGGAGTTGGCTTCGGAAATGTCAAATTCGTAGCCCAAGATGATACGCTGGATGGGGATGTAATAGACAGTGCAGATCCGGGTCCAGAACTCTCGCGATTAGTGATAGAGGAAACTTCAGGAGGAGATTCAACACCCGAAGCTTTAACAGGAGCTTCAGCATTGGAATCTTTAGCAGAAGGTTCAACATCAGAAGCTGAATCAGCTGGTTTCGAATCCATTATGCCACCCAAAGACAGGTCTAAACTCTAATCCGATTCCTGACAAATCGAGCTTCTAAAATAATCACTATATTGAAATGAGAATTATCTTCAAATGCATACGCGAAATATAATAATTACAATGTATAATTAAGTGTCTTATTTCCAATACTAAGCATCCAAATACTTCATATAATATTATCATCACACAATGCCCAGGACTGTGTTGTTTAACATGTAATATGAAATTATAAACAGCATATGAATTATAAACACATTGTTAATTAAAAACATTCAATGTATTTATTATTCAAATGGAATATTCAAGTCGAAACAAAATTACATTTCACAGTTGCATATGCATTTGAATAATAACTGAGAGTCTGAGATCTGGCTATCAAACAATCAAACAAACAAATATGGTGAAATGCATTTCATTAATTAGATTGCTAATTTTCAAATTTTGTGGAGTATTACTTACCAGAATATATGAATCCAGAGCTCGACGCAGAGAAGAAAACAGTTTGATTGGTGTTTTTCGACAGTGAAATGGATTTGAGATCGAGAGACGTTGCTCGTGAATCGTGATTTGACTAGAAATGTTGGATAAATTAGTTTAAATCTGTTTATTCGATCGTGTCTCGCAAATCAAAACACCCGCTCTTGCCGGTCAAAATCAATTTTGTTTTTACTCGTTTAATTATTAAATTCATTCGATAATTTTTCGCTCTGCATACTACATTTCGGTTCAATAAGAAGACGGGCCCATTTTCAAAAAATAAACGGGCCCATTTGGGCCCAACCTCCAACTAATTATTTTATATATGAATCCGAAACATTGTCGGGTTAAATGAGAATAGTTTAACATCAAATCACATGCACGATTGACATATTTACAATTAGGGGTTATGCTGGATTTCAATTCAATAATAAAAGAAAACTAAAAAAGTATATAAATTGAATTTTTTTAAATATGCAATAAGCTTTTGACCAATAAGGTTACAAAATTTGTATAATATCCAAATGGGTTAGGATTCTCTTCTAGTTTTTTTTTTTTTTTTCAAGTGCAAGTGAAATGCCTTCTTATCTAAAAAAAACAAATCATAACCACATATTTTCTCTAACCAGATGGATGACTTTCTCCCCATTTTGAGTTTTCTCTCATTTTTGTAGCCTTGTCCATGGATTCTTCAAAAGTATGTCTGTGGAATTTCCTTGCCCCTATCTCAAATGTTCCCGATACTTTACCACAGCCATCATAAAAGCCGAAAACTTCTGCAGCTCGCTCAAAACCGATAAAACACAAGTTCAACCAAATCTTCTCCCGGTGCCAATTGTGAAATGGGACATTATGTGTGTTTGCATCAGCAAAAAATATGTCCAAGAAAGACCGAAATATTGTTAGAAAAATCTTTTCGGGCGTTTGCTTTTAAGAAGAGGTTGTGTACCTTTGAAGCCTAATGAGTTAAAATCTATATTGCAATCAATTTGGCAACTCCAAAATCCTTGGAAGCTTACTCTGTTTTCAAAAAGATATTTTGATATTCATTTTTCTAGTGTAGAAGATTTAAAGAGGGTTTGGAGTGGAGGTTTTTGCTCAATTTCAATTGGTATTTTTCGTATTTTTCAATGGCAACCGGATTTTAATCTATATAATCAACAATTATCATATGCTCAAGTTTGAGTGAGGTTCTACGATCTATGCTCAAAATATTTGCATCCAACTACAATCATGGAGATTGCACGAGGAGTTGGCATCCCTCTGCAACTAGATCAAGCCATAAGGGATCAAGCATATGGGTTTTATGCTCGAGTTCTTATGGACATTGATTTAACTTCGAAGTAGCCATCATTTTTTAATGTGGAGAGAGATGAGCATATATGTTTCTCTATGAATGTTATATATGAAAATCTTCTAAAGAGATGTACGAAGTGTAAAGCTTTTGGCCATGACTCTGATGGATGCTACCAAAAGAACAAGGAGATTAATTCTAACAGAGGTCATTCGCGATCAAGAAATCCAAGGCAAACATATCGGCATATCACGAAAACCAACACCACTGGTATTGGTATAGAATACAAAATTCAAGATCAAAGATGTGATGCCGTAAACAATGATTTTTCAGGCCACCATAATGGGCAGGTTGCCGTGGAGGAACAATCTTTCAAAACAATCCCATAAAATCAGGAAACGATAGAGGAAATGGAAATTGTGCAGATTCAAAATTTTAAAAATTCAGTTGGAAGACAAAAATGGTAGCATCCAATTATCTCCACAGTTATTTGAATAAAATGTGATTGATACTTAGAAAGTGAATCGAGAAACAACAATTAATTTTGAAGTTGACAAATTTGGGTTTCAAAAAGTTGACCCAATTCCAGTTCCCGGTGACAACCAACACATTTAATGCACTTACAGAAGATTAGGGTCTAATTGAGAGTTTTTCTTCAATTCAAATTCAAATATCTGAACAATTTCCTAATCAAAATGCGGGAATTAATGTTAATATCTCCAATGATTTAAATACCAAGTATTTAAATTTGAAAGATAATAATGAGAATCCTCAATGTTCTCTAGAGAATATTTGCATTAGTAACAGAGTGATTCTTGACAATCCAAGGATTATAAGTGATTAGAGAGTTTTGAATCGGATTTCAAGAGATAAAAGAGGAAAGATTAATTTGGAGAATATATCAAAAGACAATCATGGTCCAGAAAATCCTGTGTTTGACAATAATTGGATTCCCGTGGTAACCAAATCAAAAAGAAAAATGAAGCCAACTTTTAAGATTTTATTTAGTTCCAAGTATCAAATGAGTAAGGGAAGTTTTAAGCGCCTCCCTATAGTTGAAACTAAGATTCGTACTGATTATGCGGCTTCTTTTTGTTTTTTTTTTTTGTATTATGTTAAGGTCTACGTGCCTTTTTAAATTATTGTGTTTTAGAGCCAGTGTGCCTCTCTGCTTTTGTTTTGTTTTGTTTTTTTGTTTTTTTATCATTATTAATAAAAAAAACTCTATAGAGCTAATTATCATATATATATATTCTCTAATCATGGTGACAGTTATACACGTTATATACTTATATAGATGCCAAAGTTTCAAATTGACAAAAAATAATAAAGTAAATTGTAAATGGTAATAGTTTCAACAAAAAAGAAATTGTAAGTAGATAATTTCGAATTATACGAAGCTAATAATTTCCTTAAATATTTATAAATAAAATAATATTTTATTTATTGTTATAAACAAATTAATGGATGAAATAGTATCAATATTGAAGAAATTTTGGCTTAGAATTTAAGAAATTTTTTTATTAGCTTTTTTCTATTATTAATAATAATGGAATCTAAAAAAAAGAAAATAATAATAATAATAATGGAATCTAAAAAAGAAAATAATAATACGGGTCCGTCCAAACGGGTCAAATGAGGTTTGACCGTTTGACACAAAGGATGACCCATGTAAGAAAGATCGACCCGAAACCATAGCCATAGGCCTTTCTTCTCCAATACGAACTGCCCACCTCTCACTATCGAGACAAATAATAGAAGCAAAGCAGCCAATTATAGTAAACAAAATAACCGGGACACACAATTACACAAACACAAAATTAACCAAAAATAAAAATAAATAGTGTTGAAAAATATTCGTCGTTCAAATTATCTACAGCCAGTGGACCCCAATGGAAACCGTACCGGTCGCTGGCGGCGGCGTAGTAGGCGCAGAGACTCTGTCCTCGTCCTCTTCTTCAGCGTCGGCGGCGTCTCCAGAATTGTTGTCGTCATCGCCGGAGGAGATCGTGAATCAGTGGAAGTTCAATTTGTCGCGGCGGTTCCAGCACTTACTCGACAAGCTGGTCCCACACATCCTTTATCGTTGGCTTGGCTGCTTGGGCGTGTTGTTAATCTACGCGTTACGCGTCTATCTTGTCGAAGGGTTCTACATCGTCACGTACGGTCTCGGAATCTACTTGTTGAATCTGTTGATCGGATTTCTGTCTCCGCAGATCGACCCGGAGTATACAGACGCGCCATTGCTCCCTACTCATGGATCCGATGAGTTTAGGCCCTTTGTTCGACGCCTTCCTGAGTTCAAGTTCTGGTAAATTTTAACTTTTTCACCATTCTAGGGTTTTTATTTTTATTTTTATTAGGAAATTTTAAATTGAATCGATTACGTATGTTTTGTTGATTGCGATTGATTAGAATGTGCATGTCGTGATGAGAAGCAGTTGAAATTGGAATTTTGGTGGACTGCATAGAATCTCTATAGAAACTAATTTGTTATCTCGAGCCCTCAATATCTTTTTGTTGTTGTGGGGATCATGTCATCATTAATTCATCAATTTAGAACAAAAACTTAGGGCAATTCGAAGAATGAGGCTGGTAATGAAGAGGTCGTGATTTCTGTTGTGAAATTTCAGGTAATGAAGAGCTTGTGACTTGTTTTGAATGTTTGACTAGAATCAATAAATGTAATTAGAAATAGCTTAGCATGCTAGAAAATTCAATGTGTTGAACTGATTTTAGATGGAGACTATCATCTTACTCCATTCATATCCGGCAGAGGTGGCTGTGGAGACAACATATAACCAGATGAAGATGAAGACAGAGAACCATTTGAGTGTCTTTTTCTTTCTCTTTTCGTGCCGCAAGACAATTGGAACTAATTATGTTGATTTTGGCTGGTTATAACCGCCCTTTAATTATTCACGTAGAAGATTATCTTTTATACCCAAATTTGCTTTTCTTATTGAAGTATTTATCGTTGGCATGATATCTGAATTTCTATGCCATTTACAAAATGTTCTATGCATTTTCCTTTTAAATTACATTGCTGAAGTCGCTTTGTTTTCCTCCTTGAAGGTACTGTATCACAAAGGCCTTCTGCATCGCTTTTGTATTGACATTCTTCCGTGCGTTCGATGTACCTGTCTTTTGGCCAATACTTCTTTTCTACTGGCTGATGCTCTTCGTTATGACCATGAGGAAACAGATAATGCACATGGTTAAATACAGATATGTTCCGTTCTCTTTTGGGAAACAGGTAATCCCCAAATTTTTATCCCACATTTCAAGCGTTGTTAGCATATTTTGTACGTTCATCATATTGTTTATAGTTTATATTACATCCTTGGATATGTGAATTGAATTGTACTATGTTGTTTATCTGTTTCAACAGCGATATGATGGAAAGAGGTCATCTTCAACTGAGGATGCAAGTCTTCTCAAGGATTGAGGTCGTCATCAGGTAGCAGGAACTACGCGTGCTCCACTTAGAGTCTCCACATGTGCCGGTGGCCTAACTTTTTCAGCATTCTCATAGCTGATAGTAAAAGTTGTCTTTATGACCAATTTTGGCACACTAGATGGTTTTATTTTCCCGAAATTTTACATAGCAAGCTTGCATATGCCCTGGTAGAACATTTGGATAGAGAGTTAGAACTTAGAAGTGGTTCCTATTGATTTTTCTTTTTCCATAAAGAATCCTTTTGTATAGAAGGGTCACTCATGCAACATTTGCAATTGCTTAGACATTTACAAAGGAAAATGGTGGTCGAAAAGGGCAATCTGGATTGCGTTAAATTTTTAGTTTCGAGTTGTACTTTTTTTTTTCCTTTTCTTTTCTAGTTCAGTTTAAACTGCCGTTTCGCGTTTACTGATGCATTCAAACACAAAAATTGTTCTTTCAACCTGTACATGGCTCACTCATTTTGTTTGTTCTTCAGTTCGGGGTATTAATCAAATGAGAGTAATGAGATCTATACAATCACAAAAAAATTATATAAAAACTTGTGTTTCAATAGTCATAATAATTGCTTGTTTATCATTGTCGAATTGAAGAGGCACGAAACAAATTAAAATGAAACTTGGATGAGATTGAAGCAAATTTGCAACTGATACAAAGAAATTCAGTCAACCAAAAACTTTTAGCCTAAACAGTTGAGTAACTTGGTCCAATTATTGGACAAAAATCTTGATATTGTATGTATGGAAGTCCAAATGTGTGAAAACCATTCTTTCAAACTGAAAACCAAAATGTCTGGGAAAAAAAGGGTCTTCTTGGATTCAAGAACCTGGCCGGTAATAGCCGTAAACTCCATAGAAAGTCTGTGCCAAAGTAAGCAGCAACAACACAACAGCAGCAACGAAGGAGATGATAGCCCAAGGATTGTTGAAGTAGTTATGTCTGAGACTTGCAAGCCAAGCATTCCATCTGTGATTGAAATATTGGTTGACATCCTCTGACAATCGGGAAAGATAGCTGTTGTTGATGTCGAAAACCACCTCTTGGCAAATGCGATTGAATAGGTCTGCAACTTCGGCATCACTTCCTAGCCAATGCTCGATGATGCCACAGTAATGGAGGTAGCCAACGTCCTCCGGAGAGTTTATCAGATTGTCCATGAAGATCACATACGATGTAATGTCATTGCTGCAATCAAGATGACTTTGCTCAAAAGCAATCAGATTGAGAAAAAGCGATTTGGTTCCATCGTGGATGAAAAGCCTCGGAATCCATAAGATCCCATTTTCAAATTTTATGTCCCAAAAGCGATCAGTCTTTCTCTTCTTGAACTTAATCCCAGCCTCTCTGAGTTCTGTCACGCAATGAATCAACTGTTGCCTTCTCTTATCAGCAACGCGATTAGCGTGTGACCATCGCTTGATCCAAATTCTGGGCGGCATTGGCTGGGCTTGAGGCCCTGACCGCAAAAGACTTGTTCGAAAAACATCAAGACAATGAAGTCCTCCTTGATCTGATAAAGGATCAAAAGTAGTCTTTTCCAATTTGTTCTGATCAAATTTCGTTAATGGCTCATCTGTTGGCGATAATGGGTCGAAGAATCTGAGAGCTAGCTTCGAAACAAGGCCTTTCTCGTCCGGATTACCAAACTCTAGCCCCAGTAACCGATCAAGAATGAAAAGAGGAAGCTGATTTTCTAACATCATCATATCTCTCTGAATCGAATGCATAGAGCCACGCATAGCGAAGACAGGATCATTACGAGGGTAACCAAGTTTCGTAAACCCAAGAGCAGCTCCTTGAAAGAGCTCAAGCACGAAACAGCCATCGAGTACCATCATCTCTACGAATTCATTACTGCATAGACAGATGAGGCCTTCGTAGCAAGCTCTAGCTTTCTCTTCGAGCTCTCTCATCGAGTCAATATAAACCTTTATGTCCTGATTAGTACGCTTGAGCACAACGTGCAGGGACCGCCATTTGTGGCGGTCCATTTGTCGTAGACGTTTCTTGCCGTGATGATAAGGCCCCAATGACACAATTTGAGGGACATAAGCTTTGTGATCATAATCTCCTTCTCTTAAATGTTGAGGGACTTTGTATATGCTCAATTTTCCCCACGTACCCGCCACGTCGTCTTGGCTTGCTTGATTTAGTTTCTCTTTGATTGAAATCACCCATTGATCAGATTCTGATGGTGAAATTATCTGATCTTCATCACAGTTTTGATCACCAGTACCATCTCTGTCTTCGATCACAATATCGCTATGAGAAGGTGTTTGCTGTTGTTTCTTGAGCTGCTGTTGTTCTTGATCAGGCAACTCAAGCAATCCATTAGAAGCATATGTTCTTGGGATTCCAGATTCTACAGTTTCTCTGAGTTTCAATGTAATCAAATACCAACTCAATAGCTCTTTGTTGAACACAGCAACCATTTTTTTTTTCTTTTTCTGTTTTTGGATTAGATTTGGATTGAAAAGATGTGGTGTTTTCAAGAAATACTAAAACAATGCAATTTTTTTATTAGTTTGGATCAAGAGTGGCTCTAAAATGGAGAAGTTGTTGCACAATAATAATGATTTTAAAAGGAGTTGGTGTTGTATTTTTCGTTGGCTCAATTGAGACTTGAACGAATAGTGAAGCTTGCATGGACCCCTTTGGCTTTGGAATAAAAATTTCTGGATAGCTTTTAGAAGCAATGTTGCATCTCAGCTGATGCTGATGGGTGGTGTATACTGTATAATGTATTGTATAGTATTTACATTTTTTTTTTTAATACTTTTTGTTATGTTAAATCTGTACTAAAATTTCAAACTTTAATGATGAATAACTGTTACCACAGCGTTTGGTGTGGCTCGGTGGTAAAGAGCACTCATCCAACATAGTAATGGTCCATGTTCAAATAGCTGCACCGCAACGAATTTAAAAACCGAAAAAAATGAGTTAGTGGGTTAGAAAGGGTTCAACCTAAACATGACCCATTTAACGGGTTAAGGTTAAGGTTTAATGTAATGACTCGTTAATCGATAATGATTTGAACTCAATAAAATCTAACTCAAAACCGTTAGTTTCGTGTTGTTGTTTCGACAATTGCTACCTTAGTGTGAACTGAAAACTCGGTTTACTTTGCTTCCAATTTTAAATATGGTTTGATTTGCGCTTGTTTTGCTTGTTATGTTTCAACTTTCGAATGAAAAATCAGAGTTCAAAGCTTGAAGAAAGCAACTTCTTGTCATCATATAAATTTTTATTTTTTATTTTTTATTTTTTTATTTAGAGTTATTATAAAAAGGAAAGTTTTCTTACACAATCCATTAAATATAATTTATAGCTTTGCTATCTCTTAAATTGTAATTATTATTATAAAGCTGGCAAAATCCGTTGTTTGATCCACATAAAAAGTTGGACTTGTTTCTTTTTCACACGTGCGCCAAATGAAAGTTGAGCCGTAGAGGAGAGAAAGTGGACATCAAATAGGTGGAATCATGGCAGCATATACCATGAATTTTAAATAGGCCTTAACTTCACCATAATTGGCTATTATATCATTTTAAATTTGCCATTTTTTTCTTATTAGATGAGGTTGTTCCGGTAGTAAACTCATCGTACTTGCACCACGAAGTTACAAGTTCGAGTTCTTCTCCTCCCCCAAAAAAGTGAGGTAATTTGATTAAAGTCCCTATTTTTTGGTGAGATGTCATCTATTAAAACGTTTTTATTGTATTAGAATTTAGAAACTTAAAAATCTTTTGTTTTTCAAAAATACATCATTTTAGTCTGTTATAGGTAAAAATCGTCATAAAGGACACGTCACCCCCATAAAGAAGCCACGTAAGCAGGAGCCAGGAAATGTCAACTCGAAAGGGGAAAATCCCCCGAGTAAACCACTCGGCTGAAACCAAAGCAACCCGATTACAAACAAAGAGAACCTGCTCAGGCAACACCACCTACTCGGGCATACTCGGGCATACTCGGGAATCAATAGGAAGAGATGGCAGCAGAAACTCACTTCCCAAATACATGGAAGGAATCAACAGTAAGCACCTCCACGATACGCAGCAGTGTAACCCTTCAGAGTTTAACAAGGAAACAAACAGACCTCCCGCGAATAAAGGAGAATGAATCCTTCCCAAATTTGGATTTAGCCAAAACAGGAAACATATCACGCCCAAGAAGGAAACAGAATCCGACTAGGACTGGGAATCCGCTCAAGACTTGGGTGGCATGACACCAAACCCTAGCGACATCCCCAAACCCTAGAAACAACATGTATAAATACCCTTTGTAAGGCATAAGAGAGGGATCGATCTTTTTTATCATAAGAGAGACCCGAGCGTATTTTGTAATCAATTTTATATAGTGGATTTTGGCTTCGTTGCTTAGGCAACAACCCGTGGACGTTTCTCCGATCATCGGAGTTTTACCACGTATTTCTTGCTCATTATTTTTACAGTATTAAGATTCAAACTATTATCACTCGCAAACGTGATCTCCAATCATCGATTGAGTGTTGACGAAAAATCACCGTCAACATAGTCCATTTAACCAAAATGCTAATGGTCAACTCTAACTATATATATATAAAAGTACAATTTTACCATTGTCAAAATGATTTATTGAGTTTCAAAAATAAATAATATTAAAATGGTTTATAAAAATAAATAAACAACAAAAAAATATTTTCTAAAAAAAGAAAAAAAAAAAAAACTAATGGATTTTGGAAAATATAAAGAAAAAAAAAAAGAAAAAAAAAAGAAAGTATTTCAAAAAATAAAAAGAAAGTTTTTTTAAGTAAATGGATCTCCACCATTGGATTTGGATCGATCCAATGGTGGAGTTCCATTTATTTTTATTTTTTGAAATACTTTTTATTTTTTGTTTTTTAAATTTATGAAAATACCTTCAATTTTTATTATTTATTTTAACTTTATATTTTCCACTAATTTTTTTTCTTTTTTTAGAAAATAATTTTTTGTTGTTTATTTATTTTTACAAACCACTTTAATATTATTTATTTTTGAAACTCATTAAATCATTTTGACAGAGTAAAATTGTACTTATATATATATATATATATATATATATATATACGGATTTTCTATTATCAATTCGAACTGACAATAAATATATCAGGACGAAGAATGTGGACCACTAGATTTACATGTAAATAAGTATGTAAATCTAGTAGTCCACATTCTTCAATCAAAGTGTATGCACTTGTCAAAACTTCTTCATAATCTGTGGTCCACATTTTTCGTCCTCATATATTTATTGTCAGTTCAAACTGATAATAGAAAGACTGTATATATATATAAAATGATATATTTTATAAAAACAAAGGAGTTAAGTTGCTAATATAATAAAGACGTTTAAATATGTGACATTTTACTAAATAGTAGGGATTTTAATGAAATTACCCTAAAAAAAAAACCCCAAATTTATTTAATAGTATAATATTTAAAATAAAAAAAAATTACCTATTTTTATCTTCACCCATTTAAAATGTTGAGTTAATTATGTTCGTGGCTCAAGTTATTCTAAAAATAACAATGGTTGTGGGGAGGCTTTTTCTTTATCGTGGGATTACTTATCTGGGTGTAAACATATATGTTTTTAATCGGAACAAATTCCGATAAAATTCTTCCTCACCCTTCAAAAAAATAAGTTAAAAGATGAAGTGTGGACACGAAAGAACTTGAAGAGGCTAATAGCATATTATATGACATTGTTAATCAATGTAATTGCAAGTAATCAAGTATAAAATTTATCATTAGGTTGTTAGAACTATACATAAATTTTAGTGTAAAAATGCATAATATAATAGTCTAATAGACATGTCGTTTTCCTTCACCACCCACTAGAGCATATGACCTAATAATGATTTATACGAGTCTTTCAAACAGCTAAGAACAAGGTCCCATTAGAGACTCCCTTTATTAATTAGCAAGTAAATCACATTAAGTACCGCGATTAAGGACATCACTAAACACTAATTATTATTATCTGTCTTGATATAAACCATATGCTCTGTGGCTGTTCGAACTTAAAATTTTACTAGATTAAATGAACACCCTTTACCACTAAGACACATTTGACGGTTTGTTAATTATGCATCCTACGATGTGAGATGGTGTATTGGTGTATAAGATCTACTGGTTTCTTTGATAATTTTCCCTTTCATGAACTTTCAAGAGACAGAAATAGAAGTGATGGAAGTGTCTAGCAAAAAACCATTAGCATAGGCAGATCATTCATGAGACAAGAACAAGTCAACAACTTATAAGAAAATGATCACTTCTTCATATTGAAAACAGACTTTTGAAAGGAAATGACAGATATTATAGATCACAACAACAATTATCAGCTCTTCTGTGGTAGCACAGCAGCTAGATGTTGTTTGACAAATAATGAGAAGCTAATATGTACAACAAACACCATTCAAATAACATGATAAATTGCCAAGCATATCATTATTGCACATTTGATCGATCACCTACTAATCCTTCCTTCTTGTTCCGGTCCAACCAACACCACAGCTGCAGCCGCGACGACAATGAATTCAAGCACTGCTGATCATGATCTTCTCCTCCTCCTGATTAATCTTTGCAGGATTTTGGCTAGTCTTGACAGGATAAGAAGCTTCCATTGTGATTCCACACTTGCCCGTATATGTTTCCAATACGTTACACTGCAGCTTGATGTAACCATCCTCGCCCCAGTTGGTGCCCCATTAGTTCCTCACAAGCCAGTAGTCCATGCCATTCTCTGTTCCGTATCCGATGGAGACAATACCGTGGTCTACGGATGTACTGCACTCTCCACTGAATACACCCTGTGAAAATTGACATCAATTGGGCAAAATCAGTACTACAAGCCACAAGGTTTGCTATAAATATAATGTTAACTTAGTTAATGATTTCTTGATTAATCTGTTTACTGAAATCAGTCAGAAATCAGATTACGTGGATCCCACGTACAGTATCGAGTTCCCTTTATTTCATTTTTTGTTAGTAAAGTACCCTTACAGGGTATACTTTGCTCAAATTAGTAGTCAAAATCATACCTTGTGATAAAGTTGGAAAGCTCTGCCACTAGCTTCAATGGCGACATTAACAGGTTGATGAGACACGGCTTTTTTCCTGTCACTATCTGGTTTATTCCTTCTACTGCAGCTATTGTTGAGAATGCCCAGCAAATTCCTGCTCACAATCATCAAAACACACACAAGAAGTTTAGGTTTGGTTTGGTTATAGACCGTTCCAAAACTGAACCAAAGCATGTCCAGTTTGGGCTTTTGGTTTGAACTAAAACTGTTTTTTGATTTTGAAATGGGCCACTTAGGCCCAATATGACTTTCCAATAAATTATAGGTTGAGCTACTATACAGTACTACTATATGTAGGAGGTCGTTCGATTTGGTACGTCAAATGGGTCGGGTTGTATCAGGCCCAAAGCAACTAAACTGGGATTAGTATGGTCGACGTCGACTGTTGTTTGCAAATGGTCGTGCGAACTTCGATATACCTGCAAAAGAGCTTTAAATAGAAATATAGATAGTAAGTAACGGGATGGTGGTGGCTGGAGATCGTAGCCTTATATGCGCTTGGGCTGAGCGATGTTGATTTCCGATGACCGGAATATCTCTTTGGAGGCAGAGTTTCAGTACGCTTTTATGAGCTTTGGTTGAGAGAAAATTCAGAGAGTTTCAAAGTGAGAGAGCTCTATTATTTATAGTGGGAGACGTAGTTCCAACCGTTCACTGATATGGCTTGATTGTGGGCGAGATATCTGGAGAGATTCTCTCTTCAGATGATCCGTCTCATAATAACTGCCCTTTTGACTTGGTCCTTCCAAGACCAAGTTCTGCTCCTGCTGATATATCATGTTGGGTCAATCCAACATAACGGGTTTGGATAGGATCCAGCATTACAAAGTCTGGGCTTTAATACATGAGAGAAATCCATAAGTAGCCATCTAACTTATCATACTTTTGTTTTTAACCACTTTTGAATTTTTAATTGTTAATAATCACTTTTTTTAAAAAAATTCAGTTTAGTACCTTCAATTACCAGAGTACCTCTGAAAATAGTGTTCTTTAAACCTCGAAACAAACTTGAAATCACGACTAAATTGAAATACACAAACTTGAAATCATGCCTAAATAGAAATATTAAAACTTGAAATCATGCCTAAAATAGAAATATTCAAACTTGAAATCTGGACTAAATTGAAATTAGACTTAGGTTTTTTTTCCCCTTTTTCTTCTTCCTCAGATTCAAATTAGGTTTAGGGTTTTTTGATTTCTCCTTTTTATTGCAGGTGCCGTCGCCGGAGAGCTGTCGCCGGAGCTTCCGGACGTCGCCTGGACCAACGGGCCGCCGGCGTCACGAACCAGCGACGCACGAAGGCGTCGCCTGGTCGACGCACGAACCAGCGCCACTGGTTCGTGCGTCGACCAGGCGACGCCTTCGTGCGTCGCTGGTTCGTGACGCCGGCGGCCCGCTGGTCCAGGCGACGTCCGGCAGCTCCGGCGACAGCTCTCCGGCGACGGCACCTAGAGGAGAAGAGATAGAGAGGATCGGGATAGATAGAGAGCAGAGGAGAGAGAAGGAGAAAGAGAGAAAAAAAGAGGAGAGAGAGAGTGTTGGGGAGGTTTTTATATGAGGGTTTTTCAGTAATTTCTCAAAAAAGTGGTTAAAAACAATTAAAAGTATGCATGTGGTTAAAAAAGAAAATCCCATAATTAGATGGGTCAGTTTTGACAATTTCCACTTAATACATTGGGCCCATGAACCGTTTTTGGGCTACCACAGTTTGTCCCCCACTCTCTAAAGAAGGATTCAACGAGTTAGAGAGTGATTTTCGCTGAGTCGTCCACTGTATCAGTCGAGCGAAGCCTATCGTGTTAGCTGTACGCGGTACTGTATTTATCGTTCGACTGAATAATTATGTCGTACGGGATTGTCCCATTATTTGTTGAATATCTACGGTAGGATTTGAAAGTCAAATCGATGGAACCGAAATGTTACGATTTCCCATGCTGACATCTGGTGACATCACGCAAACTTATATCTTTTTTCGAGGTTGGGTTTTGAATTTGAAACTAGGCGGTTATCTGGGCTTTTACGAACAGTTGGAGGGGGGTTGACATGTGGCGACTTTAGGGTTTGGCTTATAAAGGGAAGTGAACCGCTTCAACTTCTCACTTTTCAAACCTTCGTGCACTCAAGTTTGGTCATCGTTTCCTCTTGTTCTTTCAAGGCGTTTTCGAATTTCTTCAAGCATCTCTGCAAGCATTTCGTGATTTCAAGTCGATTTAAGGTTTGGTAAAAGATCATCTTTACTCATTTTTTGTTTGTTCTATCTCCTCACATATCTGATAAACAAAAAATTCTATAATATAAACTGCAATGAAATGGTTAGCGTTTCGTTTTTTGATATTTCTGGGTTTTTGATGTTTCCGGATTACCTTTGATTGTTTGCTCGATATTTTTGATTTAATGCCATGTCGATATTGCTTGTATACGATGTTTTCGTTGTGATATACTGATGTTAGAGCTCGAATGGATCCTTCGACCTAGGTAGAGAATGGCTAGGGCTTAGGCTGACCCTCTGGAGCCACTTTTCGTATGATAAAAATCTTAGATTTTGATCGAAAAAAACCCCTAGGTTGTGATTGTAGCGCTTAGCGTGAGTCTGACTTGTGCATTTTTCGCATGTCAGCTCTTGGAGATACAATGTCGAGCGACAAAACTAATTCAGATCCAGAATTTACTTGGACCCCTAGTGACAAAGAGGTTGACGAAAAGGAAGTCGACGGTGGAGCCACAAGTGTTGATCGAGGGGTCTCAGTTGAAGATCCGTCGAAACAAGTTGATATAAATGTAAGAGGGATTTTGGAGAGTGGTGGCATTCTGGCCGTAGCAGGATTAGTTGAGCCACCAGTTAGTAAGGATGTTGCGGAGGCGTCCACGTCTGGTCGTTCGACGGGTGTTTTGGAGATTAATCCAGCAAGTTTGATTTCGCAAGACAACCTGCTATTTTTGCGGACGGTGTACGGTATCCCAAAGTCAGTCGAGCTACGTGCTCCATCCGGGAGCGAGCGAGCGAGCGAGCGAGCGGATTGGGATATACCTGGTTGGACATGTTACTATGAATATATGATGCGACTGGGTTTCAGATTCCCAGTTCCTGTTTTAGTACGACGGCTGCTGAAATATTTCGATCTTGCTTTTGGCTAGTTGATGCCAAATAGTTGGAGAATATTGTTGAGTTTGTCAGTTCTTCGTGAGAGGTACAAGCTTGAGTTTGGATTGGGGTGCGTTTTGCATAACTACTATTTGAAAGAACACGTAGGCGACCAAGGTCGTTACATATTGACTCCCAGGGATAGGAAGAAAAGGCTTATTATTGATACTACAACAAACAACCGTTACTGGAAAGATACGTTCTTTTTTGCCAATGGTCCCCCCGTCGACGGCCCTTGGGGGGAGTCTAAGTACATCTTGCGTCGAGTATGGAATCGAAAAGGTTAATGTTGGCCGACTCTTTATTATCTTGATATGTTTTATACTTTGAACTTATTTGGTTCGTATTGTGTAGACATCAAATCGGCGGATAACAATGTGACGGATAACGATGTGACGAGCGATAATGCACCCGCTTTTACTGAGCAGATTTTAGGCATTCCCGCTACAGAGAGAAGTTGTAAAGCGTTGCTGGTGGATGGTAAGCTTAGGTCCAGCAGTTTGTGGCAGTGGTCGACCTTGAATTGGACAAGAAGGCCGTATCCGGCTGTGAAAGATTTCATGTCCTATGTTTAGATTATGAGGAGTTTTGAAATTCTAGGTTTTAATAGGATTTTTCTGTCACCTGTTTCTGACGTTGAGCGTCGTTTCGCAGTTACGTCGATGTCGAACGCGAAGATGAATTTGCTGGATCACGCTGGTGCAATAAAGCGTTACAGGGATGCGCTCGTGAAGAAGCAGGCGGCCAAGGGGAAGCCTGAGGTCGACAAGACTATGGAAGGTACTGCTGCGGCCGTTGAACCCGTTTATGGCTCATCTCCTGAACGTCCATTGAAGCGGAAGAGGCAAAGAAAAGATTCGACTAAAGATCGGGGGAAAGGCGTCGAATCAGGTTCAAACGTACAGCCTGAGGGCGCCTTCGAACCAGATTCATCGATGAAACTCCTTGCCTCCGAAATTTCATCTTTCAATGACCCAGCCGGCTTCTTGGAACGGTCAGACAAATTTCTTCTTTCCGCTGATGAGCTGCATTTGAAGAAGCAGAAGACGGAGGAGGTTTTCAATTTGACTACGCTGTCGATGTTCCAGGTGGATTTGTTTATTTCAAATCTGTAATCCAAGTAGTACTGCTATTGTTTCTCTGATCTTCCTATTTCATTTTCTCTTGTAGGCTTTGCAGGGGCACTTGCACCTTCATGAGAGATACAAGTTGGTCAATGATAAGTGTACAACACTTAGGAAGGCGGGCGACACTCTCAAGGCAGACAAGGCCAAACTTAACACCTCTCTGAAAGAAGTGGAGCAGAGATGTACTGCTCTGGAGCTGGCTTTAAAAGCCAAGGAGGTGGAGAGTGACTGTCGTCTGGCGGAGTCGACGAAGGCTAAGGCAGATGTGGTCGAGAAGGATCACCTTATTGCAGAACTGAGAGACCAGTTGGAGTCGATTGCTGCTGCTGCCATGTGCAAGGCAAGGGCGGAGATTTTCAAAGAATATATGTCGGGCGACCATGTAAAATGGGATCGTGCGGAGATGCAAGAGGAGGTCGACCTTTATGAGGAGATGAGTAAGCTTGAGGAATCATCTCCTGGAGAAGCCGCAGGCATTGAAGAAGCTAATGAAGGAAATATTGATAAAAGCCTCGGTGAACGACCCAGAGATTCCGTCGACCCACCTGAAGACGTTGCCGATCCGCCAGTGAACTGATAGCGGAACTTCCAGTTTATTTTTGTAATTTGTACTCGTGGATAATTTGGTCGAAGTGACCTATTTATAACTATTTTCTTTGCTATTTTGAATAGATGTTTGTCTTTATTCGTTAAATTCTTTTGGTATTGCGAAAACAAACGACCATCTCATAATGGGGTTTACACAACGATAATTTATAGTTCGAACAAGATAAGCCTGTAAACTTATGCTCATTCGACATGAAGAGTTTTATTTTGAATGAAATAAGCCTGTAAACTCACTCATTCGTAAGTCGAATGTCGTAAAAAATCGATTTATGCGCGTTTATTGAATGGTCATGGATGTCAATTTTAAGAAATTACTTCGATCGTAAGCGGTTGTAATTTTTCATGGAGGGTCGATAAAACCTTAAAAAGTTCATGTACGAGTGTTGAATTTTGGTCGATAAGACCTTTTTTATATCGAATCGCGTAAATGCGCAGAATTGTGGTTGACGACCTTTTTTTTTACATTGAATCGCGTACATGCGTAGAATTGTAGTCGACAACCTTTTTTACATTGAATCGCGTACATGCGTTTGTATTTTGGTCGACAAGACCTTTTTTACATTGAATCGAGTACATGCGTTTGTATTTTGGTCGACAAGACCTTTGTTACATTGAATCGCGTACATGCGTTTGTATTTTGGTCGACAAGACCTTTTTTACATTGAATCGCGTACATGCGTTTGTATTTTGGTCGACAAGACCTTTGTTACATTGAATCGCATACATGCGTTTGTATTTTGGTAGACAAGACCTTTTTTACATTGAATCGCGTACATGCGTTTGTATTTTGGTCGACAAGACCTTTTTTACATTGAATCGCGTACATGCGTTTGTATTGTGGTCGACAAGACCTTTTTTACATTGAATCGCGTACATGCGTTTGTATTTTGGTCGACAAGACCTTTTTTACATTGAATCGCTTTCATTGTCGCTTGCTCTCGGTATTATTCCCCCACTCTCAATATACGATTGTTTTAATGAGGAGATTGGGAGTTTAAAGTCGATATCGATACGTTTGGCGGTCGTCGAAACTTTATATATGAAATAAGAGGTATTTTGTCGAAGTCGACTATGCTGTAAATAATGTTTGTGAGCTCAGTTTTGCACTTAGTTGTACTAAGTTGTCATCATTGCTCTTCCGTGGTTGATTTGTTAGTAATGACAAGTTGATGAAATAAAGATAATAACAATGAAATTAAGCTTTAAAATATAGTAAGGGTTAGAAATGGTACTGTTTTAGATGTAGAGCGTTCCAACTATTATGTATTTCTCGACCGTCGAGTCCTCAAAGTTTGTAAGCTCCTCGACTGACGACTTCCGTTATTTGATATGGTCCTTCCCATGTTGGTCCTAGTTTTCCAACGCCTTCTTCCCTTGTATATTGGAAGACTCGTCATAGTACCCAGTCATGGAGTTTAAAGACTCTTGCCCTTACTTTTTTATTGTAGTGTCGAGCGACCTGTTGTTGGTACGACTGAATTCGTAGAGCTGCGCGATCTCGTCGTTCGTCGAGGTGATCGAGCTCGAAACTGAGCTCCAAGTTATTTTGCTATTCATCAGGATTTTCGCTTCAGGCGGTCAACAGCCTGGTTTCTATTGGGATGACTGCCTCTGAACCGTAGACGAGTGAAAATGGAGTTGCTCCAGTCGACCGTCGTGGGGTTGTCCTATACGACCATAAGATTTCTGGGAGTTTCTCTGCCCACTCGCTTTTTTCAGCTTCAAGTCATTTCGTCAATGTGTTGATAATGGTTTTGTTGGTCGACTCTGCTTGCCCATTTGCTTGAGGATATCGTGGAGTCGAGAAACTTAGTTTGATCCCATATTTGTCGCAGAAATTCTTGAAGTCGTACGAAATGAACTGGGACCCATTGTCGGCCACGATTTCCCTGGGTATTCCAAACCTGCATATAATATTTTTCCATACGAAATCGCGTACCTCAATGTCGCGTACTTATTGATATGCCCCGACTTCGACCCATTTGGTGAAGTAGTCTGTCAGGATCAACATGTAGACGACGCCACCGGGTGCAGTTGGAAGCTTACCTACAATGTCCATCCCCCATTTCATAAAAGGCCAAGGGGCCGAAATTGAATTTAACATACCTGGGGGGAGATGCGAAACTGGTGCAAAGCGTTGGCATTTGTCGCACGATTTGACATGATTTTGAGAGTCAGTCCGCATTGTCGGCCAGTAATATCCTGCTGTGATGGCTCTGTTTGATAAACTACGAGCGCCAGAGTGGTTTCCGCATTCCTCATAGTGTAGGCTTTTTAGGACGTCGTACGCCTCTCACTTGGTTATGCATCTCAGGTAGGGTCCGGTGAACGATTTTTTGTAGAGTTTGTCGTATATGATGCAGAATTTAGCTGCTTTTGCCTTGATTCTCCTTGCTTCAGTCCTGTCTTCCGGTAAAACGTCGGCCTGGAGGTAATTGAAGATTGGTTCTATCCAGTTTCTTCCATCGTCGATGGGTGCCAGTATTTCTGTTTCTTGAATGGATGGAGACATAAGATGAATTATAGGAATCGATTTTGGACCATTGGTTGTTGTCGACCCGAGGCTGGCTAATGCGTCTGCTCGTACATTTTCTGATCTGGGTATTTGTTCGATCGAAAACTCGTCAAAGGTTGATTGAAGCTCTTTGGCTTTGACTAGGTAGGCCGACATTCTCTGATCCCTTGCCACATACGTGCCATTCATCTGTCGAATGACGAGTTGGGAATCGCTTAACACTTTAATGCTTTTTACACCTAGGCTTTTTGCGAGGTCGAGCCCGGCGATCAAGGCTTCGTATTCAGCCTCGTTGTTTGTCGCACGAAAACCGCAGTGGATTGAGTGTTCCAGTATGTCCCCCAGTGGGGATTTGAGTACTAACCCTAGCCCGCTCCCTTTGATGTTACTAGACCCGTCGACCGACAAGGTCCATTTCCCGGGTGCAGGTGTTTCCGCGAGTGTAACTAATTCTCGTTCGGCCTGCACATTTTCACCAGGGGTAAAATCCGTAATAAAGTCGGCTAGTACCTGTGATTTCATTGCCGATCGTGGGTGGAAGCTGATGTCGTACTCGCTGAGTTCTACTGCCCACTTCGTCAGTCGACCTGAAAGTTCTGGTTTATGAAGAATATTTTTAAGGGGGTAGGTAGTTAGTACCTTAATCGTGTGACACTAGAAGTAGGGTCTAAGTTTCCTTGCTGCCACTACGAGGGCCAGTGCGAGTTTTTCCAGTCGACTATACCTGGTTTCTGCATCGAGTAAGGTTTTGCTTACGTAGTAGACTGGATGTTGGTTGTTTTCTTCTTCTCTGACGAGGACTGCGCTTACGGCAGTGTCGGATACTGCCAGATATAGGAACAATGTTTCGTTATCTTTTGGTTTCGACAGTAGTGGTAACGACTTCAAGTATGTCTTCAAGTCTTGCAGTGCCCTCTCGCAGTCATCGTTCCATTCGAATGCTCTATTTTTTCTAAGGGTGTTAAAAAATGGTAGACATCTTTCAGACGATTTGGAGATGAAGCGGTTCAGTGCGGCTATACGACCAGTAAGTTTTTGCACGTCTTTGATGCACCTAGGCGATTCGATGTTTTCGATCGACCGTATTTGGTCTGGATTTGCTTCGACCCCTCTATGGGTGACTAGATAGCCTAGAAATTTTCCTGAAGAAACACCAAAAGAGCATTTAGTGGGGTTTAGTTTCATACCGTATTCGTCTAGAACGTCGAACGACTGTCTTAGATGGTCGATGTGTTGTTGAGCGATTAAGGATTTGACCAGCATATCGTCGATGTAGACTTCCATGGTCGATCCAAGCATCTTTGCGAACATTTTATTGACCAGCCTTTGGTAGGTTGCACCTGCATTTTTTAAACTGAAAGGCATTACCTTATAGCAAAATGTACCTCACTCTGTGACGAAGGCCGTTTTCTCCTGGTCGTCTGGATGCATCAGTATCTGGTTGTATCCGGAGTATGCGTCCATGAAGCTTAGTAAGTCGTGTCCCGCAGTCGCGTTGACTCATGTCGATGTGAGGTAGTGGGAAGGAGTCTTTGGGGCAGGCTTTGTTGAGGTCTGTGAAGTCGATGCAGACTCTCCATTTCCCATTCTTCTTTTTCACTACCACGACGTTTGCTAGCCAATCGGGGTATTTTACTTCTCTCACCGATCCAATGTCGATCAATTTTTGGATTTCATCGTTGATCACCTTGTTCCTTTCTGGAGCGAACTTTCTTCGTTTTTGTTTTACTGGTTGATGATCTGGGTCGACCTGCAATTGGTGTACTATTACTTTAGGGTCGATGCCGACCATGTCTTCGTGTGACCAGGCGAAACTGTTGCGACGTTCCTTGAGAAAGGTGATTAACTGCCCTCGGATGTCGTCTGGTAACCTGGATCCGATGTAGACTTTATTATTTAGGTGATCTGGGTCGATCGACACCTCATCGAGTTCCTCCATTTCTGGCTTGTTTTGAGTCGACTCGACTTTCGTTTCCTGTAATTGCTATAAATCTTGTTTTTTTTTTTTTTTATCGCGTTTTGGTAACATTCTCTGGCTGCTCGTTATTCCCTTTTGATCTCTTTCACTCCCCATTTGGTAGGGAATTTGATCATCTGATGATAAGTGGACAGTATCGCCTTTAGCTCGTGTATCCATGGTCTGCCTAGTATGGCGTTGTAAGGAGATTGGCAGTCGAGCACAAGGAAATTGATGTACAAGTTGACCTCTTCAGCGTAGACCGGTAGCACAATCTTGCCAAGTGTGCTTTTTTGTTCTCCACTGAACTCGGTTAACATTGTCGTTCGACGACTAAGCTTCGACTCATCGACCTGCATTTCTCTTAGAGCAGCATTAAATAAAATATTGTAAGAACTACCATTATCGATTAAGATGCGTTTAGTTAAACAATTGGCGATATGTAAGGATATAACTAAAGCATCATGGTGAGGAGAAAACAAATCTGATTTGTCGGTCGGTTTGAAGACGACAGTTTCGTCGACTTTTGATGGATGTTCCCTCTGTGGTTGAATTTTCGTGTTTGACACTCGTCGCGTATGTCTCTTGGCTGCGGAATAACTCACGCCGCTCACTTCGGATCCTTCTACGATGTAGTTGATCACTATGTCTTGTCTTGGAGGTTCCGGTGGATTGTCGACGACATCGAATTGTCTTTGGTCGTCGCGTCGCGCATAAGTCTGTTTTCCCTTATCCGTTAGGAATTCTCGAAGGTGTCCTCACTTTAGAAGTTCAGCGACTTCAAATTTTAGGGCAATACAATCTTCTGTGCGATGGTCGTGATCTCCATGGAACTCGCATCGAAGTTTTGGGTCTCTGTGTTCCGGTAGTGCGTTCATCTTTTGTGGCCATTTAACCGTGTTGCCCATTTCTTTCATTACTGCTACAAGGTCGACAGGTTCGATGCTGAGGGTATATTATGGTGCTTCTACCTGTGGTCAACCAGACCTCACATTACCACGATCATGAGAATGTTTGTCACTTGAGACCTCGTGTTGAGATTGGGGATTCCTTCGGTTATTTGTGGGGTAAGGTTGTGATCTCTGGTCGTTAGACCTTCTCTCTACTCGATCGTTACGTCGATTCCCGTAATATATATTGTTGGTTTTACCGATGTAGTTTGCTTTATCTTCTTCCCACTTGATTTGTGTCCATGCCTTGGCTAGTACATCCTCCATGGTCATGCATGGATATTTTGTGAGCTCTTTATATAAGTCAGAGTCAAACCTGAGGCCTTTCCTAAAAGCGTAAATGGCGGTCGCCTGATTGCAATGCGGGATTTGCACTTTCTCTCGGTTGAAGCGTCCGACATAAGCCCTCAAGTTTTCGCCTGGTCGTTGAATTATTGTATATAGGTCGTCCGATTGCTTTTCCAGCTTGCGACTGCTTGCGAATTGCTCCACGAAAGTGTCCGTCAACTGCGCAAAAGAATCAATTGAGTTATTAGGCAAATTGGTGTACCATTGTAAAGCGGGACCGCTTAGGCTAGATCCGAAAGCTTTGCACATGCACGCCTCTCTCAGGTCGCGCGGGATTGCAGCGGTAAACATCCTCTACTTATACTGTGCAATGTGGTCGTCTGGATCTGTCGTTCCCTCATACTGCTTCATGTTTGGGAAGCTGAACTTCCTGGGCATCTCAGTGAGTGCAATTGCGTCGATGAACGGCGAGTCGGCAAAGCTATTGGCAGTGCTCTTCTTTATCGGGGCTGGGACTCCCGAAATTCGTTGGATGAGAGCTTCCATTTCTGCAAACCTGTGAGAAAATTCCAAGTTATCATTAAAATGTGTGCCAGGCCCAGGTTTTACCAATCCGGGTGTCGACTGGAGTGACATGGTCGTTTTGTTGACATTGTCCGGCTGTTGGTCCATTGCTGGATCTTGTTCGTTCATCACATCGTTCCGGGCAGGCATATCGTTGAGGTCGATATCAACCCTTGCGGTCTGAAGTGCTGGTCGATTCTAACGGTCGACTGGATTCATCTCGGGTCCGACGGGATTGCCTGGTGCTCTTGGAGCAGGTCGATCGACAAACGGTTCTCCGTTTGGTGTCGATGTTGGGTGCTCCGATGTTGCTGAATCAGGCACTACTCCGTCGACCAATGCTCTCAACTCTCCATTCGCCGCTCGAATTGCTGCATTCTCTGCTTCGAGCGCCTGTATCCTCTCGGCGCTCGCAGTCATTTGAGCGGTTAATGCAGCAATTTGATCTTCAACGGTGGGGATTGAGCCGTTTCCAGTCATGTTGAGTTTCAGTTAGAATAGATTGACTGAATTTGAAGGTAGTTGCAATGGGCCCCACGGTGGGCGCCAAACTCTAGGAGGTCGTTCGATTTGGTACGTCAAATGGGTCGGGTTGTATCAGGCCCAAAGCAACTAAACTGGGATTAGTATGGTCGACGTCGACTGTTGTTTGCAAATGGTCGTGCGAACTTCGATATACCTGCAAAAGAGCTTTAAATAGAAATATAGATAGTAAGTAACGGGATGGTGGTGGCTGGAGATCGTAGCCTTATATGCGCTTGGGCTGAGCGATGTTGATTTCCGATGACCGGAATATCTCTTTGGAGGCAGAGTTTCAGTACGCTTTTATGAGCTTTTGTTGAGAGAAAATTCAGAGAGCTTCAAAGTGAGAGAGCTCTATTATTTATAGTGGGAGACGTAGTTCCAACCGTTCACTGATATGGCTTGATTGTGGGCGAGATATCTGGAGAGATTCTCTCTTCAGATGATCCGTCTCATAATAACTGTCCTTTTGACTTGGTCCTTCCAAGACCAAGTTCTGCTCCTGCTAATATATCATGTTGGGTCAATCAAACATAATGGGTTTGGATAGGATCCAGCATTACAAAGTCTGGGCTTGGGCCCATGAACCATTTTTGGGCTACCACACTATACTAGATTTTAATTTAAAGATCTACAAAAATTAAAAATCCGAAGGATTTAGAACTGAATAGTTGCTGCAGGGTAGTTTATAGTTTCTTTTAGTTATAATTTTTTCGATTTATATAGATCATTGGATTATAAGCTAACCGAGCAACTATAAGGTAACTCTGAACCTAAATTTGAAAATTAAAAAAAAAAAAAAAAAAAACTAAAAGAAACTCCCTCTCACATATCTACCCCGTGACTATACAATATATTCGTGTAAAGTAAAGTAGCGAAATCCGTAAATTATTATTATTATTATTATCATTATTATCTATTTCTTGTCTTTACGAAATTTGAGAAAAGAACTCACGTGCTCCAACTGAAAGTCTTTAAACTAACATTCTAGTATTAAGTAATAACAACCATTCTGCCGCTAACCGAAATCAACATTCAATTATAAATATGAAATTACTTAAAACAACCTTGCATCATGAGTAATGTAGTCTGTGTAAAGTTATCAAAGTTGTGCTTCTTTTTTTTAGTTCAGTTTAAACTGCCGTTCCGCGTTTACTGATGCATTCAAACACAAAAAATTGTTCTTTCAACCTATACATGGCTCACTCAGAATTGTTTGTTCTTCTATTCTGGGTATTAATCAAATGAGAGTGATGAGATCTATACAATCACAAAAAACTTAAGAAAAACTTGTGTTTCAATGGTCATAATAATTGCTTGTTTATGGAATAATCTATTTCAGCATTTAATGAATCTTTTAAAATATTATTATTATTATCCTTATAAAATCAAATTATTTATATATTTTATTTCATCGTAAAATTAAATATTCTCCATAAATATTGATTTAATATATATAATTAATGAAAAAAATAAAGTTAGATTCTAAAATAATATCTAATTTAGTCATTATAATTAATCTCAGCACTTTTACAATAAAATTATCAAACATAAATATACTAATTTTGACCTATATAATAGTTTTAAAAGTACAATTAACCAAATTTCTACCGATTAACTTCACAGTTGATTATTATTTTAGCACAACTACCGGTGATTATAATAAAAGTTACATTAATACTAAACTGGTTTTATTCCGATTAAAGGACAAAATCTTGATATTGTATGTATGGTAGTCCAAATGTTTGGAAAAAAAGGGGTCTTCTTGGATTCAAGAACGTGGCCGGTGATAGCTGAAAACTGCATAGAAGGCCTGTGCCGAAGTAAGCAGCAACAACACAACAGCAGCGACAAAGGAGATGATAGCCCAAGGACTGTTGAAGTAGTTATGTCTGAGGCTTGCACACCGAGCATTCCATTTGCGATCGCAATATTGGTTGATCTCCTTTGACAATTGGGAAAGATAGCTGTTGTTGTTGGTGAAAGCCACCTCTTGGCAAAGGCAATTGAAGAGTTCTGCAACTTCGGTATCACTGCCTAGCCAATGCTTGATGATGTGACGGTAATGGAGGTAGCTAACATCCTCCGGAGAGTTTATCAGATTGTCCATAAAGATCACGTACGATGTAATGTCATTGCTGCAATCAAGATGACTCTGCTCGAAAGCAATCAGATTGAGAAAAAGCGATTTGGTTCCATTGTGGATGAAAAGCCTCGGAATACTTAAGATCCCATTTTTAAATTTTATGTCCAAAAAGCAATCAGTCTCTCTCTTCTTGAACTTAATCCCGGCCTCTCTGAGTTCTGTCACGCCATGAATCGTCGGTTGCCCTTCTAAGCGTTTAGCGCGTAACCATCGATTGATCCAAAATCTGGACGGCAGCACAGGTTGAGCTTGAGGGCCTGACCGCAAAAGACTTGTTCGAAAAACATCTAGACAATGAATTCCTTGATCTGATAAAGGATCAAAAGTAGTCTTCTCCAATTTTTTCTGAAATTTCGTTAATGGCTCATCTGTTGGCATTAATTGGTCGAAGAATCCGAGAGCTAGCTTCGAAACACGGCCTTTCTGGTCCGGATTACCAAACTGTAGCTCCAGTAACCGATCAAGAATGAAAAGAGGAAGTTGATTTTCTAACATCAGCATATCTCTCTGAATCGAATGCATAGAGCCACGCATAGCGAAGACAGGATCATTAGGAGGATAACCAAGTTTCGTAAACCCCAGAGCATCTCCTTGAAAGAGCTCAAGCACGAAACAGCCATCGAGTATCATCATCTCTACGAATTCATTACTGCTGAGACCGATGGGGCCTTCGTAGCAAGCTCTAGCTTTCTCTTCAAGCTCTCTCATCGAGTGAATATAAACCTTTATGTCCTGATTAGTACGCTTGAGCACAACGTGCAGGAACCGCAATTTGTGGCAGTCCATTTGTTGTAGATGGTCCTTGCCATGATGGTAAGGCCCCAATGACACAATTTGAGGGACATAAGCTTTGTGATCATAATCTCCTTCTCTTAAATGTTGAGGGACTTTGTATATGCTCAATTTTCCCCATGTAGCAGCCGCGTGGTCTTGGCTTGCTTGATTTAGTTTCTCTTCGATTGGGATCACCCGTTGATAACCACCATCTCCGTCTTTGATCACAATATTGCTATGAGAAGGTGTTTGCTGTTGGTCCTTGAGCTGCTGCAGTTTTTGATGATCAGGCAACTCAAGCAATCCATTAGAAGCAGATGTTCTTCGGATTCCAGATTCTACAGTTTCTCTGAGTTTCAATGTCATCAAATACCAACTCAAGAGCTCTTTGTTGAACACAGCAACCATTTTGGGTTGAAAAGATGTCGGGTCTGAACCCAAGTCCGCTTTTGTGAACACAAAAACCTTTTTTTTTTTTTTTTTGTTTTTTGGAGGATTAGATTTGGATTGAGAAGATATCTTTAGAGAAACACATATACAAATATACAATGCAATTTTTTATTAGTACGGATCAAGAGTGGCTCTAAAATGTATTTGGATAACAGTCTAAAAGTAAACTGTGGTTTGATAATTTATTTATTATATATTTTGGGGTTTGTTCTACCGATTTTACCCTTTTTTTTTTCTCTTAACACCAGAAGAGACACTATCTCTCTCTTTCTCTCTTCTTGTATTCATTGGATCTGAATTTGTCTAATCGTTCTCGGGTAGAAGGATTGATCACCACTATTCACAAATCAATCATCTTTCATTTCTTTTGTTTTTTACTCTCCCACTTCACTTCTCAGCTCTCTCTCTTTATGATCCAAATCAGAAATTAAAAATCTTTACAAAATAAATAAATAAATAAAATCAGAGGTTGAAAAGACCCATTTTTTACTGGAAACACAAAAGGGTTTGATTTTCTGGAGACAGAGGTTGGGTTTAGTTTTGGGGTGGTGCTGGTTGGATGTGAGACAACGGTGGGTGTGGTTTTGGACACTTTTGGTAGATGGGTTTGGTCAGATTTTAGCCTTGATGGGTTTGGGGTGGCTGTTGGTGGGATGTTTAGATTTGAGGGTTAGGTTTTGGTGATTGAGATGAACGGTGGTGGGTTTTGGTTGTTTCTGGTGTTAATCTGGAATTTTTTTTCTTCTTTCAATTGATTTTGGATATTCGGTTTGAATTATGTTTTTTTTTTTAATTTTTTATTCCAGTGTTATAAAATTAAAAAAAGAAAAGAGTAAAATTGGTAAAACAAATCTTAAAATATATATTAATTTATTTATTTATTAACTTTAGTTCACAGGGTTAACTTTGGACATTTGTCAGGAAATTAGGAGGGCCCCAGTTAAGGGGGTGACTAGTGAGCATTTAACTCTAAAATTGAGAAGTTGTCGAACAATAATAATGATTTAAAATGGAGTTGGTGTTGTACTTTTCATTGGCTTAATTGAGATTGAGACCCGAACTAACTGTGAAGCTTGCATGGACCCCTTTGGCTTTGGAATAATAAAAAGGGATAATTATCCCGGTGAGTCGGTGACCATCAATTTAATGACACACTATTAAAACGACCACTGGATTGTGAATTGGTTCCAAAATGACTATTTTTGGTGAAAAGTATGACACTAATGGTCATTCCATCGAATGAGTGACATTTTGGTAAGACATTAATTTATTTTAGATGTTTTTTGAAAATCAATTTTGAGTGGTGCTATTGGCACCTCCACTACTGAACTATTTATACCCCACTTTTTTAAATTTTGATTTAATTATATAAAAATAAATGATTTTATTTATTTTTTTGATTTATTTCCAGGATTACCCTTTTACATATTTTTCAAACTTAATACACCCCATATCTTTTTCAAAAAAAAAAAAAACACTTCATCTCTAATCTTTATATACAATTTTCTCACATCCATTCGCAAGATTTTTTTTTTCTTCTTATTTCATGGTGAAACCATCCTTATTAGATGTGTTTTTTTTTTTTTTTTTTTTTTCTATAGTCGATTGGATTGTTGATGGTAGATTGTGAGTGCGATATTGATCGTCTCATGATTTTTTTGAGCGATTGAGTTAGGGTTTTGGTGTGGTTTCGTTTTGTCAGATATTAGGTTTTCTTGGTTACGATTCTTGGTGCGATTTTGTTTTTTTTTTGTTTTTTTGTAAATAACATTAAACTAACTTTGGAAGTTTCAGAATAAAATCTATAAAAGAATTGATACAAATTATAGAATGTATAGAAGATCTGAAAGAAAATAAACCGAGAGAAAAAAAAATAGCAAACATGGATCAGGAATTTGAAAAAAAAAAAACAAACAAACAAACAAACATGTGAAACAATAAAATCAAAAAAATACTAAACATGGGAAATATGAGATCGAGCTCTGAAAGAAAATATAAACAAAAATAGTAAACATTAAATGATTTGAAATAATCTATGTCAGCAGGGTTTTGAAATAAGGAAAATGGGGGATTTTATTAGTTTTATTTTGTACAGTATTTTTTTTTAATAAAAATTGTATGTCTCTTTAAGCAATTTGATAAAGGAAAAAAAAAAATACTAAATAATTTAAAAAGTGAGGTATAAATAATTCAGCAGTGGGTGTGCCAATAGTACCACTCATCAATTTTTTCTTTTGTATTTTGAAATGAATAATTATATTCGGTATGTGTGTGTGTGTATATATATATACGGATTTTCTATTATCAGTTCGAACTAATAATAAATATATCAGGACGAAGAATTTAGATCACTAGATTTACATACTTGGA
This sequence comes from Acer yangbiense, assembly GCA_008009225.1. NCBI lineage: Eukaryota > Viridiplantae > Streptophyta > Magnoliopsida > Sapindales > Sapindaceae > Acer > Acer yangbiense. The sequence goes on from CM017766.1 coordinate 1,695,243, forward strand.
CTCAAAGTGTATGCACTTGTCAAAACTTCTTCATAATCTGTGATCCACATTATTCGTCCTGATATATTTATTGTCAATTCGAACTGATAATAGAAAGACTGTATATATATATATATAGGGATATTATTATTTTCCCCCCTCAGGTATACCCTATTGTTAAGACGAGGACATGGTTTGGGCTTATTGGCCGGTCTCCCCCCTAAAATCAAACTTATGGTAACTGTCCCCCTTCTGGCACCTTTTCCATCCAGTCAATGTATTTTATGCCCCCTTTGACCGTTAAATGGGAGGGAAATGACCGATTTACCCTTGATGAATTAATGAACTAAAAAAAAAAACTAAAAGCTAAAAACTAAAAACTAAAAAAAAAACACACAATTAAAAAAAAATATGGATGTCCACCGTCCATCTTTGATATGGACGGTGGAGATCTCTTTTTAATAATAATAATAATAAAAACAAAACAAAACAAAAAAATGTTGATCTGGTGGTCACCAGATCCATCTCTTCAACCACCAAACTGTACCAGACCTTCATCACCTTCATCACCATCACAGCCAAACCCATCTCACCGAATCCATCATCAAGCCAAGAAACAAATCAAAATTTTACCATCATCAAGCCAAGAAACAAATCCCAAATTCGAACCATCAACATCAATCGATTGATCCCAAACAAACCCATCGATCGATCGATCCCAAACAAAACCCACTGATCCCAAACCCAACCCAGAACCATCGATCGATCCCAAACAAACCCATCGATCGATCGATCCCAAACGTCCCCGTAGTCGCCAACCGCTGCCGCCGCCGTCGCCAAGAGAGAAAAAGAAGACGAGATCGACGACGGAAGAGAGAGAGATTTTCGAATCAGATCCTGATTTCTAGGGTTTGAAATCGATCGATTGTGTGTTTAATTAAAGAGAGAGAGATCGGTTTGAAGAATAAGAGATTAGATTGGGTTTTCGAATGAGTGAGAGAGAGAGATCGATGCGGCGGTGGTTAGGGGGCGGATTTGAGCGGTGGCGGCGGCGGGGGGGTTTGGGTGGGGGGCGGATTTGAGCGGTGGCGGCGGCGGGGGGGTTTGGGTGGCTAGGGTTTGATGATCATGATGAGATGGAGAAGATGATGTTGTTGGGTTTTTGTATTTTTGTTTGAAAATGAAGAAGATGATGTTGTTGTGTTTGAAGAAGAAGATGATGATGAAGATTTTGAAAGAAGATGTTGTGATGTTGATCGATGGTGATGGTTGAGTGATTTAATTTTTTTATTCATTAATTTCTTTTTTTGAGGTAATAAATATATATATTTAAGTAAAGATTTTATTATTATTATTATTATTATTATTATTATTATTAATATTAAATTTAAATAAAAAATAAAAAATAAAAAAAATGGATCTCCACCGTCCATCTTTGAGATGGACGGTGGAGATCCATCTTTGTTTTAATTGCTTTTTATTTTAATTGTAAATTGAATTTCAAATGGTCATTGACGATATTGCCCTTCTCATTTTATGGTCAACAGTCAAAATGGATGGAAAAGGTGCCAGAAGGGGGTCAGTATACATTCTTTTCATTTTAGGGGGAAGAACGGCCAATAAGCCCAAACCTTGTCCTCGTCTTAACAATAGGGTAAACCTCAGGGGGGAAAATAATAATATCCCATATATATATGTATGTATGTATAGTATATCTCAATTATATATATATATATATATATATATATATATATATTTGAGAAGATTAAGGTTATAAAATCTAAAAAATATAAAAAACAAATAAGAGACATGTGTATTGATCTAAACCATTTCTTTTGTTTTTTATACACACACACTAAATATAATTCTTCGTTTCAAAAAAACAAAAGAAAAAATTGATTTCCAAAAAACATCTAAAATAAATTAATGGCATCCCCTTATTTACTAAAATGTCACTTATTGGATTGAATTAGATGAAATTGGATGGAATGGCCATTAGTGTCACACTTTTCGCAAAAAATGGCCATTTTGAAACCAATTCCTAACGAAACAAATTAAGGTGTGTACAATATATATCTAGGGGGGGTGTGAAAGATTTTATCCAATTTTACCCAATTTTCGTGTATAGTCTAGATTACGAAACTACCACTAACTAGTCAATATAGTATAGCAAGTGTAATATGTGCGGAATATTAAATAACACTTGATATTTACGTGGAAACCCTCACGGGAAAAACCACGAGCTGGTAAGTGCGCCACACTCGAACCTCGAATCCACTAATGGTAAAATGAATACAACCTAATCCCGGTATAACTCACTACCACTACCAAATCCCGGTATAAGTGAACCTAGTCCAATTGCTTGTGATTTACGCAACCTAATCCCGGAAGCTTTATGTCCTGATTAGTACGATTAAGCAAAACTTGCAGGAACCGCCATCTGTGGCGGTCCATTTGTCGTAGACGTTTCTTGCCATGATGATAAGGCCCCAATGACACAATTTGAGGGACATAAGCTTTGTGATCATAATCTCCTTCTCTTAAATGTTAAGGGACTTTGTATATGCTCGATTTAGTTTCTCTTTGATTGAAATCACCCATTGATAACCACCATCTCTGTCTTTGTTCACAATATTGCTATGAGAAGGTGTTTGCTGTTGTTTCTTCAGCTTGCTGCTGTTTTTGATGATCAAGCGACTCAAGCAATCCATTAGAAGCAGATTTTCTTGGGATTCCAGATTCTATAGTTTCTCTGAGTTTCAATGTAATCAAATACCCAGCAACTATTTTTTTTTGTTTCCAAGTCCTCTTCGGTGATAGCAACCATTTTATTTTTTCTGTCTCGGATTAGATTTGGATTGAAAGATGTCTTTAGAGAAACACCTATACAAATATACAATTCAATTTTTTATTAGTTTGGATAAAGAGTGGGAATAAGCAGTGGTGTTCACATGAGTATACACTTATGGATTTTATATAAGTGCATTGAATATGAGTCGTTGGATTCAACTACTTTGACTTAGTTTAAGTCAAAGTAATTGAATCCAACGACTCACATTCAATACACTTATGTATTTATATAAGTGCGCACTCATGTGAATACCACCATTTGAATAAGAGTTTAAAAGTTAATCGTGGTTTGATAATTTATTGGGAGAATTGCATTTTAGTCCCCGTAGTTTGCCTTATTCTGTGTTTAGTCCACGGTTTTTTTTATTGTAACTTTTAGTCCTTCTGTAACAGAATCCGTTAAAAGGACGGATTCTGACATGTCAGTTGTATAAAATGACTCTTCTGCCCCTGATGACTGCTGATCCCTCTGAAAATACTAAAATACCCTTATTTATGTCTTTTACCCTTAATTTTTTTTTAAAAACCTAAATTAAAATAATTAAAAAAGAATTAAAAAAAATTGTGTATTTTGTGGAAGTCCAGATTGGATCTCCATCGTTCATCTCATCAGATGGACGGTGGAGATCCAATCTGGATTTCCACCAAATCCATCTCTTCATAAAAATAAAAAAAAATTTAAAAATTGTGGATTTGGAAGAAGTCCAGATTGGATCTCCACCGTCCATCTGATGAGATGAACAGTGGAGATCCAATTTGGACTTCCACCAAATCCATCTTGTCATAAAAAAAAATTTCAATTTTTTTTTTTTTGGATCTGGAAACCAAGAACACAATCAACCCAACACCCACTCAACCATCATTGACCCTCAGTCCATCACCATCATCATCTTCATCACAACACCCACTCAACCATCATCTTCACCATCATCATCATCAATCTTCTTCATCTAAAACCCAGATCCCACAAAAATAAAAACCTAGATTATTTCCCAATCGGCCGCCGATCGTGTTCTTCTTCTTCTTTTTCTTCTGCCGACGGTCGCTCCTTCTTTGGTCACTAACGGTTGCTCACCTTCGTCGGGCGAGAAAGAAGATCGTGTTCTTCGACGGCCGATCGTGTTCTTCTTCTTCTTTTTCTTCTGCCGACGGTCGCTCCGTCTTTGGTCACTGGCAGTTGCTCATCTTCGATGGGCGAGAAAGAAGATAGCGCCGATCTCCTATCGCCGGAGGAGATTGGCGATCGACGCGACGGCCAAGAGACAGGAAAGGATGTGCGACAAGATGGCGAGGTTCAGTGAAGAAGACGATCTGTCGAGGTTCAGTGAAGAAGAGGGTGGGTGGCTATGATTTTGGTGTTCAGTGGCGGCGGCAGCTAGGGGGTGGTGGTGGCTAGGGTTTGGGGTTTGATTTATGGTGGATTAGATTTGTAGGAGATATGGTGGAAGATGATGATGATGATCGAAGATGGGTGTTTGAGTTGTGGGTTTTTGTTTTGTTTTATTTATTTAATTTATATTTATTTGTTTTTTTAAATATGATATATTTATATATTATTAAATATGTTTTTAATTATAGTTTATTTAATTAATTAATAAACTTGTTTTTTATTTGTTTATTTTTTATTTTAGTTTTGTATATTTTATTAATTATTTTAATATTATTTAATATTTTAAAATTTAATTATTATTTGTTTGTTTGATAATAATAATTATTATTTAATTTAATAATATTTCTTTGTTTTTTTTAATTTTAATAATATTTATTTGTTTTTTAAATTAATTTTGAAATTACTATTATACCCTTTGGTTATATAAGCTTCTAGAATGTCTGATGTTATTTTACCTTTTTACCCTTGTTGACCCTCATTGACTTGACGAAACCCTAACAGAATTGGACGGTAGGAACTGGAATTCATATTGTCAGAATACAGATGGACTGAAAGTTACAATACCAAAAAAACGTGGACTAAACCTAGATTAAGGCAAACTATAGGGACTAAAATACGATTTTCCCTAATTTATTTATTATATATTTTAGGGTTTGTTCTTATGATTTTACCCTTTTTCTATTTTTTATTTTCTTAGCCCCAGAAGAGACACTACCGATCTGAATTTGTCTAATCGTTCCCGGGTAAAAGAAGAGATCACCACTATTTTGAGGAATCAAGGAAAGCTGTCCTTAAATCTCTGCTGCTCAACAAACAGCTGGATCACTCTATTTTGAGCTACGAGCTACGAATAAAATTGCAAATGCTTGCCTAAGTCGAGCTACGACATTTTGGGAGCAATATAAATCAAAGCTCTACTTTTTTGCTCTATGTCAAGCCATGATTCGTTTTAGTTATTCGAATTATTTTACTCCATCTACGACCATAGAATATGTTATCACTCTATCACTTTATGTCAGACTACATGGTTTGTAAATTAATACTCCAAACGTCAAATGGCAATTCAAAGATCTAGTAAGATAAGAATTTCATACTCTATGGTTTAGATAGCTGTAGACTCGACACCGGTTCTGGTTCTAGTTCCGACTGTTTAGAACCGGGTTTTTTTTTTCTTTCTATTTAATCTTATTTAATAAAAAAAAATTAGACATTTAAAATTGTAAATGCATTTTATTGGGTCACCTGAAAATAAAATGAAATAAATAAATGACAAATTAAGAAAATAAATTAAAATAAAACTAAAAAAAATGTAAAATCGGTCTTGCACTTTATTGTTAATTTGTTACCACAATTAAGTTGCCTACGTATCCTCTTGGGGTTTAAAGGAATCAAATACCACGTAGTTCTCTTACCTTTTATTGCGAGTTTGGTGATGACGTGGACTAATCGTTGTCATGATCATCCGTTCCACTTTCAGGTTGGTCATCTTTAAAGAAATCGTACAGTTCGTCTTGATCGATTTCATGTTGTCTGTTTTGCGCATTTGTCCAATCATCAACACAAGCATGCATCTGTATTGATTTTGGACTCAAAAGTGAACGTCTTGCGTCCAGAATATTCCCACCGGCATTAAACTGTTGTTCCACCGCCACCGTCGAAACTGGTGTTGTAAGAATTTGTTTGGCTATCATAGCCAATATTGGAAAGTATCTTTCATACTCTTTCCACCATTGTAAGACATCAAAGTTTTTAGTTTCAATGTCTTCTATAAACTCAAAAGAGGTACCTAGATAAGATTCAATCTCGGAATACGTGGTGGATTTTGATGAAGAAGAACCTCGTAATTTTTTAGTTTTTTTGGATAACATATTATACCTTAAACTCATAAATCCGGAGGATGATGAGGAATGAGATACATTTTGAGTTTGTGGAACATCTATGTTCAGTGATGAACCATAAACTATAAGATATTCAACATATAACTCATACAATAATGTCTTAACTCTATCACAACACCTATCAACATCATACTCTATTTGTAAACCTTGTTCATAATAAGTAGCTAGATAATTAGACAAATTTTCTAATATACAACATGGATCAAAACACATGGCAATCAAATAAATATTTGGAAACTCATTATAATAGTATAACCATTTTTCCTTCATAGCAATAACAAACTCCAGTAATTGTGGGTCTAATGCACAATGAGCAAATGCACCAGCAATATTAAGACTCTTAATAATAAATAAATTAGTTGTAAAATAATAAACACCAGATAAATTGTTAGTAGCATTATGAAAGACTTTTAACAAATTACAAACTTTGTGACAAACATCCCAATGACTTGGGTAAATATTAATGTGACTAACATGATATTGTATAAAAGTAACTAATAAATCCCTATAATCATAACTTCTAGCAATCAATTTATAAGTAGAATTCCAACATGTTAGAATATCACGAGGAAATCTAACGATACGCCTACCATTTTGTTTATAATATATTGCCCATGCTTTCATTGCTTTCATTACAGAAGAAAGTTTCCACAAAAAATAGAGGATATCTCTAATAGGTTTAATAAATTGTTGAATAGTTTGTAATCCTTTTTGAACATAAATTTAAAACATGGCATGCACATCTTTGATGAAAAAATTTACCATTGAGATAAGGTTTACATAAATCAATTAAAGCATGAATAGTAGCGGTATTGTTAGAAGTATTATCAAAACCAATTGCAAAAATTTCGTTTTCAATTTGATACTTTGCAAAAATAAGTCTAACCAGTCTAAAAATATTAGAAGTAGTGTGTGCATCGTCAAAAACTCTAAATACAAGAATTTTTTTTGGGAGTCCATGTATTATCCATATAATGGCAAGTGCACTCAAGTATGAATGCATTTGTCAATGGTCACTCCATATGTCGGCACATATGAAAACAATACCATTATATTTTTCAAAATATTTTTCCAACTTTCTTTTTTCTTTGTTATAAATATTTTCAAATGTTTCTGTGAGTGTGGCTCTAGGAACACGACATGCAACATGATGCCATGATTTAATGCTTGTCGACAATAATTAATAAAACCAACATTTTCACCAAAACTAAAAGGTAAGTGTTCTACTACTACCATTCTAGCTAATTCTTCTCTATTTTTTTCATCACTATATTTAAATAATTGTTGGTTAGGGATAGCGTACATGGGAATTCGGGTTTGTGTACTCGATCTCACCTGTGCGTTTGGATGTTTGTTCGTTATACGCTTCCGATATGAGTCATATCCTCCAAATTTGAGCCATACCTTTTTGCAGTAATTGCAAACCACTATAGTGCTTCTATCTTCTTGTGTAATTTTCTTCATATGGAATACGAAGATATTAGATTTTACCTGCTTCTGTAACTTCTCTTCCATATCAGTATGTAGATCAAATTCAAAATATGGAGGGGGATCACTATTAGGCATATTTTCTGATTGGCTTATCAAATGGGGGGTGGCATCATCGGGATCGGGTTCAGAAATTGTTAAAAGGGGTTGAGGAGAGTTTAGGCCTAGGTCTTCAGCATAGACTTTGCGTTACAGATACTCGTGATAGGCGGTGTCGTCATAACCGAGATTATCCACCATACGACATTTACTTTTCATCGAAATGGAACGCCTAGGATTGTCACCCCTTCTACTTCCACTTGCCATTTAAAAAATTGAATTGTAAAATTCCTTGAACAAAAAATGTTAAAAAATTGATGGAAATAAATTTAGGAGAGAATTGGAAACTTAGTAGGTAGTAATTGCAAATAAAATAAATTGTAAACTTAGTAATTGACTAATAGCAAATAAAATAAATTGGAAACTTATTAATTGCAAATAAAATAAATATAATTTTTTTTTGAGGAACTGGCGGTTCGAACCGGACGGTTCCTCATATTTTGGAACCGGAACCGGAACCAGAATCGTCCCTAGACTGGTTCTGATTTTTCCAATTACGGTTCTAGTTCGGTTCACCGGTTTGAACCGAACCAGCACCATGTCTAGATAGGTGGATAGATAAACATCTTTAAAAAAAAACCATTGATTATAAATTATAGCTTTTTTTATTATTTATCTTAAATTGTAATTATTATTATAGAACTGGCAAATCCGTTGTTTGACCCACATAAAAAGTTGGACTTGATTCTTTTTACACATGTACTTTGAAAGAGGTTGAACCGTTGAACCGTAGAGGAGAGAAAGTGGACATGAACTAGGTGGAATCATGGCAGATTGGCAGCATATACCATGAATTTTAAATAGGCCTTAACTTCACCATTATTGGCTATTATATCATTTTTAGTTTGCATTTTTTTTTTATCTTCACCCATTCAAAATGTTGAGTTAATTATGTTTGTATCTCACATTACTCTTAAAATAACAATGATTGTGTGGAGACTTCTTTTTTATTGTGGAATTAGTTATCCAGATGTATGTATATTTATTCGATCGGAATAAGGTTAGAAGATGAAGTGCGGACACAAAAGAACTTGAATGGGATGGGATGTATACACCCTCCCTACAGTACGAGGCTACTAGCATATCTTTTTATTTTTTATTTTTTTCACATGAAGTGTTTATTCAATGTAATTGCCGGTAATCGATAGAGCATCTCCAAATCTCCAATGTTGTGTCAAATTATTGTGCCAATGCTAAAATTTAGCAAAGGGTGCAAAAACCATCATTCAATGCAGTGTCAAATGATGTGCCAAATTTGGCATAAATTTGGCACAGCAATAAATGTTCATTTTTTAATTATAAAAATACCATTATATATATATTTTAAATAAAATAATAAATACATTAATGGAAAAATACCATTATATATATTTTTTAAATGAAATAATGAATGCATTAATGGTAAGTGTTTACTTTTATAATTTTAATTAATAAAATAATAAAAATAGCATTTTAAATATAATTGTGCATTGGAGCACAATGCTAAATTGATGTGCTAAATATAGCATTTTATTCTTTTTTTTGTCAAATTTGGTATATACATTGGAGATGGTCTAACTTGATATAAAAGAATAATGTTTGGGTATTGGCTAGTCAGTACCCAAAATACTGATCCCACCAATGGGAGTGTAACACGTGACCTTTTTTCTTTTACTTTTTACATTTATCTCATAAATTGGACCACGTATTACACTCCTATTGATGAGGTCAGTATTTTAGGTACTGACTGGTCAGTACCCAAGCATTATTCGATATAAAATTATCATTGGGTTGTTAGAATTACACATAAAGTTTAGTGTAAAAATGCATAATATAATAGTCTAATAGACATGTCACATGTCGTTTTCCTTCACCACTCACCAGAGCATAAGACCTGATAATGATTTATACGAGTCTTTCATACACAACTAAGAACAAGGTCCCATTAGAGACTCACTTTATTAATTAGCAAGTAAAAACAGCTATAAGAACAAAGTCTCATTAAGAGCTTGTTTGGTTGGGCTTTTGAAAAACGTTTATAGGTAAAAGATCTACTTGCAGTAGATCTATTAGAAATAGAGTTTTTGAAAAAAAAAATATAATTGTTTGGTTGGTAGATTTTTTTTTAAAAAAAATTCTATTTGGAGTAGCACCTCCCCATGAACTTTTGCTTAGTAGAGGTTTAAACTTTATTAATCTCTACTCAATTTAAAATAGACAATCTTAAAAGTCCAACCAAACAACTCTAAAAAACTCAAATAGACGTTAGTAGATATTTTGAGGCAGTACAAAGCTCAACCAAACAAGCACTAAGTACCACGATTTTTTTTAGGGTTAATTGCACAAACATACCCTCTATTTATCTAATAAAACAAAATTTTAAACAAATGCCCTATTCAAACACAAACATCCCATAATAGGGATGTTTGTGTTTGAATAAGGCATTTGTTTCCAACCATAATTGGGATGTTTGTGTTTGAAGAAGACATTTGTTTGAAATTTTGCTTTATTAGATAAATAGAGGGTATGTTTGTGCAATTAACCCTTTTTTTAATTTTTTTTTTTTATAAACCACATGTTTTGTGGCTATTTGAACTTAGTATATTATCGGATTGAATGAACGCCTTTTATCATTAAGACACATTTTGCAGTTTGTTAATTATGCATCCTATAATGTGAGATGGTGTATAAGATATGATCTACCGGTTTTTTTTTTTGATAATTTTCTCTTTCATGAACTTTCAAGAGACACAAATAGAAGTAATGGAAGTGTCTAGCAAAAAACCATTAGCATATGCTGATCATTCATGAGACAAGTCAACAACGTATAAGATAACGATCACTTCTTCAAATTGAAAACAGACTTTTGAAAGGAAACGACATATGTATTAGATCACAACAACGATTATCAGCTCTTCTGTGGTAGCAGAGCAGCTAGATGTTGTTTGACAAATAATGAGAAGCTAATATGTACAACAAACACCATTCAAATAACATGATAAATTGCCAAGCATATCATTATTGCACATTTGATCGATCACCTACTAATCCTTCCTTCTTGTTCCGGTCCAACCAACGCCGCAGCTGCAGCCGCGATGACAATGAATTCAAGCACTGCTGATCATGATCTTCTCCTCCTCCTGATTAATTTTTGCAGGATTTTGGCTAGTCTTGACAGGATAAGAAGCTTCCATTGTGATTCCACACTTGCCCGTATATGTTTCCAATACGTTACGCTGCAGCTTGATGTAACCATCCTCGCCCCAGTTGGTGCCCCATGAGTTCCTCACAAGCCAGTAGTCCATGCCATTCTCTGTTCCGTATCCGACGGCGACAACACCGTGGTCTAGGGATGTACCACACTCTTCACTGAATACACCCTGTGAAAATTAACATCAATTGGGCAAAATCAGTACTACTAGGATTGCTATAATGTCACGTTTACAAATCAATAATCCTAATGAACGAAAGAGAACTACAGTTTATAGTTTGCTCAAATTAGTAATCAAAATCATACCTTTTGATAAAGTTGGAAAGCTCTGCCACTAGCTTCAATGGCGACACTAACAGGTTGATGAGACACGGCTTTTTTCAACGACATCTCATCGAATGGAGAAACATCCTCGTACCCATCAATGCTAACAACCTTAGCTTTCTTCTGCAACATTGAATTTGTTATTAGAATTCAAGGATTCATGAAAAAAAAAAAAAAACAGAGTCAATCAGATAGAGTAGTATAGGAGATTTTAAATATATACCCTCGATGGGTCACAAGTGCTGTCGACGGCGAGGTAAGGATAGTCTTGTTCGGTGTCGATGCCGCCATTTTTGATGATGAATTCGAAGGCGTAGTCCATGAGACCTCCATTGCAGCCTGAATTGTAGGATAAGTCACAGTCTACGAGTTCTTGTTCTGATAGAGAGATTAGTTTTCCTGTCACTATCTGGTTTATTCCTTCTACTGCTGCTATTGTTGAGAATGCCCAGCAACTTCCTGCTCACAATCATCAAAAGTCAAAACACACACAACAAGTTTAGGTTTGGCTTGGATCCAGATTCGACCAGTCAGGTCCAAAACTGAACCAGAGCATGTCCAGTGGGCTTTTAGTTTGAACTAAAACTGTTTTTTTGATTTTGAAATGGGTTGCTTAGGCCCAATGTGACTTTCGAATAATAAATTTTAAGTTCAGCTACTATACAGTACTACTATGCTGGATTTTAATCCAAAGGTTTACAAAAATCAAAGACCTGAAGGATTTAAAACTGAATAGGTGCTACAGGGTAGTTTATGTGAAAGAGATTTAGTTTCTTTTAGTTATAATTTTTTCAATTTTCAAATTTTCGATTTGTGTGGACCATTGGATTGAAATTCAATAATTATAAACTAACAAGTAACTATGAGGTAACTCTAATCCCAAATTTGAAAAATCAAACAAAAAATAAAAAAAAACCTCTCATATATTTACCTGGTGACTATACAATATATTCATGTAAAGTAAGTAGCTAAATCCGTAATAATTTACGGACCGTAAATTATTATTATTATGGGTTAGGTTATATTAACTTAAATTTATGACTTAATTTTTTGATTTCAATATCTCAACCATTAGATTAAAGAGCACATTAATAAATGGGTGGTGGAGATATTGATGTCAAAAAATTAAATTAGAAATTTGAATTGATATAACCTAACCCTATTATTATTATTATTATTATTATTATTATTTCCTGTCTTTACGTGACCTGTAAGAAATTTGAGAAAAGAACCCACGTGCTCCAACCGAAAGTCTTTAAACTAACATTCTAGTATTAACTATCATTCTGCCGCTAACTGAAAATCAACATTCAATTATATATATGAAATTACTAAAAACAACCTTGCATCGTGAGTACTGTAGTCTGTATAAGTTATCAAAATGATATTTCAGAAGGGTAATATAGTCAATTAAATAAAAAAAACATACCACAACTTCCTTGATCTTTGATCGGACTAACGGCTCCTAATTGTCTCCAATCAACAGATTCCGGCAAGTTGTCGCCGGCCTTGAAGGCGTATCTTTGACCGGCGACTCTGGATTTCATCAAACGACGTTTGGCATCGGTCCTGGTGCCCAAGTACATGGACCGATACTCTTGGTTGGTCAAATCAGCGAACTTGTTCAAACCCACCACGTAGGATCGGTTCTGTGAGTTGTGTTGGTCGATGAATTTCAAGTTGTCTTTGAAAATCTCGAACCTCTCCAGCTGGTTCTTATCTCCCAATCCATTGTTTGTTTTTCCATGCTCTGCCATCCATGATTGGTAGATGGTCATCACCTCTTCGTCGGATCTCCAATCGGAGGATTTGTCATGCTCGTTGTCGTAAGAGATTATGGACATGTCTTTGGCTGTGGTAGATGATGATAAAGTAAAAAAGAGAAGAGAAAAGATGACTAAAGACATGGTAGTAGACATAATTGAGAATCGAGAAGGAATTGAAGATTGTGGTGAAGAGAATGAGAAAAGTTGATGAGTTTATATAGAAAAATGAAAATATTTTAATATTATTCAAGTTGAGTGATTGATTGAATGAATTGAATATTAAAAAAATTAAGATTTTAATTTTTATAGAGAGTAGGTGGAGATCAGAGAATGGAGAAGACAGAAAATTAAAGAGAATGGTAAATAGTATATAGAGTCGTGAAAGTAGGAGAAAAGAGGATCAAATTTGGGCTTTTGTGGGTCGTTTCTGGTTCACTAGAAATATAAGGACTATCCGGGTCTTTTGCTTGGTCAAGGAAATAAGTAACTGGTAATATATTTTTGAGCAAATTGTAAACAAATCCCTGATCTTTAATAAAATTGTGTTTAGATCACACGTTTGCTAAAATGATAGATTAGTACCTTAGACCAAAGATTGCCCGTTAGAGATAAAAGTTGACAAGTTCAATTTTATAAAACATTCAAAATACTCCTAATAAAACTATATTTATTTTCTTATTATTATTGTTAGGATTTCTTGTACCTAAGAAACACCTCTAACACCTTCTGTCAAGACTAAACAATATGTAAGCTTCACTTACAAATACCGACAGAAAAAGATATTCACCAACAGTACCAAAAAGATACCAAATATAAATCCTATAAACTATTAGTTTCAGATATGTCTCAAGAAATCTTGCAGAAATAAACAAGAGCAACTCTGAACTATCACTTGATTTATATCAAACTCTACCCAACCAAAATTCTGTTAATATCAGATTAACCAACAAGAATAGATCTACATATACTAAACAAGATAGTACACAACAACCTAGACCTATCACATGCAAATCGGAGAACTAAAAGCACAAGATTAACAGATATTATAAGTAGAAATTAAAGAGCAGAGATATAAGTAAAACAGAGGAAGAGAAGAAGAGAGAACACAGAGGTTTTATCGTGGTTCGGCCAAAACCCGGCCTACATCCACGTTGAGCCTCATAGAGAAGCTCCTCCACTAAGTAAGAGTATTTACAGCATAAGATCTACACAATCAGTAGAAGATCTATACACAAAACCGAATGAACCAACCCAAGACCCCTCTAAAGTTCCAGATCTGTTAACACAACAAGATCAAGAACCCTAATCAACAATAACGAACAGAATCACAAATAGAATCCCTCTCAATCTGTACACAAACCGTACACCACTCTCAGATCACTCTTAAATCACCATTACAACACTTGAGATTACAAAACAAACCACTCAAGAACACTGGATTCACCAGAGATGAAGAGAGAGAGACTTTTCGTTGAGAGAATAACAAGAGAGAGCAAAAGAGAATTCTGGAAGCCCTAAAATATGAGAGAACCGATCAGTCTCTCTCCTCATCTCTTTCCTTATATACCCATGTCACCTGACTCAGCAATGTAATCCACAACCGCCACTAAAATAACGCCAGCTCAGCAAGGAAGTCTGGCAGCTGATGTAGAATCTGATAACATGTACAAAACGGCACCGTATAAGGAAAGGGTTGACTTGGGCCTGATCAAGTGTGGATCCGGAACTTATGTTGGGTCTTCAATGGTTGGTTCTGAATTGGGCCTTCCAGAGATGATGTTGGACTAACATTTCAACAATTATATTAATTAAAAATAAAATAAAAAGAAAAAAAACTTGAGTTGATTGTTTAATGAGGAAGTTAATTGTCATTTTTTCGTATGTATTTTATAATTTTTATAATTTTTAATTATTATAAAAATGAAAAATAGTTTGATTAAGGGGATCTTATTATAACTTTCACAAATTTGAACCTTCAACCGATATTTCAATATTACTAATCTGTTATTTTAGCAAAACTGTGATCTAATTTCAATTTTAGTAAAGATCAAGGAATTTAGTGCAATTTTTCCTGTATATTTTTAATAAATAAAAAAAATCAACTATGGGTAATGGGAGGGGCAAGTCTTGTTTGCAGCCTTGCAGGCATCCAACAAATGTGGGGCTGAAACGTATGGTGACTTTAGGGGTTCCCTAGTGCTGGGGTTTTTTTTTTTATATAATCTTTTGTGTTGTTTTAATCCCACTAGTCAAACTCGAAGTTTGTGCTATCACAACTCACCAGATCAGACACACGAAATGTTTTGGTCAATCACAAGTAAAGCTTGGTCTGGATAAAAGCTATTTAAAAGCAATCAAGCTTGGGGACTTGGAGAGTTGGAGTTGGAGTGAGTGTGATACATGCATGAATCGTGTATGCATGTAAAATCCGGTGCAGATAGATGCTTTTTTTACAAGTTTAAGATTTTCGATTCCTATCTCAAAAAAAAAAAAAAAAAAAGATTTTCGATTCCTGTTAAAGTTCCAAGTGACTCAGAATTCTGTGGGCGGCACATCCGCACATGAAGACTTGAATGCCACCGATTTTCACAATAATAACTTCTCCAAAACCTCATTGTGTAGGTAACCTCTCATCTCGTCATCAATATATATGTTTTATTAATTCATGGTTCGAGTTATAATGATATTCACCAAAAGGGAAAATGAATTAATATATAAATTTAGAATTTTTTTAAGGAGGGAAAAACTCGAACATACAACCTCGTGGTGCAGGTTATGTGAATCTTCGTATATAAATCAAGGTTGAAGTTTCTGCTAGATATAGAACTCAATTCTCCCTCCAAAATCCCACCCAAGGAATTAAAGTTATCTTTCCTAATTTCCTTTCAATAAAATCTTCACTCTCTTTTATTTTCATTTATAATTACTAAAAGCATATGCATTATATACATCTCTTGTTGAAATAATTTAAGATAAACATAGATGGATTCATCCAAATCAAAAGATTCAAATCTTAATATCTTATAAATGGGAAAAATATTTTTCTTTTTCATTTATTTGACTAGTGTAGAATTAAAATGAACAAAGTCTCATGATTATTTGTTATCTTATGTGTTTTATGCTTATCATCATTGATTAAGGATAATCAGTAATACAAATTCATTTTCAATACCTCCTTCAAAATATTTTGAATGAAAGTAAAGTAATAGAATCAGTACGTAACAGGTCATTTTGGTTGATTTTTGGACTACGTTTTTGGATCATAGTATGGTATCTTAGATATTTTTTCGAACCTACATGTAATAAATGATGTGGATAAATAGATAAAGAAGATATTCTGAAATGTGATCCTTAAGAATCTCCTCATCCATCCTCATCAATTGGTCGGCTCTCCATCACTTGCACGCCTTTCGGCAGATAACTTATCTCAATTATTTCTTCTTGACTGTTAGATCTCTCTATCTAACTAACAGTCAACTAGTAAGTAAAGACGATCACACAAGGAAAGAGGAACCCATATAAACTACTTTGCCAACCTACCCAGTTCCATGTATGTCCAAAGATTCTGTTATATCTTCTTTTTGGGCCTACTCTTTTTTTCCTTTTTAAGCCGACACCGTCGTGGGTTAAAAGTCTTACCATTACTTGATGCAATTGGACTCTGCAAACACGGTTTGAAATACACTCTCTTAATGTTATACGGTTAATGGATAAATATAAAATTATATTTACAATACTAGGAGGAGTAGCGATATTGACACCCCTCTAAAACCGTTTATACACCCCGGATTTGAATATTTTTAAAATTTCAATATTGCCCTTTAATTTAATTAATAATATTTGAATTAAATAGACACGATTAACTATTTTACTTTTCTGAATTTTTCGAAAAGTTAACAATGTTAGTTGAGATTGAAAAGGCGACAGAATTTGTACCATTTTTTTTTTTTTCCAAAGTGAGGAAAAATATTCACCCACTTTTTATTCATACCATTTTCTTTTTCTCTAAGTGAGGAAAAGTATTCACCCACCGGCCAATGTATTGTGTCTATGGGTTTTGTTTTTTTATTTTATGTGAGAACTTTGATGAGATAGGTCATGTCACAACCACAACCCTGTTCTGGTTTGCCCCCATCCAACCCTGTCCGGCGCAAGAAAAATTGTCCCAAAAACACTTCTTTACGGCATTTCATCAAGCTACTCAAATATACGACAATAATTTACAAAATTATAAAAAGTTTCATGGTATCATTGTAATTATTTTTTTAATTCATTAATTTTAAAAAGGGCATATTTGGTAATATTGGGGTATTCTTACAAATTTTAATATTTTTAAAAAATAATAGAAATGTACATACAATTTTCAAGGGGTGTAAATACCGCGACTCTAGTAGGAGTTGAACATATAGTAGAACTTCATTTTGAAGTCTCCGACCGCAAAGTCAATGGACCCTTGTACCCTTTTAGCCTACTTGTGGTTTCGGGAGTTAAAAAACCCTTAAAATACTTTAGTAAAATATATACATTTATTCAACTTCCTGTATGGGCAAAGTATGGCTTGGAAAGCGAAAGGTAACTAACTTCAAGGTGGAAACTGAGGCAGCTTCCAACTTGCTTTCTTCTAGATTCATTTGGATTTTCTTTTTCAATTTCCCGAGAAAGTGAATTGAAAGTTCTGGCTTCAGGTTTCCTATCTTGTTATCTGGTTTCATATTGATTTAGACTTTTTGAGTTTCTTAATAAAAAATAAAAAATTACAGAGGAACACTATTTTGCAATGAATGGAAAATTTATTACAACATTTCTACCAAATCCAACAACTGGACACCAATTCTATAATTCCTATAAGAAGATTTATGTATAAAATTTGAAGCATGTCGAATACAAGCTTACTGCGAAAAGAAATGCAGCCGATCTTAATTTGACATGCCTCCGGATCGAAAACAGAGTAACAATCACCCCAACGAAAAAAGAAAAAGAAAATTTGTGAAACTTAGCAATAACTCGAACTGCAAGCGCACGTATTGAATGTCCAACTATAAGATTGTGCCTACTCCTATGTACCTGTCACCCGGTGTATATGAGCATCTTCATGTCCACCTCGCGAAAGTAAACTACTTGGCGGCACTGATGCCTGAAGGCATGTGATCTAATTTCACACAGCCTATATATGCAGATATTAGTTGGTGACCGTTTCAGTTTTGTTCAGAATGCGTTGCAGAAACCTGTTTGTCGATCACTTTAGCTTCATGCTTTCTCTTGCTTCGAGAACTACGTTTTGATCTGGGCGATCTCTTAGCAGTATGCTGCTTCTCTGTGTGCTCTTGGACATCAACTACTGTTTTTTCATTAGACGGGAGTTCGGGAGGAGAATCTGGCCATGGTGTATGTTTTGATGGGACGGTGATCTCCAGAGGTGGGTCGATAATCCATCTGCAACAAGTCCAAACTCATCCTTAGATGGCAGCATTAAGAAAAAAACATGACAGAAAACTTTTCAAGGTGCCAAAGTGTGTAAAAGAAATAGAGATTCAAAGCCATTCACACCCCCATCTTCTCGTGGGAAATAAATGCAGAAGAGACTGAGGGTCAAACAAATGAACAATACAAGTTTTTCGGTTCATTTTCTAGTACCTCAGAATGAAAATATGATGATCCAGAGACAAGAAATACCCGACTAATTCAGTGAGTTGTATATTCATTTGTGACTTTCAAGTTAGCTTTTGAGTTCAGTGAACCAACTGGCAATCATGGATATGCAGAAGACTATATATGTAGACCATCCAGCTTTATATTAAATCAGGGGCATTTTTGTTTGCAAAAAAGTGTGATATGGAACATAACCATTAACCTTCATATCAAACCAAGCACAAATAGGTGATTTATTGAAATCTTTATGTTGCAACACAGAAAAATCAATGTTGAGCATATCCTATAGAAGAGCTACCCAAAGCACCGTGAATATGACCTACTATTGAACGCAATATACTGATGTGGTCACCATGAGACATCAAAATCTTAAAAGTAAAATGCTATTACTCAAACCCAATCATGCATTTTATTCCATATACTACATTAGCCCCTAACTAAGCAAACACAAGTCAAGCGTGTCACTAATACATGCTTTTGACGAATTTTGTTCTGAGCTTCCTCAATCCCTCAATAATAATGTTGTTTCAAACAATATGCACACACCAACCCACATGTTGGGGGAAGAAATTATAAGGTAGACACCCTTTCTTGTGTCAATATATTTGATTTTAATCTACCTTACTTCAAGTATTAGCTTTCATCTTCCTCTCGACAATGTGGCAAGATATATTCATATATAAGCATTACAAATGTTTAGCTTGATCATAAAATAAAAGCAGGGTTGAGAACAAGTATATTAAGGGCGCGTTTGGCATCGTTTTTAAAATGGTGTTTTTGAAAACTTTTTTTAAAAATGGAAATCATGTTTTAAAAATGATGTTTTTAAAAATGTAATGTGCTTGGTTGTTTTTTTTTTAAAGTAGTTTTTTAAAACGGAAAACGATGTAAAAGTGTTGGTTGTTGTTTTTAAAATGTAATAAAGTAGTTGTTTGGAGGGAAAAGTTGATTTGTTTTGAAATGATGTTTTTGAAAATGGTGAAAAACAATAAAAAGTTGTTTTAACTTTTTATTTATACATTTCAAAAAATTGTTTTTTGTTTTCAAAAACAGTTTTGTAAAACGTGTAAACAAACAACATTAAAGTTGTTTTTTATTTTTAAAAACAGAAAACCATTTTTAAAAATGGTTCCAAACAGCACCTTAATCTACTGCTACTAAATTAGAAGAAAAAACACCAAAACTCCAATTAGAGGGATTAATCCTTAAAAAATTACCTAATTTTGCATTATAAGACATTTCATTTATCCGCCGGGACACTAATAATGAGATATGTTATGATCAACTTATTAGAACATACTAATAATAGTGACACGTCAGAAACACAAAAGATGTTCTAATGACAATTGACAACTTCCCAAACTTCAGACTTGGAACATGGAGTGTTAGACACATATGCTCCCATCAATTTCAACACAGTCGCAGTAGCATAATTTAACTTGTAACTGTATTAAAAAGGAACAACCAACCTATAATACAAAGGATTCTTCAATTATAAATAATTGGTTACAATTGAAACAAATTAACACCTGTCTGACATGCAGCATGACTTATAATCTATACCTCATATGTACCACATAAAGGAAAAATCTAAGGATAGGAATCAAGATACATTCTACCTCTGCAGGTGTAAGTGTTGAATTCGTAGATGCATAACTTAAGAGAATAAACAGTTGGTTATAAATATGTCTAATAGAAATAAACACGTAAAAGGACTGGAATAAACTTTTGTTATATATCAAACATGAAATTCAATAGTTCAGAAGAACTTGACAGAAGCATAAAGGATGATGACCTCATGGAACATTATAAGCTTCATTCTTACAATGCAGTAAAGCTATAATTTTATCTAAAGTGTCAATAAAAACAGAATAGTTCCATTAAACTAACTTATATATTGCAAGAAACAAAACTTTAATTATTGGCAAGCTGCACCCACTGCACAAATTGTAATATTTTGAACAATTAAGATCTGCTTGATTACCAAATGATAACTTGATCTACTCATAAATCACCCGAAGTTGTTCACTCGATTATAAGTATAACTTTATCAATCCAATAATTCAACATTCTAAAAGATTTGGCCATCAAAGATCATAGAGAACAGACACTGAATGTCTAAAATGATTTGGCAATACTAGCTATAATACAGTGAAAGTGAATATACCAATAGTAATTATTTAATTGTATTTAATAGGCAGAACAACAGTATAATAGCTAGAAAAAGCCAAAGATTAGGGACTCACCCTGGAGGAAACTTGCTATCAGCACGAGCTTCAACTCGAAGCCACCAGATCAAAACTTGGCGCCCGCAGCTTCCAAGTGGCTCCACCATGGAATGGTCCTTCAGCAGAGATAGTGGACTCTCTAAATCTTCAATGCCCTCCAGTAAATCTAGATCATTCACCCATTCTGGTTTATCTTCAGCTTCCTTCCAAAGCAACCTGGAATTCAACACAAACCCAGCCCATTCCAACTTCCTGGGCAGCACGGTTGCTCTGTCATCAATGTATGTTGCACTCTTCCCCACATATGGCAGCGAATTAAAAGTATGCCAACCAACCAAATCATTTGATGAGTTACAAGCTGGTCCTTGAACAGGCATTGGCTGGCTCTCATCACCCTGCTCTTTCTCAATAATTGCTGATGATGACTGATCTGAATTGCCTGAAACTGCAAGTACTCCAACCGAAACAGCACCAAACCATTTTACATTTTGGATCTCCTCAAAGAACTCCATACTATGCATATTGCTATCATCTGCAAACATCACAATGCCATCCAGCTTCTGTTCTCTTATAACTCTGCTCCACCAAACACCGACTTAATCAATTCAAGCTCTAATAACCTCCTAAATACTCTACTTTAAGTCACAAGAAAAAATAAGTAAATATGACAATGCTACAGCTATCTGCATTGTTTCTCTACAGTCGTTATCATAACTAGTTACACCTTCAACCTAAACAAAACACCATAAGATGTAGACATTAACAAACTCTTTTCCACTTAATTTTAACAATACATTGTAAGCAGCAAGCAAACAAGCAAATTACCAATACAAATTTCAATAAATTAGCCAAAAATGAAATAATAAGCGGCAAGTGATGAGCCAAAAGAAAGAACCTTAATGCTCGAAGCCGCATTTTGACCTCCAATTGATGTCTAGCATCCCATGAATTAGGCATTTTTTTATCCATTCCGATATGAATGGTCCTCAATTGAGACTTGGCAATCAACGACGCCGTCTCATTGGTGACTCCACCAGCCTCCACAACGATCCACACCAGATCGTACGGCACCAGCATCAGCGAGTGCATGACACCGCTCAGGTGGAGCGTCTGGAACGTCCGTACATAAGTTGGAGTCACTACTATCACTGTCCTCGGAGTCTTGACGCCGAAATGAGCTCTCTGCTCCTGCTGCACTCTCTCGATTATCTTGTGCGCTTTCATGACCTCAGTCGGGTTCGGGTGCGGCCACGGCCGGATCCGGATCCCGTGGCGGCCGACCACAACTCTCGAGTTTGTACTCGTCGCCGTCTTGTTCAAGACCGGAATTCCGACACTGTTCGTGACGGCCGGATTCGACGAGAGGACTGTCGTCGTTAGGTCATTAGCTATGTTCCGGAACGGCGCCGTGTAGAGATTCGTCGTCGCGGCAGTAGAAAACAAGAAGAAGAAGACTAACCTAGAAAATCGAAATCCAAGTACTAAGCTAATCAAACAACAAAGTCCATGAAGTACCAACCAGAAAATCGCAGCCGGAGACTTGATCGCACTATCTGACGACGAATCCAACGGAGCAGATCCTCTGAAACTGTTGTTCCGGCGATTCATGTAACTCTGCTGCAACATTGAAAGCTTCATTTTCTCCCTCCCTCTCTCTCTCTCTCTCTCTAAGCTGGTGACTAGCTAGAGAGATATGTTATTGGATTGTTTTCGGGTCAGAGACAGAGAGAGTATTTGATTTGATTTGTATGATTTGTTTGTTTGTTGAGTAGGTTTGAAGTTTGGAGAAGGAAGGTTGGGTTTAATGTGTTGTTTAATCAATCAAATATGATTTTTTTTTTGTTTTGATAACTTTGAATTTAAGAATGAGAGAGTGGATTTTGGGTGATTGTTTGTCGTCGTCGCTGTTGTATTTGTTGCTTTGCTGCTATCATCTCCTTGATTTTATTTTTGTTGATACAGTGAAGAAGAGAGAGAGAGATGGGGACATTTGCGCTTGATATTGGGCCCCGTTTTTTCGGATTAGTGTTTGATTTCGGACACTAATCACTGTCTTTTTTTTTTTAATCACTGTTAAGGAAATATACGGTGTTTATACTGTATATTTATACGAAGTACTGTATCATTGTCATTAGTCAACGTACTATGAGTACAAAGACCAATAACGACAAAAGTTATTTAGAAGGGATTGGCTTTAAATTGTAATAAAAAAAATTAAGAAAAATCCAAAAAGTTAGAAATGATTTTATTTTTTTTAACATTTAATTTAATTTGGTTCCTTTTTATATTATGTGTCCAAAATTAATAAAATATGGTATTTATTGTTTCTATATAAGTTAAATTCTTTATCTTGAAAAATTAATTATGAATTTAAATTCACCTTTTTACCTTATAAAAACACAAATTAACACAATTATTTTAAAAAAATATCTAAATATACAAAGAAAAAAAAAATACTATATACAACAATTAAAAACTAGGGGTGTGACACAAATTTGGGTTTAATTACCTTTTTTAACACAATTAAATCATGTCACGTGACATAAATAACTAATCACATAAAATATGCATGTCATATTGTATAATATGGATGGATCAGACGTATTGAAGTTTTTCTTAATATAAGAACATGTTTGAAAAGTGCTTAGACAAATGAATTATCATAAACATTTTTTTCGTATACAAATTTACAAATAGTATAAAGATAATATAACAACTAAAAAAAAAAGTTATAAATTTGTACCAGCAAAATGAAAAAAAAAAAAAAAAATTAATGCATTTCATTAGAAAATATTGTTAATTAGTTTAATGAAAAAATTAAAAATTGAGAACTGATAATTGGATATTTTAGATATTTAATAGGAGAATTGAGTTTTATTATAATAGAATGGTTATACACTTATACATGGTAAATATCTTGTACATAGATTCCTTGTAAATTTTATTAGGAGGTTGTTAATCACAAACCATATGAAGTAAATTTGAAATCTATGTTTACCTTAAAAAAAAATTCTATGTTTAAAATCCTAATTAGGAGAAGAATTCACTCACTAATGATTAATTGAATTTTTAAGTCAATTAAAGCGTGAATGCGAGGAACCAAACCAGGTACTGGCACTTCCTTTCCAGTGCGGATGGCACCAGATGACAGATGGTTGAGACAAATCATAATGCGACACGTAATCAACAGTGGAAGTACAGATCTAGTTACATTGCCCATTAAAATGGCAAATCCTGACTTAAAAGTTTATCACATTACTCATGAGTCAAAATCTTCAGGGCACCGAGTGCATTGTTGAGTGATGCATTGGGTGAGCGATACACCCAACCACTAGAGATCTTGCCGAGTGCATCTGGTGCATCGAAAATTTTCTCCTCGTGGGTCAAACTACGCACCCTTCTTCTATAAGAATGGTTCAGTTTTATTTTGTAATGTTGCATGATTTTGACCAAAGGATTATTACTCATACCATTCCTAGCTTGGTCTACTAAATTAAGTTGTATTTGAAATTTAATTAAGACAATAATTAAAATTTAAAACTATTCTTCCTAATTCATTTACAAATTGTTTTATTCTTAAAATTTATTAACTGTTATCCGATTCGTCTGTTTTACACGTGATGATGATAAATTAAAATAAAAAGATCTATACATTACTCTTCTTTTTTAAGTTAATGAACTATGTATTTGTTGGAAAGATAATAATGTTTTGAGTTTATTTAATCTTCATATTTGTCAAAGTTCATCCTTAATTATTAAGTACATTAGAAGGAAGTTGTAAATTGTTGGTATCGTATCTAATTGATGAACGTATAACAAATTATAATTTATAACCCCAAGCATGTCAAATTGGATATGTTAAAAATATAACAATGCTCTAATTAAACTCAAAATATGTTAAATTTCTTGAATATAATAAGAAGTGAACAAATTGAATATAATAATTTGCAAGGTGTATATATATATATATATATATGGTTACAAATGTCAATGTGGTTAGTAGAGTTTACATGTCACGATATTGATTTCAACTAATATGTAATTAAAGTATCACAATTCACGAGTGATGATGAAATGTGTTGAATCACATTTACTTAAAATATATCAAATATAAAACACAATAATGAATGGTTAGTAGGCAATTAATTAGTTTAATTCTAATTAACTAAGTTATAATGGTGGCTCGATGTTTACAACTGACCTTTAGTCCTTTAGATGGAGTGATGAAGAGAGAAAGGGTTAGGTGGAAAGCTTTTCAACCACCGAATTTTGGTTTGCTTCCTTTAAAATGTGGCAATATAACCTCTCCTCCTTCCTTCGTTTCAAAATTAAAAGCTTCCTTTTCAAGATTTAAAAACGAATATATATATATATATACCAATTTCGAACTTTATATCAGTATGTCTGGATTTAAATACTTTGACTTGGCTGTATGCACTTGTCAGTCAAAGTATTTAAATCCAGTGGCCCACATACAAGGAACTGATATAACTTTTGTCAGTTCGAACTGATAATAGAAAGACTGTATATATATATACCAATTTTTCTATTCTCATGATCGAACTAAACTTAAATTTATGACAAAACTTGATTAAGTTTAAGAAGACTTTGACTAAATTGAAATATGTAGATCTAATAATTGATAGTTGTAGAACTAATATAAATAAAATCAGTTCGTCATAAGGAGAAAAAAAACTGATATATATCAAAGGTTATAATCAACTCGACTGGTGGTTAACCCTTCACACTTACGCCACAAGGTCGTGGGTTTGAGTTATTCTCATCTCCTAAAAAACCTCAAATTTATATAATATTTAAATATAAAAAAACCTCGTTTTTTATATAAACATGCAAATAATGCTAGCTTGTTCAAATTCATGTTCAAATGACGTAGTATATGAGCTGTAACCACCATATTAATCTTAAGATTATGTACTCGATGATGTGTTAGTTACAATTCATATACCACATCATTTGAGTATAAATTTGAACAACATAGCTAAGATTGCTATAAATATATATTATCAATGGATGTCGAGTGAATTATATTATATTTGTGTTATTTTTAATGTGACTTTATTTTATTTTTTTAATCTGACAACAAATGGGTCATAAGTCTGTCGAGATCAAACACTATATACATAACTCAGATACTTACTCCCATAACTGAAAAATATTTACTCCATCTGAAGAGAAAACTTATCACACATACTTATATTTTAACGTGACTTAATTATTTAATCTATCCAACATACAAATGGTTTGGTGTATAGTATTGACTATTGAAGATTAAAAATCTCCTAATGTGGTATGGAAAAAAAAATAATCATGAAAGTTTGCATGGCTTTTGTATTTAATAACAGGTGGGAGCCAAACAGATTCTTTGAATTTGAATATAGTATGTACTTGTTGTGGTGACAAGTGAGAACATATATAATTATATATACTACTAAAATTAGGTCGAAAGACTGAAAGAGATGGTGAGATTATTGCTTTGAAGAGGCTAATGATTGATGATGATTGGGGAGCAAACCATTAACGAAAGCAATTAGCTGAGAAGTGCAAATCCATGAATTTAAAATTTTACATTTTGGGTGTGTGCAAACGTAGACTCCAAACTTAAAATTGGAAAAAAATATATATAAAAAAAAATTGTTATTTGTTTTCTCTTATCAATATTTAGCTATCAAATTAATTACTACTATTAAAAGAAGAAGAAGAAGAAGTTATTTGTGTAATGAGTATGGTTGGATTTAGTACCGTTTGATTATGATATCAAAAGATGAGTGATATGACTTTCACACTTATATAGTTGAGCTTGTGGATTCGAGTTATGTACTCATGTCCCGTCTCAAAACTCTAAATTAATTGTCCTGTAAATTAATCTCCTATAAATTAATAACTTCTTTATATTAATAAAAAAAAATCCCGGTCCTGATTCGGGATAGTGTAAAAAATTAATAAACCTATCTATCATAATAATTAATAACTTCTTTTTGAAACCAAGTGTAAAATTTCGTATAAATTAATAATTTCATAAAAGTACAAAATATATTATATAATATTCAATAACTAAAAAAGTACTTCAAGATGTTAATTTGCACAAGACCACCATGTTTAATATTTTTGACTTAATCTTCACCTTTTGAATTGGCAAAGTTATTGTGATCACCTACTTGTTGTAGCAAAAATGTTTCAACTAAATTTAGCATTGAATAGGAAATTTCCTTAACAAATTTTTCCTAGACAAGGAATCTTGAAAAAAAAAAAAAAAAAAAAAAGGAACTTTCCCTAAAGAAAAAAACCGACTAAACAATTGAATTCCGGTAAGGAACCTTCCATAAATAAGAAAACCGATTTTTACACGTTTTCTAAGATAAAATAACACTTTACAAGATAAAACCCTTTAAATTAATAAAAATAAAAATTATACAAACCAAATGTGATTTAAGTGAAAGATGTTGTTGGTCTTTAGTGTTGGTATTCCAAAATTCAATAGAGAGGAACAAAATTTCATGGTTTGATTATGGATCCATTTATATGCAACTACTACTATAATCTCTAGCCCAACGAGTGACGAAATCCACACCACTCAAATATTGGGCCTAATAACAAGCTCTTTGGAAATGTGAGGCTTAAAAAGAGTGTCACTCTCACTTGTGTAGTTGTGTGTATTCAAAAAGTATACAAAACTGAAAACACTGTTTAGTGTTTACCAACAAAACAAAATGGGGTGTTTTAGAATATGAATAAGGTGCATTTTACATATTTTTTTTAAAAACCCAATTGGAGTCCACTTTTATGCTCCCATATATTGGACTCAATGGTCCAAGTCCAACAACATTTTGCTGCATTTGTGTGTTGTTCCAATATTGACATCTACACAAGGATACGATAAACTAGGGATGGGCATTTGGGGAATGGGGATGGATATAGATCCCCCCATCACCATCCCCATCCTCATTTCCCCATTTCCTCATTTTCTCCGTTTTTTCCTATTTTTCTCTGTTTCCCTATTTTCCCCGTCTTCCCCATTTCTCTTGTTTAACTAAAAATTACATACTAGAAAAACACAAAATCCATCATAAATTCAAATACAAAATAAAATCCATTACAAATTCAAAAGATGTATATATACTTAGTAAAATAGAAGAATAAACATATTTAATATATATATAATGTTTGGGGAAACGGGGATAGGGGCACCTCCCCCCATCCCCATCCCCATCCCCATCCCCATTTCCATAAATTTGTGGGGAAAATGGGAAAATGGGAATGGGGATTTGGGAATTTGGGTCCCCAAGGATATACGCTCATCCCTACGATAAACCAAAGAAGACAACACCTCCTCAAAGGTCGCTACTTGAATTTGTCATTTCGCTAGCATGCAAATTAAAATTACACTTGGCGTAGCCAAATAGACAAGTGTCATTTAAGACCTACACTTCAAATGACAACCGCGAATTAGAAATCAAGTTATATAAGTGCTCAAACAGATAAAATCGGGACAGATCGATCATATGGTGAGGCTTTTTCATAAATAAGTGAGTTATTGAGACCTGAAGAGTGAATGCCAATGTCATTAGTTAGCCAATCTAACCCGCTTATTCCCATTGGTTTCGGTAGATATGTAAGGATACGGATGACATAAATTCCAATGCTCATGTTTGGATGTCGAACTTAGATCAAATCCATCATCTAATACAATATATAACTATTGCGATTTTGAATGTTGGAGAAATGGGATATAATTCAAACATATATACTAATTAATATGGGTGTAAGAAGCATACTACTAAGGGCCGGTTTGGTATTGTTTTTGAAAAGTTAAAATCAGATTATTTTATAATTTTGATATAAAATGATGTTTGTTAAAACTTCCAAAAACAATTAATTGATAATCTAAGCAAGTTTTTGCAGTAATTTTGAGAAGTAGATAGGGGGTTACTTTTTAAAAGTGATTATGGAATAACCTATTTTATCATTTAATGCATCTTTTAAAATATTATTATGGGCAAATTGCACTGCACCCCTTGAGGGTTGGGCAAGGACACTTAGTTAGAAAAGTTTTGGTATTATACACTAACACCCCCAATACTTAAATTTGACTTTAAAAATGCCTAAAATGCCCCTGGTTGCATTATTTTATACTTTATTTTTTTACCTTTTAAACAAAAACTTTATAAACTTTAATAAAATAAAAAAATTAAATAAAAGATATGATTCATGAAATAAATAAATAGTTTAAAATAGATAAATAAATAAATAGTTTAAAAAAAAATAGTTTTAAAATAAACAAATAAATAAATAGTTTGGATATTTAGAGCTTTTATTGTTCCTATTAATGGATATCCTTAAAAAAAAATTAATGTTTTTAATTTTTTTTTCATTTTTTCAAAACTATTTATTTATTTAATTTTTTTAAAACTATTTAGTCATTTAATTTTTTTAAAACTATTTATTTATTTAATAAATCATATCTTTTATTTAATTTTTTTATTCTACTAAACTTTATAAAGTTTTTGGTTAAAAGATTAAAAAAAAAAAAAAAGTATAAAATAATATAACTAGGGGCATTTTAGGTATTTTCAAAGTCAAATTTAATTTTTGGGGGGTGTTAGTGTATACCAAAACTTTTCCAACTAAGTGTACCTTGCCTAAACCTCAAAGGGTGCAGTGTAATTTGGCCTCTTATTATTATCCTCATGAAATCAAGTTAAAATAATTTATATACATTATTTCATCTAAAAATTAAATATTCTATTTAAATATTGATTTGATTTATAAAATCTTTTAAAAATACTTTTATTGTTTTTAGGGAATTTTTTTTTCCTTCTACTTAAATATTGATTTAATATATATAATTAATGAAAAAAATGAAATAGGATCCTAGACTCATGTATATTTTAGTCATTGTAACTAATCTCAGTACTTTTGCAATAAAATTACCAAACATATATATACTGCTTTTGAGTTATACAGTAGTTTTAAAAATACAATTAACCAAACATCTGTTGATTGACTTCACAAATGATTATTCTTTCAGCACAGCTAACGGTGATTATTATAAAAGTTACAGTAATATCAAACTGGCCCTAACCCAACCTCATCATCTTATGTAAACTATATAGTCTATGTGTAACGTTAATATAACCTCAACCATATGTTAATATGTTATACGACAAAATTAAATAAACAAAGAAGAGAGAAAGATAAAGATAAAAGAAACAAAGCTATCAAAGAAGCTGGAAATTCCACTCAATCATGTAGAAGTCTAGTCTATCATATCATTTATATTGATTTGAATTATTGGTTTGAAAAATTGTCTTGAAGAAGCATCATTAGAAGCTTTGTCACTTAACATGAAATTTCCCAACACAATTTTGGATCAGAATCTTAATATGAACCCAACCACCACGATTGATCTTGTCTGTTAGACCAATTTTCTCCACTAAAAACCATAAAACCATAAAACCATCACTTTAATTAGGACAATGAGTCAATGACAATCCCATTTAGTCTACACTCTATCGAGTGCACATCCCACTATTATATTTCAATCGTTTTCTTCTTCACCAATCACCACACTTGGTTGATACACCAACCGCATATTTACAAACTCACTTCAATCATTCACTATAAAATAAAATAAAACAATCATTTTTTTTTCCTTAATCAGTTTAGAGATTCAATATAATGAACGGGTCACTGGTGCAGACTGAATATCTATATCCAGAACATCAAAGAAAAAACCCTCTCACACTTATAAAATGAGTAAGGTGATTCTCGAACCTTTACAAATTGTTTCTTCAAATAAACAAATTAACTAACCAAAAATAAATAAATAAATCATAATTTATAGACTTTAGGTGAGAGAGGTCAATATGTTTTTGGCAACTTAACTCCAACACAAATACACAATTTTCTTCATCTCTGCCAACCGTTTGATTACTTTTCTTCTCTGTCTTTGACTTTGGTGTTTATATACATACTCTATATAAGCTTCAATTTAACGATTTAATTATTTGTTTTTATCTAATTAGTAATACCAACACAATAACACATGCCTTAATACACCATAAATAAATAAATAAAATGATCATCAATCACGGAAAAGAGTACTAAACATTACTACGTACAGTACATGCGGGCACAGCTTATCAAAATTCAAAAGTAAATCGGACGGTGCAGATTTTTTTTTTTTCAAACTTTGTATATCTGACAAGAACTGTAGAAGTCTCCAATAACAAAGGCACCCGTGAGTCTCGTTGTGGATGGACTTTGAAGTTTGAAGTTTTATATATATTATTAGAGTGTGAAGAAGGGACATTACGTAACGTGTGAGTCTCTGCAGTTGAATTTCTGGGTGGTGGTGGTGGTGTCACGTCTGTCTCTTTCCACGTATTATTATTTTTATTATTATTATCATTTTAATTTTGAAATTGGATTGACTTGTGTGATCGATAAGATAATCTTTAGCATACCGGGTGGTACAACCGGCCATTGAAGATGAGACATATGAGTTTTAATGATGCACTGAAGCACCGAAGCTTTTCTTGTGATCAGGAAAGAGGGTTGAGATTGAGAGCCGTGTCGTATTAATTCACGTGTTTTTTTTTTTTTACAACATTTATTAATATAGAACCAGGTAATTTTTTGAAAGCTTTCGTCATCAGATAGGATTCGAACCGTTAATCTGTAAGTTATTTGCCTATACCCCAAACTTGTCCATCTACTAGTTCAGCTATGCCCATGTTGGCAAAAATTGTAGAATAGTGCTTCTCTTAATCTAGAACCAGATATTTTTTTTTAAAATTTCGCCATTGATAGGATTCGAGCCGCAGACTTATGAGTCTTTTGTCCAAACCTCAAGCTCATCTATCTACCAGTTAAGCTATGCTATGTTGACTATTGATTCACGTGTTTTACTTACACAGATATATTCGTTATTTCCTACTTTCCCGACGATAATTTATTATTATTATTATAAAACTTTAAATATTTATGATTAGTAACCATCGGACCCAAAATGGTAGATGGTTAGAAAAATATATATGAAACCCGGCCAGTTCTGAAACAATGTTAGTTAGTAATCATCGGACTCAAAAGTTTAAACCGATAGAACATTCTAATATTAAGAGTCAAAAACATTTGGGCGAAAATTTCCCTGATGTACACTATACGTCTATACTTGAACTAAAATATGGTGCGTGTGGTTTGATTTGTTATCTACGCGTTTAATCTAATCTGTAATTTTTTGAAAGCTTTCGCCATTGATAGGATTCAAGCCGTAGACCTATGAGTCATTTGCCTAAGCCTCAAGTTCATCTATCTACCAGTTAAGCTATGCCCTGTTGGCTATTGATTCACGTGTTTTACTTACACAAGTATATTCGTTATTTCTTACTTTCCCGACGAGATCTTTTTTTTTTATATATAACTTTCAATATCTATGATTAGTAACCATCGGACCCAAAATGGTAGGTGGATAGAAAAATATAAATGAAACCCGACCGGTTCTGAAACAATGTTAGTTAGTAATTATCGGACTTAAAAGTTTAAACCGATAGAACATTCTAATATTAAGAGTAAAAAACATTTGGGAGAAAATTCCCCTGATGTACACTATACGTCTATACTTGAATTAAATTATGGTGTGTGTGGTTTGATTTGTTATCTACGCCTTTCAATGATTTGATTGATGAATTTTGAAGAAGTTTTTTTTTAGTAAACACTTTCATGATTCATATAGATTGTAGCTGAAATCGACAATGTGAGGAGAAACAAAGTAATAGGTTGAAATTATAAGTTAGTATAAAGTGTCAACACTGTTAAATACATATCATGACAAATAGAAGTTCATTTTAGTCATGAAATGTTCTCCGACAACAACGAAGAAAAGGTACCCGAGGAGAAAAAAAAAAAAACAAGAAAAAAGAGACCAACTAGGCAACTAGTAGAATTTTATTTATTTATTTATTTATTATTTTTTTTTTTGAAACCTTCTAGCAGAAAAACACGATTTGAAACTTGTAATCAAACTATTTTTAGTCTGTTTTCGTTTTTGTTTCCCAAAAATGATTTCGAATTCGCGTTCGGTAATCGTTTTTCATTTTAATTTCAAAATACAAAAATAAAATGAAAAACAAAACCAGTGTTAAAAGTGGAAATTTTGAAAAACAAAAAAAAAACTTGTTTTTCTTGAATTTGTTTTTATTTTTCAAAAAAATTAACAAAAAAATTATTATTATTATTTTTTTCTCTTGAACTAGTTCTTCATCAGTCCACGTATTTCTTTCCCTCTTCATCTTCTTTCTCCGCCGCCGCTCGCCGCCGTCTTCTTCTTCTTCTTCTTCCTCCTCCTCCTCCTCCTCCTTTTCTTCTTCTTCTTCTCCTTCCTCTTCCTCCTCTGCTCTGCTCTGCGTCGCATCTTGCCGCCTATCGCTGCCGATCTGCTCTGCGTCGCTTCTCGCCGCCGATTTGCTCTGCGTCGCCTCTCGTCTCCGATCTGGTCTTCTTCTTGGTCTTTTTCTTCTTCTTCCTCTTCCTCTTCAACTGTTAAAATTTGTTTAATTTATAAATTAAATTACAAAATGTTTTTTTGTTAATTATTTAATCATTTTATTTATAATTGTTATAATATTAAACAAAATTTAAAAATTGATATTTCAATTTTCGAAAGTTTTCGGTTAGCCTACCAGATGCGTTTTTCCCGTTTTTATTTTTAAAATACAGATTTCAGTATATGCTACCAGAAGCGTTTTCGAATTTCGAAACTGAAACCAAGAACACTGTTTTCATTTTCATTTTCATTTTTCTTTTCGAAAAACAACAACTGAAAAACGCTTACAAGACGACCCCTAATTATTTGATTTTCTTAAACTCTTACCATAAATTTCAGGTTTTGGAGAAGAACACGTTTCGAACATACAATTTGATATTGTAAGTGTGAGTATACCACCAGAGCAACTTTATATGTCTATTGTAAAAAGTCCGTGCTACACTCCTACTGGTGGGATCAGTATTTTGAGTACTGGTCAATACCGAAACATTATTCTTATTTATATACCCATCTTGTAATAGTATATATAATTATAATTAATAATATTATTGTTTTTAATAAATGAAATGAATAATAATAGAGAAATTGTACAAACTAAAGTCAACTGTATCATTCGGCACCAACCTGGGCTTTGTTTTCTTGTTTTTAAAAATTATTAATAAGGTCAATTAACAAATAAGTCCCAGAATGTTTGTTTAATTTTAAATAATTTGTAATTGTTTTCGTTTTCAATCAATTGGCCTCCTTCTTTTTTTAGAAGTATTAAATAAGTGCATGGCATTTTAAAAGGGATTAAATTAGTCATTTTCTGATTTTCACATCCAACCATTATCAAATATAAGTAAATAATATTTAAATTCTAATAGAGAATTTGAATTACAATATAATTTTTATTCGTACAATAGTTAAATTTAATTAACGAAAATCAGTAAAAAAGACCAATTTTGTATTAGTGAGAAATGATGACTAATTTGATAAAAAAACAAAAACATCACAAACTAATTAAAATTAAAAACAAAGACATGGACTTGTTTGTTAATTACACTATTTATATTTTATAATGAAACCTAATTTTAAATCAAACGGCTTGTGACAAATCTTTGACCTGATCTACACGCATGTATCATGTATGTTGTCCAACGTCAGAAAAAGACCGGTTTAACCTGCCTGGACCCCACACCTGAGAGAGCAGGTCAATCTCATTTTATATTATTAATATATATTTTTAAATAGTGTACTCCATGACACATATTGAGACGGAAGGAAATGATTTAGAGAATATCGTTGCACGACGAATGACTAAGTTTAAGTCATCTATCTTTAATGATCATCTTTGATAATGTTGTTTGATATCCATTGGGCTGGATAGATTGGTTAATTAGTTTAGTTCATGTTTCTTTACATTTTGTTGAGGTTTACGTGCCTATTTAGATTACCGTTTTATGGTATACACGCCCATTTGCTTTCGTTTTTCTTTTCTCTCTCTTGTTCCTCTTTTTATTTTTATATATGGGGTTTTTCAATTTATGATCGTATGTGATGTTTTTTCTCTCCAAATTTGTTTGATTTTACCTAAATGGTCTTTTTATTTTTATGGTGCGTATTTTACACCGGTGCTGTTGGGACTTGTAAGTTGATATTCAAACTGTAGATATACTAGTTGATCTCGGCTAATCCAGATAGAACCTAAACCAGATCGTTTTGTGTTGAAATTTATTGTAATATTCTATATAAAAAAATAAAATAAAATAAAATTACAGTGTTTTTATACTTACTTAGAGCATCTCCAATGCAATGTTAAATCAATGTGCTAATGCTATAATTTATCGCAAAGTGAAAAAAGCATGTTCCAATGCAATGCTAAAAGCTGTGCTAAATTTGGCATATGCTATACACTGTGCCAAATTTGGCACAACAATAAATGCAGCCGTATTTGTTGACTTTTTAATTTTAAATAATAAAAATTCAACAAACTTGGTAGGGAAAATTGAAATTAAAATAATTCTAAAATAATATTCAATACATTCATTGAATGCATTGATTGTATTTGTTGACTTTTATAATTTTAAATAATTAAAAAATAAAAAATAGCATATTAAATAGAATTTTGCATTGGAGTACAATGCTAAAATGATGTGCCAAATATAACATTTTACTATATTTCATACCAAATTTGGTATTGACATTGACATATACATTAGAGATGGTCTTATACGGTAGCCTAGACTTAGAAATAAATGAAAACAAATATAAATAAACAAAGATGTGGGTTTGCTTTGCATCTTATTCGTACCTACATTGGGACGGCAAAGGCTAAGATGACAGGTCAGTTACCTAATTGACCAATTGCCTTTCTTTTTCATAGCCCCTAAATAATGCCATTTATTTTGACCAGACTCATAGACATAGACCCACTCACCTTTATCAACAACTCAACTTCTTCTTCTTCTTCATGTTGTGACTTGTGAATTTGCAGAAAAATAAAAATGGCTGTGGAGCTCATCATGGGTTATAGAAACAACAGTTTCGCTTCCAAAATCGAAGACCACGCAGTCCAAGAAGCAGCGTCTGGTCTCGAAAGCATCGAAAAGCTCATTAAATTGCTCTCACAACAACAGCAAACTCGTCACGAAAAGTCAAATCACCACCACCACCACCACAACCAATCGTCGTCGTTGACGACGTTGCCGTCTTCTTCTTCTTCTTCTTCAAGACCCTCCTCCATAGATTTGGATATGGACTACAAATCTGTAGCTGACGTGGCAGTTTCCAAGTTCAAAAGAGTGATCTCTCTTCTGGGTCGAACCAGAACTGGCCACGCTCGTTTCAGAAGAGCTCCGGTGGCGGCTCCGCCGTCAAATCCTCCTCTGCTGCTTCCAAACCAGAACCCAGAAAACAAAAATAACAAAGTTGGCGACACTAAAATCTATTACGCGACGCCGATCCAGCAGATTCCACCTCCTCTGAAAAACTCGTCAACCACCATCAATTTCTCGTACTCTGGTAATAATAATAACAATTCGTTCATGTCTTCGTTGACCGGTGACACAGAGAGCAAGCAACAGCAGTCAACATCATCAGCTTTTCAGATCACGAATTTGTCTCAAGTTTCTTCAGCTGGGAAGCCACCTCTGTCTTCGTCTTCTTTAAAGAGAAAGTCATGTACCTCCGACAACTTGGGTTCCGGCAAGTGTGCTGCAGCTTCCGGTCGCTGCCATTGCACCAAAAAAAGGTAACTTTTTTGTTTTCTCTGTTAATATATTTAATAACATTCGATTTAATATCTATAATTTTGAACTAAATTGTATATCTGATAATTTTTGACAGAAAGTTAAGAGTGAAGAGGATAGTTAGAGTTCCAGCAATAAGCTTGAAATTGTCTGATATTCCACCAGATGATTACTCTTGGAGAAAGTACGGACAGAAACCCATCAAAGGATCTCCTCATCCAAGGTAATATATACATATATAATAACTTTTCGGCGCAAGGTTTTCCGTACGGAATTACAAATAGCGAACGGTACTATTTGATTACCGTCGGTAGCTATTGGGAATTTCATACGGGTAATACTGCATTCGAATATTTTCAATATATACATATAGTAATTTTTTGTGCGGAATTCTAAATAGACAATGGTACTTATTGGATTAACATCGGTGGCTATTAAATTACCACCTTTAGCCATCGGGGATTCCGTATTGATTGATTTTATTGCTCGTTTTGGTCTAGTTCTGACTTGTTATAATTTGAATATTGTGATGATCAACAACGATGAATGTTAATGTTGTGGTGGTGGTTGTGAAAACAGGGGATACTACAAGTGCAGTAGTGTGAGAGGCTGCCCAGCACGTAAACATGTGGAGAGAGCACTGGATGATCCAGCAATGCTAATAGTCACCTACGAAGGAGAACACAACCACTCTCTTGCCATAGCAGATCACTCCTCCAATCTCATTTTAGAGTCTTCTTAGACAACAGAGCTTTCATGTGAACAAATGAAAAAAACAAAAATCATGATTCATCAGTAGTTGAATAGTAGTAGTAGAGATTAGAAATCTCGAAGGAGATAAAATTAATCAGTGGGGTAATTTTTTTTTTATTTTTTTTCCTTGTTCTTTCGGTTCTTCTTTTGATTCCCTGTAAAAATTTACTGGGGTTAATCAATTTCCTCCAAGCTTTCTCTTTTCTTTCTTGAGCACTGTGTAGTGGAAAATCCAATGTGAATTTAGAAAAAAGAAAAAGAAAGTGGACGATGATGATGGGTTCTCTTTGGTTTTTGCTTTCTCTTTGGTTTTTGTTTCTTGGATGCCTACTTGTTACCTTTTGTTTACGTGACTTAGTTGGACAGTGCTTTCGCTCTCTTTTTCTTGATTATTTTTTTATTGTTGAAACAATAAAAAGAAAATGACCGAGTCAAAGAAGTGGACCGACAGACATGTCGTGTTTTGGATGGTTGACCAAAACGAAAGAGGTTGGAAGTTGCCAGTTAGGACGGCTTAATTTATTAAGGTAGGTAACACACATGAATACATTTTAATAAGGATAATTTGTTTAATTTGTTTGTTTTAAATGTTTTTGTGTTAGTTTGTTTGGATTCTGGTAATAAGTAGGCTAAATTTGGAGAAGACTACTCAAATTAAATATGGTTGGTCACTTGGTCTAAAATGGTAATCATAGAATATAGTGTACTTATCTCCTTCCTGGCTAAACATGGATTACTTATGGATAATTGATAAGATTTAATTTCAGATCTTCAATTTTTAGACATATAAAAGGTTTAGATTTTATGTATTTTAAAGAAAATTATTTATGTTTTGATTTGTTGGGATTTGTCAAGATCAAAACAATACGTTCACGATTTGTGTATCTACTATCATGATCGGAAAAAAGACTCTGCACATATATTTGTATCAAACCACTGATGTGGAAGAAGAGATGCATATCGTCTTAGGAATGCTCATCTCGGTGAGGGGAAAAAAGATCCGAACAAATTTTCTATACTAGGCACAGAATATATAGCTATATTTATAGTATATTAATACACATCATCACACTTTTGTCATGTGTATTATTATTATTGAAGTTATGTTGCTTACATGGTTAAAATGTGGAGATGTATAAGGAATTGTTAACACATGGTTTGATTTATGAAGAATGCAAGAAGATAAATGTTAAAAGTAAAAGAAAAAAGGACATGTGTTACAATTCAATTGGATGGATCAGTATTTTGGATGTTTACAGGTTGGCACCCAAACATTATCCGATGTATATTAGCATGTTATAAATATGCGTATATTATGTACTTACAAGGGAAAAAAAAAAAAAAAAATCTTCAAAAAAAAAAAAAAAAAAAAAAAAAATCGAATCTATGTCTGAAAATACTCGTATTTAATCCATGTTGTAAGGGAGAAAAAGAAAAGTCAGAAAAAAATGGTCTAAAGTTTTTAAAGCTAATCTAGAAGGGTCATTATAGTGGGGTTGGGTATAGTGGAGAAGTCAGTAAGAAAGTCAAAAAAGGTAGGTGGGGATTTGATTATATTGTGTTCTGGGGCCTACAAAATGTTGTTGCTTTGCCCTTTGCCTTTGCTTTAACGTCAACTTTGGTAAGGCAAAGTTTGCAAATGGTCCATAAAGTTTTCCCAATGTTGTCATGTCAATTCACCATTCACACACAAAATGTTACATGTATGGCCACAAGGAAAATCAAGCACACATTTGTCTGCCTCAAATAACACACATGCACTCCCCCCTATGTATAAAATCACCTCCTTCACATGCATTATCAAAAATTTGTTGAACCGATTCACTGCTTCAATCATGAGATGATTTAGTTGTATGAATTCCACCTCAAGATTTTTTTTTTGTGTTGTTGTTCAAGATGTCGAAAAACCGGATTTAACTACGATATAGTAACTTGTATAATTACATAAAGAGTTATTAAATGGAGTATCCAATAAGAAACGATAAACAATTAATCATATAACTATACAGAATCTATATAATAGTTAAACTTTATCTAAGGATTTTTCTTCCACATCGGTTTACGATTAACCTTTTAAGGATAAGAAAGTAAGACCTGATGTACGAAAGTGGACGATAGTTCGTAATTAGCAATCTCATGCATGTCAAACTTTGATGGTTCAATGGGTTAAAACGGATAATATCTTATAAGTGACTGACTCGTGCATATATTCATTACCCGCTTATCTAATTTTAAAACTTTTCTGTATTTGAAACATAATACAAACTACCCTTTAAACTTCATCATCAATTTTTCTTAAAATTCTTTACAATATACTCGAAATCTATATACTAAAAAGTGATAGTTGGAAAAATAATTAAGACGAGTCCATTTGTATCACAATCATGAATCAACAAATCAAACTTTGGAAAAAGATCCCTCACACCCATTTGACCAATTCAAATTATATATACAACGATGTAACTTGCAACATAAAGCTGCATTATAGTGATTAAATTACAATAATATTTTCTTTCCATGTATATAACGAAGAATTTGTTGGTCCATATAAATAATATTTATGCATGAAATATGAACTCACATCTTACGTCAACTTGATTGATAATTTAATTCAATTTCTTGTATTTTTCTCAACATAAAAAAACTATAAAATCAGTGGACAAAAAATAATATATTTTTTTCAATTTTTTCTTTTTTTTGTTCTTGTTTCAAAGGCCACTTTCACTTCATCCACAAGCAGTTGTCAGAGCATGCACGATTGCAATAGAAATTGTCGTATGTGTTGTTTGTATATATGCATTTGGTGAAGGATTGCACTATAAGTCACTAATTGAGCTGGAGGATGATCGAGTCAGTCTCTGAGACGTTGAAATGACATGCATAGGGAAAAAAATAAAAAATAAAAAAATAAATGTGTGAATCGTTAAAAATAACCATTCTAATTTTGTAAAAATTATCTATAATCAATTAATGTGAATTGCTAAAATTAAAAAAAAAAAAAAAAAGGTGTGAATTGTTAATCCGCGTCTGCCTAGACCGATTACTAGAACAATGAGTTTGATTGCATATTGCATTATTTCATGATTTATGAACATGAATTACCTGACCATTTCGTCCATGAAAGTCTCGATTGTCGATCTTTTGTGACCTATGCTCAATTTTCCTTGATGTAGTGTTCATTTTTTTCATGATTAATATATTTTCAATAATTTTCCTTGATATATTTTCGAAGGTACATGTTTTTGTGTCCGTATCTTCGTTGAAACATGGTTGACGTTTGAATCACGTCATCCTCTTCTCCGTTGTAGTCGATGTTGTTATCCAATAAAACAGTTTTTGAA
The DNA here is from genome assembly GCA_008009225.1 of Acer yangbiense. Classification (NCBI taxonomy): domain Eukaryota; kingdom Viridiplantae; phylum Streptophyta; class Magnoliopsida; order Sapindales; family Sapindaceae; genus Acer; species Acer yangbiense. The sequence continues at coordinate 1,735,990 of CM017766.1, forward strand.
AAGCCCATTATTTCTCTCATGGTAACATAAAAGCCCAGTCCAAGCCCAAAATAGGTTGTTGAGGTCCATACCGGTTCAATCCAACCCGAAAAAAAAACAAAACAAAAACAGGTCAAATCAAACCCTAACCAGAATCTGATACCGGTTCAAATTCCCGCACTATCTAAAACCCTAACCATCAACAGCGGCGATGGGTTGTTGTTGTGGCTCTCCTCCCGTCGTCCGCTCATGATCTTCAAATCCAAAACCTTAACTCTCTGTTTCTCCACTCCCAACTCTCGTCCTCTGATATCCAATCTTCTCATGGCCCAAACCCGACCCGTCCATTCGGATCCACCGCCGCCACTACAACAACATGAGCAGCAGCAAGAAGTAGAAGAAGAAAAATCATCTTCTCTGTCTGACACGGCGGCTTTTCGCTTGGAATCGCCGACCCTGTGCTTGACCGGAGAAGCGCGCATAGAGCGAGCATGGTCTCACTGGAATAAGCTGGGTCGACCCAAATTGATTGTCGCGCCGATGGTTGACAACTCGGAGCTGCCGTTTCGGTTGCTTTGCAGGAAGTACGGTGCCGACGCTGCTTACACGCCAATGCTTCACTCTAGGATTTTCAACGAGACTGAAAAGTATAGAAACGAAGAATTCACCACTTGTAAGGTATTTTTGAGCATTTCTTTTTAGTTAAATTTGGTTTTCATGTTTACATTTCTTATTCGTTTACTGTTATCTGCAAAAATACTGTGCTTGCTTGCTTGAGTAGTAGCATTTTGTATTTGTACTTCTTTAAATTACGGATTCAATAAGTTTACATTTTGAGAGAAATTCAATTTGATGTTTTTAGGATTTGTGGAGTTAGTTTTATTGAATAGTTTGTAACGAAAATTATCTGGTGTGGTGGAGTTTCCACACAGTTTTTTCTTAGTGGGGCATTCTCAATAGCTACAAGTGTTAATTCAATAGATACTGGTAGCTATTCAGCTATTGAGAATCCCGCACGTAAAAACGAGCAGGATCCTGTACCTGAAACTCTGAAAGTTACTCAAATTTGTAAATTGTTGCAATGGGGACCCAGCAATTACTATGAGAAGGAAGAAAGATATTGTAATATGTTTGTGTTGCCTGCCTGTCGTTGCGCATGATTAGCAACAGCTGCCATGGTTTATTGGGACTTAGAGAAGAAGTTGCTATTTTGGCTTACCGGTAATGGCGATATCAGGTTCTGTATTGACTGTGGGTAGCCTCTTGTTTGTTGTAGATAAAATTAGATTAGTGATAAGCATATATTGTAGGAGGACAACATTGTTAAGATATTTGGTTCCATTTACGATTGGCTTCTCATGGTTTTCAATTGTTGCGAATATTTGCAGGAGGATCGTCCATTATTTGTTCAATTTTGTGCCAATGATCCAGACATTTTATTGGATGCCGCACGGAGAGTGGAACCTTACTGTGACTATGTTGACATTAATTTCGGGTAATGTCCTCTTGTGTGTTTATAGTTAATTTTTTCTTGATTTTGATCGTACCTAGTTTTCAATAAAGAAGTCGAAAAATGTTTGCATATTTAACTGGGAACAAATTCACATATTCTTAGTAAGTTCATTGTGGACACAAGGCTCAAAAGAGACTTTTCATATTGTCACCGGCTCACCTGCTATTGAAAGTCTCTATTTATGTCTCTGGATGGTTTGCAGGTGTCCTCAACGTATTGCTAGGCGAGGTAACTATGGAGCTTTCTTGATGGATAAACTTCCTGTTGTAAAATCACTAGTGGAAAAATTGGCTATGAACCTTCATGTCCCTGTCTCGTGTAAAATCCGTGTCTTTCCTAAGTTAGAAGATACACTCAGTTATGCTAAGATGCTAGAGGATGCTGGTTGCTCTCTTTTGGCCGTCCATGGCCGAACAAGGGATGAGAAAGATGGTAAAAAATTCCGAGCTGATTGGAATGCCATCAAGGCTGTTAAAAATGCTCTCAGAATTCCGGTCCTTGCCAATGGGAATGTACGACACATGGATGATGTTGAGAATTGTTTGGAAGAGACTGGTTGTGATGGGGTGCTTTCAGCTGAGTCTCTCCTCGAGAATCCTGCTCTCTTTGCTGGATTTCGCACCGCTGAATGGATTGAAGAAAGCACTAAAGATGGAAATCTTGACCAAGCACATCTGCTTGTGGAATATTTGAAGCTTTGTGAAAAATACCCCGTGCCCTGGAGAATGATCCGTTCTCATGTACACAAACTGTTGGGTGAGTGGTTCAGGATTCATCCGAGTATCAGAGAGGAACTGAATGCACAGTCAATACTGACATTCGAATTTCTCTATGGTATCGTAAATCGACTTAGAGAGCAAGGTGTAAGAATTCCGCTTTATCAGAAGGATACTCATGTGACAGAAATTCCAGCAGATGAACTGGCTTCTTTGCAGGCGCCTACAGCATCGTCTTAGGCAAAGCTTGAGTCTGCTATAGGTATTTTAGCCGGCTGTGCCACTTTTTTACCTTGGAAAAATTTCACAATTATTTTGGTGGTGCAATTATAGCAATTTGATATATAATTTTGGAAGAAGGTGCAAATGCGTACCTTTTTCGCTAATTGTTGTATTTGAATTCGATTCTTTATAGAGATTGAATATTCTTTCTTGCATTAACATACAAGAATTTTGGTATGTAACTTCTTGTTTTTTACCTTTAAGTGGAAAGATAATTTTTGATGATGAGAACTTAATGAAAAAAATCTTATAACAGTTTCAATAATAGTATCAATTTTTATTTTTTCATGCAATCCAACTTCCAACATTTGATTAATACAAGGTTGTACACTTGTTTGTGTTTACAAGAGTCATGGGGTCACAAAGTTAGTTGTAACTTTACTTACTAGATGCTGTCCATAAACAGCTCTACCAAACTTTGCAGTTCCTCCAGTCCTCTGTACACAAATATCCAGAGGCTCCACTGCTGCATCGAAGTTTGTCTGCTTATGCATCCAAAACATATATGTATGTGAAGGACTATTCCGGTTAAGAAGACGATAGAGGAGATCAAAATGGAGACATATATATAGGCTAACCTCGTAAAAGTAAGCTACGCAGACCCGATATTTTGGAGAATTGTTGATAACTCGATGCAGAGTTGACTCGTACAAACCATTGGAAAATAACTGCAGGTACGAGAATTATTCATTAAATAGCAAGAGGATGATTACGAGTATTATTCATTAAATAGCAAGAGAAACAACGGATTCAAGGAAAGAAATTTCAAAGAAAATTGTCTACCTTCAACATGTCACCAATGTTGCAGACAAATGCTCCAGGTATAGGAGGAGCTGATATCCATTCCCCAGACAGGTTTCTCACCTTCAACAAGTTTATTGACAATTACATCTTAGTGGAAACTCAAGTAGCAGGATTATAAATTTACGCAGACAATGTAGATTTCCATACATAAGTCTACCGATAACTATGAAGATGCCTAAACTGACTTAAAAATCTTAGATTTATGGCTAGCATAATTTTATTGTACATGTATACCAGAACAATTAAAGGATCTCTCTCCAAAAAAAAAGAAGAAGAAGAAGATTTAAAGTATGATCATGTACAAAATGGCTCTCGAGGTTGATTTAAGGCATTGTAATTTTCAAAGAAAGCGAATTTGTTTTTTCCCTTCACATTTAAATCATGGAAATTTAGAAAATTAACAAATCACTAGCACTTGTGAGGTAGCTCCTAGCATGAGAACTGGACTCTTTAAATCATGTTGACGCCAAAATGAGATGAAGAGAAGAGATATTTGTTATGCTACTTATGTCATATAATAGAAAGTAGAACTACACCTGTAGTGCAGTTATATCATCATCTTGATTAACCAATGTCAGTAAACCTGCAATGCAACATTGCACGAAAACAGAAATTAATAATTAGATTTTCTAAGGCCATTTATAATCCAAAGTTTATGAATCTTTACCATAATCAGTGTGAGCTCCGCTGAAATTTTATGGCCGCAATATGGACAGAGGAAAACATGAATGAAAAGACATTTAGATATGACTCACTTGGTTGTAAAATACAAAGTGAAAAAGCTAAATGGCAGCATTATGGCAATACCATCCAATATCATTTTCTGGCTGCGCTTGGCCATTGGCGATGGATACACCTGGATAACCAATTATACGAACAACCCAAAATGGATCTCCAGCTCTTTCACCTTCAAATTCATATGGTGACCCACACAATGCTAGAGCAATCCCCCGCATAATGTTCCTTGAGAGGTCTAATAGCAACAAGAATTTAAAAGAAGCAATGAGATTCTCCACTAGATGAAAATAAAAAAATAAAATAAAAAATCTTAAAATAGCATAATCCTGCTATACAAGCATGCCTGTGCAAAGGCTGATGTACTCCTCCATCAATGATTTAAATTTGGGAGGATTAAGCGGCCTGCCAAAAGAACCATAGGAAGACAATGTTATTAGTATTTTCAGAACCCCAAGCCATCCAATTGAAAACTAAGGAAAAAAAAAAAAAGCCTACACTGAATTTTAATGCTTCAAAATCAGCAATCAGATGACTGATTATGATTTTTGGTATCATGGTGCCAAATAAATTAGCAAGTCAACCAACACACTAAGCAACACGAAGACAAGTTGAGAACCGGGGGTTGAAATTCTTGACACTGGTAATCTGTTTAAAATTCTTTAATGACAATTTATAAAAAAAAAAATTAGGTGTCTTCAGTGAGAGGATTAGCAGACCCCATATAGATTCTGGTGCATCAATAGATGAGCACAAAGTTACCAGGTTAACACTTGCGATGGTCAATTAGATTAGCATATCTCTTAATAACTTGGCATGCCAGAAAAGAAATATGTAATCAAGATTATCAGATTTGATAAAATTTGGAATATATATCTGGTCAAGAAAACACTAATGTCTACATACCATTGGTTACATCCTTCCATAGGCTTACCGAGCGATCCATACATCTCCTGTTTAATTTCTTTATAGCACTGTTACCCAACGAAGAAAAATATGAAAACATTAGAGGGTGAGGAGAAAAAAAAAACTAAATCTAGCAGTAGCAGTAGCAATGAACACAATGGCGGCAGTGATTGCCATACCATAAAGGAGACATTATCATTCTATGTGTATACAAGTTGAAAGTAACACCATAACCAGCGATTTAATAAGACAAGATTCAAGGCAAACATTTGCATAAACGAGACAGTATACGCAAATGCATACATATACATTATAGAAAAAGGTCCACATAAATACGCAAATGCAATGAGATAGGTTAACATTAAGTACTGATGAAAAGAATTTTCTCTACAACATTGCTTCATTATTTAAAATTGTCTTCAAATGATTGCAGCTCTAAAATTTCTTATCAAATGACCCTGTATTTAAGTATACTGATAAATAGTAAAGAAATTGCAGCAGGACTTACATCTATAGCTTCATGAATATCAGGTATGCCTTTGGTTACATTTTCTCCAATTCTCTGGTAACCCCTGCACCAGAAATTTTCACTATATAATCAGAAATTACATAAATTGAAAAATAAGTGACATGCTATTCCATTAAAGCAAACCTGTATCCAGCTGCTGGAGTCATCTTGATCTTGAGTTTTTCTTCGTATGTAAGATCGAAGAATTCATGTGTAATATGTTTGACCTCATTGATGAGGGACTCAGGAATACCATGGCCTTTCTGGTCATCAATAGCAAGAATCATTGCATATAATTAGAAAATGATCGGTTAATATGATGTGCATTTTTATTGGCATTAATTTACATGCATGAAAATTAATTACCACATAGAAGAATCCAGCCTTTCTGCAAGCTTGATCCAATTGTTTAACAACTCTACAAACATCTGGGTCCTCACCCATTTTTGGATCATCACACTTTGATAGTAGTAGACTAATATCTGTAAAGAGCGAAAATGACCAATAAGACACAATACCAACAAACAAGTCCTTAGCACGTCCCCTTTTAGCTCAAGTCAGACAGAAGGCAAAGATTAGAGTTGGAATCAAATCACGGAAACCTAAAACTAGTAGAAACAAAACATCAAATACACATTTTTTTTTTATCATTAACAATTATTATTATTATTTTTTTGTGGGGCGAGGGCCAATGGCCCTTGTTTGCCTCCACCTTGTTCCACTCATATCTCAAGTGGTTAAGTTCTAACATGCACAATTATCGACAATTATTGTCATGTGTGACAATGCGAGGAGTTCTCTGCGTGGAAGTAGATATCTCGCGATTATAGAAGTATATATTCAGGCCATTCATGCTCATCCATTGCACAATCTCGGATTAAGTGCCAATGTTTTTATATATATACAAAAAAAAAAAAAAAAAACCCTTTTAAGTCGTTGTTCTTCTTACAACTTATCAATCTTCAGATAAATAAACCAAAATTTCCTGGTTTTTAAACGCTAATATAACGAACCTAACTTTTTTTTTTTTTTTTTTTTCACTGCTTGAATTCACAATAAAAGTAATTGCTTCGAATCAAACGAAGATGAAACTTCGATGATCAAAAAGACACACATAAAATAAAACCATTAGAGGGAACAAACAGAGTTAGATATGTGTGTGTAAAGACACAGACGTGAAAGAGACAGGAAATTGAACCAGTTTCAAATGAAAAACGATTGTTGCAATTTAAATTCAATAGAAGAATCGAATAATCGTTAAATTGAGAAAGAGAAAGCAATTATTTATTACCGATGATTGGGATGGATTTGAAGTCAGTGGCCATTTTGATTCTGCTACGACGATGATGATGATTGATGATGACAATCGCTCTCTAAAGTCTAATCTCTAATTCTCCAACTCTATCTCTCTCTCGTATAAGCTCCAAATATTATATTTTCTAGATTCTCTTTCAAAATGAAAGATGGAAGGTGGGGTCCATCATTATCCGCTTAAAGACACATGTCAACGTAATACGTGGGCCACGTCATGTGCAGCCGTGGTTAATTATTTATACGTGCCACAGAAATAAAATAAATAAATAAATTGACAAGAATTAAAAACATTACAGGAAGCTGAGCCTCCAACACTTGTAATCATGTCTTCTAGATGAAGTACATATGTTTATTTTATGATGCCATACAATTTCTTGAAAATTAAATTATTCAAATATTCAATAGTGAAAAATGAGCTCAATCGCTAATACTTTGGAAAAGTTTTTTTAACTTTGCTTGATAAATACTCTCCATAAACCTCTCTCTCGTACTTTGCAGATCCTCCACTCCTCCGTTTACAAATATCCAGAGGCTCCACTGCTGTATCGTAGTTCGTCTGTTTACGCATCGAATATTTATATACGTTGAAGATCATTATGGTTAAACAAGACAATAGAAAAGAAAAATTAAGATATATAAAATTAGTTATTTACCTCGTAAAAATAAACCAAAGAGACCCTATATTTTGGAGAATCGTTGATGACTCGATGCAAAGTTGACCTGTACAAACCATTGGAAAATATCTGCATGCAGCACAAAAATAAAAATAAAAAATGAGAATGATCCATTAGATGTCGAGAAAAAGGATATTGGGGACACAGATTTTTTGAGAAAAAAATCATAAAAATTGTTTACCTCGAGCATGTCACTGATGTTGCAAATGAATAATCCAGGTATCGGAGGAACCGGTATCCATTCCCCAGATTGATTTCTCGCCTTAAACAATGAGTAAATAATCCAAATTACATATTTGAAAACAATATAGGGTTAGTAAATAATCCAGGTATTTGAAGATTAATGCAGAAAATGTGTTAGTACTGATGCTAGATTATGCATTATATCAGGGCTGACTCTGACTATTTAGAGGCTCGGGGCGAAAATTGGGTCCTTTGAGACCTTCCAACCGATATTATTCTGACTGTTTAAGAAGTAGAGTTGCAGACTTGCAGCAGTTTTAAAAACTCAAATTTATATTTAGAAGCCAGTTTTTCATTGAACTCTAGACCTTATCTTATAATATAACATTCGGTTTTCATAAAAAGTAATAAATAAATAAATAATGATCCCCTCGGACCCGAGGCAGTGTCACTCGATACACTTGCTTAGGCCTCAGACTGACACTGCATTATATATGTGAGTCCCAAAAATAAATAAATTATGACCAGATGGGGTTGGCCAGTACAGGCCCTAGGTTCGATTCAAGTACCCAAATTCTGAATTAATTGTAATAGTTGAAAAAAAAAAATCAATTATTATATACTTGGTTATTTTGGCATACATATATATACCTCAAGCGCAGTTATATCATCGTCTTGATTTATCATTGAAATCAAACCTGTGATGCAACAACATACACAATTATTATAAAAGCTAAATTACTGGATTTAATTTCTAGGCTGTTTATCATATCATCCAAATGAGTTTTTACTTTTTAGAGTCATTACCATAATCAGTGTGAGCTCCACTGAAATATTGGACACAACACAGAAGAAAAAACATGAGTAGGAAAATATAATTAGAGAAGAAAACAATTGTAAATTGATGCAGATCGAGAAATATATGTGTACGTATATATTGCAGTACCATCCAATGTCATTTTCTTCCTCGTTGTGTACATTGGCAATGGATACACCCGGGTAACCGACGATACGTAATATCCAGAACGGATCTCCGGCCCTTTCATCTTCGAATTCATACGGCGATCCGCATAATGCTAGAGCCATTCCTCGCATAATGTTTCTCGAAAGCTCTGATAGAACCAAGAAAATATAAAAGAAATTAAGAACGTAATTGAAATAGTGTAATTATATATAATGCAATGCTTATTTGCTGCTATAAATAAAAGCATGCCTGTGCAGAGGTTGATGTACTCCACCATCAGTGATTTAAAGTTGGGAGGATCAAGCGGCCTGCAATAATCCGATCTTATAAAAAAAACAATCTGGAGGAATTTATTCAATTATATTTAAAATATCTGTAAAACCCTTAATTATTTTTGTTAAAAAAAAAACAATGCATAAGCCACTGAAGGGTAATTTAGTAATTTACTATTTATATGAAAGACAAATCTAGTGATGAAAAATGAAAAATACACTGATTTTCAACATAACATTGATTACATCCTTCCATGGGTTTTCCAAGAGCTCCATACATTCCTTTCTTGACTTCTTTATAGCACTGTTATACCCACAATTACAAATAAGAAAAAACAATAAGTACTTGTAAATTAAGATGATCACAATGGTGGCAATTTGCTTTTATTAGAACTTTCGTTATCTAAAATCTTTAAGAACGCACGTTAACACTTAAAAAGAAAAGGGTTATAGATATATGAAGATGAAAAGATGCAGTAGTTACATCAATGGCTTCTTGCATATCGGGTTTGCCATCGGTTATATTTTCTCCGATTCTCTGATATCCTCTGTATCCCGCTGCCGGAGTCAATTTGATCTTTAGTTTCTCTTCATATGGAAGATCAAAAAATGTGCGTGTAATTTGTTTGACCTCTTTGATGAGTGACTCTGGGATACCATGGCCTTTCTGGTCATCAATATCAAAAATCATTGCATATAATTAGAAAATTAATCATTTAATATGATCTGCAATTTTATTGGCATTAATTTTCATGCATGAAAATTTTGAAAATTACCACATAGAAGAATCCTGCCTCTCTACAAGCTTGATCCAATTGTTTAACAACTCTACAAACACCTGGATCTTCACCCATTTTTGGATCATCACACTTGGCCAATAGTGGACTAACATCTGCATGGATCAAACAAAAATTAATGATTGGTGCAATTAAATTTGATAAAACAGAAACTGTAAAGGATAATTTTACCGATGATTGGGATGTATTTGAAGTCGGTGGCCATTGCAATGAGTTTTTGAATAATGTGGTCACTGACTCACTGATCAATCTCTCTGGTATTATATATACACTAAAAGAGGCTCGATTGTCTCCAATTATATATTAATATTCAAGCGCGAAGATTGAAGATTTGCTTAGATATAATATGCGCTGGTTTAGGGTGTCATCACGTGAAAAATGTCAGACGTGCATGGCCATCATTGGGATATATAATTTCAGAATTCATTAAATTAATCTTATCACATTATCTTATCTTATGTTTTTTTTTTTTTTTTTTTAAGGTAAATTGCACAAACACCCCTGATATTTGATGTAATTGCACTCACGTGTAACTTTTCTCCGTAATATAATCATAAAGAAAGTAGTAGTGATCTCTGCCATTGGATCATGATTCATATCGTAATGCCATGCTTGACTTGGGGTTCAATAACTTTCCCTCTCAGCTTCTTTTTGGCAGCTATTTTTAGTTCAATGAATGAAATTCTATTAGTTCTATATAGAAAATTATCTGTGACTTTTTATTTTATTTTATTTTATTTATTTTATTTTATTTATTTATTTATTTTTTTTTTTTATTTATATAAGGAAAACAGATATCAACAACAATCTGGAAAATCTTCTAGGAGAAACCGCTCCACACACGCAGGGTACTCCTCCATCCAGTAAAAATCTTCTACAAGATTTAAAGCCATTTTTTTGAGAGTGTGGGCAACCACATTTCCCTCCTATGCACATGCACTATAGAACTTCCCTGGATCGCACTAAAACGGTCTATAATTTCCCCAATAACCAAACCAATATCAGCCAAACACGGATTAACTATAACTTCCGTTGTTATACTATCAAAAATAGTCTCGGGAAGAAAATGGATTAAAATATAGTCAAGTTTTGTTAAATGCACATCACCTCTCCGAAACGGTACTAATACACCTCCCATTCCATATGTTATCTCCCATTATGAGAGTAGATAACCATGACGTAATTTTCTCCGTAGATCCTAAACAATCCTTAATTGACTCGATCATTCGATACAAAATTTATTGTAATTTAATACATTACCAATATAGTTGATGATGAGTAGTTATATGAGAGACGGTTATTTTAATAATTTAATATTTAAGTTTTATAAACCTTTGTATTAAAATCAAATTAATTACTAAAAATCAATGCATATATATGTACTGTGTAGTAGCCGAACCCTTTTGCTAATATTTTTTTCTCTTATTCTTGGACAATTGATTGGGCTGCATGTGAATGGAAAATGCACCATCTTTTCATCTTTTCATTTGGTTTACAGTATTTGAATGGATCTAACTTCAAAATCCATTCTTTCTAGATATATGATGCTGTTATTCGCATCTTCTCACGTCTCAAATCGAAACTGTAGATACTACAACCTTGACATTGATTTTTCTATGACTCATGTGGACCAACTACTACTTAGCTAATTAACCTTTTCCAATCGAGCTTTTAATCTCAGTTATTATGGATATATTTTTAGACTGAATGAACGTCATTTAATATCAAATCACATTAAACGGTTTTTAAAAAATATTGTTAATATATTAAAGTCCAGAAGGAATGCTAATTTTTGTCCGAGAATTCCCCAGCCTCCTCCGATAAAAGGACGTACGGCCTCCTCTTAGTCCAGTACAATATGATCCCATCTAATACAGTCCAGTCTAGAACAATAAAACACCCCAAAAAAGGCTTCAAAGTTCAAAGACAACATATATAATTAACAAGATTAAAAAGTCAAATATGAGCTCTTATATGGCAAAGTTATTTTTAACTTTGCTTACTAAATGCTCTCCGTAAACAGCTCTCCCGATTAACTTTGCAGTTCCTGCTCCCCTTCTATGTTTACAAATATCCAGAGGCTCCACTACTGTATCGTAGTTCGTCTATTTATACATCCAAAACTTATATATGTCAATCACCATTCTAGTTAAACAAGACAATAATATAGTATAAAAATGAAGATAAATATAAAACTAGCTAACTAACCTCGTAAAAGTAAGGTAAGGAGACCCGATATTTCGGAGAATTGTTGACAACTCGATGCACAGTTGACTCGTACACACCATTTGAAAATAGGGTTACTGCAACAGACACCAACTTACTAACTTAAGTTTAAAAGGCACCATTTATGGTGAACGGACAAAATTGCCCCCCACAGTAACCTTCTTCACCATAATATATTGATAGTTAAAAAGGCTCGAAAATGTTTAAAAATGTTCGAAAAAGGCTCGAAAAAGGCTCGAAAAAGGTCTCGAAAAAGGTTCGAAAAAAGTTCGGAAAAGGCTCGAAATGATTTCGTGCCTTTTTGAAATATTTTCGTGCCTTTTTAACTGTCATCGTGCCTTTTGAAGTTGTTATCGAGCCTTTTGGATTATCGAAGAAAGGTTATCGAGCCTTTTGGAAAAGATTTTTAGAAAGGTTATCGAGCCTTTTTGAAAAGTCTCGATAACTTAAAAAGCTCGATAACTTTTCTAAAAGGCTCGATAACTTTTCCAAAATCGATAACCTTTCTCATCGTGCCTTTTGAAGTTGTTATCGAGCCTTTTGAATTATCGAGCCTTTTAGAAAGGTTATCGAGCCTTTTGTATCGAGCCTTTTAGAAAGGTTATCGAGCCTTTTTGGAAAAGTCTCGATAACTTTTCCAAAAGGCTCGATAACCTTTCTAAAAGGCTCGATAACTTTTCCAAAAGGCTCGATAACCAGTGCCTTTTGAAGTTGTTATCGAGCCTTTTGAAAAAGTTATCGAGCCTTTTAGAAAGGTTATCGAGCCTTTTAGAAAGGTTATCGAGCGGAAAAGTCTCGATAACTTTTCCGGCTCGATAACCTTTCTAAAAGATAACTTTTCTCGATAACTTTTCTCGATTAAAAAATTAAAAAATATTTCGAGCCTTTTTGAACAAAGTTTCCAGCCTTTTTGTACAGTAATCGTGCCTTTTTGTACATGAAAAGGCACGATTGGTGTATGAAAAGGCACGATTGTACAGTAATCGTGCATTTTCATTAAGTGTTCAAGCCTTTTCATACACTAATGAAAAGGCACGATTGGTTTATGAAAAGGCTCGAGCACTTCATTTCGAGCCTTTTCAATGGAAGATTCAAAACCAAAAAAAATCTCAGAAAACTAATTATCCATTGGAGGTCTGTTTTTAATCTCAGAAAACTTCAAAGTAAGAAAAGAATGTGTAAAGTAAGGGTATTTTTGTCCGTTCACCATAATAGGTGCCTTTTAAACTTAACTTATTAAAGCAGTGACATTGTCACCAAATCAGTTTAAAAAGGTGACATTTCTCACCAATTCCACTTTGAAAATATCTGCATATATCAATTCCTTGATGATTATGAGAATTTTTTCCATTTATGACAAAAAAAAAAGTGATATCAAGGAAAGATTCTTGATTAATTAGTAGAATAAAATAAATAAATAAAATCTACCTGTAGCATGTCACAAATGTTGCAAATAAATGATCCAGGTATTGGAGGAACCGGTCTCCGCTCCCCGGACTGATTTCTCACCTTCAAGATAAATAATTTTAAGACGGTAAGACCTTAGTTTTCTAATGTTACAGACTAACTCTATAATGTTATCATAATTTTTTTTTCTCGGGACCGTTCTAACCAGAGAATCCGTCAATAAATGTATACCTGAAGTGCAGTTATATATATTATCATCATGATTTATCAAAGTCAGCAAACCTGTTATGCAGTTAATAACTGATTAGTTATTAGATTTTTAAATTTTATATATCATCCAAATTAGTTTAAGAATCATTACCATAATCGGTGTGAGCTCCACTGAAATTGCGTGGTCGCGATATGGATAGAAATTAAAAAAAAAACATCAATAGGAAAATGTTAGAAAAAGCATAATAATAGTATCAATTACGAAAATGTTTAGTTGCATGTTGTCGCGTAGGATTCCCTACAATTTATAAACTATTGAGAATCAAGTTATGTACATTCAACATACAAATTAATTAAGAATTATGTTATCGTTGAAAAGGAATTTTCTCTCTCAACTAAGGAATTAAATTATCATTTAATAAATCTTGATTTCTTTCATTTTCATTTCTTGTTAATAAACGTGTTATAAAAGATGATATTATATGTATTGCAATAATTACCATCCAATGTCATGTTCTTGGCCATCGGAAAAGGATACACCTGGGTAACCAATTATACGTAAAGCCCAAAATGGATCTCCTGCTCTTTCACCTTCAAATTCATACGGTGACCCACCCAATGATAGAGCGATCCCCCGCATAATGTTTCTCGACAGGTCTGCCCGAACCAAAGAGCACAAATTAACAACATACAAAAGAAGTAAATACAGTTAAATACATTGCAGCTATAGAAGATCGAAGAAGCATGCCTGTGCAAAGGTTGATGTACTCCTCCATTGATGATTTGAAGATGGGAGGATTAAGCGGCCTACAAAAAATTGAAGACCATATATATCAATTAAGATACATACAATTGCATTAGCTTTTCCAAAACCATCTTGCCCATTATAAAATTATCTCACTAGTGAGTTGTAGAAGTCCATGCTTGATGGGTAAAAGGCTGTTTGATTTTACTATTTGGATACAAATATAACCCAATTCAATGCAACCACCAAACAAATAACCCAGTTAGGATTTTTATTTTTTTTATTTTTTATATATAATATATGAAGTGGAAATGGTGGAAACTGTCACCATTTTAAACTGAGTTGGTGAGAATGTCAGTGGGTTAATAAGTTAAGTTTAAAAGGCACCTATTATGGTGAACTACCAAAATTGCCCTTAGTTAATGATTTATGTTATTCAGTTTGGTCTTTTCTCTGTCCACACTTGCAACAAAAACCTCAGTAGGATTTAACTCAGTTACTCTGTCTCTCTACAAATAAAAGTTCAAGGTGTTGCCCCGACTTTCTTCTTCAGTAAAATAAGGTAATATTTCTTCATCCTGCTTGTTTGAATAGTTCGAGCATTTTAGTATTTTGTTAAACTGAAGCCATTGTTATAATTTAAGAACTTTTCTTTTTATTTTCGAGCCTTTTTGAAACAATTCGTGCCTTTTTGCTCATGAATCGAGCCTTTTTGAAACACAATCGTGCATTTTTGGTCATGAATCGTGCATTTTTGAAAAACCTTTCGTGCCTGTTTGAAACAAAATCGAGCATTTTTGCTACAAAATCGAGCCTTTTGCTTACAAAATCGTGCCTTTTTGGTCATGAATCGTGCCTTTTTAAAAAACTTTTCGTGCCTTTTTGGTCATGAATCGTGCCTTTTTGGTCATGAATCGTGCCTTTTTAAAAAACTTTTCGTGCCTTTTTGGTCATGAATCGTGCCTTTTTGATCATGAATCGTGCCTTTTTAAAAAACTTTTCGTGCCTTTTTGAAACAAAATCGAGCATTTTTGCTACAAAATCGTGCCTTTTTGGTCATGAATCGTGCCTTTTTGAAAAACCTTTCGTGCCTTTTTGAAACAAAATCGAGCCTTTTTGCTACAAATTCGTGCCTTTTTGGTCATGGATCGAGCCTTTTTGAAACAAAATCGTGCCTTTTTGGTCATGAATCGTGCCTTTGTGAAAAACATTTCCTGTCTTTTTGCTACAAAATCGTGCCTTTTTGCTCATGAATCGAGCCTTTTTGAAACAAAATCGTGCATTTTTGCTCATGAATCGTGCCTTTTTGAAAAAAACATTTCTTGCCTTTTTGGTCATGAATCGAGCCTTTTTGCTACAAAATCGTGCCTTTTTGGTCCTCATTCGTGCCTTTTAAAAAAAAAAATGTCGTGCATTTTTGGTCATGAATCGAGCCTTTTTGCTACAAATTCATGCCTTTTAGAACTGAAATCGTGCCTTTTAAAATTGAAATCGTAACTTTTTGAACTGAAATTATGGCCTTTTCAAATCGTGCCTTTTTGAACTGAAATCGTGTCATTTTTAATGGTTTGTGATTATTAATTTGACAGCCTCATGAATCGGATTAGAATAGTAATATCTTACAACGGTCGATGGGAGCAGTTACTCGACGGAAGTCAGAGGTTCGTTGGATCTGATAACCGAGGAATGTATGTGTCAAAGAATTTGACTTACGATGAATTGGTGGCGATCGTGCATACTATTGTGAACTATGATGTAAACAAATACAACGTTGATTTGTCATCAATATCAATAGTTCCTGGCAATACGTGTCGCACATTTATAAGCAATGACGACGATGTCCAGTTTATGCTAGGGGAAGATCGAGTGATCCCTCAAGTATGTGTCAGTCTTATTGAGCGGACAGCTGGAGATGTGTTAGGGAATGATATTCCTCCCCCTGAAAATACCCTACAATTTGGATCCTTTAGTGGTAGCAACCAAGTGTTCACCCAAAGGAGTGGCAGCGAAGGTGGGAGAAACATGTTTGGTGTCCCACAAGTTGTGGTTGACCATGCAGATGCCGCTGAGACTCAATTTGGTGATGTGTTTGGTTGTCGAATTGAGCAGTTTGATACGCAGTACAATGAGCAGAACAATGACAATTACCCGAACCATGAGGTGGATAATGAGGCAAATAATGAACATGTTGATGATTTGCAAAATGCGGATGAAGAGCATGCATATATGCAAACACATGGTAGACGTGTAGAAGGAATTAGTGGCACTACACTAGATATGCCTGGGACTTCCGAGGTCCGTTATAATGTGACAACATCTGATTCTGTTAATGGGACAACTTGGGTTATTCCGGGAGCAAATTCATACTCGTTTGGTACTGGTAGAAGCAGCACCTTGGAAGCGCAAGAACCGAGAACCATGATTTATAAGGGTCAATTTTTCCCGAGTAAAAAGGATTTGAAGAGGCTAGTTGGCGATTTTGCGATGCGTCAGAACTTTGAATGGAAGGTGAAAAGGTCCAATAAGACAACTTTACATCTGATTTGCATCATTGACGACTGTACGTGGAAATTAAGAGCGGTGAGGAGAGAAGAAGGGACTTACTTTCAAGTCAGAAGTTTTGTCAACGAACACACCTGTCCCTTGGAGGAGATTCACCGTCGCCATCGACAAGCTAGTGCAACCACAATCGCAGAAGTCGTTGCACCTAGACTTCAACAAGCCGATGGTCGTCTCATGCGTCCGAAGGACATAATCGCCGATATGAAAACAATGTATGGCATCCAAATCATGTACAGTAAGGCACATGATGCCCTGCAATATGCATTGTCATTGACCTATGGAACGCATGAAGAAAGTTTCCAACTGCTGCCATCTTTTGCATACGTTCTGGAACAGTAAAATCCAGGCACAATCACAGACTTACAGTGCGCAGATGATGGTAAATTCCTTTACTTTTTTATGTCGTTAGGGTCCTCAATTAGAGGTTTTCGGAGGTGTATGCGTCCTGTGATTGCAGTTGATGGTACCCATTTGAAGGGAAGATTCGGGGGTACAATGTTTGTGGCAACTGCACAAGATGGAAACGAACAGGTGTATCCAATTGCTTTTGGGTACGGTGACTCAGAAAACAACCTTTCATGGGAGTGGTTTTTGGAGTGCTTGAGAGGTGCCCTTGGTCATATAGATGATCTGGTTTTCATTTCCGATCGTCATGCAAGCATTGAAGCAGGGATTTCTAAAGTGTTCCCTTATGCAACCCATACCATATGTTGCTGGCATTTTGGTGAAAATATGAAGAAACGATTCCACAGAAAAGATGTTGCCGACATAATGGATAACGCTGCTAGGTCGTACAGCCAAATCCACTACAATCGCCACATGGAGGAGTTACGTAGGCTGCACAAGGGTGCATACGATTATGCCATTGATGCCGGTCCACACAAGTGGTCCCGTGTTCATTGCCCCCAAAGAAGGTACAGGTTGATGACAACAAATGTTGCAGAGTGCATAAACTCATGCCTAAAATTTGCATGGCAACTGCCATTGATGACACTGGCAGAGTTCATTCGGAATATGCTACAAAAGTGGTTCCACGATCGTCATACAAATGCACGGTCAATGCGTCATCGATTGACCGACGCAGCACATCTTGTGATCCTCAAACGTGTCGAGAAATGCGGTTATATGACCGTAAATGCAGTTGACTGGAACATATTTTCCGTTAGACACAAGGCAAAACAGTGGACGGTTGACTTAGCCTGGAAGACATGCACATGTAACAAATTCCAAATGGACTTTTTACCATGTTCACACGCACTCGCAGCGGCAAGGTACATGACTCTGTCCATTTATTGCTTTATAGTACCTAAACGTGAATCTCACTGTTTTCATTGTTGCAGGGAGCGGAACTTGGATTTCACATCTCTTTGTGCGGACTACTACAAGAGGGAGACACTTATTGATGCATACTCGGTTCCTATAATGCCTATTGGTCATCCTTCTTCATGGGTAGTGCCATCCGACATCGCAGCGCGGGTGGTTTTAAATCCAAGGACAAAGAGACAATCCGGTCGCCCAATGGAGGGTCGACATGTCTCGTCTTCAGAGAGGACAGCCACACAGTCGTGTAGAAGATGTGGACAACCAGGACATAACAGCAGGAAGTGTTCCAACCCGCCTATGGTTAATGAAGGTCCTAGTACTATTGTACCCGAACAATACCGTCGCAAGTGCAGCATCTGTCATTCAACTGGACACAACAAACAAACGTGCCCTCAGAAGGACTCTATCGTGGAATGAATGGAGTCTTACAAGAGGAGACTTGACCCCACATCATAAATGCTGTCATGGAAGCGATTGAAGGGATGAGAGTTGCATTGGGTGCTGCTATAGGGGCTTTTCCATCCTGCTCGGAAGGTTAGAGAAGTGTACTGGAAGATTTACAACTCCCTATATATTGGCACTGAAGATGCTCTTGTGGCTGCTTATCCAACACTAGACGACGAGCATAATAACATATATAGTAGGCCAGAGTTAGTGATGTTTATTTGAGTGCAACGAGTTTCAGCTAGAGAGGACGAAAAGATGAACGATGCAATCATCTTAGGGCTTATGTTTTAGACATGTGTTTTGGATTTTAACTGCTGTAGTTTGTTTATTTCCACAAGTCACCATACCAGTTGATATACTCATATATGGTATTTTTTTAACTTTTTGTATGCTTTGATAAATGTCAATATATGGTACTTTTTAACTTTGTGTATGCTTTGATATATGTTAATATTTTAGAAATATTTTATGTTCGAAAATATTTTTGAATTTAGTTGAACTTTGAACTGCAAACAACTTGAAATAAAAAATTAATAATTTCATTAACAACAGCTCTGTTATGTACAACAACTACAACGTCCTGGAGTTACAATAAACCTCCACGGCCATCTTTTGCCGGATGATGGCCATATCGGCTTCCGTCCAATCGAATGTATCCCTGTTCGCCGTCAGGTACTCAATCATTCTCAACGTATGGGCACCACAGTTTCCCCTGCAATTAACCACATGAACAACCATTAGCATTGATACATTTCTTCACCGATTGGGATAGAATAACAACTTGAAATAGTCATACCCCGATTCCTGTTGGGGCACCAGGTCGGCTGACACAAATAACATCCGAAACGGCCCATCCCTCTTTTTGTAAGTCTTGTCACCCGGTTGTCTATTCCTGTGAAAGTGCACCGTATAGAGCTGAGAGGGTAGCAAATAGCGCAGACATGCAAACTGGGCATTCCTGTGCCTAAATGGGACATCCCGTCTGAACGGGTCAAACACAAGAATGTGCCCATACTGCAGATCGATGCTGGCCATGACCCAATGCATACCTCCAACGTTGCAAGGAATCAGAACCTGCAGGTGTTTCTCCAAGGTGTTATCAAAACTCGAATAAACATAGACGCAAAACTCGAATAAACATAGATGCAAAACTCGAATAAACACTTACAATGTCAACATCGTGCCAAGGCCGATTCCCTAACAGGAGCTCCCCACGGACCACCATAAGCTCATCACGGGACCACTGCTGCTTAAACACAGACCAACCTGATGGGGGTTTCCTCTCCTCACCAGTGCCGATTCTGTCCCATTGGTGATCTAACAATGTCTGAAAGAAAATTAACTGAAACGTTAGGCAGAAGATGTATGAACACATCAATGTCGAAGCGAAAACCGTATAATATTAACACTTACAAAGAATTGTGAATCCAGTATGTTGATCCTCGAACCGTAGACAGTGGGGTGCAATCGCTGACGCCTCCGGACAATCTTCAAGTATGCGTCAATGTGCTAAAAATTTGAACAGTTTGTATTGTTAGGATGCAACCATTTATGACTGAGTTTTAAAAAGACAGTTCAAGGAAGGAACATACAGTATCCTCCAACTCCATGAAGTTGGTTTGCAACCGGTGGAACCAAGTGACAGGAACACCAACTGGGTCGTGCAGATCCACATCACGTCTGCATAAGTAGGGAAAAAGTTACATAATACTGACTTACATATTTGTCAAAAAAATCTATAAACAGAATGTAATACTTACAATTCCCCCGACATGCTCCTCTTGTAGTCTGCGTACGCCGCAAGCTGTTCAGGATCTAACAGTCCATGTGGATTCCATTCATGTGTCGGCGGCGGCATCACCCGTGCCCTCTTTGGTAGACAGGGGTCTGTGTATGGGCTCCGTTCCATCCAACCTCGACGTCGAATCCGGTCTCCACGCCTTAGGGGTGGGGGAGTCTGTTCCGGACCATGGCGATCGGTGCGGTCTGAGGAGGAACTCGGTCCCTGTTGATCGACCTGTGACCGTGGAATCCGAAGAACCAAATCTCTCCTCGAGGATCGCCTGGAGGGGTCGGCTATGCTTTGGTCGATCGGAGGCTGCGACGTGCGGTCAGTGAACAGCTCATGGATTTCAACAGGATCATGCAGCAGCTGTGATGAGCGGTCTGCGGTGACTGCCTGCGATGGTATACGTTCCAATAATGCTGTCTCTGTATCAGCGGGGACCGCCGGTTGTCCTAACGCATCAGGAGCCTGCTGCTCGGGTACTGTGTCTGTAGTATATGCCTCCCCATGTCTGGCCCCTGAGCCTGTCTCATCATGATCAGTACCTGTCCTGCCTGTACTGAATGCACCATCATGGTCATGAAATGGTTGGTCATCGAACGGTGGATCCTCCTCCATACGCCCCTGCGATGGCGGACCCTGCGACGTCGAACCCTGTAGCGTCCGAATCATAGCCACCAACTCCAGATGCTGTGAATTTCTTTTCTCTTCATTCTTTTGGATAGCATCCATGACATCCGTCCGTAATGTTCGAACAGCATCCATCACTTCTGCTAATTTCTGCTCCCAGCTCTGAAAGGATTGCAGACTCTGTCAGTACTAAAACTATTAAGTCAATGGAAAGTAAAGCATGCGGTTAAAAAAATGCTGATGTACCTCCGGATGGTCTTCAACGCCTTCAGGTTGCTGACCTTCAGGTGCAGGCCGTCTGGGCAACGTGAATCGTACCCGCCTACGCCTCACGGGAATAGGACTGCGACCCTCCGGGTCTGAATCACTAGGTCTAGGTCGTGGTTGTCTGGCTTGACTGAAAGGTATCCGCCTAGACCTCGTGGGACTCTCAGTACCAATGTCAACCTCCGGCTCTGAGCCCTCAAGATCATAAGGTGCAGAATACTGAGGATCCATATCACTAGGTCCGTAATATGATTCCTCTGTATCACTGGGTCCGGCAGTCCTATGTCGATCGGGATCCGGGCGGTCACGAGGTAAATCTGCGGCTGCGGCATCGTCATCATATAAACTGCCTCCCAGGTTTATGCCTTCATAGTACTGTTGATGCCTCTCAGCCTCCGTAGGCACCAATTCAGCCCGCGCAAACATCTGCAATCGGAGTGACATCATTGTAATTGCAAACATACTGAAAATAATAAACATTAACAACATCAATACTTACCCTTTCAGTGAAAATCTTATCCAGCGTTTTCCCCCGTGGTCGCGCAGTCAACTCCCATTTCAGAATACGTGGAGGGGGTAGCTCGATTACCCTGCGTTCCCCACATTTGTGCTTATTGCTGCTAAGGTCCGGGATAACCTCAAAAGCAAATATCTGCATAATAGATAACACATTAGTGATATAAAATATTTTCTATTAAAGTACGGCTATAAATTATAAATTCTCACCAATAATGCGTGCACTAGACCGTATATGTTATACGTCTCAGTGGTGTTAGCCGTGGCCTGTTGTTGCTTTCGTTGTTCGGACCGCTGCTGTTGACCATCCAAAGCATGCTTCAAACCAGATATAGTCCGCCTATACACGTATGCACCCCACGGGAATGCATCAAAAGCGTCCAAGTCCTCAACTAGCTGAAACTGCCATAATGGAATTTTATATCTCTCGTCCACCCCCATCAGTATCCAGTTCAGCAAAAACAATAATGACAGCTTCACCGCATCGTACTGCTGCTCAAAAAGACCACTCCGCAGCACCGCTTTCAGGTCTTCATTCTCTACGACTCGACCCCGAAAGTATCGGTCGTGTATGCCATTTTGTACCATCTCATAACTTGCTGGGTCGGGAATGATTCCGAACTTCAATCCGGTGATTACACAAAACTCAACCCTGGAGAACCGGACCGTATGCTTACCCAACAAAAATCTCATCTCATCTTCTGGCCCGTCGTGATGCAACTCGCGCAAAAGCATCCGATGGACAATTCCAGCCGAAAAATTCATCTCCTGATGCATGTGAAGTAAATGACCGAAGCAGGACTCAGTAAACCGACGATGGTCTTCCATCCGAAGAAGTTCATGTACACTTTCAAGTGCGTTGTGGACATCTGTAATGTCATTCACATGGTCATGCCGAATAATTTTTCCGTGGAACCATTCTCCCACAGGGATTTTCAGGAAATCCTTCAGATTCACCCTCTGCATATTCACATAAAAAAAAAAACCATATCAGTTCATGAAAACTCCTAAAAAATCAAGGTTCAAAAAAGGCTCGAATGCAGTTCAGAAAGGCTCGAATATAGTACAAAAAGGCACGATCACAGTACAAAAAGGCACGATCACTATACAAAAAGGCACGATCACAGTGTCAAAAGGCACGATCACAGTGCAAAAAGGCACGATCACAGTACAAAAAGGCACGATCACTATACAAAAAGGCACGATCACAGTGTCAAAAGGCACGATCACAGTGAAAAAAGGCACGATCACAGTACAAAAAGGCTCGATTACTATACAAAAAGGCTCGATCACAATACAAAGTTCAAAAAGGCTCGAATACAGTACAAAAAGGCTCGAAAACAGTTCAAAAAGGCTCGAATACACTAAAAAAAACGCTAGACATAAATGTACAAAAAGGCTCGATCAGTTCAAAAAGGCACGATTACAATACAAAAAGACTCGATCACAGCACAAAAAGGCACGATTACAATACAAAAAGGCTCGATTACAACACAAAAAGGCACGATCTCAATACACAAAGGCTCGATTACAACACAAAAAGGCACGATCTCAATACACAAACGCTCGATTACAATACACAGTTTATAAAGGCACGATTACAACACAAAAAGGCTCGATTACTATATCAAAAGGCTCGATTACAAAACACAGTTCAAAAAGGCACGATTACATCACAAAAAGGCTCGATTACAACACCAAAATGCTCGATTACAATACACAGTTCAAAAATGCTCGATTGAAGTTCAAAAAGGCTCGATTCAACTACAAAAAAGCTCGACTGAAGTTCAAAAAGGCTCGATTCAACTACAAAAAGGCTCGATTCACAAAAAGGCACGATTTAACTACAAAAAGGCACGATTTAACTACAAAAAGGCACGATTCAACTACAAAAAGGCACGATTCAACTACAAAAAGGCTCGATTCAACTAATCAAACCCAGATCTTCATCGTTTTCAAAGAATTTTTTTTCCTAAAATAAAACCCTAACCTAACCTGATCAACAAACACACAATCTTATTCGAAAACGAGAATCAAAATGCTTACCTCACTCCTTCTGCTTCGCCGTTCAACTCTCGTCGACATCGCTACTGTTCCGGTGGCTCACCGTCGGATTTTGGTTCTGTTGTCCGTCCGTTCCTCTGTCAAAGGTTTTTCTTTCAACGTTTGAAAAAACTCACAAACCGACAAATGAAGGGGTATTTTTGTCTGGTCACCATAAATGGTGCCTTTTAAACTTAAGTTAATAAGTTGGTGACTTTTCCCCAAAAGGCACCCCATAAAGTGCTATTTAAATTTCGAACCCTTTATATACTAATGATTTTTTTTCATAACAGCTTCTATCAATTTTGTTGAAAATTATTATATCTAGGTGAAAGAATATTATTCATCCAGTAATATTCAATTTGATTATATTGTCAAAACCATTTTTATTTGTTAAATTGATTATAAAGCTAAACATGTGATTTTAGAAACACACATGCACTCTCGAGCACGAAAACGTACGCAACCGCACACATAGAAGAATCTAGCCTCTCTGCAAGCTTGATCCAATTGTTTAACAACTCTACAAACACCTGGATCTTCACCCATTTTTGGATCATCACATTTGGCCAGTAGTGGACTAACATCTGCATGCATGAATCCAACCAAAATGTAAATAACATGATAATGAGCTCAAACTCAGAGAGAGAGAGAGAGAGAGTAGTTTTACCAAGATTGGGATGGATTTGAAGTCAGTAGCCATTATAAGTGAGCTTTTTGATAATAATGTGATCTTTCTCTCAATCTCGCTGGCTTTATATACTAAAAAGAAGCTCGATCGACCAAGCCATTAAGGGACCCTTGTTGGTGGTCGGAGACTTCAAACTAAATGAAGTTCCATCACCGGGTTCAAACCCTGTTAGTGTAATATAATTCTATATTCACGTTTGCACAAATATAATTCTATATCCACAGTTGTGCAAGGTCTATTCAACGATGGTGGCCGGGTCCACGTTATCGTGTTTGATGCGTTGGACTTTTTGCACATTCGGCTCGTCGCATATATATGATCTGTCGAATAATTTTAAAGGAAATTATTGTATCAAAAATACTAATTTTAGTTTAATGATATACTGCCCCACCAACAATGGACAAATTTATAATTGAATTTCAATCATAAATTCTATGCCGCCGGCGCCACCATCCCCACCCAATGAGAGTCATGTGGTCATATTAGATTACCACTAAGTGAGATCGTCCAATACAAATATACCATGTGACAATATTAAAATGTAATTTTATAATTTCAATATAAATGGTGTATTTGTATTGGACCGTCCCATGCAAGTATTTCTCATTAGATAGATATATAATAAATGTCTTATTTTTTATATAATTGATAGACAAGATGAGGTTAGTCCGGTGATATAACCCTATAACTCCTCACACCTACGTACACCAATACACCATAAAGTTATAGGTTGTAGTCTTTCCCCCTCCCTATAAAACCATGAATTAAAAAAAAAAAAAAAAAAAAAAAAGGCGCCGTTCGACAATATGAGATATAGCCAGTTTTACATACATATCCTTCTTCCCGAATTTATAATTTTATAATTGTGTAGAGTGAATAACAAGTTGAGAAAATATCATCCTTGATATTTATAAATTTATCAATTTAATCCAAGGCTTTATAGAATTAGACAATATGTTCCTTCAAAATAGTTCCCCTTATTTTAATTTGTATGATACTAGTCTCGTAAAACCGTACCGTTAGTAACTCCGTTAAATTTTGTTTAAAAAGAAAATTATGTCATAATGCATTATACTTAAAAACTTAACAGAAAATATTATCCATTAAAAATTACAAAAATATATATATATATGTTACCAAAAAAAAAAATGCGTATAAAATTACACAAATTCTTAAAATTATAAAATTGCTCTTATAAATTTACTAAAACAATTCCCCAAAAATCACTTGAAGCTAAAGTTAACTAAATACCCTTGTTCACTAACACAAAACTTAATGAAAAAATTTGGTCTAGAGGGACTATTTTAATCAAATCAAATTTGGAAATATAAGGACTCTTTTGATAGTTAAACGAAACAATAAGGACCTTTTTGATGTAGATAAAACAATATGACTAAATTGATAATTATATAAATAATTGGGATAATGATGAAATTATTCATAACCATCCCGTTAGATGTAACTGGGAATGACTTTAATGGCATAAGTGCATAACTAGCCAAACAAGGCTGGGTGACATTATTAGCATAACTAGCCAAGACCAGCCCAAGAAGATTGATAATTGTTACAAAAAAATCTTTTAGGAGATTTAAAATGTCTTTGATAATTTAATATTGACTTGCTTACAAATCACATCCACGAGATTTTCTTACCCAAAAAAATAAAAAAATAAAAACAATTTTGGTAGATCAAAATAGAAAATAATGAATTAAAATGAGGTTGACGCAGTGATATGTCTCTTACACTTACACCAATAGATTGTATGTTGTCTCCTCCCCAAATCCCAAAAAAAAGGGCCGATAATGATGTAAGACAAATCAAGACTAGTCATGAGAATTTGGACATGTGTAATAAATTGTTGAGATTTATTTATATATCTATTTTTTTACTTCCATTATCTTTAAATATATAATATTATCTTCAAGTGTTTTAGGTCAGGAAAGATATTAGATCAATAGAAGATCCAGATCCGATGAATATACTCATGAAGATCTGCACTTGTGTCACAATGATCTGCTACTAGTCATGGAATATATCTCTGCCCTCATCATGATGATTTCTTGTTGGCCATTGGCCAATAGTATCTTAAGATTAACTTTGATTCATGTATAAATATATCTATATTGTGTGTTTACGAGAGAAAAGTTGATATTTGATAGGCGTTTATTGTTTATTTGGAAATAAGTGTTTTAAGTAAGATTTACTAGAAATTGAATTAGAGCCAAATTAGAAATTGAAAACAATTACCGTGTAATTAATTCTCTCATTATCGTTAACAAAATTATTTCTTTTGGAGCAATTTTGTTGGTTTTATAACTATATATCTAAATTTCCATTCGTTAAATAAATATATCAATGATAATAAACAAAAACGAAATTAAATAAAAGAGAATTTTGGGAAATTATAAAGCAAAATGTAAACTATAGATCACAAAAGAGTGAAACTCCTTTAAATATCGACTTATGTGGACATATATATATATATAGTTTACACAAAAGAGTGAAACTCCTTTAAATATCGACTTATGTGGACATATATATATATATATATATATATATATATATATATATATGTATATAGTCCCTATCTGGTCAATACATCCTGATATAACTTTATCAGGATATTGAATGTGAGCCACTAGTTTTGACAAATATATACACACTTAAGTCAAAGTATGTAAAACGAGTGGTTCAATATTCTTACGAAATTATATCAGGATGCACTGACTTGAAATTATATATATATATATAGTAAAAGCCATACATCTTTGATTATATTGAAGCCCACGTAATGATATGTTTTGAAATATTACAATAATTCGGGTTTTTAGAGTGGGGGAGAGACTTAAACCCATAACCTCGTGGCGTAGGTATGAGGGGCTTAATCACTGGATTAACCTCATCTTGTCACATGTAATGACATGTTGGTTGTGGACTACGTATTAAACAATTAATTGAGGCAGTTTTCACTACAAGAAAAAGCTGTTTTTACCGCACATATTTTGCCACGGATGTCCATCCGTGGCAAATATTATTAAAAAACACAGAAAAATAACTTCTCATTAAATTTTTCCACGGATTGCAAGTTGCAACACCTATTTGCCACAGTTATTTACCACGGATATACCCGGTAATTAGAAAATAAAGAAAAACCCTAGTAACTTCACTTACTTTTATTTTGACTATTTCACTTCTAAGGAAAAAAAAAAAAAAAAAAAAAAAAAAAACTGAATTGCCTCCACTCGCACATCTCCTTCACCGACTGCCGCCTTCGTTGACCGCCGCCTTCGCCGTTGCCTTCGCTGACCGACGCCTTCGTCACCTATGCCTTTCCGCCCCTCACTATTCTTCGCCGTCATCGGTTAGTTGCCTCTCGTTTCCATTCACTGATTTCTCCAATGTGGTTAGTTTAATCTTCAGTTTTTTTAATTTTTTTTTAATTTTTTTTTTTTTTTAATTCAGTGGTTAGATTGGAGGCTTCTGTTTCTGAAAGAGGCATGGCTTGGCTACTTCTTTGCTTTTGGTTGGAGAAGAACATTAGTTTAGTGCTGAGGTTCGATTCGATTTTTTTTAGCTTAATTATGTTCTTAATTGGTAGAATCATAATAAAATTATCATCTTCAATTCAGTTTTTTAGGTTAATTATGCTTTGATTTTATCAACTCTGTAATCAGGTTAGATTCGCCTCAACTTTGATCCAAATTCATGTGAGCTTCCACACGAGTCACCCGTGCAGGTGATTGATTCTTGCTTGATAGTCTCTGCTTGTTGGATTAGATAGATAACTGTTTTTTTTAATCGGTGTTCTTGTCTAATATTTGTTTTGTTTTTAATTGTTTGAATGAATTGGTAATTGGTTTTGTATTCACCGTTGGATTGACTTTTGGATTCTAGTTAGTTAAATTTTTAACTGGATGTTGATTCAGATTGAGGTGAGTCAATATTGGAGATTCTCATGAGATTGTTTGATTATTTTGTTATATCTATTTTATGTTTGTCCTTATCTAGATATTGATAAGAATCTTCAAGACCTAAGAATCTTCAACGAATCCCCATAACTGATATCCACCACTGTCTATTTTAGGGTCCTCCATTTCGTTGTAAATGTAGTTTCTGAGAAGGACTGGAATTTGGTGTCTTCTGTAATACCTTTCTATGGAGTTCAACCTTGGTTAGTACACCAATTTGTAATAACAATTTAGTCAAATCTTGTTAATGACGAACTTTGAGTAAAGTTGTTTTTCTTTCAAGTGTGTGCAGGAGAGGATCATTCTATTAATCGTACCAGTTTCAGAACAAGGATGGCATTTTTGGGGAGAGTACTGATTCCAAGAATATCGCTAGGTGGCAATACCATCGAAAATGCTTAGGATTCCAACGAGGACATAACAGGGCTTGCAAAATGAAGATGGTATTGCTTTCAGCTACCAAAAATAGATTCTTCTGCTGATTTTATTAATGTATGTTTATGTGTACCCAATATGCTTGGGATTTATGCTTTTTATACTTGTATTTAGTTCAGTAAATATGTCAACGCTTTAATAAACTTAAAACACAATTATTCTAATTTTGTTGTTGATGGATTTGCAGGAAGTTGATACTAAAATTCAAAATTCTTCTGCTGTTCTTTTTCGAGGTGATGATATCTTATACAAATTTGAAAATGACTAAATGATGTTTCATAGGTAAATATCAAATGACGGTTCATGCGTTTAATGTCTCATTTGTATGCTTTTTATATAATTATTTACGATGTCTTTCTTTTCCATATCAATACATGTTTTTGCTCATTCGTGTTGTTGGGTGAGATGTTATGACTATTGGTGAACTGAGATTGTATTTGGACACTAATTGTATTTACTTCGTACAAAATCCTACCCTTATTGCCTCTTCATTTTTGTAGATTGCTGGATTCAAGTAGTAGAGAAATAAATATATTTGATTTGGGAAAACGAGAGGGCCGAAGCCATTGCATTCGATGTTACCTCCAAGGTTAATTTCCTGATAATTCCTAGTTTTTACTTAATGCTTGTTTTTCAATTGATTTATTTATAATTTTATTAACTATTTTTATAGGTTATGGAGGGCTGAAGAATGATGGTTCTAGATGGTTTAAGAACAAGAGCGTTTTCTATATTATTGTGAGAATATTGTAATTGTGTTCACTACATTAATAACTTAAGATTTTTTTAAGGATATTATTTGTTTGTTTGTTTAATTTTAATGAATTTCGATAAATCCAACATTATATATTTTGATGGTTTCTCTCTATTTTATGGTATAATTTAATTTTTCTTTTGCTATCTCCAGAATGTTTTTTTTTTTTTTTTCATTTATTATTTTTATTTAAATCTCTAAAAAAAATAGCATAAAAGGAAAAAAAAAAAAAAGTTGAAATAAGTTTTTGCCGCGGATAGCTACTGCGGCAAATATCAAAAACTTTGCAACAGGCTGTTGCCATGGGTATTTTGCCGCAGCAAGAACACCTTTTGCCACGGTAACATCCGTGGCAAAACTTTTTACAACGGCCGTATTTGCAACACCTCAAATCCGTGGCAAATCCGCGGTAAAAGGCTTTTTGCCACGGATTTTGCCGCGGATCTGTCCGCGGCAAAAAGCCCTTATTTTTGTAGTACAGCTAGAGCTGCTTAGATATAATATTAAACGATCATAATTAGTAGATTTTTCTTGAGGATATATATGATGATAGTACTCTTAAGCAGAGCCACAATAAGTTATTAAATCGTCTCCTTACAAGCTTTTAAAATGGTAGGACCATCGTCCAATGTAGTTTGATGGTGAATAACGTTCATTCAGTCCGATAATATCTTAGTTCGAGTTGCAACCATGTGGTAGTTTATAATAAACACGTTTACAAAATAAATCAACGTCTGCTTTCACTTGGTGGGTGAATATATATATATATATCACCACTATTATAAGTCAATAAATATAGATTTCAAAAGTTGGTGAGAAAACAAGATGGAATTGTGTGCTCTAAAAAAAGAAGATGCATGAACGATGCATGAACTGATGAACCAAAGCAAGAATCCAAATGGTGACACATTTCTTTGGAACACTTTCGAAACATAAATCTATAGATATTATATATAATATTCTCATTTGATCAGTCATTTTCATTCAGGTTATTCCAAATGAGGTTCATGTAAGCTGACTCGATCATCACCTCTATTTCTACAACAAAATCTGATATCGGACAATAATTGTAAATGTTAAGTTTTACATATATTTACTCAAAAGATTAGGATATAATCATCTCAAGTCTTATAGTTTTTTTTTTACAAAAATTAAATTATGAAATGAGTTAGAATTCATTATATTAAATCACTTACGGAGCATAAATACCATTTAAATCGTAATTTTTAAGATGTACCTGACTATTTATGTATAATTATATTCTAATCTTTTTTGTCCGGCTACATTAAGTTGGCAGTTAATTTGGTCATGACTCAAGATTGGCTGCATTGCATCATGGACCGCAAACAGAGACCTGTCGATACCACTTGGCATTTCTTTAACCAAATCAAATTGCCTTTTATCTTTGAGACAAAACCCCACATTGATTTTCTTCATGTCAAATTAACAGTGTCAACTTTCAATAAACTCGTGTCAAATTAGCTTGCTTTATTAGTATGTAATCAAATCAATCGTAAATTGTTTGTCAAAATAGTAGTTATAAGTTTAACATATTTCGATATTTAACAACTCAATCATAATGGCTTTACTTTCACTATATTACACTTGCCGGACTCATGATTGTGAGTGTTGTAAGCATGTGTCAATTTTTGGCAGCAGAGTTAATTGATCTAGACTTGGCTAGAGCGGAAGCAGAGTGGTAAGAAATCTATAAACAGATATACCGTTGGGTGAAAAGCCTATTCCACCTATATCTATGCATTGTGACAACCAATCTACCATTGCATCGAGGGGGATATTCGTCTGAGACATAATTTCATTAGACATTTAATTACTAATGGAGTGATATCACTGGATTTTGTGAGATCAGTAAAGAACCTAGCTGATACTTTTACTACTAAAGGGCTAGTTAGAAAACAAATTGAAGAAAAATCGAGGGGGATGAGATTGAAGCCCATTAAAAACTAGAGCTCAAAAAAATTTTGTCACTATTTGGGCCTAACTTTGTAAGAAAGTCACTAATTTAATAACTTAAGTTTAAAAGGCACCTATTATGGTGAACGGACAAAAATGCCCCCCACAGTAACCTTCTTCACCATTTTGATTTTTTTTTTTTTCCTTTTAAAATCCTCCATCAATGGATGACGGTGGACCATGAACACGAGTTCGTCGCCATCGAAGACCACGACCAAACACAATAGCGACTTTTTTTATGTCCGAGCCTTTTTAGTTGCATCTGAGATACAAATCCTCTTGTTAGTTTTTTTTTTTTTTTTTTTTTCAATTTAAAACCCTCTTTTGTAAACATTAAGCTGATTGTGTGAAAAAACAATGATTGTTAAAAAGGCTCGGAAAAGTCTCGAACAGAGCTTAGAAAGGTTCGGGCAATTCATTAATAGGCTCGGAGATTCAAAATTAACAAAAAAAAAAAATTGATTGTTAAAAAGGCTCGGAGAACAAATGAAAAGTCTCAGAGAACAAAGGAAAAGTCTCGGAGAATAAATGAAAAAAGTCTCGGAGACTAAATGAAAAGGCTCGAGCCTTTTCAATTGTTCCCCAAGTCATTTCAGTTAGTCTCCGAGACTTTTCAATTAGTCTCCGAGACTTTTCCTTTGTTCTCCGAGCCTTTTCAATTGTTCCCCGAGCCTTTTCAATTGAGTGTGTTTAATGTGTGTCAACCCAG
This sequence comes from Acer yangbiense, assembly GCA_008009225.1. Taxonomy (NCBI): domain Eukaryota; kingdom Viridiplantae; phylum Streptophyta; class Magnoliopsida; order Sapindales; family Sapindaceae; genus Acer; species Acer yangbiense. The sequence goes on from CM017766.1 coordinate 1,768,330, forward strand.
TATATTTTTTTCTAATCTCTACTTGATATGTATACATTGTTGTTCTTGAAAATCTGAAATTGAGTGTGTTTTGAATTTTGATAAATCTGAATTTTTTTAGTTTATGTTGTTTACATATTTACTGTATTTTCTAACAATAATAAGATAAAATGAGGTTGACGTAGTGATATGTCTCTTATACCTACACCAATAGGTTGTATGTTCGAGTTGTGTCTCCCTTCCTAAATCCCAAAAAAAAAGGGCCAATAATGATGTAGGACAAATCATGACTAGTAATGCATGAACCATAGTATACTCATGGAAGATCTGCACTGGTGTCACGATGATCTGCTACTAGTCATGGAATATCTCTGCACTCATCATAATGATCTGCTAGTAGTTAACTAGGATTCGTTGATCTCATGGAGATTTAAATAATTTTTTGTCAATTTAGAAACTGAAACCAATTACTGTGTAATCAATTCTCTCATTATCGTTAACAAAATTATTTCTTTTGGAGCAATTTTGTTGGTTTTATAACTATCTAATTTTCTATTCGTTAAGTAAATATATCAATGATAATAAACAAAAAAGAAATTAAATAAAAGAGAAGTTTGGGAAATTATAAAGCATCATGCATGTAAACTATAGATCACAAAAGAGTGAAACCCCTTTAAATATCGACTTATATGTGGACCAATGTATATTTAATAAAAGCCGCCCACATAATGACATGTTGACTGTGAACAACTTATTAAACAATTAATTGAGGCAATTTTGCATATATGTGAACAGCTACAGCTGCTTCGATATATATAATATTTAAACGATCATAATTAGTAGAATTTTCTAGAAATGGATATGATGATAAGTACTCTCAAGCAGGGCCACAATAAATCATCAAATCGTCTCTTTAAGTTCGAGTTACCACAATCGTATGTAGTGTATATATATATTTATATGAATATTTGGGCTTGCATTTTTCAAGAACCAATATCACATATTTCCTCCCGATAGATATCCTATTAAGACCAATTTTTAACGTACCTAAAGTTCTAGTCCTTGCTCCCTAAATTTGTAGTAGTGAACTAGTTGATTTCATTCATACGATAACGATAAGAGAGAATTTTTATTTAGTGCCACCTTTGTAATTTGAACAAAGCTAGTGAATAGTGATTGTGATTACTGATTAGAGAGTGACTTAAAGGGCCGGTTGAGTGTAGCTAATAATATATTTAGACCGGTCTGAAATCTGAATGTTGTAGTGGTAAAAATTTGACTAACGGCCCATTACTTTTAGATCCTTTAAAACAGGCCCACTGATGAACTAAGGCCCAAAGCCCATCAATGGCCCAAAACACAGTTCTTCATTTGACTACCAAGTCAATAACATTACCCCCTCCCCCTAGAATCACGGAGACAAGCCCACAATCTCAGCCCGTGATACTATCAACACTCCTATAAATAGCATACACGTATTCAAATTGACTCTAACTTGAATGTTAGAGTCAATTTGATTGGCACCACCCAAGTTGCTCAAGTGTCCAACGATCACTTCATTGGTTTTATAGATTATCGATTTCAAGTTCCGAATTAATTGTGTGGTACCCAAAAATAGCACATCCAAAATAGTAATCAGGTTTTTATTGATCTGAACTGCTGAAAGTCATCATAATTTATAGATCCGATTGTCTACTGATGTTGTCAATTTTTTTATTTTTTCCTTTGGGTACAACAAGTATGAAGTAATGAAGCAGTCTAATTAACAAATAAGCATTGACATTTGACACTCACATTTTACATTACAATTGAAACTTTTACATGTTTGCTTTTAATTTCCGAAAAAAAGAATTATTCTTTACATGTCCCGAGAAAAAAAAAAAAAAAAAAATCAAAAACAAGAAATATTCGAAACCCTAGAATTTTGATACAATCATGATCATATAAATAACCAGACTTACCTCTTTTTATAATCGCGATTTGGGACACACAATTTTTCAAATCATAATCATAATCATCATCACTTAGACGAAGAAGGTTTCGACGACGTCGTATTCTTGCTGCGACAGAATTCAAAACTATTCTCGTCCATTTTCTCCACAACAAAATGAGCAAGCATATCATAAGACTCCACCAAATTCTCTCTACACAAGAACTCATCACCACACAATCTCTCCACGTGTCTATAATAATCATGAACAAACACGTGCGTTTTTGGGTTCCCGCCTTTTTTGCTCCGAGCAAGAACTCCGGCGGTGAAGATCGGCGACATTCTTCCAGGCCCGTCAGGCCCATCTCCTCTCGGCCCATCGATCAAAATCAAATCCCAATCCACTTCATATACATGATTCGGCAAATCATTGATACCCAATTTGCATTCTGAGAACAAAAGATTCTGGACCGGTCTGCATTCGTTGCCGATCTGTTCTTTAACCGCCGCCACCAGCTCCTCCGTTTCGCTAGTCTTGGTCGTGTATTGTACATCGAAGACGTCGATTTCTGGGTGTAATTCTTCGTAGTACGCGGCGTAGTATCTGTTCTCTTCGATGAAAACTGTACGGCCGTTGTGGTTGAGAGATTTCCAGAGGAGGGTTTCTTGGGTGATACCGAAAACTAGGAAATTACACGGCGACGAGCACTTACGGAGGACATCGGAGATTCTTTTAAGCTCCGCGTGTGTCATGTGGTAAGAGTCGTTGGATTTTGAAGCGTAGTGGAGGAGGGTGTTGATGACTGTCGTCGGTAGAGTGGAGGAGGATTGTACAGTGCTGCCGGTGACGGCGGCGGCGGCGGCGGCGGAGGTGGTTTTGATGGGTAAGGAGTCTCTGGTGTAGATTAGAGTGACGAGAAAAGCTATGGTGAAGAATGAGACGACAACGAGAAGCCATAGACGACTTGAAGTTCCTTGTTTTTGAATGTATGGGTGGAGAAGAATAAGCTTTGTGTTGCTGTTGTTGTTCTTCATGATTGTTTAGAGAAGCTACTACAAAGAAGAAAAACTAAAAATAAATAAATTGGAAGAAATAAAATCTGTGTCTTGTCTTCTGTTTGTAGTAGTAGTAGTAGTGGCAGAGAAGATTCTTTTGAGTTGTGAAAAGAATGAGAGAGAGAGGGTTTGATTTTAAAGATGAGTTTTTGCTAGCTAATTATTAGTAGATGTGTGAAGGTGACATTGTTATAGGCTTATAGCATCCCCGCGGCTCGCGGTGTGAAAAAAAAAATAAAAAAATAAAAATAGATATATATGATAAATAGATGGTCGGATAATAAATGTATTTTAATGTAGCTTTATATATTCGACCTCAAGTTGATATGGCAAAACAAATATTAGATATCGTTAATATGATCGTTTACTTTCAAACAGTCTGTTGTACGACCCTTTTTAAAGTTGATTCGACAAGTATTTAAAATTAACATTAATTTTTCATCCATTTTTGATAAGGAAATAAAATAAAAAGAGTAATTCTAGTTTGCTCAAATCTGGTACCCAAATAATATGGTATCAGTATAATCCATTTATTTAAATAATTTACTGATATCACATCATTTGGGCATCGGATTTAAGTAAAGTAGTATTATTAAAATAAAAAAAGAAAACAGGAAACAAAAATTGGACATGCTATTAAAAAAAAAAAAAGTATTTTAAACAAAAGTATTTGAGACAAAATTTTAAGTTGATTATGCATCAAGTCTATCTTTATGCCACATAGAAAACAAGTCTATTGACATTGCTGTTATATTAACAATTATTGGATGCAAGTCACTTTTACATCAGAAATGTTTTTACAATCAACCCGGTGATTAAATTAAATATTATTATATTCTAGAAATCAAGCAAATTGAATTAATTAACCACATGAAACATGATAATTATATATATAAATGTGTTAATTAATTTTCAATGGTGATTGTGATTGGGAAACTGGTGAAGGTGATCCAATGATAAGGCAATGGAGGTGGTTGGAGATGGACTTAGGAGAGTTGCTGGAGGAGCTGGTGGTACAGTTTCAGCGACCTGATAACTAATTACAAGCAAAAAGTCGCTTTTACTTGTTTCTTTTTTAGGTTTTGTTCTTACGTAACCTCTTTAAAATATAACCATTTCTTAAGTAATTAGTTTCAAGGAATGAGACTACCTACCTGCAGCTTGTAAATCAGTCATCATCAATATTGATTATGTCACATTTTTTGGTGGATTATATAACAAACCATACTTTGAAGCAATATTCTAAAGAATTAATAATCATGTTTCGTATTATATGTGTACTCTTGTTTGTACTTATTCTTTTTCCGATAATTTTCGAAACCATCATATTAGAGATATGTCACGTATCTTTATTTTTTTATTTTTTTATTTTACGGTATCTATTTATCTGGCTATCTAGATCGAGTATTTTTTTTGAAGCTTTTTACCATTGGTAGAATTTGAACCGTTGATCTGAGAGTCATTTACCAAAACCTCAAACTCACTCATCTATCAGTCGAGTTACACCCCTAGGACCAGGGGAGGAGATAGGTAGGGGTCATGGCCCCCCAACCAAAATATGTTCAACAAATTTTCCATGTATAAAATTGTCATAATGTGTTATATAGACAAAGATATTTCTAACCCATCATATTATTTTTTAATTATAAACATAATTATTACCCTTTAAAGTCTGGTCCAACCAATATAACCGTTTTAAGAATAAATTATTTATATGTTCCTATTTAATAATATATCTAATGAATAGATATCATGAATATTATTAACCATGATCACTAAGAAATACTGGATGTGATAGATTATTTACTAAAGTAATAAGTTCATTTTGTGAGATATGCAACATAGATATTTCAGATATTAATGCTTGTGCATTACGATACGAGGTCGAACTCAACATCAACAAGATAATTTTACAATTAAACAGTACTACTGGGTATGTATATATTTTATGTTGAAATTGATTCTCAATTACAATAATTAAATATAAATATAGATTCGATTATAAATGATTTTTTAGATTTTAAATAGCAGTATTTTGATTCATAAAAATTATGTTTATTAATTTATGAGACTAATCGGTATTACATTTTTTTTTTAATAATTTAGTTTTTAAATATTAATATATCTCTCTTACACAAACTTGAATTTCTTTTTGTCTCCCCCGTATCTTGAGTTGTTATAAATATATTATTTTGTCGTAAATTATAAAGAGAATGGATACAACACCATTTAATTCATGTCATCATGTGTGTATATACATAAAGAATGATGATTATTTCTTCATATACACTTTTATAGATATTAATATATTATACCACATTTGCAAAAGCAAAAAGGATAAATATTAACGATATTATTATGATAATGATTGAATATGACAGTAATCACAGTATGATATGTGTAATGTTTTCAATATTATGTAATATGTTCTAGAATCTAACAAGAACTTTCACCCAAAAAAAAAAAAAAACTATATTTTCTAACAAAAACTCCTACTAAGAAAAGATTCAAAATTCAGCAGTAGAACCAAAATGATTTTGGATTCCCTGTTAATTGAGTTTTCAATTTAATTTGTTCTACGTATCACTCTTTATTATTAGACCCTAATTTTTTTTCAGGGTTTACAATTAGAGAGTATTTAAAATTTGTATATATATAAAACGTGAACTGCATTTTATACCAAATTCGGCTAATAATAATCACTGTTCAATATGGTTTGATGGTAAATAACGTTTATTTAGTCCGATTTAAGTCGTCTCATACCAAATTTTCAGACTTACCTAATCTCTTGCATACTGATTCGGTTTGCATTTTCAATTTCAAGAATCTGAACTACTTTTAAAATTTGACATCCTACCAACCCACATTTTGTCTAAGGATTTGTTATTAATATATCACGAAACGAAAAGAAAAAAAATTTGCTATTAATATTGTTAAAAGTAGTATAGCTTGATGTCGGTGGATTCCAATAAACCTTTAAGATAAATTAAAAAAGTAAAATAAATAAAGCTACTGGTGGCCTCGTATGATTCCTTGGGCCAATTCGGAGGAGACCAAAGATCATCTATGGGCCGAACATGGTCCAGAAGATCTGCAATCAAATCAATGGCGGTGCTTCCTGAAATTAGAGGTGTTTTGACTGTTAATTGAAACCAGTTTGTTGTACCAAATTTTTTTTCATTGAATTGAATTTGATTTTACTTTGCAGAATCACTATTTTGAATGCTCCACACAGTCATCCATGTCAATTAAACAACAATATATTGTTAAAAAAAGAAAACAAAAAATCCATGTCAGTACTTGTTTGTAGTAGAATTGAAGTTGTTATTCCACGGTACCATAGTCATCAAACTAGCTAACAAATCACTTAGACTTTTTTCTTTTTTTATGCAATTGAACCGTTTACATGAAATGAACATCGACAAATAGCCAACAGGGGTATAGTTTAGCCGATAGATGGATGAGCTTGGGATTTGGACAAATGACTTCCATATCAGCAGCTTGAATCCTACCAATAGCAAAAACTTTTAAAAAATACATGATCCTGGTCTCTGATTAATAGATATTGTAAAAACAAAACTTCACAAATAAAATTGTCAATTACCATGCAAGGTGGTATATCAAAATAAATAAACCATTACGTTGTTTTCCAACTCCGATGCACACTCTCTTTCATTTTCTAAGGCCTAGCTAGCAAAATCATCCAATTATAGAACTTATACTGATTAACACCAGCTTGAAGATCACTAGTGCAACCAAAAAGCATACAAATTTATCAACAAAAAGGGCTAAATTCGGAGTGCTTTTCACCTAAAGCGAATAAAATTTCAAGATTAAAGAATACTTTAGTTTGCCGTGTAACATTATAACACTTGCGGGTATGACGATTTAAACATAAAAATCGTCTATGTAAATGAACGCTTTTTATCATCGAGCCATGTTATACCTTTCGAACTCAGTGTTGATTTACTACTGTGTATTGTGTGTGGTCATGTCCCAATCAGCAAGCACTATGACTCGCTTCACATGAAAGTGACAGTGACTTTATTTTGGTGGGCTCAAATGTGTCTTCACAGTCAAGAAAGCATCAAATTTGGACATTGAAATTCTGCAAAAAAGAAAACGAAAATGAGAAAACACATGGATGGATCGTCGACTTCTTAGTGATAATAAAAGAAAGGCATTTGCTAGCTTAAAAAGATTGGACGGATGAGATTGCTTTTTCAAAAAGATGAGGAGATATATCAACCTTCTTCAAATGGAAAAATGACGCACGCACGTGCGAAAATATTGGAGAAACATGCACATCAATGGCTGCTCACCATTCAACACCAGCCCATCACAATTCACACCACAGACAAGAGACAAGAGACAAGAGCATAATTATCTTCTCTAACTTTCGAGAGATTTTTTTTGGATTTTATATCAAATTGGACATTGTTGAAGATATATATAGTTTCCTAACAAACATGGACCCAATGACCCATATATATGAGTCCATGACTCCATGACCAAGACCAATGACTTCGCAGTTTGGTTTCTTTTTTTGTTTTTGGCATAAACGCCTCACTATAGATTAATTCATGTGTCTCTTAGTAGGATGTATATATGTATTTGAATTCAAATGTGTGTTTTAGCCAAATCGGTTGGACGCTTCCCCTTCACTTATATAATAGGTGTTCAAGTCTCATACTTACCCATTAAATCGTAAAGTGTAATATACATAGTAGGAGTTGCATTCCGAATTGTGTTTATTAATTGTAGCGACTGATTTTGCCAAATTTCGATAAAAATATAAAATACCAACTTGATTGGTGTTTGATTTCAAAAATTAAAGTTGTTTTCTTATTACAATTAATTCAGAGTGTAAGGAATGTACGTGACTCAAATCCATAATCTGAATGGTATTGTTGGGGAAGAAAATGAGCCTTCGATGACTGATTATGGAGAAAGAAGTCCTTTTCAATGAGGTATGGTAAAAATGGTTCTCAACCTTCGATTGGTTATGGATATGGTTATGCTTCAATATTAGAGAAAATCAAAAGTCCCCTTCATAATGGTAAATTGTTGGTTTATATAGGTTTTGGTTCTGACACGGGTGACGTGTCAAGTCGTGGTTGGTCGAGTTCGACAAGTGTCGTTACCTTATCAACGGCTGTCATTTCGCCAACAGTACCGCGATGGTTGGTGTCAGGTATCTAATCTTAGATCTGGTGTCTTCGAAGGTTACTTCATAGGTGTCACACACCGAAACAGAGGTAGCTATGGCGTCTTCGTAAGTTTACAGTTGTGTCCAACAAGTATATTGAACTATTTGAAGACATATATACTATTGAGTCAACCTTATCTCGTAATTTTATAATGTTAAATAGTTTTTTTTTTTTTAAAAAAATCAAAACTTATAGCGATTTTGCATATCATTAGAACCTGCCACCAGTGGTGTAGCTTTACCGGTAAATAAACAAGCTCGAGGTTTGGACAACTGTCTCTTAAGTCAGCGGCTTGAATCCTACCAATAGTAAAAAAACTTCAAAAAAAAAATAACCGATGGATAGATACTATCATTAGATCCTTAACGTAGACTTAAAGCTACTCTCCCATTATCCCTTATGATTACAATCGTTGAATTGAAGCATATATAATAGACATAGAGATGCTAATAATGCAAACTCTACTACTAGTCTACTACACTACATAACAAAACCAGACAGTAAGTGTACAGAAGCCTAGCTGTCTAGACTCTACTCTAATAGCCGCCAATGGCATCCTATAATTATTCACCAGTGAGGTAGTTTTTCCCAGTTCACACCAAAAGTGAACCTTCACGAGTGAACCAGTAATGAAAAAAACTCACCTATCCTTTTTCTTTTTTGCAGCAACAGAAGCAGAACAGAGAAAAATAAAATACAACACAACCGCCATGAAATATGGGCCTGTTTTGATTGACCAATGCTAGTTTTTTGTGATTGTGACGGCCATTGATAGTGGAGACTGCTAATGGGTCGATTTCGGTGTTGTTTTTTGCAACCTGGATTTGCCACGCTTATCAACCTGCGCGTCATATATTTATTTGTTTGAAATGTGACATTGAATGGGCCATATACATGTCGGGACCTGTTGAGATATTTAACGGTATATAAATCGTTTATGATATCTATTTTCAGAGAGAATCTTGCATGCACTCGGTGTAGACCCGGCACGGTTCCGGTTGGAACCGCCGGAACCGGCCGGAACCGGAACCGGAAAAACCGGAACCGGAACCGGTTTTCCGGTTCCGGTTCTTGAACCGGAACCTGAACCGGCGGAGACCGGTTCCGGTTCCGGTTCAAGAGTTTGGTCGAACCGGCGGTTCGAACCGGATTGGAACCGGCGGTTCCGGTTCCGGTTCGAACCGCCGGTTCACACAATAATTTTTTTTTTTTTTTTTTTCTATAAATACCAACCCCCTTTCATTTTTCCTCACACCAATTTCTTCTGAATTCTCTAATTCTAATTTCTCTCCAATGAGAGAATAGAAAAAATTTGCCTTAAAAAAAAAATTGCGGTAAAATGTATTTATATATGCCTTAAACTTTGAAAGGCCATAACTTTGTGCTCGGATGTCCGAATCAGGTAATTTTTTTTTTGAAATCATATAGAACGATGCAAGGAATGCGATGGGAGCAAGTCCAGAGGGCTTGTGGCCACTTTTCGAGCCCTAAAAACCCCTTTTTCATCAAAAAAAAGTGTTTTTAAGTGTTGTGTCTATTTCGAATCTCGTTTAAACGTAGTAAGAAACTTTTTCCTCCCGATCCCACACCACATCTATGCCCGTCTTGGTCCGGAGAATTACTTTAACATCAGGCTTTGTGTAAATGTACACGTTTTTAAAAAATCCTTTATACTACTTATAGTTTTTGTTTGAAATATTATACAAGTATTGAATGTGGCTTTAGTGGCTAGTTTAGTTTGTGTTTTTCTTTTGCAACCATGGTTCAAGCATCCATAAGAACCCATAAATAGTCATTTGTAATTTTATTTTATAATTTAATTTAATTTTGTAATTTGTCATTTATATATTTTATTTTATTAGAGAAGTCTTTTTTTTTTTTTTTTTTTGTAAAAACAAAAAAACAAAAAAACAAAAAAAAAAAAAAAAAAAAAAAAGGTTCAAAACCGCCGGTTCCAATGGAACCGGAACCGGAACCGGCATATAGCGGTTCCGGTTCCGGTTCCATCAAACCGCGGAACCGGAACCGCCGGTTCCGAACCGGAACCGGAACCGGACCGGAACCGTGTCACCACTAACTCGGTGCATTGCACCCATCCAATGGATGCATGCCATGTGATAAGGACAACCAATCAAATGAGTTCTCCCTACCATGTGGCATGCACCCATTGGTTACGGTGCATTGTATCGGGTGCATGTAAGATTTTCTCCTATCCTCATAACGATTATATTATACTTAGATAAATAATTAATTAAGAGAAAACTTCTCATACATTTTGATATGGAAGAGGTGTACTTTGTACACACAGTTAATGGAAGGGATAATACTTTTAATGTGGTTAAGTACCTTTAATGTGTTTATAATTGAAGTCAAATTATGGGAAATCTTTGTCTAATTAGGCAGGAGAAAAACTTCAGTGGGACGGTCCCATTGACGTGGATATGAGACCGTCCAATCAGAGCACGCCACAAGTGTGCAACAAATGTGCCACATATTCTCCCAATGTATATGTGGCGTGCTCTGATTGGACGGTCCCATATCCACGTCACTGGGACCGTCCCACTGAAGTTTTTCTCATTAGGCAGAGATAGTGCTTTAGTTTGTCACCTGCAACTGTCCAACTATTTATTCTATAATTAAACATATCCATATAATTTTTTAACTTCAAAAAGTATGGATAGTACATTTCATCATGTGAAGAGCTTTCAAAACAATTTATATATATATATATATATATATATATTTATTTATTTTTAAGTTATTATTATTTTCAAATAATGCATTTCTTATGATTTTATTATCTATGATTTTTGTATTACATTACAACTTTGAGGAAAAAAACAATTATTGATATAATTTACTATTCATATTAGATCTCATATTCATCCGATTAATTAGAATTCAAGTAATGGTAATGGAGCTTTTCGGTCTTTGTAGTTTGTATGGAATTTTTTAGAAGAACTTTTAATACCCAAAATAGCTTTTAGGTTAAGTTGGTTTTAGGACATGTTAACCATTTCACCTTAATATTGAAGTCAATAATATATGTTTCATTTTATTTATATGTAAATGATTGCCTTATTTAAATAAAATATTAGAATTTTAATAAAAAGATTAGTTTATTTATTATTATTTTTTTACTGTATCTATCTAAACTAGGTATTTTTTTTAAAGTTTTTATCATTGATAAGACTTGAGCTGCTGATTTGGGAGTCATTTGTTCAAACCCCAATCCATTTACAGGCTAAACTACGCTTATGGAAATAAACAAATTAGTTTAGAAAATAAACTAAATGTGTGTTTTTTTAAATGTAATTAATAAAAATAAAAATGGTAAATGGTAAACCTTAACAATAATTAAACACCGCCACGGCGCCACCTTTTATCGTCCTCTAGCAGCCCTACACTGATATAGTGCCATCACAACCACAGAGCCACAACTTTTTTTTTCTTTTTCTTTCTTTTTTACAATATTCTCTTTATTTAATTTAAACTTTCCCTCTATAATTTTATCTTTGCCTTTATCTCTTTCTTTTTCCCAACTATATATTTTTTTTAAATAAATGATAAAGTCATAAACATAGATCAAAAACTACAACTATGGGTACCAGTCGAATTATATATCCCAATGGATGAGAAGATAATCACTTTTACAAACCTTTTACACGAAATTGAAATATAACTATATCGAAAGAACATCATTTACTATCGATTCTCCCCTACAATTTACACTTTTACGACCAATATGACGAGCGATATGACTGGTCGAGTGTCCAACCTCCCTATATAAAAATGAGTTATATAACCAATTATATCAAAATTGGCATAAATCATGACTAAATTAACACAATTAGGTAAATATATCATTAATGTAATGTTTTTTTTTTTAGTAAGAAACGAAATATAATGAAAATCACTTTCAATATATATATATATATATATATAATGAAAATCTTTTTTTTTCTTCTGGAAAACATAATAAAAATTGATTTTGAAATAAAATTATTGGAAAACAAATGGATAATTACCCTGGTGGCCATCAAATTGATGACATACTATCAAAATGACCATTGGATTGGAATGTTGTTCCAAAATTGTCATTTTTAGCGAACTTTGTGACATCATTGGCCATTCCATCAAACACCATTATAACATCGTTAACTTCTTGTTCTTTTGGTATCAAAATGGTCATTCCCATATTTAAACTATAATCCCAAGTTTTTATCCTAATTAATAATCAACATAAGAGATTTTCATATCATATTCTTTTTTTTTTAATTAATTTTATATTAAATTAATCATCACGACCAAGTTGAAACTTGGAGTTTTGTGAAAAAAAAAAAAAACTGAGACTTTGAAAGATGGAAGTCACGGTATCAATTTAGTAGGAAGATGAAAACCTTGAAATATTTAAAGCAATGGGTGTTTTTTGAAAAAACAAAACGTTAGTTACAATATAAACTAAGAAATTGAACTTTATGTTATATGAGTAAACACAATTGCTTTCATTTTTCTCATACTGTAACTTTGTTAAAAACTCTAACAAGTCAGGCAACAACATATACTGTTATTTAGTTAAAGATAACATATTAAGAGTTCTATATCAAGATGACCATTACAACTGTCCAAAATTTTATAGAATTAATCTATTGGCCATCAATTTGATTAATTGATATTAAAATGATCATTATATGTAATCTATATTGTATAGAAAAATAGAGTAAACAATCATAAACAATAAAATTTTATTCAAAACAAAAAATACATAAATTCATAAACAATGGAGAAAATGTTTTTTTTATTTGATTCAATATAATTTCAGTTTTTTACACTTCAAATACTACCTGTCAAACTGTACAAATATACCAAAATCCCCTACATAAGTATACAGTATACCAACCCGTTCATTTTAATCCGAAAACATCTCCAAAACCATGGCTTTTTTTTTTTTTTTCTGCACAAACATATCGAGATTGTACCCTATTCAAAACCACACAAAAATATACCAACCAAATTTCATGGTTTCAGTTTGGTCGTGGTGATTAATTTAATATACAATTAATTAAAAAAAGAATATGAGATGAAAATATGTTATGTTAATTATTAATTAAGATGAAAAACATGAGATTATAGTTTAAATATGAGAATGACCACTTTGATACTAAAAGAATAAGAAGTTAACGGAGTTTGATGGAATGATATTTATGTCATAAAGTTCATTGAAAATGACTATTTTAGAATAACTTTTTAATCTAATGTCCATTTTGATAGTGTGTCATCCATTTGATGGTCATAAATTAATTATCCCGAAAATAAATGCAAGTCAAGAACGGTCAGGACTCAGGACTCACGCGCTCTTCAAGAGGCCCCACTTTCACGTGACTCCCTCTTCACTCTTCACTCTTCACTCCCACTGAAAAAAGAAAAAATATCCAGCTGCTCCGCAACAAAACACACACACACTCTCTCCAAAACCCAAACGACGCAGCCAAAAACACAAAAAATGCAACAACACAAATGACTCCCAAAACGACGCCGTCTCTGTTCCCTCCTCTCCTCCTCCTCGTCGTCTTCTTGTTTTCTTCCTTCACCACCACAACCACCGCCCAGTACCCACCTGTAATAAACTCACTTCTGCCATCCGACGCCGTTTCACTGCTCTCCTTCAAATCCAAAGCCGATTTAAACAACAAACTCCTCTACGCTCTCAACGAGCGCTTCGATTACTGTCAATGGCAAGGCATCAAATGCGCTCAAGGCCGTGTCGTTCGCGTAGTCCTCCAAAGTTTCGGTCTACGTGGCACTCTCCCTCCCGATACTCTAACACGGCTCGACCAGCTCAGAGTACTGAGTCTAACCAACAACTCGCTCACCGGTCCAGTTCCCGATTTATCGCCGCTGTACAATCTCAAATCTCTGTTTTTAAACCACAACACTTTCACCGGAACTTTCCCTCTCTCCATTTTGTCTCTTCACAGACTAACCGCTCTCGATCTCTCTTATAACAATCTAAGCGGTTTGATTCCGGTTAATTTGACCGGTTTAGACCGGTTGTATTCTCTTGAGCTTGAGTGGAACCGGTTCACCGGGTCGCTTCCGCCGCTGAACCAGTCGTTTCTCATGGTTTTCAATGTTTCCGGTAATAATCTCACCGGAGCGATACCGGTTACGCCGACTTTTTCTCGTTTTGATACTTCGGCTTTCGGGTTAAACCCGAATCTGTGCGGCGAGATTATCAACAAAGCTTGCGATTCTCGGTCGCCGTTCTTCGATTCGCCGAACGCTACGTCGCCGACAAATGCACCGCTCGGACAAAGCGAGCAGTCACAGGGAATAGTGGTTATAAACCCTCCCTCACCACGAAATAATCACAAGAAATCCACTCTGGTTCTAGGGTTTTGTATCGGTTTTGCGGTGTTGGTTTCTTCTCTTTTCTGCATTTTTTTTCTAATTAGGAGAAATGGCGGTGAAAGAATCTTGAAAGAGCCGCCAACGACGTCGTTTGACTCTCCTGATATTATCACATATCCTGAACCCGAAAGGTCAAGAAATCTAACCCATGTTGAAGAAAACAAGTTCCAAGTAGAAACGAAAGCAAATAAAATACTACAAGTCGAAGAAACACCACCATCACAGAGATTGATAAAAAAGAGTGGTAGTTTGGTATTTTGTGCCGGTGAATCTGAATTGTATAGTTTAGAACAGCTAATGAGAGCTTCTGCGGAGTTGCTGGGTAGAGGTAGCGTTGGAACTACATACAAAGCTGTGCTTGATAATCAACTTGTAGTGACTGTGAAGAGACTAGATGCAAGCAAGACCGCCATTACAAGCAGTGAAGTTTTTGAGCAACATTTGGATTCTGTTGGGTTGCTTCGACACCCATATTTGGTGCCCATCAGATCTTATTTTCAAGCTAAAGGAGAGAGGCTGATCATCTATGATTATCAACCAAATGGGAGTCTCTTCAATCTCGTTCATGGTATGTGTCTTCTTCTCTATCTCAACTCTAAGTTTTTTTGTTTAACTCAGTGAGTCAGGCTCGGTCCAGAGCCAATTTTGAAAATTCCCTGAAAAAAATATTATACACGTGTAGTTGTGTTTGGGTCATGACGTGTTGACACGTCATTGGTCCAGCATGTCTCGATTAATTTTTTATGGTCGTGAGTGGCTGCAAAGTGTTGCAGCTTTTAAGACGAAAGAAGCTCTCTTTGTTGCAATGCCGACAATCACGGCGTCGTTTTCGAAAATTAAAGCGAAAAATCCTGGGAACACTCGTATGGTTAGTTGACCGTTTTGAAATAATTTTGACTTGACAACAACGTGCCAAACTTTATTTTATTTTTATTTTTTCAATTCCGCCACTTATGGGTCCAGTGGTATGATCGTACCACAATATTTGAAATAGCCGATAGATATTTACTCACACAGTACCGGAAGAAAAAGAGCCAAACTTTAGTAGCTGTCTTTGTTATTTACTTGCACAATAGCGGAAGAGAAAGAACCACAGATTACGGAGAAGTTTTAACAAATATTTACGCTTTGAGTTAAAGTATATAAATTTAGTGGTCCATATTTTTCTTTCTGATATATTTATTATCAGGACGAATTTATAAAATCTGTATATATATATATATATATATAAATATAAATAAATGACGGGGACAAGTAAATTGCCAATTGCCACAACTCGTTATACGTGATATATAGCTTTGTTGCGTCATCAATAGTTGTGGCAATTTGCTTGTCACATATATATTTGCCACATATATCTTAGGAGCATGGGTGGCAGCCTATTGTTACATATTTAATTTTGGTTTTACAACATGTTATCAACACGAAGCATAGCTTTGCTGCGTCATCAATAGGCTGCCACCCATGCTCCAAATATGTACACACGTTGAATGGTTTGGTTTAAAATAATTTCAATATAGATTTGGTTTATAAGATTAAATTAGTATACTGGGTTTATTTGTGCATCTGAACTGAAATTGAATTGATGGTTGTGAAACATTAGACTTTAACAATCGACGAGGTTGATTTTGTTTGTTGTAATGGTTTTAATCAGTTGTTGTTTGTCATTGCTTTTACTGGTTTAGATTTATGTCTGATGGAATGTAAGGCTGACCTTTGATCACCATTCGTTTTATTTGTTCATCTTTTGTCGAAAAAAAATGGTGGATCGTGGTAGAATATGCTTTGAAGTAATGTAATTGAAAGTTTGAAACTTGTATGTAGGTTCAAGATCAACAAGAGCAAAGCCTCTTCACTGGACATCATGCTTAAAAATAGCAGAAGATGTAGCTCTGGGACTTACTTATATCCACCAAGCATCGAAGCTCATCCATGGAAACTTGAAATCCTCCAATGTTCTCCTTGGGGCTGACTTTGAGGCCTGCCTCACAGACTACTGCATTTCCATCCTAGCAGACTCTTCTTCTTCTATTGAAGATCCTGATTCTGCAGCCTACAAAGCTCCTGAAACCCGCAAGTCTAGCCACAGAAGCACTGCCAAATCTGATGTCTACTCGTTTGGTGTCCTCCTACTGGAGCTTTTGACGGGTAAACACCCTTCACAACATCCGTTCCTTGCACCCCACGATATGCTAGAATGGGTCAGAGCAGTAAGGGAGGACGATGGCAAGGAAGAAACCCGACTTGGAATGCTTACAGAGGTTGCTAGTGTTTGTAGCTTGACCTCACCAGAACAGAGGCCAGCAATGTGGCAAGTGTTGAAGATGATACAGGAGATAAAGGAGAGTGCAATGGCAGCAGATACTGCATCGTTTGGGTACCCGTAATTCTTGTCTGGATTCAATCGAAATCTATCTTCAAGGGCACTATCCATTGAATTTTTGGATGGTATCCAAAGAAGGAACTATAGGAAGGGAAAAATCTTTTTCAGCTACACGAAGCATAGATTGATGATTTTTTTTTTTTTTTTTTTTGGATTCGTATATATAAGAGTTCGAAATCACGTTTTGCAGTGGCATGTATGTATCATAAATTCATGGAGTTTCTGGTCCCTTATCTTTCTCTTTTTACTCTGATATTATCAATTTTGTCATTTGCTTCTTTTTATTGAAGTACAATATTTGGCCATGCCTGTTATATGTACTTTCAACATACAAATACATAGTAAATTCACACTCTTAGGTATTTTTGTTGTTAAGCAAACAGGAGAAAAAAAAAAAAAAAGACTGGAATCACAACAATGGCTTACAGGTGGACTTGATGGTGATGTTGAAAGTGTTGGAAATGGTGCTATTTTGCTGGTAAAGCGGTTGATTTGGCAGGTGTTTTAATGTTTCGACAGAAGAATCAGAGGTGGGGATTGAATTGAATTCAGAATTTTCAGTCGGCCGGGTGCACATTATGAGAAAATCCCGTGTGAGACCGTCAAATCAATTTTTTTTTTTTTTTTTTTTTTTTTTTTTACAATTTAAATATTTTAAATTTTAATTTAATATTTCTAACCATAATTAAACAATTTGATTGGAGGTGACACTATCCCAATTTTTCTCCCTAAGGTATATCTATAAAACATTAATACACATTACTATACTTTTACCATATAATTAACATAACTTCAATTATAATAATATATAAATCAAAAGTGTAATGATATATATTAATATGTTATTACTTAATATTTATTTTTTTCTCGTTAAAATTTTCAATTACTACTAACAAAAACGTTTTTAGATTCTAGAAATACGAAAGTTGAGAAAATAGAAAATGAAAACATAACTGAATAGCCCTGACGTTTTAATTTAGACCGCCATGACTAGAATTCGGAGCTGCACCTGCACTGGAACATATTGGAGAATGCATAATTGATAGTTTCAGGTCAGGTAACAATCGATCATCAAGAAATTCCAGTAGACAAAAACCCTTTTGTGAACAAAGTATAAACATTGTTGAAGTTTGAGACCCAACAAAAATACTGCTAAAAAATAAACACAAACTAATGAGCTCATCCCTTTCTGGCTTTCTATAACAAAGACAAATTATTACATGTCTAAGACAAACTTTGCCAAGCTATATTTTTTTTTTCTGCATATTTACATGAACAATAAATGCAATTTAGAAGGACAATTATGAACAAAACTTTTCACATGGCAGGAGAATTACTTCTGTCATCGTCGTAACTAATAACAATAAAAAAAAGAAAAGAATTAAAGAACATACAGCATCTCACAACCACAACCACAACCACAACCTCATACCATATCCAACATTGCTTAGTCACTCTTTTGTTCACCAGCCTGACATGGTGCTTTGATTTGATGATAATCAATCTGAGTTGCTCCTATTCCCAGTGACATGTCACCGCCGTAACACCAATGAAGCACCAACCTCCTCTTCCCTATTTACAACATTCCTGCATCCATCGGTGTGAGAGAAAATTTTTAATAAACGACTACGGATTTCTAAAAATGTCATTGGGAAATAGTCTATGTTATGGGCTCCTGTGAATTTCAGTGAAGCAAGGGAATAGTGTAAGTTATCTAGCGATAACTTTCAAGTCAGAGAATAAGAAAGTTAAATAGTTAATCAACTCTACGAAAGCATGAGTAAACTTTCAATGTCCCTATCAGACTCGAAGAAAAATTACCTGCAGTCATAATGTGTATTCTCAATCAGCCAGGGTCAGATCATATATAACATTCAAGATGTATATGGCAAAGGGGAGCTGGCGTATATGAGGTTATTATATCATATCATATCAATTAGAGCCTGTTGACGAGGCCTTGATCTCATGATTGTCTCGTCACTGTGCTTGATCCATTCTGATAATTTCCATGGTTTCTGCCATTTCCATTTGAACTGAAGGAGCCACTGATGATGGCTCCTCTTCCATCTCCAAAGTTTACCGGTTTGTCCTAAAGTTGCCAGTTTCTTCATTGACAAGTTTCCGACTGGAACCATCTGCAAGCACAACCAATTCAACTTTCTTGATCAAGCAGGAGGACCACAATCCAACAAAAGACATCATCTCACAGAAATATTACCTTTCGTGTCTGGTCTAGAAATGCTGCTGACTCTCTATCTGACCCATTAACAATCCCAGGAGTATATTTGAGTTGCTTTGGTGCTGGAAGCGACATTAGGGATAAGGGTTCGTCCGCAGAGTGTTTTGATGAATTGCGGGAGTTTCCCTGTTCATTACCCTTCAGAAGTGTAAGGACAAAAACAAAACTGAAATGCAGAGTTGCTGAAGTCCAAAAATGAAGATAATTTCACCTTAGAAAAAATTTCCGGGTCTCTTGAATTTCAGAGTTGTCACAAATGGACATAAAGTTATAGAAGGTAGCAAATTTGAGGATGTTATAGATCGACCTTGCTAGTCAAGGCCTCTATATATCAATTGCAAAGTATCCAAATTTGTTATGAGAGCGAAGAATGATAATGTATTGCAGTACAAGTAATGATGTAATATAGAATGTTGAGCAGATAATCTCACCAAATCTGATGTAGCCAGCGCAATGGCAACAGCTTGCTCTCTCATTTTTTGCTCCTTCATGAGTTCTTTTCTCTGGGATTCACTTTGCTTTAGTAAGGCTACAAGCTCATTCAGCTGCTCTTTGATTTCTTTAATTTCCATATCTTTTTCCCACGACTGGCACCTGTTGACACACGTGTACTGCAACTATTATAATTACTAATAAATTGTAACACGTTTAAGTAAGAAATCATCTCTAGTACAACAAAGTCAATCAAAACCATTGAAACAGAAAAGGGAAAAGAAGGCCAAAGATGCAAAACTAGATAAAGCTGAGGATTGTATTTACGTAAAAAAAAAAGAAAAAAAGTACATTTATCACATTCACATTTAGAATGGCCAGATAGCTAGGAAGAAGGATTAAATTTTCTTGCAGTCAGCAAAGTACCCAGGAACGACCCAAACAAGGGAGATTTAAAATATTGTTCTCTTACTTAAAGAGACAAGACACCAAGCAATGTTAAAGGTAAATGGAGGACTGGGAAATGTTATGAACCCAAAAAGTCAGTGACCATGAATCATATATTTGAGTTCCGGAAATTTAATATTCTTACCCACAGTGATAATCTACATGTCAGCAGTTAACAAATTAGCTATCCACTGGATGTGAAACTCCATTTTAAATTCCATATATCACCTAAGAAAAAATTCATGCAGGCTGGGACTTGTATGTTCACATAAGAGGGCATGAAAGTAAGCTTTTTCCATTTCTGGTTGCTTAGCTTATACCATTGCTCTTATTACTTTATAAAACTTTAAATTTTTATTCATCCATCTAAAGTTCACAAATTGGTAAGTTTAAAATAACTTCACTATGCGAATTTGCATAAAAAGGAGAAGAAGAAAAAATTCATATAGAGAATCACCAGGTTGTGTAAACACCTTGTTTCTGCAGCAACATTAAACATATATTGAAGAAAATTCTTAGCATCTCCCATATAGCGCAAACTGTTCCAACGTCCACGACCAATTACGGATCGCTCTCTTTCTTCTGCCTCAGTAAGTTGGGAAGCCATTGTCGTGAGTGCATTTGAAGACATGCTCAGCATGGTCTCCAGAGAAGCCATTCTTGCCATTCTTGCATTTGGTGATAAGGATAACACTCTGGTTATAGAACAGAAACATGTAAGTAGAAAAGAATAGCTTAATTGTGAAAATAAGACACTTTGAAATGTGAAGTATACTGTTCAGGTCGAATCTCAACATTATCACAACGAACAATATGACATCTAGGGGAAAAGATTAGAAGGTTAAAAAAAAAAAAGAGCATATCACAAACCGGGAATGTCCATTTTTTCCTCTTTGGGGACTATGGCCGTTTGAAGATAACTGGTCAACTTCTTTTAACACAGATAATTCCTCTGCCAATGCAGCTTGGCTGCATTATTATATAGACCAATTAGGCAATTCATATCGCAAAAGCTAGCAATTGATAACAAATTTAAGGAGAAGATAGTGCCCAAAACATACATTTGGCTTTGCTTCTCGTATTTAAAACGAACTTCATGCACATTCACCACGACTTCAAGCTCATTGTCAAGCCACTTTTGCAGAGATTTTTCATTGCTCTGAAAATGATACATGAAATTAAAATTGTTTTACCATAATTAGTATTAAAGTCTGCAATGGGACATTCAGGTGACTGCAGGTTATGTTTGAAACTACCCAATGGTCCCAATTCCATTATTCTCACATTAGAAAAGACCACAAACTCAACTGTTCACTATAATCAACTTAACCAGGCTGCCAACCCAATTATATGGTTGACAATCAAAATACTATTCTAAAACACAATTCGCTCTGGTTTCACATCGATCAGGACTGGTAACCTGACCAACTGCAATCAAACAAGCTGATGGATATGACAGATTTTGCTAAATATAAGTTAAGTGGTTAACACACAGCTCTACGAGGATTATTAAGTACAAATTGCGTACCTGCCCATTTGGTGTATGTCCAGCAGAATTAACTGAAAGATGCAACAAACAATTAAGAAAAGGAAAAGGAAAAGGAAAGACCAAATAATTACAACACTAAAAAAGGGATATTCACCTGAGTTGTCACGTGAAGATGATTTGCGGGCTTCCAGCAACTCCTTTAGCCTTTTGGTAGCCATTGCTGCCTCTTCAGTCTTTCTTTGGAGAACCTGCAGGAAGTACAATGATTTAAAACAGTTTGAATCTTTATAGCCTGCATCTTATGGATAAGTAAAAGAAGCACAAGTGTTGTAGACAAAGAAGAAAAAACTTAGTTTGACAATCTATTTAAGGTTTTACCATTTTCTGGCGTTGATTTAAGGCTTCAAGTTTATGTCGTTCATACTCATTTCTCCTTCCCTCCTTCTTTAGCTGCTTGTGAGACACGGAAAATAAATCATATGTCAAGAAATTCGACAAAATGCATGACATGAGATGAGAGAATCAAGACCAAGTTAAAAATGACTATTCAGACATTACCGAAGCATTTTTGAAGTAACATTTAAGAGGCTTGATTAGGTAACAAAAGCATCAAAAATGGTTCTTGAATACTTTAAGAAATGAAGTTAAAACGTTGATATAGTTCCATAAAGAATAAGAATTTTCTAAAATCGACAATAGAAAGTTTAATAAGATATGCAATGAAGCATAAACATATTGGAGACAATGTAAAAGGAGAAAAAAATTCTGGTTTTTATATATGGAACATGTAACAAGCATTAGATGTCACGATCTAATAAGTCTTTTCACTGTGTTGCTTCATCAAAAGCCTTTTAACTTTTCCAAACCATGTGCACTGGGCATCTGCCTCAAATAAATAGACAGCAATTAAAACTAGAGAAAATTGGAGATCTAAAGTTTGAAATAAATTATAAAGCATTGAAACGTGATTTTCAAGATACAAACACTTCTGCAGCTAATAATTATTTTCTTAAAAAAAAGGTAGAGCATATGGATTTATTCTTAGTGAATCACCTGCAGCAATTCCTTCTCTCGAGAGGCCTTCCATTGTCGAAATTGCTCAGCCTCTTGTTTTATCTTATGCTGCATCTGAACCTATAATACGAATGAAAAAGCAACCAGATCCAAAATCATGTATACATTATGGTCCTTTATTTACATGAGATCCAAAAAAGGTAAAAAGGTAAAAGCACCAAAATGCAAACCAACCTTTTGAGCCTTAATATACTGAATTTCAGCTTGCAACCGCTTTGCTGCCTCATCACTTTTCTGCTTTTGCTTTAAAAGTTCAACCTGCCTCTCTTGTTTCTTCTTAAGGTCTAAAATCTGAATTTGATAATGAAATTAGATAAAAACTAATCAAGCAAAATAGTTCATGACAACAAACAGAATTTAATGTCACCTGCGCCTCGAGTCCTTTTAATTTCTGAGCATGAATATCTCGCATTTTGTGTGTATGTCCATCAGAATTAGCAGCAAGATTCTCCACTTCAGCCAACAAACAGTCTCTCTCTTGCTGTAGTGTTGTTATATAATGTCAGCCACCAAAATGACGGCACAGCAAAAAATGAAAATGTAGTAATGTCAAAAGTTAACCTGTACAATTCTTTTCTCTTCCTCTAGTTCTGTGATTTTCTTTCCAAAGTGCTGCTTAAGTGCTTCAGTGTCAACTCCAAAAACTTTCATCTCAGACTGCAAAAATATTAAAAAGGCCTAACTTATTCCACAGAGTAGTTGTAAAGTTAAAGGTATCATGTCAAACTCTGATAAGTAAAAGATAAGATCTTTCTAGGATGACGAGTAAATAGAATACTAATTATTGATGTTATAAGGTAGTATCGGAGTAAGTATGATATTTTATGGCTTGCCATGACATGACATATGCTCAGTGAACATTACACAATTTAATAAGCATGCTTGTGCATCACTATTAAGCTGGTTAAATGAAGTAGAAAGATGAGTCAATTGCAACTTTTAAAAAAATAAAACGCTAATAAATACGTTGGTTCCCAATTCTCTGCTAATTAGAAATGGAATTTACTACTTCCGGGATCCTTCCTTTCAAGGAATTTCATTTATTGAAAATTTTGAGCAGAAAAACAAAAGTAGCACTTATGAGTCTGCATAAAACAAAGCCTATAAATAAAACCTCTTTTTGCTCCAAACGTTTGTTTAACTCATTAAGTTCTTTATCCATGGTATTTCGCCGAACTGCATGCTCCCATTCTTTTGTAACTTCATCAATTTCCCTGGAATTTTCACCTGTATAATTGGAAATAATGTCAAAAAGAAAAGACATTGCGGTATTGTGAGTTGTATATTAAATTATTATTATCATTTCCTGATCATAAGTTGTATAGTATACTAAATTATTGTCCACATTACATCTATGGGAGCTACTCTTGAAGCTCATTCACTTCCAACATTATTTTTGTAAAGTGGACTACCATAGCCAAATTAATGGTTTACCTGATATGGCTTCATCCAACTCATAATCAGATGAGTCCATACTCTGAAATCCCCTCTTAAGTCCGTCGCTTTTTACAGAACAGATAGAGCCTTCCTGAATAAAAATAATGTGAATGACATAACCACCAATCCAGAATTCATACTAAATTGTCACCAAATTGATAAGTGGAAAGGAAAAGAAAAAAATAAATAAATTTAGAGTTTCTCTTAACATACTTGAGAATCAGTTTCAAAGTGCTCTACAACAGCACGTCTGCTGCGGTATTCATGAAGTTCTTGACAAAGGTCATCATTAGTAGCCTCCAGCCAAGCAATTTTTTCTTTGAGAACCTATTTAACCAAAATGATTATGTCAAATTGATGTAGAATTAACCAACGTTGAGCAAAAGATAGTTTTATAGAAGGCACATACCTGCACTTCATCCGATGGAACTCCTCCTGCACGAGCACAAAGTTCAGCTTGCAAGTACTTTAGCTGCTGGCGCATCTTTTGCATGTCGTTGGATATTAAATCTCTGTTAACCTGTACAATCAAAAATGTTTCTTCTTTT
Organism: Acer yangbiense; assembly: GCA_008009225.1. Taxonomy (NCBI): domain Eukaryota; kingdom Viridiplantae; phylum Streptophyta; class Magnoliopsida; order Sapindales; family Sapindaceae; genus Acer; species Acer yangbiense. The sequence goes on from CM017766.1 coordinate 1,792,965, forward strand.
CACACCAGGAGACAAGTAATCTAAAAGTAGATCGAGTTTTACAATCTACATATAGCAGAAAGTAGGAAGCATAATTAAACTAGCCATGACAAAGCTACACAAGAAACTTACAACAGGTTTGTTTTGAATATTGCGAGCACGATTTGCATATTTGAGCGTGTTAAGAGTTTCATCAACATTAATGTCAGCAGGACTCACGCAAGCTGGAAGAAGGGTGTCATTTGCAAAATATTAGGAGAGAAATAAATACTTATAAATTTAAAACTCAAAATTACATCTGTAAAATACTATTTTAACAATCAAATAATAACTTATAGGTTTACCTATCATAACCGTTTTGCTGTTCCCACCAAGAGAATCCTGCCATAAAGAATAATTCAGAAAGTTATCAAAGAAGAAGATGAGGATAAATCTAGCTGAGAAAGGAGTTTCATTGGTTGCTATTTATCACTTATTAAATAATAGTATATCACAGTTCAATAAATAAAGGTCCAGAACAAAATATTTAAGACCATTATCAATCAAAGACCTTAAGAATGCTATCAATACAGGTACAGCAGCACCCAGCATTGTTACAGATAAGGATAGTTGCAAAACCAGTTTAAGATATATAGTTTCTACAAATTTATAACAAATATAAGACAAGTATTTTCAAGTATATGCTATTAGATGTGTAACGTATTATCTAAAAAGCATGTTCTAGTCGTGCAGAATCCAAATATATTTAATTTTGATGAGGCTAAATGATCATATCTTCCATTGTCCAAACAACTATATACACGTAATTAAGTAACTATGACATGACAAATAAGCTAGAGGAAACTATAAACTTGTATGATTTTGACGTCAGATAGCAATGAATAAGCAAGTAAACTTATACGCTTACACACAACTTGATTGTTGCATAAGCAGTAGTTCAACATAATCTCAAACTTACTTGCAATAGTCGAGTCAATTTACTGTCTCGATATGGCACATGCACACCCTCTTTCCGCTTTTTCTCATCTCCTAGTGCACTGATGACATTACCAAGTGCAAGAAGCCCCCTGTTAATGTGTATACCTGTTCAGGCCGTAAAAAGAATGTCAATAATCACGATTAGCATGCTTAGAGAGATATTTTAAGTCATAAGCAGATATACCAACCTTCTTTCAAACGAAGACCGTCAGAACCTGTTCTTTTAGCTCGTTCTGATCCAGCTAGATCAACCAAGTGGAGCTTTGCACAAAAATATTCTTCACCCATATCCTCATCTGGAGTATCATTATCAGGAGCAATTGAATGGAGTTTGTGCATTTGTTCTAATGTGATTGTGAAGATTGCATGGGACCGACTTTAATAAACATGCAGAGAAGAAGACATGCCATTAGAAACAACAAGAGTATAGTTTCCTTTTTTAGCAACAACAAGAGTATAGTTTCCTTTTCTTTTCTTTTTTTCTAAAAAGAAAAAGAAAGAAATAAACTGTTGTAATAAATTAAAGTCAGCAAGTTACCGACCACACAACCACTATGTGAACATAACATCCTGAATGATGCTTGAATTTAGAAGGTTCAAAGATTTTAATTAAATACACATTTATCAGTGTTTTGTTTATGAAACCTCCTCTTTCATTGGTTAGGTAAGTTGTCATAATCCAAGAAGATTTAAAATGCAAACAATTATGAAATAGTTGTATTGAGAAAAGACACGATGATCAATGCTAAAGCTAAGTAAAGTTACAAAAGAAATCAGATCTCACACCAGTTACTACGATTAAACACTCTCAAGGCAGATTTCCAAATTGAGTGAGGGAAATTGAAAAGCCTCGAATTTTACAAGTAAATTTGACTCATCAGTCGGAAATTTTCCATTAGAAAGGAAAGAAACAGTTGGATTTGTGTAGTGGTTTACCTGGACTGGTTGTTCATATTTGTACTTCCTGTTGCTCGGCATAACGATCCTTGCTCCAAGCAAGCAGCCATTTCTTGTAATGTACTAACAGCAACCTCAGTTGACCCTGCTAGTGTTATGACCCCATTTGATGATTCACGAATTTGTATTGAAGGCCTCCCAGGAACAATAACTTTCCCAGAATGTCCATTAGCAATCACTGACTTGCTCATTGATACATAATCCAGCAAGTCCCTCACTTCTTCCTTAAAAATCTGCAAATCCAAAACATCTAATTAATTCCTCAGCAAGGAAATGTAAAACTGATAAGAGAGCAGTGCTTGACAAGAAATCGATCATCAAACAATCATTTTCTAGCAGGAAACCAATAGCTTCAAGCCTTCAACAACAAAGCACTACAATTCATGGCACATGACTGAAAGTATTTCTAGGCATTAAATAGAAAATAAACCATATGATGGAAGTACCTCAATGAAGGAAACATGTAATTGGAACTCTGTTTGATGTCTCATCGTCTCAATTTTGCTGAATAATGCATTCATAACTTGAGGAATCAGCCCTGTTTGACTACCTTCTTTAAGGCCAGTCCCCATGGTGTATGTTTTACCAGATCCTGTCTGCAGTACTTGCATATGTCAACTGATAATCGAAAATGGGAATACATGAAAAAAGCTCATTCAACTTAAGGCAGCTTTTCTACAGGACACAAATTACCTGGCCATAAGCAAGCACAGTAGCATTATATCCTTGGAATAAACCATCAACGAGAGGAGCAATACATTCTCCAAACATGGAAGATGATTGGGAACCACCGTTCCCATAGACATGATCAAATGTGAAGGAATGTGTGCCAATTTGTACCTGCACCATGGTCATTAAATTGTAACAGATATATATTTCATCAAATTTCATAGACTTCGAAAAATCGCCTCATGTGAAAGAATCAAGGCACTAAAAACAGAGTACTGAAACCGTACAATTTACATTTCGAATCAACAATATAACGATGTACAACCATAATTTCGATGCATTAACACAAAAATACACAACATTATAAACCATATCAATATATCATATCCGTGCATGCAATATACTAGTACCACAAATTCCATCTACTAATTCTTCAAAACGAAAAATTACCAGACCATTCAACTTCAATAATTTTACTCACAGGTGCAAAAGTTCCAATAACTGTGAGATTACATTACTTACCAAATAAAATCAGAAACCAATCCTCAAATTCATTTTAAGTTAATCGTCTAAAATGAAAAACACGCACAATGCTGTAAACACAGAAGCTGAAAACTGCAATCAATTCAATTAAAATCAAACATGAAAAACAAACAAATGAAGAACCTGAGGCTTCCGAGGAGTAACAGTGACGCATTCTTTACAACCTTGAACACGTTCATCGCCAATCAACGGACGTACGTGAACTGCAACCTTTACACTACAATTCTCCGGCGACGCTTCCATGAACAATAACTTTAAAGCAAAAAAAAAAAAAAAGTTCCTATTCGAGTAAGAGAGAGAGAGAGAGTGAATAGAAACGACAAGAAAATGAAGATTAGTTTTGCAGTAAATCTAATCTCATTGTGTAATAATCAATGGAGATTAGGATCAAGACAACGATACGTCAACAGACGAGAACGGAATCTGAATTTTAACACAGAGAGAGAGAGAGAGAGAGAGTGGAGGCGCGGATTTGGATTTGTTTGAAAAAAAAAAATTATTAAAGATAAAAAATAAAGAAGAAGAGAGAGTACCAACTGGTTGGAAGAGGTAACTGCTGCAACAACAAC